>OX336388.2:445578245-447059911 GCA_946902985.2 Meconema thalassinum | reverse complement strand
TTTAAATAATAATCAGAGTTCTTGGGGGGTGTGGTGGCAAAGTGGTCAAGCTGTTGGCCTCTCACCAAGGTGGACCAAGTTCGATTCCCGGTCAGTGCATGTGAGATTTTCGAACTGAAATGCCATGTCCTGTGGTTCGGATTCCACGTACAAAGGAGGTTCCGTGGCTCATAATCGCCTGATTAACGATCACGAAAAACTGAAAGCTTCCTTCCTTTTAATCAGAGTTCTTTGAATGTAAGTAGCTTTCATAAATGCATGTACAGTAGGCCTATCTGTTGAAAAAAATTCTGATTATGTAAGAATTAAATATCGTATCCAAGGTTAAATTCAAACAGTTGTGTCAATTCTACGTTAACATTACACAGTACATTTTGTTCACTTTCAAACGTGTCTTATTATATTTCCAATGTTGGCACCAACGAGCTTAAACATTACTATAGACAGGCAGGAGCGCCGCAAGACTGAAGCTACTTGAAACTGTGTCCGCCATTTTCTCTGTAGTCAAGAGAAAGGGGGAGGAGCTATGCCATATGTTGAAGTATCAGAGCAGGGCCTGTTGGAACATTAATAAGTAACATATTTACGACAAATTATGAAGTCCAATCACTTCTTAAACATTCAGAATAGTTTCACGTTACAACAATAGTGCTGTAGGCTATTTACACTGCATAATTGTAAATACTGTCCCTTAAATAGAATCAGCTTTGTTAAAACTTGTCTCACTTGCCTCTGATTCCAGAGGACTTTTCTCTGAGTGCATGATATACTCTGCAAGTGAAGTAATACTTCTATATATGCCTTATCAGCTTCACATAATGCGATTCTTCACACGGTTCTACTGCAGTGAATAGGTGTTCAAAGGAAGAGAACAAACATCAGTTTAACCTTGTAAATACCTTGGTCTCTAGTTTGAGCAAGATATGTTTGCAGTTTTTGTCCAAGATATGAGCATTAAGAGTTTAGTGCTTTTCAGTCGGTCAACACGAATGTACCCAAAAGAGATGGGTTATGCCCTAATCCTGAAATAAATTACATGATATTAATAAAACACTAGGATGACCAGTTTCGATCGTCAAGCGATCATCATCAGATCCATTACACTTAGGCTACAAAATCTATGTTTGAAATACAGGTGAAAATATTTACAATATGTACAATTATTTAGTTGCAGTATTGGTACTGCAACTGTCAGTGTATGCTAAATGCAGTATATATGTTAGGTGAAATGCTAAATGGTGATAGCTATCCGGAGATTGTACTTTAGAGAGATTATATGGTTGTAAACTATGGTGGAAAAGCACTAAACTCTTGTTTACTAAGGCAACACTGAAAATATGGCTTCAAACACCACAATATGAGCATTACTCCTGAAAACACATTCTGCTGTCTTACACAAGTAGTTCAGGTCAGCGGATGGATTATACAATGAGTTGCCCACATCTTTGCATTTTAGGAGACCACACTTTGCGTCATTACTCATTGTCAGTAGAACATCTAAGCATTCCACACATTTGATTTTCTTCGACACATTTCTTACAACACTACCTGCAACATATTCTACCACTTGATCACTGAAAGTGGAAAGGGTTTCAAAACACTCTACATAGTCAAATTCACTAAGGCCTACATCAACATTAATTACAATAGGCTGCATAATGGGAGGACTTAGTATTAGACTATCATCTGTCTTCACATTAGCTTTAGGGGAAGGATCAATTTGAGCAATTAAGCATTTCCTGTATGCAGCTTTGAATTCTAAGGCATTGGGGTTGTTTCTGTTTCCACCCCTACTTCTCAAACAAGAAAAGAACAATTCTAAATGGTCTTGACTTAACTTACGAGTAAGCATAAATTTTAGAATTGAACCCGATTCCCAAACATAAGTTTCTGCAAGGCCCTTAACACTCAAAAGGTCCAAGATCAATCCACTAACAGCAATTCTTTTAGAAGAGTTGTGTTAGGATGTGCAATCAGTAAGTTTGAGATCTTTTAAATAGTCTATACATTTATCTATATTCTGACATGTCTAAGCTTTATTTGACCTCATAATAGGTGATTTCGTCCCTTTGCCCATTGGATGGCATGAATTCAGCAAATCTAGAGCTAAATCTATGACCTTAACAAAATTGATTGTGCTCTCACTATCTTTGAATTGTTCAAGTTTCAGATCCAGGCAGAATTGCATAGCATTGGCTACAGATTTACTTAGAGTTTCTGCGGATAAAGATACCTTCATTTTCTGTCTTTCCCATTCAATATGTCTTCTCTTTAACTTATTTCCTGCATGAAACCCCTCTGATTCTTGTAGCTCAACAAGTTTCTCAAAATATTCCCATTTAATTTTATCGCTGCCATGAACAAGCACTCTCTTTTCTGCTAACAAATTCCTGGTCAGCTTAATTAGGTGCACAGCATCCAGTAAAGAATATACTTTAAGTTGAGGATCTGCAGGATGGGGAAACCAACTCTGAGGGTTCTGCACAGCAAATTTCACACCTAACTTTTGCAAAACAGTCCTGTTTGTAGCAGTTCCATCACAGATATTAGCAACAATCTTAATACCAGTCTCATGTAACTTTCTCAAATATTGGTTCACCAAATTATATTTTACTTCTGATGACAGGCCATTTATTAAACAGTAGCCCACCGGTATTTTCCAGTTCCTATTCAGGGCTGTCACCATGAACACAAGTGCCTCCTTAGCAACATCACAGTCTTCACTATTTAGATCCCCTTGCCCTAAATCAACATAACCACAAATCTGTTTCCCATCCCAAATGATGTATTTCTTGATGGCCATCTCATCGAACATGAGAGCACCTAGAATTGGGCTAGAACTATTTTTGACATCTTCACCAATTTTTACAAAACTTTCTTCTGTAAACCTGGACTTCCATCTATTGAGGTGGCCCAGTGACGAAGAGTCCTTGGATGTGGCAATTTAAAGAACTTCCGCAAATATCTGTATGCCTGAGCTGAATAGAAGTGAACTGTCAAAACAAACTTCTTAACTGTGTCACTATATTCATGAACTTTCACTTTTCCATTAAGATCTATGAGCTCTTTAACCACACCCTGAAAACAGCCCTGAAGAAGATTGTTGCCAGACGAACAAAGTCTTTTCGTAAGCCCTGAAATTATTTGTTGCTGATTGTTCACTTTCAGCTTCTGTCTTCTTGCTCTCTGTGAAGTAATTTTCAATTTCTTCCTCAGTGCTTTAATCCTCTCTGTGGTGGTGTCCTGCAACTTCTTCATTTTTTGAGGGCTTGGAAGGCTATAACTATGTTCATGGCTAACAATCTCAGCAGCATCTGTAAAATATAAATAAATATCCGATATGTAAGTTAGCCTAAATAAAATTATTCGTATACAAAATGTTGACTAGTACCCGTGCCACGTAGTCTACTTACATTTATTTGATACAACCTCTATATTTCCAGCGTTACAAGTTTCATCAAATGAGCGTTTTCGTGGTGGATGTCTCTCAACGTGTTTCCTTTGCAAGTGTACTGGGAAGGAGAATATACTTGGGACGCCACTAGCCAACAGACGTCTCTGAGTGTTCACTTTATAAATGTACTTTTCAAGGAAGTGGGTAGAACATATACGACTAGCCTGCGTTGGATAACAATTATCCCTCCTCCCAGCAGTTACCCATCTTTTTGTCAAATCCGTATTTTTCAACGGGAATCTGGAACAGAAACAATTCCTTCTGTTACGGAACCAGTACAAATATATATCGTATACCGTATAGGCCTGTATCAGACATTAATAGAAAGCAATGGAGACCAGATGTTCTGGAAAATTGATAGTAACATCCTTACTGTATCCGTGCAGAGAAGTATATTAGTAGCACAATTAGGCTATACTTACGTAAAATAGGATATATCCGTTGTTTTATTGCTTCGATTAGTACAGCCGTACGCTGAACATACAGCAGGCATCACTGCGGAAATTAATATGCGGTAGATTTCAACCTAGTAACACAAACGACAATAGAAATCACAATTCACTGAACTCTTCCCTCGCAATCAGCTGACTGAATGTTTTGACTCGATGACTCCAGAAAACATTGCGGACGTTCTTACCAATATCTTCCGCTAAGAGCGCTGTGAACGGTGCCTTAGCCTCTCTATAGTATCTCTAAAGCTCGTTGGTTGGCACAGTACATTTTAGGGAGATAGAAATTAGTTGCTTTGACGTGGATCGAGCTTCGTAAACCTAGCACGCGCTTAAAAGAGAATGTTAAAGATGAATTGCCTGCTCTCTTTTAATATCCTGCCCCATTAGTCAACTTGTTTATATTTCAGAAGTAGAAAGCGACTTCTCCTCTGCTCGCGGGTTTTAAAATGAAAAGTTAAGTATTAGATCCTAACCCTAAGACCTTGTCCCTTGCGGCTGTCCTTCGCCACTTAACTTCTCGTTCTACAGTACACTTTTCCACCCCTCAAAGTTATGTAACCCTCACAGCTCTTCTTCGTTGCTTATAACATACACACACTGATGGCCCTCTCTCCCCCCAAAAGCCAGACAGGAAAGTATTCTACTTTTGCATCCATTAATTTTCTGTCTTTCTCGATGAATATTATTCTATGCGAGTACTTTCTTGATATTCAAATGCAAGTAATATGAAGAAAAGAAAAAGAAGAAAAACGGAGGATAAAACTTGATGACGAAGCTGCTTCCGATGAAAATAAAGAAAAATTAGCGAAGAGGGGAGAATGGAGTCGGAGAGAGGCATTTTGATGAACTAGACGGACCGGAGCGCGAAGTGCGACCGGAATACTAACTAGTCCGGCCCCAACTCAGTTACCACGCTAGCCGTCTCGCTCTTGCACTGGGCGCTGCGTCTACAATCTAATATGTTAAAATATGAAATGAACCTAATTGTTCAACTCTCTCTTGTTCAGCCAACATGAGAATATATATTAAATTTACATACAAAACATGTCTTCTCTATTTTTAACCTGTCATCATCACACACATTTTTAATGTTCCTTGCGCTCTTAAAAACGTCCATGATTGTTATGAGGGTCGTCCTAATGGAAATGTGAACTACTATGCAATTGCTGTGATGATTCTGGCAAGGCAATGTGTAGCTGTTCCTTTGGAGCCCCCCAGGTGGATGAATTAGTTGAGTATCTTTCCCCCTCCAGCCAATCGCACTTGCCACATGCGCATGGTTTATCAGTTTGTAAAATATTCAACGGTTATAATTATTATTATTGTGCCATTAACTGCAAGGGCAATGATAGAAGTAAACTTTGCTATAATTGTGGCGGAACTGATCACAAAGCTAGAGGATGTATGGCCACAAAGAAATGTGTTCTTTGTGAAGAACGAGGTTTTGTCAAAGATTTAGCACATGCTATGGGAGAAGGTCATCAGAGAAGCTTTAGACAAAGAAAAGGCACTGAGGTTTAAGTGATTCGTGTACGTCTAGACAATCTACATGTAAAATGGTAAATGATCTGCTATATCAGCTAGTTACAGAGAAGTAAAACGATCTCTTGCTAATCAGTGAACAGTAAAAGGATAAAGAGTCACCTCTTTGGTTCAGTGCAACACTTGGCTCTTCTGCAATCTGGCTGTTGGATCCTGGAAGATAATTCACTACGAAAGTGTGCCCTACGGCAATATATAAAATGACTCTAGCCTGAAGTCATGTGATAAACGGTTCCAGGCTAGTGTTCAGAAGTAACGGGGGGAGATTTAGTCGGTAGTCTGTTACTCAGGAGTCCGACACTATGTGCGTATATGTATTTCTTCTCCTAAATATATATACAGGGTGTCTTTTATGTACCTTTGGAGAATGATAGGTCGTGTAGGGGACGGGTATAGAAGTAATGTGAGATAAGGAACTTTGATTCGGAGCGGCCTCCTTAACCCCTAAAATAAGGGTTGATTCAAGCCCTCCACCCTGTAAGTTAGGCAACTGACCCAAGCCTCTATTACCTTTCTCAATCCTTTAACTCTTGGCAAGATTCTTTTCACCATGTGGCGTTGCCGTAATGGATAGCGTTGCGGTGCGAAAGGCTGGTAGTCCCGGGTTCGATTCCGGGCTTGGGAAAAATCTTTTTTATAAAGGACTTAAACAATATAATGATACGAAGTGCACAGAGATCGGTTTAATATACCGAATGTATCAAGCTAGAAAACCTTACACCTGAAATAACATTTTAAAAGATGTTCAGTAAAGAACATATAGCCTACTTTCTCCTAAATGTATGAGTATAGTTATAACTCGTTGTTATTATCAAAGAGTATAATAGAACTATTCTTTGTTGAAGACCTTAGAAACGATTTACCTCTACCAAACGCCACAACCTAGATAAAAACTGCTACCATCATTGAAGAAAGAAAGATAAGAAGTATCTAAAGAATGTTATGGATCTGGAGACATAATCGACCGGACTGGCGGCGTGGCTCAGCGGTAACGTTCTCGCTTGCTGGACCGTATGTTTCAGGTTCGTATCCTGGCGCAGTCAGCTGGCATTTGAGGGTTCACAAATGCGAGGGAGCCGTGTTAGTAGATTTACTGGCACGTTAAAGATCCCCTTCGGGACAAAATTCTGGCACCCCGGCGTCTCTAAAAGCAACAGTAGTTAAAAGGGACGTAAAACCAATAACATTATTATTATTATTATTATTATTATTATTATTATTATTATTATTATTATTATTATTATTATTATTATTATTATTATTATTACATAATCGGCCTGACGCGGGCAACATCCAACTTTGAGTTGAGGCATGTCTTTACACGTCTGGCTGCGTGTGACTTTCACAACCCTAATTGAATTAACAAATCTTTCCATCACCCTACAGAGACGTGTGTATACCAACTATGTGGATATTTTCGATTGCTATTTGGCTGAAATAAAAGTATTAATTAATATCCTGAACTAGCACCAACGGTAGAGTTCAGATACTATGTGAAATCGTTTTGTTCTTTACTTCAATTAACATTTTCTAATAACGCACAATAGGCTGTTACAAACCCTTTAAAATAAAAAGTAAAAATGTATCGTAGTATCATCTTGTCATTCTTCAAATTCGATGCGCATAGAATGCCAATGGTATAGTAATCAATGGAGCCCCACGTAGACTAGTCGTGACATCTAGTGGTGAAATATTGAACAATATAATCCTAACAGAGCGAGTGCATTCTAGCGGCCAGAAGAAGAAACTTTTCAATAAAATCTGTTACCTTTTTGTCAGCTAGATGTCTCGAGTAAATCTGCTGGCGAATTATGTTTTAATTAAATATATATTTTACACCATAATATGCACAATATAACGCTTAATTTTAAAACATCTGAGTCATTACAAAACAATAAACATATAACATTTCAAGCAAAAAACCTAGCTCTGATCGGGTTTGAACCATAGGCATTTGAGCGATAGGCTAACGCTCTACCACTGAGCTAATTGTGTCAACGAATATAGTTCTATATAAAATGACTTACATAGAACTTGTTAGCAAATAATGATTTATACTAAACGATTTCATCACTGGAGTATATTATTTATATATAAAGCATTTCATACAAAGTTTATTTATTTTGTATCAGTACGCTATATTGCATGCAATACTCAAATTAGTGAAATATAAGTCAGGCACAAGATATCCGCTGCCATCTTGTCTTATTACTGAATCAGCTCAGCTTTTTAAAATCACATCTGCACTATAGTATTACAAAATAAACTTTTAATTTCGAACGTGCCTCTTCCTTTAGAACAGTTAAAACGATTCTCGGCTCGATAATCGGAACTGGTGGGTCCCATGATATGGATTATAAAGTTTGCATAATTCGCAAAGCCGCCATCCTGAAATGGTATGGCGGACGACCTTGTAGTTTGGTCACAAGACGCATCCTATACGAAGGTATGTTGTTACCTAATTTGGTAGAGATCGGATGATTTGGTTAGTCGTTATTTGATTTTACGTTTTGAACGTTTGAGTGGCCGCCATTCAGTTTTAGTAAAGATGGCGGCGATGTAAAACATGACACTGAGGTGTCCTTTGCTAGTGCTACCTTTGTACCAAATTTCGTTCAATTCGCATTCACCGTGTTCGAATTGATAGGGGGGGGACAGACATTCAGAGTACACACACTCACACACACACAGACTCAGACACACACATACACACACACACACAGACTCACACACACACACACAGACTCACACACACACGTACACACACAGACTCACACACACACATACACACACACAGACAGACACACTTTTTTCGCCCTGTGTTGATCTCATAAGTCTACTTTCATTTTTTGCAAAAATCGAAAGTAGGCTAAAAATGCCCAAGCCCGGAATCGAACCCGGGACTATCAGCCTTTCGCACCGCAACGCTATCCATTAGCCAGCGCCACATGGTGAAATGAATCTTGCCAAGAGTTAAAGGATTGAGAAAGGTAATATGGGCTTGGGTTGGTTGCCTAACTTACAGGGTGGAGGGCTTGAATCAACCCTTATTTTAGGGGTTAAGGAGGCTGATCCGACCTCAAGTCCCCTTTCTCAATTTACGTCTATACCCGTCCCCTACACAACCTATCATTCTCCAAAGGTACATAAAAGACATCCTGAATATGAAATTTACATAAATATACAAAACCATGACCGTCGGACTCCTTGAGAGCCAAAGACACTGATGATAGCACTGGATCTCGAGATACTCAGTCACTGAAGATACAAAACCTTACGTACTATGCTTGCAGTACCAAGGAGGGCAGCTTTTTTCATTAACTGCGTGCGGTTTCTCTTCATGCCAATGTTCTCCTTTGCCTTTTCCCAGTCCTTTGTAACTAAACCATTCACAGAGACAACAACTGGCATAACGAGAACTTCCTTCAGGCCGTATACGTGGCTGAGCTCAACGGCAAGTGGCTGGTATTGGAACCTTTTCTCAGCCAGCGTATTCTGTACGTTCTCATCGAGGGGAACAGTAACATTGACGATGGTAGCCTTGTGTGATTCCTTATCGAATATCACTAGGTCTGGCCTGTTGTCATCTACAGAACATCAGTTATTATAGTGGAATCCCATAAGATCTTGGCTTTATCATTGTTCAGAACCTGATCAGGTCTGCATTTACAATATGAGACCTCCTTCTCAACGAAGCCGTATCACCGCGCATAAGCTTGCTGTACTACTTTCGCTACGTTGTTATGCCGCTCCAAGTATTCATCTGGAGCAAGCGTTTGGCATCTCTCCGTGATGTGCTGGATCGATTCAGTATATTTTATAATAATAATAATAATAATAATAATAATAATAATAATAATAATAATAATAATAAATTATGTCCTATTAAACATTAATAAATTGTGTTATATATGTGTAGAAGCCTAGGCGGCAGCACGCCGGCTTCTAACCGCTGGGTCTGTTGTTCTAAGCCCGGTCACTCCATGTGAGTTTTGTGCTGGACCAAGTGGAGGCAGACAGGTTATTCTCCGGGTACTCCGGTTTTCCCTGTCACAGCAACACTCTCCATTAATTTTTCATTCCATCTGTCATGTATTTAATCATTGCCCCAGGGGAGTACAACAGGCTTCGACAGCCGGCACAGTTCATATCCTCGCCGCTAGATGGGGGCTTCATTAATTCCATTCCCCGAGCCAGTCAGTCGACTAGAAGCATACTGTGGATTTTCATATATATAATATACTAGCTGAAGTACCCGTGCTTCGCTACGCGTCATAAATAAATTAAAATGTGAAGGTGACAGTTAAAACAGGGGATAGGCGAGGTGCTGCGCAGAGGGAGATTAAGGATGGAACATTTTGTCCAACTACACCGCTCGGCGTTGACCGTGTTTTATAGCACAAATTTAGGTTTTACTCGCTAACAGTTGCAGATACCTTTCGGATAGAAAATGTAATTTTAAACCTCGCATATGCCATCTAAAGTTTGCTATTTCTTAGCGTTGAAATGGAAATATGAAAGTTTGAAACCAAAGGGTGTAGTGACGTCACTAAAATGGTCGCCATTTTAAATAGTGCAAAGTATTGAAATCAAAAGTAACCTATATGTTAATCAGGTAAATCAGCTACTTCCATGTAAAATTCACGTAAATCGGACCAGTGGTACTTGCGAGATTGAGTAATACACAGACACACACCATCTCAATTTTAGCCCCGCTTCGCTCGCGTCATAGTCGTATCATATTGTTTTTCAATGAAATGCAGGTGTAACCCCGTTAACACCCCGTTAGAACCTGAATACCCAAAAATCCCTCCTTAGTAGACGTTTTCGACACACAACAAACAAACATATCCCCAAAATATCATTCTTCTAACTTTAATAGTTTTGGTTGGTCGATGAGAGCAAACATAGAAAAATCCTTCCTTAGTGGACGTTTTTCTTCCAGAAGTTCACCCCTCCCCATATGCCCCTTAAATTGCATTTATGAAAACACGGTCGAACACCTATTTATTTTATTTATTTATTCATTTATTTATTTATTTTTAAGCTGATAGATTTCCTCCGAGTTTCAGACTCCTCCCTATGTCGTTTAAGAGATACACGCTCAGTTAGGAATCTTTCAACCCCCACTTTTCATCCCTTTCACCTCATAATATACAATACATCGAAAAACCATTAGACATGTGTCAGCTTATTTTTAATGATTAGTATATGTGCCAAGTATCACATCCCCAAATGAAACCACTCGTGAGATATTGTTATTCAATGGAAAGCACGTTTATCCCCTTAACACCTCTTTAGAACCTGAATATCCAAAACTCTTTCCTTAGTGGACGTTTTCGACATACAACGAACATCTCCCCAAAATTTCATGTTTCTAACTTCAATAATTTTGGCTGGGCGATGATGAGTGAGTGAGTCAGTCAGGATATTTTCTTTCATTTATAGCTGTTTTCCCCCTGAGTTTGATGAGTGAGTGAGTCAATCAGTTAGGACACTTTCTTTCCTGTTTTTTCCCATAATTTCACCCCTCTCCAAGGGCCCCTTAAATTGGATTTATGAAAAAACGTTCGAACGCCTATTTACTTGTATTTTAAGCTGTTTTTTCCCACCGAATTTCAAACTTCACGCCTATGTCGTTTCAGAGATACACGCTCCGTCAAGAATCCCTCAACCCCCAATTTTCACCCCTTTCACCTCATAATATACACCACATCGATAAACACTTAGACATATGTCTGATTATTTTTAATGATTAGTTTATATACCGAATATCACATCCCCAAACTAACAACTCATGAGATATCGTTATTCAATGAAATGCACGTTTACCCCCTTGACACGTCTCTAAAACCCCGAATAAACAAAAATCATTCCTTAGTTAACGTTTTCGACATACAGCGAACATATTCCCAAAATTTCATGTTTCCAACTTTAATAGTTTTCTCTGGGCGTGATGAGTGAGTGAGTCAGACAGGTCATTTTCTTTCATTTATTTTACCAGAATTTCACCCCTCCCCATGGGCCCCTTTAATTGGATTGATTAAAAAACGCTTGAACACCTATTAACTTATTTCTTAAGCTGTCTTTTTCCCCTGAGTCAGTCGGTTAGGACACTTTCTCTCATTTTTTCCCCCAGAATTTCACCCCACCCCATTGGCCCCTTAAATTAATTTATGAAAAAAAAACAGTCGAAAACCGATTTACTTACTTTTTAAGCTGATTTCTTTTCGCTGAGTTTCAAATTTCTCGCCTATGTCGTTTAAGAGATAGGCCTACACGCTCCATTAGGAATCCTTCAACCCCCACTTTTCAGCCCTTTCACCTCATAATAATACACCACATCGAAAAACGCTTAGACACATTGCGTATTTTTAATGATTAGTTTATATGCCGAGTATCACATCCACAAATGAAACCACTCGTGAGATATTGATATTCAATGAAATGCAGGTTTAACCCCCTTAAGACCCCTTTAGAACCCAAATATCCAAAAAACCTCCCTTAGTGTAGGGTTTTGACATACAACGAACATATCTCCGAAATGTCATGTTTCCAACTTCAATATTTTTGGCTGGGCGATGATGAGTGGGTGAATGAGTCAGGACATTTCCTTTCAATTTATTTTTTCTTCAGAATTTCACCCCTCCCGATGAACCCCTTCAATTTGATTGAAAAACAAACTGTCGGAAAGCTATTTACTTACTTTAAAGCAGTTTTTCCCCCTGAGTTTGATGAGTGAGTCAGTCAGTCAATCAGTTAGGACACTTTCTTTCCTGTCCCCCCCCCCCCGAATTTCACCCCTTCCCATGGGCCCCTTAAATTGGATTTATGGAAAAGCGGTCAAACACATATTTACTTATTTTTATGCTGATTTTTTTCCGCTGAGTTTCAAACTCCTCGCCTATGTCGTTTAAGAGATACACGCTCCGTTAGGAATCGTTCAATCCCCACTTTTCACCCCTTTAACCTCATAAACACATCGAAAAACCCTCAGACACGTGTCTTGTTACTTCTTAATGATAAGTTTATATGCCGTGTATCACATCCCCCAATGAAACCAATCGGGAGATATTGTTATTCAATGAAATGCAGGTTTAATCCCCTTAAGACCCCTTTAGAACCTGAATATCCGAAAATCCTCCCTTAGTAGACGGTTTTGACATACAATGAACATATCCCCAAACTGTCATGTTTCTAACTTCAATAATTTTGGCTAGGCGATGATGAGTGAGTGAGTAAGTGAGTGAGTCTGGACATTTTCTTTCAATTTTCTTTTTTCAGAATTTCACCCCTCCCCATGAACCCCTTAAATTTGATTTATGAAAAAAAAACTGTCGAACAGCTATTTACTTACTTTAAAGCAGTTTTTCCCCCTGAGTTTGATGAGTGAGCCAGTCAGTCAATCAGTTAGGACACTTTCTTTCCTGTCCCCCCCCCCCCCCAGAATATCATCTCTTCCCATGGGCCCCTTAAATTGGATTTATGAAAAAACTGTCAAACACATATTTACTTCTTTTTATGTGGATTATTTTTCGCTGTGTTTCAAACTCCTCGCCTATGTCGTTTAAGAGACACACGCTCCGTTAAGAATCTTTTAATCCCCACTTTTCACCCCTTTCACCTCATAATATACACCACATCGAAAAACCCTCAGACACATGTCTTCTTATTTTTAATGATGAGTTTATATGCCGAGTATCACATCCCCCCATGAAACCAATCGGGAGATATTGCTATTCAATGAAATGCAGGTCTACCCCCTTAACACCCCTTTAGAACCTGAATAGCCAAAATTTCTCTCTTAGTGGGCATTTGCGGCCCTTGAGGAAGCTGCATACCAGATTTCATTCCAATCCGTTCGGTGGTTTCTGAGATTTCGTGATGAATAAATGAATGAGTGAGTGAGTGAGTGAGTGAGTGGTATTTGAAAAATATATAGTAGAAAGAAGATAGTGTCAAGTCTTTGTTATGCTAAACTCGGTTGACAGTGTTGTGTGAGCAGTTGAGTAACTAATGGGATTTCCAGTAAAGATCCTCATTTTCTATACCGATAGTGCTGAGCGCAATTGGCATCAAGTCGGCCGTGTCTGGACTTGAGCTATGTTGCCATGGAAACTATCTGCCTTGCCATTCCTTCATGAGTATATTTTATGATTTGATTACCCTGTTTTTGAGTGAAAAAGGGCCGAAATCAGAAGAATGAGAAAGACTATCGAAAATGCATGTAGCCAGCGGTTCCTTCTGGGTCCTAAACTATGTGTATGCAAAATATGGTTGAGAGTGGTGGAACGGTGTAGATTTGTATACGGAACCAACATATATACATACATACATACATACATACATACATACATACAGACTTTCACTTTTATATATTAGATATATATATATATATATATATATTATATATACACTGACCGGCAAAAAAGTGGAACAGTTAAAAAAGTAATATAAATAGTATAAATCTAGCCTTGAAAAAGATTTAATCACATTTTAAAAGCTTTTCATGCATTAGAACAAACATCTGAAACAACCGTGAATAGAAATTGATAATATGACATTTCTTAGGGTGGTTTATTACCACCAATTACCCCCAATCCTCGATGAGCCTATCTTAATGGTTTTATGGCGGGAAGCGGACTGAAAGCGTTTAAGGTTTATGAGTGTTGCCGCTCGCTTATTGTTGTTCTAAGGATAACAACTGGCACTTGTTGAACACGTGTGAACCATTGTCACACATTTTAGCAAGTTATCCATTTGCAGTTCACACTAAAACATGCCTCTTAGCCGTGAAGAAGCTGCACAGGCAGTTGCATTGGTGGAGGATGGCCGCAGCTTCCGTTATGTTGCTGAGGTCATTGGATCATCTCTCGGTAGCACACATCGTGCAGTGCAACGTTACAGAGAGCTCCGAACATACGACAGGAGACGAGGGTCAGGCCGTAGAAGAAGCACGATGACAGATTTCTCACCCTCCAAGTTCTGCGTGATCGGCATACCACAGCAGTTCAGGCACGAAATCTACTGGAAAATGTCAGAAATGTGAGAGTGTGTGAGCGAATAGTAAGAAGAAGGTTTGAAGAAGCTCATCTTTCGTCCAGGAGACCTGCACGTGGACCCGCACTCGAACGGCATCACATAGAGGCGCGTCTTCGCTTCGCAAGGCAGCATCTGTGATGGACCCACGAGCAGTGGGCCTCTGTTCTCTTCACTGACGAGAGTCGCTTTAATCTTAGATCTCCTGATAGAAGAGAAAGAGTGTGGAGAAGGCGCGGGGAGAGGTACAGCCCTGTTGCTTTCTCCTCCAGGACTCCAGTTGGAGGTGGCTCGGTTATGGTGTGGGGTGGCATCAACGTTATGGCCCGCACTGAGTTGGTGTGCATCGATCACGGGACGCTCAATTCCCAAAGGTACATCGAAGAGATCCTGATGAACCATGTGATGCCCTTTGCGCCTTTCATTGGTCAGAATTTCATGCTGATGCAGGATAATGCCCGCCCTCATACTACTCGCTGTGTTGTACAATATCTGCAGGAAGTGGAGATTCAAACTCTGGACTGGCCAGCTCGTAGTCCTGACTTGAACCCCATCGAACATGTATGGGATACGCTTGGAAGGAACGTCACACAGCATGACCACACCACCTTGGCACAACTGAGAACATCGCTGCTGGAGGAATGGGATCGCATCCCGGCAGATGCCATTCGACGAGTTGTGAACAGTATGCCTGAGCGTTTACAAGCTGTCATAGACGCTAAAGGTGGAAACACCCGTTTTTAATGACCATTGTTCTCTTGCAGTGCAGTGCAAACATTAATACTGTTTTGTTTGGCAATACGTTTGATAAACACCAGCCCAAAAGAGCATTACTAAAAAATAGAAAATTGTAAGATTTGCAAAATGTAACGAAATTTGTGAGTTAAAGCGTGTTGTAAAACATGATTCGGTATTTTCTGTTGCCAACCATCTAAATTTACATGATTAATGCAAATATTGGAAAACCGATACATTTTAGTGGACAAAATTAAGAAATTACATAAAAAATTAAAGTGTTCCACTTTTTTTGCCGGTCAGTGTATATATATATGTGTGTGTGTGTAATCTAGAAACATAATTAAAAAACATTACAAACAATACAGTGCACTTTCACCTTGCATCAGTGTATTTTAAGGAAGCTATTGTTTCATTTGTGGGGCGTACACCATGGTCATTTAGTTCCGTGCACGTGGATGTGTACATATAAGGGGCATTCAAATGAAACCCGCTCAGTGCGTCTAACGTTGCATTAGTCGTACATTGGCACCACGTAACTGCGTGTATGGTGGCATCATCTATTGATAGAGCGACTGCAGCGTGCTCAACGTTTGACGTTGCATAGCGACAGTGTGGTTTCACGCCGAAGTGAAGGTGGTCACACAAGTTATCGTCCACTACTGAACATGAAGGCGAGTAGGCAGGAACAACGAGGAGTGATCAATGCCCACCGTTATCAAGCCACTTTACAAAACCTTAGACGAGCTATCAAGTCGAAACGCCCAGGCATGTTGTCCAATGGCGTCATTTTCCTGCATGATATTGCCCGGCCACACACTGCGATGAAGACGACATTGCAGCAGTTTCGATGAGAAACGCTGGAACATCCACCGTACAGTCCAGACCTTTCACCGTGTGACTTCCATGTTTATGGACCTCTCAAACAAGCCATTCGCGGACATCGATTCACAACGGACGCCGAAGTGTGTGAATGGGTCGAGGCCTGGATCCGACAGCAGCCTACTAGCGTCTTCAAAGATGGAATTGACCGGCTAGTGTCGCAATGGGATAAATGTGCCAACAGTTTTGGCGACTATTTTTGAGTTACCATTACTTTACACAAGTGACCGGGTTTCATTTGAATGCCCCTTATATATGTAGGCTATATACAGTATATAAAAGGAAAGAAAGAAAGAAAGAAAGAAAGAAAGAAAGAGTTTGTCTCATAGCCTGTGTTTTTGTGGTGTCTGTAGTGGTAAGTTTATTTGTAAATTAGGCTAGGGTTGAGAAGGAAGTGGCCGTCGCCAAAAGGTAACATCTCGTTATTTGCCCGTAGTAGAAGTGTAGAACCACGGAAAACAAGTTCCAAGATGACTGAGGTAGAAATCGAACCTACTTCTTCTCAGTTTTGCCTCACGAAGTTGAGTGTACCACACTCCGGCTCTCAGACCACAATTATATTTTTTTTTGTCACAGTCGGGAATCGAACCAGGTTAGCCGCGAATGGTTGTCTCGAGGTGGACTCTAATTGGGAGTAGCTTACCCTAAGGCAGGCAGTTTCTAGTTGTAGATCTCATGATGGAAAGTGCAGAAGAAACAGTTCACTTAAAACGTACACAGAGATTTCGTTTGCTTTTGGAAACTGTGAGCAAAGCTTCGTCCCTCAGCACTTGTTCTTCCAGAAGCTATCGTGACCCATCCCGTTGCCACGACGACCCCAAGGTTAATAAACTCTGTTCTAGTTCTATTCCTTATACCAGGGTTTGGTAGAATATTTCACTTATTGCATATCTAATTATAACATCAAAACAAGCCAAATGTAAGTGAATTGATGGTATTCCAACTCCAAGGCTTTCTCCTTAATCGAGGGAGACTCCGTAATTCATGGAAAACACGATCTGGCAGCACTGTGAATTGGGCTTGTCTCCAGGAGTCTTATAAGCGTAATTTAATATCGGAAGCAGGGAGTCTATTGAAGAGGAATTATCACTCCGGGATGTTTGGTTCGTCTTTTAATGGGCTGAGATAATTCTAGTCTTAGAACTTTCTCACTCACACTCAGCTGATGACTTTCCATTCTAATGCATTACTCGAGCATGGGAAATCTACCCTTTCTCGGTTCAGGGTTTAGTATGACTTTAGGGCCGAGCCCTTCCTATAAAACAGTGGTTCTTAACCGGTGGTCCCCGAGTGCCTCGGGAGTGGTCCGTGGGAGAGAAGGGTCCACCAGCACGTATAAAAAAGTAGGCAATAAATGGGGATTTCGAAAACGGTGTGCGTTGAATGGGAATCGTCCTAATGCAATCGCGACGATGACTATCAGATTTTGAATTGAAATATCTTTAAAATGAGTATTACTAGCGGACCCGTGCGAGAAATCTCGTATGTTCATAAACCACACTTTCCCCAATAGGTTTATAATGAGAGACTTAATGAGAAAGGTTCCTGTTATTCGATATTTATGAAATGATACGATTTGAGTACTCATTCCTTTGATTTACTGTTTCTGAAATCCATGCAAAATGATAAAGGAAAGACCTCAGAATGTTGAAATGGCGTCACAGTGGCCAAAATGTGAAGTGGACAGCAATTATGGAGTGTGTTTTCCTACAGCAACAGTGTTTGCAAATCGCACACTTCGTACATTTTTTAATGTCACTTTTAAGAAATTATAGATATTTATGAAATTAGAGTGCAATTCGTCACTGCAAATGTCTATTCTCTTTAATTTAAATGCTCATTTGTCACGATCGGTCGCTTGTGAGCGCTGCAGGAGGGATCTATACTAGTCTACTGAAATAATATATATGATGGTGATTGAGGAACGGTTACAACTGATTAGGTGTATTGGGGGGAGGGGTGGGGGGTCCGTACATGATTCAATTACAGGCTGAGTGGTCCGCAGACTTCTACGGGTTCAGAACCACTGCTATAGAACGAAGCTTTGCAGAGGCCGTTCCGCGGTAAGGTTGCAATGACTCACCGCGAGATTCATAGCATGTACCGATTACAATAACGGGTCGGGAAGCCCTGGATGCTGCCATAGAATGTATTACATACGCAGCCGGCAAGATACCTTAGTTGTGATAATTGAGTCTTGCAGTGAAGTACTGTATCCTATCTCGTATCCCGTGAACATGGTTAGGTATAGAACAAAATATTGCATTTTCCTAGTGGGAACTTACCTTGAAGAAGTTTGCAGTAGCGGCTTTGGTGGGGGTAGTTGGTAGCCTGCTGAGCTTCTATGCCCAAGATCGCGGGTTCAAACCCGGCTGAAGTTGTCGGATTGTTGAAGAGCGTTAAAAATCTCTTAGTATGCCTTTCTTCGGAGGAGAAGTAAAGCCGGCGGTCCCATGTCATAGATTTATGGCATGTTAATGAACCTTCCACTAATTGCACCTGTGTGAAGCTAAATTATATATAGGTTAAATTGTAAACAACGCTCTTGGGTTCCTACGTTCGTTGCCAGGAGCCGTTGACAGTGGCGTTTGGTGGCAAAAGTAGGAACTATTTGAAAAATTCAAATTCTGAAGTACTTACTTGAATTAAACAAGAAGTTCCGTGACGAACTAAAGAGCCTACTTTTCTTAAAATTTAAGATTCATGCCAATTATTAATCTATATGGATTTATCTAGAATAATGACGAAATTAAGTTGGTACTATCGAAATTTCTAAATGTAGCCTAATAGAGAACTACAGTTGGCAGCCCTGGTGACTGAATATATTCTTAGTTCCATCTCTTAAGGTACAGAATACAGAATTTGGTTGAAGTCCAATGGATAGCATGGACGTTACATGCAGTGAAACATTGGATCTAACAGTGCGCGTAAAATCATGTTGGCAACAATGACATACATGCATTTGTCAGAAACAATCTGAAAAAATATGATCTATTGTTGTGTCAATTTTGAATGAAATCCATTAGTTAGTATAGGAGTTACATGCATTTAAAAAATGGACCTATCAGCAGGCTTAGAATCATGTTGGCAGCACTGGCTTAGGCCTATATTAATTAGTTACTCCAAATTAATCTAGAATGCCAGGTACTATACGTGTGCAAGGTTTAGAGCTATTGGCTTGCATACTTTCTGATTTATTTATATTAGGGTAACAAAAATAGAGACAGTATTTATTAACAGTTGACAGCCCTGGTTACTCTTAGGAATCGGTATAGTCATATCTGTTATGGTACACATAGCACACACGAAATTTGGTTGAAATCCAAATGATAGTATAGAAGTTACATGTATTTAAAGTTGGACCTCTCAGCAGGCTTAGAATCATGTTGGTAGCACTGACGTATATAAGTTACACCAAATTAATATAGAATGTCAGGTACTATACTTGTGCATAGTTTAAAGCTGTCGGCTTGCATACTTTCTGATATATGGGTATTTGGATAAAGAAATATAGAGATAGCATTTATTAACATTTGGCAGCCCAGGTGGCTCTTAAGAATACGCTCGGTCATATCTGTTTATGTACACATAGCACATACGAAATTTGGTTGAAATCCAATTGATAGTGTAGAAGTTATGTGCATTTAAAATTTGGACTTATCAGCAGGCTTAAAATCATTTTGGCAACGCTGCCATGTATGACCTCCTGGAAACTAAACTGCAAAATTAGTATCTATACGTGTGCCAATTTTGAAATAGCTCCCATTCATACGTTCCAAGATATCCAACATGGAGCTCAAATTTCAAATGCGATTTTTCAGCAGTTGGTAGCACTGACATCATTTTCAAATATGGCCGTGAGCTATTCAAGTATAGATGTTTGCTCCTACCAAATTTTGTTTCGATTTCTGCAGCCGTTTAGGAGTTGATAGGGGGTGGGACTCTCACACATCCAGGCAGACGGACAGGCAGACGGACGGACAGACAGACAGACAGACAGACAGAAGGACAGACAGACACACATTTGCCCGATCTCATAAGACTACTTTTTCCTCATTTTTGCAAAATGTGAAAAGTAGGCTAAAAACAGATTACACACACAAATACAGTCATCACTAGGGCTCGGATTCGAGCATATTTGCATATATTTTTTCCTGTATAGTACCCATTGGAAGAAGCCTTTCGTTGGTATTTTCACCTCTCTTGGACCAACAGAATTGAAATTTATCGAGCATATAAATGCATAAAACCGCGGTTTTCAGAATAGAAGCATATAAATGCATATTCTTGTGGTTCTCGTCCAAATAGTTTGATTTTCTTCGAATTCCCCCCGGATTCGGGCCCTGACCATTCTTAAGGATCGAAAACGGAAATAATAAAATTATTGAAAAGCCCATCTGGTGCGAAAAATAGAACCGCGGGTTTTTAACCTTTATTGAGGTCGTTTTCGACATTGAAACTTTTATTGACTGATTTAAGAAAATCATTCAAAGCTGAAAACATAGAAAACAATGTTGTTGTACAGACCAATGCAGATCTACTTCAATGACTCTCCTAATTCTGAACATTTTGTAAATGAACCTTTAAACTGTAACTTTTGTAAGAAAATTTATCTTGTATGAACTTGAAAAACTTGAATGCGTGTATATTGCAGTGTATCGTACATACAATTAGAAAATAAAGCTCGTATACAAAGGTATGTTATCGGTTTTTTCGTTTCACTTTCCTTTCTATAGTTTTTAACGGTGTTTTTTTTCGAGCATATTCTGCATATTTAACCGCATATAATGGGGTTATCGAGCATATAATGTTTTTTTGAGCATATCTATCGAGCATAAAACAGATGGTTTTCGAGCATATCAGGAGATTTTATCGAGCATATCGATCCGAGCCCTAGCAATCACAATTAACACCGGTTATCAGACAGATTCTACACACACCCAAAGTACACAGGGCTACATGACCGCGTTGTCGCAGTTCCTAAACAGAGGAACCAACCAACGAAGTTTGCAGTAAATTTGTTCATAAGTTCTGCGCTGGGCGATTTTTACTTGTGGCGGAAGCTCCAACAAAAGGTATACAGAAACAATCCACGTACCCTGGAGGCTCTTGAGAACGAAATAACTGCGTAACTGCATAACTGGGGATGAATAACAGTGAGTGTACCAAAACTTCCTACGTTGGTGCAATGTGTGTTTAGAAAATGAAGGACAGCATTTCCAGCAACTACTCTGAAATTCCTGTGAGTAATTATGATGATTAAATACGTCAAAAGGTGCAAATGTGTTAAACTAGTTGCTGATAGCACCAATGCCTTGCTCGACACGCTGCATTACACTGTGCCCCGGCCGACACAGGCCTTTGCGAGGCCTCGTTCTATAGGGAGGGTTCTCGCTCTAGAACTAAACATAAATGGCACTCCGCATACTGGTAACAGGGGTTAGCGTAGCTGTAGTTAGGTTGCCGGACCTTGTTCAGCCAGCACCCGTGATGTAATTACCATCCTGTATATTATTCTGCTTAAAATTAGTACTGATGAAGAAAGAACTTTTGATGTGTAAACACCTGGAAATATAAATAGTTAAATTCTGAATTGCTACTGTCCTCTTGCAAATTAAACCGATCGTTTTGCAGAAAACCAGTGAAAAAAGAATTAATGACTCCAACTTAACCCCCCTATTTCTTAGGAATATCCTAAATAATGTGTAGTCTAGTTTGATTGTAGATATGCGTTCTACTTAAATACGAAGTATCATAATATTCACTCCAGTAGTTTTGTATAATAAATAATGTTATTTGTTTTACGTGCCCTTTAACTACTCTGGCTTTTTGAGATGCCGGGGTGCCAGAATTTTGCCCCGAAAATGATCTTTAACGTGCCCCTAAATCTACTGACACAGCTCCCCCACATTTACACACCCTCCAATTCCACCTGACTGCGCCAGGATTTGATCCTGTAACCTTGAAACACAGCAAGCGACAACGTTACCGCTAAGTCACGCAGCCATCCCTTTAGTTTTGACATCTATCCATAACGAAGAGACAAACAGACAAAAAGCAAACTGAAGGTTTATTCATTACTCATTATTCACCTCATCCATGATACATTCGAAGTTTTTGCCGAAACATTCTAAATGTTCATAGTGAATCATACTTTTTGAATCTCGCAATTCCTGAAATTAATTCAACATCAGGAAATGTTCATAGACTAGATCCCGAGGATAGGTATTCAGCCATAATTTAGGAATATCCAAACCTATTTCGTGGGAGTCCAAATGTTCATGCACCAATTATTTTTTTCACACCATTTCAACAGTACAGTCACAGTCGAAACTAGACGATTGGGACCTGATCAGCTGGTCCAGCCAAGATGGAATTCCAAAATATGATAGAACTAGGCATCTGCAGACTTTCCAAAAGTCTTTAGTCTCATCCTCTTCGTTATGTAGGCCTACATCAATTTGATGATTCCCGACGACTCTGTTAAGATAACAGATCTATCAACGCTATTACTGTCCCAGATCGATATCCCATTCCAGAATTGCAGGACTTAACAGACGTTTACCTTGTAAAACAATATTTTCAAAAATAGAATTGATACGAGCATTTCCCATCGTAGAAGACGATGTACCAAAAACTGTTGTTCGAATATCTCAAACTTCCATTTGGATTTCAGAAAGATGTTCAATTATTTCAGGGGCATATTCATTCCAGTCATTGGACTTTGTTTTATGTTATCAGGACGACATCCTTGTTGTAGGCTAATTGAAAATGATGCGGCGGAACATGAACGTCAAATGAAAATCCTACTGAATCGCTTGTATAACTGTTACATCGATGTGAACCTCTTGAAGTGCATTTTCGGTACTTCCGAAATTTCCATTCTTTTACAATAATCTGTGACACAGAAAGAGAATTCAACTCTTCTTTATCGCGTTGAAACTATTCGTTCATTCTCACAACCTTGCAACATTGCTACAACCCAGCTCAAATGTCCCAAGTTCCCGTCGTATCAGTCATGTTATTTATTTCGAAATACCGTTCTACTGTTGTGATTGCAATTGCTACTGTGTGGTTAGTACATAACAATATGATTGCACGAGGGTGTTCCACGGCATCTAACCCCGCACTTCAGGCCATCCTGTTACCATGGATACAAATTACTTCGGATGGAACTGCAAGTCACGGCCACACATCGCCTCGCTACGCAAAGAGCACGGACGTTAAAAAGAAAACAAAGACGCGAATTGGATGCTGAGGACGGGAAGAGACGAAAAGCAATGGTTGACTGAAGTGCGCTTGATTCTATTAAAGACTTTTGTATAGTAGCAAATGTACTTCAAGGTGAATTCACCCACCTTCACACATAGAACGGTTCGATGATGCTACTCTCCGAATAAGCGGAGTACAACCAGCTCGATCCAGGAGAAGCATTAGCAATATATTAACAAGATTCTATTTTTTTAATGAGTTTGGATTTTAATAAACAGATAATATAACGGGGAAATATGTTTCTACATTATTTTGATAGTCAATAAGAAATGAAATTTGAATTTCAAATGCTGTATCATAACACATCGTGGATCATATTTCTCGCGTTTGAGGGGGGGATGTGTGAGGAATTAAAATGGCACACTCGGCATATTTAGACTGACTGCATGGCTCAGCGGTAACGTTCTCGCCTGCTGTGCTCAAGGCTGCAGGATCGAATCCTGGTGCAGTGAGCTGGTATTTGAGGGTGCGCAAACGCGAGGGAGCCGTGTCAGTAGTTTTAGAGATTCCACACACAAGTGCAAAAGGCTGTTGACCGCGATGTTCATATCAGATAAATTTAACAAAAACAACAAGGGTAGGAGAAAAGGAGAAAAATAAGAAGATTCGTGGAGTTCTTTCTTCCAGAGATAAGACATACTTTTTCTTTGTGCTTCATTTTGCAGAACTAAAGAGATACGCAAATAACGCAGGTTACACGTTAACTTTACAAAGTAAAATTCTGACCACCTCATGGTGTAGTAGCTAGCATTTTCGGTTGTCTCCACTGAGGTCCATTTGATTCTCGGCTCTGTGAAGGATTTAATTCTGGCCTGAGGGCTGGAACGGGTAACACTCAACCTCACGAGGAAAAATAGAGGAGAGATTAGTTCGGTTTCCACGTCAGCCATTCTACAGTAGAAGTGGTGTCACGCTGTTTCACCATTTCTACTCCCGACAAATGCTGGGTTGATACCTAACTTCAGGCCGTTACGGTGTCCTCCTTAATTGTGTCATAAATAACACATACACATTTAGCACACATCCAAGTACACGGGGATGAAATGACCAAGCCTCTAAATGAAAAACAACAATCTAAGTCTCCCTGCAGTGAAATGTTAGAACTGACTGACAACATATTCGGAATGAAATTTTGCAATGAATGAAAACATAATTATACTGTATGTGTTGAATGAGTTCTGTTCATTAAATCACAGACTCTTTCAGGTCCATTTACGCGATCATTACTTCATATATAATTTTTACGTATTCGCTTGGTGGAACCCAGGAAAAATATGGATTATTATTATTAGTATTATTATATCTAGAGCCACTCCATGTGAGATCTGTGCTGGACAAAACGGAGGCAGGCAGGTTTTTCTCCGGGTACTCCGGTTTTCCCTGTCAAAATTTCATTCCAGCAACACTCTCCACTATCATTTCATTTCAACTGTCATTCCATAGTCTGTAGCATGCTGAGCTTCTATGCCCAAGATCGCGGGTTCAAATGCGGCCGAAGTCGTCGGATTTTTTAAGAGCGTTAAAAATCCCTCAGTATGCCTTCCTTCGGAGGGGAAGTAAAGCCGGAGGTCCCATGTCATAGATTTATGACATGTTAAAGAACCTTCCACTAATTACACCTGTGTGAAGTTAAATTGTATAGGTTAAGAATGTAAACAACGCTCTTAGGTTCCTATTTTCGTTGCCATGAGCCGACTGCTGTGGCGTCTGGTAGCTAAGTTATGAACTAGTAGTCGTTGACGGTGAGGTTTGGCTGCAGAAGTAGGAACTATTTGAAAAATTCAAAAGTTTGCAGTCCTTACTTGAATAAAAAAAAACAGATAACACACACTAATACAGTCATCACAATTAACACCGGTTATCAGACAGATTCTACACACACCCAAAGAACACGGGGCTACAGGACCGCGTTGTCGCAGCCCCTAAACGTAGGAACCAACCAACCATCTGTCATTCATTTAGGCCTAATCATTACCCCAGAGGAGTGCCACAGGCTTCGGCAGCCGGCACAGTTCATATCCTCGCCGCTAGATGGGGGCTTCATTCATTCCATTCCCTGGCCCGGTCGGTCGATTGGAAGCAGGCTGTGTATTTTCATTTCATTATTATTATTATTTCTGAGTTCCTTTTAGCTCCATAACCGACAGGCGAGAGCAGTGAGGACAGGAAAGGGCTAAGGAGTCGAGTACTGGGTTGGGAGTTGGGGGGAGAAGGGACAACCCGTTCTCTTGTAAGTAAGTAATTTCGAAGGAGCGGCATGTGTACTTTGTCAAGAGAGTATGAGGGTGGAGGACACCATGTTTCTGTCACCATATTTGGTCGCAAACATGAGACACACAGCTCTTCGTCTCGCCTGAGTTCCTTGTTTGCAACGCATACACGTAACAGCCGCCATTCATTTCCAGCAGCTCTAGCGCCGCACTGCTCTGCAGTTTCTGCTATTTGCGGAGACTTTAAAGGAAATTACACCAAATTCCTCGTGTCTGTCTGACTCTGCACTACAGGTTTCTAACTCGCTACTTCTTACTTCACTCTACTATATACCATTAAATACGATTCAATTTTATCTGTATTCAAGTTGCTAACAAAGCTCTATTTGCTCAACAATCTTAGACCAAGAATATTTTTAGTTTTTTATCATTTTAAATGATCTTGTCGACTTCATCGTTATGCTTATGTCTAACGTTACGCGTTACGGTTACGGCGTGTATGACGTCATCATGTTGTTCAGTGCATATGCACAGAGTCTGAGTTTACTCCTGGAATCCGGCGGAGACGGCGAGTGCGTGACATCAGACAGGAATACAGGGTGACTCCTAAAGAAGTGTGCAAAATGTCAGACAGGAATACAGGGTGACTCCTAAAGAGATGTACACGATGTCAGATAAGAATACAGGGTGACCCTTAACGAGGTGTACAAGATTTCATTCAAGAATACAGGATGACTCCTAAAGAGATATACAAGACGTCAGATAAGAATACAGGGTGACTCCTAGAGAGGTGTACACGATGTCAGACAGGAATACAGGGTAACTCCTAAAGAGGTGTACAAGATGTCACACAAGAATACAGGGTGACTCCTAAAGAGATATACAAGACGTCAGATAAGAATACAGGGTGACTCCTAAAGAGGTGTACAGGATGCCAGATAATAATACAGGGTGACTCCTAAAGAGGTGCACAAGATGTCAGACAAGAATACAGGGTGACTTCTAAAGAGATATACAAGATGCCAGATAAGAATACAGGGTGCCTCCTAAAGAGGTGTGCAGGATGTCAGAGCAAAATACAGGGTGACCCTTAAAGAGGTTTGCAAGATATCAGATTCAAATAATGGGCGACCCTTCCCTCCTGAGCCCTTCTAACATGTGTAGCATTTGTAGCATGCGTCATTTGAAATGATATAACGTCTAGTCTTTCAGACTGATTGTAATTTTTTTTCGTTATCGTTTTACCATTCAGGGTTGGCTTTTCCCACGGACTAAGCGAGGGACCCCACCTCTACCGCCACTAAGAGCAGTGTCCTGAAGCTTGAGACTCTCAATAGGGTGATACAACTGGGGAGTGTGACCAGCACTTCATCCAGGTGGCCTCAGCTGCAAAGCGAACCGGAGCCTTATGAGGGAGATGGGAAGAGTGGGAGCGTTAGACAAGGAAGAACGAAGGAGATGGCCGTGGCCGTGTACGAAGTGGAAAACCATGGAAAACCACTTCGAGAACGACTGAGGTGGGAATCGAACCCCCTCTACTCTTTTGGACCACCCGAGGCTGAGTAGACCCCGTTCCAGTCCTGCTACCACTTTTCTAATTTCGTGTCAGAGCCGGAAATCGAACCGCAGACCTCCGGGGTGGCAGAAAAGCATGCTCACCACTACTCCACGGAGGCGATTCCAAGAATTATCCCAGTTATATTCTACAGTATTTAGATAGAGAGAAGTTTTATAAGTACAGCCCTTAGCCATTTCCTGTCCTCACTGCTCTCTTTGGCTGTACTTATAAAGTCGTTTTAGGACTTAAGACTGGACTTGCGTTATATTGGCTGTATGAATATACTCTTTTCCGCTTAGTCTCTTCTTTCTTATAAGGACTTGAGAGTATGTCTTACTCATGAACATTCCAGCCAGTGGACTTGCGTGTTAATGTATTGTTTAAGCTTCACAACCACAATAACGTAAGTGGATTTAAGTTTGTCTGGTTCAATCATAGGTTGGGACTTACGTCCTTACAACCTTTAGTAAATACAAAACGCGATGTTTCCCCGGACTTAAGTTGTTATGGCTTAATGTAGAATCAAATTCTACATAGAATGATGTAATAGTCTCAAAGTCGTAATTTTTGGACTTACGTTCGTCTGGTTCTGAGGTACAGAATTAATCGGGGAAAAGCCGAAGAAAGTATTTAATAGCTATCACACAACAGGCCGGATCTGGTAATTGTCAGCAAGAATATGAAGCAAACTAACTACCCTACCAGCGAATTGTTACCGCTGGCGGAAATCGGAACTAATGCTCTCCGCCCACCCACACGCCTGCGATGGACGAGCAGTTGTCGCCAGCGAAACCTTATCGCATGATTCATGCTGTGTCGTGCGCTGTGCGGTGTGTTCTCATTGTATGACTGTATCCGCAAGCCGCTCGCTGCAGCCATAATAGGTGAGATGGCATAATGTATATACAACAGCTGAGCTCTCCGTCTAGCGGTAACAATTCCCTGGTAGGGTAGTACCTTGATTGATGTTGCGATCCCCAACAACAAGAATCTACAATCAAAGCACACCAAAGCTGTCGCCCTGGAGGTCTGAGTTCGATTCCCACCTTAACCATCTTGAAAGTGGTTGTTTCCCCGTGGTTTCCCACTACTACTGCAGAAAAATGCTGTGATGATTCCTAACTTAAGGCCACGGCCGTCTCCTAAACAATCATCACCTGAATTACAAATACACACACTAATACAGAAGATCAGTCAAATTCCACACACACCCAAGTACACGAGTCTAGTTGACCACGATGTCACAAACAACTACAACATCATCAACAACGACAAAAAATTGTAATTACATTATCAATTACAATAATAAATATAGCCTAGGTTTCTTGTATTTTCTCATTTTTAATTTAATGACGGAATGGGTTGGTTTTGCTATGTCGCTACTTGCTTCTTTTCACCATGTATATATTCTGGTACCGGCTGCGGGACTCAGGCTCGAACAATAAGCACTCGGTTACTCTGCAGCAGAATATGCATGTCCTGTGTGGTATAGGTCGTGTCATACCATGCAGGTTGATACTGCATTAAATGAAACGTGTAGACTCATCATTGGCTGCCTGAGACCCACGCCATGTGATAAACTGTATTGTTTGCACACCCAGATATCAGAAGAGAGCTAAATGTGAGAGATCTAGGGTTGATGTGTCTCCAGCACATCCATTGTATAGCCTTCAACCAGCCCACTCTCGACTGAAGTCCAGAAGAAACTTTCTTCACACAACTGAGTGCCTAGCTGACAAGCCTCAGGTTTTGAGGATTACATCTTGGTTGATCAGAAGCCCCCACAGTACTCAGTGGATGGCTCCCAGCAGGGCATACAGAGGCTTGGACAACTTGGAAGTCTCTCAACAGATTGCGATCTGGGGTTGGCAGATCCAAGTCCAACATTCATAAATGGGGTTTTTGCTGCGACTCGGTTCTTTGTGAATGCGGTGAAGAACAGACTGCTTCAGTGCAGTCTGTGTCCTATACTGTGCTACACCAAATGGACGTGACATGGCAAAATATTGGTCATGCATTATTTAGAACCTTAAATGTTCAAGTTTTGTCATTTTTGTTGCCCATTTTCTACATAATTTCTTATGTAATATTTTTGTTCCTGACACGAGTGAATCAACTATACAAAATTACTAATAAAGAAATAAATAAAACAAAACCTATAAACAATAAGGATATTCAATCAAATAAGAAAGTTATTACTAATTCCCTGCACGACGTCTAGATTTACCTGGTTATGCATTTCAGTTATGAACCACGACTTCGCTGAGCGTTACTTGAACACTTCCTGAGCTCTAATTCACGTATTCCCAGCACGCGACGCTGCTGGTGATGAAGGAGGTTCCGGGAGACACACGGCCCAAGACTGCGCATTTTATACCCTTTAATGTGGTAACATTTCAAACTTACAATCATGTTTTATCACGCCTTCAAGCTGCGTGTGCTAACTTCTCAAAGCTTAGTAGATACACTTTCAGCAAAGAAAAAAGCTATTTCTGCGTGAAGTCCAGGTAGCTTGTGAACGTGCCTTATCGGTGGGTTTCAAGCTATTCCTGAGCAAACATTGCTCCATACGACGCGAGGCAAGGCGAGCGGCGAGCAAGCTACATTCCGCTATTCTTCGAAAGGTGCGCGGATAAATTTACAAGTCATGGTATGATCTGGTATAGGCCCTCCCTGACTTTTCATACCAAATGGGAATCTACCGTATGCTGCGGCAGGAAGAAGAGCAGAAAGGATCTGACCATTTTATCTCATGAAAATTCTGGCTCAGGTTTAGTTGTAAGTGATTTCCCGTCATCACTGTGAAGTCTAATCGAATCACCTACGTCTCTTGTGGTTGCGGCATTCAGAATTACATTTCTAAACGTTTTCTCCTTTCGAATAAGGTGAGGGTGAAACCGTCTTGACAAGTGTAGCACAAGGTAGATACAATGTGCAATACACCGTTCATGATGTTGATTTATTTGAGATCTATTGTCATCGTTGCCATTAGCATCATGTATTTTGTGTGCTCTGATTGTGTCTGGTTGGTTGATTGGTGTAGTAGGGCCTGCGACAACGTGGTCATGTAGCCCCGTGTAGCCTACTTTGGGTATGTGTAGAATCTGTCTTATAACCGGTTTGTGATGGCTGTACTAGTGTGTGTTAACTGTGATTCAGGTAAGGACTGCAGACTACCAATTATCAAGAAGTTCCTACTTTTGCTACCAAATGCTACCGTCCACTTGGCTACTACTGTCGACCAAAGTATTATGTGCACTCGAGTTTGAAGGTTGTTTGTGAAGTAACCAATAGACCTATATAAAATCCAATAAAATCATCATTTTCGTCGTTCTATTGCACGTTAACTCATGTAGGTTAGGAATTTTTAATTTATATTTTAATATTTTTTGTCGCTGTTGGAGCACAAAAAGTGCACGTTTTTAAGCGTGTTTCAACCATGCGTCACATTTAAGAATTATTATCTCAAAAACCCGTCATCAGATCGAATCCAAATTTTAACACAATATACATTGGGATGTTGTATAACTGGTGTATTAATTTCAAAATTTTGCGTGTCCAAAAAAAAGTTATCATTTTTGTAAGGTAACTTTTTCTCGGCTCGGGGTGGTTGGAAACTGTAGTTCTTGGTTGCGATGTAATCCTTATACATCAAAAAGTTATGCTGTATGACCGTGAAATACGTAAATTAACTCACTTATTTTACATCGGTTTGTATTTGCAGGCGGAAATAACTCATCGTTCACCAGCTACCCGCTTCCGGAAAAGCTGTACAGCGTTGCCAAAATGGAGCCCATCACGCATCATGGCGTGCCTCGCTCGGAAGTGATGGGCTCCATCACAGCAACACTGTACAGCTTTCACGGAGCGGGTAGCTGGTGAACGATGTGTTATTTCCGCCTACAAATACAAACCGATATAAAATAAGTGAGTTTATTTACGTATTTCACAGTCATACAGCATAACTTTTTGATGTATAAGGATTACATCGCAATCAAGAACTACATTTTCCAACCACCCCGAGCCGAGAAAAAGTTACCTTACAAAAACGATAACAACTTTTTTTCTTGGACACGCAAAATGTTGAAATTATTAAACCAGTTATACAACATTCCAATGTATATTGTGTTAAAATTTGGATTCGATCTGATGACGGGTTTTTGAGATAATCATTCTTAAATGTGACGCATGGTTGAAACACGTTTAAAAACGTGCACTTTTTGTGTTCCTACTGCGACAAAAAATATTAAAATATAAATTAAAAATTCCAAACCTACATGAGCTAACGTGAAATAGAACGATGAAAATGATGATGTTATTGGATTTTATGTAGGTCTATTGGTTACTTCACAAACAACCTTCAAACTCGAGTACACATAATACTTTGGTCGACAGTAGATGCCACCTCAACCAGCACATTGCTGCGAACTTTGGAACTAATAGAGCGTTAACTTTCACTATATTTCCATCTTTTCAATACAATTTATTATTATTATTATTATTATTATTATTTAAAAGACGGAAATAGTATAGTGAAAGTTAGTAGAATATTCAATACGCACCTAATATGGAGAATCATACTCTTAATAGAGCGTTATCAAATCCAACCTACAAATTTTAGCTCCACACACGTGTAGTTAGTGGAAGGTTCTTTTACATGTCATAAATCTATTACATGGGCCCACCAGCTTTACTTCCCCTCTGAAGGAAGGCATACTGAGGGATTTTTAACGCTCTTAAAAAATCGGACGACTTCGGCCGTGTTTGATACCGCGATCTTCGACACTGAAGCTCAGCATGCTAGCAACTACGCCACCGAAGCCGCTCAGAATTTGTCTAATGACCTGTTGTAATGAGGTATCGATACTCATGTGTATATTCGTATTCTAGGGCTTGTATTAGGAATAAGGTAGTAATGGCACCGTTTTTGGTACTATCTCATCATTTTCCTAGAGTAAACGTAGGAAACAATGAATAACCACATCTAGGATGGCCGAAGTGGGAATCGAAGACAGCTCTTTTAGGTTGTCTTTTCGGGCCATAGTAGACCCCGTTTCTGCCCTCGGATGAGAATTAAATGTCTTGGCAGAGCTGGGAATACACTAAAAACCGGGACCTCAGGGATGGCAGCCAATAACGCTTAAAATTACATCATGAAGCGGGATAAATAAAGTACACACACGTTAATTAGGTTTGGAAATTCATTACAACGGGGTTTGGTCGCCTACGGTGGTAATTCCGTATCTTAATATAATACCCCGAACAGAAAATAAGTGTTGTTATAACAGGTTGAGGGTTGTATATTGTAATCAAAATTTATCTTCCATTTTTAACCCGTTGAAATGAATGAATTAATCGTTATCAGTACTTAATGTCAATTGCGATCAAATTTAAACTGTTAAAATGTTAGCCCATATATTGAGATCTCTTAACCCTTCTAATGCCAAGCTTTTGATGAATGGTTTTATTAAAAATTCCAAGTTTAGTAAAATTACAGGTCTTTCCGGAGCAGGTAAATATATTTTAAACGTATTAGTTGAAAATGAAAATTCGCAGCCTGCTTCTAGTCGACCGACCAGGTCAGGGAATGGAATGAATGAAGCCCCCATCTAGTGGCAAGGATATGAACTGTGCCGGCTGCCGAAGCTTTCACACTTCCCTGGGGCAATGATTAAATGAATGACAGATGAAATGAAATGAGAATGGTGAGTGTTTCTGGAATTAAATTTGTGACAGGGAAAACCGGTGTACCCGGAGAAAAACCTGTCTGTCTCCGCTTTGTCCAGCACAAATCTCACATGAAGTGACCGGGATTTGAACCACGGACCCAGCGATGACAGGCCGGCGTGCTGCCGCCTAAGCCACGGAGGCTGATAAACGTATTAGTTAATACATTTTATTTGTTTTCATTAAAATAATTTAAAACATTTTCCATATTTTCAATTTTAAATGGGAAATGAGCAACTCGGCCGGCGGGGCTTCGCTTGGATGACTTATACCGGCAGTTCTGATTTCCTTCTGTCTCCTGTATCGTCCGAGTACCGAGCAAGGCCCCTCCGTGGATGGTCTCTCGCCCTGATATCATCCTGGATCTGCACACCGGCCCCAAGTTGGACACGGACTCCTCCGTCCATCGGAGGCTGTTCCAGTCCGTGGTGAGCTGGTATCCAGGATCAGGGCTTCTATTCACGGACGGTTCTAGGGTAAACGAGAAAGTAGGCTGTGCATTTGTGGTTGAGGATCGTCTGTTTCTTTTTTCACTTCCCGAGGCCTGTGGCGTGTTCACAGCGGAGCTCTATGCCATCTTAGAGGTTCTGCGGTACACGTTATCAGACGATCACCAGCACTTTCCTGTATGTACTGACTCTCTGAGTGCGCTGCAAGCGATCGATGTGTGTTTCCCGAAGCACCCGTTGGTCCAGCGTGTGCACGACCTGCTCGTCAGTGCGTGTAACGCTGGAACCAGGGTGACCTATGTGTGGCTTCCTAGCCATATGGGTATTGCGGGAAACGAGCTTGCTGATCAGGCGGCGAGAGAGGCAGTCGCACTGCCCTCGCTACCGTATAAGGTGCCTGCTAGTGATGTGCGCTCTCAGTTGCTGCATTACCGGGTGAGTTAGCCGTGGTCGTTACGGCATGACTGCTGGCAGTCGCTCACATCCGGGAGGCGAGGAGGTTCGAATCCCCCCGCCGGCAACCTTGAAGATGGTCTTCTGTGGTTTCCCATCTTCCTTCCAGGCAAATGCCGGGGTTGGTCCCTAACTATAGGCCACTGCCGCTACCTTCCAACTCCTCGTCCTTACATTCCAACTTTCCTCCCCAACGGTACTTGTAGCTCACCCATTGGGTGTCCCTCTCGAAGCAGCTACGAAACTGGCGAGCCGAATATGTCCTTGGACACTCCCGGCACAAAAAGCCATACGCTAAAAAAAACGTTGCTGCATTCGATCCTGTCGCATTGGGAGGAAGCGTGGCGTGCCACGCCTCCACCCAACAAACTGAGAGGCATCAAGAAGACAACGAAGGTGTGGAAATCTTCCTTCCGATCTCTCCGGAAGGAAGCTGTGGTACTCTCTCGACTTGCTAAAGAGAGAAGACCCCCCCCCCCCTCCCTGTGTGTACTTGCGGTGCCTACCTAACTGTGGCACACATTCTCTTGGAGCGTGTGGATCTGGCCGATCTGCGAAGGACTCTTAAACTGCCTAATACCCTCTCCCTTATTCTCCGTGATAACAGGCCGTCAGTAAACCTCGTCATCCAGTTCATGAGGGAGAGTGGTTACTTTTTTAAGTTTTAATGTAAGTTAAGACTTTTAATTCAGGTTAAGTCTTCTTTATGTTTTTTATTGCGTTCATCTATTTTATTGTTCACTTTGCCTTATTTGTTTTATTGTTTTTTACCATCTACCTTTTATTCTATTTATTCAAATAAGTTCTATTTATTCAAATAAGGCATAATTGTTGGGGCTCACTGTCTATTTTATATAAACCTTTTTCGTTTCATCCATGGCAGTGAGCTGTTTTTATCTTCATCCTTTCATTTCACGCCATTTCATTTCATCAGGAGCCGATAACCTCGATGTTAGGCCCCTTAAAACAACAATTATCATCATCATCATCATCATCTTAAATGGGAATTTTTTCTAAGTCGTTATCATTCGTCGAAAATATAGTTTCACAAATTTCACTAAGCGTTAAAAGCATTATCTGTTTCCTCTTCCTAAATATTTATTTCCACGTAGTCTTTCTCAATTAGCTGTGAGCATGAGCTTAAAAGGATAACACGTGGGGCAAGTGAGCTGATTCAAACAATACGGTACTTATTATGTATTCAGTTATTCACTTTAACACATCGATATACAGGGTATAACTAAGTATGTGGAAAAGCTCCGGAGGTTCGATAGAGGAACTGACGACAAGCGAAACATGTCCGGAAACATATGGTGTATGTGCGTTCCTTGCCGTGTTACAATCATTATTTGTGGTGCGCATAACACATACTGCGGCATGATGTTTGTTGGCCATTTGTGGAGGGCACACAGGCTACTTGTACGTTTCGTCACTATTCAAGTCTGTGTGCATTCCCAAACAAATGGATAGGACGTCAGGGATCGACACCGTGGCCTGCTCGTTCTCCCGATATCAACCCATTAGATTTGTTCTTAGGGGTTCATTTAAAGGCCATTGTGTATGACACAGCTATTCAAAACGTGAACATACTGTGTCAGCGGCTAGAGCAATGATAGACGCCGGGAATATGGGAGTGTGTGGGACAGCCAATGATGCGGTGCATAGACCCCTGCATTACAGCTCATGGTAGCCATTTTAAGCACCTTCTGTAGAGAACTGTTAAGTGTTAAGTACACGCATCAACACAAATGACCAACCTGCATAGTGAAGCGGTCTGTGTTATGTACACCACAAACCATGCATGTAACACGGAAACCAAACATGTTTTGCTTGTTGTCAGGTCCTTTATCGAATCCCCGGAGTTTTCCACACTTTAAGTTACACCATGTATACAGAGTAAGGACTCCCGTGGCGTTGTCTTGGTTATAGTAATAACAGCAATGTGTGGATGGATTTTTTTTTAAAGAATGGGGATGGATTTAGCCAAACTTCCGTCGGCCGATATATCTGTCCCCTGGCACTAAAAGGGTTAATTATTTACACCTTTCCGATTTCCGTATCTAATTATCAATGACTTTTGACGAGTTCATAAATCATAATAACGATCCGTACATGCCCCAGGGCTGGATCGTGCAGGAAAACTACCTTTGCTGAGCAGGAGCAGGAGAATAGTCGGTGGCTAGGGGAGGGAGGATATGCTGCCATGTATCTGCCAGGCGGGGTGTGAGCTGAGTTCTCTGGACAGCATAACAAACATCTAACACCCATCGCATTTCACGGAAGAAGGACTGGCTCGTGTGACCCGAGGAGTAATAAGGATACACCCTAAAGGCCAGAGAGTGAAGCCAGCAGGCACGCCCACTCTGATGTTAACAACATCGCTGGAAAAGTGTTATTTGTAGTCATGATGACCGCCAGCCTTCGATAGAGGACGGCATGGCAAGAAGAAGATGTTGATGATGATGATGATGATAATTATTGTTTTAAGGGGCCTAACATCTAGGTTATCGTCCCCTAATAGTCTGGGTGATAGCGAAAATAACAATGAAATAATAATAATAATAATAATAATAATAATAATAATAATAATAATAATAATATCGTATGACCTCGGGGCCGGGTGCAAACTTTATTATTTGACACCCAAAGGGTAGCTTGAAAAGCCCATTTCAGATTCAAAATACTCACAAAATGCAATTGAGAATAAAAAATACTTACAAAATGCCCACCATGCAAAATGCAATGTAGATTGAAAATACTTGCAAAATGCGGATTGGGTTGAAAATACTTATAAAATGCAATTGAAATTCAAAATATTCACTCAAGTTCCAGCCACTACAATGAAAGACTTGCCGGTACTCAAATGCAATTTAGATTATCAATTCTAACAAAATGCCATTGAGGTTGAAATTACTCGCAACATGCAATTAGATCGAAAAGACTTACAAAATGCAACTTAGATTGAAAATACCTACAAAACGCAGTGGAGATTCAAAACATTATCTTGGCCAATTAAAAAAAAAAACAGTGCGGGAATCTTAAAGAGAAAAGGAAATACAATGAAAAGAAAACAAGAAGTCTGACCCTTCGAAGAATGAGGGATCAGGAAAGATGAGACAAGGGCCAATTAAGGCGGGAAAGTGAAAGACTCCTCAGGCCTCGGATACTCTTAACTCCGTCGGGGTCGGAAAAGAACAGGAGTTGACCAAGAGAGGTCGACAGGAAAGACGACTGAGAGGAGCCCGGCACAAGTGGAAGCAATGCCGGTCTCAGCTGGGGTCCCGTGGTCGCCAACCCACGTCCCACTAGATGTGAGCCCCTGGGAAGCGGGGCAAGAAGAAGAAATATGATTTTACTAATTCCCAATATATTTTCCTCTTCCATATAGTCTAACTGGAAATATACATAAGTAACCGAAAATAAAGTTGAATTCCTTTGACACCTGTAACTGTAACGGTAATTGTTAACGTAGTTACTTTCAAGATGAAAGTTACCCAACCCTGAACCTTCCTAACACTCATTGTAATGACTTGTGGATTACTGCGCAGTGTTGCGTATTCCCTGACACAACACAAGATTATGCGGCTCGTTGACATTTCTGTGCCCAGCTATTTCATTATGAAACAAGGCCGTCGGGGATGCCATGTGACTGAGCATTTCCAGCTTACGACGAAATATACACGACTGAAGTAATAACATTTTAAATTGTAAAACCACTGTCAAAATAAATGCATTTTAAATTCTCATACATAATTCATTTAAAAAGATGAAATATGGAACTACTTAAATAATACAAAAGTTCAGCCTAGCGTGTTGACAATCTGTTACACTGCTAATCTCAATTACCAACTACGCACTGCACTCTTTCATTAATACATTCATCTTTCTCTTTCCTGGGAAAACTAGATTACATTCTAACGACGGTTGCCATTCTCGGTGGATTAGTTGTTCAGTGATACCGTAACAAAGGGTTCGATTCGTGGAAGAGGAAATCAGTGATTGTAAGGGTGGCAAAACTTCACATCACTCGGAATCACAGGATGCCTGTTCGTAAAAGATCTCTCGTATCACCAATTATAAGACAATTTTAATTAAATCTCCGTCAAAGATCACCGGGTAGATTTAAGGTTAATGGCAGGGCAAAATGGAACGTCAAAATTGGAGAGATGATCACGTAAATGCGTCCAACTCCAGAGATCTACACCCAAGATATTTGAGATCATGTGATGATTATTATCATTATTATTATATGTCTATTCATATGCTCACCATATCGTTGGGTACAATTCACCATTTCATCGGCATTTGTTGCAAGATGGAGGAGAGTTCTCTATTCTGGTAAGTTGAGGTACGAAGGAACTATGGAGCAGGTCTCTAAAATAACTGCGCTCTGCATACTGGTATGCAGATTATGATGGAGCCCCAATTTATCGAGGTTGGCTAGCATTGTATGATCCTTAATAAGATAAAGTGTGTTTCAAAGATGTCACACCGCCTATCAGGTGCGTATCCATGCGAAAATATCCGTAAACATTTTGAGAATAAGTTTATTTTTGCCCCTGATTCCATTTTAGAGGCTCGCAATATTGTGTTCATCAGCCCCACAAATGTGTGTGTGTGTGTGTGTGTGTGTGTATGTGTGAGAGAGAGGCTAGCATTCCTGGCTTTCCGGTGAAGGTTCGATTCCCGGCTCTGCTAAGAAAATATAGAGCCGATTAGAGGCTTTGAATGAGGTACACTCAATTTCCTCATCTTGGCTATTCTGTTTTTCGAGTCTGCCACACGGAAAAGGGTTGGTATGTTCACCTCATACCAGTCCCTGAGGTTCTTCAGCCGCTGTCATGAGATATTCCCCTGAATCGCCAACTGTAGGATCCTGTAGTTTTCATTCCGCATAACGCGTCCGAGATATTCTAGTTTCCGCTTCTTGATCGAAAGGCCTGTTTAATCCTCCCATCATATCAGCATTACTCATTCCTTCAGTTTACGAGGTACGTAACATCCGCCGATACATCTACATTTCGAAGGCTTCCAGCTTCCGATGACTAGAAATTGTAGCCCACACACATTTTCACACCATAACTTTCAACCTCGGACACAATCGCAGGGCGTTCTTTCGCCCAAAACCAGATATTCTGTTTGTTCGCAGCCCCGTTGAGATAAGCGTATGCCTCATCACTGAACCATGTGTTGTGCAGTACGGGATCACCTGCAATAGCCCACGCAGCAAACTGTACTCGCCGTTGCGTGTCAAGCGCAGTTAGTTTATGACCTGTTGTCATTTTGCATGGGAATAGGTCATGCTCAGACTGCAGTATTCTCTGAATTGTCAGACGAGAGATGCCCAGCTGAACACCGGCAGTTCTGGCGGATTTTAAGGGGCTCCGAGCCACAGCCGCTCTCGCAGCAGTAATATTCTCCGGTCAGCGGACTGGCTTGAGACGGGTCCGTTCTCTCTCCAGTATATTGCCTTCTGTTTCAAATTTGCTGGCCAGCCTGCTGGCAGGGAGCCCACCGGGTACGGAAATGAACACGAAACCTTTCCTGAGTCCGAGTTACACTCTTTGTCTCCGCATAAAACAACAGTTTTCACCTTCTGTTTGCGCGGCAACTTCCCTTTGTCCGTCATGCTGTATAACTAGAAGCCAGTACGCATGCGCGACATGTGCTGCTGTCTGTCGAATCACGCATGAAATAAGGTTTCTTTTCACGAGAGGACATGATTGTGAGCCCAGATTTACACATTTTATAAACCATTTTCGATGTATGACATTTCGTGCGCCACCCTGTATGTTTAATAATGAACATAATCGGAAAAAGAGACGCTGGTGGATTCATCCCACATTAGCGAATCGTTTGTGGCGGTCGATTCTCGATCTCAATAATAAACTTCTCCGTATCAAACATAGTGTAGCGCAGCTAAGGTTAATTCACAGTAAACGACAGGAGGTTACTGACGCGTGTACATTGCTAGCAAAACGACACGTTTTGTTTAGTTCGCGGGTCTCCCGCTAGTAGGCCTCCAGAGGCGTGCTTCCCGCCCGACTCGTCTCGAAGCCTCCTCCCGTGACAGGCAAAACGCTCGTGCAGACAGACCAATTCATTACTGTAGGTTCTGTCCGATGGCGCGGCAGGATGCGGGCGAAACGCGGCGTTTTACCCGCTCGTGTAGAATGGCCCTAAGATCTAGTCTTAAACTGCAGTTACTGAGGAGCTATTTCATTTAAATTCGTAAATGGATATGATGTTGGTTCGTAAAATATTGCTTGTAGCACACTTGGTGAATGCATGACAAAATACAACCAATGAAGATCTTGCAACGGAGATTCGGACTCAAATAAAATATTTTATTTTTAATGCATTGTAACTTATTGGTAATACAGAATTTGGTTCTATTCGTTGTTGTTTGAGTCTTAAGACTTGTGACTGGCTTGATGCAGCTCTCCATGCTCCCTGTCCTGAGCTAATCGTTTCATCTCAACATAGCTACCACACCCTACGTCCGAGGCAATCTGTTTAACATATTCTAACCTTGGTCTACTCCTACAGTTCTTGTCCTCGACCCTTTCTTCCATAACTAAGCTTGCTATTCCTGGGTCTCTTAGTATGTATCCTACCAACCTATCTCTTCTCTTCATTAGCTGTCACCAGAAATCTCTCCTCTCACACTCGTCTTAATACCTCTTAGTTTGTAACCCTATCTACCCATCTGATCTTCATCATTCTCCTGTAACACCACATTTCAAACAGTTCAATTCTCCTCTTTTCTGCTGCACCAATAGTTCAAGATTCACTTCCATAGAGAGCCACGCTCCAGACAAAGGCTTTCAAAAATGATTTCCTAATACCTAAATCTAACTTCGATGTCAACAGATTCCTTTTTTGTAGAAGTGCTTTCCTTGCCTGAGACAACCTACTTTTTATATCCTCTTTGCTTCATCCATCCCTGGTTATTTTGCTACCTAAATAACACAAGTCTCCTACTTCGTTCGGCTTTGCGATAATCATTTGGCCGCCTCTGTATATGACTGTGGCGTAAGGGACACGTGGTTAGAAGGAGCTGAACACGCGAAGGTGATAAAACTAACACCACAGGAAGAATGATGATCGTATCTGTGCAGAGAACGCCAGGGATTCAATTTCTTCAGATTTTATTTACGACTTCATTACTATTGCAGCCGACATCTCAGACACGGAAAGGGAATAAATCACGCAATGATTCTATATTATTTGTTCAAAATAAGTCCAGAGTATTTCATTAACACTGTGGAGTAATGAGAAGTCCCTTCGATACCAGGCGATACAGGGCGAAGACATAAGATCTACCACCGCGATTAACACGGCACCCTTAGGTTGGGTGAAGTGGGAGAAAAGGTCTTGATTTCTAGAATTAAGGCTGTAGTTTTAAATCCTGTGCGAACAACACTGGGGGAAATTCTTCCAAGAGAAAAAAGAACCACCTCGTGGTATGGAGGTTAGCATTTTTGGCTGTCATCCCGGAGGTCTGGATTCGATTCCCGGCTCTGCCAGGAACTTTGATATTCGTTTGAGGATTGGAACGGGGTAAACTCAGTCTCGCGTAGCAAAACTGACAAGAGCTAGGTTAGATTCTCACTTCAGCCATCCAGGAAGTGGTTTTCCGTTGGTTTTCCTCTTCTACTCTTGGCAATGAAACGTAAGGCCACTGTCACCGCCTTCGCAATGCTAGCCCTAGTAGCAAACACACACGTACATTAGTACAGGCATCACAAGTAAAGATTTATTAGACAGCTAGCGGTAGTGCCCGGCTTCGCCCGGTGAATTTTTTTATGGATGTTAATGAATACTACTACAGAACTGGAGCGCTCAAGGATAAGGATCGGAAAGCACCAACACCCTCAGTACGGTATACTGCACCAACACCATCGCCCTTATACAGAGGCTAACTATTGTCAAGATGATAACTGTTTTAAGGGACCTAAGATATCTTTTTGCACTAATTACTCCCCGTGACTGCACTTTATAAGCAGCTCGCAATTCTGTGCCAGAACACTGGTAGGGGCGACGTGATGCAGCCCTCATTGCCAGGCAACAATAGGCCTATTGAAGCTGTTCGGGAGCGCTTGTTCTTCCGACTTACTGAACAAAAATCAATCTTTAAGCTTACCTGAGAAGTGTAGCCTAATGCTACATAGCCTAAACTATTCCTCTTTCATCTGGCTATCATATACAAATTAATTTTTCGAATCCGACTGGTAGTTCTCGAGATTAGCGCGTTTAAACAAACAAACAAACTCTTCAGCTTTATTATATCTTATAGATTGTATGCATAAACCGGGTGATTCAGCTAGGTGGACCATCTAAAATATCTACGGAACCGTTTAAGATATCGTCATTCTGTTTTCAAATTCTGAAATCGTATTAAGGGACTCATACAGCAAGGTCCATCTCGCCTCCAGCAAATACGTATTTACCGAGAAACCTAGGTGTCATTGATATCTGGTAGCAAAAGTTGGAACTACTTGAAATTGAACGGAACATGTAGCTCACCCTAATAAGGGTGTCCGCTAGTAGCAGCTACAGACTCAGGCGAGCCGAACATGTCTCACACTCCCGGCACTAAAAGCCATGCGATAAATAAAAAAAAAAGAAAAGTGACAGTCACTCTGAAATACTAGACTTTGTATCATTTTAAATGCTACAAATGCTGAAAAATGCTAGAATGGCTGGAGGCTTCTCGCTTCGCTCGAAGCCAAAGACTCTAGACATGTTTCGAAAATTATCTGCATAATACGTATCTTCCTTATCTTGTTTCAAATTACTCGCGAACGGCAAGTGCAAACCAAGGGCAAAGCAAGGTCAAGCGCGCGGGATGCCGCTCACCAGAGCGTGCGGGGACGTGCCCCTTCCATCCAGTCTAAAAACACTTATAGTGGGCGATGTATTGAAGATATAGATATGCTCTCGCGGACTTTTTTGTAGAACTTTTCATGCTGACCAATTCTTACGCTCATAGTATATTGATATTTTTTTAACTGTTTGCCCAGCGTAAGCTTAAGAAGCGCACGGACGCCAAGTTTGTTTTCGACTTTTTCACTGAAATCGTTACTGCTTGGCTTCCTTTGATCATACATAAATTATTTTCTACAGGATCTTTCCTCGAGATATCCTTCACAGAATGGTGAAAACCGCATCAAAATCCATCCAGTGGTTCTCGAGATTACCCGTGACATCCAAGAATCGGGGATTTTTGTCTTAAACTAACGAAGTAGAGATTGTCGGGGAACACATGCACCAAGCGGTACTATGACGTAACACACCTCAGTGCATCTGGGTACATTTCGTCCCGTCACCGTAACGTAACGCCTGACCCCAGCGTAACGATGAAGTCGACAAGATCATTTAAAATGATAAAATAATAATAAAACCGAGAAACCGGTAGCAAGTTCGGTTTTTCAAATAAGACTATTCTCATTTCTCCCATTGGAACAACTAAGAATCAAGTGACAAGTTCAGTGATGTGCTTATTTTGCAAATTCGACGAGTACTTTTTGAGATATTAAAGGTTTCCATATGTGTCGGCATTAGGCTGAAAGCGATGCGGTAGCCGATGGAATGTCGAGTGCATGATTCTCTTGCGTGATCAACTCCTCGTTGACAAACACACATACGGCATTTGTTCCATTCCTTGCACAATGTAATGTGTACATTTTCAAAATGTTCGATGACTAACCGGGCTCGTAAGAATTAACATTAAACCTGACGTTCGCAATGAACACAATGGGCGAGTTTTGTTACATTTCTGATGTTAATGTGTATAAGGTACGTTCAAAAAGTAAAGAGCCGGAGGCTGGAATGCGCAAACCAGTGACGACATCGGCTAATCGTGGCGTGTGTAACGAGGTGTAGTTCCGATCAGAGCGTGGAAGGTCACAGTGCACGTCACCTGACGATACAAAGCGAGCATCAGCATGCATTAATCGTCCAACGCTGCCAGTCGCATTGCAAACAGTGACATGGAGGCGTCAACCGAAGAGCAAAGAGGTGTTGTTCGGTTTCTGACAGCGGAATGTCACAAGTGTACGGCGAACACTGCATGTCACTTACAAGGGTCAAGGCGTGGCACAAGAGCTTCAGAGAAGGACGGGTGTCGTTAGCTGATGATGCCCGGTCTGGGGCACCCCCCTGCATTACCAATGACAATGTCCAGCTGATTGATACACTTATTACCCAGGACCCCCGAGTGACAGTGAACGCCATAGCCGCCGTGGTCGCTCCACGACAATGCACGACCTTATACGGCCAACACAGTCGCAGCACTCCAGCAGAAATTCAAATGGGAGGTTCTCGGCCACACTCCATACAGTCCAGACCTCTCTCCCTGTGATTACGCCATGTTTGGTCCCCTGAAAAGGGCACTGCGGGGCCAACTATTCACCTCGGACGCCGACGTCCAGCTGTACGTGTGGAACTGGTTCACATCGCAGCCCAGGGAATTTTGAGACAGCCATTCACCACCTCGTGTCACAGTGAGACAAGTGCCTCAACAGCCAGGGCCAATACTTCTAACATACAGTTACTGGTTTCTGTAATTATGCCTCTGGCTCGTTACTTTTTGAACACACCTTATACATTAAGTCATTGTCGCAGGTCCGCTAGTACTAACACATTCCTTACTTTATTTATCCTCTTCATTGAGGTGTTTACAGGTATTTCCGCAAGGATTCAGGACTAAGTGGAGAGGGAAAAAGGCACACACACACACAAGAGACTGGATTTTGATTATGTACACATTACATTATGCTATGAATGAAATACATTCGGTATATGAGTTTGTCATCGAGGAGTGGGTCACGCAAGATCCATGCACTTCACATTCCAGCGGCTGGTGCATCGTTTCTGTCTAATGTCGACACATACGGAAACCTTTAATATCTCAAAAAGTACTCGTCGGATTTGCAAAATAAGCACATCACTGAACTTGTCATTTGATTCTTAGTTGTTCTAGATGTTGAAATTAGTATAGTTCTATTTAAGAAACCAAAGTTGCTGTCGGTTTCTCGGTAAATACGTATGTGCTGGGGGGAAAATGGACCATGATATAGGAGAACCTTAATACAATTAAAGAATTTGAAAACAGAACGACGATATCTTAAACGGTTCCGTAGATATTTGAGGTGGAAAAGGAAGCTTGTTGTTCAACGTGTCCGTTAATCTCGCGATCATGAGCCACGGGACCTCCTTTTTACGTGAAATCCGAACCACAGGACATGGCATTTCACATAGAAAATCTCACATGCATTGACCGGGAATCGAACCCGGTCCGCCTTGGTGAGAGACCAACAGCTTGACCACTGCGCCACCACGCCCCCTATTATAGGTGGGCCTCTTAACTGAACCAGTCTGTATATAATGAATGTATGCACGCACACAAGCTCAAGTGCATGGGGCTGATATGTTCAAGTGGCTAAATGAATGGGTGCAAGTATAGCCTATATACTACGATACGTAGGTCTACCTGTCAAGGGGAATTTTTAGTGTTGTCGATGCCGTCACGGATGACGTACGGACGTTGATATTCGTTTGTTTGATATATTGACTTGAATTGCCGCCATATTGTTCAGATGTATGTGGTTTCAAGCAGTGTATCGTCACATGCTGATGTAGTCACATGTGTTCAAGCTTGAGGTTTGGTGGTGGGTTACGATTGTTCATAAATTACTTTTAGTTGTTCAATATATTTGTATAGTTGCACTGTAGTCCTTCCTAAAGCCATTGGTTGCTCCTAAGTTAGACGGGGGTCTGGGAGAAACTATTGGACACTAATAGGTTATACGACTGTTTGGATGAAACCATTGGCCGCTACTAGGTTATACTGCAGTCTGAGCGAAACCATTGGCCGCTACTAGGTTATACGACTGTTTGGACGTAACCATTGGCCGCTACTAGGTTATACTACAGTCTGAGCGAAACCATTGGCCGCTACTAGGTTATACGACTGTTTGGACGTAACCATTGGTCGATACTAGGTTATACAGCACTCTGAGCGAAACCATCGGCCGTTACTAGTTTATACGACTGTTTGGACGAAACCATTGACCGCTACTAGGTTATACGACTATTTGGACGAAACCATCGGCCGCTACTAGGTTATACGAATGTTTGGACGTAACCATTGGTCGATACTAGGTTATACAGCACTCTGAGCGAAACCATCGGCCGTTACTAGTTTATACGACTGTTTGGACGAAACCATTGACCGCTACTAGGTTATACGACTATTTGGACGAAACCATCGGCCGCTACTAGGTTATACGAATGTTTGGACGTAACCATTGGTCGATACTAGGTTATACAGCACTCTGAGCGAAACCATCGGCCGTTACTAGTTTATACGACTGTTTGGACGAAACCATTGACCGCTACTAGGTTATACGACTATTTGGACGAAACCATCGGCCGCTACTAGGTTATACGAATGTTTGGGCGTAATCATTGGTCGATACTACGTTATACAGCAGTCTGAGCCAAACCATTGGCCGCTACTAGGTTATACGACTGTTTGGACGTAACCATTGGCCGCTACTACGTTATACGACTGTTTGGACGTAACCATTGGTCGATACTTGGTTATACGACTGTTTGGACGTAATCATTGGTCGATACTAGGTTATACTGCAGTCTGAGCCAAACCATTGGCCGCTACAAGGTTATACGACTGTTAGGACGTAACCATTGGCCGCTACAAGGTTATACTGCAGTCTGAGCCAAACCATTGGCCGCTACTAGGTTATACGACTGTTTGGACGTAACCATTGGTCGATACTAGGTTATACGACTGTTTGGACGTAACCATTGGCCGCTACTAGGTTATACGACTGTTTGGACGTAACCATTGGTCGATACTAGGTTATACTGCAGTCTGAGCGAAACCATTGGCCGCTACTAGGTTATACTGCAGTCGGAGCGAAACCATTGGCCGCTACTAGGTTATACGACTGTTTGGACGAAACCATTGGCTGCTACTAGGTTATACGACTGTTTGGACGAAACCATTGGCCGCTACTAGGTTAGACGACTGTTTGGACGACAATTACTGCTAGTACTGCAAGCCCTAGGTTAAGTTTGCGTTTGTATTGAAAGCCTTAATTTAATAGAATTCAATATGTAAGCTATGCATCATATAAACCTATAGTGTCGTCCATAAAGCCATGGGTGCCGCGATTTTGTGTCTAGGGGAATTTTGTAGTGTGAGGTGATGATATGAGTTTTACCCTGGTCTGGATCCAAGCCATTATTTAGGATGGCCTATCTATAACCAAGTGAGCCATGTATGCTGAAGTACTGAAGTACTAGCAAATAAGCAACGATATTATCTAATAAGAGGTGAATAATTTTACGAGTGGTAGAGTTAAGATCTACCGTCATAGCACAAGGGTAGTTCATTTATGATCCTTGGCACTATATAGTAACTAGGTAACAATGGCTAAACGTTCCTGATCAATGCTTCATTAGCCTCTGAAGAGGGAGCCCGAAACCCTGCATAAATGTCTGACCAACGACATCACCCATTGATTATATTGAGAGCCTCAGGTCTTCCACTAAATTACGTACCACAGCTTTCGGTATGTGCTCAATAGCCTCAAGTAACTAACGTCCAAATATATATGAAGTGAAAACGATAATGCGCATTAGGACTTGTTGAGGAAATCCGGCAAACAGGATGACAGGACATTCCTTTTTTATTTCGGTGGGAGGGGAGTTGCTATACAGTAACTTATGTTTGGGAACTTCTGCACTGAAATGTTCTAGAAAGATAGATTTGCATTTGAGTCCTAAATTTCGTATTGAAAATTGAACATATATTCTGGTAGCGATAGGAAATCTGCATTTCGTGGGCAAAGGCGATTTGGTAGGAAAGATACATAAGAAAACTGATTGGTGTATTATTATTATTATTATTATTATTATTATTATTATTATTATTAATAGTATTATTATTATTTTATTTTATTTTATTTTATTTTTAGAATGGTGTCGTTTTTTCTCCATTACTATTTTGTTATTTTTTACCTTTTGGAAACCTTGTCAGCATGTTTATATCTACTAGGTTATTAGGGATTTGATAATCCCATGTATTATGTTATTGTTGTTTTAAGTGGCAGAACTGCAAGGTCATCTGCCCCAATTCCTTGTATCAAGTCTTGCATGGCATAAATAATACTCGCGCCCCCAATATCTGGCAATCCGGTATTCGAAACAGATTGGCGATAGACATAGATAAAGCTAAAAGTGCACGCGAAAACTTAAAATATGTAATGAGAATAGTGGTTCATAATTTTAAACCAGATAATCACGGTATCAATTTTGTCTGGCATTTTCTTCTCAATTTTATGCGTTGCACACTAACTTGTAAAACAATTTGTTAAAATACCCCAAGCGCCCAGAAACAGACCTGTCACAGATATCTTATTAATAATGCGTTGATGAGGTATTATTGGTTCATGATGGGTCTTTACACTATCCACTTGCTTGGTCTGAGTTGTTGACTTCTCAAAGTGAAAGGTTTGGTCAATTATTTCTGATAAGCAAAATTACTAACCATGCTGTTCAATTAGAAAGTTCCTTATTGACTTAAAAAAGTGAAAATCCACAGCCTGCTTCCAGTCTCCGACCGGGTCAGGAATGGAATGAATGAAGCCCCCATCTAGCGGCGAGGATATGAACTGTGCCGGCTGCCGAGGCCTGACGCACTCCTCTGGGGCAATGATTAAATGAATGACAGATGAAATGAAAGGATAGTGGAGAGTGTTGCTGGAATGACATATTGACAGGGAAAACCGGAGTACCCGGAGAAAAACCTGTCTGCCTCCGTTTTGTCCAGCACAGATCTCACATGGAGTGACCGGGATTTGAACCACGGACCCAGCGGTGAGAGGCCGACGTGCTGCCGCCTAAGCCACGGAGGCTTCCCTTATTGACTTACTTACAGTAATTATATAACTATGTAAGAGACTGTCAGTACAATATATTTATGGAGACATTAACTAACATAGATTAGTGGGTATATTTAAGATCAACATTGGATCAATCATCAGCAAACCTTGAAATAAAAAAAGTTTCAAAATAATAACACCAAAATGTGTTAAGTATTATGATAACCCAGGTTATAATAAATTGAATATAACTATTCGATCTCATACTAACATAGAGCGTGACTTAAAATACACTTAAATACAAACACAGGAACAAATTTAAAATTTTAAAAACTGCAAGGAACATTTCTGCTTGTTTTATAAGAACTTGGTTCCTATGTTTTTATTCAAGTGTATTTTAAGTATTAGATCGAATAGTAACATTCAATTTATTATGATAATTAGTTTCAATCAAATACCTTACACATTTTGGTATTATTAGTTTCCAAACATCTTCAACTTTAAGTTTAACTGATGATGAATCCAACGTCAATCCGTAGCACGACCGCTAACCTATATTAGTTAATGTTTTAATAAATAAATTGTATCAATTAATTCAGTTGAGTTGTCGGTCATATTAGTGCGCTTATTGCTACTATTAGTCGCTAAACAGTGTACCCCCTCGTGAATTCCTAACCATCTCTTGCGCAGAGAGGTGGCAGTTACAGAGCGAATGACGTTTTATCACTTGCTGCGCAGCTTCTCACCACACTGGGATAGTTTGCAGCAAATGTGTCAGGGTCTCTTGCTCACTGCAGCATCTGCAGTGTATTGTGCTGGCAGACCAACTAGGAAGTGACCTCACTGGTTTCACCATAGCTCTCATTTTAATCATGTGGGGCCACACTGATGCCGTTAAATTTGATGATGATGATGATGATGAAGATGATAGTAGTTGTTGTTTAAAGGAGATTAACATGTAGGTTATCGGCCCCTAATTGTTTGGGTGAGAGTGAAAATGAAAGATGATCAAATGAAACTTACAACTAAAACTAACTATTAGTATTAATATTTTGCAAAAGTTCCGCCTAATCAATACCTTTATTGTACTAAATATGAATGATCACTTAGTGGTCATTGGTACATGTTTCGGGGCCTAATTGTTTTTGCCCTTTCATCAGCCTATATAGATAAAAAGTCAAGGCAAACAGGTGGTCGGATAGCAAAACACTCATAAAACATTCCCTTCATAAAACCCTATTATGGTGCAGCATAATGCAAGGGGTTGGTTGTTTATCCATAAAAAGAAAAAAAGAAAAAAGAAAGAAAGAAGGAAAAAAAAACAAAAACAAAAATATATAGCGTGAACACACTCTAAAATTTGACCCTTTCTTGTTGATCACAGAAATTGTGCATTCTTCAGGTGGTCCCAAATCTTCTTAAATACAGTATGTGGACGACAATAACACATTTGAAATAAACCATACGCTATACCTTGGCTTGCAGATGTCAACGAAAATACAATGGTAGCGCTTTGTGGCAGTTCCAACTTACTGCGGTCTGTAGATGCTAAACGAGACATAATCTGCTCCGTGGCAGCATTTCAGATTATATTAATATTCCAAATTCAATTCACCACTCATAAATGTCATGGATCACAATACTCCACCATAGATGAGCCCCCAAAAAACCATGAAGCTGCAGTGCCGAAATATCATCTTGCCAGAACGCTTTGGAATAATTAATGAAGGAACAGGCCTCGAGGCCAAAACAATTAGGTCCCGAAACATGTACCAATGACCACTAAGTGATCATTTATATTTAGTACAATAGAGGTATTGATTAGGCGGAACTTTTGCAAAATATTAATACCAATTGTTGCATCAATACGGAACCAGAATGAACCATTCAAATACTAAAATAAAACTAACTACTCACTTACAAACTAGAAGAAGAAATGGAAAACAAAGAGGAGAAGAATGTGTATAAAAGACGGAAGGAAAGGAAATGCCCTCAACCCTCAAATAATGAGAATTGAGGGACTTGGAAGGAAGGAGAGCCATGAAAGGCAGCGAGGAAAGGGAAAGGGAAAGAGGAGAGCGTCCGCCCCAGAGGTAACGTTAAATTTGACATTAATTATTCACGAATTGACTTATGGAACTTCAACGAACAATGCAACTTATTTATTTTGTGAGAATATTTGCACCATTTTTCAAATTAGTTTTCTCCCATCTTTCAACTCGGCCTAATAACACTCATATTCCTTCTAGAGACATCACAATAACACGAGTTGTCAAATAATTTTATACATACACATGCAATGTAAACGGGGCTCAAAAGGCCACACCCCCGCGGCATAGCGGTGCTCATTAAATCGTGCTCCACGGCCGTGAGGTAGCTGCAGCGAGTCTGGAGATCGCAGGTTCAAATCCCGAAGCCGTTAGTGGCTAAACTGAGTGTGGTTTTCTTCCGGGTTGTTCCCACACTCCCTCCAGGTAAAAGCCGGGATAGTACCGTTTTTCAAGTCCCGGGGCACCTACCTCATTCCTATCCCTAATACAATTACACAAACTGGTAGAGTCTTCACAGTAATACAGGCTATCAAACAGGTTCAACACACACCCAACTACATTGAGCTGATGACCATGATGTCACAAGCCCCTTAAATGTATCAACAACATGAAATGACCACGATGTCCAAACACCTAATAATAATAATAATAATAATAATAATAATAATAATAATAATAATAATAATAATAATAATAATAATAATAATATCGTATGGCCTCGGGTGCCGGGTGCAAGCTTTGTTATTTGACACCCAGAAGGTAGCCTGCATGTCGAATTTCGTTGTTCCTTGGGCACTATGAAAGTCAAGGGGGTTAGATATCTAAGCTCTTTGACCACTATAGCGCTTTCTAGTAGAGCAATGAGGAACTTTGTGTTGGCGGAAACTCCCGAGATTAATTTTGCCATTATGGATTCATTGACATGCCAACATCGTATGACATAGTGTTGTAATTTTTTTCCGCCTATCAAAAATCAGTTACATTGGCTAGGAGCAAACCTGCAATCTTGGGGTTAGTAGACCGACACGTTGACCACTGTCCTTCCCCTTGTATCCACCAATTGCAGCCACTTCTGTCTATAACACTGGTATTCTATTGGTTTGTGAAGTGTTGCGAGAAACCACTGCACTACACAGAAACCACTGTTCATTGGATGTTAAAATAAACACACAGGTACAGACGCATACATTGAATAGGTAATCAAAGGGAAGGACCGTAAGCCTTCCGCTACCACGTACAGTAGCTCTAATGAGCCATGGACCAGCTCCGCAATAAATCGCCCGGTGCGACAAAAAGAAGCGCAGCAGAACAAACAAAGTACTTGCTGCATGATACGGCCGCAGGCTGATTTACAGCGCTAATATCTGAAAAGTGATCAACCCATTAATTATTTTACTATGATTTATGTTTCGACTCGTGCTATTACTGAGCTACAATATAATCCCACTCCGATTCCACTACATAACATTCTGACGCAGTTGTATGGACTTGCTCATTTTCAAGAGAAATATATACCGTTGTTTCTTTGAGGAACGGCATTTTTAGCCCACTTTTCACATTTTGCAACAAGTAGTTCCGTGGAGAACTAAACAGCCTATTTTCATATATCCTACTACTATCAATTGCCTCTATCAACATACAAATTGTTAGTTTGACTGCTGTAATAGATTCGTAGATATTGAGAACCGTCTAAATATTTTGGATGTGTAGGTGTTTTATTCAAACTTCAATCGCTTAATTAGGACACAAGAAATAAAAGGGGATTTTAAAATTTCGCCAGCCGCCATCTTGAGGTTATGAAAATAATTTAAATGAATTAGATGTCAGTCGATTAAAAATTTGTATAAGCATATACCGTATCAAGTTTACTGCGCTCGGATGGTCCAAACCCAAGAAACGTCCATTTAAATATTTAAATTTCGCATCGCCGCCATGTTGGATTTGTGCTCGCCAGGTTATTGAACGTCCCATAGGTGAACTTATGTTTATAGCCTCTATACACTGACAAAAGTTCAGTTTGATTGCTATAGTAGATTAATAGATATTGAGAACCGTCTAAATATTTCGGATGGTCGCCATGTTGGATTTTAATACAAGTAGGCCATAGAGTTATGTACTGTTAGATGATGATTATTGTGTACTTTCATTATGCAAACGTTGATTTTGATCCCATGATTAGAACACAAGAAATAGAAACTTAATTTTCCAAATTCGCACATCCACCATCTAGAGGTTATATGAACAATTGAACTAAATTAGATACCAGTGCATTACAATGTGTATAAACATTTGCTGTACCAAGTTTCATTGCGTTTGGATAATTAAATCGCGATAAAAGTCTATTTAAAACTTTGAACTTCGCTTGGCCACCATGTTCGTTTTGTAGTTATCCGGTTTTTGAATGTCTCATAGATGAACTTTCAGTAGAGCCCTTTATCTCCGTACAAAATTTCATGGTGATACCGGTAATAATTTCAGAGAGATAGAATGCCGGTGAAATATTTCGCACAGCCGCCATCTTGAGGTTATGTAAACAATTGAACAAAGTTAGATGTCGGTGCATTACAATGTGTATAAACATATACTGTACGAAGTATCATTGCGTTTCGTTGGTTAAATCGCGAGAAACGTCTATTTAAAAGTCGCAACTTCGCTTGGCCGCCATGTTGGTTTTGTAGTTACCAGGTTTTCAAAGGTCACATTGGTGAACTTCTAGTAGTTCCTTTTATCGCCGCACAAAATTCCAGGGTGATATCGGTAATAGTTTCGGAGATATTGAATGCTGGTGAAGTACTTCGCACAGCCGCCATTTTGGATTGGTGAGACGTAACAAAATTTGAAGGGCACGGTCGGGGTCGCCCATAATAGTGCTATGAACTTCCCGAGTTTCATTGAAAGCCCTCCAGCCGTGTAGAAGTTATTAAGGGGGACACACACACACCATCACACACACCATTACACACATACACACACGCACACACAGACAGACACACGGACAAAAGGTGATCTCATAAGCCTATTTTTTTCATAAATGAAAATAGGCTAAAAATGAGGAAAAAGTAGACTTATGAGATCGATCCGGGCAAATGTGTGTCTGTATGTCCGTCTGTCTGTCCTGTCTGTCCTTCTGTCTGTCTGTCCCCCCCCATCAACTCCTAAACGGCTGCAGCTATCGAAACCAAATTTGGTATGTTGGATATCACGGAAGATATGCATGAGAATTATTCCAAAATTGACACACATATAGATAATATTACATCGGACTAATTTACAGGAGCCCATATATGAGAGTGTTGCCAACATGATTCTATGCGTGCTGATAGGTCCAATATTTAAATGCATGTAACTTCCATACTGTCTATTGGATTTGAACAAAATTTGGTATGTGATTTGCGCACAAGAGCAGATATGAATATGCATTTTTTAATTGTCAACAGGGCTGCCAACTGTTGTAAAATGCACTCTATATATTTGTAACCTAATCTCAATATATCAGAATGTATGCAGGCCAACAGTTCTAAACTTTGCATACATATAGTATCTGAAAATGCAGGTTAATTTTCAGTAACCGTTTACCGACAGTGCTGCCAACATAATTCTACGCGTCCTTATAGGTTTAATGTTGAATCACATGTAACGTCCATACTAATAAATGAAGTTCTTTCATAATTGGCACACATTTAGATAATATTTGAATTTAAGCTCAAGCATCCAATTTATGGCAGTGTCGCCAACCTAATTTCACGCATGCTGATAGATTCAATATTTAAATACATGTAACGTGCATACTATCAATTGGATCTCAACCAGATTGTGCATGTGCATTGTGGACCTTAAGAGATGGAACTCAGAATACATTAAGAGTCGCCAAGTCTGCCAACTGTTCATATATGGTCTCTATAATTTGAAGAAAAGTAGGCTCTTTAGTTCGTCACGGAACTACTTGTTAATGTTTTATTGCTGTTTTAATTCAATAGTTTTGATGATTTTGGTCGTCAACCACGTGTACAGGAGACTTTGGTAACTCCACAGTACTTGAATAGTACATTAAGCAACGAGCCTATATTGGCAATAATTAAGACAAGAGTATGTTTATAAAACCAGCGTATGCGAGTTTTATAATTTCCATACAAGTGTCTTAATTACCATTATAGGCGACTGTTTATGTTCGACGATAATTATTATAACAGCCTGCCACGGTGGGTGAGTGGATAGCGTGTCGGTTTACCAACCCCAAGATTGCAGGTTCGTTCCTGGCCGTGGTAAGTGATTTTTTTTGAAAGGCGGCAAAAATATGACACGCATGTCATACGATGTAGGCATGTCAAAGAACCCATTTGAATTCAGTAGGCCGTGTTCATAATGGCAAAATTAATCTCGGGAGTTTCCGCCAACACGAAGTTCCTCATTTCTCTACTAGAAAGCGCTATAGTGTTCAAGGTGCTTAGATATATCTAACCTCCTTGACTTTCATAGTGATTCAAGGAACAACGAAATTCGACATGCAAGCTACCCTCTGGGTGTCAAATTACAAAGCTTGCACCCGGCACCGAGGCCATATGATATTATTATTATTATTATTATTATTATTATTATTATTATTATTATTATTATAACTAATTTATGTTCGAAAATATATATTCATAAATATCTGTCGAGATTTCACCAGTTTTATGTACTGCACATAGCGCATGAGACGCAGAGAATGCCTTGTATTTGACCATGGCCTCCTCGATTACCCTACTACGACACTAGGCCACGCAGTGAAATTTAAATTAGAAGGCCGTGGAACTCAGTGCAGGTGCGAAGCTATCCTTATGTAATTTGTCAACAACTGTTCCTTGAGCTCTGATTGGTGGGAGAAACTGTTTCATAATGAAAATAATGTTATAATGAGCATCATTATAGTACAGTTTTCTGGCATATAATAGTCAGGGCCGAACATAAATATATCTTTGCTGCAGTGATATCCCAGTGTAAGAGACGAATTAATCTCACCAGTTGTGTTGAGTCAACTATTACATTTCTCTCTACAGTGAATTTCAAAACGACAAATGCTACCACCTGGTGGTAAGATTGTGAAAACCTGTGCTGTATTTTGTATAAAATCAAATTTGTTTCGGTGGTTCATTTATGATGTAGTGGTAGTAATAATAATAATAATAGCGTATGGCTTCGGTGCCGGGTGCAAGCGTTGTTATTTGACACCCAGGGGGCATCTTGCATGTCGAATTTTGTAGTTCCAAGGAGCACTATGAAGTCCAGGAGGCTAGATATCTAAGCTCCTTGACACTAAAGCGCTTTCTAGTAGAGAAAAGAGGAACTTTTGTGAAGGCCGAAAATCCCGAGAATTTTGCCATTAGGAACACGACCTACTGAAATCAAATGGGTTCTTTAACATGCCAACAACGTAAGACATGCCTGTCGTGATTTTTGTCGCCTTTCAAAAAAAAATCACTTACCATGGCCAGGAGCGAACCTGCAAGCTTGGGGTTGGTAGTCCAACACGATAACCACTCACCCACCGTGGCAAGCAAGTGGTAGCAATGATGTATATTATTAAACTTATCATACTGTACATTTAGACAAGGTATCGTGGATTTAGCACTAATACCACTAGTGTAAAAAACACCTGAAAAGTTACCAAATTCAAATTTCTTCGAAATTGAATAAAACAACACACGCCAGATGAAATTTTAAGAACTAAATTTATGTCACAATCAGGCTATGTAGTAATTTAATTTCCGTGTTAATTTTTTGAAAACCTTTCCCTTAATTCATCATGTTTACCATCGATCCCTTAGTATTAGGGATTTAGCTGAGTATCCCTAATTACATGTGCGAGGAAACTGAATGGTCTGTGAAATATTTTGATCTGTAGTACACAGTATACGTGAAACACCGGCAACGGTGGCCGAGAACGCTAATGCGCTACCTCGTGCCTCGCTGGCATCGTGGGAGTGTGGATTCGAATCCTACTGTACTCGGCCGTCATGAAAATGGTTTTCGTGGTTTCCTATTTTCACCATCAGGCAAATCTGTAGAGTTGTTTTCGATTGATGGAGTTGCAGACAGACAGACAAACAGAAGAGCAATTGTATTTATATAGGAGCATGTATCTTGGAAAGGGACAACCCATTAGATTTCTAATGTTCATGTCTTGCTACGGCCTAGATTATACAGTAAATAAATTGTGTATCAGAGCGAAGTTAGTTTTTTGGGAATATCTCAGAAACCGTTGCTTTTAGGGCCTTGACATTTGGTTTTCAGGGATCCTTTAGGGACTCCCGAGTTTTTTTTTCTCACATTGAGATGCTCAAAATTAGCTTTGTCTCGTCTTTCTACGATAATTTCGATATTACACCTATTTTAGCATGTAGCCTATATTGAGGGGTTTTCCCCTGTATCTCCTGTTGTATGAGAGGTATGGTGAAGAGTTATATAAATGATTTGTGTCTTGCCTCTGATGGATAACCATACCATATTTTACGTTGATCCACCCAGCCGTATTTCGAGTTATCAGCATGCAAAGATATAAACAGAAAAAAAATCATTCTTTTTGCTCGCATCCATCATAAAACAATCTTAAACGCATAAATAACGCAAAATTCCATGAAAAAACAGACAAACTGTAATATTTATATTCATCGGCCAAGGGTGCTATCGGATGGTAGTCTACCTATTGACTGAAGGCAAACTCTGAACAGTGCCGACAGTTGGAAACGGCTAAGACTAGCATGTGACGTAGTCGACTAAAGTTTTACGGGCACCTTCTGAGAATGGACAACGGCAGTCTTACAAAGAAGATCTTCCCACTTGTCAAAAGCTACAAGACTGGAAGCTTGTGGCTCAAAGATGAAGAAAGAAAAAAAAAAGACTTAGCTTCCGCTGCTATTTCTGATACTGATGTCTATGACCGCCCCAAATTTTGTCACATGGTTAACCAACGGTTGTTAAATCTCGCCAACCTCTTTCACAGGAAAGGAAGGAAAAATTACTGGCAGGGCTAAAGAGGTATTGGAAATGCAAGCAAGCATCTAAAAAGAAATAGTCATAAGCGTCCCTTAGTGGGCTTAAATCAATAATAATACAGTATATTTATCAGGTTATCTTGATAAATCTCCTTAGTTTGATTTCCTCCTTCTTGGATGAATACTCCCACAGAGTTGTTCGTGCTTGATTTATAGCCTACTTGTATAAGATGTTCAAATGAAACACAGACTGATCTAGAAATGAACACTATATGATTTTCAAAGCTATAGCACTAGGTGATTTAAGGAACCTCTGCTGTCGGAAATACAGCGCCCACTGTGTTGTGGTGAGTTGTCCAATCTCACACTTCAAATATTTGTTCTGCATTTTAAATTCAGGCCAGCAGAGCGCGGTGTGATAGTTTCACCTGTCGCTCGTGTTTGTGCACCACAGGTGGAATGACAAGTGGATATGCTCTCCAGCTTTGCTCCCCTCTTACCAGGGATCTTTGATAAAATATATTTTAATGATATTTGTACGCTTTTCAAGTCATTGGCCGTGTAAGTTGGTAAATTCAATTTCTAAAACCTAATATGTAATCCTACTAGAACTAGATTTACGTTGCAAAATCTGCATTACTTGTCAGAACGTTGGGGATTTGAGCCAACAATTCTAGATAAGTGAAAGATATTTAGCATATCTTTCACATTTTGCAAACATTATTAAAAAGTAGAATAATGAGATCAATCCCGAAAAATGTGTCGATTGGTTGGTTCCTTAGTTTAGGGGATGTGACAACGCGATCATGTATCCCCGTGTACATTGGGTGTGTGTAGAATCTGTCTGATAACCGGTGTTAATTGTGATGGTTGTATTAGTGTGTGTTATCTGTAATTCATGTAAGGACTGCAGATGATCAATTACAAGTAGTTTGTACTTTTGCTACCAAATGCTATCGTCAGCGACACCTAAATGTGAACATGGCTACTAGATGCCACCGCAACCAGCACCCGGTGGTGAACGTTGGAACTTAGAGCGTAAATTAAATCTAACCTGCAAATTTTAGCTTCATAAAATTGAAGTTAGTAGAAGGTTCTTTTGCATACCATAAATCTATGACATGGACCCGCCGGCTGTACTTCCCCTCCGATGGAAGGCATATTGAGTGATTTTAACGCTCTTAAAAAATCCGTCGACTACGGCCGGGTTTTATCCCGCGATCTTGGGCCTAATTATGCATATTTTCAGATGTAGCAGTCCTGCCAACTACCTAATAACTCACTCTCTTTCTGAGCATTTGAGCCTTAGAGACTCAATAACTCAGAATTCATGATGGAAACTATTTGAATCAAACCTTAGTGCTCTATTAAGCTACGATGTTTCAAGTATATTTCTAGCAATTCATAAATTCATCTGAACTTACGCCAATCATAACTTCCAGGATATATTTGAATTCACGTTTCCTGATTACCAACTTAAATCCGTTGTAAAATTTATTATTTCAGATAGGTCTATATAGAGCAATCATTGGTTTGAATCTCAAATTTAACGAAAAATAGGCTTTTTAGCTCGTCACGGAGCTACTTGTTTATTCTTCGATCGTATGACAAAGTTACTTAAATGAAAAGTTTACCGAACTGCAGTTTCGGATAATTATAATTGATGATTTTAATGTCACTCAAGATATTTAAAAGAATTCTACATGAATTATGTTACCAACGCGTATAGTACTGTAATATAAAATAATATACACCAATGATAAAACACACAGTATATATCAAAGGTAAGATTTTTCACATTCTTTACAAATTGTTCTTATATTAAGCCTTTCTTCTTGTTAACTTTTCTTTTGGTCTTCGGAAGGAAGTTCGTAGGAAGCTAGCAAAATACCGTATAACTTTTTATTTGAAGTCTTATTGATGATTTCTATCTCTCACACAACCATTCCTTTATATGCAGTAATTTGTATTCTTTATCCTCAACACTCCTTAAAATTCACTAGTATCTTCTCAGTTCATATCTTACGACATTCATAACTTCCAGGAGATATTTGAATTCAATGATTTCATTAGATGATGATCATGTGGCCTCCGGAGAGGCCGAATGCAGTTATTTCTACGAGGGCAGATCAAAAAATAAGTTGCACTTCCCAGTTATGGCCATTTATTACACCACATATACAACAGCAACACGCCTATAACGACATACAATATAACGTCACTTTTCCACATAGTTTCCAAGAGACTCCAAACATTTCTGCGAACGCACAACCAACTTGTCGATGCTGGATGCATAGAAAGTTCCTCCAGCGTTCTGCAACCACACAGAGACAGCGGCCTTCGTCTCCTCATCGGTCTGGAAACGTCGACCACCGAGCTCCGTTTTGGGCTTACCGAACTGATGAGTCACTGGCGCTAGGTCGGGACTGTAAGGTGGATGTTGCTGGACCTCCCACTTGAAACACTGCAGCTGTTCGCTAGTTTGACGGGCCTTATGAGGTGTTACGTTATCGTGCAACAAAATCACACCGGAGCTCAATTTCCCCCCGGCTCTTCTCTTTAATGGCTATAATCGCACCAGTTGCGTAAACGCTCCAGAACGCTGGAGGAACTTTCTATGCATCCGGCATCGACAAGTTGGTTGTGCGTTCGCAGAAATGTTTGGAGTCTCTTGGAAACTATGTGGAAAAGTGACGTTACATTGTATATCGTTATAGGCATGTTGCTGTTGTATAGATGGTGTAATAAATGGCTATAACTGGGAAGTGCAAATTACTTTTGATCTGCCTACGTAGTTGACGCCCGTGGGCGATCTGCGCGTCGTAATTTCATTAGATGTTTTCTGTGTGCATAACACGCAAGAATCTCCGAAGAGCAAACGTGTGGTTCACAGTAAACACTGTAGGTTCGGAACAAGAGATCCTTTCCCTAGTAATAAGCCATGAAGAACACGTGGCATCATCTGAACATCCAAGTTAAGTCCACTCCCTCCATCTCTCTCCTGAGCTGAAACCAATTCCCTCCAGAGAGCTGCCGAACTGATTAGAAGAGAATTCTCCTATCGAACACAGATTACATTAGATATCCCGATAGAATAGTGTATTTATTCAGTGGCGAGTCCCAATCAATACACAGTGGATCTGTCCAAGAGAGGAAGGCGGCCCCTGGTAGACATCCACAATACAGATAATAGGACTTCATTTACCCTCCCACATCCCCACTGACTCACCCCCGCACGCAATAATATAGTTATACTCGCATGTCTCCCTGTAATCTCGTTGCTAGTAACTAGGTTTATTTGCAAGATTGCCAATATTCTCAAGTGGACTTAGGAGATGGGGAGTTAAAGCATGCATGGGGTCTTAATGCAGGAACTACAAGGGACAGTAAGTGAGCTATGTATCGGTAGAGTACAGTTACCTTCAAAATTATAACCCGCAGGACAAGCAGTACTTGTGTAGAAAGTAACAAACCGTGATTAATAACCAATCCCCGGATTTTCAGGTTCTAAATGAAGTTAAAATTATGCTCTAATTATCTATTTATCTATTTGTCGTGTGCTTCTGACTACAACATTAAAAAATAGCCTACGCTAGTAATATTATATAAACTAAAGGCAGACCTTTTAATTACTGTTTATCTTACACAAGATTTCATAAGATCATAATTATCCGGGGCTTGTTCAAATCTGCATATTTTTGATAGGTTATTGTTGCTGCTAGGGATCTTGGTAATCAGCACCATGTTATGGATGAATGGATAGATTTATTTTCATTTGTACGTTTTATTTCTAATTAGCCTATTTTCAATTTTGAGAAAAATAGGCTTATGAGATCACCTTTTGTCCGTGTGTGTGTGTGCGTGTGTGTGTGGGTGTGTGTGTGTGTGTGATTCGTGTGTGTGTCCCCCCCCTAATAAAATCTAAACGGCTGGAGCGATTTCAATGAAACTCGGAAAGTTCATAGCACTATTCCCGGCGACCTCGACCGTGCCCTTCAAATTTTGTTAGGACTCACCAATCCAACATGGCGGTTGTGCGAAATATTTCACCAGCATTTAATATCTCCGAAACTATTACCGATATTACCCTGACATTTTCTATGGTGATAGAGGGAACTACTATAAGTTCACTTATGTGACCTTTGAAAACCTGGTAACTACAAAACCAACATGGCGGCCAAGCGAATTTGCGACATTTAAATTGACGTTTCTCGCGAGTTAACCAACCAAACGCAATGAAACATGGTACAGTATATGTTTATACACATTGTAATGCACCGACATCTAACTTCGTTCAATTGTTTACATAACCTCAATATGGCGGCTGTGCGAAATATTTCACCGGCATTCTATAACTCTGAAACTATTACCGGTAACACCCTGACATTTTGCACGGAGATAAAGGGCACTACTGGAAGTTCATCTATGAGACTTTCAAAAACCGGTTAACTACAAAACGAACATGGCGGCCAAGCGAATTTGAAAATTTTAAATAGACCTTTCCCGCCATTTAATGTTCCAAGCGCACTGAAACCTGGCACAGGAAATATTTATACACATTGTAATCCACTGGTATCTAATTTAGTTCAATTGTTTACATAACCTCAAGATGGCGGCAGTGCGAATTTTAAAATTAAGATTTTATTTATTGTGATGTAGTCATGCGATCGAAGTGAAAGTTTGAATAATGAACCTACGCAATAATTTTCCTTTAATGGTACAAGACTCTATGGCCTATACATTTAACAATCCAACATGGCGACCATCCGAAATATTTAGACGATACTGACTATCTATGAATCTATTTTAGTAATCAAACTGCATTTTTTAATGTTCATAGGGGCGATGAACTTAAGTTCACCTATAGGACTTTAAATAACCTGGTGATCACAAATCCAAAATGGTGGTGACGCGAATTATAAATATTCACATGGACGTTTCTCGCAATTTAACCATCCGCGTGCAGTGAAACTTGGTACAGTAAATCCTTATACGAATGTTGATCCACTGGCATCTAATTTATTTCAATTGTTTCCATAACTTCAAGATGGCAGCTGTGAAAAATTTTAAAATCTCCTTGTTTTTTCTTGTGTCCTAATTATGCGATTGAAGTTTGAATACTACACGTTCACAATAATCTGCATGTAACAGTACATAACTCTAGGACTTACATATATAAAATCCAACATGGCGACCATCCGAAATATTTAGTCGGTTCTCAATATCTACGAATCTATTACAGCAATCAAACTGAAATTGTGTATGTTGATAGTGGCAATTAACATAAGTAGGATATATGAAAATAGGCTGTATAGTTCTTCACGGAACTACTTGTTTTTATTTTCTGTTTAGATCTCTTTATTATTATTATTATTATTATTATTATTATTATTATTATTATTATTTTGGAGACGTTTCGGCCTACAATGGACCACGATGTTCTTCACTCATGATCACTGTAATGCTTGTTTATATTTATGTTTTTAAATCTTAATTTTGATTCCTTTTTATTTATTTATAAAGCCCAAATAAAACATGACCATCATGCCACAAAGCACCTGCATGAATCAACACCTCAGCAATTCAGTAGGTGGTTTTCTATAGTTAACAGATCGCCTCGTGGCGCAGCGCTCCCATGAGGTGCGGGTTCGATTCCCGGCTCTGCCAAGAAATTTTATTCTGGCCTGAGGGCTAGAACGTGGTACACTCAGCAGCCTCGTGAGGGAACTATGAGAAGATATGGGTTCGATTTCAACCTCATCCATTCTGGAAGTGGTTTTCCTTAGTTTCCCACTTCAACTCCAGGTAAATGTCATAATGAGCCCTAAATGGTCACTACCACCTTATATTTAATCCTAGTCCCCAATACAAGACTAACACTAGTTCAGACACTCCAATAACACAGGTTGTCAGACAGGTACCATATGCAGTACACATCATTTCACGATTCTATATCAGATCCCAGAAATAAAAGACGAAGGAAAGGACAAATCCATTGGGCATGCCCGGCTTCAATAGAACTACTCTACATTCGTTCCTGTGTTTGCCCATAATACTTGGCTCTAGTCGATATTCCTGCTGGTCTCCATCACAGAATTTGTTCCAATTTCACGTTGGTACCCGAGGCTGTTCAGGAATACACTGTCGATTCGCTCATTAAGGTGGACAGTTAAATAGACGCACGTACGGCATTGTACAATTACACTATACAAACAATGAAGAGTAGACCACGCTTGTGCCTTCGAGCCAGTGTCATTACCACCTGCTGCTCTGTTACGGTATTCACTTACTGTCTGTACAGTAGTATCTTTGAAAGATTGATCTTCATGTTAACTGAACTATTATTTCATCTAGATCAGGGGCTCCCAACCTTTTAGCAACTGCATATCACTTGACGTTTTTAGAAATTTTGGCGTACCAGCAGTCCTATATTTTTTTTAGAAACAAAAATTTACTGCCGTAAAAGTACCCAATGGCTTGTTTTATTGTAATTAAATTACTGAGAAAACCTCATATTTAATTAAAAATGCACTGATATTTCGATTTTTTTTTACCTTTTATCAAGACAACAATAAAAATATATGTAGATTTTTATCAATTAATTCTTGCTAATTTTTATTTAAAATATATATAGATATATGTATATTAATGGGAAGTAAAGGGACGAAGGCCTATGTCTTCGCTGATGACATAGTTATATGGGGGGGGGGGGGGGGGGAGATGAATTGGAAGTCCAAGAACAAGTAAATGTTTGGAACCAGGAGATAGAAGAGCATGGAATGAACATCAGTGTGGAGAAGAGTCAGACAATGGTGATGACAAGAAATGTGCGATATTGTAGGGGGAATATTGCAGTAGGTGGAAAACCATTACAAGTTGTGAAAAGCTTCAAATACTTCGGGAGTGTCCTAACAGATGATGGAAGGATAAGTGAGGAAGTTAGTGAGAGGATCCAACAAGCTAATGGGTTTTACCAGAGTGTGAGGGGTCTGGTGTGGATCCAGGAAGTTCACGAAAAATGTAAAAAAATCTTGTATTCAACATATTACACACCTATATTGACGTATGCAGCAGGCACGTGGACAACATCTAAACGGTAGGAAAGTAGAATCCAGACAGCTGAGATGAAGTTCCTTAGAGGTATAATTGGAAAGACCCGCAGAGACAAAACCAGAAACAAGGAAATTAGGGAGAAAACAGGATTCCCAAAGTTACAAGACAAAATTGAGATCAGTAAACTAAAATGGTATGGACATATGATGCGAATGGGTGAAGACAGAGTCCCGAAGCGATTATTTACTGAGAAAGTCACGGGAAGGTGCCAAAGGGGGAGGAAGATGAGGTGGATGGATGCAGTGAGGGAGAGCGTTGAGAATAGAGGAGTGAAAGTGGAGGATGTACTGGAAGAGGGACGAGAGTGGTGGATAGACAGAAATGTATGGAGGTCCTTGATTCACACCCCGACCCAGAGCACTGGAACCGGGAAATGAAGAAGAAGAAAAATATTATCATTTTTATAATAAAGGCAAAAATAAAACGATTATTGCAAATTACAGTTTTATTTATTACTCATAGGTCTAAAAACATATGTATGTATGTCTACCCCTTATTATTCCCGTTTTCCATCGGGGTCGGGGATGAAATGCGATGGAAGTCTTTGTGGCGATGATTTTTACGGCCGGATGCCCTTCCTGACGCCAACCTCATGAGAGGAGTTAATGAGAGATGAAATGAATGACGGTGAATGAAACTGAGCAAGGATGTGGAAGGAAGCGGCCGTGGCCTGTCAGAAGGTAGCGTCCCAGCATTTGCCTGGTGTTGAAAATGGGGAAACCACGGAAAACCATTTCAAGGACGGCCGACGGTGGGGCTCGAACCCACGCGTCTACCGAGTCAGCAGAGAGCTTGGCCCCATGACCTAATGCTGCGCGTTAGCCAGCACTGTCGGTATAGGTCTAAAAACATATAATTTTATATAATTAGTACAAACTAAGCAAAAACGCCCGGCAGACGGGCAGCAGAGTAAAGTTTGCGCACACAGAGGGCCTTACTAGCCTATCGCTCGTATCACCCACGCGTACCACCGGTTGGGAACCCCTGATCTAGATCATGCCTGAATCAGATTGCAGAACAGATCCATCGTTGTAGTCCGCGATCATCTTAAATAATTTACTTAGGATGAAACCTTACAACTTTTCCCCCGTCACTACAAACATGATGATTGTACAGTAATTATATTTCTGTTGGGTTGAATCAGGCTAGAATTAACTGTCGCCATTCCTGTTTTAAGTCGTAATGTTGGCAGACTTGCAGATACTAAAACTTGTGCGTCCACCTCGTTCCGTAGCAGCTATCATTCTTGGCTGTCACCAAGGGCTCGATTCCAGGCTCTGCCAAGGAATTTAATTATGTTGTTGTTGTTGTTGTTGATTTTAGGGGCGTGGTGGCGCAGTGGTCAAGCTGGCCTCTCACCAAGGTGCACTGGGTTTTATTCCCGGTCAGTGTATGTGAGATTTCTGAAGGGAAATACCATGTCCTGTGGTTCGGATTCCACGTAAAAAGGAGGTTCCGTGGCTCATAATCACAAGATTCACGTTCACATGAAACTACAATCTTCCTTCCTTCGTTGTTGTTGATTTATTTAAGGGCTTTGCGACATCGTGGTTCTGTAACCTCATGTACGTGTGTGTAGAATATGTATTATAACCTGTGTTATTGTGATGGCTATATTAGTGTGTGTAATTGTAATTCAGACAAGGATTGGGAAGGAGGCAGCCGTGACCTTAACTTAGAAACTATCCCGGCATTTGCCTGGAGTAGAAGTGGGAAACTACGGAAAACCACATCCAGTATGGGTGAGGTAAGAATCGAACATCCCTCTTCTCATGAGGCTGAGTGTACCCCTTTCCAGCCCCCCTCAGACCAGAATTAAATTTCTTAGCACAGCCAGAAATTGAACCCTGGCCTCCGCGGTGACAGCAAAAAATGCTAGCCACTACTCAACAAGGCGGGCACAAATTTAATTCTAGTGTGAGGGCTGGCAGGGGGAATAGTCAGCTTCGAGAGACAAAACTGAGAAGAGGCGGGTTCGATTCCAACCTCAGCCACCCTGGAAGTGGTTTTCCATGTTTCTTACATGTAATAAATCACTTCAGGTTCCTAAGATAATACATTTAAACCCTTCAACTAGCCAAGTTCGCTTAATAAACTAAAGGAAATGATCAGCGAAATTGTCTATAACAATTACAGCCTCAGCTTCACACACCAAGAGCCCTTGCAGGAGCAAGGTATTTGATGTACATGTACATATCAATAGGCTTACATAGCAGGAATTCCTTGCAATTACTCTTCGATCTCCATCATTGCTGGTGGATGAATGTGCTGGTTAATCATTCAGGAAATGTATGATGAATTAGCGGAGAAATAATGATTTTTAGCCATGATCGTACCTGACAGCCTCCGTCATTAATCGCAGGATCACAACATAAATTGGGTGGCCAATTAAATGTGACACTCATCACGCATTGTCAACTGTGACGTCAGATAGGACTTGCTGTTTATAACTGACACGAAGACCATGTCTACTGCGATATATACAGTAGTATTATAGTTAGCTTCTGTTGCCAACTTAAATTGGCTAACAATTACGAATGAAAATTAATATTTCTTTCACTTAAATTTATTTATTTATTTATTTAAATTAGAATGGATTATACATTAGATTTAATCTGAAAGGTCGAAACATGTAAATTTGAATGAATGTTTCATGAATTGTATTGATAGGCGTATTATTTTTACGAGTTGATTAAAATTTAGGATGATATCCTTTTTAGGGAATTGACGGTTTAGGGGTGTGTGTGTGTGTTTGTTTGTGTGTGTTTGTTTGTGTGTGTGTGTGTGTGTGTGTGTGTGTGTGTGTGTGGAGGGGGGTCCTTGTAGAATATTTTCCTAGTGCTTACAATCAACGTGACGTTCTTAAGTGAGTTTATCGGATGCCATTACAAACCTTATTTCCTCTCATTTCTTTATACTTTCATTAGTTGGAATACCAGCTGTAACACTAAATTACCCACGCCTGAGCTAGCACAAGCCAGACCGCGTGGTCTAAGTCTTACTGACGGGTGTTCCGGATGTTCACGCTTGGTTTCCAAAGGATTGCCGCGGCAGCTTTGAACCGGCTTATATGATGGATGAGAGTCAAATTGCTGCGACATTTTAAACTGGATTCTAGTTGCTGTTATGGCTTGACTCTCAGAACACAAGTGCACTCCACTAAGAGTTTTCAACGTCACATTGCCTAAGTGTAAGCGATAGAAAATAGAATAGTACAAGCACGGAAAGCTTTTCTACGGAAAAGAAATCTCTTCATATAAAATGTAGATTTAGGTATTAGAAAGCCATTTTTGAAATATTTTGCCTGGAGCGTGGTGCTCTATGCAAGTGAAATTTGGACTGTTGGTGCAGCAGAATATAAGCATTTAAAATGTGGTGTTACAGGGGAATAATGAATATTAGATGGGTTTATGACAGTTCTGTACTTATGTGAACATTCGAATTTCAAAATATCCGCTTTAGTGAAATAAACCAACTATTCAGTCGCTCAAGCCGAATCATTCAAATAATTATAATAAACATAGATACAAAAAGAAAGAAAGAAAGAAAGAATCAGATAACATGTGACTCTTGATTTCAATGAAAACTTCTCTATTAAACAAAGCTGTTTGTTGGCTTGTCTGTTATTTATACAAATCTACACTCTTTCACCAATCTGAACGACATTTTATGTACTTATTCTTTGGAACCCTGCGGATAACACTGTCCACTTGAAATTTTGGACAGCCCTCTCCATTCCCTAGATTTAGGTCCTTTGGCAAAAATTTTCACCGTTTCACCAACTAAACCAAATTTTCAGTACTTGCATTTCCAAATTTTGCGGGAACAACTGTCTACTTGAAATTTGAACAGCTCTCTCCATTCCCTATATTTAGTCCCTTTGGCACAAATCTAAGCGTTTCACCAAACGGAACCAAATTTTACGTACTTACCTTCTGAACCCTGCGGGTAGCACTGTCTACTTGAAATTTGGACAGCCCTCTCCATTCTCTAGATTTAAGCCGTTTGGCACGTAGACGAAAATAATATCGAATTTGTCTTAGAAGGACCAAACTAGGCTCATTTTACGCCACGCAAAGTAAGAAACAAAACTCGGGACGTAAACTTTGTTTCAGTTTGGTGAAACGGTGTAGATTTGTATACATAATAGACAAGGGGACCCGAAAGCCACGTTTCAAGGGCTTAGACCCGGCAATTGAGGTGTAACTGCAAGAATATTTAAATAAGTTTATTGTTGGCTGGCTGCCCTTGGCGGCTCATTGTTGGGGATTTCTGGAAATGGCGACCCGGAAGGACTCGTGAGCAGGGTCCGTTTTCTCCTTCAATGACCATGTGGTAGATCCTGTCTTCTTTCTCTTTCCGGTCTATCTTTAATGGCAACATTTCCTAACAAATAACCTATTTCAAACCTTATTGTTCGATGTTTGAGGGCTTCCCATCCTGTATGATAGCCAGTGGGAGTAGTTATGCTATATTAATTATAGTCATGTTCATTATCATGTGAATAAATGAGTGGATCAATAAATTAATCAATCAATCAATCAATCGATGAATAGAGTCTATGGTATCCCATGAACCGCAAAGGCATCCATCGTGGATTAGCTGTTTTCGATTATCATCACGTGATGAACTGGCCCACGTGAGTTTGTTGTTTATGTCACTTAAAGGTTCCTATTCTATTTATTACCCAATACTTATTTCAACACTTTTCACTTCACTTGTGTTAGTTTTCTATCTACAATATGGCACCTATTTATTTCAACACTTTTACTTTGCAATGCTTATTTGATCCATCTCTTCCTATTTAGTGCTGCTTCGTGTTGCCCTGGTTCAGTCAGTTCCGAGCTGATTCTCGTCACTAGGAGTCAATAATCTACAGTAGGCGGTAGTCCTCTGAAATCAACAATCATCACACCAATCATTATCATTTTCGACGTTTGGACGTGTTAATTTCTTAACGGTCAGCGTTCGAGTCATGCCATTGTGGGCCTAACCTCATCTTTTATTTGATTCTCATGTCGGCTATACATTTTTGTAACACAATACTACCCCTAGTCTCCACTTTAGCCACTTCAGCATTAACCAAACATATTAGGCTATGATGTTAATGATTGTTTTAACCTTAATGGAAATTAACTATTTTTTCAAATGTTTTGTTTTGTTCTGTATTGTGTTAAGCTCAGGCTGCTTTTCTATTTTATATTTTGTGTTTGTTTTTCCTTTTTAGTTTTTGTATTTCTGTGGTTTGCTTTTTCTTTTAATTTTGTTTTTGATTTTGTTTATTGTTCTTAGATTTTAATTATTTATTTATCGTATGGCTTTTAGTGCCGGGAGTGTCCGAGGACATGTTCGGCTCGCCTGAGTCTGTAGCTGCTTCCAGCGGACACCCTAAAGGGTGAGCTACAAGTTCCGTTCAATTTCAAGTAGTTCCAACTTTCGCCACCAGATATCAATGATACCTAGTGGTGAACGTTGGAACTTTGATAGAGCGGTCTGACGAAATCTAACCTAACAAATTTTGCTTTACACAAGTTTAGTCTGTGAAAGGATCTTTTACATGCCATAAATCTATGACATGGGACCTCCGGCTTTACTTCCCCTCCGAAGGAAGGCATACTGAAGGATTTTTAACGCTCTTAAAAAATCCGACGACTTCGGCCGGGTTTGAACCCGCTATCTTGGGCATAGCAGTTCAGCATGCTACCAACTACGCCACCGAAGCCGCTTTTAATTTTGTTTTTGATGTTTTATTGTTTATAGTTTTTAGTGATTATGTTTGAACGTTTCCTCTTAATTTTTTTTGATTTTTTATTGTTCTTAGTTTTTTGTGATTTTGATTTAACTTTTTTGTTTTCAATTTTGTTTGTTGTTTTGATTCTAATATTTGGAATTGTTTTTGAATTTGTCATTGTTCTGGTCATTGCTTTTTTGTTTTTCCATTGTTTTTGGTTCTTAAAGCTTAGTTTTGTTGGTGCGCTTTTCATTTGGTTTCTGTTTTGCGTTTGTTTTTTGGTTTTCTCCTTTTACATTATATTTTCAGGTTTTGCATTTGATTTTACATTTTGGTTTTTGTTTTGTCAAGTAAACCAAGGAGATCCATAACATGTATTCGGTTTTTCGAAATACTTGCACTCGAAAATACATTGAAATAATTTGTGCAGAAAGATTCACCTATCAAAAGCTTTAATGATATACTCGAGCATTGTCCTTATGTTAGTTACCACCATTCTACAAAGGATTATGTGGTAGAACATCGCGGCCATCTACCCCTTCACATATTATAATTGAGTATTTATTAATGTGGCGAAGCATCCCTGCTTGTAATTTACATTCGTTGGAGCTAGTAATTATGTGTAGTATTAGTGCAGGGGCCTCTGATCTACTGTGCAGTACATCCACACTGCGGGAAGTGCGGTCAGTGTAGCTGTGTTGTGTAATATGAAATATTCGCGACTAGCCTCTTGTTTATTCGGTCGCCTTCAGGGACGCTGACTTACCGCGACTTGACCGCTACGGGCATGGCAGCGGAGGGGGAGGGGGGAGCTGTATAAACACACTCCGAGATGTGTACGCAACCCAACATGGATGGGACTGCGCCACAGAAAACACACTTTCAACAGCAAAATTAATAGCAGAGGTAAATCTTGACTTCCATCCACCGACTAGTTCTGTTTGTGTGCACAGGTTATTAGTAATATTATTGTTATTATTATTAATATTATTATTGTACAGTCGAATTTGGATGATTCGAACCTCAAGGGACCAGTTAAAAATTCGAATTATCCAAATATTCGAATTAAGAAAGTTCTTTGAAAAGGCTAGAGAAAATATATTGTATTACGTTTACATAATGATTTACGTTCAACAAAGCAACGATACTGTATAATTACTGTGATTAACCTCAAAAGTTTCAAATGACCAAAATGTACTATTCACCTATTTAACGACAGTAGTAATCCAGAAATCTAGATAAGTCTTAGATAAATCTACAATTTTTCAAAAAGGTTTGAGATTTTTACCTGTTTTCCTATGATTAAGTCTCTCGGCCATCACAAAAGAATCTAACAAATTTAAGGAACGGAAAACAGAATCACATACGTCATTTCTACTTAAAAAACGCCTAAGTTCTGTGATGTGGTTTGTCATTTTTCGGGAATTCCTCACCTAACTGTTCGGCTTCCGATCGGCTTTTTACTCATAAAAACTTCGAACTATCCAAAATATAATTCGAATTAACAACGATTTTTTAGCATTGATTGTATATAAAATGCTAGGGACCAACAGAAAAATTCGAATTAAAGAAGATTTTGAATTATAGAAGTTCGAATTAGCCACGTTTCACTGTATTTTGTTACAAGGAGCAGTAACTTGTACTTTAAACAGACAGCAAGCAAACATTTTATTAGTAACAGTGATGGATTATTGGAGGAGGACGGCAAGAAAATCAAGATTGGATAGAATTAGAAATACGGGAATCAGAGAAATTATGCAGGCAAAGAAACGGTACTAGACGTGGTTGAAGAAAGAAAATTACAATGGTTTGGACATGTGAAATGGATGCAGAATGGTAGAATTCCAAATTTAATGTTACATTGGTAAGCTGAAGGCAAATGGAAACGGTGTAAACCAAGAGAACAATGGATGGATAGTGTAAAGAGAAGCATGGCTACCAGAGGCTTAACTGAGGAAGTTGCTGAAGAACAAACTTTGTGGAGGAGTAGAATATTTTTGGCTTGAAGGAAAACTACTGTTGTGGTGTTTGAAGCCATATTTTCAGTGTTGCCTTAGTAAACAAGTGTTTAGTGCTTTTCAGTCGGTCTGAAAAGCACTAAACACTTGAAAACTACTGTGTTGTGGAATATTCCTAATAAAGAAGAATATTATTATTTTTTATTTTTTGTTGTTGTTTAGGTGTTAATTGTTGTGATTTCCAATTTAATATGTAGCAAAAACATTAACCACCAAGAGCCCGCTGATGAGCCAGCTTGGTGTCCTAGGCGAAACCCCACACAAGACACGGCTCAAACCTAGAAAAATTGTTGAGTTTTAATTCAGTGGCCGTGAAAGCCAATATACCATATTTCCAAGGATACAATTTTGAATATACAAGTCTAATAGAAATGGACGTCCTTAAAAAATATTTATGAAAGTATTTAAACTTGTATTTGAACTCGAATAATAATTATTGTATCTTGTCGTTTCCATTTAGAGCCAACTAGTATTTTAGGTTGTGAAATAGTCTTGGTTTTGATGTCGGTCGAACATCAATTCCCCTCGATTTTCCTTAATTCCACTCGGTCCTCCAAGGGACCCAAAAATGAGTTCCTCAACTCAGCTCAGGCTTTGGCAAGGGGTCGGCTAAGGGGTCATCCCCAATGACGTAAACAAATGTCATAACCCTCCTGCTCGCATACCAAGGGCCGGGTCAAAATATTTAGGGGATGAACAGAGTTTCATCTAATGTTTTTTGTATAGTTTGAAATGAAGTAAAGATTTATGTGATTTTTAAGATGCTGATTTTTCTTATTTTTATAAATTTCCTGTCCATATTTTTATTTAACAACAGTGATTATTAACAAGTTCTTTATGTATTATGTTTATATGTGATTTTGACCAATGGCACAACAATGTCTTGTGAACACCACCACGCCATCGGTCAAGCACTCTGAAGTAAAGTCCGCTCATTCGTTAAATCAGGTATAAAGTGTTTGGCACATTATAAATTATATGGCAGAAAATACACGTGATTTAAAATTAATCATAATATTCTCTTAAATAAGTCTGCCAAACTTTCTGTTTTTTCTACAAATTTTATGCATTGTTTTTTACTTGTGTATAATTAAATGTTTGTATGTTTTTTAACCTAGTCAGACATTATAAAATTAAATTTGGATAATAATAGGTGTACACTGTAATTTGTACCTAAAAAATACTTTCGGTATCAGCTGCGGATGCTGAAAATACTGTTTTCCAGCCCACACAACAAATAAGTTATGAATTCTAATAGTTTACCGTAACAGCTATTCGGATTTAAGATATCGTCTGCACACCACCTTTTCTATGCAATCATCTCGTCCGTTCTTATCAGTTTACAAGTGATAGGAAATTGTTAAATGAGGAGTAGACTCAGTAACAAAAAGTTAAACAATTCTACTCTATGTTTTGAAATTAGCTGTTCCACTTATTTTAGTAGACTTAAAAATGTAAACACTGAAGCAGTGGTTATTGTACTGTTGAAATATAACTGACCACGGTAGGTTATTTTGAGAAGTTATACTTAATTTGTTATCATTATTAGAAGTTATATTAGTTATATTAGAAGCATTGTTTATAATCAATGGTAGAAGTGAGCATGGAAGACTTGTGTCGTTCTAAGAATGCATGAGGATAAAGAGACCGCGACCGAGCGGAGTTGAGGAACTCCTCTGGCGTCTATCTGGAGTTTCGAGTGGAATTGAGGTAACCCTGGCTACCTGGCTGCAATTCCCGAGTGGAATTGATGCCCGCCCTTGATGCCAATCGAATCCGTTATTTTATGAAGTACTAGCTGAAGTACCCGTGCTTCGCTACGCGTCATAAATAAATTAAAATGTGAAGGTGACAGTTAAAACAGGGGATAGGCGAGGTGCTGCGCAGAGGGAGATTAAGGATGGAACATTTTGTCCAACTACACCGCTGGGCGTTGACCGTGTTTTATAGCACAAATTTAGGTTTTACTCGCTAACAGTTGCAGATACCTTTCGGATAGAAAATGTAATTTTAAACCTCGCATATGCCATCAAAAGTTTGCTATTTCTTAGCGTTCTCTTTTTATTTGAAATGGAAATATGAAAGTTTGAAACCAAAGGGTGTAGTGACGTCACTAAAATGGTCGCCATTTTAAATAGTGCAAAGTATTGAAATCAAAAGTAACCTATATGTTAACCAGGTAAATCAGCTACTCCCATGTAAAATTCACGTAAATCGGACCAGTGGTACTTGCGAGATTGAGTAATACACAGACACACACCATCTCAATTTTAGCCTCGCTTCGCTCGCGTCATAGTCGTATCATATTGTTTTTCAATGAAATGCAGGTTTAACCCCGTTAACACCCCTTTAGAACCTGAATACCCAAAAATCCCTCCTTAGTAGACGATTTCGACACACAACAAACAAACATATCCCCAAAATATCATTCTTCTAACTTTAATAGTTTTGGTTGGTCGATGAGAGCAAACATACAAAAATCCTTCCATAGTGGACGTTTTTCTTCCAGAAGTTCACCCCTTCCCATATGCCCCATAAATTGCATTTATGAAAACACGGTCGAACACCTATTTATTTTATTTTATTTATTTATTTATTTATTTATTTATTTATTTATTTATTTATTTATTTATTTATTTATTTATTTATTTATTTATTTATTTATTTATTTATTTATTTATTTATTTATTTATTTATTTATTTTTAAGCTGATAGATTTCCTCCGAGTTTCAGACTCCTCCCTATGTCGTTTAAGAGATACACGCTCAGTTAGGAATCTTTCAACCCCCACTTTTCATCCCTTTCACCTCATAATATACACTACATCGAAAAACCATTAGACATGTGTCAGCTTATTTTTAATGATTAGTATATGTGCCAAGTATCACATCCCCAAATGAAACCACTCGTGAGATATTGTTATTCAATGGAAAGCACGTTTTCCCCCTTAACACCTCTTTAGAACCTGAATGTCCAAAACTCTTTCCTTAGTGGACGTTTTCGACATACAACGAACATATCCCCAAAATTTCATGTTTCTAACTTCAATAATTTTGGCTGGGCGATGATGAGTGAGTGAGTCAGTCAGGATATTTTCTTTCATTTATTTTTGATAATTTCACCCGTCCCCATGAACCCCTTAAATTGGATTTATGAAACAAACGGTCAAACACCTATTTACTTATTTAAAGCTGTTTTCCTCCTGAGTTTGATGAGTGAGTGAGTCAATCAGTTAGGACACTTTCTTTCCTGTTTTTTTCCCATAATTTCACCCCTCTCCAAGGGCCCCTTAAATTGGATTTATGAAGAAACGTTCGAACACCTATTTACTTGTATTTTAAGCTGTTTTTTCCCACCGAATTTCAAACTTCACGCCTATGTCGTTTCAGAGATACACGCTCCGTCAAGAATCCCTCAACCCCCAATTTTCACCCCTTTCACCTCATAATATACACCACATCGATAAACCCTTAGACATATGTCTGATTATTTTTAATGATTAGTTTATATACTGAATATCACATCCCCAAACAAACAACTCAAGAGATATCGTTATTCAATGAAATGCACGTTTACCCCCTTGACACGTCTCTAAAACCCGAATAAACAAAAATCATTCCTTAGTTAACGTTTTCGACATACAGCGAACATATTCCCAAAATTTCATGTTTCCAACTTTAATAGTTTTCGCTGGGCGTGATAAGTGAGTGAGTCAGACAGGTCATTTTCTTTCATTTATTTTACCAGAATTTCACCCCTCCCCATGGGCCCCTTAAATTGGATTGATTAAAAAACGCTTAAACACCTATTAACTTATTTCTTAAGCTGTCTTTTTTCCCTGAGTCAGTCGGTTAGGACACTTTCTCTCATTTTCCCCCCAGAATTTCACCCCACCCCATTGGCCCCTTAAATTAATTTATGAAAAAAACAGTCGAAAACCGATTTACTTACTTTTTAAGCTGATTTTTTATCGCTGAGTTTCAAATTTCTCGCCTATGTCGTTTAAGAGATAGGCCTACACGCTCCATTAGGAATCCTTCAACCCCCACTTTTCAGCCCTTTCACCTCATAATAATACACCACATCGAAAAACGCTTAGACACATGTCTGCGTATTTTTAATGATTATTTTATATGCCGAGTATCACATCCACAAATGAAACCCCTCGTGAGATATTGATATTCAATGAAATGCAGGTTTAACCCCCTTAAGACCCCTTTAGAACCGGAATATCCAAAAAACCTCCCTTAGTGTACGGTTTTGACATACAACGAACATATCCCCGAAATGTCATGTTTCCAACTTCAATATTTTTGGCTGGGCGATGATGAGTGAGTGAATGAGTCAGGACATTTCCTTTCAATTTTTTTTTCTTCAGAATTTCACCCCTCCCGATGAACCCCTTCAATTTGATTTATGAAAAAAAAACCTGTCGAACAGCTATTTACTTACTTTAAAGCAGTTTTTTCCCCCTGAGTTTGATGAGTGAGTCAGTCAGTCAGTCAATCAGTTAGGACACTTTCTTTCCTGTCCCTGTCCCCCCCGATTTTCACCCCTCCCCATGGGCCCCTTAAATTGGATTTATGGAAAAGCGGTCAAACACATATTTACTTATTTTTATGCTGATTTTTTTTCCGCTGAGTTTCAAACTCCTCGCCTATGTCGTTTAAGAGATACACGCTCCGTTAGGAATCTTTCAATCCCCACTTTTCACCCCTTAACCTCATAAACACATCGAAAAACCCTCAGACACGTGTCTTGTTACTTTTTAATGATAAGTTTATATGCCGTGTATCACATCCCCCAATGAAACCAATCGGGAGATATTGTTATTCAATGAAATGCAGGTTTAATCCCCTTAAGACCCCTTTAGAACCTGAATATCCGAAAATCCTCCCTTAGTAGACGGTTTTGACATACAATGAACATATCCCCAAACTGTCATGTTTCTAACTTCAATAATTTTGGCTAGGCGATGATGAGTGAGTGAGTAAGTGAGTGAGTCTGGACATTTTCTTTCAATTTTCTTTTTTCAGAATTTCACCCCTCCCCATGAACCCCTTAAATTTGATTTATGAAAAAAAACTGTCGAACAGCTATTTATTTACTTTAAAGCAGTTTTTTCCCCCTGAGTTTGATGAGTGAGCCAGTCAGTCAATCAGTTAGGACACTTTCTTTCCTGTCCCCCCCCCCCCCCAGAATTTCATCTCTCCCCATGGGCCCCTTAAATTGGATTTATGAAAAAACTGTCAAACACATATTTACTTCTTTTTTATGTTGATTTTTTTTCGCTGTGTTTCAAACTCCTCGCCTATGTCGTTTAAGAGACACACGCTCCGTTAAGAATCTTTTAATCCCCACTTTTCACCCCTTTCACCTCATAATATACACCACATCGAAAAACCCTCAGACACATGTCTTCTTATCTTTAATGATGAGTTTATATGCCGAGTATGACATCCCCCAATGAAACCAATCGGGAGATATTGCTATTCAATTAAATGCAGGTCCACCCCCTTAACACCCTTTTAGAACCTGAATAGCCAAATATTCTCTCTTAGTGGGCATTTGCGGCCCTTGAGGAAGCTGCATACCTGATTTCATTCCAATCCGTTCGGTGGTTTCTGAGATTTCGTGATGAATAAATGAATGAGTGAGTGAGTGAGTGAGTGGTTTTTGAAAAATATATAGTAGAAAGAAGATAGTGTCAAGTCTTTGTTATGCTAAACTCGGTTGACAGTGCTGTGTGAGCAATTGAGTAACTAACGGGATTTCAAGTAAAGATCCTCATTTTCTATACCGGTAGTGCTGAGCGCAATTGGCATCAAGTCGGCCGTGTCTGGACTTGAGCTATGTTGCCATGGAGACTATCTGCCTTGCCATTCCTTCATGAGTATATTTTATGATTTGATTAGCCTGTTTTTGAGTGAAAAAGGGCCGAAATCAGAAGAATGAGAAAGACTATCGAAAATTCATGTAGCCTGCGGTTCCTTCTGGGTCCTAAACTATGTGTATGCAAAATATGGTTGAGATTGGTGGAACGGTGTAGATTTGTATACGGAACCAACATACATACATACATACATACATACATACATACATACATACATACATACATACATACATACATACATACATACATACATACATACATACAGACTTTCACTTTTATATATTAGATATTTGTATATTGGTGGCTTCTGTTTATGTTGTCCTTAATTAATGAAGTAATGTATTGAAATTTGCCCTTTTACGTTGAAATATGCCGATAACGACCCCAATGAAGGGTTGAAAACATGTTATAATAAACAATATAATATTAACAGGTGTCTCTCAGTACTCGATCAATTCTTATTTAATTTTATTGGTTTTACGTCCCTTTTCTCTACCTCGACTTTTAGAGACGCCAAGAGGTCAGAATTTTCCCCCGGTGGGTATCTTTAATGTGTCAGTAAATCTTCTTACATATCTCCCTCGCATTTGTGCACCCTCAAATGCCAACTGCCTTCGCCAGGAATCGATCTTACAACCTTGGACACAGCAGGTGAGTACGTTCACGCAGCGCCACGCAGCCAGTCGTTGCGATTTCTATTATTATTGCATAGTAAATGTCAAGTGCTCAGTTTTCAATCTTGCATATGAAAATTACAGGTGTACAGAGTAAATATTTTAAAATTATGTATAAGGTGCGTTCAAAAAGTAACGAGCCGGAGCCTGGAATGCGCAAACCGGTGACTACATCAGCTAATCGTGGCGTATGTAACAAGGTGTGGTTCCGACCAGAGCGTGGAAGGTCACAGTCCGTCGCTAGAGGGCACGCGTGCACGTCACGTGACGATACAAAGCGAGCAGCAACATGCATCAATCGTCCAACACTGCCAGTCGCATTGCAAACAGTGACATGGAGGACTCAACCGAAGAGCAAAGAGGTGTTGTTCGGTTTATGACAGCGGAAGGAGTAGAGGAAACGGACATTCATCGCCGAATGTCACAAGTGTACGGCGAACACTGCATGTCCCTTGCAAGGGTCAAGGCGTGGCACAAGCGCTTCAGGGAAGGACGGGTGTTGTTAGCCGATGATGCCCGGTACAGGGGCATCCCCCCTGCATTACCGATGACAACGTCCAGCTGGTTAATGCACTCATTACCCAGGACCGCCGAGTGATAGTGAACGCCATAGCCGCCGTGGTCGCTCCACGACAATGCACGACCTCATACGGCCAACACAGTCACGGCGCTCCTGCAGAAATTCAAATGGGAGGTTCTCAGCCACCCTCCATACAGTCCAGACCTCTCTCCCTGTGATTACGCCATGTTTGGTCCCCTGAAAAGGGCTCTGCGGGGCCAACGATTCACCTCGGACGCCGACGTCCAGCTATACGTGTGGAACTGGTCACATCGCAGCCCAGCGAATTTTATGAGACAGCCATTCACCGCCTCGTGTCACAGTGGGACAAGTGCCTCAACAGCCAGGGCCAATACTTCTAACATACAGGTACTGGTTTCTGTAATTATGCCTCCGCCTCGTTCCTTTTTCAACGCACCTTTTAATAAATATCAAGTAGAACTTCATAACGTTTAGAGTAAGCTCACAATTGCATGTAAAGGAATACACATTAAAGTCACATGAAATACTTTCGTGCACAAATCCTCGAGAGTAAAGAATTATGCACTATATGATATGGAAATCTGGTTCTTATATTGTGAGAGATCTTATTTGAAGCAACCCCACATATTATGCTAGGCCTGCCAAGATTCACTTCTAACCGGAGAGTATGGTCAAAGATATCCGTAGCCTTTAAAAGCAGAAACAGCAAAAATTATAATATGAACTTCCATACAGAATGTATTTAAAATTTCAAACACCAGTCGATTAAAAAAAAAACTTGCAACAGTTAATTGGGCTTGCCTAACAAGAAGGCGTTTTGGTTTCAACTTAATTCTGTAACTGCATAAAAATACGTGTGTGACTCGAATTTGTAAAAAGAACAAGTGTTTACTTTTAATTCCTGTACAAGTACAAGCAAGTTTTGGGAAGCTTTTTTTTTTTCTCTTCAGGAATACAGCCTTTATAATTGAATCACGAGATGACTGAATTTCACTTCTCTCTTGGGTCACACTACTACAAAGAACCTATAGCTTGTATTAATATTATTTAATTAATATAGGACATTCGGAGAGACTTGCCTTCAATCAGTGGTGAACGAATTCTTTTGTTTTCCTTGCCAGGTTATTTCCCCTGTCAGCCGCCTGGGGGTCATGCCAGAACGAATCTTGTGCAAACACAAAGCTTACCGCTCAAATATGGGAAAATGGAATGAGCAATCACACTCACTACTGGCTGCTCCATAACTTGGATCGGTATTGGAACAAAATATTAGGAGGGGTAACGCACATTCACAAATATAAATCTAATACAATTCATTGTTGTAATCCACGTGAAAATCTACAAATTTAAAATTAACTACAGTTGGATTGGGGGGCACATACAGCTTAATAAGCCACAATAGTAACGATTTTAATTTTATAACTGTGCCTGTCATAAATCTCGTACAACAATGATATACATTTCCATGGAAACACACACACCTCGCTATTAGAAGCAAAGTTAAAACTTTTCAAAATTCAAATGGTAATTATTTTTATCAACTTTTTCAAAATTTGGTTCTTGTTTTTTGCTGACCTTCACCGTTTCCCTGATATCTCCGTTGTTTATAGGAATTTTTGGAGTTTTCTTTTTTTATAATAATAATAATGTTATTGGTTTTACGTCCCTTTTAACTACCCTGGATTTTAGAGACGCCGGGGTGCCGGAATTTTGCCCCGAAGGGGATCATTAACGTGCCAGTAAATGTACTGACACGGCTCCCTCGCATTTGCGCACCCTCAAATGCCAGTTGACTGCGACAGGTTTCGAACCTGCAACCTTGGGCCCAGCAAGCGAGAACGTTACCCCTGAGCCACGCAGCCAGACTTTTTTTAATGTGGGTGTTAAACCTTCTACTAAAAAATGAATCTCACTCAAAACCGTTGTGGCTTTAATTAGTCTTTCTATGAAACGTTAACATTTTTTTAGTTTGCTCAGAATAAAATGGAAATAATTTTGCTTAATTAATTAATTAATTAATTAATTAATTAATTAATCATGTGTAAATATGCGAGATTCATTTTGTAGCAGAAGGTTTAACACCCACATTAGAAAAAAAGAAAACTGCAAAAGTTCCTATAAACACCGGATATATCAGGGAAACGGTGAAGGTCAGCACAAAACAAGAACCAATTTTGAAAAAATTGATAAAAATAATTACCATTTGAATTTTGAAAATTTTTAACTTTGCTTCTAATAGCAAGGTGTGTGTGTTTCCTTGGATATGTATATCATTGTTGTACAATATTTATGACAGGCACAGTTATAATATTAAAATCGTTATTGTTGTGGCTCCTTAAGCTGTATGTGCCCCCGTACATTTTCAAAGTTTAAGAAAATTAACGCATTAGTCATTAGTACACTGTGAATAGTTTTGAGGTAATTAGTGCCTTTTCACCATTAGCGTACCACTTACCTAATATGTTTATGATTTTCTTTTTGTTGCTTCTAAGGCCTCAATCTACAGTAGATCTCAGGCATGGCACTGTTAGATATGTTTCTCATTATTTTAAAGAAACTACGTTTTTTTAATAATTTCGGAATGTATTTCTTGAAATAGTATTCAAAACTAATAGCCACTACACCATGATGTAGTCAAAGAAAGTGATGTGTTAATGATTCTAGTGTGTGTAGCTCTTCCAATTGAAGTGCGAAATCGTGCAAAGTTGTGTTTCAGTAGCTCTAATAACTGACAATTAATAATGAAAACATCGTCTAAGAACTAAGCTTGGTAAAGATTTGTAGCTTACACAACATAGTTTTATTTGTATTTGTTAAACTATTATTTATAATGATATATTAATCTATAATATATTACAACGTATTTAATTAATCCGCATCTTCAAAAATTATTTCACCAATAAGTATAGCGGCGTCTAATATCTATTTTAACACATCAAATAGAAAATGCAAGTTCAAAGGTTTAACAGTCCCCTTAAGGCCTCTTTCACACGGGGCCACCATGGGCGCACCACGTCTTTGCAATATTTTCTCTAGCCACCAAACACGCTACCAGCCATAAGCCAGTCTTGAAATGGAGGTGGAAGAAGCAGCACTTCCTGTGTTTCTATATATCAGGTTGCGTAAGCCCCGAAAACGGGGAAATAGAAGATTTTGGGTTCACCCACTTTTTCAGGATCGATCAACAAAAGATATGTTTTGTACTCTGTATATTGATCTTAGACAATCCAGTCAAATTCTTCACTTTCCTACGAATGAACATGTCATCTTATGATGAGCTACTGCAGTGTTCAAAAGATCAACTGACTGGTGTGGACACAAATATGAGAGATAGTAAAAGATAGTCCTAGGGACACTGAGGTAAGAAGAATTTGCACATTTTCGATTTACAGTGTACTCCCGATAATTCGTTACATTATACTTTCACGGAGATAAACATATAAACAAGTGAATGGAACGCAGTTGTGTGTAGTCATGGTTACAGCCGGACACGGACATTTGTTTATCTTTTTCACAGGGTGAGATAATCACAAGAGATACTAATGATATTCATCAGCCGGTAGATAAGAGCAAACTCAAAGCGATTTAAATCGATTTTAATCAAAAGTAATTTCGTTACATTTATCGTTACTTACCAAAGATAGTGACAGAATTACCGTTACGGTTGTCAAAGTAACAAATAGTTACTTTTTCGTGAGTTATTTTTTATTTAAGGGGCGGAACAGCGAGGACATGGGCCCTTACGTTTTCGTTACTTTGTATAAACATATAGTTGCCTAATAACATTTACCTCGCTGCTGGCACAGAAAGTCGCGTCTCGTGTGAAAGGCTCCATTTGACTCAATGTAAACATGTGGTGGCGCAGCCAACTTGGCCGCACCAAAAATCGCATTGCCTGCCACCACGAATTCTGGCCGCGCGACCAGGCCCGCCACCACCACCACGTGTGGAAGGCTCCATTTGAATCAATGCAAAGACGTGGTGGGGCCACCATGGTGGCGCGGCCATGGTGGCCCCGTGTGAAAGGGGCCTAATACCTTCCACCGTAAAGGTTCATACATACTACATATTTGAACGCGTTTGCTTCAACCGTCTGTTTGAGAAGGCTTACATCACCTCCTTGCGGTGGTTTTAGCAATGTGCATCAATGCATCTAGGTGTGGGAATATTAGCACCGGAGTTAATTAAGGTATCACCCTAGCCAGCGAATGCGCTGCATCCTGCATACGGTAATGCAGTGATATGTGGTATCAATTGTTTTAAAACATGGTTCTCGTGATTTCGAGATTTCAGTCATAGGTATTGCTAACACTGTCACAGTCATACCGAGACACACTCTGCCCCTTAAAAATACCACCAACACTACAACACTCCGTGATCCTCGTTTGCACGGAAGCCCTGGCTAAAACAACAGTATCCGGTCCTGAGAAACGTTAGAATACATCAAAGGCAGTGGTTTCCGCTAACTTGGTCCTCCAGTCTGCGGTAAGGAGGGAGGCAGCACAACAACAAAAGGCCTGCCCCCCTCCCCCTTTACCCCTCCATTTTCCACTCCTCCCTCTCGCCGCTCTAGGAACCTTTCAAAAAATAAGAGAAGGAAAGAGAGCGAAAGACCTGTTGAAATGTAAAGGTACAATGGATTTGTTTCTCATTTTTTAAAGAGGTGATTTTGCTGTACTTGTGTCTATTGTGTATCATTGTTAATAAGAGAGTAATCATCAAGTGCTCATACAACTGTCTCGCATTCTTTCTGTGAAATGTAGCGTAATGCTTCTCGCATTCCTTCAAACAGACATTACAGTGATATTATTTCACACAAAAAGGAACTTAAATCATTCCTATTTTTCAACTAACAAGTAGGTTCGAGGGCTGTTTTTTTTTAAATTAACCGAACATTTTATTTTGAAACCACATTTAATTTTAGGTTTTCCATACCTTCCTCTATTTTTCTGCCTAGTTGCCTTGTTTATTTAGGCTCTTGTCATACCTTAAAACTAAGTTCTGAAATCCCTCTGCATAAAAGTTTGCCGCCTGCTCTGACAACCAAGAATTCACACTTGAGGAAAATCCATTGATAGAGTGGTCATCATGAATCTTCGGCCCTCGTGAATTTTCGTGTCAATTGCGGTCATGAACATTTTCACGGCCACTTTTGAACTCGCGTATCCATTTTCACACTTTACCTTCCGTCATTGCATTATCACCATACACCTCACAAAGCTGACGATGAATGTGTGCAGCCGACATGTTTCTTGTACTAAAAAAACGTATTACAGATCGTACCTCACACGCGGCGGACGAATCAATAATCTTGAACATTGTAAAGATGCACAGTTCAGCATACAGGTTAGCTCCACAGCTGCAACTGACGCCTGCTTGTTCGCAAAGGATGCAAGAAGGTAGCACGCATGCTTGTTGCGGCGTGCGCACTAACTACAGGCTAAAAAAAGGCCCTTACTTAAAAAACAGCCCTGGTAATTACGAGCCTCTTAACTCCATTGCCGAGCACTGTGTGATTTCGGCGATTGTTTCTTAACGGGCGGGAATCAAGGACACTAGTCTTCCTTAACAAACAATTACGATATAGAAGTAAATAAAATGTTGGGTTAATTGGCACTGTTAGTTAGTTATTGTTGTTTTAAGGGGCGGAACTAATTGACACTGTTGTTTCAATGTTGACCTCTAAACTACAAGATAGTGAATTCGATGACAGATCAGTCCTATATCAGTGTTCAAATATGACAACCTCATGTCAGTCGGCTCCAAGGACCTTCTGTCCACCACGTGGCATATTGGCCGGCATTTTTAGTTTCCACCCCTAAAGGTTTAGGTTCGATTCCCAGCTTAGTCAAGAAATATAATTCTGGTCTTAAGGTTCGGACGGGGTTTATTCAGTCTCATGAGGCATAACTGGGAAGAAGTGGGTTCGATTTCTACCTCAGACATTCTAGGAGTGGGTTTTCGTGGTTTTCTACTCCTGATGAATGACCGGATGAGACCTAAATTAAGGCGACGGCCGATTCCTACCCAATTCTTACCTCAATTACAAATGCACACACTAGTACATACATCACATTGACACAGGTTATTATAAATAGTCCACACACAGCCAAGTACATGGGGATGCATGACTACGATGTCGCAAAGCCCCTAAAGAATCAACTACAACATCCTGTCTGCGTGGATTTCAAACCACAGGACATGGCATTTCACTTCTCCAAACTCTCACATATATTATCTGGGAATCGAACCCGGGCATCCGGGACAACTGCCAAGCTTGCTACCTGCTATTTCTAGCTCCTATTTTCTAGGAATCGAACCCAGGAATTACTTCCCTACCCATGGACTATGCACGCTTACAAGCTCACTTTCTTTTAGGAAGTGTACTATACCGGGTGATTCAGCAGCCCCTACCAATATCGTTTGCTGGAACCCAACTAACGCATTTTGGCAGGAATGTCGATATTTCTCTGCCTGCATACTATATGGTACTAATGCACGGTTCCGTCCCACGAGTTCCATTCCCATGAGTTCCGAAAACAAACGCGTATTCACGGCTGAGTAAATAAGCTAATGAGTCTCACTAGTTCCGAATGTCTCTGTAAAACCCAGCTGTCAGTTCTGAGGTTTGAGGTTGGAGCTATCAAAGCGATAGAAGAAGTATTTTCAAGAGTTCAAGTGCAAGACTGTTTTTTCCCACTTAAACCGAAGTATTTGGAGAAAAGTGCAAGAAATTGGGCTTTCGGGTATATATAAAACTAGCCAGGAAATCAGAACCAGCTTCAGGCAGTGTGTTGGACTTGCAGAAAAGTAGAAGACGGTTGGCTACTTATTCATAGCACGGCCACGGACAATGAAAAGTTAATCGAGTTCTTTGATTTCTTTCTTTAGGAATGGCTCTAAAACGTGCATATTCCGATTGAAATGTGGAATTGCCATGGGAAGAGGCATAGAACGAATAACTCTGTAGAAGGTTGGAATCATAAACTGAATTTGAAATGCGGAAAACCACATCCTCGTGTAAGAGACTTGGTGTTGTGTTTGAAGACGGAGTCTCAAAATTCGGACGAAAAAATTATGCGGGCAGAGTTGAATTGGCAAGCCACGAAAAGGAAAATGAGATATGTTGCAATGGATGACAGAATCCAAAGAGCAACTCAACAGTTTGAAGAGACCGGTGATTTAACAGTATTTTTAAGAAATGTTTCTTTTGCTGTACATATTGATTTGAGTATAATGAGAAGAATAATTCAGTTAATAGATCAATTTGACGAAGCTACGTGCTGATTTCTAAGTGAATTGTAAATAACATAAAAATAACAGTTCAAAGACAAAGCGACATGCTGTTATTATTTTAAGAACTTTGTATATATAGCTCAAAACTGATTATTTTGACAAAGGCACATGCTGATACAGATACTGACTAGGCGAAATCTGCTTATGGGAGCTACTGGTCCATGGCGTCGCCCCCCTCTGTTAGAGGAGTCAATTCATTAAAGAGGGCACGTACTCCCGGCTGGCGCTAACAATGGACCTTATTTGTTTCAGTAATAAACAAATTAATATGGCACAATTTTGTTGTAGAAAACTAAGCTGGAACTCGCCCAGGTAGTGTTCGGAACTGATGGGACTCGCTCAGGTAGTGTAATTGGCAGATTGCTAATCCGCTAAAGAATTTGGAACTGGTGGGAATCGGAACCCATAGGAATGCACAGCAAGCATATCCCGCAGACGATACTGAACAATAGTATTTTTCCCTCATGGAAGGGGCTGCTGAATCACCTGGTATAGTGTTGAGAAAGTAACAATATATGAGACTTGGCGTGCGGAGCCAGTCATGTGATCGATCCCCGAATGAAATATGGCGCACAGTGATTATGTGCTCCAAACAATATTATGTGTGACCTCATGATTAGCCTAGTGCTCCATTAATATGCGAATAACAGTGCTCTAGTGCTCTGTCGGGAGCACTTGAGTTAATCAGCTAGTGTTGGTGAGATGGCAGAGTAAAACCCAAACCTGTATGGAGCTATCTCCACGAGGTCACGGATCTCAGTCTGTAACGTGCCCTGTTTTAACCCTGATACATGAACCCTATGACCTAAATGTACGGAATGAATTGTTAAGAGAACGATGTGACGAAGCAATATTACCAGTGGCGGGTAACATAAGTCCGATCATTAAGCTATTGTTACGTGCCACCCCCCTAGTGGCACTTCCGTTAACTGGATTACGGTGGGTAGAAGGACAACACAAATTGTTCCTTTAAAGAAACGTATTAGCTTTATTGCGGGCCAGAAAGATACACCACACAATAGCAAATACAAGCAATTAGTATCTCACTCTAGTTTTCTCTTGTAGGGAACACTTCCTTTTCACTTGTCAATAAGCCACAGATGTTAATCCCTCCTAATGGGACCGGTGGCCTCTGTAGAAATACCTGCAACACTTCTTTGAATACACAAGCTACAGTTATTTACGATAGCCTGTCACTCACCACTACATAGTGCTTCGCTGTCCGCTGGCTAGGGAAACAGCCCCCTGTGCTTTCGCAATTCACCACAATATCTCTGTCGCACTAGGTAACCACACATTCTTCAAATACAGTCCTTCCGTAGGCTTCACACTACTTCGCTGTCAAGAGAATCAGCTTCACTAGGGTTTCGCAAGTCACGTCACCAACAACTGTCGCTCAGGTAAAAGCACGCACTAGCTCAAAAACACTGTCTACCCCGCTGGCCAGATCGCTCTTATATAGCAGGCTGGTGACTCAATGAATGTTTCTAGAATCGTCCAGGATTCACGGCTTCTCAAGATATCCATCGCTGGCTGGGTCACGAATATTCTGGACCATCCCTTTGTCCTCGCAGCCAGTTGCGTAGGGCGCAGGTAATGCCTGGGGCAGCTGTGACTCACGCGGCGAAGCGACGAAACAACTCACTGCCGTAACACTATTGTTGTATTATGCCTTGTTAACATTTTCGTTGTTTTCCATAGATTTAGGTTTGTTGTGTCTGCGTTTATGTTTTGTAATTTTGTATTCCATCGCTCATTTGAGTATTTATGGAGTTCCTTTCTGACCTTTGCATGTAGGAGGTTATATTCTATTTTAGATTGGATTGTGAGGGTTCATTTGTATATTTTGTTGGCGTTGTTTTTCTCTTGTATTAGTTGCTTTATATGTTCAGGCAGGGTGTTCACATTTATTTCTATAATCGAGTCAGCAGTTCAAATAGTGCCGTCATCGGTATGTCAGTGGTAGAGTTTCCACTTTATTATCCCAATATCGCGGTTTCTTTCCCGGACATAGGTAATCGTAATTTTAAAGTGGCAAGAAAAAAAATCACATCACTCAACGAGTCCAGCGGTGTTGAGCCGTAAAAGATATCTCGTATCACATTTGTTGGTTTGAACACGACATTCATTAGATCTCCAAACATCCATGGCTGTTACTTCGGATTTGATTCCGGTTCTGACAAGGCATGTAGTTCTGGTGTGAGGGTTGGAACGTGGTACACTCAGCCTCGTGAGGCAAAACTGAGAGGAGGCGGGTTCGAACCCTACGCCAAGGGATGAGGAAAATATTTTCTTGTTTGCTAAACATGTGGAACCTTTTTAGGCCTTCCACCTCATAAAGTCTACAGCCAAAGAGACCATGATAAAAAAAGACCATGAGCAATAATGTCTACCAAACAAAAATGTCCAGAATGACAAAATGTCCAGGAATATATGCACCCCGTTCAAAATGACGACAATTAATGATGTCCAAAGTGTCAAAATGACAGGGAATGTTTGCACCTCGTCCAAAATGTCCACAAATAATGATGTCCAGAGAAACAAAATGTCCAGGAATATTGAAACCCCGGTCAAAAGTTCCTCAAATATTGATGTTCATTAAGACAGGATTATTATCTTTTTCAACTCTTTCTTAACTATTCTTTATTGAAATGGAATGAAAAATGTCCAGACTGAGCAATTAATTATAGGTTCAATAAGATTAGCAAAGTGAAATGCCGGGAGCTAGCTAGAGGTGGGTACTACCCCCTGGAGTCCACCTGGAGTCCGCCTGGAGATGCACATTCTGTTGCATTGGAGCCGAGAAGAGCTGGAGACGCCCGGTTGTTAGTACCATTGTGACCAAAAAACTTGATCATTTAAGACCTGGACAAAAAGGCGTGGACTTCCTTGTACCTGGACATTCTAATCGTGGACATTATGTTTGGTGACCCTTTTTAGGCCTACAACAATTGGCAAATTAAGTGAATTCAAGGTATTTTTCTTTGCCCGGAGAATCTACGTCCGCCTTCCGTCGCGCTAAGGGGGATTTTGCTATTTAGGATTCTAGTCGCGTTAAGTTTATAACTCGTGGGCCACTGAGCAAGTGGTGGCGTATAAGAGTCATAAACACAAAATATTCCGTGAGGCAGATAAATGTAAAGTGGAGAGAACAAACATTAAGCTTTTTGTGTGTGTTCTGCTAAGCCCCCAGCAACTTAACTTAAAGTATGATCTACATTGAGTAAAATAGTCCCGTTTAAATTTTATGGCTACATTATATAGCAACAGTGCAACACTCAACGGTGAAGAAATTAGAATAAATGTCCACCCTTTTCCAACCACGTTTTTAATATTTTATATATATTTTTTGTGTTGTGGTATTTCCTGTTTCTGTATTTCCTCCGTTTTCTGTGAGAAGTCGAATAATTAAGTTAGAAACTGGGGGTTTCTCTGTCTGTGGAGTGGAATAAGTCGGCAACACTTCCCCCACACGTCCTCTCCTGCTTCTTCTTCTGTTGGTGTGGAAGCTAATTTGATATGGCGGTCTTATTATGTAATTACATGGTAGAAAGGGAAAAACTCTCAAGATGATCTTTATAAAGATAAGGGAGGGAGGGAGAGAGAGAGAGAGAGAGAGAGAGAGAGAGAGAGAGAGAGAGAGAGATGGCTCTGGGGGAACAGGAAGACTTTCTAGATGTCAGTGTGGATGCTGCTAAAGGATCACAGATCACAGTTTGCTATTTAGAGGGTGTTCTTCAAGTGCCTTATGAATTTAGAAGAAGCTGTATATTCCCTAACTTATTCAGTAAAGCATGAAGTGCATTTTCTTCTTCGATATATAGCTTGTAAACAGTTTTCCCGATCGAATTTTTGGTTTGATGTTGTTTTATTAGACTCAGCGCTTCACTGGAAAATAACATCGATAATCTCGTCCCATGATTCTAAGTACACGTTAAAAACAAGGTCACGTGATTCATAATCGCGAGATTAACAGTAACGTAAAAAATACAAGCTTTCTTCCTTCCTTCATTCCTTATAAACGTTCGGCTCCGTGGCTAAATGGTTAGCGTGCTAGGCTTCGGCCCAAAGTGCCCCGGGTTCGATTCCCGGCCGAGCCATCAAGGATTTTAATCTCCTGGGGTTAATTCCCGTGGCTCGGGTACTGGGTGTATTTGCCATCTTCATCATCACTTCATCCTCATTACGACGCGCAGGTCGCCCACGGGCGTCAAATAGAAAGACCTGCACTCGGCCTCTCCGGAGGCCACACGATTATTATTATTATTATTATTATTATTGTTATTATTCCTTATAAACGAACCCAGCAACCTACGTCATTTGCTCTATATTGTGGCTCTAATAAATTGTCCATTTGCAGTAGCCTAACTTGCAAATATGAAGGCTCCAACCCAGTTTCTGGACATATCGATTGATATCAAGGCTACTTTGGTTACACCCTAGTCAACAAATGAGGAGATTTCAAAAATAGATTTCTAAAGTTACGCAATTTTCGAAAACTAAAGGTCTCGTGACCATCAATTATGGGATTGTAAGCCAATTAAGATTATATTATTGGTTTTATTCTGAAGACATTTTAAGTATGAGTTGAATGCAGGGAACATGTTCCTTTAAGCCTTACTATAAAACTCCACTCACTTCTTGATAAGCGTTGCATAAGTGCTAAACATAATACTAATATAAAGTGGCAGAGATCCGAGGAATTCGTCATTCATTTCTCGATTGAATTTTTGATCTTGGTTCTTTGGAGAGAGAGAGCGCGCTTTTGCTTTCTCTGAAGTTGATAGCAAAAAAAAAAAAATCTCTTCTTTCGTCTGATTTATATATAAAAAAGTAAAAATCAATTTCCACTTCTCAACGTTTGAAAAGGAAGTGTTGAGTTGTTCCCATATATTTTATTTGAAGAGTGTCGAATCCAATCAAGCGCCATCTGGTGCTGTAGGAGTGGTGCCGGAACAAAGCTCCCAGTTAGCCGGGCTCTCGTCCGCTCAAGTGCTAATAGAGTGCCCCCCCCTCCCATCCACCTTCAGGTCTGTCAACCTCTCGTCCTGCACAGTGAGGTAGCCTAAATGATTTCCTCTCTAGCTTCCGTTATTGAACTTGCAAAGTCAGAAATAATTTCTCTTTACCACGCTATATCACAATATTAAATTTTGTGTTACATGTAATAATAATAATATGGCTTCTAATTTTGTTAATTCAATGAGACACCCTTACATAAGAAAGAAATAGTTAGTAGCAACGAAAATAAGGTGTGTTTAATTCTTACTTTAACCATGCTACAGAAAATATGTTTTCTTTTTTAGTTTTCTATCTCCCAACTACAGTACCTACGTGTAGAGTCCTGCGCGGATAAACAGACCGTTATCCGCATCCGCTACGCATCCGCACAAGTGTTATCCTCATCCGCCCCGCATCCGCACAGCTGTTATCCGCATCCGCCCTGCATCCGCACGACTTTTTTCCGCAATTCTATTGTTTGTTATCCGCATCTACTGGCATTACAATAGTATTTTCTGTTAAATAAAGCATAAATTACTAAAGCAATATATTTAGACATTTGAGGAAAAAGTCGTTCCCTTAGGCTTTGTATGTCATGTACTATGTTTAAAATGAATGTTATACAACCAGAATTGCAACCCGTTCCAGTTCGGAGTGATAATTATGCTTAATGACATAATTTGACAGTAGCTTAAATCATCATCTTACATTTGTCATAGTATCACATAACGGAAATGTATGATAATATGTCATAAACATCCGGGTCCGAATAATGATATGGCGCTGGTTTTGCCGCTTAGTTCGAAACATGGAAGTGCGGTCATTGCAGTGATGAACACGGAATAAGGTTTTCATTGACATACAAAATACTAGTTCGGATTGTATTCTAAAAACTATCCGCAAAATTTATTCAAACATTATCCGCAGCTTATCCGCTATCCGCACAGCCATGGAAACTATATCCGCATGGCGAAAAATGTTGCGGATATCCGCGGGTTTATCCGCAGATATCCGCATCCGTCCAGGGGTTTACCTATGTGATACTTCACATATTTCTCACCATCAATCCTAGGCCCATATACGAGTACTACCGGACTCGGCGGCATCGAGACAGCGTGTGTTCGAATCCAACCTCGGCCGTTCTGAAAATGGTTCTCATGGTTTCCCATTTTCACCACCAGGCAAATGTCGGGACCGTTCCTTTCAACAGGTCCACGGTCGATTTACTTCAAAAGACCTTTCCCAGACCCCTCCTGAAATAAATATATGAAATGACCATTGGCTGGATAAATAAAATTAAATAAGTATATTCTTACTAAATTGTCATTTGTAGCTCTTCTGTCGGTCAACACGATTGTGCCCAAAGAATGGGCGGGATACAAGATATAAATATGTAAATACACTCCACGAAAAAATTACATGTATTAGTTATCACGAATAATAATCAAATTATCTTAATGAGAAAAAGGAGTTTTATGGACACTAGTTGAGGATGAACAGTGCCAGATTGGCGAAGAGGATTTTTGAATTTTTCATGAAGAGGACGACGGGGCCGGAATGGTTTCGGGAAGTGAGATTGGACTTGGATCGGATGGGGGTGAAAGATGAAGACATAATGGACAGTGAGCGATTTAGACGACTGGTTAAGGAGTTTACGGCTGCTTCTGTGGCGTAGTTGGTAGCATGCTGAGCTTCTATGCCCGAGATCGCGGGTTCAAATCCGGCCGAAGTCTTCGGATTTTTTAAGAGCGTTAAGATCCCTCAGTATGCCTTCCTTCGGAGGGGAAGTACTGTAAAGCCGGCGGTCCCATGTCATAGATTTATGGCATGTTAAAGAACCTTCCACTAATTACACCTGTGTGAAGCTAAATTGTATAGGTTAATGTTAATAACTCTCTTAGGTTCCTACGTTCATTGCCAAGAGCCGACTGCGGTGGCGTCTGGTAGCTAAGTTCTGAACTAGTAGTCGTTGACGGTGGCGTTTGGCGGCAAAAGTAGGAACTATTGAAAAATTCAAAAGTCTGCAGTCCTTACTTGAATTAAAAAAAAACAGATAACACACTCTAATACAGTCATCACAATTAACACCGGTTATCAGACAGATTCTACACACACCCAAAGTACACGGGGCTACATGACCGCGTTGTCGCATCCCCTAAACCTAAGAACCAACCAACCAACCAACCAAGGAGTTTGCAGGTTTCCAGGAGACGGGGGAGTTGTCAGTGAGGAAAGGGAGAACTTACACGGAGGAACAGAAGAAGGACGTGGGAGAGAGGATGAAGAGAGATTAGCAGAGAGTGAAGACAACAAATTATGTAAAAACTGTCCAACGTGGTCCATAGCAAGGGCGGCCGCACTTTATGTGCTGAAGTGCTGCAGCACATTGTTTTATTTGAAAATTAATTACTATGGCTATGGCTGTGAAACGTGGAAAGTCACAAAACCGATCAACAACCAGCTACAGGTGTTCAATAACAGATGTCTGCGTAGCATCATGAATGTGAGGTGGCCGGACATAATCTCAAATGAAGATCTTTGGACCATCACCAATCAACAACCGATTACCATCCAGATCAAGGAGAGGAAATGGCGCTGGATTGGTCACACACTAAGGAAGCCGGACGGAGCTGTTGAGAGGGCGGTGCTAGACTGGAATCCTCAAGGCGCCAGGAAGCGAGGTCGACCTAAGAAGACCTGGAAGAGGACGATCGAAAATGAAATTGCAGAGGTGGACAAGAACTGGAGTCAAGTGAAGAGAATGGCCAGGAACCGTACTGCGTGGAGAAATTTCGCCAAAGCCCTATGCTCCGGAAGGAGTGGCAGGAATTAAGTAAGTAATTACTTTAATAATTTATCTACAGTCAAATATAGCGAATTAATTCCTGTAGACGTCAGCCAAAGAAGAGGAAATATTTCAACTCCACTCACAACGAGGTATCTAGTTATGCATTCCACTCCGCACCAGGCACTGGCTGTACAGATCGCAGCTCAGCGATAATTTCTGAGTTTATTGCTAGCAACAAACGAACTCTGCCATTTGCGCATGCGTGCCCAACTTCTTAGTTGTGCTGTTGGGACAACAGCCAAGACCAGGGCCAAGGCATTCCTCGTTCGACCACAGAATGGCAGCACTGGTCACACAAAATGAGAACGTAGCCGGTGGCACCTTCTAGTCTCTGCGGTAGCATTCTAGAGGGAATCGCTCAAAACAAACAGGGGGGAAAAAATAGAGGAAGCTATCAGTTGTTCCTGCCAGAAGGATCTTTAACACTCCCAACTTACTCTTGAGTATTTATGAGTGAATGTTCCTGTATGTTACTAAATATTTGTATTGTTTAGAGTGGAGATCGGTTACAGTACACAACAGATTTCCTACGCCAGCCGCCACTAGGCCATAGTTGGCCATAACGAATTAATATAAGGTGCGTTCCAAAAGTAACGAGCCGAAGGCTGGAATGCGCAAACCGGTGACTACAACGGCTAATCGTGGCGTGTGTAACGAGGTGTGGTTCCGACCAGAGCGTGGAAGGTCACAGCCCGTCACTAGTGGGCACGCGTGCACGTCACGTGACGATAAAAAGCGAGCAGCAGCATGCATCAATCGCTCAAAGCTGCCAGTCGCATTGCAAACAGTAACATGGAGGCGTCAACCGATGAGCAAAGAGGTGTTGTTCCGTTTCTGACAGCGGAAAGGGTAGGGGGAACGGATATTCATCGCCGAATGTCACAAGTGTACGGCGAACACTGCATGTCCCTTACAAGGGTCAAGGCGTGGCACAAACGCTTCAGGGAAGGACGGGTGTCGTTAGCCGATGATGCCCGGTCTGGGGCACCCCCCTGCATTACCGATGACAACGTCCAGCTGGTTGATGCACTCATTACCCAGGACCGGCGAGTGACAGTCAACGCCATAGGCGCCGTGGTCGCTCCACGACAATGCACGACCTCATACGGCCAACACAGTCGCGGCACTCCTGCAGAAATTCAAATGGGAGGTTCTCGGACACTCTCCATACAGTCCAGACCTCTCTCCCTGTGATTACGCCAACGATTCACCTCGGACGCCGACGTCCAGCTGTACGTGCGGAACTGGTTCACATCGCAGCCCAGGGAATTTTATGAGACAGCCATTCACCGCCTCGTGTCACAGTGGGACAAGTGCCTCAACAGCCAGGGCCAATACTTCTAACATACAGGTACTGGTTTCTGTAATTATGCCTCCGGTTCGTTACTTTTTGAACGCACCTTATATATACATTTATCAATTAGCAATTACAAATTGGCTGCATAAATAAAATTAAATAAGTATACTCTTACTAAATTTTCATGTAGCTTTTCCTGAAGTGTGGTTACACTTTTGTATTTTGTACCCCACCCATTCATAGGGCACAATCGTGTTGACCGACTGAGCAGCTACAAATGAAAATTTTGTATAGGCGACACAGAAAAAGAATGGCTTCAAATCTATATATACTCTATTTGTTTTATTTATTTCATTCATTTAATTATTTATCGTATGTCTTTTTGTGCCGGGAGTGTCCGAGGACATGTTCGGCTCGCCAGAGGCTGTAGCTGCTTCAAGCGGACACCCATAGGGTGAGCCACAAGTTCCGTTCAATTTCAAGTAGTTCCAGCTTTCGCTACCAGATGCCAATGATACCTAGTGGTGAACGTTGGAACTTAGATAGAGCGATCCAATGAAATCCTACCTAGAAATTTAGCTCCAAACAAGTTTAGTCGGTGGAAGGATCTTTTACATGCCATAAATATATGACATGGGACTGCCAGATTTACGTCCCCTCCGAAGGAAGGCATACTGAGGGATTTTAATCCTCTTAAAAAATCCGACGACTTTGAACCCGCTATCTTGGGCGCAGCAGTTCAGCATTAAAACCAACTACGCCACTAGTTACGACACAACAATACCACTGAGATATCAGGCATATTCCACTCATAAATAACTACAGCATACGAACCTGATGATCACGATGTCCCAAGCACATGAAACAACAAAAACAACTGGCTTTGCTGTTAGCTATTGTGTCTCCGCCATGTGCGGAGTTTCTTTGATGTCGACTTGGAGCTAAATCATGACAGAATGGCTGACGAGAGACCTGTCCCTCGTATTTATTATATAGAGCCATTCTACATGTGACTGACATTCATAATACACCTGAGCAAGAAAACGCTGTGGTGGATGTAAATTGAAACTTCCGACAACGTTTAAGTAGGAAATAAGAGATAATAATAACATAATAATAAAGGTGCGTTCAAAAAGTAACGAGCCGGAGGCTGTAATGCGCAAACCGGTGACGACATCGGCTAATCGTGGCGTGTGTAACGAGATGTGGTTCCGACCAGAGCGTGCAAGGTCACAGCCCGTCGCTAGAGGGCACGCGTGCAATTCACGTGACGATACAAAGCGAGCAGCAGCATGCACCAATCGTCCAACCAAGCCCAAGTCAGTAGGCCATTCGGCATGCTTCCTGGTGTGGTTGAAGACCGTGGGGCAGCCATTGGGCACACACTTTCCCCAAGTGCAGTCGTTCCTTCATGATGGTGTGCACACTTCCGACGCTCAATCCTACCACGGCGGCAATGGCGTTCACTGTCACTCGGCGATCCTGGGTAATGAGTGCTAGACGTTGTCATCGGTAATGCAGGGGGGGGGGGGGGGTGACCCAGACCGGGCATCATCGGCTAACGACACCTGTCCTTCCCTGAAGCGCTTGTGCCACGCCTTGACCCTTGCCAGTGACATGCAGTGTTCGCCGTACACTTGTGGCATTCGGCGATGAATGTCCGTTCCCCCTACTCCTTTCGCTGTCAGAAACCGAACTACACCTCTTTGCTCTTCCTTTGACGCCTCCACGTCACTGTTTGCAACGCAACTGTTAGCGTTGGACGATTGATGCATGCTGCTGCTCGCTTTGTATCGTCACGTAACGTGCACGCGTGCCCTCTAACGACGAGCTGTGACCTTCCACGCTCTGGTCGGAACCACACCTCGTTACACACGCCACGATTAGCCGATGTCGTCACCGGTTTGCGCATTACAGCCTCCAGCTCGTTAATTTTTGAACGCACTGTATAATATCGTATGGCCTCGGGTGCCGGGTGCAAGCTTTGTTATTTGACGCCCAGAGGGCAACTTTCATGTCAAATTTTGTCTTTCCATCGTGCACTATGAAAGTCAAGGAGGTTAGATATCTAAGCTCCTTGATACTATAGCGCTCTCTAGTAGAGAAAGTAGGAACTTTCATGTTAGCGGAAAATCCCGAGATTAGTTTTGCCATTATGAACACGGCCTACTGAATTCAAATGGGTTGTTTAACATGCCAACAACATATGATATGCGTGACGTCATTTTTGTCACCTTTCAAAATTCACTTACCATGGCCAGGAGTGAACCTGCAAGCTTGGGGTTGGTAGTCCGACACAATAACCACTCACCCACCGTTGCAAGCAATTAAAAGATAATTGATGTTGATGAAAACGGCTCTGGGTCATCGGTGAAAAGACACATACTACTCTAGCCAGTGCCAACAAATATATAAAACAAATTCGCTGCTATCTTCAGGAATGGCACATTAACAGAACCAGAAACAAGACCTCTAGAGGTACGTGTTACTAGTGTTAAATAATCTCTTGAAGTTTAGTACAAGAGGTACTGTCAACCCTGCATAGAATTTTCGATTTAAAATCGAACCTCTACTGTATTTGTATGCGACACTGTTACATCACCTAGTTAATCTGGTTCTTCTTAGCGGGAGGTCTCCCAAGACTGGCTTAATGATCAGTTTAACTTCATTTCTAATTCATTCTGCACACGAAATCAAAGTTTTGTTGAAAGCGGAATGTAGAGAGGATTAAGGAGCTATGGAAGGCAGTAAACAATTACTCAGAACTTGTGCGAAATCTTTAGGGACAGTTCCTTGCTGCACTGGAAGAAATTAGAAGAGAAGTCTTCTCGTAATTGTGGAGATGCTGTCTCAAATAAATTGAGCGGCAGACGGGGCTCTCTGGTGTAATTATTGCAGGACTGCCTCTGTTATTTCCCTCAACGCACGGCCAGGCGTTGTGTACCCAGCCCGTCCGTGTTAAACATGGAGGGGAAGCTTCACTTATCACGAGGCGTGGGACTTTAATTTTCTAAATATTCTGTTGTAAATACAGCCGTAAGACATACCGCTATAGCTACGCGCCTTAAGGCACAAAGCATGGGGCCAGGCTGCTCCGGACTCGGTAGACGAGGGTTCGAACGTATCTTTTGGCCATTCTTCAAATGTTTTGCCATAGTTTCTCCCTTTTTTAAAATTCCTGGCAAATACCGGGACGATAGCTTCTAATAGGACAGGCTGACTACGTGGTGCAGCGGTTAAGTACTTACCTACCGTTCCCTAGGTTGTGAGATCGAACCCTGGCGCAGTCAGTTGGAATTCGTGGGAGCTTAAATGCGAAGTAGCTAACACGTTAAAGATCCCCTTTATGGAAAATTACGTCATCTTGATGCATATAAAAGCCACAGTGGTTAAAAGGATCGTAAAACAATGACATTAAATTTTCATTTAATTTCGCTAATCGGCCAACTAGGGACCACGATAAGCCTCACTTTACATTCTGGCATTTGTTCATTTTTCGCTTGATCCACATTGTCTTCATGCGATCACTGTGTTTAGCACGGCGTTCTTCTGTCCATTTCGCACCAGTTGTCCGATTTTCCTCCCGGAAAGTCCCAAACGTCTTGATGGCTGTTCTGTAAAGATTTCGGTCTTGTGCATCTTGTGATCGTATCCCTATTTCTTTAAGATCTTTATGGACGTTAACGTACCATGGCATTGTCGTTTTTGATTTTGAGAAAAAGACACTGAAGATACGTTTCGTCTATTGGGAGACGATCATCCGTCGTATATGACCGTAGAAGCGAACTCGGCGTTTTCGGATTGTGTCACTTCTTTATCTTAGAGTATATTTCTTGCCTGGATTTGCCCACATCCATTTGTCTCCACTCACTTCATCTCCCATTAACTTCTGTCAAGAGAAACCAACCACCACAGAGAAGTGATAGTTATCCCTTAAGTAGATCCTGGCTGCTCTCTATAGTTTCATTACCAACTTCCTCTTGGTCTCAGGAGGTCATGGAGTAACTATTTCTTTCCAAATGGCTTCCTATCTTATACCTATCCTATTCTTATCTTATGGCTATATGCCATTGTTTACACAATTCTTCTTTCATTACAAACCTTGATAAAGAAGTTGTCTCGAAACGTCGGTATTTAATATTTCCAGTCGACCTAATAGCCACAAAGCTATATAATGGATATAATTGGTCGAGAAAGTTTACGTAACTCTATGTAGCCTAAATAAACTCTTGTAAATGTCAGCATAATATCTCTGATAGTTTATGAGAAAATATGCCTTATGTATTAAAAATGAAATTTTAAAACTTAAAAGTTCAACCAGCGTCGTTTACACAGGCATTAAAGGATCTTAAGGAAGCAGACATTGACTTTACATATATATATATAATAGGAACTTCTTTCGGGACAAAAATTCAAAAAGTGATCTTCAGGGAGGAACAGGAAATACAACGAAAGCAGCCACGAAACATTGAATAGCTCCGAAAGCAGAGATCAGAGAGGATGAAGCGAATGTGGGCAGAAAGAAAAAACACATGTGGCAAGATTTGAAGTATTGAATTTACGTGCTCTGTAATAGTGCTATTCGATTAAATAATAATAATAATAATAATAATAATAATAATAATAATAATAATAATAATAATAATAATAATAAACAAATTTGTAATAAATTATATAATCTGAAGAGTCAAGGGGGTTACACCAAGCACATGAAGGAAGAACTCCGAAGGCTAGAAATTACAGATGACGACTGTCGAGATAGAACACGGTTCAGGGAAATTCTTTCCAACATAAAAGTTCTTGTGGGAGGTGGGAGAAAAGAAGGTGGACAGCAGAGAGAAAGGCGCAACGCTCTGAAAGAATGAAGGAAGTGTGGAGGAAGAGAAAGGAAGAAAGAACTTTGAGAAGGAAATGAAATGATATTTGCGTGGTCCTTAGTTTTGGCCGGTTCGCATAATGTAATGTAATAATAATAATAAAAAATGAAATTTACGGGAAAGCCTGGATAGTACCTTATTTCAATTCCAGGAGCACCTACCCCATACCCGACCCTAATATAATTATAGCTACACACACTACTTCAGCCGCTCACAGAAACACAGGTTATGAAGCAAATTCAACTCACACCCAAGTACACGAGGATGATAACGAAATACGTCCCAAGACCCTGATACGAATTTGAAGATTTACATATTGTTGGTATTTGAGGGTGAGTGTATCAGAGTTTATGACGGCACTTGCTCGTTTATTTGCGATTTCTATCAATGTGACTCAGTTTTCTTTGTTGCCACCGCGGCGTGTTTGAAACTGTAAGTAAACATCTGTGTCCGGCACGTAATGGCTGGTTTCGCTCCACCACAGCTAAGAGGATTTGAGCCAAGGGAGAAATGAGATATGGACACACACACTCACTCTATATGAGGGATGGGCTACGAAACCCGCAAACAGACATGGACACAATATACCAACAGGAAAGAGTAGATGGAATGAAACTCATTCTTCTATCTTCCTTTTCTTCCTCTGCTTCGCCTCGTTTCCCTTACCTCACTGCCCCCGTCCACTCTTCCTTCGTCTCTAGACTGGACCAATTGATTTCTTTTGGCTGCCACTTACTGAAGCATCTACTGGATCAGAAACTGGAACACATAAAGAAACATATTGTATTACTACTTTTTCTGTAAAAGGAATCTTTCTTTATTGCGTAACTGAGTATTATTTTCGTATATCCGATGCGAGGGATTTTACCTTGTTTGAAAAAATGGCTTGCAGTGTCCTACCTAGCAGCAGTCTTGTGTGTCGAGGTGTGCGGCTACGCCTTATCGGCAGCCTAGCTGAGTGCGTTAGGTCACGTTCCATCAGTGTAATGAGAAGCTGCCTAGTTTGGAGACAAAGATTCAGTTCCGGCGTTTACAGTGGCCATCTTGACCATATATCTTCGCCAGGAGTTTGCATACTCGCCGCATAGAAGCAGCTACTAACTCTGGCGAGCCGAACATGTCCTCGGACACTCCCGGCACTAAAAGCCATGCGCTAAATATATAATAAATAAATAAATAAATAAAAATATCAAGTTATCACAAAATTATGTAAAGTGACGTTCACAATCCCGACTAATAGATATCTTGTAACGTTTGGGTGTGGTATCAATATTATGTAAAGTGACGTTCACAGTCCCGACTAATAGATATCTTGTAACGTTTGGGTGTGGTATCAATATTTTTAACATCCTTTTCATTCCTAACAAAACTCAGTTCTGATTATTCTCAACTGACGTAATTAATTGTACGAAAGGGGCAGATGACCTCGTAGTTCCGCCCCTTAAAACAACAATAACTAACTAACTAACTAATTGTACGAAGTAGTATTGGGTAGCAAGGTGTGGTTACTGGCTTCAATAAAGTCTGAATAATTATCACCAACATGGACCCATTTCCTAACTTCTTTTCAGTCATGATCCACGAGCATAAATATACAAATCTTCTGCGTTGCATCACTGCCAATTAGACGATTTTGTCACTTAATCTAGTGATTTATTGTGATAAAATATTATAGATTTTCGTTTGGATAAATAGAGACGGAGAGTTTCTAAACATTCTCTAACAGATGTGCCTCTCTTTAAATCACAGTATAGGAAAATGCATTGATCTTTGGCGTCACTGGACCGGTTTAGGTCAGTTACACATTACTTCCCTCATGGCTTAGCGAGTAGGACATGAGTGTCGACTCATCCGACAGGTAATTTCAACAGACCTGATACTCTTGCTCTCAGCAACAGATTTGCCCACGCCATTTACCAAATAATTTATTTGGGCAGTGGGATATTGTAGCCCTAAGGAGACTTACTCTATTTGTCATGTGCAGTGATTGGTGATGCAGCTTGTATTCTACCGGACAGCCAATAAGAGCTACGATGTAAAATGTTTACCTTTCTTAAATGTGTTTGACTGTGAAAGCTTATCAGAACACCTCAAAAGTGTAATATCGCTACAGAATCACGCTTATAATTATTTATTACCTTGCAGTCACTGATAAACTGAATATTACTCAGAGCTGATTGTGATTATCTTTCTCTTTTCAGACATGTTACGAAATGGAGCGTTACCTGAAGGACGAACCCAAACTACAGTCATACAAGAAACTGCCCACGGATTTAGACACCCCTTGGAACCTGTTCGCCACACCAGCAGTAGCTGCGGCTGCATCGTGGAGCACCAAAGTCGAAGTGGTAGACCCCTTAACATTAGACGAGTTAAATTTAAGCGAGAGGCCCCTAGACACTGTTAGCCTCAGCTCAGCAAGTTCTGCTTGCAGCGGCGTCTCCTGGGACAGCAGTTCTCTGTCCTGCGCAGTACTGGTTAAGAAAGAACCCGTTGAGGATGAAGAGGAGGACGAAGAAGATTGCTGTGAGGAAGCTGACCTTGTAAGCAGTAGTAGTGACAGAAGACACCAAGCTACATTAACGACCGAAAACCCTCTTGAGCTTCGCTTGATAGCCAGAAGCTCGTCGATGGGGCAAAGCATATTGCCAACCCTGACACCCCCTTCCAGCCCCGAGTCGGGCCAAGGAAACAGCAACAGTAATAGCAGCAACAGTAGCAGCAGTTCGAGTAGTGACATCACAACAGGCCTCTTAAGAGTGGCCTCAGGGGCAGGATCTCGAAGCGCCATCCTGCGTCTGACGTCGGTCAGTTCTCCGGCGGGCGTGATCTCAGTCACTCAGAGCAGTTTCCCCCAAGTACCTCGCCAGCACCCGGCGACCACCTCACCGGCGTCTCCTGGCACCATCACCACCACCGTCGTACCCCCCACCAGTGGCAGGCATCACTCCAGACACGACCACTCTCCAGACTCGAAGAGGAGGATACATAAATGTCAATTCACCGGCTGCAAAAAGGTCTATACGAAGAGTTCACACCTCAAAGCCCACCAGAGGACGCATACAGGTAGGACCATACTTAATATATATTTACTACAGTGAGATCCTTCTCTAAATGACAGAACCTCGCAGACTCAGGTGTTGCTTGCATGAGGTCTTCCATGGTGCATGTTGTCGGGCACAGTCTGTATTGAAGAAGATGAGGCGTTGTCTGTTGCAACCCACATTCACATAACGTCGAGTCAACGTGAAAACCCCACTTCAACATATTAGATTTGCATCTTATGACACCTGAGTGATTTCTATGTCAGCCATCCTTCTGTATGACCAGGAGAAAGTTCCTCAATTGGTGTCGACCATTCTTCAGAATGTTTGAACCTTCCTCGCCATTTACAAATTCAGGCTTGGTGTGCTGTCCCTGTAAGAGCCTCCGTTGTTCTGAGGAAACTTTTCCTTGAGGACAGTCGAGGGCATGCTGGCTGGTATCCATACAGATGGCCGAGTTTCAGATGTGTTAACTTTTTTGAGTCGAATGAGTACTGTACACATAAAATGCGTATACGTTAACCATTTTAAATTGGTAACAGTTTTATCCGCATTGACTAATGTTAATATGTAATTGTGTAATCAGCCTTGTCAATGCTATGAAATGATGTTTATTAAATATTTTACACGTACATGTTCCGATATGACAATGCTATCTTCAACAGCGTTGATAGATTAATAGTTTAATATGATAAAGTGAAATTGATATCCTTAAAAAATTGATTTTAAATAAAATAAAAAGTGCACATAGAAATTAAATTTTACACACTAGAAAAAAGTTGTTACTAAAGATGACATTACGAATAATACTGGTGATATGTATAAATGAAAAATGTTTAGAAATCTACCTTACGAAACAGCCCAGGTCACACTCCTTTAATTTGGTTTATTAACGTAGTAGTGTATGTTTACTCAAACAATACATGTTCAAAGTATTATTCAAATATGCTTATAGGCCAAAAATACGAGCCTCCGATTACCAAGCCTGTCTGTGAAAACCGCACATCAATAGCACTTCCCATTTCCGAAATATTTGCAGTGCAAGTTTTCTGTATTTATTTTATTTATCGTATGATGGTAAGATAATAAAGAAGGCAAATACATGAATACAGTGTCACAAACATCCAAACAATATGATAACAAGACATATGACTGTTAAAGTTGAAAATTTCATAAATCAGCATCGAGTCTATTTAATCAATCTACTGCTTCTGGAATAGCACAATTTAAATCCTCCAGGCTCACTGGAAGCGCTCGGCAGTGACAGTCAAACACTATGTGTTCCAATGTCTGCGGAATGACATCACAGTCACAGTGTGGCGAATCTTTCCAACCCCAAGTATGTAGTACAGATGCACTTGTCCCCACGCCACATCTAATACATCTACTCCAGGTAAGTCTTGGCAAGTTGAAACCAGCGAATTTTGTAGTTGGATTCCCAACTTGTACGATGCCTCGAGGAGGAGCGCTTGTCCACTCGGTCTGCCAGCTAGTATTGGCTTGGAAATTGCCGTTTGTTAGTTATAATGCTGTTCTCCATGCAGGTTTGCGGGATTACAGTCTAGAAGGGCCCAACTGTTGAACGTCATCATGGATTGGAAGTGTCAGATTCTTCTGTGTTCTGGATCAAAGGTGACTCACCCTGTACATGTACACACTTTCCTGAAAAATTACATGTAAGAATATAGAGTGTGTGGACAGTTTTTCTTACCTTGGAAGTGTAATCTCCAGTGATAAATTGGTCAGTAAAGAAATTACCAACAGAGTGCAAAAGGGATCAGAATTCTACCAACACGTAAGGACACTTGTATGGGATGACATAATTCCTAACCCAGCTAAACTGGCGATGTTTTACAGCTAATTTATACCAATATTGGCCTATGGCAGCGGTTCCCAAACTGGGGGTCGCGACCCCCAGGGGGGTCGCGGGCCGTTCGGAAAGGGGTCGCGAGATGTATACAAATAATGGTGAACTATGTACTTAAACTTAGATGGCCATCGGGAGTTTTAAATTAAATAACTTTGTACATTTACAAAATATCAATATATTTTACAGATTTTGTCAAACAAAACAGAAACATTTAATAATTTTGATATGTAATTGTTAATACATTTCTAAGTAAAAAAGACTTCTTTAGTGAGAAACATGGGCCTGTTTTTTGTCAACAAGTTTCTTAAAATTCGGCTTAGTTTTAGATACACATACAATAAGGTCGTCTTCTACGTCCAGTCGATTTCTTGCCTTGGTTTTAATGTTGACCAATGTAGAAAATCCGAGTTCGCAGAGGTAGGATGTTGCAAAGGGCATGGTGATTCTCAGAGCCACTGATGTTAAGCTTGGATACTCAGCTCTTCTTTGTAGCCAGAACTTGTCAACATTTTGGGTGCTGAAGGACAGTTGCAAAGTCATGTCACAGGATAGCTTGATGAGTTTGTCATGAATCAGTGGGTTTAAGTCTGCCTCGTTCACAGCCTGCTCGTTGAAGGGGTTAAGCACCCAGTTCCAATCGGTGTGTTGATCCTCGGGAATGTAGCTAAGGATCTGCTCTTGTAGACCTTGCAAGTGAGTAGTAACCAGTTTGGACAGTTTGTCAATGTCGGGATAATATTCATCGCTTCGATCAAGGGATGTGATAAGCTCATTTGCCAGTTCAAAGTTTTCAAATGTATTCTTCTCAACCCTGGTTGACCAAGTGGCTAATTTCTTTAAAAACGAATTGACTTTGTCTTGTGCAAAAAGTATGGTTTTGTCTCTTCCCTGCAAGGAAACGTTGAGATCGTTCAGATGATGAAATATGTCCGCTAAATAAGCAAGTTTTAACAGCCATTCATTGTCACTCAAAAAACCGGCAAGGTCTTTGTTTGCAACTTGAAAAAATGTCTTAAGCTCAGAGCGCAAAGCGAACACTCGAGAAAACACCTTCCCTCATGACAGCCACCTTGCCTCTGTGAGAAGCAAGGGGCATTTGTACTGTGCCTCCATTTCTTCGCATAACTGTGATAACAGTCGACACTGTAATGGCCGGCTTTTTACAAAATTAACCAACTTAACAGTTTCGTTCAACACTGTTTTTAGCTCAGTTGGAATGACCTTGGTAGCTAATGCCTGGCGATGCAGAAAACAATGAACCCAAGTGGCATTAGGCATGACATTTTTCATCCGTCTCACGAAACCGCTGTCTTTCCCAGTCATTGCTTTGGCACCATCACTGCAGATTGAAATACACTTTTGAAAGTCAATTTGAAGCGAATCGGTTGCAGACATGAACATTTTAAACATTTCCTCACCTGTTGCGTGGTCAGGCAAAGGTTTGCAAAATAAAATGTCTTCTTCCACACTACCGTCACCCTCAAAACGAACAAAGCACATAAACTGCGCCAAACTCGACACGTCCAGACTCGTCAACTTGAATGGAAAAGTACTCACTTTTCTGCAACTTTGTTTTCAACTGATCCTTTATGTCTTGAGCCATCTCGGTAATGCGCCTCCCCACCGAGTTGTTCGACAGAGGAATGGTGGAAAGCTTCTTAGCTGCATCTGGGCTGATCATAGTTGAAACCATATCCTGAGCAGCAGGTAGAATGAGCTCTTCAGCAATCGTGTGTGGTTTACCTTTCTTTGCTATTCGTAAAGCCACTTGATACGATGCTAGCAAAGCACTTTTGCTCATATTATTTCCACTTAACTGAACTACTGCATTTTTCTGGTAATCTAAAGCAGTTAACTTACGTTCAAAAAAATCTGCCGGCTTATCTTTAAAACTGGGATGTTTACTTTCTAAATGGCGAATCGTCTTGGAAGGTTTCATACTCTCGGCCGATAACAACTCGCTGCAAATAACACACTGTGGCCGATTTCCGAGCACCGTAAATCCATACTTAATATAACTGTCACTATACTTTCTCACCTTTACCCTCTTCTGTTCATGATCATTATGAAGGCCCTGCACGCCTAACAAACTTATCCATAGTTAGAACAAAATCAAACAATACGCGAGCGAACAAAACACAAGAGACGTACAGTACAAGCCAGGCAGCTTGAAGCGCGGCTGACGCATGCGCATACGAGCCCTTCTCCATCCCCACGTCACTAACGTCACAACTACAGTCAAGTCAAGACAGTCGAGCTACTAGGTTCCTTTGTGACTATTTAAAAGCATTTATAAAAGTTAATAGCAGGTTATAGGCACTACTACTTTTCGTTTTTAAAATAATACCCTGGTAGTCTAAAAAGAATTACTACCATTTATTTAAATATCATTATACTATTGAACCGCCAAATATTATTTTTTGTGTCATATTATTTTACATTTAAGTTTCTCAGTAAACATCAAACAGGTCAGTAACATCAGAATAAGATTAAAATTTTAAAATCTGAACAAAGTAAATAAATAAACATTTAAACGAATAACCTACCGGTCACTTAAGTTAAATTCCAAAGTAATTTTATCCCTCCACTTTGTCCCCCCCCCCCCCCCTCACAGACCCCTGCGCTAAAACGGGGATCGCGGCTAAAATGTATGGGCTAAAATGGGTCACGGAAAGAAAAGGTTTGGGAACCGCTGGCCTATGGTATTGAAACATGCACCCTTACAAAGAGAGATGCATCAAGACTGCAAGCATCAGAGATGAAATTTCTTAGATCCACCATCCAGAAGACCAAGATGGACAAGTTAAAGAACGAGGAGGTGATGAAACTAGCTGGAATAAAGACATCCCTATTATACCGAGTCAGCACATCTAGACTACGGTGGTACGGGCATGTGATGACGATGGAGCCTACAAAATCAGCCAGAATACATTTGGAAAGACAGGTGGTTGGAAAAAGACTTGTAGGAAGACCTAGAACCCGATGGATGGACATGATCAGGATTGATCTAGTGACCAGAGGATGGACAGTGGATGATGTTCTCCATGACAAGGTGTATATGGACAGGTTGAAGAGGAAGAGGCCCATAAACAATACCCGGGAAACTGGAACTGTGCAATGATGATGATGATGAATATTATTCATTGATAAAGGGGGGATTTTATGATAGCGCATTTCTACCATCACACGGCCATCATCACATCCCGATCACTAGGGTTGAAGTTTAAAATTATACAAGTATTCAGACATATAGTTTGCTATACTTAATAATGCTTGTTAAAGTAGCTTAAACATAGACTTTAAAGGGGAGAAATACTCACACAGATCAAATTCTGAAGATTGATATGAGCTTACCTTTACTGTAGACATGAATGAAAAGTCAATTGCCTCAAAACTTCACATACCTTGTGGTCTGTGCCTCCTACGACCAATTGTTCAAATCTCGGTAAGTGTGCGCTGTAGGATCCAATTTCGTTAGACATCCATTTCTTGTCTTGATGCATACTATCACCTCCTAAAATATTGGATATAAGGGGCGCCAGGAAATGTTCTGCACAGTGGCTCCGTGCAGCTGCGAGTGGCTGCGTCATCAGTTTAGTTGGCAGCACAGTGTTCTTGATAGGGTGAATGCCACATGTGTGTGCTGTGGGCTGTCGAAATCGTCAGTGCGTATAGTTAGATTATTGGAAGAGTGCGACAGTATGTTATGAATGGCTGTGGTGAGTATAACGTTTACTGTTTGTTTGTTATGATACAAGCGACAGCCGTGCTGCCAACATAACTGGTGACGTCATCTCTCGCAGCAGCTTGAAGGCACTGCGGAGAACATTCCCTGGCGTCCTGTATTTTGAACACCCTATAAGTATAGGCCTAACTCTAACAATCAAATTAGCAAGTTCTCTTTACTAATACTCTATAGCGTTTTATTCATAGAATGTTACAATCAACTTGAAAGTTTGCGTTAAACTATATTGTGATGTTCGGTTTGTAAAATTACAAATTATTCCCCGATTCCCAACAAATAGCATAACATGGCCTTTAAAGGGGAAAAATACTCACACAGATTGAATCTTGAAGATTGAGATGAGCTCCCCTGTAGTGTAGACAGGAATGGAAATGCCATTTTCTCCCCCTTTTCGAGCAGTGCGCTTCTCTTCTGGATTTCTTCAAATTAATTTCTCTGTCGGCTAAATGAGAGAATAGTCATATCAATTTCCATCCGACTGTTCTCACGTGGCAGTCGGCCAAGTGGAAACTTGCGAATTCTCTTTCCGATACACACTTGATATTAGAACTTAACCCGTTCACAACTTTCTTTCATTAAATTCAATCTCATCTTTGACACATCTGGCACGTTGAAACAATAGCATAGTCAAGGAGATATTATAACAGTACATTGTCGCAGACTGATATTAAATTTCTTATTTCGACCTTCAAGTGAGGAATGTCCTTTAAAAGCAGCGTTCTCTTTTAAGCTGCGTTGTTCGGGTCTACATTTATATCAAACTAGTAAATGTTCCCGGCTTCACCCAGGTCTACATACTAAAAACTTCCTGTCATATTTAGTGATTGGCAATCGAATAACAAAGGAATTAATGCAAATGAGCATTATAAGACTGGAGGAACTACTACATTATGTATGACTGCAGAAAATATTTATCAACCTCCTTTCGACACAGCTCATATTCCTGAGACTGGAAAAGGCCAGCGAAACCGGCAAGTAGGAATCTTGTGCACTCAATAACGTTATCTTACTTCAGATGGTCACGAAATGCAAATAAACTATGCTAGCAGGAGTAAATAATAATAACAATAACAATAAAAATAATAATTTGCTCTTTAACATTGTTCTTGAAAAGATCATTAGGGAATGGGAACCTCACGTGAAAGGCATTCAAGTTGGTATCAAAAAAGAGTACCGTCTTACAGTCAAGTGCCTCGCTTTTGCGGACGATATTGCCATTATCACTAACACTAGACATGAAGCCATACATGCAGTGGAAAATTTACATGAAATTGCGCAAAGAATCGGACTACAAATTTCTTATGAAATAAAAACACTATAGGGAAAGACGGCTAGAAAATAACTCGCCTTTAATCACACAATACGGTAAAATAACACAAGTTCCCCATTTTAAATACCTTGGTGAAATCATACAGTCATCGGGACTAAATCGAATCGCCCATGAACAAAGAATCACCAAACTACAGAAGGCCTACAAGCTAACGTGGGCTCACTACAACACTACAATACTACACTCGCAAGACGCAAAATTAAGGCACTATACAACGGTGATTCTTCCGGAAGCAACTTACGCAGCCAAAACAATGGTTATCGACGATCATTCCAAATTATGGATATAGAAAAAAAAAGAAAGAAAACTTCTCAGAAAGATTTACGGATCAGCTAATAATAACGGTATTTGGATGAAGAGACCTCAAAACGAACTCTATCAAACGATCCACACGATAACGGACGTAATCAGAAAACGCCGAGCACAGTTTTATACACACATTTACAGTATGGAAAACTTCAGAACGGCGAAGAAATTGCTCAACGTTATAACACAGAGTAAGTGTGGCACGGAGTGACTGACAGAGGTCCAGAGGGAGCTACAACATGTCAACATAGAAAATCTCGAGGAATGCACCAAGTGCCGGAATAAAAAAAAATATGTTAAGTTTGAGCATAAACCATAATCCTGGAAGAAAATGGACAGCTGAGCATTCTGAGAGGATGAACGAGATTTTGGGAAGAGGAGAGGAAAACGCCAGAAGATGAAGTCATGTATTCAAGTTCAATCGATCTCCTAAAGGAGAACAATCGATTAAATAAAAAATATATATATTTTTACGGATGAGAAGCAATGCATTTACACACATAGTGTCGAATTCCTGAATGGCAGACTACCGATTAATCCTCCCCTCTTGACTTCTGGAATTTACCGTGGAACCGATTAGCACATAACTTCAGGCTAAGACCATATACTAGGACACTTGTCCTCAACTATTTTTTATCCGTGACTATCCAGATCTCTTTTCTACGTTCAAAGAATTTCTTCAGTGTAATGAGCTACATTGTTCCAGTACGACTCATCTTGAAGCATCATTTCCACGATGTTGTCTGGGGAGAGCTATTGTCTAATCTCCTTTTGAAGTAATTATCTCCTGTCAATCCACCTCGTGCAGGAGAAAAAGGTGTGTTGGGCATCGTCAGTAGCTTCAGAGCAATAGATCGATTGTTGGGAGCGTACCATTCCCATCATCTTGAGGTAAGACCGAAAATACCCATGTCAAGTCAGAAGTTGGATCAGATAATAATTTATCTCTCCATGCATCCTCTCTGTCCAGCGTTGTACATGAGGGTTTAGCCTTCTAGTCCAGCGGCCCCATTCTGCTACTTCCCACCTGTTCTGCCATCTTTGAAACGTCTGAACTCTTGCATTCTGGTGTGCAGTTTCCATGCCCACTTCCGACTTCCTCTGGAAAATATTTCTCCGCTTCTTAGCGAGATAATAATAATAATAATACTAATAGTAATGGGTGCATCTATCTATTTGTTGACTTTTCCTTCAGGAAAAGATTCTGGTTTTGGAGCTGATAATCATCTGGAGATGATCCCTCTGCCTTGACATTATTAATATTCTGGGGTTATAACGTTTTAAGTACTAAGTTACGCGTGTTCTTTTGTACTTCCGCGTCTAGTTTACAAAATGCAAGTCCTTCCCATGAATAAATAATCGAAATCTTGCCATCATGTGAGGTAGTATTTCAGTTTCATCCTCGGCTTTGTGCTGAATAATTGATCAAAGGCTTAGACGCAGAAAGTGCGCCTTCCCTCCGATACCAAGGACGGTTCTCTGTTTGCTATGCATCTTCTGAAGTTTTATAAACTTCTCTCATTTCCTCTCCGCTTCTTGTTGGTGGACAGTATTGCAGAGTGGGCGATTAAGATATAAGACCCACATTTATCCTACCGAGCTCACTAAATAAGGCGAGATCTACATTTTTGGCTGTTCAAGACCAATTAAAGTGAAACACGGTTCTGATTAATTAGGTCCCCTGCAAACTAAGAAGTTCAGAAAATGATCTTCAGAAATCCATTTATAAGCTATTTCTTATTGCAAAACAATATGATATAAATATTTCGACAAATAAACTTAGTCAAAGAATTTAAAGACAGTTGATTAGTAAAGATAAAACTTATTATCGATGATACCATAATTGAATTATTAAAGTTTTCCGGCATTTAAAAAAACTTCAATTTTGTTTTTGTTACTGAAACGGTTTCACTTACCTTCGAGAGTTCTGCTGAGAAGAGGTGGGCTTGATTCCCTCCTCAGTCATTTTAGATGTGTTTTCTCATGGTTTCCCACATCTTCACCCGAAAAATATGACAGGATGATAACTAAATTAAACCGACTGGCTGCGTGGCTCAGCGGTAACGTTCTCGCTTGCTGGGACCAAAGTTGCAGGTTCGTATTCTGGTGCAGTCAGCTGGCATTTGAGGGTGCGCAAATGCGAGGGAGCCGTGTCAGTAGATTTACTGGCACGCAAAAGATCCCCTTCGGGGCAAAATCTGGTACCCCGGCGTCTCTAAAAGTCAGAGTAGTTAAGAGGGACGTAAAACCAGTAACATTATCATTATAACTAAATTGAACCCAGGGCTGACTAAAAATATAGGTATTAGTGTTGTGGTTCCTTGAGACTCCTGTTAAATTGAACTATTTATATAATGCTAAAAATACTAAAGACACGTTTATTCATTGCTTAGGGATATTACATTACTGTTGATCGACTGAAGAGTTACAACTGATAAGTGTGTACAGGCAATACTGAAGAGATGGCTTCAACCCAGGCAAACCGCGAAACCAACGATCCCCGCCCAGCCATGAAGAGTTATTACTGATAGTTAGTGTTCGCTGGGCAGTGTCTTTTCTCATTCTCATTCAGTTAGTTAGTTATTGAGGTTTTATGTGGCGAAACAGCGAGGCCATCTGCCCCAATTTTAATTCATTATAATGAACTAAAGGTGTAATATAAATTACTAATCTTGTTATTAAAATCTTACAAAAGAATAAACAAGTAGTTCCGTGAAGAACTATACAGCCTATTTTCATATATCCTACTTATGTTAATTGCCACTATCAACATACATAATTTCAGTTTGATTGCTGTAATAGATTCGTAGATATTGAGAACCGACTAAATATTTCGGATGGTCGCCATGTTGGATTTTATATATGTAGGTCCTAGAGTTATGTACTGTTACATGCAGATTATTGTGAACGTGTAGTATTCAAACTTCAATCGCATAATTAGGACACAAGAAAAAACAAGGAGATTTAAAAAAATTTCACAGCTGCCATCTGGAGGTTATGGAAACAATTGAAATAAATTAGATGCCAGTGGATTAACATTCGGATAAAGATTTACTGTACCAAGTTTCACTGCACGCGGATGGTTAAATTGCGAGAAACGTCCATGTGAATATTTATAATTCGCGTCACCGCCATGTTGGATTTGTGTTCACCAGGTTATTTAAAGTCCTATGGGTGAACTTAAGTTCATAGCCCCTATGAACATTAAAAATGCAGTTTGATTACTGTAATAGATTCGTAGATATTCAGTATCGTCTAAATAATTCGGATGGTCGCCATGGTGGATTGTTAAATGTATAGGCCATAGAGTCATGTACCATTAAAGGAAAATTATTGCGTAGGTTCATTATTCAAACTTTCACTTCGATCGCATGACTACTTCACAAGAAATAAAAACTTAATTTTAAAATTCGCACAGCCGCCATCTTGAGGTTATGTAAACAATTGAACTAAATTAGATACCAGTGGATTACAATGTGTATAAATATTTCCTGTACCAGGTTTCAGTGCGCTTGGAACATTAAATCGCGAGAAAGGTCTATTTAAAATGTTCAAATTCGCTTGGCCGCCATGTTCGTTTTGTAGTTAACCGGTTTTTGAAAATCTTATAGATGGACTTCCAGTAGTGCCCTTTATCTCCGTACAAAATTTTAGGGAGATATCGCTAATAGTTTCAGAGATATAGAATGCCGGTGAAATATTTCGCACATCCGCCATCTTGTGATTATGTAAACAATTGAACGAAGTTAGATGTCGGTGCATTACAATGTATATAAACATATACTGTACCAAGTTTCATTGCGTTTGGTTGGTCAAATCGCGAGAAACGACTATTTAAATGTCGCAAATTCGCTTGGCCGCCATGTTGGTTTTGTAGTTACCAGGTTTTCAAAAGTCACATAAGTGAACTTATAGTAGTTCCCTCTATCACCATAGAAAATGTCAGGGTAATATCGGTAATAGTTTCGGAGATATTGAATGCTGGTGAAATATTTCGCACAGCCGCCATGTTGGATTGGTGAGTCGTAACAAAATTTGAAGGGCACGGTCGAGGTCGCCGGGAATAGTGCTATGAACTTTACGAGTTTCATTGAAATCGCTCCTGCCGTTTAGATTTTATTAGGGGGGGACACACACACGAATCACACACACACACACACACACACACACACACACACGCACACACACACGGACAAAAGGTGATCTCATAAGCCTATATTTTCAAAATTGAAAATAGGCTAAAAATGTGAGTGTCATTTTGACTCGCCCCACATAAGTTAGTTTACGTAAGTGTGCCACACCGGTAGAGTGTTATAACCTATGGTCTGAGTGAAATTCAATTTGTAGCTTGGTTTAACATGATCTTTAAGAAATAAAAGTGAAAAAATTCCGATGACCAGGTTATATTTGCTGGTTCAGAAAATGATGTTCAGAAATCCCTTTATAAACTATTCTTTATTGCAAAACTAATGATTTAATTATTTTGACAAATAAACTTAAGTCAAGGAATTTAAAGCCATTGAACCAGTAAAGATAAAACTTATTATCGATTGAACAATTATTGATAAGTCTCTTTATTTAATTACCTTGGATGTTGGATCCCTTTCGATAGGCTAATAGAAGCAGAAGCGAAATTACATACATTTCAAAAACTGCTTGGTACTATCAAAAAGACGTTGGTAAAGAATGTGATAGCACAAAGAGTTCTGAAATTCCATAAAATAATGCCTACCCCAACCCTAATATATGTCTTGAAAACATGGGTATTATCAGTGAGAGAAAAGAACGGGATACAGGCAGCGGAGATGCGTTTGATGCGACCACCGACTGGCTTTACACTGTTAGACCGGTGGTGTAGTCCAGATATCCGACAACAACTTGGTGTACGTAACGGTATGAACACCACTAGAAATTACAGAACATATTGGTTCCAACATTTATTAAGAATGGAAAGTTCTCGGATTCCCGCACAAATCTACTTTTACCAAGCAAGTGGTAGAAGAAGAATTGGCAGACCGAAGAAGAGATGGGTGAACCCAATAAATCTGCACACGGAACTAGCCTGATGACCTAAACCGTACAGTTTATGATGATGATGATGATGATGACAATTCCTATAAACACGGGGGATATGATGAAAACATCAAAAGATAACTAGAAGCCTGAAAATTTAGAACTATTGGTAGAAAGGATGTCTGTTTCCTTGTACAATTGTTGCACAAGACTTATGACAGACACAGTCGTAAAATTAATATTATTGACTCTTCAAGCTATATCTGCCTTCCTAAAAGTAGATATGTAACTTGTCCTAGAATAAGTGCCTCGAAAGATATTCTATAGTATGGAAACCTGCAGAAACACACACTCAGGATAGCTGCTGTCAGTATCAGGATTCAAACCTAAGATATCCGCACGATGCAGTTTCCCAATACGTCTCATGAAGTTTGACTTTTGGAGGTCAACTTTTGCTTCCTCACTTTAATGACACTCGTCAATGGCTCAGAGCCTGTACTCCACACAAGAAGTCCAACTGCAGTTTATAGTCCCAGGTGTCTTGTCTGTATAATTTAAATCTATAATTACAGTACACTCACCTTTCCACTTGACTGCGATGAAAATCAGAATGCGCGCAGTCTACATTTGCCACTTGAGAAAGAATGAACATACGAGATCAAAAGATTCGTCGTTCCCGGCAATATAATCGTTCTTTGATCCTTTCATTGAGTCGTTCCATTTAAATAGCTAATTACCTCACAGATCTAGAGCACTCTTAATTGGCTTGTCCGGAGCCTCTCGCAGGATATTACACAACTGCTTAACAATGCTTTTTTTTTCTTTCTAGTGTTAATTGTATCATCTCCATGATGTACAATTCCTCTAATGATTACATTATTTTATAAAGCAGAAGTGAGATGGAAATTGTCAATCTTGTTATACAATTATTATCTTTTCTCTTGGAACGATTGTCGAGACTTCCTTAAAGCTCTTCGACCCCTAGTCAAATCTTATAATTTCAAAATAAACTTCAAAGCTATGGGGATTCTCCGTAACATGACGGAAGTGCAAAGGGCGTCCCAAATATCACCCTTGTCATTTCACTTCACAGTGAAGCTGAATTGCAAAGTGAGAAAGTACTATAGTGTTATTATAATTGCCTCCAAACGTAGAGCTCATTCAGACTATAAAGCCATAAATCTTACCCAAGCCTAGCTGGTACGTGCCCCCTATTAGAAACAGGGTGGGACAAAGGTTTTGAAAGAAAACCGTTCGCCTTGTCAGTAGTTTTCACAAGTCGTAACCCCTCATTAACCTGTCGCAGTAGGTGGTTGGTATCAAGTAAAATGCTACTCATGGAGTCAAGTATAATAAAATACAATCTGTCTCGTTACATAGTGTCTAGTATTCTTGACTGTTACCCCGGAGGCCCTAATTCGATTCCTGGCCCTGCCAAGACATTTAATTCTGGTCTGACGTCTGGAACGGGGTACACACAGCCTCGTCAGGCAAAACTGAGAAGAGGCGCGTTCGAATCACAGTGGCACAGGTTATTAGACACATTCTACACACACCCAAGTACACGGGGCTACATGACCACGATGTCGCAAAGCCCCTAGAAAGAATCATCAACAACAACAACAACAACAACAAAAACATTTCGACTTCGACTATTTTTCCACATGATCACCACGGACATTGATACATTCGTCGTATCATGAAATGAACTTCCAGAAACCCTGCTGGTTAAGTGCAGTGTCCAGCGAATTCAGGAAGTTCGGAAGTTCTCACAGTCTCTTGCTAATTTACTTTGGTTCCGAAGCGACCTTTCTCAGTCTCGTTGGAATACCACTGGTGCAGAACTCCATGCAACGAGTAACAAAGAACCTAAGGGTGAAAAAAGGACCTGACATTGTGTGGTTAGTGTGTTACATGCCTATCTCAGACAAATCACATCAACTATCATTCCAGAATCTGGATCGTAAAGGAAATGGGAGTTTGGATTTCTCGACCTTCGAATCACACTCTGGATATTGAACGAATAGCTTACTCTTCGAGATTATAAATATGTTTCTGAGGGAATACACATACTCCTAAATGTTTGGTTCTGATGACCACTATGTCACAAGCTTCTAAATGAAACAATACCACCACTTTTCGTAATATGTACTATGCTAATTAGGCAAAAAAGTAAAAATAAAAGGAATAAAATAATATAAAATGCTTGTTGTTGTTTGAGTCTTAAGTCTTTTGATTGATTGATGCAGCCCTCCACGCCTCCCTGTCCTGAGCTAATCGTTTCATCTCTAGATAGCTATCACACCTTACATCTGAGGCAATCTGTTTAACATATTCTAACCTTGGTCTACCCCTACAGTTCTTGTCCTCGACCCTTCCTTCCATAACTAAGCTTGCTATTCCTGGGTGTCTTAGTATGTGTCCTACCAACCTATCACTTATCTTCTTTAGCTTACTTTATCTGTAACACATTTCAATTATTCCGACGAAGACTTATGGCCACTGATTCCCTCTGGTGCTGAATATTGGAAATTCTGTGGCAGCTAAGACATCGTAAATGAGTTTCATTTGTAAAACTTGTGTACTTCCCTGTCGTGCAACTTGACGGTAATGCGCAAGTAGCAGACTAGTAACACTCCCAGTAATAATCTAAGTGATCCATTATCCAGAACTTGGCCTAAGGTCAAAGTGGCGGAATACATCACACAGTGCCCTAGCCTGTCGTAGCTTGCCGGAGGGAATTCTCCTGACCTGAGAGAAATCACGAGCGATACCACAGTTGTAGAGTGATGCATTATGGATTGGGCAGCCAGACACCTGACGTGAGCTCTACTCTATATTCTGCTAATTCCTCGTGAGGGAATTTCTGTTCATTTTTTGTTTCATTTAGGGCAAGGCTTTTATTGGTGCGCCAGCCTGCCTTCACTATGAACTTTATACGTGACGGCGCACGGCGTAGTCGAAAGCGCGCTTTGTAGTAATTTAAACATGAGAAGAATTCTTCAAAACTGCTCTACAATCAAGAAATCAAGCGTACCCTATGAATGTCAAATTTGCAGATGAGAATCTAAAGGCAGTAGGGGACTTTTGTTACTTAGAAAGCAAAATCCCCGAAGCAAAGAGGATAATAAGTAGGTTGTTTCAGGAAAGGGAAGTATTTCTACAGAAAAGGAATCTGTTTATATCTAATATAGATTTAGGTATTAGGAGGTCATTTTTGGAAGCCTTTGTCTGGATCGTGGCGCTCTATGGAAGTGAAACTTGACTATTGGTGCAGCAGAAAAGAGGACAATGGAAACATTTGAAATGTGTTTGCACTAACTGCATATGGTTTCTCTTCAAGCCAAGTATTTCTTTTGCATTTTCCCAGTCCTTCGGAACTAAACCATTCACGGAGACAACTGTGATGACGAAAACATATTTTAAGGCGTATATATGAGCGAGTTCAGTGGCAAGTGGCTGGTGTTTGCACCTCCTAACAACCACCGTGTCCTATAGGTATTCATTGAGTGGAACATCAAATCGACGATGGTTGCCATGTGTGTTTGTTTATCGAATATTATTATTATTTACATTATTATAGATCAGCTGTAATGGCTGATGCGCAAACTTCAACTAGCATACAGTTCATTGGTAACCTTATTACGTAATTACAACCTATGACAATAACGTTCGGTGAATAGTCCTGTACTATCAACATAGATGAACAATGCACGACAGTGATCCTATTGTCCTTCGAAATAGTCCCCTCCCGGAACTATGCAATGCTGAGATCGGCAAGACATGTCCTGGAAACTTTGCAAGAAGGCGTTCTTTTAGAATGGTGTTCAAAGGCCTCGTCGCGTTGCGTTCAGTGAATAAAGTCAGAACGGTCGACCTGGCAACTTTGGCGACACACAACGCAACGTGTAAGACCTGTGTGACACAGTGCGTGTTTAGAAGGATGAATGTAGGCAACCTACCATGCATACCTGTTCAGCGGGTGGCAGTGAGAAGGATACATTTATGCAACCCACCGTGCACACCTGTTCGGCGGGTGGCAGTGCAAAGGGTGAATGTTCTGAGGAATGGAATGGCTCTAAAAACCATCGTCACGGGCGTCGAGACCTGGTGTCGAGGTACGACCCTGAAGTCAAGCGTCAAAGTATGGAGTGGCGGGGTCCAGGTCCAGGGTCACCGAAAAGCCCTGAAGGGCTAGAGATTTTCGGACATTTCGGACATCCAACGTAATGTGACCACCCAACTAATGGTTAACCTTAAAGAGCTTCCTGGACTTTTACAGACATTCTAAGAAGTGCATAACCATCTACGGGGATTACTTCGAAGGACAGTAACTGCTGTTTCAGGTAAGCCAACAATCCGTTCGTAATATAGACCCATTCCCCGAACTTTTTGGTCAGAGGTTGTATTATAATGTAGCTATAAATGGTATAGGCCAATTTGTTCCTTACAACTGACTCCCTAGATGGTTGAAGAAAAATTAATAGCAATTGAGGTATAACTCGGTTGCTGATAAATTGTATTGCTATTTCTAAATACAAATATATTACCCAGAACTGATGGTATCCCTAGGTAGCACATTAATGCTTGATTTGGTTTTGATGTAAATGTGCAGACGAAGCAATTACATTTTTCATTGTGGAGCAAAATCCACAAGACAAACGGTGCGTTTTCTGAGTTCTTCGCATGGCTCGTTAAACACAGCGAGAAATAGGAAATGAGAGAAATAGATACCGCAGTCAGAAAGGGGATGAAGCCAGCATTAGCGAGGAATATGTAAAGGAGGCAGAGGGGAGGAAAAGTGTTGAATTTCGTGCCGTGTCTTTCCTCACCACGTCTAATGGCGTTCTCTTTGGGATTTCATCTCCTCTTCGCGCTTTGCTAATGATGGCTTCCTTGCACCACCTGCGTACAGGGAACCTTCTCTCCCGATCATTGGCATAATGTTCCCCCACTAATGGTTCAAATTCCACTGTATGTCTGATCTTATAACCCTCGTTTCTACGGGGTCGGATCTATCTATCTATGTATCTCTCGTATGGCTCTTAGTGCTGGGAGTGTCCAAGGACATGTTCGGCTCGCCAGAGTCTGTAGCTCCTTCCAGAGGTCACCCAGAGGGTGAGCTAAACGTTCCGTTCAATTTTAAGTACTGTAGTTCTAACTTTCACTGGCAATGATACCTAGTGGTGAAGGTTGGAACTTTGATAGAGCGTTCCAATGAAATCTAACCTAGAAATTTAGCTCCACATAAGTTTAGTCTGTGGAAGGATAATTTACATGCCATAAATCTATGACATGGGACCGCCGGCTTTACTTCCCCTCCGAAGAAAGGCATTTGAAAGATTTTTAACGGAGATCGGGTGCAACTATTTTTTTAAAATTTGGTGGTTAGTCTTTACTGTCGGACCCCTTCCTGACGTCAACATCATGAGGGAGCTAATGAGAGATGAATGTAATAGGGATAAAAGTTGGAAGAAAGAAGCCATGATCTATTAAAAGGTTCTGTTGAAAATGGCAAACCATTTCAAAAAGTAACGTTTGCCTGCTGCGCCCAAGGTTGCAGGATTGAATCCTGGCGCCGTCAGCTGGCATTTAAGAGTGTGTAAATGCGAGGGAGCCGTGTCAGTGGATTTACTGGCACGTTAAAGACTCCCTTCAGGACAAAGTTCTGGCACCCCGCTGTCTCTAAACCCGCAGTAGTTACGAGGGACGTAAAACATTAACTAATTATATTTTAAGGACGGACGACAGTGGGGTTCCAACCCACTCGTATACCAAGTTCGAAGATAGCCTGCCTTCTTCCAGCGTGGATTTTCAGTGCCCTCTAATTCCAACAATATATAGTTGTTTATAATAATGGTACCATATTTTGGATGTAATATTCTATGAAGGTAATCAGTGATTCAGAACTCACTGAGTTATGATAATGTTGCGGTTATATTAGCCAATATTTAGCTGCGCTCTACACTTGTTCATAAGCTAAACACGATATTTAAATGGTAATGTACGATGCGTGTGGCTGTGGTTTCACATTTCATTAGCAAGTGTTCCGGGCTGATTTCATTGCTACTGTGGAACACTGTTATTTGGCTTAAATAGTTGAGTGTCCATTTTATTTCACCTTAATATCGCTACCTCCAAAACAGGATCACTTTTATTATAGACTCTCATCAGCCTCTCGAATCTGTTAGTTGACAAGTCGTTCTGTACTGATAGACGTTGATGTCTACTTAGAACCCTGTAGAATACCCCCCCCCCCCCTCCCCCATTGAGTTACATCACATTATAGGACTGCAATGGGGATCAAATTCTGATGTTGACAGTGGCTGTGCTGAATGTGGGGGTGGTACTTTTTTTGAAGTCTCTGTGCACCGATTCAAACCTTAGACCTTAATAAGAACAATTACATACATTGTTAGTGATATGAACTTAATCATTTTAAGACCTTCCTTCATGATCATGATCATCATCATCATCATCATCATCCTATTCCGTCTCCAGTTTCCTGGGTGCGGTAGTCAAGCGCTCATCACTGCTTTCTCTCATTGTACAACTTTCGTTCTACAATTTCTTCCCATTTCAGCCCTTTTTTCTCCACTTCTGATTTCACGGTCTCAATCCATCGTTTTCTGGGTCTTCCCCTCGGTCTTTTCCCTTTCAGTTCTGTATTGAAGTACTCCATTGCTGTTCTAGTGTAGACTGAAGTCTACGCTTCCCTATAATATTTGCAACAGTTTCCTATATCCCAGCTTCTTTCATATTTGTTCCGATTCTGATCTTGTCTTTTCTGGTCTTTTGATTCATGGTTCTAATAAATTTCATTTCTGTTGCTTGGATTTTGTGAAGGTCTTTATCCAGTTAAGTACATGTCTCCAGTCCATACACCAGAATAGGTACAAAGAAAGTATTGAACATGGTTAATTTTGCTTTCAGGGGTATGTTGCTGTCCCATAGTAGGTTTCTCACTTGACTGTAAAAATGTGACGCTTTCTGTATCCTGCTGAGTACTTCTTGCTGAACAGTGTTATCCTTTGAGATGGTGCTTCCGAGATATTTGGAGTTGAAGACAGAGTCTAATTTAGTTCCTGGGTTGGATTCCCGGTCAATGCATGTGAGATTTTCGAAGTGAAATGCCATGTCCTGTGGTTCGGATTCCACGTTAAAAGGAGGTCCCGTGGCTCATAATCACAAGATTCACGGTCACGTAAAACTACAATCTTCCTTTTTAATTTAGTTCCTTCCAAAAAGATGTTAGAATTGGTACCGTCTCTGTTGATAGTCATTTCTACAGTCTTATTGACGTTTAATCTAAATGAAGTACCGTGGGTACTTAGTAATTTTATTACCTACATCTCATGTCAATAAATTGAATTAATTTACATTAATTGATTCATGTTATACTTGGAGTACAAATTAAACTGGATCACTTACAACAAGAAGACCATTTGATCAACATAAAACTGAGACACTACCAGACAGAGATTCGTCCGGAAGTCATATAGGCCTATGCAGCTGAATGTTTGTGTCTGACAAAGAAAGGAATGGTCAAAAAATGTTGGAGCTAATAGAGAGAAAGATTCTTAGGAAGATACTTGGACCTAAAAGAACAGAAGAAGTCGTATAAAAAATGGGAACCAAGAATTATACCTGAGATTGGATAAAATCTCAGACACCATCCGGAAAAAAGGGCCATGTTCTTTGGACATACTGTATATACAGAATGAACCCAGGTAGATTAACCAACCGGATAATGAAATTCTTTGCGACCAGGAAAACCATAGCTCGCTGGTATTAGGAGGTGAAGAAGGACCTAGAAGAAATGGCAACATCTGAAGCTGAAGTCAGCAACAGGGAAGCATACAAAACCAAAATTAAGAATTTCACGGGTCTTAAGAGTCATCCTACATCACGGATCCAGGCACCATGAACTGAAGAAAGGAAGAGAATGCAGAGCGATAGAATGAAGAAGTATTGGGCAAAAATAAAGATCCAGAAGCTGAAATCAAATTAACGTACAGGCCGATTGCAGGTCTGTCTAGTCGACGCCCGTGGGCGATCTGCGCGCCGGGATGTGAGATGGATAAAGATGAATGAAACTGGGCATTTATATGGAAGGAAACGGCCGTGGCCTGTCAGTAGGTACCGTTCCAGCATTTGCCTGGTGTTGAAAATGAGGAAACCACAGAAAACCATTTCAAGGACGGCCGACGGTGGGGCTCGAACTAATGCTTCTACCGAGTCAGCAGCGAGCTTGGTCCCATGATCTAACGCTGCGCTTTAGCGAGCGTAGCCACTGTTGTCTGTGAAAAATTAATTTAAAAAAAATATAGTTAAAAATCAGATCTGTAACAATTATGGGCTTTATTGTTACAGTCACTACAATAACACAGGTTATCATTAACTACTATACGTTTGGCGACCACTGGGCCCCAGCTGAGTCCGGCATTGCTTCCACATACTTGTGCCGGGCTCCTCTCCGTCTTCTTTCCTGTCGACCTCACTTGGTCAACTCTTGTTCTCTTCCGACCCCGACGGTATTAGGGTATCCAAGGCCTAGGGAGTATCTTCATTTCCCGCCTTAATTGGCCCTTGCCTCATCTTTCCTGATACCCTCCTTCTGCGAGGGGTCAGCCTTCTTTTTCTTTTCATGTTATCTCCTGCTTTCTGCTCAAGGCCCTCAAGGAGGCCGGGTGTATGTAGCGCCACCACTTTTGGTGCACCCTAGATAATGCTACACCCTCAGGGGCTCACGGCTGGTGAGTTAGGGAGTTGGCGACCCCGAGGGATTCCTGAGCTGGGTCCGTTTTCCCCTTTTGTCCCTTACCTGTGGGAAGAACCCTCTCCTCTTTCACTTTCCTCTCTGCCTTTCATGGCTCTCCTTCCTTCCAAGTCCCTCAATCCTCCTTCCTTCCTGATCCCTCCTTCTTCGAGGGGTCAGACCTCTTGTTTTCTTTCCATTATATTTCCTTTTCCCTTTAAGATTCCCGCAATTTACTTTGTTTTGCCATTTTGTGGGTGTTTTCAATCTCCGTTGAATTTTGTAAGTCTTTTCGATCTAAATTGCATTTTGTAAGTGTTTTTCAACCTCAATTGCATTTTGTACGGATTGACATTCTAAATTGCTTTTTAGTAAGTCTTTCAATATAGGTGGCGGACCTTTTGTGAGTATTTTGAATTTCAATTGCATTTTGTATTTTCAACATTAACCGCTTTTTGCAAGTAGTGAATTCTCAATTGCATTTTGTGGGTATTTTGAATCTAAATTACATTTTGTACGTATTTTCAATCTCATTTGCATTTTGTAATTATTTTGATTTCACTTGCATTTTGTAAGTACTTCGACTGTACGTTGCATTTTGTACATATTTTGAACTTAACCTACATTTTGTGCGTATTTTTCAATCTATTTCTTTTGTGAGTATTTTTGTTCGAAATTCCCTTTTGTAAGTATTACCGCTCTCCATTTTATGAGTCGATTCAATCTGAGTTCCTTTTTAGCCTATTTTCAATTTTGAAAAAAAAAAATAGGCTTATGAGATCACCTTTTGTCCGTGTGTGTGTGTGTGTGTGTGCATGTGTGTGTGTGCGTGTGAGAGGTGTGTATGTCCCCTTAATAACTTCTAAACGGCTGGAGTGACTTCAATGAAACTCGGCAAGTTCATAGCACTATTCCGGGCGACCCCGACCGTGCCCTTCAAATTTTGTTACGTCTCACCAATCCAACATGGTGGCTGTGCGAATTATTTCACCAGCATTCAATATCTCCCAAACTATTCCCGATATCACCCTGGAATTTATTACAGTGATAAAGGGAACTACTAGAAGTTCACCCATGTGACCTTTGAAAAACTGGTAACTACAAAACCAACATGGCGACCACGCGAATTTGAGACTTTTAAATAGACGTTTCTCGCGATTTAACCAACCAAACGCAATAAAACTTGGTACAGTATATGTTTATACACATTGTAATGCACCGACATCTAACTTCGTTCAATTGTTTACATAACCACAAGATGGCGGATGTGCGAAATATTTCACCGGCATTCTATATCTCTGAAACCATTAGCGGTATCACCCTGACATTTTGTACGGAGATAAAGGGAACTACTGAAAGTTCATTTACAAGACTTTCAAAAACCGGTTAACTACAAAACGAACATGGCGGCCAAGCGAATTTGAAAAAATTAAATAGACCTTTCTCGCGATTTAATGTTCCAAACGCAATGAAATCTGGTACAGGAAATGTTTATACACATTGTAATGCACTGGTATCTAATTTAGTTCAATTGTTTATATAACCTCAAGATGGCGGCTGTGCGAATTTTAAAATTAAGTTTTTATTTCTTGTGTCGTAATCATGCGATCGAAGTGAAAGTTTGAATAATGAACCTACGCAATAATTTTCCTTTAATGGTACATGACTCTATGGCCTATACATTTAACAAGCCAACATGGCGACCATCCGAAATATTTAGACGGCTCTGAATATCTACGAATCTATTATAGCAATCAAACTGAATGTGTTTATGTTCATAGGGGCTATGAACTTAAGTTCACCTATAGGACATTAAATAACCTGGTGATCACAAATCCAACATGGCGGTGACGCGAAGTATAAATATTCACAAGGACGTTTCTCTCAATTTAACCATCCGAGTGCAGTGAAACTTGGTACAGTAAATCCTTATACGAATGTTAATCGACTGGCATCTAATTTATTTCAATTGTTTCCATAACCACAAGATGGCAGCTGTGCGAAATTTTAAAATCTTGTTTTTACTTCTTGTGTCCTAATCATGCGATTGAATTTGAATGCTACACGTACACAATAATCTTCATTTAACAGTACATAACTCTAGGACTTGCATATATAAAATCCAACAAGGCGACCATCCGAAATATTTAGTCGGTTCTCAATATCTACGATTCTATTACAGCAATCAAACTGAAATTATGTATGTTGATAGAGGCAGTTAACATAAGTAAGATATATGAAAATAACTTTGAAAGACAGTGAAGTTTTGTTGGACAGGCTGATGAAGGGGGAGTATTAGCCCCCGAAACATGTCCCTGTAAGTAATAGCAATAAACAGTATTGAAAGGCGGAAATTTTATTGTACTTTCAAAGTTATAGTTACGTCAATACGGACCTGAATAATCGACATTATATGAAAATAGGCTGTATAGTTCTTCACGGAACTACTTGTTGTAAGTATTTTCCTGGTCACTTTATTTTCGTTCTGGTTTCCTCTTAATTGCCATTTTCGCTCTCACCCAGACCATTAGGGGCCGATAACCTGGATGTTAGGCCCCTTAAGGGACACTGGGACTGAAATTTTCAAATTCTATATAAACTGAGGTACAGTTTTGAAATTTTATATGGTTATGAATAGTCATATTATAAACCACTGTGGGAAACTTGAGCATTGTAAGTTTATTAGTTCTCCAGATATTAATTATTTTGTACATTTATTGTACTAATTATTCAAGTTTTATAAAGGTCAGCCGCGTTAAAAAAAACAAGATAGTGTAACTTTTAGGTAATGTTCTATTGCACTATAACAATTGGAAGGAACCTACGGATCCGATTTTGAATTGCATTAAGGAGTGTCAAGATTTTTTTTTTCATATCCAAGTTTTTTCTACAAAAAAATCGTATTTTTTTCAGTTTGAATTTTTTTTGCAGCCGTACCAAAAGTGCAATCTAAAAAACGATCCGCAAGTTTATAGTCATTGCAATGAAGATAATAAATTCCCATTTTGAAAGCAATATCATAAGATTTATGACGCGAGTAACATTTTGAATGCCTGAAAAAGTGAATCCGAGAAAAAAGCAATTTTCTAAAATGATGCACAATTTACAAGGTTTCAGCTTACCAATGACATTAAGATTGTCCTACAGCATAGGTGACACCCTCCTTCTTCTGTTTTGAAGCCTCCTCCTTCATTTCTGTCAGTTTCACCTTCCGTCGACATGCCTTTCGCTTCTCCAATTATGACCGCGGACTTATATACTTCCTGCGACTGTCACATCTTTCAAGTGTTTGTGCTGTGACATGAGATACTGAATTTAGTCCTATTCCTGATTTCAAATCTGTTATTGCACTACACCCCATATTGAATTCTGCTACAGAATTACTAACAGCAATTTCAAGTATCTTCCGTGAAATAAAAATCTCTTTTGGGCACTTCCTCCAGATAACAGAATGCAGAGACTCATTCTGATTTTCAGTAGCACCACGGATGCATCTGGATAGTAGCTCATCTGATGCCAGCCTTTGATAAACAGGCATAATCTTGACAACTAAGGGTTCTTAAAGTTCAACAGCCATTTTGTCATGACTCTGTGGTGTTTTACCAGCTGCGATACTTCGATTGTAGAAACACCAAGACTCAGAACCTTTAGGACACTTACTGTGCTGGGGCGTCTAAAGGACACACCGTGCATTTTAAAGCTACGCCAGGGCTTTAAAAATGGCGGAATTTGGATAAAAACACTGCTATATGATCCGCAGGGGATAGGGGTGTATTAATATGAAAAAAACCGAAAATCGACATTTTCCACAAATTTCACTAAAATTTCAGTCCCAGTGTCCCTTAAAACAACAATTATGATCATCATCACGTGCACAGGGAAGATGATGAAATAAGTTCCAGTCCTCTTATTAAATGAACTACAATAATAACAGCAGCAGCAACAGCAAGTTAAAGATAGAAATGATTCCAGCACACGGGTTTCTCTACAACTAAGATATTTCAAATACAGTAGATATTAGTCCGGCTCGTTGCGTAGTGGCTAGCATTCTTGACTGTCACCGCAGAGGCTCGGGTTTGATTCCATGAAATGTAATTCCAGTCTGAGGGCTGTAACGGGGTACACTCGGCCTCGTGAGGGAAAACTAAGAAGGGGTGAGTTCGATTTCCACCTCAGCCATCCTGGATCACTTAAAACAGCCCCCACTACAGCCCAACCTGCCACTACACTCTCACAGCTACTCCAATTACTATCCCAACTATCAGCCATTTCATTAACGTAGACACATCAAACACAGGACTGCCTGAGCTACACTGAACTCGAACCCAAGACTCGCAGTCGCGTGGCGCGCCTGCCTGGGGACTGAGCGGGCTCTAGCCACCTGGGATGGAGCGCTATGGTCAGCGGGTCTCTTACAACGCACAGATACCCTAATTCAACAATTTAAAAAATCAGAAACAAAATCGTTCAATCCCAAACATCTTAAATTAGCATAATCTAACATAATAGAAACACAAACTTGTAAATTCATCTTAGGGAACAGCTCCAAATCAACCAGACTCAGCCAATCACAGGCCTTCGTTGGCCGGTTGGAACGTCCGACAAACTTTTCGCCTAAACTACAACATTATTCAGAACCAAAACTACTCCACAGCGTCGATTCACTCCCAAAATAAACAATACAAATCAAAAAATATCATTTTCACCACTGGACATGTACTAAAAAGACATAATTCCAACAGCCAATCACAGGCCAGGAAAGATTGCCCGCTCAGGCAACCCGTTCAAACTTAGCCAATCACAGCGCTCCAGCTGCCTCACAATTCATTACATTCATTACAAGACATTTTCATCAATTTTCCCATTAAACCTTCAGCGAGGCTTATTAATATCATTTTATAATTTTAACAGAATACCTACTGAAGGTCTATCAACTTTCATTCTTACCAAACCAACCCACTAGAGGTCTATTCTTCCTTCCTAAAGTACGTCAAACCAAATTAACTTTCAAGTACAAAATATATTATTATTACTAAAAACTGAAGCTGTTGCAACGCCGGCCATGGCGCACGTTACTTATAGAGCCAGAACACCAGACTAGTAGCTAAACAGAGCTCGACTGCTATGACAACTGTTTATTCCCCGAAAACTAAAACTAAAATTAACAAATCTTTTACGATATTCCACCTTATATCTTAAACAACTTTTTAAACCATCCTCAATCTATACACGCTGCCGCCGAAGCGATTGTCGGCCGCTACGCGGCCGAAACATCGCTTGCGGTGGTAAAACTATATATTTTTTATATTAAAGAGCTCATCAAATTCACAAATGAATCTAAAAATTTACGCCCTTAAAATAACGTACACCAGGCAGAGTAGCGCATAGACGCAACGGTACCTGGTCCCCTAGCGCCGCTGGCCTGCTCGCGTTTTCCGTGGTTTACCACTTCTACTCCAGGAAAATGCCCGGATGGTGCATAACATAACGCCACGGCCACTTTCTACCCACATCATACCTTGATTACAAATATACACACTAGTACAGACATGACAGTGGCACAGGTTATCACACGCATTCTACACACACGCAAGTACACAGAGTTACATGACCACGATGTCGCAAAGCCTCTAAAAATCATAACATTATTATTATTATTGTTGTTTATTTTTTTTGCATCATTAACACGGCAGATACCGGTTACATTTTATATTACAGCCTGGTTCAGCCTTAGCAAGGAACCATCTGTACTGAAATACAATGTACGTAAGTTATAGGAACCTCACATTACGTTAATTTCGTGTCCGGACATTTCACGAGTCTCCCTCATTTATAGAATGAGCTAAATTTCCTTCTGAATCATCTTCGAGCCTTGCTGAGTGTTCGGCGAGGGTATTGTCACCAAGGAACTTCCTGACAATATGGCAGGTGTTTAACAGAACTGCCTTCTGTAGTTCAATATATATCTGCGGGTGTAGATTCAATATTGATAGACTACTGTGGAGAGTTTTGGGTAAAACAGCAGTACACGATACAATTATTGGGATGGTAGTCACCGACTCAAGTTTCCACATCTGCTTTATCTCAATTGCCAGCTCTGTGTACTTAGATATTTTAGTAGCAGCTGTTGTTTGGATGTTTTGAGTGTTGAGACATGCGATATCTATCAGTAATGCCTCTCTGTGTTCTTTATTGATGACAATGATATCTGACCGGTTGTTACTAACTGCAACATCTCTCACAACTCCTCTGTCCCAGTAGAGCTTGTATGTGTGATTTTCGAGTACTGCGGATGGTGTGTATTTCCAATAGGGGACGGAGCTTTGAAGAAGTTTGTACTTCAAGGCCAGTTTCTGGTGGATAATGTTGGCAACTTGATCGTGTCGATGTTTGTAGTCAGTGTTGGCAAGGTGGGAACAACCAGATATTATGTGTTCAATGGTCTCACTACATTTTCCACAGCGGCGACACTTCTCACTCTCTGTTGCTGGATCTTTTATGATAAATTTATTATTAGCATTATTATTATTATTATTATTAATACAACTGCTCTCTAAATCCGACAAGAACGGGTAAGCTCACAAGTCGAATCTGGACCATGCAATACGATTCCAAGAAGGAGTTAGTAGGTCGTGTCTCAGGGGATTACTTTAAAAATAGCACAGTAGTTCCCTCCACTTGCAGGAACATCAGGTAGTATCAAAAGATAATAAGAGTAGACCACATTACCTTTTTTGTTTTAGCGCTATCACGTACTGAGCGAACGAGGGGCCCCTTAAATATTGAACACATAGCCGCTTGCAGTCGCCATTACCTAAAGTAACGTCATCATAATTCTGCTTTACGAGCATGGTGCACAATACGTGGTATTGTGCGCTCTGACCAGCACATAAACCGAGACATGCTTCGACATTAAACACGACTATCCCTTAGTGGGTGGGACACATGGGTGTTGCCCAGAAGAACAGGATCTGAACACACATGATCTATATCGCTCCAATTTTCAGAGCTGTTATCAATTGCATTTTGGGTGGACTTAAATGTTTCTCACACTACACTTTTTGTTTTAGGAATTATGCACAGAACAACAATAAATTATACGAATTCAGAAACTAGCCTATATGTTTGTTCTTTTTTTTCCTTTTAAAAATATCACTGTATTTATCTTACTTTGAAACCATCATTGAGAACTCGTCGTTGTTGAATAGGCCAAGATAATTTCCTCATCCGATAAAAAAAATGCTGACTCCAGTCTACTAACACTAAATTTCTCTACCACACAGGTTAGTTTATAAAATGTTTACGTTCAGTTTCCAGGATATAACTTCCATGGAATTGATAGAAGTTCGAGGAAAGACAATCTTGCACTATGTGAACGTATTGTCTTTCTCCATTTGTATAATAATGCTAGAGTACATAATGGTTCATATTAGAATTGTAGTAATTTTTAGCCTACTTTTCACATTTTGCAAAAATGAGGGAAAAGTGGACTTATGAGATCGGACAAATGTGTGTCTGTCTGTCTGTCTGTCCTGTCTGTCTGTCCTTCTGTCTGTCTGTCTGTCTGTCTGGCTGTGTGTGTGCGTCCCCATATCAACTCCTAAACAGCTGCAGCAATCGAAACAAAATTTGGTAGGAGTAAAGATCTATACCTGAATATCTCATGGCCATATTTGAAAATGATGGCAGTGCTACCAACTGCTGAAAAATCGCAATTGAAATTTGAGCTCCATGTTGGATATCTTGGAAGGTATGCAAGGGAGCTATTTCAAATTGGCACACGTATAGATAATAATATTGCAGTTTAATTTCCAGGAGGCCATAGATGGCAGTGTTGCCAACATAATTATAAGCCTGCTGATAGGTCCAAATTTTAAATGCATGTAACTTCTACACTATCAATTGGATTTCAACCAAATTTCGTATGTGCTAGGTGTACATAACCAGATATGACTGAGCGTATTCTTAAAAGCCACCAGGGTTGCCAACTGTTAATAAATGCTTTCAATTTATTTATCCAAATACCAATATATCAGAAAGTATGCAAGCCGACAGCTTCAAACTTTGCACACGTATAGTACCTGGCATTCTATTTTAATTTGGAGTAACTTATATACGTCAGTGCTACCAACTTGATTTTAAGCCTGCTGATAGCTCCAATTTTAAAATACATGTAACTTCTATACTAACAAATGGATTTCATCCAAAATTGGCACAACAATAGATCATAATATTTCAGATTATTTCTGACCAACACATGCATGACATTGTTGCCAACATGATTTTCCACGAGCTGATAGATCCAACGTCTAAATGCATGTAACGTCCATGCTATCCATTGGACTTCAACCAAATTTTGTATTCTGTACCTTAAGAGATGGAACTAAGAATATATTCAGTCTCCAGGGCTGCCAACTGTAGTGCTCTATTAGGCTACAATATACCAAGTATATTTTCGAACTAATTAGAAATTTCGATATTACCAACTTAATTTCGTCATTATTCTAAGTAGGTCTATATAGATAGGCATGAATCTTAAATTTTAAGAAAAGTAGGCTCTTTAGTTCGTCACGGAACTTCTTGTTAGTATGTTGTGTTTTGTATTACTAATAGATTAATGATTCTTTAGGTAGAATATTATTAATCTTTATTTTACATTTATTTTCCTGTTTTCCTTTCCTGTATTTTATTTATTTTTCTTTAAATATTATTAATTTTCCACATTTTTAACTTTAAATGTACATTTTTTCACATTTAACTCTTAACTTATAATTGTATTTATTTATTTATTTGTATGTGTATTTATTTATTAAAAAATATGTGAATATGATTTCCTAATCGAGTATTAATACACAATTAATACGTGGATTTCTCTCTTCAATGTCAACATTATTTTGTTCTGCAACTAGTAATTGTGAAGCTGCGTGGCTGCTCTAATATTTTTATTTATAATTTATTATAACTGAATGGCTGGACCGATTTTGATAAAAAATTTAATATATATTACAGTGGGTCCCTGTATAGTTTAGATTCACAATTTGACCCGGTAGTGTACCCTCATTCTCATGACTGGAATGCCTTTATGGGAAGGTAATATGTAATTACTTGTGAACATGAAGCGAGAGTCAAGATCATATGTTTCGCGACCCACAAGTTGACTTTGGATAGCGATCTCGACGAGATGCGTTGCAAGTACTGTTTTCACAGCTGATTGGTTAGGGGTATTGATTATTTTTATCGACCAGCAACAAGAGATAAACTATGCTCTTTGGATGGGAATTCAAGTTTTTTATACGTTCTGGCATATTTTAACATGTCTGTAATTATAGCAGGTGTTGGATTATTAACTACTTTCACATAATTGAATTCTTAGGAACACGGAAATAAGATATCTGCATCTTATCAGTTCCAGTTTTGAGCACTCGTGGTGCGACGATAGGTGACCTCGCAGTCGCGTTCTGGCTTGAACAACGGAGAGGGTAGATTGGATTATACCATACACGTTTACACATATATCGAGTTATACCGGCGACCGGTGGCGAAATGTCACGTGCACCGTGAGTGAAAGTTCGTCTTGAGTAGTGTACGATCACTGTACAGCAGGGAGTTTTCCTTAGTGCCGTGAAGGACTCCAGTATCAGTTCCGATTAGGCCATTGCGAACGAAATGAAAATGCAGCTTGTCTTGCTAGATAACAGTTCATTATAGGCCAGCCGTATAGTGTTCGTGAAAGGTGAATACTTGCTTTTACAAGCATACAATCATAATGTTTATTCAGTAGACATTCTTCGCATTGGAACTGGCCGTATCGATACACTCATTTCGTGTGTGTTGACAGAACAATTAGCACCTCCATTTGAGAAGCATTTCTCAATACGAGTGCTTGGATTTTGAATATACTTTTTATATATTTAGGGCCTAACTCATATGTCTGTGATCTTGAAACTATGTTGAGCAATATCATGTCTAGAGGAAAGGTTGCTATGTGCTTCAGTGACTTAACCATGTGCGGCTAGGCGATATAAACACATGAGTGTCACTGTGAGAGCGAAGTTACGTTCATTCTGATGCTATACGTCGCGCGGCCCGTCCTGGTGAGTGCGAACACAGCTGTTGTATTGCAATACAGTGTGTTTCGCAATGAACCGATTGCGCGAGGCCAGTGAACTTTGGTGTTCGGGCCGATATAGACATCATTGCGTGCTGCGGTTGATAGGACGTTATCCGAAGATGAAAGAAACTGTCGTTGGTATTAGAGTGGAACATTCAGTCAGGATGGGAGATGTCTGGAGATCCAGGGTTCGTTTCTCGCTTTCCTGGACAGTGAAGACTGTGGACATGACTGTGTTCTTTCGTGGTCTAGAAGAATCATCTAAGGTACTGAATTAACCATCTTCAATCGTAGCTAAGCATGTTTATTCTAACGTTGTCACCCTGCCACATTTTTTTTTATATATAGGATTTTTCGTAGAATGTCTAAGAATGGAGTTTAGGTTTGATCCTAGTGTCAAGACTGATTCTATTCTGGACAGGGTTTTGATTCTACTAAAAGAATGCACCCATTGTAATTAAATGTATTAGAGCTTAATTTTCTTTTGATTACTGTAAATTCAAGTTCATTTTATGGGGAATTTATTTAATGTAGAGAAGAGGAACTTTAGGCCACTCAAGATTCATCATTTTTCGTGTTTGATTTACACACATCAAAAAAAGTTTTGCATCACCTCGGTTCCCAGATCTCCGGCATATAGACGTTGACTGTGTATATTGTATCCAAGATACAGTCCCTTTGACTGTTCATAGATGTCACTAAAACTGCTCAAAGATGTAAACAACCATGCATGAGCAGGGCCTATTAGACGGAGGGGGTACGACAGCCGATCAGTTCCAGTCATTCCACCAGGACGAAGGTACGCTGCTCATGTTGTCTGTAGTTCTACCATGCCTAGAAGGTCAATACCGCAGTTCGATCGCGTCCGCATTGTTACTTTGTGTCAAGAAGGGCTCTCAACAAGGAAAGTTTCCAGGCGTCTCAGAGTGAACCAAAGCGATGTTGTTCGGACATGGAGGAGGTACAGAGATACAGGAACTGTCGATGACAGGCCTCGCTCAGGCCGCCCAAGGGCTACTACTGTAGTGGATGACCGCTACTTACGGATTGCCGCTCGGAGGAACCCTGACAGCAATGCCACCATGTTGAATAATGCGTTTCGTTCAGCCACAGGACGTCGTGTTTCAACTCAAACTGTGCGCAAGAGGCTGCATGATGCGCAACTTCACTCCCGACGTCCATGGCGAGGTCCAGCTTTGCAACCCCGACACCATGCAGCGCGGTACAGATGGGCCCAACAACATGCTGAATGGTCCCCACGGAATTGGCATCACGTTCTCTTCACCGATGAGTGTCGCATATGCCTTCAACCAGACAATCGTCGGAGCCGTGTTTGGAGGCACCCTGGTCAGGCTGAACGTCTTAGACACACTGTCCAGCGAGTGCAGCAAGGTGGTGGTTCCCTGATGTTTTGGGGTGGCATTATGTGGGGCCGACGTACGCCACTGGTGGTCATGGAAGGCTCCGAAACGGCTTTACGATACCTGAATGACATCCTCCGACCCATAGTGCAACCATATCGGCAGAATATTGGAGAGGCATTTGTCTTCATGGACGACAATTCTCGACCTCATCGTGCACATCTTGTGAATGCGTTCCTTCAAGATAACGACATCGCTCGACTACAGTGGCCAGCATGTTCGCCAGACATGAACCCTATCGAACATGCCTGGGATATGTTGAAAAGGGCTGTTTATGGACGTCTTGACCCACCAACCACTCTGAGAGATTTACGCCGAATTGTCGTTGAGGAGTGGGACAATTTGGACCAACAGTGTCTTGATGAACTTGTGGATAGTATGCCACGACGAATACAGGCATGCATCAATGCAAGAGGACGTGCTACTGGGTATTAGAGGTAGTGGTGTGTACTGCAATCTGGACCACAAATGCTGAAAGTCTAGCTGTATGATGGTACAACATGCAATGTGTGGGTCTCATGAGCAATAAAACGAGCTGAAATGTTGTTTGTGTTGATCTCTATTCCCTTTGTATTTAACGGTTCCGGAACTCTTGGAACCGAGGTGATGCAAAACTTTTTTTGATGTGTGTATATTGTATATGAACACTAGTTTTATGCCTTCATATGACATTACTCGAGCTTGGGTAGACTCAATTTGGAGTTTCTACTTCCGTAAGTCTACTTAGAAGACTGTTATACACTCGAAAGGGAAATTTCAGTATTCAGGTTGATTTTCGAATACTGCAGTAAGCTTTATGAAGCAGGTTCAGTGAAGAAAGCGGATTTGTTTTGATTTGCTAGGAATTTATTCCGAATTTTGACTTGATCCAGGTTCTTTCTAACGTAATTTTTTGTGAGATTCTGCATTACGTTTGCTTTATTAGATTCGATCAAGATCCATTATTGATGGACTAGACAGATGTTTTATACACAGTTTGAAGACATTTGAATACATTCACCCTATGTTATTAACGCGAATCCCAGACTAGATTTATGTGGAAGCAGATATATCGCCAAAGCTGCAATTGTTATTTAACACTTATTAAAAGCTATGCATATTGATCGTGAATAATAATAACATAAGAGCAAATGAAATAATAATTTAACAGTGATTAATTGAACTGTAAAGAAACTTGTATAATTTTAGCAACAATATTTCATTGTGAATGTGATTTGTCAACTAAGCCGAATTCTTTGTTCACTAAGAAAGATAACTAATTGAAGCGCTAAAGAGATAGTAGTAATGCCTGATATTATAAATAATATGAATGCTTAGTGTAGCATGATATTTAATGGCAAAGCCATGTAAAGGCTAATGTCCTTGATTATTAAAAGGGTATTCAATGGAATATTCCAAGTTGTTGTATAGAAAGTAATCCACTCAGATAGATTGTGAAATTAGGGCAGTTTACTTCAGTATCAGTTCAAGTAAATAATCTGTTGTGAAAATCATGCATTTTAGGCATGTTGAATTAAACCTACCTGGTAAAATTTTCGACCATTTGTATCAATGCAATGCTTAACAGGCGTTTTAACAATCACTAATTCCGGTCTGGTGAGGACAGTTCATTTAAAGGGGTGTTAAAATTAAATTAAAGAAGTTAATTTTTGACTTAGCTTTATTGCTCGGTCAGAAGAGATAAATAAAATCAGAAAAACCCAGCAAACATAAATATAATAAACCACATGGAAGATGTCACTTCTGAATCCTATAAAAGGAAACACACTAAGAAAGTGTTACAAAATGACTGTAAATTTGTATTATAGCTTTAATTTTTTTTTTCAGGGTATAAATTGATATATGTCTTGTAAATATGAAGATTTCCAGGGTTTATATTTAAAATGTTCCAATTGCTGTCAACATTTCTGTTGGACCATGTATATGATTTGTGTTCACTCATTCTTGGGTAAAATACAGTCAACAACATTGATGAATGTGGGGGCTGGCATTTTTCTCCCATGTTCATGAAACTTCGGATGGAAGTTGGGCACTCTGCGTTGAAGTATATATAGTGACTTACACTATATTTTCTTTTCCTGAATAAATTTTCTTTTTGATCAATTTAAAAATCTTCGAAGTGTGGTACTTTATAGAAACGATAAGAGAACACGTTAAGAAGGCCAGCGGTGGGTATTTCAGTGGTTTTCCCACACACCAGAGATTGCGTTCATTGTTATTCTTGTGCTTTTGAGCTTTCTTATGTCGTTCACCATGGTTTTTCTTAACGTAGTCTCAGTTAGGAATTCCTGTACCCCATTTCCTCGTCTTATGTTGGGTAGAATCTGGCAAATTTTATAGCCGGGGTTTCCAGGCTCTACGATCCAGTTGTCTTCGTGGGATTCCAACATGCTGATGGTAGGTATTTCGGGTACAGTAGGTGGAATGAACACAATTTTAGAACCACGATTTACACACAATTCTGGAATTACAATATTCAGTCCCAAACAGTCGTCATGGAAATCGGTAGCCACAGCGAAGGCTGAAGTCTTTGGACTGTTTGTCTCTGCTCGTTAGAGCTACCTGGCCGCAACCTGTGCAACTACCGCCATACCTTACACCCCGCCCGTGGCGGTAAGTTAGGTTCTGTACCATACGAGGCGGTGATTTCGAATTCTTCTGTTTGTCTCTGCACGTTAGAGCGTTTCAACAAAGACCCGTATCATTCAAATACCATTCATCCGATTGCAATGATACTTGGGTGAGATGTTGAGTACACTCCAAGGTAGGTTTCTGGCTTATTAAATCCATTTTACAATAGGTAGCGCACGAGTAATTCAACAAATGTGCAACGACGCGCGAAAGTTTTCAACAAAGCCGAATGTGTTAATATACCACTCGTCCGATAGCGATGAAAGTTGGGTGAGATGTTGTGTACACTCCACGGAAGGCTTTTTGGCTTAGTAAATCCATTTTACAATAGGTAGCACACGAATAGATTCAACAAATGAGCGACGACGCGTGAGGCGTTTCAACAAAGTCTCGTATGCGTTCATATACCATTCGTCCGATAGCGTTGAAACTTGGGTGAGGTTTTGTGTACACTCCAGGGAAGGCTTCTGGGTTAGTAGCCATTTTACAATTGGTGGCGCATGAGTAGATTCAACAAATGAGCGACGAGGCGCGAAGCGATTCAAGAAAATCCTGTATGCGTTCATATACCATTCGTCCGATTACGATGAAACTTGGGTGAGATGTTGTGTACGACCTAAGGAAGGTTTCTGGCTTAATAAATCCATTTTACAATAGGTAGCCCACGAGTAGATTCAACAAATGAGCGTTGGCCCGCGAATCGTTTCAACAAAGTCCCGTATGCGTTCATATACCATTCATGCGATTGCGATGAAACTTTGGTGTGTTGTTGTGCACGCTTCCACGAATGTTTCTAGGTTAGTAAATCCATTTCACGATAGTTTAAAGGCAGTTATCGGAATTTGAAAAAATATTGTGGCTCTAGAAATAAAATTACAACGCCAAAACTTTCTTTGATTGGCATTGCTACGCATGCCGGGTACAGCTTGTTTATACAGGGTGTCCCACCTAACTTTGCGACCTCAAATATTATCTAAATGTAACAAGATTTGAAAAATCTATTTGTGCAGAAATGTTGCCACGTCAGGGGGTCACACAATGGGAGGATATGCACAATCCAGGAAATTATAACAATACCACTTTCATCGCAAAGTTACCTTTTTTAAATGGAACATACATGTTTTCCTAGCAAAATCAAGAGTAAACATACAATTAATGATAACAGAATTGGTTTCACATCTCTAAACCCCGTAACTTCCCTGTATGTTTAAATTCACAATTGGACACGGTAGGTAGCGTAGCGACCAAAATGTAGGATGAACACACTTTTAGAACCACAAGATACAGTCAACAAAACAAAAACTGTCGGCATGGAAACAGCTAGCCTTAGTGAAAACTAAAGTCCCAGCTCAACAAGGTCTCCTTTCCCCACTAATTCTCCCAAGCCCGTTCCCTTGGCAGTGGCTTCTTTTGAGAAGTTCATGAATAAATGACTTTCTGAGAATAATTCATAGTTATGTTTTTGTACCATAGGTGGCGTTTATGTCAAATTATTGGTATTTGTCGTAGACTTCAAAACATGCACAAATCACTTGCATCGTAGCTTAGCGTTATTATGACATATAAAACGGCTCATCGAAAATAAACAACATGCAAGTTTGTTTGAGTGGGTCCCTGTATGGTTTAGATTCACAATTTATTGGACCGGTATGTGGCGTTGCGATCAGGTTCTAGAAATTCTTTGATTATTTTTGTCAGGGACTTCTTTCCCCACTAACTCTCCCAGGCCCGTTCCCTAGGCAGTGGTTTCTTCTGGGAAGTTCATGAATAATAGACTTTCTGAGTATAATAAGTGTATTGGATCTGATGATGATCGCTTGACGATCGAAACTGGTCATCCAAGTGTATTTATTAATCTCTTGTATTTTTTTCAGGATTAGGTAATAACCCATCTCATTTGGGTACAATCATGTTGACCGACTGAAAAGTATCAGACATTCGTTTAATAATTCATAGGTTATGTTTTGTACCATAGCTGGTGGTGCAGTCAAATTCTTGGTATTTGACGTAGACTTCAATGTCAAATGTCACTTACTCGTTAGTATATAATCCATCGAAAATTCAACTATGTTTGTAGAACCTAACTCTACAGTATATCTTCGGGCAGGACAACGTCTGCCGGATTCACTAGTGTGTATACAGGGTGTATCTTAATTATACCGACAAAAAGAATCAGGGACGCTCTGCGTGTTATGTAAAAGAAGATACCGCAATCGGATTGGCGGAGAAAATTTTTCCCTCCGGGAAAATTAGGTTACTTTGTTACTTCCGGGCGCGCGATTCAAATCTACGAACTGGCCGTATTTGCTGAGCTAGAGAGCAAGCCGCTGGCCACAGCTGTGCTTCACGCAAGGGAAGGGAGTGTGATAGAAGGAGACATAGATATGCTGGCGGGCATGCTACAAGCCGAGGCGATCGAGGAAACTTGTGCATGCCCGCCAGCATATCTCTGTCTCCTTCTATCACACTCCCTTCCCTTGCTTGAAGCACAGCGGTCGCCAGCGGCTTGCTCTCTAGCTCAGCAAATACGGCGAGTTCGCAGATTTGAATCGCGCGTCCGGAAGTAACAAAGTAATCTCATTTTCTAGGAGGGGAAAAAATTTCTCCGCCAATCCGATTGCGGCATCGTCTTTTACATAACACGCAGAGCGTTCCTGATTTTTTTTGTCGGTATAATTAAGATACACCCTGTATGTACGTATATATAAGACGGTCATTTAATAAGTCATGGCAACTATTTTATTTTAGAAAAATGCATTATTATACAAACATTTCATTATACACGTATGAAAATATGTAATGCATTTTACCGATCATGTCCGTTACGTTAGTTTCTCAAGAAATATTATAGACAAGAAAGAGGAGTGAAATTAAGAAAATGTTATCGTATGTCACAATGTTGAGAACACTAATTTGCACACACATTAACACTTAAACATATTTTGAACACATTAATATCCTTCGAAGTAATCTCCAAAGCGATCAATTGTTCGCTGCCAACGATTGTCCAATCTGGCAATCTCGCGTCGCACTACGTTGGCTATGTCTTCTCGTGTATGGAAGCGTCTCCCATGCAATGGAGCTTTCAATTTCGGTATCAAATCGCAATCGCATGGTGACAGATCGGGAGAGTAGGGAGGTATGCTCTAGTACGTCCCATCCCCAGCGCTGTTAATGGGTCTGAATAATGTTTGCCGTATGCTCTGTCGCATTATTGTGCCATGTTTACATATGCGCGTTGTTTTAGTCGACTTACATCCTTACTTGACAAACTGCAAACATCAACATTGCGCCGATTGACTTGCGCGCGCATCCCTCTTCTTCTGTCTTGTATCTCTACACCATCTAGCGGCATCTACAGATACTATATATCCTACTGTAAATGTTGCATATCAAAACATGTTGATTGCAGTCTGGGAATCTGCGGGGAAGAATGTTGCCATGACTTAGTAAGTGACCCTCGTATACATCCACGTATCGTTGGCAACATTGAGATTTGTAAATTCGATCAGAGCTGCAGAAAAGAGGCCACATGCAGTTCGCGGGCTGTGGGTTGAAGACCTGGGAACATGCTTTACAGTGTTCGACATTTTCTTCTTATACCTGTAAGTTGTAGGACTTGACATTTATACCTGGATACGAGGCAAGGATAACGCTGGACGTATCCTGGAACGACTCGCTTGCTACAGTATTTTAATATTGGAATATATTGCGAAAGTCTCTTTGTGTAGAATACCAATAAGAAGGGAGGATGAGGGTGGAAGAAACTCTTCTAGATCATTGTGCTCTGGGGTAGAGTCAATGTTTGAATTTCGAAGCAAACACTTCCAACTTGCTTCCTCTATTTATCTTAAGTCTTGTAACTTTGTCTAATATGAAAGGAAGTTAACCCGAATTAGGTATTTAACCTGAAGGGTGACATGCGATTGGGAAGCGTGGAGCAACCCAGGACCTTCCCTGTAACTTCACTGTGGAGCGAGCGTCTGTTCGTGCTAGGCAAGTGAGTGAGAAAATGTTTCATTGCTCATTGTGACTCCAATGCTTGCGTCCTCAAGCTGTCACATCTAGGAATTCTAAAAAATATAGGTGTTCATATTAATTTGTAAACAGAAAACAACACTAATTAAAATATTTCTTGGTCGACTAACTTAGATTCTGTCTACTTGTCAGCAAATACCAACTGTGACTATCTAAGAATGGCGTTTGTCACCGTTCACTCTCATACGTAACCCTTTTGATGCCAAGCATTTAATGAGTGGAAATGCTCAAATTTCCAAGCCAAGTTTAGTGAAATTACACGGGATTGATAAAAATTATCTCCTGCCTATATTTTTCAAGAGATAATGTTGATATTTTCTACTGTATTGGCTAAATCTTTTTTTGATGTACTAGATGCTAAATAAATAATATTTTGCCTCATTTGTGTAATTAAAAACATATTTTAAAAATATTTCTGGTAAATAGAAATTGGAAATTTTAATATAAATTTGACAGCCTACACAATCTAAATACTGTAGTGTCTTATGTGATATGCATGTTAATACTTAATGAATTGTTTCTAAATATCCCAAGTTCAGAGTAATTCAATCGAATAGGTTTCGAGTAAGATCAATTTCTACGAAGATATGCGTATACATCAGTCTTAGCGCTGCGCAAGTGAAAAAAAAACACACTAAAATATAAAAAAATAAAAATAAAAATCTCCCCCAGGGGCTCACATCTAGTGGGACGTGGGTTGGCGACCACGGGGCCCCAGCTGAGTCCGGCATTGCTTCCACTTACTTGTGCTTGGCTCCTCTCTGTCTTCTTTCCTGTCGACCTCACTTGGTCAACTCTTGTTCTCTTCCGACCCCGACGGTATTAGGGTATCTGAGGCCTAGGGAGTCTCTTCATTTCCCGCCTTAATTGGCCCTTGTCTCATCTTTTCTGATTCCCTCCTTCTGCGCGGGGTCAGCCTTCTTTTTCTTTTCATATTATTTCCTGCCTTCTGCTCAAGGCCCTCAAGGAGGCCGGGTGTATGTAGCCCTACCACTTTTGGTGCACCCTAGATAATGCTACACCCTCAGGGGCTCACGGCTGGTGAGTTCGGGAGTTGGCGACCCCGAGGGATTCCTGAGCTGGGTCCGTTTTTCCCTTTTGTCCCTTACCTTTGGGGTGAACCCTCTCCTCTTTCCCTTTCCTATCTGCCTTTCATGGCTCTCCTTCCTTCCAAGTCCCACAATCCGCATTTTTCGAGGATTGAGGGCATTTGTTTTCCTCCTGTCCTTTATTTGCCTTATTCTCCTTTAGTTTTCCATTACTTCTTCTAGTATGTAGGTTAGTAGTTAGTTTTAGTTTTATGTTTGCATTTCATTTTCATCTTCACGATCATCCAAACCATCAGGGGCCGATAACCTAGATGTTAGGCCCCTTAAAACAACAATTATCATCATCATCATCAAAATTAAAAATCGGACCGATAAATCGGTCGGTGGCATTTTTAGCAGAAGCTTCCTCGGCCGATATATCGACTCCGTGGCACTATCAGGGTTAAGTACAGTAGTTCCTCTATCATGAATTGCAGCCGAATGACCATAGCTGGGTATTTTTAATTAAACGCCCGTGGGCCTCCAACAAGTTCAATTTCAAGTAGTTCCAACTTTGGCTACTAGATGCTACTGTCACTAACACCTAGCGTCCGACGTTGAAACTTGATAGAGCATTTCTAAACCGCCAAATATAACCCAAAAATTTTGCTGCATACTACCAATTGCAGTGGTAGGTTCTTTTACATACCATAAATCTATGACTTAGGCCCACCGGCTTTACGTCCCCTTCGAAGGAAGGCATACTCTAGGACTTTACAGTTGTTTCTCTATTATTTCCTACTGTGGATGCATTCTGTGTATAAACTTTCGATGAGATGGACATTGTCTTTATGAAACTCCTAGGGTATTGTTATTTTTATGAGTCTTCAGCTTTTAGACGGGTTTGATGAAGCTGTCCATACTTCCCTGTCCTAAATAATTAGATGCCTTACCCCACATCCGAGGCGAACTGTTTAACATATTATAACCTTGACTACCCCTGTGGTTCTTACCTCGATCCTCCCTTAACTAAATTTGCAATTTCTGGGCAACTTACTTTAGTAGATGCTCTACCATCACTCGCCAGTAACGTCTCTCCTCTCCAAATCTTCTTAATACCGCTTCATTTGTTACTTTACCTACTCACTGAACCTTCATCATTCTCCTGTAACACCACATTTCAAATGTTTCTATCCACCTCCTTTCTGCTGCACCAACATTCCAAATCTAACTTTCATAAGGGGCAGTCCAAACAAAGGACTTCAAAAATTATTTTTCAACATCTAAATCTACATTTGATATTAACAGATTTATTCTCTGTATGAAGATCTCTTTGCCTGCACTACCCTACTTTTTATATAATTCCTTCACTTTGTCCATCACTGCATATTTTACTTCCCAAGTAGCACAATTCTCCTACTTTCTTTACCTGCCATTTTAGTGTCAATAGGAGTTGCTTATTTCTTAATTAGAAACGCTCTGTCAAGTTCCAACGTTCGCAGCTAGGTATGAGTGACAGTGCCTTCTCTGGTATCCAAAGTTTGCGTAGGTTTATTATTCAAACGTTCACTCCGATTGCATGATTAATACACAAGGCTCCAAATTGGTGATTGTCGATTTTGGTTCTGAATTTACACTATCAGGAAACAAAGCCTCTACATTAATTAATGCGCATGCACCCACCAATAACTAAAATCGAAAATATCCATAAATGGTGGAAGACTTCTGGGATCTGCTAGAAGAAACTACAGCCACAATTCCAAAACATCACATAACAATTCTATTGGGAGATTTCAATGCCCAAATTGGTAGATTAAAAAATGGTATTATTATTATTAGGGCTCGGATTTTTAGGTAAATAAATATTTTTTATGTATATACATATTTTAAGCATTTTTTCTATAAATACATAAATTCCTCCTTTTCACTTATTAGCACATAATAAGACATTTTAATACATTTTTGTTCTGTGTTACTTCAACGGGGAAGAACCTGTGAGCCATCTAATCTTCATGCAGAGCGTATGTCAGGTTGCAACTGTGTTATTCTTATCTTGTCACCCCGTGCCACTCACTGTGGAAGCCGGGGATTCCCTTGTCCATAGCCATATTGCACCACGTGCTAGACCTAGCCCGCCTCCCGCTTAGCTACCTGGAACAAGTGTCACTCACATCCAGTTTATTTCCGGCACTGTGAAGTGTAAGGCAATTCTACGATACCTAAAGTAATAGCAACTACAAGTTATCGTCTGCAGCAGTATGTTGCAGAATTTAAAGATAATTTCACTTCTGATGGGGGCGTTCTGTTCTGCCAACAGTGTGGGAAAGCAATCAAGGCTGAACAGCGATCTCAAGTTACACAACAACTCAAGTGCAAGAAACATATTGCCGCAGTTTCGCGATAATCGTCGGCCATTTGTGATGGAAAACCTGAAGATGTATCTCATTGTGAATTGTAATTTTACAGTCGTCAGTGAGGCATAGCATAAATTACATTCGTAAACACTGCATATTGTTTATATTCACATTAATAAACTAAATTATAGTTAAATATTTTTACTTTTTGTCACATACTTCAGGTATTTTTAATACATAAAAAATAAATATTTTCTTGATTTTTAGCACCTAAAAGTCCGAGCCCTAATTATTATTATTAATTTCTGTTTCTCTTCAATTTTATTGTGAGTTAACGCAGTCTAGAAATGTAAATATGAGAATAAATGTGAATGAGGACGGGAGGGTTGTTCTCATTATTCTGTTCGCCATTGTCAGCCTACTGTCGCCCTTCACTCGTTATTGTGCCTTTGTGTCAGGTGTATCTTTGTATTCTCTCTCGCTCATTATTAGAACAGATATGTTCCTGTTTAGCTTTGTTTAAGAAATGTTTGTGTCGAGAATATGATCCGGGTGCAAAGCAATCTTTTCTGGTTTCCGTATTAAATGTCACTGAAGCTAAAGACTTCAAACATACGTTGTTCGCAGTTTTATATCTCAAAGTGTGCGGTGCATGAACTTCTGTTCTTTGAATGAGGTCCTTTTCACAGCAGAAAACTTGGATTTAATATGCTGTTCTGTCTATATTGTGAGCAGTAAGAGTCTATAATAAGGCCCACCGCAAACATCTCCTAGCATACTGGGAATTTTGTTTCTCACTTTGATTGGTAGTAATATGAAGCTCAGCTCACTGTATATAGCTGTAATGTGACTTTATTAGTCTCTGAAATAATGATGTAAACTTTGCTTTAATTTTAATAGAACTATATTAACTACTGTCACTATTATAGCAGTTCTAAATTAGACAAATTCATCCGAAAACTTACTTAGAAAATCAGCTGAGATCGTTTTGCCGTACTTTCTTAGTGATTGGAAAAAGTTGTTCTAGCATTTCAAAATAAACTACAGTAGAGCGTCAATAATCCGAACGTCAAAAATCTGAAACGTCAAAAATCCGAACACCCGTTTAAATATGTGAACTGTATTTTGCACGCCGCTGTGAGAGAACTATGACCTTGGGAGTGTTTTTTTTTTATCATCCACTCCCCTTCCCCCCAGCGGGCCAGTCTATTTTTGTGTAACTTATACATACGTACAGTTCATACATATGTAAATTTGTAAATATGTAGTGAATTGTTTTTGTAAAATGAGTGCATTTTTCTGGATTTAAAGATACAAATAAATCTGAGTATGTAAGTACATAAAGTGTTTATTTTTATTTATCTTAACATTTTAGTGTAACTAGAAATTTCTAGGTTATGTTCGAAAATCCGAACAAATCGGAAATCCGCTCCCGGCCCCTAGTCCCAATTAGTTTGGATTTTCGACGCTCTGCTGTATTCGTAGAGGTGTTCAGTCCATCCGCAAATACGTTTGTGTATTAGGAATCCTTCCCTCAAAACTCGAGACCTTTACATCTCGTGTCTTTTCATCATGGAATCCGGTTAATAATTACTTTTATGACAAATTACAACTTCATCGCAATGACAATCACATCCGATCCGCGAAAATACAATTGATATAGATCCGACTGTGCTAATAGCAACTGACCTGCCATCTAGTAGGCACTACACAAGTTAATCCAGGCACATGGTCGCAGAATAATTTCAAATTCTTCCACGAAGAAGGCGATACATGCAACTACTAAATGTTCTCTTTTTTTTTTTTTTTGAAAGATAGAAGTGACATCCCTTCTCGTACATTTGTCACGTTACAGTTTGGACTCAACGCTGAATGCTGTCTTAGTTTAAATATATATGGATGTTTGTATGTAGGTACGAGTAATTTGTAAAGGCGAAGAGTTAGAAGCACATATTGCACCAAAAGCCCCTTGACCCCCCTTAAGAACAATTACCGGCAGATATCTCTGAACTTCCCCACCCCACTCCCCCAGTATACTACTGCTGCGTAAAACATTTGCCACCCTGAGCGTGTCTTATTGTAAGAACCTACTGTCACGTGCGCCAATGTTCTCAGATAGGGAAGTATTCGGCACGCTCCCTGCACCGCTCTTCACCACCCTCCTACCACTGAGCTCTCAGTGTCATGTGCACAGCTAAACGCCGGTACATACGAGGGGTGTACTATATTGTTTTACACTTTATTTTTTCTACCCAAATGAAGTACATCACACATCAGTTGTTACGTGCACCTTCTCAACGTAATCTCCTTGTAACTTTATGCACTTTTGCCATCGATGTGTCAGTCTCTCCAGACCTTCCTTCTTTCGGAGTGCTGCGTACCCATGGCCATGCCTTGACAGCTGTGTCCAGAGGTTTCTTCATGTTCCGAACAGGTGATGTTTACTTTGTGCCAAGTCGGGAGAGTATGGTGGGTATGGCAGCATCGTGAATCCCATTTGATCAATTGCAGCGGTGGTCTCTCGGTTAGTGTGGGGGTGGGCATTGTCATGTTGCAGAAGCACGCCTTTAGCCCATTTTCCTGGCCGCTTAGTTTGAATGGCACGACGTAAGCGCTTGAGGGTTGCCACATATGCTGCACTGTTAATCGTGGCTCCCAATTCCAGCCAGTCAATGAGGATGATGCCCTTTGAGCCCCTGGCTTGACAACTGATGGCACTGTTCGACATTTCTTTGGCGGTGGACTGCTCCTATGCTTCCATTGCATGGTTGTCGTTTTGTGAATTTTGCAGAACTGGACACAGCTGTCAAAGCATGGGTACCCAGCACTTTGAAAGAATGGTTTCAGAATGGTCTGGGGAGACTGACACATCGATGTCAAAGGTGCAGAATGCTTTCCAGTCGGTCAATACAAATTGTAACCAACCACATTAGGCGGGAAACAAGTTCCGTATTTACATATCCCAACCTGAAATAAATTAGATATTATTACAAACTAACACGCCTCTATGTACAAAATAGGGCACTTAATTGGATGGCACGATTCGAACTTCAAGCGTTCATCCTCAGATCTTATTCACTTCGGTTCAATTAATAGACGAAGTTAACGAATTACACTTAATTACAAATGTTTAGATTACATGAGTTTGTAAAAACTTATGTAACGCGACAAACTTATTTACAGACAGAATAGTTCACTTCTATGTTTGTTGCTTTATTATTATTATTATTATTATTATTATTATTATTATTTATTTTGCGCATGCGCTTACACATTCTCAGCATTTGCTGGAAAGAAAACATTTACAATCCCAGATACCGTACATATCACAAGGAGCAAATTCTTGGTGACTGCATTGAGTAGTAGCTTCATATTCCCCTCATTGCTTCAGGCCTGATTGCCCAAGAACAGCCTTACTACGCGACACGTAGAAAGTATGACTGTTTTCTGCATCAGTTTGAAAAGGCCTGGGTCTAATTTCAACGCCGTGAGCGATTCCTTTAAGTTGTTGGGAATCACGCCAGTGCTGGAGATAATAATAGGAACTGTCCTGACTTGTGCCATGTGCCATTGCTTCCTTATCAGTTCTGAAAGCTCTGTGTATTTTGACAGCTTTTCAACATGCTTTGTTAGTATGTTGCCACTGTTTGGGATCGCCACATCTATGAAGGTGGTGTGCTTCATGCATTTGTCAACAAGAACTAAATCAGGTCTGTTGTGCACAGCTGATTGGTCTGTCAATACAGTACGATCCCAGTACAACGTAAAGCTGTCATTTTCCAGTACACTTTCAGGAGCATATTTGTAGTACGGCACTTTCTCTTGGCTCAGCAGTTGAAGTTGTATAGCCAATTCTTGATGGACTATCTTGGCAACAAAATCATGTCTCTTCCTATATTCTGTCCCTGCAAAATGGCGACAACCCGATATAATATGCTGAACAGTCTCAGATGTTGGGCAACCGTATCTGCAATGGTCATCTTGCACAGATGCATCCTTGGTTATGAACTTTAGGTAGTTCCTCGTGGGGACAACCTGGTCCTGAATAGCCATCATAAAGCCTTCTGTTTCAGGAAACATCTGCCCAGAAATCAACCAAAAGTTCGACGCTAGCTTGTCGACGTGAGTTTGGATGACTTCATTGGGATGTCTTCCGTGTAGTGGCTTGGACAACCAGGCATTGAATCTATCCAAATCACTGCGCACCTGAATTTGAGTCTCTTGCTGACTTAAGAGTAGTGGAGTTGAATCATCTGCTTCTGTGACAGCCCTGTGCAGCATCAAATGGTTCGATACAGAACAGAAGTATTTTCTTAGCTCATAGATCTGTCGAGCTACTTGGTTGTTTATATCAACAATTCCTCTCCCACCCATATGTCTCGGTAACATGACTCGTTCCACAGATGCCCTGGGATGGTGTTTTCGTGACTTGGTCAGTGATGTTCTAATTTTCTGTTCTAAGCTTGCAATGTCAGTTTTACTCCACTTGATGACCCCAAACGAGTAACTAAGAATAGGGACAGCATAAGCGTTGATTGCCTTAACCAAGTTTTTACTGTTGAGGCTGGTGTTAGAAACAAGCTTAATTCTTCTGACAAATTCCTTCGTCAGATCTTGTTTCACTACTGAGTGTTCTATGTGTCTGGCTTGCTTCATTCCCAGATACTTGTAGGTCTCGCTAGTGAGCATTGTTGCAATCTGATGGCCCTGAGCTGTTTCATATACACCTTCCTGCAGCTTGCCTTTCATAATGTTCAGCGTCTTACATTTCTCCAGCCCGAATTCCATTTTCACATCCTGTGAAAAGGTTTCCACTATCTTCAACAGAAACTCTAGTTGTGCTCTGGTGGCAGCATATGGCTTTAGGTCATCCATATACAGGAGATGGTTGAGCTTTGCAAGCTCCCTGGAGTTCTTCTTGTTACTGAATCCATATTTTGTTGAATTAAGTTGGTTTGATAGTGGGTTCATCGCAAGACAGAACCATAATGGGCTCAAGGAGTCTCCTTGGAATATTCCCTTGTGGATTGGGATCATACTTGTTGCAATACTGCCATTTGTAGTACTAAGGCTCATCACTGTACGCCACGATGTCATGGCGAGTTCCAAAAATATATAATCTGAGGATCAATCTTATACACTGACAAAATATGGATCAACCAATCATGGGGCACGGAATCATAGGCCTTCTTGTAGTCAATATATGCCGTGAATAAATTTCTGTTATTGGTAAAGGCCTGGTTAGAAACCACTGAGTCAATGATAAGTATTTCTTTACACCCTTCGGACCCTTTCGTGCATCCTTTTTGTTGTGTTGCTATGATGTTATTTTTTTCACAGTGAGCATATATCCTCCTACTAAGACAGGACGTGATGATCTTATACATCGTGGGAAGGCATGTAATTGGACGGTATTTTCCAGGATCTTGCATATTTTGTGGGTCTTTCGGAAGTAGATGTGTTACACCTTGTGTAAGGAAATTTGGCATCTTCTGTGGATGAGCAACAACTTCATTCACCAGAGTAGACAGAAGATCGTATACGCACCAGAATTTGTTATACCAGTAATTCTGTATCTGATCTAAACCAGGTGCTTTCCAGTTCGGAAGACCTTTAATGATGGAAGAAATTTCAGTGGATGTTATTGGATCATATTGCATCGGATTAAATTCTTTAGAGATGTTTGTTACTTCCTGAACCCAATGAGAGTCTGAGTTAAAATTGGTGGCTTTGGATAGTTGATTGCTCCAAAACTCTTCAATTTCTTCTCTTGTTGGATAAGGAGCATTTAAGGATACATAGTTTTCACTCAGTGCTCTGTAGAATTTCTTCTCGCCTTTGACAAATAAGTTGTTGTCCTGTCTCCGTTTCCTACTGGCTCTGTATCTGGAAAGTCTGTTCGCTATCAACGTAAGTTTCTGTTTGAGTGTATCTAAACACTGTTCGGCTTTTGTGTTTGGGTCATCTCGGTCGGTGTGGATTTTGGACCGCCTCATTATTGCCTTACAGAGTCTCACCGGTCTTCTTGTGTGCGTTCCTCTAATAAACTCAGTCAAACGGCCAATATCTGTTCGCAATTTGTCGATATTGCCTATCAGACGTCTCTCCCACTTAGGAGTAACAGGAGCACATTTCCTACTGCAGGAAGTATTCCTTTCTCTCAGTTGGATGCCCATAGTTCTGATAACTGTGACGGCTCCACAGTACAGAACAGTGTGAAGAGATTCTAAGTCATTCACATCTATCAAGTGTTTGGGTAGGATAGCTTGATTCATGATATTTAAAATTTTTGATACCTTCCTAGACGAATTTACTCGAGGCAAGGCAGGTCTAAGCATTGGGTCTGTTCCATTGAACTGAGTCATAGCCGTCATCATTTCATCTGCTAGGATCTTGGTATGTGACTCATCTTCATGATGCGTATCCGGCTGTATGCCACTGACTGGCTCATTGTGTTCTTCTTGATGTTGTTCCTGCTCATGGAGCTCTTGTGCTAATTCACTCTCCAGATTAGTTCCTTGATCACAATCAAACACTCTTCTGACCTCCTGCTTGATTGTATTAAGTCTTGCTTCTGGCACTAAATTATTACGGACTATCGCCCTATATTGGTCCGCCACTCTCTGTTCAGTCACACGGAGTTCGGGGTATGCTTCATGGAACTCATTGAATAATTTCTGCCTATATCCAGTTAGTTCTGTTCCAATGCGAGTCACCTTATAATAAATGCGCATTATGGTCTCGTTCATTGCGATTGACCATTTTAAGCGCTTTCTTGGCAGGCCTGCTTGGGTGAGTGCCGGAAGTGGTTCTGGCACAGCACTTTCAGCAGGCAAAGCACTTGACGTTGGTTGGCTTTGTTGTAGTTGTTGGGCTGTATCTTCTTGTGCGACAGGAGCCCGCCTCATCAGCATCCTGCCACCGACGATTCGCTTGCTGTCATGTCCATCGCCGGCTCTAGACATGCCCTGACGAACCTCAGGCAGCGGCCTTTCATTAATTTTTAAATTTATTTTCTCCATATTATGGGTGGGTGCGTTTTTAACCTACAGCCAGGTGTTCATCTTCAGCCGCTCCTAACATGGAGAACAGACGCTGTTTGCAGCCGCCCGCTACGGATCAGACACTGCAGTTAAGGTTTGTTATCAGGGTTTTCCCTCCCCTAGGCAGGTTGCCTTCACCACGGCTGCGGAGTCCTGCCTACCCCATTTAGTATATCTCGTCATTTCTGGTTAGCACATACCTTATCATTGCAGATTTCTCACAACTCACATTAGATAGGTTATACGGTATAACTATCTTGCAGGGATATTGCTTATATTACAACAGTGGACGTCATTTAACTGCAAACGATCAGCAGAGAAGGAATGCCGTACTTACAAGAATCTATGCAGCAAATACGTGTAACCTAATTTTGTAGGTTAAGCAGATGTACACTTCACCTTTCGTAATATTAACACGTAAACAGTCCGATTATCTGCACAAATGATATGAAGTATATAATAAATGGGCTTTAAACATCCCAATTTCACACACAACACCGTACATAACCCATTTCGAGAAGGCATTTGGGGTTATAAGGCACTGTAACTAACGATGTAGCAACCACAACATGAATGTAAACAAACATATTGCAGCTGTATTTTGATGATTATGACGTTGATATATCCACAAGCACTATAACTCACACTTGTTTTCGACAAGAGTCCTTCAAAGTCACCATAGAAATCATAAACTAACCATATAAACGTGTAAAACTTACATTATTATTATTATTATTATTATTATTATTATTATTTAAGTTGTTTAAGTGTGTTGCCTGTGATCTATTGAATTGTTATTGTGAATAACTTGAGTAGTGAAGTTGTCTACACTATTTTTGCCTATTTTCAATAGGCTTATGAGATCACCTTTTGTCCGTGTGTGTGTGCGTGCGTGTGTGTGTGTGTGTGTGTGTGTGTGTGATTCGTGTGTGTGTCCCCCCCCTAATAAAATCGAAACGGCTGGAGCGATTTCAATGAAACTCGGGAAGTTCATAGCACTATTCCCGGCGACCTCGACCGTGCCCTTCAAATTTTGTTACGTCTCTCCAATCCAACATGGCGGCTGTGCGAAATATTTCACTAGCATTCAATATCTCCGAAACTATTACCGATATCGTCCTGAAATTGTGTACGGTGATAAAGGGCACTACTAGAAGTTCACCTATGAGACTTTCAAAAACCTGGTGACTACAAAACCAACATGGCGGCCAAGCGAAGTTGAGATATTTAAATAGACTTTTCTCGCGATTTAACTATCTAAATGTAATGAAACTTGGTACAGCGAATGTTTATACACATTGTAATGCACTGGAGTCTAATTTAGTTCAATTATTTACATAACCTCAAAATGGCGGCTGTGCGAAATATTTCACTGACATTCTATATCTCCGAAACTATTACAGATATCACCCTGCAATTTTGTACGGTGATAAAGGGTACTGATACAGGTATACCTATGTATATTTCATAAACCTGTAAAGTACGAAACGAACATGGCGACCAAGCGAACTTAAAATATTTTAATAGACTTTTCTCGTGATTTAACTCTCTGAGCGCAGTGAAATGTGGTACAGTAATTGATTTTGCACATTGTAATGCACTGCCATCTACTTTAATTCAATTGCTTACTTAACCTCAAGATGGCAGCCGTGCGAAATTTTAAAATTAAGTTTTAATTTCTTGTGTCGTAATCATGCGATCGAAGTGAAAGTTTGAATAATGAACCTAGGCAATAATGGTCCTTGAATGGTACATAACTATATGGCCTATACACATAACACTCCTAAATGGTGAGCTCCCGAAATATTTAGACGGTTCTCAATATCTATGAATCTTTTACAGCAACCAAACAGAATTTTTTAATGTTCATAGAGACTATGAACATATATTCACCTATAGGACTTTCAGGAATCTGGTGAGCACAAATCCAACATGGCGGCGACGCGAAGTATAAATATTTAAATGGACGTTTCTCGCGAATTAACTATCCGAGTGCCGTGAAACGTTGCACGTTAAATGCTTATACAAATGTTGATCCACTGGCATCTAATTTATTTCAATGGTTTGCATTATCACAAGATGGCCGCTGTGCGTAATTTTAAAATCTCGTTTTTACTTCTTGTTGTCTAATCATGCGATTGAAGTTTGAATACCACACGTACACAATAATCTTAATGTAATAGTACAAAAATAAAAATCCAACCTGGCGACCATCTGAAATATTTAGACGGTTCTCAATATCTACGAATCTGTTACAGCAATTAAACTGAAATTTTGTATGTTGATTGTGGCAGTTAACATAAGTAGGATATATGAAAATAGGCTGTATAGTTCTTCACGGAACTACTTGTTTTTATTATGTTCTAAGTCAACCGTTCCTATTTAAGCTAGTGGTCTAATTGTATTGTAATATATCGTGCGGCGAATATACAAATGATTCACTGCACTAAATGGAAAAAAGTTATGCCAACTTATCTGGTTTTAGAAACTGATCCTTGTAGCGTCCGTCCTGGAAGCAAAAACTAAAATAAAAAGTAAAAAGAAGAAAAACAGAGTGAGGCTGGCGGTGAACAAACTGATGTTTTTGAATGCATGCTATACAGAACGTGGGAAGGTATCTGTTGTTCAAACCCAGCTGACTTCTCCTGGCGCGCACACAATAGGAGTGAAGCTGACGGTGAATTACTTTATGTATTTTGAATGCACAGTACGCGGGAAGAATCTGTTGTTCAAACCCAGCTGACCTCTCCTGGCGCGCACACAATATGTTGTGACAATATTGCTGGCAACACAGGATCAGTCAAAAATAAAAATAAAAGCTGTACCCTGTGGTAGTCATGGCGTCAATAGTCTGCATTAATAAAGAGTCGGGCCCAGGTTGTGTGAGCACAGAGCAGTGCTGCCTCACGCCTGGAGAGTGACATACTGGGAATTGTCACCAACGACATTACTGTACAAGTTAGCCACGGCTAATCCCAACACATATAATTGCATTATCTCTACTCTCTTCGCTGAGTTCCTCATTTATTTTGCTTCAATCTTCAAAGTGGCTGACAAGAACAACGTCTTAATAGCATTTCCTCAAGACTTGCAGGAGTTCTGAATAAAAATGAGCCAGTACTTCGTTCCACTGTTCGAGTAAACAAGAACTATTCCATGCTCCTTATATGGAGTGCGGAGACGGAGACGTATAAGTTAATAACAGAAGATGGTGGTGCCGGCGCCGATGTCAAAAGGCGCATCTAGAAGGCAAACTCCGCATTTGTCCAACTATATGCAATATGGAAAGCACACGTGATATTTCAACTAATATCAAACTACGAATTTTCCGCACAAATGTAAAGGAAAGCAACCGCACAGATCAACAGGAGTTTGCAGTTTCTCATCAACCGTTGCCTCGGAAGAATCCTGCGGATACATTGGCCAGTGACCATTACTGTTTGCTCTTGCGCATCATTGTGCCCACAGATGAAGCATCAGGGGAGAAATTATACGACTGAATGATATAGTGGACTGCATTTCCTTATGTACACTCTAATAACTATTGTAATTACCATAGAATGTAATTGAGCTAATGCTCCGATTATTTGAATGTTCAGCCATGTTGACTAGATAAAACAATAATAATGACAATGAAGGCAATTGCTGCCAATCCAAGGATGAATGAATCTTGGAGCATACAAAGATTACACATTGAGATTACAAAGAATACACATAGAAACTACACAAAGAATAAACAATTACATACGAGGAACTCTTGAAGAGGACAAAAAAGACTCACATAAAACATCACATTAAAAGAAGAAAATGGGGATGGATAGGTCACTATCTGAGAAAAGTGGATGCCATAGAGAAATATACACTTAGATGGAACCCGCAAGGAACAAGAAAAAGGGGAAGACCTAAGGTGACAAGGAAAAGAAGCGCGGAGGAAGAGATGTGGGAAGATGGTAAATTCTGGGCAGATCTACAACAGATTGCCAGGAGAAGAGACCACGGAGGATCTTTGTTGCAGTCCTTAGCTCCAAAAGGGGACACAGGACATAAGTCAAGTATATGGAGTGCGGTAGAAATACACTTAACTGTGCGGCTTGAAACTTATCAATCTGTGCAGTGGCAGCCATAGCCGAAGGTCACGGGTTCCACTCAAGCATTCGTCTAAATGGTTGGTATTCATTATATCGTATCCGACCTAATAGCTAAGTAGCCTCCTTGGTCAACAATTTCATCGTGAAACACCCGTTCTTGGTATATACATTTTGTTTGAACAGTTGGAACATATATCTCTCACGCCCTATGGACGCAGAGATGGCACTACGTCAGGATTTATAGTCGGTTGGTTCTTAAGTTTAGGGCTCCGACAACGCGGTCATGTAGCCCCGTGTACTTTGGGTGTGTGTAGAATCTGTCTGATAATCGGTGTTAATTGTGATGACTGTATTAGTGTGTGTTATCTGTTTTTAATTTAAGTACTGACTGCAACTTATAATTTTTCAAATAGTTCCTACTTTTGCCACCAAGCGCCACCGTCAACAACTACTAGACCTAGTTCAGAACTTAGCTACTAGACGCCACCGCAGTCGGCTCTTGGCAACGAACGTAGAAACCTAAGAGCGTTGTTTACATTCTTAACCTATCCAATTTAGCTTCACACAGGTGCAATTAGTGGGAGGTTCTTTAACATGCCATAAATCTATGACATGGGACCGCCGGCTTTACTTCCCCTCCGAAAGAAGGCATGCTGAGGGATTTTTAACGCTATTAAAATCCGACGGCTTCGGTCGGGTTTGAACCCGCGATCTTGGGCATAGAAGCTCAGCATGCCACCGACTACGCCACCGAAGCCACTGGATTTATAGTTACTGTTTTATTATTATTACTAGCAACCCGCCCCGGCTTCACCGGGTATCTTTAATGGTTTACCCTTAAAACAACATTATAATCATCATCATCATCATCATCATCATCATCATAATATAGGGTCATTATATTTGCTTGGCAAGGACATTCTCGCTCACGCGCTCCACCAGTGACGTCCCAGTTGCCGGCTGTCGCGCACGCGTATGTACAGCAGAATACGGTGCTTAAAATCAGTATCATGCATTTTTACTCACCATGTTTACAGTAGATGCTGAAAATGTTCCCCATCCGCTGCCAAACATAATCGGCATCTCCTAATGAAGTTTCCGGTTAATCCGGTTAATTGAGCTTCAGTAAGGAAATAGCGACCTTAACGTCTAATTTTATTGTTTACTGAACCTGCACGTTTGAATCTCAAATTAGCCAGTTGTTTTATTGTCCGATTTATAGGAATGGGTCTCCCTGGACATTTCACTCGAAACTTTTGTTTTTTTCTAGCGCACGATTTCTTGCACTTTATGGTGCAGATATACACGTTAACGTAACGAATATTTCACTTAAGGCATTACAGCACTATACAAAATTCTTTCGCATGATATTTAACTAACTATTTTGGGATCACGAGTGTCGGGCAATCTACTAATGATCCACTAAAGAAGCTAATGATTAAATGATCAATAATTCACTCAATCAATCAGTTTTATTCATTATGGCACACGCTTTCTCCACTTCTGTTTACCAATATAGCAGTGTTTGTAAGTCCTACCATTGTTTCCTAGAATATCGATTTCTACTTTCACAGAGGGGACTAGTTGGTAAATTAGGGAATCATTAGTGGAGCAGGTTTGATTTGAGTATCTCGTGTTTGCCAAATCATAGTTGATCACTGTTTGATTGGGGGATCATGTCTTGTACTACAATAATCAGTGAGCAGATTCATTTGCAATGCCTGATTGCATGAACAAGTGTTTGCTTCTGGTTGGTTAGTAACAGATGTAAGCTGCTTCTTAGTCCCGTATTACACAATGGATACATGGTGTTTTGGAAATGTGCGCGAAACAGATTCGTATGCAAGAAAGATTATTAGTGGAGGCATCATGATTAAAAAAGGTCTTACTTTTCAGCATCTTTTATAAAGTACTCTTACAAGAAGCCGATGATGATATTGTTTCGACTAAAATAAAATTATTCGGGAAGATAAACAACACAACAACTAGTAAATATTTGCTGAAGAAGACAACAATGTGGTCGAAAATGGTAAAATAAATAACTATTAATTACTTTGGATGGTTGGTTGGTTCCTCAGTTTAGGGGCTGCGACAACGCGGTCATGAAGCCTCGTGTACTTTGGGTGTGTGTACAATCTGTCTAATAACCGGTGTTAATTGTGATGGCTGTATTAGTGTGTGTTATCTGTAATTTAGCTAAGGACTGCAGACGATCAACTTCAAGTAGTTCTTACTTTTGCTATCATATGATACCACCAACGACACCCAGCCGCGAACTTGGCTACTAGATGCACCCGGCACCTGGCGGCGAACGTTGGAACTTAATAGAGCGGTAATCAAATGTAACCTACAAATTTAGCTTCACACACATATAGTTTGTGGAATGTTCTTTTACATGCCATAAATCTACGACATGGGGCCGGCGGCTTTACTTCCTCTCTGAAGGAAGGCATACTGAGGGATTTTTAACGCTCTTAAAAAATCCGACGACTTTGGGCCAGCGATCGTGGGCTTAGAAGCTCAGTATGGTACCAACTACACCACCGAAGCCGCGTATAAATTACTTTGTTATTGACTTGGTGATTACGTTTTCATACCATTTGGTATTTAATTGAATTATTCGTCAATAAGGGCCCAATGGTAATTACTGTAGATATGAATAATTAGTATCGATACTGCAACTTTCCATAGGGTTAAATTCTAAGAAACAGCATTCAAACATACTGCATATTGAAGTATTAGAAACCATTTTCAGGTGTTGCCTAGTTCAATTAAATAAAGCTTTTCAGTCGGTCAACACTGGAAAGGTTTTTATAATTCACACATAATGTAGACCTGAATTGGGGAAGGAAACGTTGTTATTGATTCATTTTGGAGCTTTTCGACATCGTGGTCATAGCCTATATCCCAGTCCGAGACGAACCCATTTATCAAATACTATCAACATCGAGTCAATGAATCTTAATATAAGAGAATAGAAGTTCACTTTTTGGTGGATAATAAAACCTCAAATTTTCTTCTTTTGTTTTTAAAGCAATCTATGTGATTTGAACTGTTTCTGTTAACCAAAGTTGCAAAAACTTTTTTTGAATCAAGAACTATACCATTCAAAAATAGTTAGCTTTCTAATGAAATCTACCTAACAGGTAGGCCTATCAATCAGCTGCCCGTCCACTACCTCCACTACAGCACGTCTGCCGTCCCTCTCACACACACATAACGTGGCTGGCTTTAGACATAATAAATATAGCTGCCACTAGCCTGTGTAGTCTGCGACATTGTCTTAGATCCTTCCGTGCTTTAATGCTTATCAGAAGACTATATTTTTCTCCACAGCTGTGTGTACTCTGCCAGTGTCTCTCCAGGTAAACCAAGATTAACGGCTGACAGGACCCAAGGCGCTGACCACGCATTACCATGCAATCTGTAGGCCAAATGGTTAAGCAATGGTCGGTTCGTAGGCTAAAGTCCTTCATGGATTGTGGCAGCACGGGTTTTCTTCTTATTCTTCTTCTTCAATGCACAACTAAGGAGCGCATTAAAACAGTTTCGTCTTTTCTTCTCAATACTCCATTATTATTATTATTATTATTATTATTATTATTATTATTATTATTATTATTATTATTATTATTATTATTATTATTATTATTATTATTATTATTATTATACTGTATCGGTATAGGTATTAGTAATAGTAGACTAGTAGTAACTGTTCAGTCCATTGCTTCTCCTAGTGGGTGAAATATTATACGAAGTAATTCACTCGACCTTATTTTCAAATGAAAATTGGATTAAGCTTGAAATACATCACAAGTCCCCTAAAGACATTTCCGCCGTAAAATTTAATTTAATTTTTGGAGCTCTGCGAGATTTTTTTCTGTCATTTGTACACATAATATTTTTTATTTGGTATTGAGTCTCAGATGTTTTGCTTCCTCCAAGCTTAGTTGACGTTACGAGGATCTACCGTGTGATTACTAATTATTATACTGTAGGAAGACTGGTGATGGTATTGCTTCGTGGCGAACAGTCATAAAAGCGAATCTAAACAGAGCCACTCTTACGATGAGTTGGTGAATGAATGGATGAGGCACTCCTTGGCTATTCCCTGAAGTCGAGGAATCCAGGTCACAGGAGAACAAGTCCGGTCTGTATAAACGAGTAGGCCTGCCGGTAGCTGACCTCTGTGGTAAATTGATACTTCCTCAACAAGTAAATGAGTAAGAACATTTTATAGATTATTTCTGTTTTTCATTTTCTTAAATCGAACTTGGTTTGTTATATTGAAGGCTGGTTCATAGAAAGAAATTTACATCTTAGAGAAACGCAGGGTCATGCTTAGGACTTTCTCACTTACGAGAATCTTTGAATCTTTCAGATGGTTAAACACTGAATATGATAATCAGCTACTTCAGTTTCCTACAGAATTCTTGAATTCCTTGGAATAAAGTGATTTACCTCCACATATTCTGTTACTCAAGTTTGAGCCATAGTTATGCTCCTTATAAATCGCAAGGGCTCTTAAATGAAACCAGATTAAGTGTAAGAAGTATGTATGAAAATTACATGGATTTGGAAATTATGAGTGCAGATAAAATTAGGCAGAGACCTCTAATCCTTCGACTTGATATACAACCAATAAAACACTTCCATTTTCTGTTAAGAGGTGCCAATTTCCAATTCGCATGGCATAATGTATCACAATCAATAAAGCTCAAGGGGAAACTCTGGAACATGTAGATCTCCATTTACCTCATCAAGCATTTAGTCATGACTAGTTATATGATGCAATGCCGAGAGTGCGATCTTTTGACGCCCTTTAAGTTTCAGCAGTGCCAAAAAGTAATCGTATATAGGAAAATTGTTCAGTAAATATTTTCCCATTGACTGTCATGTTTTGACGAGTTTCAACTTGTAGACTACATTTTTAAAACATATTATTCTCTTCCTTCTACGCGCATTTCCATTCGCTATAATTTTTACACTTTCCGTGTTCAACATTATACGAAACAAATAATTTGTAATGAACAAATTATTGTTCTTGTTGTTTCATTGTGTTCGATTTGTCTGAATCGAACCCCACTCTTCTCAGTTTCGCCTCACGAGGAAGAGTGTACCCCGTTCCAACCCTCAGACCAGAATTAAATTTCTTGGCAAAGCCGGGAATCGAACCCGAGCCTCCACTGTGCAACCTAAGAATGTTAGCCACAACGTAACGAGGCGGACAAGCTACTATGTGCGCTGATATAGCCTATTTAATTGTGCGGAGTTTCCATAATTACACTCATTTGTGCACCCAAGTACTTCAACATTAGTCCTAGAAACTGCTAATCCCCAAGAATCTTGATCCAACTTTATTTTCATTAATCTTCCAGTGAAATGGAGATCAAGTTTTCACTCACCCGAAAACAATGAAAGAGTTCCATGAGCTTGCCACATATTTCAAGGTCATATACTCATCATGCTTTAAACTAATTTTAGAATTTAATTATGAACGAAATTAACTCCAATTATGCACTACATCTCGTTCTTTCAAGTCAAGGCAACGTTTCTTTTGTACTCATTAAAAACTTGGACTCAAACGAACACATCCATTTGAAGTAGCAATTAAATTTCAACGTTTTCTCTTTGATTGACGATAATGGAATAGGAGAAGGAAAAAAAAAGAACGTTGAACATTGGGCGAGAGAAGAGTGTGAGGATGGCAGAAATCAAAGTGTATGCTTTGTGAGCAAATAAAACTGGAAATGGTAAGTGCAAGGGAAGTGCTCCTCCTTTCGCGCCCCTACGGTGAAGTTGGAATGGTCTATTCACTTCACTGCAGAGGCAACCAAGATTATGCTCTGTGACGTCATAGCTCATGGACACATGCTCAACTACATGGGGCTGATGACCCAATATGTCTCAAGCCCGTAATACGGAATTAAGAAAAATATCCATTGATAATTGGCCCCGTGGCGTAACCCTACTTGTAAAATCATGCACCACGGCCGCGAGGGCAGCTGCAGCAAATCCGGAGATCTTAGGTTCGAATCCCGGCGCTGACAGTGTGGTTTTTCACCAGCTTTTTCCACACTCCCTCCAGGCAAATTCCAGAATAGTACCTTATTTCAAGTCCCTGGGTGCCTACGTCACCCCAGTCCCTAATACAGTTACAAACACTACTACAGTCATCACAGGAATACAGGTTATCAGTAGAGCCCTGCGCGGATAAACAAAACGTTATCCGCAACCGCATCCACCCCGCATCCGCGCAACTGTTATCCGCATCCGCCCCGCATCCACACGACTTTCTTCCGCATTCGCACGTTTGTTATCCGAATCTACTGGAATTAAAATAATAAGTTTAATTAGATAAAGCATAAATTACTAAAGCAATATATTTAGACATTCGAGGAAAAAGTCGTTCCCTTAGGCTATGTATGTCATGTGTTATGTTTAAAATGAATGTTATAAACCAGAATTGCAACCCTTTCCTGTTCGAAGTGTTAATTATGCTTAATGACATAATTTTAATAAGATTAGCTTAAATCATCACCTTTTATTTGTCATGAAAAAAGATACATAACGGAAAAATATGATATGTCATAATATAATATGTCCTAATAATGTTATTAAACAAATTCGGATTGTATTCTAAAAACTATTCGCAAATTTTCTCCAAACATTATCCGCTATCTGCACAGCCATGCAAACTATATCCGCATGGTGAAAAATTTTGTGGATATCCTCGGGTTTATCCACGGATATCCACATCCGCGCAGGGCTTTAGTTATCAGATAAGTTCAACACGCTCCCAACTACACAGGGAAGATGATAAAGATATCTCAAGCCCCTAATATTCATTAACAACAAACATTTATATTGGATATGGCAAACAACATTAAACACATTGAGCTACCCTAGCGGCTAGCTTTCTTGGCTGTCACCCCGGAGGTGAGGTTCGAAATCCGACTATGTCAAGAAATTTAATTCTAGTCTGAGGGCTGGAACGGGGCCCACTCAGCCTCGTGAGGCAAAACTGAGAAGAGGTGGGTTCGATTCCCATCTTCAGCCATCCTGAAAGTGGTTTTTCATGGTTCCCCACGCCTACTAAACGCAAATGCCAGGATGGTTCCTAACTTACAGTCGGGGGCGCCTCCTTCCAATCCTCATCTGAATTAAAAATACACACACTAATACAACCATAATAATAACACAGGTTATCAGACAAATACCGACAGCAGTGGCTACGCTCACGAAAGCGCAGCGTTAGGTCATGGGGCCAAGCCCTCTGCTGAATCAGTAGACGCGTGGGTTCGAGCCCAAACGTCAGCCGTCCTTGAAATGGTTTTGCGTGATTTCCCCATTTTCAACACCAGTAAAATGCTGGGACGGTGCCTTCTGCAGGCCACGGCCGCTTTCTTCCACATCCTTGCCCAGTTTCATTCATATTCATTCATTCCATCTCTCATCCCGGCGCGCAGGTCGCCCACGGGCGTCTAGAAAGACCTGCACTCGGTTTCTGAGGTGGCCACACGACAACAACAAATAATCAAGAAAATTCCACACATAAGTACACGGGGCTACATGACCACGATGTCACAAAGCCCTATTCGGTGGACTGGAAATAACGAGCCTGTAGAAGAATTGTTAAATGTCTGAGAAATCATCTAATTTTATAGGAATTAAACACGTAATATCAAAGTAATTTCATGCTCCATTTAACTTATACGTGTACTAGCTGTAGGTAAATTGGGAAGAACTGTAAATTTATGCAGGCCATTGCTGAGTTAAACCAGAATCACAAGCTAAATGCGAGAGGCGAGCCCAAGAAAAGGTGGACATTAACAGTACATTCATCACTGGTGGATGATAACGTGAATGTGAGTTGACATGGTGATAGATCCACGTCGAGCCATTCATTTGCAAGAAGCAGCCCGACTCTCGGCACGCCCATTAACTCTCCATACAAGCTCACGCTCTGCGTCCTTCACATTACGGCACGTTTGGGAAATTGCATTCTCCTACAATGTGGAATTTCGTGTAACCGAACTAAGTTTTGTACAAGCACGACCGCACGAAAAGAGACCTTCGAGCAGTGTAGAGCAGAAACGTGATTTTGTATGTTACTACTATCAGTGTTATCGGAACAACATGTGGAGATTTCATTTCATTACCTTGAGTTCAAAATACTCGCTAATTCCCCCCGCCCCAAGGGCTCACACCTAGTGGGACGTGGGATTGGTGACCACGGGACACCAGCTGAGTCCGGCATTGCTTCCACTTACTTTTGCTCCTATTGTCCTGTCGACCCTTTGGTCAACTCTTGTTCTCTTTCGACCCCGACGGTATTAGGGTATCCAAGGAATAGGGAGTCCCCGCCTTAATTGGCATTGTCTCATCTTTCCTGATTCCTCATTCTTCTAGGGGAGAAATCTCTTTTCATTGTCTCTCCTGCAGGGTGTATGAAGCCCTACCACTTCTGGTGAACCCTGGATATTGCTACACCCTCAAGGGTTCGCGGCTGGTGAGTTCGGAAGTTGGCGACCCCGAGGGATTCCTGAGCTTTTCTCCCTTTTTCCACTGCCACTAGGGCGGACCCTCTCCTCATTCCCTTTCCTATCTGCCGTTTCTTCCAAGCCCCTCAATCCTCATTCTTCCATCGGATTCCCCTTCTTCCATTTAAAGCACTAGCATCCATTTTGTAGTTCTTCCAAGCCCCTAATGCCCGTTTTACTTGATTAAAAATTGATTTTAATGTCTAAATTAGTGGGTTTTCTAATAGTTTGTTGGAAAGTAGAAAGAAAAAGCCGTAGGAATGAGCTATGAAGAAATCAAAAATACCCTTAAAATACCAAGGGACGGTAGGTTAATATGGCGAAAATAACTGTATTTCGAAAAATTGGAAGTATTTCTGCATTCTGGAGTCCCTCAAATGGATTTCGAAAATTGTCATTTTCTTCGGGGCAGGTTGCTCAATTATTATGTAGTCGTCTTGCGCTGATCTATTTCACTGATAAATAAAAACAGCCGTCGTATCATCGCAAGCTTCTTAGTTCTGCAGCGCGCTACTCTATTCGAGCCGAATTGATACGAGCTTAGCCGAGTTGCCCCGAGGCAAAACGCTAGTTCGATGCACGGTGCACAGAACCTCTGCACCTCGGTTTTAGAGGCCCTGTCGCCGACATGTGGGCATTAAAACTGCACCCGATCCATTGTACTACAGACTTATGGTGGCACTATCTATAAATCTTTTCATCTCTGATACCCACAACAGCCTCTCAGCTAAAGAAAGTGTACAGCAATGCAACGAACTGTGACATCAAATTACACTATCCTGGTGGACTCTGGGTTAGAAAATAATGCCAAGGTTTGGTTTCGGCGATAAATAAGCTTGGATACAAGCAATTATTTAACAGTTAATTCTCATTTCCAATTCTTGTCAGCTGATATGATGAATGTGTCTCTATTTCTGACCACTGAGTTATGTGTCCGGAGGTGTGTTCAAAGTCTTGTTTTCTACGAACAGTAGCGTTAATTTGTTTTAAACTCGTCGCGACACCAGCTCATTCTATCCCGGTGCTTGATTCATGCACACATCGGCGCATTTCTAAATCATACTCGCTTCTTTCAGATTTATTGACTAAAAGTATTGGAGGCTACAACCGATGATGTTATAATAAGCCTTCGTCTCCTCACTGCTGCATTTTGCACAATCCAAGGGATTGCTACTAGAACCAGCCAGTTCTCTAGTTTGTTTGCAGAATCAAATAATACGAAATAGATCATAAAATGTTGCTTTCATTTACCTGCCTAAAATTTGAAATATTGGCTGAACTGAAGTGAGAATTATTTTCTGCACTGAGAGTAAACATACATCAAAGTAAAATTACATGCATCGGAATATTGGAGTTGCCTGATTCCTTCACCAAAACATAAAATTGTTATGTTTTAGTTTACAATATTGCATTTATTTACAGAATCTCTGTACACAAAGCTATTACCGTGGCACACATTCTCTTGGAGTGTCTGGACCTGGCCGTTCTGCGAAGGACTCATAAACTGCCTAACACCCTTTCTCTTATTCTTCGTGATGACGGGCCGTCAGTAGACCTCGTCATCCGGTCCATGAGGGAGAGTGGTTACTTTTTTAAGTTTTAATGTAAGTTAAGACTTTTAATTCAGGTTAAGTCTGTTTTATGTTTTTTATTGCGTTCATCTATTTTATTGTTTTTTACCATCCGCCTTTTATTATTTTTATTCAAATAAGGCATAATTGTTGGGGATCACTGTCTGTTTTATATAAACCATTTTCGTTTCATCCATGGCAGTGAGCTGTTTTTATCTTCATCCTTTCATTTCACGCCATTTCATTTCATTAGGGACCGATAACCTCGATGTTAGGCCCCTTAAAACAAAAGGTGAAGATTTAAGAAGAGCCAACAAATAAATACAGCTACTATACTTGTTTGGTTGGTTGGTTCCTTAGTTTAGGGGCTGCGACAACGCGGTCATGTAGCCCCGTGTACTTTGGGTGTGTGTAGAATCTGTCTGATAACCAGTGTTAATTGTGATGACTGTATTAGTGTGTGTATCTGTTTTTTAATTCAAGTAGGGACTGCAACTTTGAATTTTCAAATAGTTCCTACTTTTGCCGCCAAACGCCACCGTCAACGACTACTAGGCCTAGTTCAGAACTAGCTACTAGACGCCACCGCAGTCGGCTCTTGGCAACGAACGTAGCAACCTAAGAGCGTTGTTTACATTCTTAACCTATCCAATTTAGTTTCACACAGGACTATACTTGTTTCTTCTGTCAAATGGTGTGGTCCTTATACCAAACGAAAGAAGGGTCAATATGTAACACATTTTGGCTCTAAAGTGGAGCTGCCTGGTTCGTTCACCAACCGTTCAATTACATTGCGAAGTTTGCTTTTTATCATCTTCTCTTCCTCATAGATGTCTTGAGAAGCATCGGTTTGAATCCAATCGCTGCCACCATACACGAGTTTTTGATATTTAATCATTTGGGAGCTTTCGAAATATGTATGTTGCAGGCACAAGTATTATTAGTGAGTTGTTTATTAAATACAACTCATTTTTACATATCACCGTCACAACTACACCATGGATCGAATCATGGCCTAGTTTGTTAGCATTTGAGGGTGTCAGTAGATTTACTGGCATATTGGAGATCCCCTTCGGGGCAAAATTCCGACAGCCAGGCATCGTAAGTAACGTAACACCAATAGCAATATATTATTAAATACTACATTAACTACCAACAATCCCATCCTTCACCATGACAACTAGAGTACATATATATCTAACACAGAATAATACTACTGTAGTAAATGGGAGGAAGGGGGGATTTTTATAGGTTGGGTGAATGGTAATAAATGAAAGAAATTGTGTTTTTTGAGGATTTTTATTTCGTGTCCCACAAAGCAACGCGTTAAAAGGAGCAAATTTTCAGATATACGGATATGTGAATATAAATTGAGGGGGCTTACTCATATTACAATTCGACATTCGAATAAATTGCGATGATTTGTTTTCTTTCATTTAACTTACTACTGCTTTATTATTTCATTATATCTACATTTTATTTTGTTTCACAATGAATGCAAGATGGAAATGCTAAACCCATTTTCTGGAGATTATAGAAAGATGTTCTGATTTATTATTCAAGCCAAGCATTGTATATAGCCTGATTACAAGACAGAATATCCTTCCGATAGTCTACTTTAATTTCCAATATTTTAGTCTGGTTTATTTGAACAAGTTTTGTGAACAAACATTTTTTTTTATTAAGACGGAAGAATATTTTGCTCTTTGAATGATAAAAGCAATTTTTTCCTAAGGTAATATCTTAAAGAAGTAATTCGAAATCAAAAGCAATGGGCTAATGAACCGAACACGGTGAGGCGTAGCGTCTTTCAATCGGGTTCGTAAAGGAAGCGTGTTCCACCTGGCTCCATCGGGCGAAGAGCTTACTCTGCTCGCCTTTATAACCAGCCAAGAACTGCGAAATCGAACACGATCTGAGAACGAGGGCCAAGCTACTTGAAGGAACAGCTCTTCGTTGAGCTAGAGTTTCGGTAGATTTCATTAGAATGCTTCCTATTGCAATGGGTACCATGCAACGACTTCCGAAAAATGTCGGCATATCTTCGCGTTTCACATCCCCCAGACCCCTATACTACCATCAGGTCAAGAGTTTAGACCTATAAATAGTAAATAAATCACTTTCCTGTGGACACGATAAATGCCGTCATTTTCCACCAATCACGTTAGAATTTATTCCTAAGCTTATACTAAAACCATTCTAAATCTCGTTGAGTTCGTTAAAGAGCAAAGTCGCACCCAGGGGGTGGTTGAAATATTGCTGTAACTTTCTTAGTAAGTGAAAACTCGAATCCATTCAAAGTTCGTCCTATTCTTGGAATGAAAATCCACAGCCTGCTTCCAGTCGACCGACCGGGTCAGGGAATGGAATGAATGAAGCCCCCATCTAGCGGCGAGGATATGAACTGTGTCGGTTGCCGAAGCCTGTCGCACTATCCTGGGCCAATGATTAAATGAATGACAGATGAAATGAAATGACATTGGAGAGTGTTGCTGGAATATCATTGGGACAGGGAAAACCGGAGTACCCGGAGAAGAACGTGTCCGCCTCTGCTTTGTCCAGCACAGTTCTCACATGGAGTGACCGGGATTTGAACCACGGACTCAGCTGTGAGAGGCTGGCGTGATGCCGCCTAAGCCACGGAGGCTCTACTATTCTTGGAATAGGCCTAAGGGCCAAAAATTATCCCAGTGATGGTTTTTTGGATAGCACCAACCATTGCTCAAGGGGGTTGGAAAAATTGAGTTTTGAGAGAAAAAGAAATCATGCCTCACTTAGTAGACCCCATATGAAAACCGTTATTTTTTTTTCTCATAGCCTGTGTATCGGTGGTGGCTACATCAGAGTGTGTAGCGGTGATTATTACGGTGAGGGATTGGAAACTTCCCTTGACGAGAGCCCTTCCTGACAGAACGTAACAATATGGATACAATCAAACGGCGGTATTGACCTTCTAGGAATGGCCGAACTACAGACAACACGTGCAGTGTACTGTACCTCCTTCCTGGTGGAATGATTGGACCTGATCGTTTGTCGTACGCCCGCTGTCTAATAGGCCCTGCTCATACATGGTTGTGTACAGCTTTGGGCAGGTTTAGTGACATCTAGGAACAGTCAAAGGGACTGTGTTCGTGATGATGTATCCACATTCAGCGTCAGAGGGCAGGCGATCCTGGAACCGAGGTGTTGCAATGCTCTTATTTGATGAATCCTTAACAGAGCGCTTCAGAATTCGTTTCTCCATCTGGAAAACTAATGCAGTGGATCTTGGATAATTCGAACATCAAGGAACCTGTAAAAAAATTCGTATTATCCAAAAAATCGAATTAAGAAGTTCTTTGGAAAGGGTTGAGAAAATATTCAAATTTTATGTTTTCATCCAAGAACCTTCATTAAATATATTACATAGGTTTTAAGCTTGCCACGGTGGGTGAGTGGTTATCGTGTCGGTCTACTAACCCCAAGATTGCAGGTTCGCCCCTGGCCGTGGTAAGTGATTTTTGAAAGGCGGCAAAAATACGATATGCATGTCATACGATGTTGGCATGCCAAAGAACCCATTTGAATTCAGTAGGCCGAGTTCATAATGGCAACATTAATCTCGGGAGTTTCCGCCAACACAAAGTTTCTCATTTCTCTACTAGAAAGCGCTATAGTGTTCAAGGAACTTAGATATCTAACATCTAACCTCCTTGACTTTCATAGTCAAGGAACAACGAAATTCGACATGCAAGTTACCCTCTGGGTGTCAAATAGCAAAGCTTGCACCAGGCACCCGAGGCCATACGATATTATTATTATTATTACATAGGTTTTAAACAAGTAAAGTGCTTATACACTATGTATTACGTTTGCATAATGATTTACGTTCATCGAAGCAGATTAACAGACACCAGTACTGTTTAATGGCTTTATCATGAATAACCTCAAAAGTTTCAAATGATAAACAAATGTAATATTCCCCTATTTAACGACAGTAGTAATCCAGAAATCTAGTTAAGTCTTAGAGAAATCTATGTTTTTTTCAAAAAAGTTTGAGATTTTTATCTTTTTCCTACAATTAAGTCTCGCGGCCATCACAAAAGAATCTAACAAATTTAAGGAACGGAATGCGGAATCTCTTACGTCATTTTTTTCTTAAAAAATACACCTAAGTTCTGTGATGGGATTTGTTACTTTGGCTGCACTCGGATCAGTTTTTTTCGGGAAATTCCTCCACGTGTTCATCGCCAGATACGTCGTCACCATCTTGTTTTTCGGAGTTCAGTACATCAGCGATGATATCTGCGTCGGTCAGCTCGCCACAAACTGCGACATTTTCGTCCACGTTGACAAAGTCCTTGGAAGGAGCGTCGCAGGCGTGTTGTTAGTCACGAAGGCAAAACAATCGAGTAACCACGATTTCTTAGCATTGATTGTATATAAAATGCTAGAGACCAAGAGATAAATTCGAATCAAAGAAGATTTCGAATTATAGAAGGTCGAATTAGCCACGTTCCACTGTATAGAGCATTGTTCTAATAATAAGACCTCGTCTGTACATTTATTTTATTTTGTTAGTAACATTGTTAGCCCTTCGTTCCTGTAACAGTAACTGTTATTAGTAACGGGGATACAAATAACGGGTTACTACCCGGCCCTGCTACTAATACAACTAGCTTGAAGGAAATTGTTGATTAAAGTTAGTTGGGTTTTGTCGATTATCTCAACAGAGAAACTGGAGTCGTAAGAGTCCTGTAGAAATCTCACCCAACATTACGACTAGAATTGGTCCGTTGTAAGTGACGGAGTTAGCTTAGAACGAAACGAGATTTGTGCGAGGCCTCGTGAAGTCTCCTTGTCATCCAGACCGTTGCTATGAGACGCCACCTAACCTTGTTTTACTCTGAAAGCCCTCCCCCCCCCCCCCCATCTCCTTCATCCTTCCTTCTTTCCTTTCTTCTAGGTAAACAGACACTTTGTGCTGTTAGAAGAGGGCGCAACTTCTTCACTTAATTAGCCTATTATGACTGGATGTTTTATAACTTCCAGTTGCTTCTCCTAATAGTTAACAGCTTCGACTGAATTGAAACAAGTGTTATTTGACACAAACTATAGCTAAAATGAAAGAAAAGATACTCTCCGTGAACATGTATATGTGAGTAGCCTAATTCGTGCGTGTGTGTGCCATTTGTAAGGTGCTCTAACAAGGGAACGTGGATAAGTGAATCTCCTGATCTCGCTAAAACATTGCACACGTCTCGATAGGATCGCAATTAAACTTTCATAGTTAAACCTATCTACATTAATTAGAATAAGATTAAGATAGTACATCATTAATAGTCATTATTAGTGGTTTGATAATTGTTTATACCATTGTAAATTATTTGTATATACTGGACTTTTTTTTTAAAATTGTCTTACTGAGCAGGATTTTTGTATTAGGCTATTTGGGAATCACTGCAACTAATAATCACATGTATCAGGTGATGGTTGCAATAAACAATATTCTCACCCCAATCTCTGGCTATCCAAGATTCGTCATTAATATGGACGTGTATCTGCAAAGCTTAGACGTTCGTGTTGCACGTTTAGTGCGTATTGTGATTACTGTGATTGTTGGTCTTGCCTAGACACCAATTAGCATTGCGCGAACATCTGTATATCCATAATTCGTATATGAAAAGCAGAAAATCTTGTTCTGAAACGAGACGAAAATTTCGAATCAAGTTTCCAGGAAGACCTGTGCCTAATGTCCTAAACGATTCAAGGAAACAGGCTCCGTAAATAATAAAAGAGCTGACAGACATTCTTTCATCAGAAGATGTCAGGTGTATGTTACAAGAGAGGGAGGACATTTTCAGCATCACCTATGAGCTCTGTAAATACACATTATTGAACTTGTTTGGTAAAAGTGTGAAAGTGCACGCCTACCACCAGCTGGACCGGGTACGTGCGCCCGCGATCTGCGCCAGTCAAAGCCGGCTTAGCTTGCCGTGTTTATCGGGTCGCACATAGATAATGACCCTGGAGATACATTCATAGTTACATACCACCTCAAGGTGTTGAGGCTAACATTCTTGGCTCTCACCCCTGACGCATAGGTTCAATTTCCAGTTCTACCAAGAAATTTAAATCTGATCTGATGACTGGAATGAGTCGTGGTTAGAGTCGTAAATGGGTTAGGGCCAGCAATCTAAATTTCCCAGTGTACATTTACTCAACGACTTGTTCGTTTTTGAATGCTGATTTTTTCCCCGTAATTTTTGTATATATTATAGTTATTAGTTTTATTTCATTCTTGTTTTATTAATTTTCGGTCTTATCAAATTTAGGAGACCATCTCTAAATTTTAAATTCTATTCCAAATTTGTATACTTTAATCTGTGTTAAAAGAGGGGCAGATGACCTCGTAATTCCGCCCCTTAAATTAACAATAACTAACTAGAGTCGTGAATCGAACCTGGACCTCGGGTTTGACATGCATATATTACCGATACGGTATTATAATTTCTTATCAATAGGTGGCCATTAGAATTGGATCATATTGCAATAGATGCCCTTTAACTTATTTCAAGGACTGTTTGAAGATTTTGTGAACCAAGGCGCTGGTCTGAACGCCTGCTATAAACACAGTCTGCCTGTGGTAAGCCCACGCCTGCCTTGTTACATTAATATCTCCGAGAGTCTGGAGCACTTTGCAAATAATTTATTGCGAATGTGCGTCAGTAATTCTAGCGTAGGCTTTCCCAAGGCTGCGATAAAAGTCTTGTTATTATCATCATACAATGAAAACATTGAGATGACAAGATCTCGGAGATGAATTTAAATTATTTTAGCACATAACTTTAACTATGATAATGTTTGTATTCAGGGTGATTGTAATGCGCCACTTCCCGTGCTTTACGGACACTTGCTATACCATAGATCCTGAGTGCCAAGTATTAAATTATGACGTCATGGGGTAGCGCACCACGACCGCGATGGGGATCTACAGCAAGTCTGGAGAATGAATATTTGAATCCCGGGCAAAATTCCAGTACCCCGGTGTATCTAAAAGCCACCGTAGTTAAACGGGACGTACAGTAAAACCAATAACATTATTAATATTGTTATTATTATTATTATTATTATTATTATTATTATTATTATTATTATATGCTCATCGTAGGTCTTCGCTCTATAGATGCAACAAATTGCAATAACGGAGGGTGGAACCCAATACAGTCATATTGGGAACAACGCCAGGTAGAGGAGGAAAAGGAAGAAGAAGAAGAAGAAGAAGAAGAAGAAGAAGAAGAAGAAGAAGAAGAAGAAGAAGAAGAAGAAGAAGAAGAAGAAGAAGAAGAAGTAGTTTATGACCCGTATGAAACCAGTGTTAGATATTCCGTGTGAGGTGACTAAGTAACATAGAAGTTGCCACTACGAATTGAAGAATTCTTACTTTTATTGCATTGCAGTGTTGGTTTAACAGCATACCTCTACATTCCACTCGCTTCACCTTGGTACTTCATTGAGCTCCTCTGCTACTAAAACAGTGATCTGGCTTCTCATTACAGTGGAACATAAAACTCGTTTATGACACCCCGCTGATCATTCGATCCACAAAAAAAAAGGGAATATTCTCTTTGAACGGCTCTGTAGGGACACCGTAAGTCAAGGGGAGCTCCTCTCAACCTCACCTTATATTTTCTGCTAGTCTTATCAGCGTCTTCAAATAAGTTATACCATTTATGAGTGTCCTGGGCTCCATGGAATAACTTTCTGTGTGTTACTCACTTTTACAACTGGAGTAGTGTGATACGAGTTTTATGGTTTGTACCACGTAGCTTCATGTAATGTCATACCTACTAAGGAGAACATAAATTTCTGTAAGGTGATTAATTATAGCTATCTTGCTAACATTACCTGATAAGGTACTCTCTGGGCAAGGATTACTACAGTTCAGTTGAGTACTGAGGTAGTAATTTGGATCCGGCCATCTTTAGTGCACCCCCCCCCCCCCCAGGGGCTCACATCTAGTGGGACGCGGGTTGGCGACCACGGGGCCCCAGCAGAGTCCGGCATTGCTTCCACTTACTTGTGCCGGGCTCCTCTCTGTCTTCTTTCCTTTCGACCTCACTTGGTCAACTCTTGTTCTCTTCCGACCCCGACGGTATTAGGGTATCCGAGGCCGAGGGAGTCTCTTCCTTTCCCACCTTAATTGGCCCTTGTCTCATCTTTTCTGATTCACTCCTTCTGCGAGGGGTTAGCCTTCTTTTTCTTTTCATGTTATCTCCTGCCTTCTGCTCAAGGTCCTCAAGGAGGCCGGGTGTATGTAGCCCCACCACTTTTGGTGCACGCTAGATAATGCTACACCCTCATGGGCTCACGGCTGGTGAGTTCGGGAGTTGGCGACCCCGAGGGATTCCTGAGCTGGATCCGTTTTCCCCTTTTGTCCCTTATCTTTGGGGCGGACCCTCTCCTCTTTCACTGTCCTATCTGCCTTTCATGGCTCTCCTTCCAATTCCCTCAGTACGCATTCTTCGAGGGTTGAGGGCATTTCTTTTCCTCCTGTCGTTTATTTGCCTTCTTCTCCTTTAGTTTTCCATTTCTTCTTCTAGTATGTAGGGTGGTAGTTAGTTTTAGTTTTAAGTTTGCTTTTAATTTTCATCTTCACGATCACCCAAACCATCAGGGGCCGATAACGTAGAAGTTAGGCCCCTTAAAACTACAATTATCAACATCATCATCATCATCTTTAGTGGCCTTGAAGTACGTAATGAATTCTGGGTTTGATTCTCCGCTCCACCAAGAAATTTAATTGAGACCTGAGGTTTGAAAAGAGGTTCTCTCCACCTCGCAACTCACAACAGGTGGGCCATATTTTCACCTTATCCATCCTAAAAGTGCTTTTCCCTATTATGGAGGAGATACAGTTTAATAAGCCAAATAAGTAACAATTTTAATTTTATCACTGTGGTTGTCATGAATATTTTACAATTATACACACTTAGCAGGAAACATGGGATTCCTAGCTACAAGCAGCAACTATTACATTTTCAAAATTCGAAACAATATTATTTTTTATCAAGTTGCCCTCACTTTGAACTGTTTTTCGTCGTTTCCCTCACATCTCATGTTTATAGGGTTGGTTTTGCTTATATTATCATTATTTTTATTTTTCTTGTTAATTTTTTAATTTCTTAATGTATATATTTTAACTTTTTTAGTCTTTTAAAATATTTATATTTTACTTTATACTAATGACATGCTTCTATTTAATTTCTTCTTCGTCTTATGCTTCCTTTTCCTCCAGTATTCCTTTATACTGTAAGGACGCTGCGTGCTGCTGCTTCTGTTCATCCATCCAGATTCTTCCAGTCTTCGCAGTTCTTTCATCTTGGAGCCCTTCCATATTTGGAATAATGGTCCACAATGTATCCCTATCTAACATATGAACTTCCTGAATGTTGGACCTTTCTAGATCTTCTTGTTCCATAGGTAGTCTAATATCGTTTTGGTTGTTCTGGTTTTGTCCATTCTGTACAAGTGTCCGTGAAATGACTACCTCCTTCTTTTCATGGTTTTTGAGATTTTCTCCACATTCTTGTAGATTCATTATGCTCTTTTATAATTTTTAATTTTATTAATATTTTATTTAATTTATTTTCATTTAATTGATATTTTATTTATTTATTAATTTATTTTATTTTAAATTTTTCATTTTTCATTTTTTTTGAACAGCGTAATTTTTAAACTTCCAGATACAAAGAAATCCTCTGTCATTTACACATCTGTTAATTAGACAGCGTAATACCATTTTCATTAAGGGAAAATTAAAAGATTAAAAGACAGATTCCACATACACACACACACACACACACACACACACACACACGCGCGTGAACACTTGGACTGCTAACCACGATATCCAATCAAAGATAACAATAACGCAAACAATAAGAAGGGAACTCACTTTTCCTGAGCCTTTGTAGAGTAATCAATCCCACCAGCAAAAGGGATCATGCTGTACTGATGTACATGTAATGAAAATAAAGAGTGAATGGAGTATCTTGAGCACGCTCCTACAAGCAATTAAAAGTCCTCTTTGAAGCTTTGCCACAACGCAACTTGTCAACTCAACTCCACTCCACAAGGGCGTTATTGACTATGCATATGCTTGCTACGACACTTTGATGGTTAAAAGGAGACCTTGTTATTCTCAATGAATCAGTATTAGCATATTGCATACGAAAACATCGTCAACTGCTTTATTTCACAGACCTGGACACACTCTTTGTTGATGGTTCATTTAGAAACCAGGGATACTTTGATAATCAGTCCCATCTACAACACCTGTAATGGTGAGGCTTATCTTATTACCTGTGTTATTTTCATGCTTTTGGTTATTGCTGTACTGTGCTTTCTGTAGCCTAGCTGAGCGTACAAACTCCTGTCTCGAAGGTCATCTGTCAGAAGACCACCTTGTGGTGTAGCGGATAGCATTCTTGGCTGTCGCTTTAGAAATCCGGGTATAATTCCCTTTTGGTCTGAGGGCTGGAACGGGTAAACTCAACGTCATGAAGATTAACTGAGAAGAGGTGGGTTAGATTCCCATTTCAGCCATTCTGGAAATGGTTATGGTTTCCAGGCAAATTTTGAGACGGTTCCTAACTTAATGTCACGGCCGACTCCTTCCCAATGCTCACCTTAATCACAAATACACACCACTACATACACCACAATGACACAAGTTGCCTGAATTATTATACACACACCAAAGTACACGGGGCTAGAAGATCATTATGTCCAAACCCTCCCAAACGACCCAAATCAACAACAATCTGTCATGAAATGTCTGATTTAATGCCGGCATTGTTCCTAAGTTAAGGCCACGGACGTCTACTTCCCAATCCTCACCAACATTTCAAATACTCACACTATTATAGACTCCACATTATCACAGGTTATCGGACACAGTCCACACATACCCGAGTACACGGGGCTGCTGACCGAAATATGTCCCAAGCCCCTGATACGAATTAGCAACAACAAAATAAGAACTTTGACATGAAATTCAAAAATATTTCAGTGCAATATGGAGACTTATTGTGTAGAAGAGTACAGGGTCATCGAAGAATAATGCCTAGATTTTAAATAATTGCTATAAAAACTATTAAAGGTAATGTAATGGTTTTAGCCTTAAAATGCGTGGAAATGATAACATTTCTTTCATACCATAGTAAGTTTCAATGTAAACTCTGTTTGTTGCTCTGCAATGTGTAATCCACTCCGTGCGTTGAATCATAATATCTGGAGTAACAGAGAGATGGCGGCAGAAATTCGCTCCCGGAGATGTACCAAATCACGAATCCTTCCTGCGTAAACAACGATTTTTATGTACCCCCAGAATAAAAATCCAAAGTCTGGACTTCTGGGAGGCTAGGAAATGGGAGCATCTCTGCCGATCCAACCGTTTGCAAATCGTGCGACGAGCGTATCGCGTACCGCGTGAAGGTAGTGAGGTGGAGCCCCATTTTGCATAAAAATGACACGTTGTCCAGTCTGTTGTTCGATGTCTTCTATTTAAGGGAAGCATGTTGAGGTAAATTAGGCCTGTCTTCTTCTTCTCGCGTATGGGTCACTTAGGACCACGTGGAATCAACGTATGTTGAGCCTTCCTCCTTGCCCAATAGCTCTTCATATGCATGGATTGTTGTAGTTTCTGTTCCTCCGACCATGTACGTCGTGTTGGTTTCTTCTGATCTTCCTCTAATCCCCTTGTGTGAACAATATTCCTGATTACATTTCTATTCATCAGTTCTGGCGATCCCATCTCCACTAGGACCCTCTCCACCTGTTTGTACCACTTTGGTCTTGTACGTTTGTTCTGCAGAAATTTATGGATTCGGTAAGTAAGTCTCGATTCATTCTTTCCGAATGGCCCAAAAATCGAATTCGTCTCAATCTCATGGTATCGGTAAGTTTAGACATTTTCTTATACATATCAGAGTTGGGTTTGGGATAGTGTATGCCATTTTTAATTCTGGGCCCTAAGATCTTTCGCATAATTTTCCTTTCCTTAATCTCTAATTGTTACTTTAATGTTTTAAGTTGAAAATTGAGCGTTTCTGAAGCATAAAGAGCTTCCAATTTAATCACTGTTAAGTAATGGCGAATTTTACTATTCCATGACAAGTATTGCTTGTTATAAATATTTTTGGTGTATTGAAAAGCAACCTCCATTTTCTGGAATTTTGATATTACAGATTTATTTTCATTGCCATTTTCTGTAACCCATTCGCCTAAGTATTTGATTGTTTCTTCAGCGAAAAAGAAAGGCCCAATAACTTGGTCATGAAGTAACCTGCATCACACATTGACTTTGGGAGAATCACAAACATACTCGTGGATTTTGTTAGGCAAGTAGTCCGTGCATACCAAGGTTACGCTAATGCATTAAACAAAACTTGGGCTAACCACACAGTGAAAGAATCACTCATTTAAGGGGTCAAGTACAGCTTCAAAAAATCAACTTTTCAAAATATTTTTTATTTTATGCTCCTATCATTTAGGAACTTTTTGGTGCAAGATGTATGTCATGATGCACCATAGTTCTTGAGTAGTTATATAATAGGGAAGGCCCTGCACCCAATGATCGTCCTGGTTAATGGTATGTAAGATTTTTGCACAAATATTTATCGCTCATTTTCTCAGAGTTGTGTTTTTGACACCCGTTTTAATGATAACTCAAAAACTAATTGACATACACTAATGAAATTTTGTGTGTGTATTTCTGCTTACTATATCTACAAAATGATGTAAATTTATGTCTCTCTCTGAGATAGTTTCTTTAAAAAAGTAAATGTAGCAAAAATATTGTAAAATGTTGACATTCTCTTTTCAATACAAAAGTAAAAATATTTTTTGTTAAGATATGTTGCTGAAAGTACTTGCATTTCGAGAGGAATATCTTTGTAATAACATAAAATTAACAGAACCTAAAATTGTTGAAAATTACTGGCGTTATCACTAGAACACTGCAGTTGTGTGATGAACAACCATCATTTTGAATTTTGAAACCATACCCAAATTATTTTTTGACATGAATGTAATACTGTTTCTCGTACAAAATATGCTAGTGTTTCATGTGCAAAAAGTGTCATTGCTGTAACTGTTGTGGTTTTGAAGGAAGAAACAAAATGTTAAAATTTTACCATGGTAACCTGTACCTGACCCCTTAATATATAAGGTTTCGATGTTATATTTTTTTAAATCTAGGTATTGTTTTTCGATGACCCTGTAGTATGATTCGCTTGCTATATTTGGAGTGAAATAAAATTGTAGAATAGGGACGCGTACTGCGCGTGGCCTAACTGCTCGGCTAATTACATGTCGAGCCAGTGTGCAGACCGTCTGGTTCATGGTTCGCAGCGCACGAGCACAGTTTTTCCTTCAAGAGTTCTCCGGACCAGAAATTTCCAACGACCAACTCTCAGACTATCCCCAGTACTGACATTAACTCGACCAGTAATCTAATTCAAGCCACACAGCAACTGCCCAGGACTGTGTAGTAGCTGGAGACTCTATGGGGTACAATATTTCGGTGCCACGTTTATTATTATTATTATTATTATTATTATTATTATTATTATTATTATTATTATTATTATTATTATTATCTGACCAAACTTCTGACTATACATGGGTATTTTTGGTCTTACCTCAAGAAGATGAGTAAGTATATTCTCAACAATGCATCTATTGCTCTGAGGCTATTGATGATGCCCAACACACCCTTTTCTCCTGCAAGATATGGATTGATAAGAGGGAATTACTTCAATAAAAGATTGGACAACAGATCACCCAAGATAAGATAGTGGAAATGATGCTTCAAGATGAGTCGCACTGATACAATGTAGCTTATTACGTTATTACACTGAAGAAATTCTTCGAACGAAGGAGAAAGATCTGGACCGTTACGAATGAAGAATAGTTGAGGTCAAGTGTCCTGGTATATGGTCCTAGCCTGAAGTAATGTGTTAAACGGTAACTTATTTTGTAGTAAAACTGCAGTAAAAATTCATATCTGTAGGACTAGCAGTTTTTGAGAAAAATGCATTTTAGTGGAAAAACAGGGCTTTTACATGATGTTATTAGACATCTATATGAGGGGGTGTTAATTTAAAATTTCGCTGCTCTAGGTAAAACATTTCATCTCCAAAAGTATTAAAGCTAGAGCAGCGAACTTTTAAATGGAAACCCCTCATAACATCATGTAAAACAATTACTGAAATGCTGTTACTTTAGGGACAAATGTGCATCAAACGAAATTTACGCGTGTCCCTAAACTTTCTGCAAGCACTGTACACACACACACACACACACGGACAAAAGGTGATCACATAAACCTTTTTTTTTTTTCATAAATGAAAATAGGCTAAAAATACATATTAATGTATAATTTGGGATCTGCTGTTCACTCAACTCCACCAGTGAGTCATGCACTTTAATCTTAAGTTTCGTATCCAGATTGCACCACAATATCCAGTTCTGCCATCAGTGTTCCAAATAGCGTTACTGAGAAATCTTACGCAAATTGGTACGATGCCGATGCAACTATTTTTAAGCCTCCACATCTGATATGTAGAATGACTTGTTGCGTGGCGTATCGGTAATGTTATTTTCTGCTGTACCCAAGGTTTGAGGATCAATTCCTTGCGCAGTCGGTTGGCATTTAGGGGTGAACAAATGCGAGGGAGCCGTGTCAATAGATTTAGTGGCACGTTAAGGATCCCCTTCGGGGCAAAATTCCGACACCCCGGTGTTTCTAAAATCCTCGAGGTTATGTAAGACCGAGTGAGGTACTGCAGAAAAGGGCCAGTGCTCTCTACAAATGTTTTAATATCCGTTTACTTTCCAAATTAATTTCGATAAGTTAAAGATTGTTGTGACTTAGGCGCATACATATATGACAAATTAAGGCGTTATGTAGTATACCTGTGAAATGATTATTATACATTTTGCATGTATTATTTAATAATAACTAATCTATCATAGGATTGTATTATGTTGTTATATTCACATGTAATGGATGTCATAGTTAATTGTAATTGAAATTAATTTTAAAATAAAAGTAAAATATTGTTATTTATCAAATTTGAGAATGTCATTAATTATTTTACCAAACTAATGATGTGTTCCTCTTCTTTCAGGTAAGAGATCAAGCTCGTCTTAGCTGACTTATTCGGGAATGGTAAATACAACTTATCATAATTATTTGCAGTGTCTCCGCAATGTCTCTCAGCTTTGAACTGTTTTGATATTGTGCGTATTAAGGATGGTATGATTGTGTTTCTCCAAAAACTATATTTTTCCCATCCCTTTGGTCAATGGTTGGTGCTATCAAAAAGTTTACTGATTTAATTTTCTGTCCTTTATCCGAAGAATTGTATGGACTTGAATTTAATTCGATTTTTCCCATATTGAGAAAATTATATGATATTTCGCGTTTCCTTCCGCTCCCTCCCCCTCACTCTATCCACCCTCACCCCTTCCCCCTTTCCCCCGCTCTCCGCCCTCCCCCTTTCGCCCTCTCCCCCCCCCCCCCCTATTTCCACCTCATTGGTTCGATTTTGCCATTAACGAACTCGACCAAGATTATGGTTGGTTAAATTTTACGTGTACGTTTCAAAGTGATTGGTGAAAAAAGACGGTAGTTATCATGTCCACAAGAAACTTTTGAACTGACATGACGGTTGACATTACACATGGAAGATTGTACACTCAAATACAATATTTTCACGCGTATTAGAAATACGTAGTAAAAGAGCAATAAAAGAGAAAATAAAGGCGCAGTCGTTAACGCTGATTGATGTGGGGAAAGGGGAGGAGAAGACAAGTCGACTGTTGTGAATGTTATCGACTACTCTACATAAAATGAGCATGACGAAGGAATATATTCAATAGCTGTAGTATTTATTTCAATAAACAAAACTCTCTCCACATGACATGACGTCTAAAGTAAGAAATGATTTACAGCCGTGAAGTCTAACGAGCACTTGAACACCTGCAACCGGAAGATAAAACCCCCAGACTCGCCAAGTGGCTTTGTCATCCCAGCAGTTGTTTATCATTCTATAGAGTTCTCTATTTCGTCTTCCCCCTCTCTCCTTGTGACGTATCGGCGCTGATATTTTACAGTGACGTAATTCTATTTGGTAGCACACAGCAGCTGTGATCTTGCCATGAAATTACATTAGTGTAAAGTGCGTACGTACAGTATACTGTGAAGTTGCAAGTTACTTAGCATAGGCTGGTCCCTCTCGACAAGTAGACTACTGCCGATGCCATAAATTGTGCCTCACACCGCGTACTGCTAACCATTACATACATGGCTTTAATGGCCCAGCTATTAATTTTTCCTTCCCGTACTTTTATTTTAGAAATAACAATATGTTCAGTAAAGAACATATAGCCTACTTTCTCCTAAATGTATGAGTATAGTTATAACTCGTTGTTATTATCAAAGAGTATAATAGAACTATTCTTTGTTGAAGACCTTAGAAACGATTTACCTCTACCAAACGCCACGACCTAGATAAAAACTGCTACCATCATTGAAGAAAGAAAGAAAGAAAGAAAGATAAGAAGTATATCAAGAATGTTATGGATCTGGAGACATAATCGACCGGACTGGCGGCGTGGCTCAGCGGTAACGTTCTCGCTTGCTGGGCCCTAGGTTGCAGGTTCGTATCCTGCTGGCATTTGAGGGTGCACAAATGCGAGGGAGCCGTGTCAGTACATTTACTGGCACGTTAAAGATCCCCTTCGGGCCAAAATTCCGGCACCCCGGTGTCTCTAAAAGCAGCAGTAGTTAAAAGGGATGTAAAACCAATAACATTATTATTATTATTATTACGACCTGCCGTGGGCAACATCCAACTTTGAGTTGAGGCATGTCTTTACACGTCTGGTTGTGCATGGCTTTCACAACCCTAATTGAATTAACAAATCTTTCCATGACCCTACAGAGACGTGTGTATACAAACTATGTGGATATTTTCGATAATATAATCCTAACAGAGCGAGTGCATTCTAGCGGCCAGAATAAGAAACTTTTCAATAAAATCTGGAAGTTACCTTTTTGGCAGCTAGATGTCTCGAGTAAATCTGCTGGCGAATTATGTTTTAATTAAATATATATTTTACACCATAATGTGGACAATATAACGCTTAATAACATTTTCAAGTAACGCAAAATAGGCTGTTACAAACCCTTTAAAATAAAAAGTTAAAATGTATCGTAGTATCAACTTGTCATTCTTCAAATTCGATGCGCATAGAATGATAATGGTATAGTAATCAATGGATCCCCACGTAGACTAGTCGGGACATCTAGTGGTGAAATATCGAACAATATAATCCTAACAGAGCGAGTGCATTCTAGCGGCCAGAAGAAGAAACTTTTCAATAAAATCTGGAAGTTACCTTTTTGGCAGCTAGATGTCTCGAGTAAATCTGCTGGCGAATTATGTTTTAATTAAATATATAATTTACACCATAATTTGCACAATATAACGCTTAATTTTAAAACATCTGAGTCATTACAAAACAATAAACATATAACATTTCAAGCAAAAAAACTAGCTCTGATCGGGTTTGAACCATAGGAATCTGAGCGACAGGCTATTGCTCTACCACTGAGCTAATTGTGTCAACGAATATCGTTCTATTTAAAATGACTTACATAGAACTTGTTAGCAAATAATGATTTATACTAAACGATTTCATCACTGGAGTATATTATTTATATATAAAGCATTTCATACAAAGTTTATTTATTTTTTATCAGTACGCTATATTGCATTCAATACTCAAATTAGTGAAATATAAGTCAGGCACAAGATATCCGCTGCCATCTTGTCTTATTAATGAATCAGCTGAGCTTTTTAAAATCACGTCTGCACTATAGTATTACAAAATAAACTTTTAATTTCGTACGTGCCTCTTCCTTTAGAACAGTTAAAACGATTCTCGGCTCGATAATCGGAACTGGTGGGTCCCATGATATGGATTATAAAGTTTGCATAATTCGCACGGCCGCCAACCTGAAATGGTATGGCGGACGACCTTGTAGTTTGGTCACAAGACGCATCCTATACGAAGGTATGTTGTTACCAAATTTGGTAGAGATTGGATGATTTGGTTAGTCGTTATTTGATTTTACGTTTTGAACGTTTGAGTGGCCGCCATTCAGTTTTAGTAAAGATGGCGGCGATATAAAACATGACACTGAGGTGTCCTTTGCTAGTGCTACCTTTGTACCAAATTTCGTTCAATTCGCATTCACCGTGTTCGAATTGATAGGGGGGGACAGACATTCAGAGTACACACACTCACACACACACACACACAGACTCACACACATACACATACACACACACAGACTCACACACACACATACACACACACAGACTCACACACTTTTTTCGCCCTGTGTTGATCTCATAAGTCTACTTTCATTTCTTGCAAAAATCGAAAGTAGGCTAAAAAGAGATACAATGTAAATGAATAAACATTTTACCAAAAAAGACTCACCCACACGCACTAGAGCTGGTAATAATAATAATAATAATAATAATAATAATAATAATAATAATAATAATAATAATAATAATAATAATAATAATAATAAAGGAATTAGGATTACCAAACTTACATGACAGGAAGGAAATCAGGAAAATCACTCAGACGCGGGGTTTCGAGGAGGAAGAGAAGAAGACTACACAACATCGATGGTTAGAGCAGCGGAAACAGACCCACTCGTTGCGAATGAAGGAATACTGGGCCAACAGGAAGGCTAGAAAGTGTTGATTTCGCGTGGTCCCAAGCGACCCATTCGCAAGCTTTGTTATTTGACACCCAAAGGGAAGCTTGTATGTCGAATTTCGTTGTTCCTTGAAGTACTATGAAAGTCAAGGAGGTTAGGTATCTAAGCTCCTTGAACACTATAGCACTTTCGAGTAGAGAAATGAGGAACTTTGTGTGGGCGGACACTCCCGAGATTAATTTTGCCATGATGAACACTGCCTACTGAATTCAAATGGGTTCTTTGACATGCCAACATCGTATGACATGGTGTCGTAATTTTGGCCACCTTTCAAAAAAAAAACATTTACCACGGCCAGGAGCGAACCTGCAAGCTTGGGGTTAGTAGACCGACACGTTAACCACTCACCCACCCTTGTTCCTGTGACAAAATCTACAATTTTGATCCCTACAAATTCTCTATTGAATGCCATGGAGCACTAGACCATAATAACAGGAGTCATAGTTGTACAGTTTCCACAATAATACAAGGTTCATAGCCACCTTTTGTGGTATTTGGGCACGAATTGAGACTAGGTTCAATTCCTGGCTCTGCCAAAATATTTAATTCTCATCTGAGAGATGGAACGGGGTACACTCAGTCTTGTGAGGCAAAACTGAGAAGAAGCAGGTTCGATTCCTACCTCAGTCATCTTGGAAGTGGTTTTCCGTGGCTTCCCACTTCTACTCCAAGCAAATAGCGGGATGGTCCCTAATATAAGGCCACGGCCACTTCCTACCCAAATCCTACCTTAATTACAAATACACAAAATAGTACAGACATTACAGTGACACACGTTATTAGACAAAATCTACAGACACCGAAGTACACGGGGCTACATGACTTCAATATCGCAAAGCCCCTAAAAGAATCATCAATACATTTTCTTTAATTTCCCGCTACTAGTCCAGGAAAATATGGGAATGGTCCATAACTTGAGATCACGACCTCTTCCTCGATTTCCAATACACACTTCTACAAACACCGCAATAACGCAGTTTGCCAGACAATTCTACATACTGTGCACCCATGAGCATGGGTATAAATATTACAATTGTGTCAATAACGACAGCAACAAAATCCCTAGCCCTTCTATAAAGTAAACTACAAGCACTATAATATTAGGAAATGTTCATCCAGTGAACATCCTTTATTCTTCAATCTCGTATCTTTATTTCGAAATCTGCCATTTAAGATCTAAATGTTTTACATTACTTAAAAACTTGAGTAGATCCGTCACACCACACTACAGTGTATCCTTGTGGGCGTGTGTGGATTTGGTATGTTGCCTTGGCGGCGATTTTCTGGGAAGGCAGAGATCGATTGCCAATTAAAGATATTTAAAAGGGCATAAAATGAAATTTGAACTTAGATTGCCGATATCAAAATGGGTGTTAACCTCTGCCTTGGTTAAGGTTGAATTTGAACGTCCAACGTGAGTTCAAATCAGATAAATATGCTGATAATGCCCGAGTACGAGTCTCTCAATTTGGTCACGATGATGCATGACCAATAACATGCACATGGTAACCCGTCGTGCCTTTTAAATGCCTCATCGTGCTTTTCAGAACGAGGTATTGCATGTATTCAAGGAAATTTGGAGATCGATTTGTAGCAATGACCTTAGTGTTCCACCCCTTAAAACAAACAATGATCTTCACCATATGCAATGGCAATTCGCGACTATTGACTGACGAGGGACCTCACACAAGCTTCATTCACCTGACGTTACAAGGTTCTGTGAATCTCGACTTTACTGGTGGCTCGATCTAGGCGCTGACATCGCCACAACTACAAGTGTGGTTTTCTCCAGAGTTATTCTAAATTTCCTCGGGGCAAAAATCCAGAAGGTTTACTTATTTGAAGCCCAGGGTCATTTACCCAAATAGTAATACTTATGACTACAACAAAAACACGAATACGTGTCGGGGGAAAGAACCTGATAATTTACATTTTTCAGACGATCGAGTCATCACGGGTCCCGGATACGTTTCCCGATCGGACAATAGGGATATGTATTTCCTGTGGTTGATTCTCTTGGCCCAAGAGCGACCCGCACCATTTCTCTCTGGAGGCTTCACGCCATTTTTTATTATTATAAAAAAATACACCTTGAGTGTGACCAAGAATGCGGTAGAGTACAGGTGTGAGAGTCATATAGAGAAGAGGAGCTAACTGGTATCAAACAGAGGAAGACAAGTGGTGGGAAGACAAAATTAGATGGAGAGATTTCGTAAACACCCAGACCCGTCAATAGCTTCAACGGGATTTGGATATGATTATTATTTTTTCAAATATGAGGTCGTATTACAATGGTTTTTAAATTGGAGGTATGAATATCAATTACAGCCATGGTTGCTTAGATGATCATGAGGCGACACATTGTGGCATGATTCTAATATCGCAGAATTTTGTATACTTCCAATTGTTCTTGTTCTTGTTAGTCCCAGTCAGGCCATCCGTTACATGAAAGTTTTGGGGGTTATTCCTTTTGCAGAAATGACAATGGTGAAAATTATCACCTGGTCCAACTTCTACATTTTTATTGTTTCCCAAGATAACTTGGTGTACTGTATATGTTCACCTTCTAGGCATAGGTCTTCTGTATAATATCATTATTATTCCGGATACACTATACGTCTTGAAGAAAGACACCTGGCGATGTTTATAGTAGTACAGTAGCAGATCTTGAAACCACGGACTTAAGAAATTAATATGAATCAGCAGACATTTAGAAAATGGATTGAAGTGTGGGTGTTTTTTTTTTCGGTATCACAAATTAACCTTTTTCATTTCATCCCGAGGGGCTATTAGTCACTTATAATGTAATTGTTTTTTCAGAAAGTGTATCATAATATATAACTCACCTAATCAAATTGGGAAAAAGTGCAAATTTTTAAATTGACAGTTTGTACAGGCAACACTGAAAAAATGACACATATTTGGCATAATAATTACGGGTACACACACTACTACCGCCACTGCTGAAACACGGGTTATCAGACAAATTCAACACGTACTCAAGGCTACGGAGGATGTCCCAAACCTATAATTGAAGTGATAGCAACAACAATCAGAAATATTGGGCAGGTGTATTATTTGTGGCACCCCTGCCTCGCTAGGGTGGCGGTGGTTTTTGGACTCCAGGCACGCTCCTTGCTGACGAAGTCTGCAATCTAACAACAGCGGCTATGAACTCTTCTTGAAGGGAGGAGGAAATTGCACACGTCACAGGAGCGGAGCGCTGGCTCAGCACCACGTGCTTCGCACAACAACTCAGTGGTCTGGTCACTCACGAGTGGGTCACTCAATCTGAGCTTACATCTGCTCTCATAGAGGTAGCACAACATGGATATGCTTATGGGCTGGAGGGTCTTTCTGGGATTAGCATCAACAGTTTTGCATCTACTCATTTCCGACAGCTAGTTGCCATGGCAACAAGAGGAAGCTCACGTAGGGAACTCTTGTAGTATTCGGGACTTGTCGACATAAAAATCGCAATAATTTACTGCAAGAACCGGAAATATGAAAGTCATGAAGGAATTAAACTGTTTGTCGCCAAGGGGTAGTGCAATTCTTCAGTAGTACCAACATGATTGCGTCTGGCGCGAGGTTGTTTTTGCAGCACTCAGCGTGCAGTGTGAATTAAGGAGCCGAGAAGTGTGATGGTGAAGGCGGAGTGTGCAGAATTAGTGCGAGAGTACGGTACAGTGTTAAACATGCCTGACCTGAAGCTTACAGTTCTGGGGGGAAGCTAATGCCACCTAACTTAAGGCCACGGCCACCTACTTCCCAATCTTGATCTGAATTACAAATACACCCACTAATACAGCCATCACAAAAACACAGGTTATCAGACAAATTCCTCATACACACGCACCCAAGAACACGATGTCACTAAGACGCTAAAGAAACAACAATAAATATGCCATTCAATGTAGATATCCCTTCCGTATTATGTAAACATGCAAGTTATCTGCTCTAACGAGGCGTCCAATAATCTTTGCCCATGGTTGCAGGATCGACTCCTGGCGCAGCCAGTTGCCATTTGAGTGTGCGCAAATGCGAGGGACAGTATCAATAGATTTACTGGTACGTTAGAGATCCCTTTCGGGGCCAAATTCCGGCACGCCGGCGTGTCTAAAAGCCTTAGTAGTTAAGAGGGGTGCAAAACCAATAACATTAATTAATAATGTTTAACTATCAGAATCTCAGATAACACACGAAATCGAAGGGTTAAAATATTTGGACATGTTTCAAGAATGCCTGACGACAGACTAACTAAGAAAATGTTTAACCACTTCAACAAGCCCAATAGAAAAGGTAACTCTTATGAAAATTGGTTTGCTAACACCAATAAGGGTCTACAGGAAATGAACATCACTGATCAAGACATCCGCAACAGAACCACTTTCAGAAATAAGAAATAAGATACACACATTCCTAGAGCCAGAAGCCAGAAACAGTGACCAAGAAGAAACAACATTCGACATCTGAAAAGAAATAAGCTGTGAGCAAGTGAATGAAAGAATGCAGGCGCCAAAGAAAACTGGGATCGTGAGTTATTTACGTGGTCCTTAGTTGGCCGAAACCGATTATGTGGAATGTTTAACTATGATATTCCGCTGACCTTGTTTATTCCTTGGCCGCTGCAGAAGGTTTCTACTATATCATCGCAATGTATTTATTCCTTGAGAATATAATTAACGTTCTTGATTGAAATTTATTGTAGCTGTGCAGAAGACTTCTGTTACTTAGGAAGCATAATAACCAGTGATGGACGAAGCAAAGAGGATATAAAAAGTACGTTGGCTCAGGTAAGGAAAGCATTTCTACATAAAAGGAATCTGTTGACATCGAATATAGATTTAGGTATTCGGAAGTCATTTTTGAAAGCCTTTGTCTGGAGCGAGGTGCTCTATGAAGGTGAAACTTTGGACTATTGGTGTAGCAGAAAAGAGGAGAATTGAAGCGTTTGAAATGTGTTGTTACAGGAGAATGATGAAGATCAGATGGGTAGATAGGATTACAAACGAAGAGGTATTAAGACGAGTGGGAGAAGGGAGATGTTCCTGGCGACTGCTAATGAAGAGAAGAGATAGGTTGGTAGGAGACATACCAAGACACCCAGGAATAGCAAGCTAAGTTATGGAAGGAATGGTCGAGGACAAGAACTGTAGGGATTGACCAAGGTTAGAATATGTTAAACAGATTGCCTCGGATGTAGGATGTTGGTAGCTATGTACATATGAAACGATTAGCTCAGGACAGGGAGGCATGGAGGGCTGCATCAAACCAGTCAAAAGACTTAAGACTCAAACACACGTGCAGAGGAAGCAAGGATGAAAGGGTACTGCAGTATACATGCAGTGGGCGGGGGGGGCTGTTGTGTGCTCCATGGACTCGTAAAGCCACTCTGGTATTCGTCACGCGGGAGAGGTGACAATCCCAGCTCACCTCTTTAGCATTCCACAAGATGGAATCGTGTTTTAAACTCCACATGTGGTGCGCCACCCAAACATTATCATAGAAATAGACTTGGAGCATATGGGACGGCAGCTTCAATCATAAGTTGATGCTACGCCCCCTCCATCTCCCCCACTCTATTCAACTACCCTTGAGATGAAAGGTGCCGGGTAGGGGTGAACGCCCCCGAACCACATGAATATAAATATTTAACTACATTCTAATTTTAGATTTATTATCTCAAATAAATTATCTGTTTATGCAAAGTATATTTGCTCTTTTTATTCATCTATTCTCAGCGCGCTTCGAAAACCAGCGTGAATTTCATATGGGATTCGTTCCCAGGCCTCACCCCGTCTCATATACCCATGCATGTGCGAGTAAAATTATGATCGATATGTAGCCTATTTTGAGAACTTGCTAATCACGTTTTCGTGGTTTTACATGACCTGATTAATTTGTGATGGCTTAGGTACCAACTATACAAGCCTGATGCCCATGTCCGTAGGTTTATTACCTCACATAAGACAATTTCTGGTGTAAAATTCAGCTAATCCTCTCAGCTTATTTAAAGCCTCTTCAGTTAAAAAGAGTGGACGGTTAACTCATCATTAGTGCTACCATTACAACAACAGTAATAAAAAACTAATAATAATAATAATAATAATAATATACGGCAACAGGTTGACAAAGAAGATCGCTCGCTATATTGATTCCACCCATAAAACCACGATGCCCTGGTTTCGATACACCAAAGAACACCTCCAAATGCTCCAAATCAATCCCGACGACCGGATTGGACAGGGATATCTTCCGCCAAAAGATAGTGATTATCGGGCTTAACAGAGTCTTGCCTCCAAATTGGAGACATTGTGCCACTTGGACAGAGGAATTCTGGGCGCAAAAGAAAGCCAAGTGTAACAAGACTTAGCGTGGTATTAGATGGCCCTAGCGAATATCTACTTAGTATAAAACAAAGTCCCCGATTCTTGGATGTTACGGGTAACCTCGGGAACCACTGGATGGATTTTGATGCAATTTTCACCATTCTGTAAAGAATTCCTCGAGGAAGGTTTCTATAGAAAATAATTTATTTATGACTAAAGGAAGTCAAGCACTAACGATTTCAGTGAAAAAGTCGAGAAAAAACTGGCGTCCGTGCGCTTTTTAAGCTTACGCTGGGGAAACCGTTAAAAATATTTATATACTATGAGTGTAATGATTATTCAGCATGAAAAGTTCTACAAATAACCTCGGGAGAGCATATCTCTATCTTCAGTACATCACCTACTATAAGTATTTTTACTTTTTCATTTCTTCCAACAATCTCCATTCAGTTACTTAGGCAACAGTTTACGAGCTAGCTAGGGGCGAGTCTATCACCCCAGTTACACCTTAGCTAGCGGGCGAGCTTATTGCCCCAGATACAGCCAGGGCAAACTGTCGAGTCGTGTTGAGTTAAAAACTTTAGAGAAGAGCGGTTGTGTTTGGAGTTTCCCTGGAAGTGCAACTCGGCTTTTCTTCAATTCGCCTGTGAACTTTTCGTTCCGCAAAATTCACAGTCAAGTTAAGATTGGACGGAAGGGGGATTTGTGTTTCATGCACCTCGCCATTCTTAAATTACGTCTGACAAGAATTTGTTGCACATGCATCTCCATGATAATATAATTAATACAGTAGTCCAGTCAGTGATTTTAACCCATCATGCCGAGACGTAAAACGGATATTGGTCGTTGTTCATTGACATTGAAAAAAAAAGCGCTTATCACGTAATGTGAAGCCGGGTCGGGTTGCTAGTTATAAATATAAGAATAATAATTTTTAAAAAAATATAATAATAATAATAATAGTAATAACAATAATAGTAATAATAATAATAATAATAATAATAATAATTTGGATGATAATTGTCATCAATCTGGGAGTCCTGGTGAAACACTGGAACACATTGTACAGCAGATGGTTGTACGGCTCTCTTCAACACCTCACCTTTCGCGACATAATAATGTTGCTAAGATAATACATCTTCAGTTGGCTAAGCAAACCGCGCTGATATGAGTGCATACAACCTTGCTGCAGTGTTGTAGAATTAAATACACACAGGCGGTGAAATCTCAGCAAGTCGACGTGATGATGTTCTTGTAAACAGTAAACTGAAAACAGTTATTTTGATAGATTTAGCTGTGCTAGTGAGCAATAAACTTCAACCTGCTTAAACCCAGAAAGTAACTAAATATTAAAACCTAGCTGAAGAAATGAAAGACATATGAAAGCTAAAACAAGTCGGTATCAAGCCCATCATTATTTTGACAACTGACATTGCTTTTAAGACCCTCAAGCATAAATTGAATCCACTCGAGCTTGAACACCTGGTCGCTGCAATACAATCCTGAACATATGCCACAATGTGCGAAATTTCATGGCCTTTAACTCAAGTATCCTGGATGTGTGATCAACTGTCCGCATCCAAGAATATGGCCAATATTTAGTCTAGAAATTATTTCTTCGTTAATATTAATAGAGTTAACGTAACTTAAAGCCGAGTCTATCAATATACTTCAACAAGTATAGTAAGAATAGGTGTCAGTAAAGTGAGATTTTTGCTGCCCTCATGACAAATAATAAATAATGAACTTGTTGCAGTAGGGTACGTTAAAATAAATATATAACTGAAGAATCTGAAACTCTAAATGATCTCTTTTATTTTCAAGACAAATTATAACATTCGACTATCGAAATAAATTGGAACCCTAAGTTCAATGGTGAATGATCAATATTAAACCCCAAGAGCCGCGGAATGATTTCTGCCTACATCACATCAAGCTTTCACCCAATGAAATGTAAATCATGCTGTCTATAATTAAAAGTAATTCACTAATTGTTAATCCCTTAAACCCGTACAGCCATTGTTTCAGGAATTTGTTTTATATTTCAGCTACTGTATCTTTATTTAGCAAATGACTCCATATGCTAGAAACCACATAACTCCCTTTATTCCTTCATTAAAAATGCATGCGCTTGTGAGAAATTCCAGTATAACGTTTTATGTGGCTTGAAGCTGGTTTCATTGTTCATGTCCTCAGTTGAGCTTTTGCGAATTAATATAAATGTTAATGTTCATACAATAGCAAATGAAATATCCCATGTTAAAAAGTGCACCAAAATATAGCAGTTATTCGGTGACAAGTGTAGAAGTGATTTGCCACTTTTTACGATTTACAGTATTGTTCTTTCTTCTTCTTCTTCTTCTTCTTCTTCTTCTTCTTCTTATTATTATTATTATTATTATTATTATTATTATTATTATTATTATTATTTTGCGATGGCACTAATACCAAATATTTTTTTCAGCTATAAAATGTAATTAGTAGAGAGACTACCAAATACCTTCTGACTCGTTGAAAATATCTGTTCTATTTTCACCCTGGTCAGTGGTAATCAGGTGCTCATAGAATAAAGTGCAACGTTTTCCTGTGGCATTATTCACGACATAAATGGCGATAGCGACTTGGACATTCAAAATATAAATTATTGGGATTTCACTAACCAACGTATCAGTTATTAATTAGACAAATACAGCAGTGTATACAGTTATTGTCTTGAATATCAGACGAGTAGTTTTAAACAACAAGCACGTTCAGTTCTTTATTTGAGGGTCACCATGGCTAGTTAAATACATGAAGCCACGCAGGTTACAAGTAAATAAGTTCATGGAATTTGCTACCTGCGAACATTAGAGACAATCTCTCTCATCGCAAGTTTAAAGTGGCTTGCTGCGAGTATTTGCTGGGTGGATCCCGCTGACTTCCTGTATAAATGTTGAATGAACGAACGAATGAATGAGATTAATGATTGGATTACTGTAGTTACGTCATTTAAGGGTACTATGTGTATTTTTAAAATTAATGATTCTACCATTGTTCATATTATCTCTATTCTTATTGCAATTAATATTATTTGTGCTATTGGTATTTGTAATTATAAGTAATGTAGATGTATACTCTTCTAGTGGTTAAGTGTAAGAGAGGGCCTTGAGCCTTAACTTCGCCACCAATAAAGGCATTATCTATCTATCTATCTATCTATCTATCTATCTATCTATCTATCTATCTATCTATCTATCTATCAACCACGCCAAAATGAGTTACTGGTTCTTCTTTTTACAAAAGTTCGCCTTCATTTTTGCAAACAATCACACCCCGCCGACGAAACGTAGTAATTTATAGAAACGTTAAATCAATAATATTTGTTATGATTATTACTATTATTATTTCACAAATATTTCTCATTTTGTAACGGCTTTGAAATGAAGGTATGTATTAATGATCAAGCTCAACAATAAAGTGGTGCACAATGTGGCATGAATCCAGTATCACAGATTTCTTTAGTATGCTTTCAATTGCTTTTGTGAGTCCCAGTGTTGCGTGAACGTGTTGGGAAGGATTCCTGTTGCTGACAAAACAATGGAGCAAATTATCACCTGGTCCAGCTCCCACATTATTTGTAATTCCCAAGATAACTCGGTGTATTTGTTCAACTATTTGGTACAGATCTTTTATGATGAGGATATAAGAATAGGAATTGCAAATGTGTTGATTGTTTGGGTTTTGTTTCTAGTGTTCAAGATGAACTTCAGTATAATAGACAATCTTTGATGAAATGAGCTGGTCAGCTCTTTCTTTATTTTCGAGTGACTGATACACCTTAGTTCTGGAAACGTACGTATTTGTACTGCTGGTCCTCTTACCTCTCCTTCTTTGTTATGCCCATTCGAAGAGCGCGTTTGAACTTGTTAGTTGGCCTCATGCTTTTCACCTTCTTATCCTCCCTTCTTTGAGTTGATTACTTTAATCTTTTGGTTAGTCTGTCGCTGTCCATTCCATAGATATGGCCATAGAAATTCATACATCTCTTGCGTATGGCATCAGTGAACCTGTCAGTTAAGGAATAGCGGTCCGCTGTTCTCCTCTCAATACACATTCCTTTTTCTCTCGTGGGTCCATACATTATCCGGGGAATTTTCCATTCCTGCTTTTCAATTTCTACAATTTTAGAGAGTCCACCAAGAAATATCGATTCTGTGGCGTATAAAGCTTCCGGCAAAACAACTTTCTTGCAGTGTCACAATCTTTCATTACGCGATATGACTCAATTGTTGTACTTCTACGTTAATCTGTACGCCGTATGGAGTTAGGTGGCTCTTCCTACGTTGGCTCTACTGTCTATTCCCGATGGTAGTATGATTTCTCCGCGGTATGTGAAGGAGGATACTTGTGTAGTTGTGCTGATTTCCATCTCTAGCTGACCCATTTTATTAGTATTATCATTACATTACATTATGCGAAGCGGCCAAAACTAACGACAACGCAAATATCATTTCATTTCCTTCTCATAGTTCTTTCTTCCTTTCTCTTCCTCCAGTCTTCCTTTATTCTTTCCGAGTGTTGCGCCTTTCTCTCTGCTGTCCACCTTCCTCCCCTGCGTTCTTTCTTTTCTCCCACCTTTACGTTCGAAAGTATTTCCCTGAATTGTTTTCTGTCTCGACAGTCGTCATCTGTAATTCCTAGCCTCCTGAGTTTTTCCTTCATCTGCTTAGTGTAACCCCCTTGGCTCTTCAGATTATATATTTTATGACAAATTTGTTTATTTATTCTTGTTGTATCCATTCAAACCATATGACCATAGAAACGTAAACGTCTTTTCCTAATTGTTGTTTCCAGGTCTTCCACCCTTTTATCTATCTCCTTTGATCTTTGTCTGTAGGTTCCCTGTACCACTTTTGGGCCGTAAATCCTCCGCAATATCCTTCTTTAAATCTTCAAAAGCTTTTCCAGGTTCATCAAATTTGCCATCTCCACACCATATAATATCACCGGATTTACTACAGCATTGTAGTGTTTAAGTCTTCTGTTTTTCATTGGCACTTTGTCCAGTCCATTGTTAATGATCTCTCCGAGGTATTTAAACTGTTTCGTGACCTTTAGCTTCCCATATTTCGTCTCAACTGTTTTCTTCATGTACTTATTATTATCATTATTACTATTTTATATGAAATTTACATAAAAATACAAAACCATCACCTTCGGACTCACTGCGAGCCAAATACACTGATGACAGCTCTGGATCTCAATATACTCAGAGCAAGTCGCTGACGAGACAAAACCTTACGTACTATACTTGCAGTACCAAGTAGGCCAGCTTTTTGCATTAACTGCGTAAGGTTTCTCTTCAAGCCATGGCTCTCCTTTGCATTTTTTCCAGTCCTTTGTAACTAAACCATTCACAGAAACAACAACTTAATGACGAAAACTTCCTTTAATCTGTATATGTGACAGCTCAGTGGCATGTGGCTGGTATTAGTACCTCTTCTCAGCCAACGAGTCCTCTAGGATTTCATCGAGTGAATCAGCAACATGTGTGTGTTTCCTATCGAATATCACGAGGTCTGGCCCGTTGGCATCTGCAGAACGATCAGTTATTATGGTGGCTTTGTCATTGTTCAGAACCCGATCAGGTCTGCATTTATAATTATAATAATAACTAGCGGACCCGTGCAAGAACTCTCGCATAATGGGTTGTGTGCGCCTCATGTGTACAGACTACCCGCCCGGCCCTAGTGCAATGCGGGCTGTAGGCGACAAGGTTCTCGCAGGGGCTATCGTCTTGTTTATTTATTTAAAAGCACTTAATAAACAAATAAGTATATTTCCGTTGACTTTTCAAGAAATGCAAGATTTTTCCTGTACAATTGAGACGATTTGGATGATTTTGGTACAAACCACAACTTCTTAACTCCCTCTGGTTTAGGAGCTTGAGTTTTGTGAAACATACACCTTAGCGTATTATATAATAAGATGTTATTGGTTTTACGCCCCTTTTTTACTACTGGGGCTTTTAGAGACGCCGGGGTGCCAGAATTTTGCCACGAAGGGGATCTTTAACGTGCCAGTAAACCTACTGAAACGGCTCCCTCACATTTGCGCACCCTCAAATGCCAGCTGACTGACAGGATTCGATTCTACAACCTTGAGAACAGCAGACGAGAACGTTACCGCTGAGCCAAGCAGCCAGCCTGCATTTATAATATGGGACTTATTGTTATTATTATTATTTCTTTATTTACTCAACTTACAATTGGTAACAAGACTCATATTGGTACATTGCGTACAAGAAAATGAGTAAAGTAACACTTAAGCCTATAGCATACATTTTCAAACTATACGGTATAACACAGACGTTTGACAGTTAATTTTCTTTTCTTATCTTCCACGTCTCCTTTTCACAAGAGGGTCCAAGAAAATTATTATTATTATTATTATTATTATTATTATTATTATTATTAACAGCCGCCCAGCGTATTATTTGTAGTATTAAAATGCAATCTAAAAGGCTCTCCGTTGACATTCCTGTTGCTTGCAGTGAACAAAGGATCGCGTATAGTCCCCTACCGCACACATCTTGCTGAGAGTCACTGCTGTGTGAAATGACAGCCGTTGACGGGTGATCGAGATATTCTTCTGGAAGGGTTTGACAAGGCCGGAGGGGGATGTGTTAAGGGCGTATATGGGGTGGAAATCAAAAGAGAGATTGGTTCATTTAGGTCTGTCGCTCGTGTAACTAAACTAATCAACTTGACTTGGGCCCGCTTGGGGATGACGGACGGAGTCTTCTTCCACTTTTGTATTGAAATTGCGCTGCTTCACTTAATGTGAAAGGAACAGCCTGGACTTCAATTCACTCGAAGGCTGGGGAAATGGTGATTTATATTCCACCCGCAGTGTAGCCAAGCGTGTTTAGTTGCGCACCACGACTAGGAGGGGAAACTGGAAGTCCGGAGATCAAGATTTCGATTCACGGTGCTAACAGTGTCCAATCTGTGGAATAATAATAGTAATAAATAGAAGAAATGTTCAATGAAACTCAAAATCAGAATTCATTTGCAGTGATTAGCTTTCGCAGATGATCTGGCTGTTCTTTCTAACAATAGACTAGAGCCAGTTCTGACTCTTGAAAAACTTCACGAAATTGCAGCTAAGACCGGGCTCCAAATATCATTTGCAAAAACTCAATACTTAGAAGGATCCTCTCGTTATCTAGATGGACAACCTCTGAAGACTTAATTCGGCAAAACTCACCAAGTAAATAAATTCAAGTATTTAGGAAAAGTATTTCAGCCAAAGTGATTGAACCGTGAAGCAAATAAAGAGAGAATTTCAAAATTACAGAAGGCCAATAGAATTACCTGGAACAGATACAACAAAATATCAATATCCCGGAATGCTAAATTACGACATTATAACACAGTAATCAAACCTGAAGACTCGTAAACCTTGCTCATTGGAGGCAAATCTCTTATTAAATACAAAGAGAAGCAAGATAGGAAAATATAGAGGAAAATCTTTGGTCCAGTCTGCGTAGGCTAGAGGGTATCTGGATGAAACGGAAGTCTCAGGAGCTATATCATTACTCTGAAAGGATCACAGACACATTCATGAAAAGGCGATTAAAGTCGCGATGTCGCGACATTGCGAACGAAACTGTATTTTTCATGATATATCGATTTGAATGGCTGCCTGTGATTTACTAGTTAATGTGAGTTCACTTCTGATCGCTAGATAGCTCTAGCGTAGCGCTAAAACTACAAGTGGGAAGTAAAGATGGCTTTACTATAATATAAGAATAGTAAATTGGCATTTAGCAGCGCTTCAAACTGAAATGCTTATAACTTTATGTTCGACCCTGACTATTATATGTCAGAAAACTGTATCATAATGATGGTCATTTTAACACTATTTTTCATTATGAAACAGTTTCTCCCACCAATCACAGCTCAAGAAACAGTTGTTTGACCAATTAGATAAAGGATAGCATCGCACATGCACTGAGTTCCAAGGTCTTCTAATTTAAATTTCACTGCGTTGCCTAGTGTCATAGTAGGTTAATCGAGGAGGCCATGGTCAAATACAAGGCATTCTCTGCGTCCCACGCGCTCTGTTCAGTACATAAAACTGGCGATATCTCGACAGATATTTATGAATATGTATGTTTGAACATAAAATCGTTATAATAATTATCGTCGAGCATAAACAGTCGTATGCAACTCGCCTATAATGGTAATTAAGACACTCGTATTGTGCCCATTCAGCAATGAAATATGCAAATAACAGTTTGCCAGCAATGCTCAATCGGGAGTATCGTGGTTCATGGTTTGTTCTCCTACTCTGTGATCTACACACTTTGGATTAAATAGAGGATACACTTCCAAAAATAAACAAAAATCAACTCCTACTATTACAAATATATAATTATCCAAACATATGGCGCTACAAAACATTAAAAAAATAAAATACTGACCCTTCACATCATACTTGTTCAAAGTTGAACAAGGAATTCATATTAAACAAATCTAAGATCATAATAATTGGTTTTCCATAAACCCAACAAACTTCCACTAAGTTTCACTTCCATATAGTATCACTTCACAATCTTTAAAATAATAGCTCCAAACGGCTCGGTAATGTTTACTTACAATGTGCTATCACTTTAATACACATCCATTATTATTTATATGAGTATATCTTTTAATCATAAATATCAAATTTACCAAAGTATTGTTAATCATTACTTAATTTTTGGGCTTTCACAATGTTCAAGGACAACAAGATGAAAATAAACACAGAGAAAACAGTGAAAATGACGTTTCGGAAAGGAGGCAGAGAGGCTTCAGGAGACAGGATATACCTAGGAACGACTCCCCCTAAGTCAGTCAATACATTTAAATATCTAGGATTGACAATGCAAACAACAGCAAGAGCCTACAGAGTCCACATAAAATCTCGAGCAATAGCCGCTACCAAAGCCATATATGACATCAAAACAATCACGAAGCTCTCTTTGGGAACTGCTATGACATTATTCGACGCGAAAATAACGCCCATCGCCACATATGGACTTGAAATCATATGGGAGAAATTATCCCTGGCAGACTTGAGGACGCTTGAAGCAGTCAAATCGCGCTTCCTGAAGGCTACCCTGGGGATATCGAAATATACAAAATCAAGATTAGCATATGAACTCGCCAGGGAGACCTTCTTCATTGAGGACCTCCGGTTGAAGAGAGGGCTACCATCCACAGACGCCTGGAAAAAACTAATACAGGAAAGAATACAGAAAAGGGACGAAATCTGGTTCGAGTTTTACACCACGGAGGCCATGATGACTAGGACATGGATGAACACAAATCAAGACTTGCGACACTTTGTCAATTCGATGGCGGTACATGGGTATCACCATAAACTGTGTAATACTGAGTACTTTCATGACCCTGATGAATCCTGCGTATGTAAATTATGCGGTGTGCAATGTAGTAGATACCACGTAATTTCTTGTGTAAATCGGGGATCATCCATTGTAAAATTTTGTGAATGACAGTTTGTTTTCATCAATATGCACAATTTGTGCGATATATCTTTAATAATAATACAATGTTCATATGTTACCATCCCTCTCTCTCCATTCAACAACTCACTACTGTGATTGGGAAAAACTTGCGTACTCCCGAGCTACAGAAGACTACTGAACACGTCAAAATTTAGATCACTCCCGGAATCTAATGTCTTCAATCGAACTCGTGAATCACTGAATCATATAATCATTACATTAGGGATTTATCATTATTTGTCTTAAAAGACCATTCAATTATAAGGAAGCAACGATCTGAACTCTGCAAGCGATAATCATTCATATAAAGGGACCTCGGTTCCAAGACCGGGTCGTTAAAACAAACTCTAAACACTTCTGTGTACTATAACTCAAACAGACCATTCACCGACCTACCACAATACGTCGAGGGTGAGACCATAGCCTTGGCTACTTAGCGTGATTTATTGCAGGGTGGCAGAGAGTCACCAGTCTCGCTGCTACAAGAGACTGGCTACCGTCAGCTTTCACACAGCTATCTTCAAATGTAATTCTCTGACCGACAAGGCTTTTAATACAGATTCTTACAACAACATAGTTAGGTTCAACAGACCTATTCTCATAGCTTCGGTATGTAGTAATTATGAAGTGTCCTCATTGGCGGGTAAGAAAAATTCAATAATACAACCAATATTTAGGAGCTTCAATACGGACGACTCTGAGTTAGATCCTTTCAAATGCCTCGGGATCAGAATCCCAAAATGGAGGACTTATAACATTTGAGACTTAGGGCAGGGCTCACCTTATACCAGCGCTCACATACAACATAATAACACCCTTTTTACCATACAACATACAATGCCTCGTGATTACTTGTCACAACTTTTGAGGACTTACCATAGTTCAATTACCCCGACCAACTGCCCCTCATAATTAGTTTTACCGAGCATCTCAACGCATTCCTAGCGTGATAAATTACTTCAATGCGCTACATGGCGCTTATACTTTAATTAGCCAAGTTGCCTTCAGAGAACTAATAAATTCAAAATCAACGTTGGATCTACATCTCAAATATATATTACTCTTCTCCCTTGACAATAATCATTTTACTATAAAGAACATGTATTCATAACATGTATTAATTCCTCTAAAGGAGCTCAGAAGCTACTACTTTCAATATAAAATTCATCATACTTATTCACTCATTTTTGTAATCATTATTCTTATCATCATTACGCTTGCTTTCTTATATTTATATCATTTATCATTTACATTGATATTTTTACTGAATACATTCCCCATGGGATTCATTTACATTTCACATATTTATTATTTTTATCTCAAATTTATCGTTCAGATCTCGCTATTATTCCTTTATCTGTTATTCAACATCCCTATTCTTTCTTTCCTTATGTGGATTATACGCAAATCTTCCCAAACACATATCATAATGGAATAGTTACTCACATGACTGTCCGGTCAGCGACCGAATCCTCCAACGATGGAACATGTTTGCCCACTCACTGCTTTCTAAGCCATTTTCATTGATACACTTACACTTAATGGCACTTTTTTAACTACACAGAAAATATTTACCTTAATCACTTGGAATATATTGAATACCATTTTGTATTCGTTCAATTAACACAATATAAATTCACAAAAATATTACACTCAAGAATTTTCACAATATTTAAATTACATAACACTTTTATCACTTGGGCGTTAATTATTCGCCTTACACACGTGATTTCATTTCTTTTCCGTTTCCAAGGGTGGCATTTATAGAACTTCGCCTTCCTAATCTGACCAGATGATGAAAGTCGCGATTGAACTACACCTCAATGAACGGCTGATATTCCAATCCGGGGTTTGACTATCGGCTTATATACTTTAACGGCACGATGTCGTTTCTTCTTAGACGCTAACTTGTTCGTCTCGATAAAGTCTGTCCTTCAGGTATTACTATTACGGCCGCTCGAATAGTTTATCGGTGACTTAGTAATTTCCTTGCGTTAATTTGCTATTACTTTAATTCGTAGCTTATTGGAGTCCTCCCCAATGTTTACTTGTTCGTTTGCCTTCCTAGACAAAACCTGAACTATAATTCCTAATTCTGATCGTCCTACGCTCTTGTCCCTATCTTTCCGGAACACTAGGCGTTATTTATTTCGTTCTACCCTGATCGGGTTCTTTAACTTCGATAGAACTGTTTATCTCACTTCCTTAGGTACTTCGAAACTTTATGACGCTTTATGTCTTTAACTGAACTAGTATTCGAGTACCTATCGCCTGTTATTTCTTCAAGTTCACAGCCTAACTTTGACTATACTGGTGAACTTTGACGATACTTGTTTCTGCGTGCAGCGTCTACGCGCTCACTAAAGTAACTTGTTATACTTTGCGTCACAGTATTTCGCTCTCGGGCGTTCTTTATAACTGAATATACTTAGATGCAGCTCTCATGTACTAGGAGTTTACTTGTAGCTTATCTTGTAGTCGATGCTTCATCGTGCAGCGTCTCGGCGCTCACGGAACTGAATTGTTGGTGAAACAGTACGACCCGCCTCAGCGGTCGTTCAAGACTGAATATGGTGATACAGCCGGACGCCACTTCTCGGGCTCTCGGAATAACTGCATGTGCTGTGATGCAGCACCTCCGTACGAGGTCTGTTGTAAACTGCATGATGTTCCTGGCTCTGCCAGGGTTTTTATACAAATCGGCGGCAAAAAGACAAGATCCGTGTCTTCTCCAGCACTAACTTTTGAAGTAATCGTTGTATAATTTTGAAAAATATATCTTTGGAACGCTCTTGTTCTAAACGTCAACTGGTTTCATTGATCATAAAAATCGATCGCACAATTCCAAGATATTAAATGATTTTGCTCCCGATACGTGGGTGTTGCGGTTTATTTTTCTATCCCTACCAACTCTGGTCTCGGGGAATTTTTAAATACGTAATGCTGCGTTTGCACTTCTTTCCTGTGCAAATATTATAAACTTTTTCCCCACACAAAAATCTCTCTTCCAAAATGATCACCCATGATGTGTTTCTTTCATTAATTAAATGCTCGCAAGTGGCTTAATTCTAATAATTTCTCTTCTTGCGCAATTGCGAGGTTGTCATTTTATTGCTGCGTAAGGTCAATTTCCGAAACCTCCTCTCTCTTACACGTAGTGGAAAGTTTTTATCGTTCTATTAATAGTCATGATCGGCTCCTTATCAATGCGTCATGCATGATATCATTTCCGCGTGACTCGTGGTCCCTTATTATTTCGCCACGTTATAATAGTCCTCTTCGTGAAATCTCTCTAAGTCATATTAAAGACTGTATTTTTTCCTCTCTTTTTTACCAATAAATTATGGATTCGACCCTTGAACCAATGGCATATGGGTTCAGTATGGAAATTATAAAACTCGCATGCGCTCGTTTTATAAACATACTCGTGTCTTAATTATTGCCAGTATAGGCTCGTTGCATAATGTACTAAAGTATTATTGAGAGGACGAAACATTAACCTTCTCGGAAAATGGAAGTTAAAACGCAAAGCTTTTCTCCAAGCTTTGCCTAGAAGAGTCTCATGGAACCGTAAAGGGAAGACCCAGCCCACAGGTTCACAATGACAGTTTTTAGAGGATGTTAGGTGCATTGTGAAAGCTCTTAATGAGAGTGTTGGATGCAACTGCACACAGGAAGGAAGGCAGGCAGGCAGACAGTCGTATTAATAGCTGCTAATTTTACTGCTCCCACCCACGCATTTGCATCTGAACGTGCTGTGTGCTACAAGGACCCCTAATGATCTGTGTCCCTTCTCTCCACATTCCTCTTCTCCGTATGGCCTGTGTCCCAACAAGCCGACACGAGTGCTTTCACGTTCTAAATGCTCCAACTCCACATTTTAAGCAGGATATTTTCATCGTAATAATCTCAATCTCTAGGGATATTTTCTTCATCTTCTCTCACTATCTCCCAACTTTCTTACTTTCCCCACTTCCTTTCTTCCACGTTATTTTTTCATATAGACCCCCTCTTTGAACATTTTCATTATATGCTATTCTTTCCAACCACAGACATTTAATTTTACGTTAACGACCAGTTAAATTTAACCGCCCAAAAAGATAATCAGTTGCGTAATTTCAGTAGATGGTGCTCTCTCTCCTTCCATGCATTTTTATTTTCTACTTATCTCTACTTCGTCTTCCTCATTCTCTTCTCTTCTTATTCTTCTCCATGTCGTTGAGAGATATTTCTCTTGGTTGCCAACAACTTTAAAGTACGAATTCATTTCAGTTCGCTAGATTTGGTAAGACGCAATTATAAGCGGGCGTGCTGTTCGTAGGAATTTGTAATTGTGGTGAAGTGATCTCTGTACAAACCAGGAAATTCCTGTAGAGCTGTTGCGTCATTTTAGATTTTAATAAGAGGTAAAGATCATTAGCTAATTTTGAAATAGTGAAATACTTATTTTAAATATATATTAAATGGACTCTTGGCACTGTACAGCTCACCTCTATCTGTAGTTCCAAATGTAAACGCCCTCATTGAAATGTGAAATGTTTTCATTCTTGCATACCTAACTGTTCTTTTGAAGTAGCATAGTGTTACATATATTTGATGTTTAGGGATTTTTTGTAGCGATCTTGTTGTAGTGTAAGGGAATCAAATCAGTAAATTAGGACTGAAAGTAAGAATTAACAAGTAGTTCAGTGAAGAACTAAATAGCCTATTTTCATATATCCTATTTATGTTAATTGCCTCTATCAACATACAAAATTTCAGTTTGATTGCTGTCTAAGATTCTTAGATATTGAGAACCGTAAGATGGTTGCCATGTTGGATTTTTATATATGTGGGTCATAGAGTTATGTACTATTAGATGAAGTCTATTGCGTAGGTTGATTATTCAAACGTTGACTTCGATCGCATGATTTGGACACAAGAAATAAAACATTAATTTAAATATATCGCACAGCCACCATTTTGAGGTTATGTAAACAATTGAACTAAATAAGATTTCAGTGTATTACAAGGTGTATAGTCATTTGCTGTACCAGGTTTCACTCCACTCAGATGATTATATCGCGAGAAACGTCTATTTTAATATTTTAACTTCGCTTGATCGCCATGTTCGTTTTGTACTTAACAGGTTTCTGATTGTTACATAAGTGAACGTATACTAGTGCCCTTTATGACCGCACAATATTTAAGGGTGATATCAGTAGTAGTTTTGGATATATATTAGATATGTAGTCCACCTATAGAATGCCGGTGAAATGATTCGCACAACCGCTATGTTGGATTGGTGAGGCGTATTAAAATTTTAAAGCCATTCATTGAAGTCACTCCAGCCGTTTAGGTTTAGTTGGGGGGGGGGGGGGTAGGGGGGCACACACACACTCATATCAGGAGATTTACTGGTATAATTCCGGCATCTTGACAATCCAAAACCACAGCTATTAAAAGGGACGTTGAATAGATTTTTATTTCGAAGGGGCATACCTAAGATAATTACTTCTTTTTTAAGTAGAAGCAGAGACACTGAGTATATAGCCAGGCGAGGGTGTTCCTTTCGATTAAATGCGGATCATTTATAGCTTCTTAACTCAGCTGTAACGAGATAAAAATAATCTGTGTGCTGGTAGTTCCTGAGAGCAGATGGGAGCCAGTCTGCCGTCTGAGCCGTAGAGCATTGGCCTTAAGACCCAACAAACACTGCATGTGGTTTATCTCGAGTCGAGTCATGCAGCATCCGTGAATCTTCTTTATGGGTGCCGGGCGTCTAGTCGGCCGTGTGGGGGTCGGCCTAGCGCCTAGGGGTGGAGACTCAAACACAGTCTGGTATAGAATGCGTGTTGGGCAACATCGGTGAGGTGTATTACATCATCAATCATAGAGGAACATTTTATGGCTGTTTGAGTAGAACTTGGAAGTATATGAGGAGAAAAATGCCCTATAAAGAATCCAATTTTCTCTAAAAATAGAATGAATACAAGGTGGGAGGATTATATGTATATATAACTCGTGTATTATTTTCCGGCCCTTGTTGTAGGGGTAATATAGTATGCGAAATAACGAAATGAAGCACATGGATTGACGAGAAGGCATAGGCGGGAAATAATCTGATACTAAAGAGGCACTATCACTAGAAGGTAAAGAGGACCATTGTTTGCTGTGGGAAAATGAAGGAAGCGTACTTAGAAACTAATTTTAAGAGATTTTATGAGTGGGGGATGACAATGATTTTTATACAAGGTTACATAATACAGGTAGCTTCTATTAACACGGGCCACACTGCATTATAGACCACTACAGAGTTGTTTGAGTCTGGGTGTCTTTCTCATTCACTCCAGAGCTACAAAGTAACTAATATTGACTAGGCACGATTATTTTTAATTTCGTACAAAAATAGGCTCAGCCAATAAAACCTTACAATAGATTTTAAAACTTCAAGATAGATTCTCAAAATGAAAATATATCGATCAATTTAATGTAAACTAGAAATGCTATCTTCATCTAGTCCATAAGCCCAGTATTGCTAGCTTTCTTGTGTCCAGTCTTGTCTCTATTATTTGTATTATACACTTACTGCACCTGCTGCCGCGATGTAGACATGGGTAAGATATTGCCCGCACTTAAGTCTTGTCGATGATGTTATTAAAACAAATAGCCTAGGGAACTGCGCCAGTAAAGAGGTAGCACGAGCAGCAAATGATTCATAGCGGTGTTCTTTTCGTACAGGATATCATCATCTGTTGCGTTTTGAGATCACGGATATCCTGCGAAAGGCGTTTTATGGTACATCACTATTATAAGTTAAACAGTTTCGGTGGTAGCAGTGATTTCTGTTTTAAGGAGTGGAATATGGAAGTCATCTGCCTCTCTAAATGTACAAATACGTTGAAGAAAGGATTAAGAATTAATTTCGATACAGAAAATAAATTAGTGTGGGTGGGGAGGTGGAGGGTCATAAAAGGTGGCTATACACTCCCATGGCCATGGATGCTATAATACTGCCGGGTTGAAAGGAAGCCAAGAGTTTATGTAGGGAGGTCGCCAACAAGCAAGTAGAAGCATTGCCGGATTCAGCTGAAGAAATTGTGAACCCCCGGAAGAAATTAACCCTTCAGCACACTCATCGAATTCTGGGACGCCAGCGCACGTGTGGGGTCTTTTTTGCCCCAGGTTTCATCACAAGTTCAAATAGTTCTGTAATTAGGAGTTTGAGGTTGAAATATGTAAAAATGAATCTTTCGTTGACATAGGAAGAACGGTTTTCTTTCCGTAGGTTTCTTGTTGTTTTTGTTTCATTTGAGGGGCTTGGACATCGTGGTCATTATCCCCGTGTTCTTAGATGAGTGTGGAATTATGTCTGATAACCTGTGCTATTGTATTGGCTGTATTAGTGTATGTGTTTTTAATTAAGGTGAGGATTAGGAAGGAGGTGGGCATGGCCTTCAGTTAGGAACCATCCCAACATTCGCATGGAGTAGAAAAGTAAAACCACGGAAAAACACTTCCCGGATGGATGAGGTGTGAATCGAACCATCTCTTCTCAGTTTCCTCTCACGATACTGAGTGGACCACGTTCCAGCCCTCAGACCAGAATTAAATTTCTTGGCAGAGCCGGGAATCAAACCCGGATCTCCGGGGTGACAGCCAAGAACGCTAGCCACTACACCAGGACGTGGACCAGTAGTTTTCTCTGATTATCTTTAAAACACAGAATAGAGTAATTTGTTCGTAAGTCAAAATATTCCATTTTTTCTACCAAATAAGGGTAATTAGTATAAACAGGTTAAAGGTTCCGCCTGATCAATACTTTTATTAAATATGATCACGGTGTGGTCATTAATGGGACATGTTTCGAGGCCTAATTATTAGTTTTGGCCCCTTCATCAGCCAATATGACAGAAAACGATACAAGATAATTGTTTGGCGTAACACTAAAAATTCCCTAAAAATTGAATCTTGTATGGTGCACCATAAAGAGAGAGTGAAAATTTTTTACGCCTTAAGTAATATAGATGATAGTTTATAAGACTTTTTACATCATTTATATAACTTTAGGAGTTAAAAATTTTTCAATCTCTCTTTATGGTGCACCATACAAGATTCAATTTTAAGGGAATTTTTAGTGTTACGCCAAACAATTATCTTGCATCGTTTTCTATCATATCTGCTGATGAAGGGGCCAAAACTATTAATTAGGCCTCGAAACATGTCCCACCAATGACCACACACACAGTGATCATATTTCATAAAAGTATTGATCAGGCGGAACCTTTAACCAGTTTATCAATACGGAACCAGAATGAACCTTTTAAATTCTAAATAATGGTAAGCCTTAAATAATGTTTAAAATGGTTTCTGATCATGCGCATAGTAAAATAATGAGTAGGTTGTAATCTTTCAAAAAATATTTGAAATTAACATATATTATAAATAATAAATTATGTTGTGAAATTTTCGGTCATGACGTACATCTCTTGACGAACACATGTGACTTGGGTGATCTTTGGGGAGAGCCCATGGGGAATTGAGGTAGAATGGATTTGGTAAGCAACTGGACTTCTTCGGGTGTGTATTACCCAAGCACGTGTGTTTATAAGTTATGGGTTAGTCAGTTTCTAAGCATTGCCTTCAGTTCATGTTTTAAGATGAGAAAATAACATACTCTAACAAACTCCAGCAAATTTAATTACTTGCCCTTGGAAGCCAACTCTTCAGTCCACTAATGCAAAGTCAGCAGTCAGTTTATGCGTAGCCTATCGTATCGAATAAACAGCATCCATGTCTTATCTCTAAGTCCGTTTCCTTCGATAAGATTCCACAGACCAGTATTCTTCTACACGGTTAACCTATGGCTTTATTCATACAGTTAGGAAAAGTTGGGTCAGAGGGCTCTCCATTCTTATCCCACCCTAGTGCAGGGCAGGTTCCTTTATCTATGTCTAATATTACTTCCTATATATTTTTGCCCCCCGCCTGATTACATTCACTCTGAATAATAGCACATATTTTACACACACGCTTGGAGCGGATACCCTTGTTGTTCAAGTGATAATAACAAGTTACACTGAAGGAAATTGGAGAAAAATTTAAAGTGGGAGTGAAGATTCAAGGAGAAATAATTTCAACTCTAAGATTTGCTGATGACATAGTCATCTTGGCCGACACGCCTGAGGATTTGAATGAGTTTTTGAATGGTATGGACTCCGTCTTACGGAAAGAATACATGATGAAAATTAATAATTGTAAAACAAAAATACTGGAATGCAGCCGAAATAAATCAGAAACCTCTATGGACATCAAATTGGCAGGTGAATAGCTGAAAAAAGTGGGAGACTTCTGTTCCTTAGGAAGTAAAATAACCAGTGATGGACGAAGCAAAGAGGATATAAAAAGTAGGTTGGCTCAGGCAAGGAAAGCTTTTCTACAAAAAAGGAATTTGTTGACATCGAATATAGATTTAGGTATTAGGAAGTCATTTTTGAAAGCCTTTGTCTGGAGCGTGGCGCTCTATGGAAGTGAAACTTGGACTATTGGTGCAGCAGAAGAGAGGAGAATTGAAGCATTTGAAATGTGGTGTTACAGGAGAATGATGAAGATCAGATGGGTAGATAGGGTTACAAACGAAGATTTATTAAGACGAGTGGGAGGAGAGATGTTTCTGGCGACTGTTAATGAAGAGAAGAGATAGATTAGTAGGACACATACTAAGACACCCAGGAATAGCAAGCTTAGTTATGGAAGGAAGGGTTGAGGACAAGAACTGTAGGGGTAGACCAAGGTTAGAATATATTAAACAGATTGCCTTGGATGTAGGGTGTGGTAGCTATGTAGAGATGACACGATTAGCTCAGGACAGGGAGGCATGGAGAGCTGCATCAAACCAGTCAAAAGACTGAAGACTCCAACAACAACAATATCTCATTACGCTAATCCCCAGTGTGTACTTGCGGCGCCCACCTTACCGTGACACACATTCTCTTGGAGTGTGTGGACCTGGCCGATCTGCGAAGAACTCTTAAACTGCCTAACACCCTCTCCCTTATTCCCAGTGATGACAGGCCGTCAGTAGATCTCGTCATCCAGTTAATGAGGGAGAGTGGTTACTTTTTAAGTTTTAATGTAAGTTAAGACATTTAATTCAGGTTAAGTCTGTTTTATGAATTTTATTGCGTTCATCTATTTTATTGTTCACGAAGCCTTATTTGTCTTATTGTTTTTACCATCCGCCTCTTATTCTTTTTATTTAAATAAGGCATAATTGTTGGGGCTCACTGTCTGTTTTATATAAACCATTTTCGTTTCATCCATGGCAGTGAGCTGTTTTATCTTCATCCTTTCATTTCACGCCATTTCATTTCATTAGGGGTCGATAACCTCTATGTTAGGCCCGTTAAAACAACTATTATCATCATCATCATCATCATCATCATCATCACATCTCATTAATCTGATTTTAATTATGTACCGCTTCTCCTCTCACACTTGTTCAAACAGACATTGCTTAACTCATGAACAGCAATGTGAGCAGGATCGATACGCCTTTTCTGAGTGTCGAAGCTTTCAATGTGATCTGATTGCTCTTGTTACGAGAATTTCATTAAATGTCGACTTGGATTTTGGATTTTTTTGTGGAGGGGTTTGACTTAATTAAACGCGGTAGTATGTAAAATACTCCCAGAGCAGTCTCACATCCGTCCAGTGTAGCTCTGCGTCTGTCATCTACTAGTGGAACCTGGCGGTTTATTCCCCGACCAATACTGTAATAATACAATATTAATGAAATGAAAATCCACAGCCTGCTTCCAGTCGACCGACCGGGTCGGGAATGTAATGAATGAAGCCCCCATCTAGCGGCGATGATATGAACTGTGCCGGCTGCCGAAGCCTGTCGCACTCCTCTGGGGCAATGATTAAATGAATGACAGATGAAATGAAATGAAAGTGGAGGGTGTTTCTGGAATGAAATATTGACAGGGAAAACCGGAGTACCCGGAGAAAAACCTGTCTACCTCCGTTTTGTCCCGCACAAATCTCACATGGAGTGACCGGGATTTCAACCATGGACCCCAGTGATGAGAGGCCGGCGTGCTGCTGCTTAAGTCACGGAGGCGTAATAATACAATATTAATAATAATAATAATAATTATTATTATTATTATTATTATTAATATTATTATTATTATAATTATTATTATTATTTATTTAATCGATTGTTCCCCTTTAGGAGAGCGATTGAACTTGAATACACGATTTCATCTCCTGGCGTTTTCCCGCTTCTCTTCCCAAAATCTCTTCATCCTCTCAGAATGCTCCTTCTTCCGCTCAGCTGTCCATTTTCTTCCAGGCTGTCGTGACGGTCTATGATCAAACTTAACATTTTTGATTTTATTCCTGCACTCGGTGCGGTCCTCAAGATTTTCAATGTTGACCTGTTGTAGGTCCCTCTGGACCTCTGTCAGCCACTTCGTGCCACACTTACTCCGTGTTATAACGTTGAGGAATTTCTTCGCCGTTCTGAAATTATCCATCCTGTAAATGTGTGTATAAAACTGTACTCGGCGTTTTCTGATTACTTCCGTTATCGTGTGGAATAATAATAATAATAATTATTATTATTATTACTGTATTTAGGTGATTTACCCACCAATTTCAATGTTCCATTTGCACTGTATTCTAGACGAGATATCATAATTATTGGGTGATCTGTGGCTATAATTTTCTTTTAATCTTCTAAAAGCCGACTAACATGCTCATGAATATTGGAGTCATGCACCAGATACGCTACCACTGATCCATTCAGGAGGAGGTTGTGTTGGGCGAGAAACAGTTAATATCACCTCAAAGTTACTCTTCTCGTAATCAAAAGAAAAATGGACTAAAACTTAAAATGTGTCGTAGTTGTGGGATTGACTTTTGGCACAGTCGGTTGAGGGGAATACATTCCAGTTAATTTGCTGTCACTGTTGAAATCTCCCTCTAAAGCTGCAGCAGTTTAAAGTGACTGTAAAATAATAATTTATTATCATTACCATTGTTAGCCTCCGTGGCTTAGGTGGCAGCACGCCGGCCTCTCACCGCTGGGTCCGTGGTTCAAATCCCGGTCACTCCATGTGAGATCTGTGCTGGACAAAACGGAGGCAGACAGGTTTTTCTCCGGGTACTCCGGTTTTCCCTGCCAACATTTCATTCCAGCAACACTCTCCACTATCATTTCATTTCATCCGCCATTCATTTAATCATTGCCCCAGAGGAGTGCGTCAGGCCTCGGCAGCCGGCACAGTTCATATCCTCGCCGCTGGATGGGGGCTTCATTCATTCCATTCCTGACCCGGTCGGAGACTGGAAGCAGGCTGTGGATTTTCATTTCATCATTACCATTGTTATTATTAGTCTATAAGAATAATCAGTTATTGGACAGAACATGTAACAAAGGGTACACCTGTAGAGCCGGGCAAAAAGCTCTTGAGTTCCGATCGGTCTCGTTGGACGAGAATAAAAAACGGAAATGATGGTTCCGGAACTGGTATTACCGATTATGTGGGCTCGATAACGATTATTCTCGACATTATCGCTCGTTCTCGCTTGGGCAATATGGCGCTGCCTGAAGGCACTGAGGCTTGTTTGTGTAAGGATTCAATGGAAATTGTTCATTCCGTTGACTGGAGTCTGCGAATTGGAAGAATCCACTCAACTTCAACGATATCATATTAACAGACTACCCAAGGTATATTGAGCATATCATCCTAATAACATATGGAAGGAGATTTTGATCGTCAGTCGGTATTTTTTGGTCATTAAATTTCAGCAAAAGAAAATTCTATTTGACGTGTAGGCTATATATTAAGATCTTTTCGTGTAGTGCCACATTCAAGCACTACCGTATGAAACTTTCTCGTAATGTATGTATGTCTACCCCTTATTATTCCCGTTTTTTTCAACGGTGTCGGGGATGAGATGCGATGGAAGTCTTTGTGGTGATGGTTTTTACGGCCGGATTCCCTTCCTGACGCCAACCTCATGAGAGGAGTTAATGAGAGATGAAATGAATGACGGTGAATGAAACTGGGCAAGGATGTGGAAGGAAGCGGCTGTGGCCTGTCAGAAGGTACCGTCCCAGCATTTGTCTGGTGTTGAAAATGGGGAAACCACGGAAAACCATTTCAAGGACGGCCGACGGTGGGGCTCGAACCCACGCGTCTACCGAGTCAGCAGAGAGCTTGGCCCCATGACCTAATGCTGCGCTTTAGCCAGCGTAGCCACTACTGTCGGTGTGAAACTTTCTCGTAATAAAACCTGAAAATTCATGCACTCGCTATATCACTAAAGCCCCTGTGATGCAACTGTGTTCTGTCGTATGATTTTTGTAGTAAGATACTGGTAAAGTGGTCGTCATAAACAATAAAACGTAACGAAACAAAAATTAAAATTACTTCCCCTACCGTGGCTATATATTAAGATCTTTTCGTGTAGTGCCACATTCAAGCACTACCGTATGAAACTTTCTCGTAATGTATGTATGTCTACCCCTTATTATTCCCGTTTTTTTCAACGGGGTCGGGGATGAGATGCGATGGAAGTCTTTGTGTCGATGGTTTTTACGGCCGGATTCCCTTCCTGACGCCAACCTCATGAGAGGAGTTAATGAGAGATGAAATGAATGACGGTGAATGAAACTGGGCAAGGATGTGGAAGGAAGCGGCTGTGGCCTGTCAGAAGGTACCGTCCCAGCATTTGTCTGGTGTTGAAAATGGGGAAACCCCGGAAAACCATTTCAAGGACGGCCGACGGTGGGGCTCGAACCCACGCGTCTACCGAGTCAGCAGAGAGCTTGGCCCCATGACCTAATGCTGCGCTTTAGCCAGCGTAGCCACTACTGTCGGTGTGAAACTTTCTCGTAATAAAACCTGAAAATTCATGCACTCGCTATATCACTAAAGCCCCTGTGATGCAACTGTGTTCTGTCGTATGATTTTTGTAGTAAGATACTGGTAAAGTGGTCGTCATAAACAATAAAACGTAACGAAACAAAAATTAAAATTACTTCCCCTACCGAGTATCGAGCCCCGGCCATTCCATTCATGAGTCCAGCGCGCAACCAATTCAGCCGCTGAGACTATTATACACTGAGGGAAAATGGTACAAACATACACAGTGAAAACTTTTGCGTTGGATACCTGACTCTCTTTTCAAATGCTCCTACCAGTTTGAATAATATTCTCTAATCGTCGGGCATACGAAGAAATAATGTTCACTTTCAAGAATAATATTAAGACTGATTTTGTCTTTCGTCATAATGGCTTTGCCATATGCTTAAATCACCGCCATTACAATCGCGTTCCTACGCACGTGCACACACGTTGCATCATGGGTAGAGAGAGCAACGATATTACCTTGTGATCGAACGAGACTTTGGAGTATCGGACGAAGTGACATTCCCGCGGTAATGAGTTGTTCTCAGTGCAACTCCCGTCGCACTATTCTCACTCAAACTGTCATATCATTGGCATTTATAGACAAATCAGTGAAGTGATTGCACTGACATGATTAATACACCACATGCCACAAACTGGTATTGTTTTCAAGCAAAAAATGAGAGTTTTTAGTAGATGAAATTAGTTGAAACTTTTCAGCGTAATATTTTCCAAGTGTATTTTCACCATCGCAGCCAATTTTTGCACTATAGTTGCCTCTAATAACAACCAGTTACAAGGTGGAGAAGAAGATTGAAAGTATTCTTTAAAGCAAATTGCTAGTCAGTAGGGCTTAAAATTCATGAGTCATACGCGAGGGACTTTCTTGTAGCTCTTCTCTGCTACGCCAATTATTTGAGTTTATTTTACTTTAGGGGCTACAACATCGTGATCATTTTTGTGTTCTTGTGTGTCAACTTTGTCTAATAACCTGTGTTATTATGGTGTCTGTAGTAGTGTGTGTATATTTGTAACTGAGGGTAGGAGTGGTAGGGAGGTGGCAGATGCGAACTCAGTTCAATGTGATCTTCCTGGGGTGTATCACTTCATACTGCTTTAAATTTGTCAAATGTAAGAACGAGGAATGGTTTACATTCCGGAGTTATTACAGAAGGCTTTGACTTTACACGTGCAGCGGCTTGAGTGACACGTGCAGCAGCGTGAGTGGGTCTGCTTTTTCCTTTAAATAGATACTGTCGATAACGCCGAGAAAAAAGGAGTTCCGGTATTATCGAGACTCCCACTCAGTACCGGTATTATCGAAACTGAAGATTCTCGTTCAGTGGAGAGACCTGGCCTTGAGTGCGCTTGGTGGGGGGGGCGATACTAGCCATGCGGAAACTTACGATCCCGATCGGAACTAGAGCAAATTTGCCCGGCTCTATACACCTGGACGATTCTACCTAAGAAATTGCGTTGAATTGGGATGCTATCAAAGATAATCCAGATATTTTCACTGTTTATTATTTATTGTTTATTTTGTTTTTAGCAAAGCACGGCGTACAGCTATACCGAGTCTTTAGCGTGTTTGTTTTGTCAACAGCGCAACGAAAATAGACTTGTAAGGATTTAGGAATCAATCCAATAACAGATTATAAAAACAATAGTATTTAAATCGTAAGTCGTATAAACATTATTGTTTCAAATCGAACCACCGTGGCTCAATCCGATGGTTTAACTCTCCACATTAGTGACGCATTTGTTTCCAATGTTTCACAACATTCTCTCGCTTGTCTTAATTTTATTTGAATTAACCCGTTGAGTGCTCTACCCGTCTATAAACGCTGCACAGAACTTTTATTTTATTATATTCCTCATTTGCTTTCGTGTGCCGAGTTCTTCCCTGGTATGTTTTGCCGTATATTTGGCATTATGTAGCACAATACGAGTTTGGAATTTTGCTTCCGGAAGTAACTAACAGTCCATTTTGTAGACGTCTGTCCTCTACAGCTGATGTTTATTTGAAATGTTAACAAGCAAGGCGGAATAACATGCAAATTCTTGAACCCGCGTTGTGGTTTCGGGTCAAAGAATATCAATTTTTGTACAGGTAAAGAGCAACATGTATTACATGCCTACTGATTTAAGGAAATAATTTTATTTTGGACCCATTACACTACCAGGTATGGAGATGATGCCCGCACAAAAATATGAAATTTTATTTTTAATCCTCTCTTTTGGCTGCGTCGGTGGCGTAGTCGGTAGCATGCTGGTCGCGGGTTCATAGATTTATGGCCTGATAAATAACCTTCCACTAATTACACATGTGTGAAGCTAAATTATAGGTTATCTTTGACTCTTAGGTTCCAACGTTCGTCGCCAGGAGCCGTCTGCGGTGGTATCTAGTAACAAAGTTCAGAATTACTGTAGTTGGTCGTTGACGGTGGCGTTTGGTAGCAAAAGTTAGAACTACGTGAAAATCGATTGTATGGAGTCCTTACTTGAATTAAAAGCACATAACACACACTACGAATTTCTTCAAATTGGTTTAAAAAAATATTATGTTAGGAAAGCATTATCAGGGGATATTTTTGTTTAACAAAGAAAATCAGTGGGATTAGTATATTTGTGATTATTGTATTACTTCTTCTTCGTATTACTGTATTTCCATTTATATGGTGTTGGATATTAGATAAGTTAATTTTCTATGTGGTGATGGCTTTTACGATCAAATGCTTTTTGTGGACGTATGAGAGGAATTAATGAATGAAATGGGGCTAGAAGCTGGAGGGAAGATATCGTCCCGACGATTGCCTGGATTTGAAAATGGAGAATCACGTAAAACCAAGTTTGTGATTAATTTGAACAAATGTTTTGAGGAGACATAGTCGTTAATCATGCCATCCACTCTCTGAAAGGCCCTGGTTGGTCCCTGCTTGTTCACTGTGCATTAGCGTGCTAGCACAGCACTGCAGTACATTACTATTATGTTGAGTTAGTATTCAGTACGTGGGTGACCTATTGGTCAGTGTGTCTGCCTGCCTTCTCAACTCTGGTGGCTGGTCTGGCAGATGTAAAACTGGATCCCGGCTTCATGTTATCCTTGACACGGCTTAGACGCCTCGAGATCCCATTGTTAAGACACACAATGCGTATTCAGAGTAACCTGGTCGGTGCAGGCCACAGTATCAGAGGATTATATAGCACCCTCGCTCAGTGTACGCAGGTAGAATAGCGTGAAGGAACTTGGAGCTGCCAGTGCTTTTTTCTTGACTAAATACAACCTTCATATTTGAATTGTATTGTGAAAAGAAATTAAATATATATTGGTCGGGGTCAGACAACAACAACAACAACAACAACAACAACAAAATACCCCCTACGTTGGGCAATCAATGTAACTAAATTTCGTTCTTCTAATAGTAATCCGGGGTCGAGATGATGTTACGCACATAACGAAATAAGAAATATGATACTTTAACCCAAGAAGTTCCAAGGATCGCTAAAAGTGGCTCACTGCGCCTTCCTGTGGTGCCAGGATTGCTTATGAAGATCCTTAAGATGCGTGTTTTCTCAACAGTTATGCCATCTATACGAGAAATATTTATATTTGCCACGGGACTGTGGTAAACAACAAGCATGACAGCCAGACATTGCTAACTGAATCAAATATTTTACAAGATTTTGTTGAGGGTAGTGACTTTGAAGATCCTGAGGAGAATGAAATTCCAGGTGAAACTTGCGGAAGCTTGGTAAATTTGTCGGATGACGATACACCATCAGGCCTGTACAATTACCAGATAGGTTTCGACAGGCGAGTCATCCTCAAGTACCAAGGGATCCAGTAAATGTACACAGAAGGAAGAGGAAGAAATATCTACGTGAAAAAAAGAATGTTTTCTATTTTTTCCCACAAAAGTGTTTCAGAATCGATTCTCACCAAATTTTCAGCATTATCACAAAATTGTATGAGCAACATTTTGTTTATTTCCATTTTTCTTGTTATGATGAATCATTTTTGTACAGTTTCACTTTGAATTCTCTAAATAACAAAAATGCAAACCAACAAAAAAGTTTGCTTTGCATAAAGGGTCTTTGGTTCCTATATTTATATCATTTTTAGTTTAAAAACAACCCTTTCTGATCAAAATGGTGCATATATTGTTAATATTTAACAGTTTTATAAAATATTTTCTAAGGCAAGCATGATTTCTCAGCATAAACACCTGGCACTAGAAAAAATTGCATGGCATTTGTAGGGTTAAATATATTTTTGTCTACATGTAAGCAAGTTTCCATTACCTGCATCTCCTGCACAATATCCACAACAACCTTCATGAGAAAAAGGGCCCCTCACAGTATTGAATATTCTTCTGCTCCTTTCCTTTCTTCTTGCGTTTTCTTAAACGTCTCTTTCTACATCAGCATACATCAAGACATAACATCTACGAGGAACGTCCAGAAAGTAAGTTCCGTTTGGTAATAAAATTGAATTGTGAACAGATACAGAAAAATTATTTATTGCACAACATTCTACACCTCTTAAACTACTTTTCCACATAACTGCCGACCTTTGGCAGGCATTTGTCATAGCGTGGCACAAGTTTTTGGATACCTTCTTCATAGAAGTTTGCCGCCGACCGTAAACGAGAGTGAAGACTCCCCTGTAAGATATCCTACCGTTTGGCCACCACTGTTAGGCAAATTGCGTGCTTACTAGGAGAACTGCGTATGTTTAGGAGTTCTCCTGACCACATACGCAATTTGCCTAACAGTGGTAAAATAAGACACTATAACGACCAGACTAGCTGCGCACGGATTTCGCCCCAAGCACTGCTCCACGAAGAAGTACCACTCGCCGAATGAGGAATACGTGTGTGCTTTATGCGGGAAGCAATGTGATCGTCATCGCGTACCGAGTTGTGCAGGAAGGACAATTAATAAGGTATTGATAGGAGATGAATAATAATTGTGACTCAATAAAAACGATCACCTCATCTTCTGAACCGTGGAATGAAAACTGGATGTCTCTTCTGTGACTTTCCAGTCACATTTGCTCCATTGTTTGTGATGATATTTTCAATTGATTTTTTTTAAAGGAACTTCGCCACCCCTGTCTCAATAATGGTAAGTTTACCATATTCGGAGTTTTTTATCACGTAATACATGAGAGATAGTGATGTGAGATACTTACAGCGATTTTAGTGAGACCTTAAGATGAAATTGAACATTTAACATATAGAACTGATAGTTCGAAATGAACACTACAATGTTTCTAGAGAGACGCTATACTGTATTTTAAGAAAAATCTTAAGCTAAATATTTATTAAATATTTCGATTTTTTAGTAGGGCCTATATCTATAAGATTACAGGTTCAGTTTATGTGCCGAAGAGTTGTTAAATTGTTTGATGAGTTTCATAACCTTGACGCTTGTGATTCTAGAGATAAGACATTATAGTGTAGTGACTAGCATTATTGGCTGTCACCCCGGAGGTTCGGGTTCAATTCCCTGCTATGCCTGAAATTTAATTCTGGTCTGAGGTCTGGAACGGAGTACACTCAGCCTCGTGTGGCAAAGTTTAGAACAGGTGGGTTCGTATCCTACCTCAGCCATTCTGGAAGTGGTTTTAATGGTGTCACATTTTTACTCCACACATGTGGTTTTCCGTAGATTCCCACTTTGACTCAAGGCAAATGCCGGGATGGCTCCTAACTAAAGACCAAGGCCTCCTCGTTTTCAAAACAGGCCTGAAATTTAAATAGGCACACTACGACGGACACCACAATAACATAGGTTGTCGGACATATTCTCCACACTCATCCAAAGTACACAGACTGGAATGATCACGATATTCAAGCCTCTAAATGAGTCAAAAGCAACAACAACTTTCTCACGGTAGATAAACAAAATGTTTGGGGTGGCAAATTTGATATACTTACTGTGCGGCAGTTTGTTGTTGTTGTTGTTGTTGATTCATTTGAGGGGCTGGGACATGGTGGTCATTTAGCGTCGTGTACTTGGTGTGTGAAGTTTTTTCTGATAACCTGTGTTATTGCGATGGTTGTATTAGTGTGTATATTTGTAATTCAGTTGAGGATTTAGATATAGGCAGCCAGTGCCTTCAGTTAGGAACCATCCCTGCATTCGCCTGGAGGAAATGTTGGGAAACCACGGACAACCACTTCCAGGATGCCTGAGGAGGGAGTGAAACCGATCTCTTCTCAGGTTTTCCTAATGAGGCTGATTGTAACTCGTTCCAGCCCTCAGACCAGAATTACATTTCTTGTCAGAGCCGGGATCGAACCCGGAACTCATGGTCGACAGCCAATTATGATCGCCGCAACACTACGAGGTGGTAATTGTATTATTGTATTAAGTATTCAGCTATCCTCGTCGATAATTATAATATTAGACTAATATTGAATTGCATTTACGAACGGGAGACGTTTGTTACCATACGTATTGAAACACTTTTGTACATTCCCTTTTGCTGAGCCGTGCTATTGTCGATAAAAGGTAACGTACTGCTATTTGTCACGTAACCAGTTGGCCAGAATCAAATAACAGACTTTGGAGACCGCCATTAATGATAAGAGGGGCAAGTTTGCAGGCTGAGATTGTAGCTGTGAGGGTCTATCACTATTTTACGAGCCATTCACTTTCAATGACCTCTTAGTCTTGTGGCTTCATAAGCCGATTAGGTTATGCTATTGAAGCGTAACAAGAAATGGTGGCTGGGGATAACGGTTTAAAGGGTAGCGCTGTATTATGGAGGGGATAAAAAGTGAACTACTCCAACATCGCGTAGGGTCCCCCAATATCTGCAACGTTGCATAGTATGTCCATATAGTAAATTAGTGACCAACGTTTCAAATCCATGTAAATATTGGTGTGTCCGCCTAGTGGCATAGTAACTAGCATTCTTGGCTGTCACCCATGAGGTCCGCGTTCGATTATCGGCTCTTCTAAGAACTTCAATTCTGGTGAGAAGACTTGAGAAGATATGGATTCGATTCCCACCTTAGTCATTCTGAAAGTGGTTTTCCGTGGTTTTCCGCTGAAACCCAAGAAACATATGAGGATGGTTTCTAAATCAAGGTCACGACTATCTCTGATGATGATAATTGTTGTTTTAAGGGGCCTACAATATAGGTTATCGGCCCCTAATGGTTTGGGTGATCGTGAAGATGATAATGAAATGTAAACTATAACTAAAACTAACAACTAACTTATATACTACAAGAATAAATGGAAAACAAAACGGAGAATAAGACAAATAAAGGAGAGGAGGAAAAGAAATGCCCTCTACCCTCGAAGAATGAGGATTGAGGGACTTGAATGGAAGGAGAGCCATGAAAGGCAGATAGGAAAGTGAAAGAGGAGAGGTCTGCCCCAGAGGCAATAGAAGAAGGGGGGGGGGGACAAACCCAGCTCAGGAATTCCTCGGGGTCGCCAACTCCTGAACTCACAAGCCGTGAGCCCTTGAGGGTGTAGCACTACCGAGGGTGCACCAGATGTGGTGGGGCTATACACACCCTGCCTCCTTAAGGGCCTTGAGCAGAAGATAGGAGATATGAAGAGAAAAAAGAGGTCTGACCCCTCGAAGAATGAGGGATCAAAAAAGATGAGACAAGGGCCCATTAAGGCGGGAAAGTGAAAGACTCCCTAGGCCTCGGATACCCTAATACCGTAGAGGCCGGAAAGGAACAAGCGTTGACCAAGGGAGGTCGATAGGAAAGATGACAGAGAGGATCCCGGCACAAGTAAGTGGAAGTACTGCCGAACTCAGCTGGAGCCCCGTGGTCGCCAACCCTCGTCCCACTAGTCGTGAGCCCATGGGGGGACGACTATCTCTTACCCAATCCCTAGCTCCAATTTCAAATGCCCACACTATTACAACCATCACAATGACACAGTTTACCAGACAAATCTGGACACACCCAAGCACACCGAGCTACATGACGCTGAAGAGGGGAGGACTTGCTGTGTTAGCAATATGTAGACTATAACAACACACAATCATTTACGACAACGCAGGGTATGAGGTCACGAACTTTACCTTTCTTAGTGTAGCTGCTAGAATTGTCACCCACCAGGTCCGGATTTGATTCCCGGCTCTGCCCCCCCCCCCCCCCCCCCCAAAAAAAAATCTGGCATGAGGGCTGGAACGGGGTACACTCACTTATTAGGCATAACTGAGAAGAGGTGGGTTCGATTCCTGGCTCTGCCATTTTGGTGGTGGTTTTCCGTTGTTTCCCAGTCCTACTCCAGGCAAGTGCCTGGATGTTTCCTAACTTAAGGACACGGCCGCCTCCTTTCCAATCCTCACCTGAATTACAAATACACACACGAATACAGCCTTCACAATAATTATTATCTGCCAAGTAAATGGGGCTGGATTTCTAAACCCTTCAATTGCAACAATAACAAAACCTTACCTTTCGAAAAAAAGGAAGAATGGAGCAATACTTTTTCCATCTGTCTCCTTTAAATCAACTCGTGGTTCAAGTGGGTAATGCGCTCGCTTTCTGTACCTAAGGTTTCTAAATCGAATTGTGACACATTTACCTATATAATGCTGTATCTTCCTGTAAATGATAAAATATATTGTGGAAAAACTGTCTCTGTGTATCCACTGCATTCTTTAATGTTAATTCGTGTGTTAATTAAGATGGTTCAATTTTCCTTTGAACTGGTATGGTTTCAGAGAAGCGTGCTCACTACTAGCGGGGACTTGGTTGGCTCCCACGGGATCCCAGCTCATTCCGTCATCGCTTCCACTAACTTGTGCTGGGTTCCTCAATTTCATCTTTTCTGTCGATCTACCTTGGTCAACTCTTGTTCTCTTCCGACAGACGGTATTAAAGTGTCCAAAGACTAGGGTGTGTTTAATTTTCCCGCTTTAATTGGCTCTTGTTATTTACTGATACCCTCATTTTCCAAGTGGTCAAACCTCTTTTTTTTTTCTTTCTTTTCACGCTATCCACTGTTTGCTGTAAGAAGCCCTAAAGGGTGTAGCGTGTATGCAACCCAACATGCATGATGCGCCCTGGGTAGAGCTGCACAATCAAGGGCTTCGGAGTTGGCGAATGTGAGGAATTCCTGAGCTGGGTCATTTTCTTCACCTATTTAGGTGGGACCCACTCTCATCCCCTTCCTTATCTACCTACACAGGGCAACAGACAAAACTCCACGCTCACCCAAGTGCACGAGACTAAATGACCACGATGTCAAAGCCCCTCAAATAAAACAACTACTACTACTATTCTTATCTGCCTTTCATTCAGGGCATTCTTTATACGAGATTTCCCTTATTCTCTTGTCCAATTATTCGTGTAGTATAGGTGGCGTGGTGGCACAGCAGTCAAGCTGTTGGCCTCTCACCACGGTGGACTGGGTTCGATTTCTGGTCAATGCATGTAAGATTTCAAAGTGAAATGCCATGTCCGGTGGTTCAGATTTCACGTTAAAAGGAGGTCCCATGCTCATGATCTCGAGATTAAGGGTCACTACAGTCTTCTTCCTTTTTGAAGTATGTAGGCCTAAGTGTATTACAATAGTTATTGGTAGTATTATTCACCTTTATATTCATCCATATATTTAGGAGCATCTTAATACAACAATCACCTCCGCGGAGTAGCAGTGCGCCTTAAATTGTTCACCACCACCGCGAAAGGGAAGCTAGAGCAAGTAGAGAGGTGGTTCAAATCCTGGCTCTGGTAGTGGCAATACCACACCCCCTCTACCTACTTTCAAGTCCCGGGGCACCTACTTCATTCCCTATCCTAACAACTACAATTAAACACGCTACTGAAGTAAGCACAGGTTACCAGCAAAATTTATCACACACCAAAGCATACGGGGCTGATGTCAAAAAAATCATAACCCCCTACAGTGAATTATAATAACATCAACAACAATAATCCCCACCAAAAGGATCCTAAAATGCCAATCTACTGCGTTGAAATTAGATCCGCCAAGCCTGGGAACAGTAATCGAGAGCCGTATCGATTACGCCCACAACTGTTGACGTTGTTGTTAAGCTGAGCCCAAGATAGCGGGATCTAATCCCGAATAAGTCAGTTGGCATTTGAGTGTGCTTAAATGCGAGGGAGCCGTGTCAGAAAATTTACTGGCACGTTAAAGATCCCTTTCGGGGCAACATTCCGGCACCCCATCATTTCTAAAAGCCGCAGTAGTTAGAAGGGACGTAAAACCAATAGCATTATTAATATCATAATAATAATAATAATAATGAAAAATAAATGAAAATCCACAGCCTGCTTCCAGTCTCCGACCGGGTCAGGAATGGAATGAATGAAGCCCCCATCTAGCGGCGAGGATATGAACTGTGCCGCCTGCCGAGGCCTGACGCACTCCTCTGCGGCAATGATTAAATGAATGACAGATGAAATGAAATGATAGTGGAGAGTGTTGCTGGAATGAAATTTTGACAGGGAAAACCGGAGTACCCGGAGAAAAACCTGTCTGCCTCTGTTTTGTCCAGCACAGATCTCACATGGAGTGACCGGGATTTGAACCACGGACTCAGCGGTGAGAGGCCGGCGTGCTGCCGCCTAAGCCACGGAGGCTTAATAATAATAATAATAATAATAATAATAATAATATCGAATGGCATCGGTGCCGGGTGCAAGCTTTGAAATTTGACACCCAGAGGGTAGCATGCATGTCGAATATCGTTGTTCCTTGAATCACTATGAAAGTCGAGGAGGTTAGATTTCTAAGCCCCTTGAACACTATAGCGCTTTCTAGCAGAGAAATGAGGAACTCTGTGTTGGCGGAAACTCCCGTGATTAATTTTGCCATTATGAACACGACCTACTGAATTCAAGGTTCTTTGACATGCCAACATCGTATAACATGCGTGTCGTATTTTGGCGCCTTTCAAAAAAAATCACTTACCACGGCCAGGAGCGAACCTGCAAGCTTGGGGTTAGTAGACCGACACGCTATCCACTCACCCACCGTGGCAAGGTATCATTATTATTATGTTGTTGTTTTTAATGATGAGTAGTTCGCAGAATTGACTCGGAAACTTTTCTCGTCGGTTAACAATAAAATGGTTGATATCATTATTTTATAACTAGAATGAGTTATTAAGCCGAGCTGCTGAGAATTGTCTTTAAGTAATGAGTCAGCGCTGTCTCATATTTTATTTGTTGTGTTTTCGATCTCGCTTTAAGCTCAGTCTTTCAGGCTATTAATCTCCCAGATAGCCAGTGTAGCGTAGCCCGATGACGTTGATCGAGAACCCTCCTCTCTCATCTTTAATTTCTTATTACACGTCGTTTCGAAATACTTTTGCGTTTGCTGTATATATCAGAAGGAGATGCACTTCACGTACATTTAACTCATTTCTATTCAATGGACGTTCTTAATACTCGTGGATATTTATTATTGACGCCGGTGCTGGAGGGAAAAGAAGACAAGAAAAGAAAAGGGCGTAGGAAATGACATATTCATAGGAAATGCAAAGTTAGTCCAGCATCTGCATTTGACACGTCTGGCTCTGCAGTGGCTCCATGTACAGTAGATAAACACTTGCTATGAGCTGAGCTATGTTCATACACAGGTCACATTTCAACGGCAATGAGACTTCCTGCTTCAAATACTGTATGAAACTTGGAACGATGTTGCCAATTCTTGTTTTTCAAAATTGCCAAGTAGTAGTCAAAGGTCGCTATATTCCCATGTTATCAATGGAGACAAAAAATAGGCTATATATTATATATATTAATGGAGAACATATATTTTATGTCTCTAAGGGGAAATAAAATAGTCATGAATACTTGTCTAAACCATTCTCCCTCTCGGCACGCTGGAAGGCGGAGGTAGATTTCACCGTGCAAAGGAAAGAAGTTTCGAATTTACTGAATTTGCCAATAAATTGTTGTTCACCTACAAAGCTTTCCATGTTTATCATACAAGAAATTAATTATATTCATTCTTATAATTACGAAAACATTTTTCTCATCCCTTGCCGTAAGTGTGGGACATATGAAAACTTCTTTCATAGTTTTATGCAATTTTCAGAAGCCTATTGACCAGTTTAAACGGTTTTGATATTGTGCCTAAAGAGAGGAATGATTCATTTTTTCTCTCAAAACTCAATTTTCCCGCCCCTTTGGTCAATACTAAAAATATTTTAGCGTTTTTTCACTTTTTCGAAAAAGGCTCCCCATTTCCACCCCCCTTGTTCCGGTTTCGACCATTAACGAAGTCTACCGAGATTTTGATTGGTTGTATTTTATTTATAGCCTACATTTTAAAATTATTGGTGCAAACTATCGGAAATAACAAGAAAGTGATATATTGTACCCGATTGTCACCATGTGGACCATGTGTTCGTATCCCAACTAGCTCACGGTCTTTCGAGGTATGGGACGTTCCTGCCCACAATACGACCACATGTTCAGGATTTGAGTCTACCAGGTAACTACTCTACAGGAAGTACACAACATTCCTATGAATAAAATATTTACTGGTCTAAAATCATGGCTGTACAACAAATACAAAACAAAGGACAAATTACAATTAATTCCCACAACTAAATAGGGTTATTCTGTGAGCTTTCTCCTTAAAAATAGCGCTACAATGCACTCAAACCTACTTCTAATATCCTGTCAATAATAGTTCAGATTACAAGGTTTTCATAGTGTTCGTCATGTGACACAATTTTATTTAACGGAAGTATCTTAACACAAAACCACATGTCACATAAACATGAATTTCTAAGACATTATCCCGTCTCTTACAGCATTTACTTTAATTATCATTACTTCAATGTTTCCTACATTTATTAGCAAATATTTGTTGTGTCGTGCGAATCATCTTCCTTCTTTCCATCCCTATGAACGCTCTAGGAAAATGAGTCATGCTTCTTAATCATAAAATAAACATAACCATGGATAGAATATTTATAGTTTCACCATATAACGATTATCTGGGTCTTGTCGGACTTATTATAGATACAACTGTGTCATGTTCTGGGAAAAACACATACCCGTTTTTCCTAAATTAGCATAAACTGGCAAAATGCACTTTAAAGAAGATGCCTACATTATTTTGGTTCAGCTTTCCCCCTCAGAGGATAACTTCGCCAAATATCATCTGATTTCTATGGTTCAACCACATATGTGAGTTGCCATACACCATTTAATTCCATTTGCATCACTAAAATACTCATATTTTTAATTGCATTATTGAATACCGAGATCTCTCAGTGTCCTATTGTGACTGTAATTGACAAGGGATCGGTCGAGCGACCTCCCTCCCCTCAGCAGGTCATAAAATTAGTTCCAGACAGCTCTCCAAGATGGCTGCCACGGAAATGGTCTACATTTCCTGTCTCTCTCTACCGTCAAGGCCACACTTGTTTACAATTATATAACAATAAAGATCCGCTAGGCATATTCCTAAGTAATTGAGTCATTTAATTAATTAACACCTAACTTTACAGTGTATTTGGGCTCAAATGGCTCCTATTAAACATTCATGGCAGGGGTGGAATTCTAATGATAGCATTGCCGTTTTAAGGTGATTACTTGTGGCTTTAAAGACGCGCATCATAATGAAACCCCATGGTTATCATCAGCAGCTGTCATTTTCATATATTGGGAACCACGTTCCTCGTCGACGAATATGATTCTACCTCTCGGGCAGACCATAAGTAAAAATGCTCACCGCGCCTCGCTGGGCGTCCATAGTGGCTATAATTCAATGCAAGCGTTGGCAATAGACAGAATCTATCCAAATCGCTGCGTAACACATACAGTATGCACAAGGGCGATACTTCTCGAAGATTAAGCCAATTTTCACCTCACGCGCAAGCTATACTAGTCTTTCCCGTGCTTATCTTACGTAAATCACTGGATTCTACGTTAATCTGCACGCTATATGCGGCTAAACAATATTTCACATATATGACTCCATTATCAAGGTACCTGCGTTCTTCCTGTTATACTATTTAAGCCAAAGCTTTACATAGCTCCTAACACAAATGTATAAATATACTGGCTTACTTTAATTTCACATATTTATTCAAATTTCCACTGACACTGAGAAAAGCTCTCGTATTCGCGATATTCCACACTACATTCTTTACTGTTTACCAAATGACAGTATCTTAAATTAGACATGACACTATTTGAACATTACTTAGGCCAACTTTGCCCTTACTTTATGGTTGCCGACTCCAGTTATTATTATTATTATTATTTTAACGTTTAGATCCATCACTATTTTTGACCTACATGATCCTAAGCAAATCACCTTCCAAGTCATACTTTATTCAAGACGAGTGGTGAAAACTCGTTCAGTAAGTGACTATTACTTCTTTAATTTCAAAGTGATTAATCGTTACATGGTGAACTATGCCATTATAATGTTATTATTTGCATGTTTACTCACGTTTCCTTCTGGCTGGAAAGTACCAGTATCTCCGCCTGAGCTCTACCATGACGATTTGACTTAATCCATCATGATATCCAATACACAACACTGAGATTCACACTTTTTACACATGATACACATATTACCACAAGTGGCCTTTACCACTGATAAACACTGAATATTAATCATTAAACACATTAACACTTTAAATTATTATTTCACAATTTATACACTTCATCTATCATTTCACATGTTGATCCTTAATCTGGATTTCACCTACGCTTGACCTCAGAGATGCGATGACTTATGATAACCGCTGGTCTCCGTGAAATCTAGTAGCGTTTTTATAGATGTTCAATCCTAGTTCCCTGCACTCCCGTTCACCTCACTGTCCTGGATAAGTGGCAATAACTTCCACTCTCCCATCACTGGAGTGCTCCTAATGCTGATGTCATATAATTGACAATACCTTCCGGTATACGAACTGTTCCAAACATTATCAGTTCCTATTCGCTGTAGCGAATTTATATCTGTGTCAGATAATAAAGCAATATCTGCACTTTGTTACTTTTTATGCACTTCATTATCACTGATGAAGCTTACAATTTGCCTCCATTGTCTTCAACGGCGGTACGCTGATATTTTAATAATTGGCGTGCTTACTGCAGAGCGCTTGTAGACAAAGGACTAACTTCCAACTGCAACTGAACGTAACTGACTGACTGTAACTGACCAACAACTGACGTGTAACTGACTTCGACTGACCTCGACTGACCCTTGGCGTAGGGTGCTCTTCCCTTATATTGGTTTCTTGCACAAAATAGTTCACGGGACACGTGAGAGCGACTCCCTTCTTGAAATACTCCGTCTTCAGCCGAAATAACAACTGCATCTTGTTTATCTAGGCGTGGAGGTTTTAAAAACATTCGCGTGCCGGCGATCGCTTCGGCCAATTAATTACAATTAATTGCCTTAGTTCAGCGCGTGGGATGCTACGGTGGGGATTTCCCGCTGGTTGGTTAAAGTATTCGTGCTCTCGAGCGTGAGTTAGGTTGTAATGCGGTCATTTTGAGAAATAGGCGTAATTTTAGGTGAAAAACCACTCCTAAATTACTCCTCCGTGAATACATTCATCTGTGTGTATGTTCCATTGCATTACAATGCTCCATTTATCTGTAATTAATTAATTTCTTGTGGGCTTGGTCCCGCCAAAGCTTTGCTCGTTGTCGACCGGTGAACTCCCGGGTCATTAATTTTGAGCTGTCTGACCGCCCTAGACGGAAATAGTTCCGTAGGCGCCATGCCTACCCCGCCTACTTGTTAAAGTCATTTGTCAGACTTCAATACTAGCCTCTCTCGACTTCGTATGCACTGAAAACGTACATTCCCTTGCATTTTGCTTACAATTTCTCCTTTAAATTGCTATGATTTGCACCTAAATAATCGTGAAATCACGCTAGATTATTATGTGTCAGTAGACCTCTCATTGCTCTGTGGGTTCCATATAATGGCTCCCCCTTAGAGACCACTGGTTCGACCTTAGGCATAACCATTTGCCTGGTCTTCTCTGTTAAGGCCCTGAGTTCGATACCAGACTGCCGTGACCAGTTGGGCACATCTTTCTCCTGCTAAGTTCGAAAAATTCATTTCATAAGTGAATTTTTCGGGCCTATCAGCTGGTATCAACTCCTTGCAGTATTTACTTTAAGCGGTCATTGCTCTCGGCAATGGGCTTTCACGTTTTCCCACTCCACTCTTGTCTGCTGTCTCGTAGACTTTCGTTTTCCTGTCTCAATTGTTCATTCATCTCCTCTAACTCCACAGCGGCTCCCTTCAACTGGTCGTAAAACTCCTGCAGTCGACAGCTGCACTCTCCCCTCGTGTCCGCTGGGCTGGCGAGCTGTTTTCTTTTCTTCGACCCTTCTCGAGCCTGCAAGCTTTTCTCCAGAACCTTTCCGTGCATACGTAATGATTCCTCGTTTACTTGGATGTGTGTAGCTTGCTCTTCTCTTGCTTCATAGTCTTCTGGTGGACTATATAACTTCAGATTAGCTGCATTTACCACAACTTCTCTACCTGTTGCCTCATCTTTAATCCGATATGCGTTATTCTGCAGATCCCTTATAATCAGGTAGGGTCCGAGATAAGCGTGCTGGAATTTTTTATATTTCCTGCTCTCTGGATCTGAACTGGCGGTTTTTTTCAATAAGACGTATTCTCCCACGAGTAGCGGTCTATGATAGCGTTTCCTCCTGTTTCTCCGCTGTCGTTTATCTGCTTGTTTCTTGAGATACTCGAACGTCCTCTGGATTCTCAACTCACGTCCAAGTTGTGCATCGACGGGTGTCTGGATGACATTATTCCATGGCCTCTCGGGTCTTCTGTCGAGATGTAGGCTCACTGGCACCTCTCCTGTAGCTTCGTGCACAGTATTGTTGATACAATATTCAATAATCTCAAGCACGTCAATCCATTTCCAATTCTCAGTAGAGCAGTATATCTTCATGTATTTTTGCACCTCCCTCATAACTCTCTCAGCTGAGTTCGACTCCGGGTGCCTAACCGTGGACAAAATCTGTCTTATGCCCAGATTTTCCAACTCCCTGCGAAATTCTACGCTGGTAAAACAGCTTCCGTGATCCGATAAGATGTTTTCTGGCTGTCCTAATATAGGAATGATTCTTTCCTTCAGCCTCTTAAGTACTTGTTTTGTACTGGTTTTCTGAATTGGACACAGGACTACCATTTTGGAAAACACGTCTAGTGCAACTAGGATGTGTTTATTTCCTCTTCTAGCTCTAGGCAGGGGCCCAAAGTTGTCCAGCGCCAGGAGCTGACATGGCTTCTCTGGTAAGAGTGGTATAGGTTTCTGCCTCATTAAGTACGAGTTAGGCTTTACTCGTTGGCACATATCACATGTCCTGATAGTATTTCTGACTGTTTCTATAAGTTTAGGCCAAATAAACGCCTCTTTAAGCAGGGCAACAGTCTTATCTACACCTGAATGTCCAAAATCTCGGTGTGCTAGCCAAACTAGCCTTCTCTGCAATGCTGGTGGTACAACAATCCTAGGTTTTGTGTGGTCAGAGTCGCTCCATTTATGTAGCATCTGGTTAAACCATAGATATTCCGTTGAAAGTGCTTCAGCTTCCATATACATCGGGGTTCCTCTATCCAGCTTTCCCTCGAAGTAATTTATCATCAACCGTATCCAGGGATCTTCACGTTGAAAAACGGTGATGTTCCTTAGATCATCTAAGGTCTTCTGATCTCTATCTTCTATTTCAATAGCTAGCGTTTCTTCTTCCTCTGCTGTAGGGTATCTGCTTAGCAAATCAGGTATGATATTGTCCTTCCCCGGGCAATATTCTATTTCCACTTGAAATTGTTGTATGTATAGGGACCACCTCGTCAGTCTTTGACTCGACAAGTCAGTTTTCAGCAGGAACGTTAGGGCTTTATGGTCTGTTCTCAAAATGATTCTAAAACCATAAATCAGCTTGTGCCAATACTGTAATGCATACAGTATCGCAAGTAATTCGATCTCCGTGACCGTATAATTCTTTTCATTAGGCCTCAACCTTCTACTGATGAATGCGATATAAGTTCTCTCCTCTGGCCTGTCCTTATTTTCCTGATACAACATAGCTCCAATGCCTACGAAGGATGCGTCAGTCTGGATGATAAATTTCTGAGTGTAGTCAGGATATCCCAATTTCACATAATCTAACAGCATCTGTTTAGATTTCACGAAGGCTTCCTCGCATTGCTCCGTCCATCGCCATCTTCCTCCCTTTTTAAGTAAGTCTTGGAGTGGTGCTACAGTCTCGGTGTACTTCGGACAATGGTTCGAAAAGAATCCAATAACGCCCAGATATTGCCTGACGTTCTTCACCTTCGTTGGTCTCGGGAAACGTTTTATGACTTCCAGTTTTCCCGGATTAGGCCTAACTCCTTGTGCATCGATTACATGACCTAGAAATTTAACTTCTCTCTGAGCAAAGTTAGACTTCTTTATATTGACCTTGAAGTTAGCCTGACTTAGGTCATATAACAACTTGCGTAGATCTCTGACATGTTCTTCAACTGTTTCAGAGGTCAGTAGTATATCATCTACGTAGCATATGGTTGTAGCTTTTACTTCTTCGGATAGGTTCCTATCTAGCGCTCGTATCAACGCTGAACCTGCTGTTTTTAATCCAAATGGAAGACGGACGTAGGAGTACGTGTGCTGGTCAAATAAAAATCCGGTTAACAGACTTGTTTTCTCTTCCAGAGCAAGATGGTGAAAACTTGCCGTTAGATCAAGATTTGAGAATACAGTCTTTCCTTTGAACCTTCTGAGTACCTCCTTAATGGGTGGAACTGTATCAAATTCCGGTATAACCTTGGAAATCAAATTTCGTAGGTCCAGGCATATCCTCACACTTCCATCCTGTTTCGGTACAACTACCAGTGGGCTGACATAAGGTGTGGCTGTCTTTACAATGACGCCTGCTTCTAGCATTTCTTGTATCGCTTCTTTGACCTTTAAATAATGTTTCTCAGCTACAGGATACGGCTTCTGTTTGAATGGCGTCCAATCGCTGACTTGAAACGCATACTGGAAATTCTTGATCCGGCAAGGTCTCGAATCGAAGACTCCTTTATACTCGAATAGCAGTTCCCTTAGCATTTTCTTATGTTCTGGACCAAATTTAGCTTCCTCAATCTTCTCTTCCAGGCATTCTTCAAATTTTGGTTCGAGATCTTTTTCAATGTCTGCGGCCAGTGTTGCCAACTCTTCCTCAATATCTTCTATTGTCGACACTGCCTCCCCAGTCATATCTCCGTATGTATGCCATACGTATTCTTCTTGTCTCGCTTCATTATGCCTTAATGAGAGTTCTAAGTCTTCCTTTCCCTCACGTGCGCGAAACATTACGATGTCTTGCGAGAGATCTATAATAACTTTATACTCTCTTATGAAATCCATCCCAACAATAAGGTTATATGGCAGCTTATTTACAAGTAGGAAGCTCTGTGAGAATGTAGAGTTCCCTATCTGCAGATCTAAAAATACTTGGTATCTGCATATCATAACTTTGTCTGGTATGACACCTTTTATTTTCACGCTTGAAATGGGTATTTTCAATACGTGGATTTTACTCTGGATTTCATTGTATAATGCCTGGGTTATCAAACTCACTGTTGATCCTGTATCGATGAGACTTCTTACTTTCGTTCCCGCAATGTTTACAATAATAATAGGTAGTTCCCTTCTTACATTGACCGTTCTTTCATCGAGGTCTTCGATAAGCTCCTCAGGTTTGGCAATCCAGTTAATAACATTTACTGTATTCCATCCTGAACCTATCTCTCTCTGGTCATTTAAAATTGGTGTTTTTTTTTTCAATTGCTCCATTCTTTGTGGAGTTCTTCTGCCTGTCTTCATGCTGTTGAAGTTCCAGACTTTTGGCACCATCATCATTTTGATATATGTCGGGTGACCTTCTATTTCGAATCGCTTCATCCCAGTGAACTCGCGATTGTCTTGGATCATCTCCGCGCTCTTCCATGTATCTTAAAGATGCATGATAGCGTTCTTCCGCCTCTTCATCGAACCCACGACTCTGCTCTTGGGATCTCCATCCTTGGTTATTCCCATTTCGGCCGTAATTTCTTCTGTTATCCAGCTGCTGGTCTCTGGTACCACGCTGATTCCAGTTTTTCCTTCCTCGGTTACCACGGTTCGAACCTCCTCGATACGCTGGCCTCCAATTTTGGTTTTCGCGTCCTTCGCGCTGCCAGTCGGATTTTTCTGTTTCGGTGCTTGTAGACTTGCATTTCGTCTGCACCTTCGTTGGCTCGATCGGCGTATTCGTCATATTAACTTGTTCCACATGTCGGCTTTGTCTTGCGTGCTGCACTGTGGTTAAATCAAGTTGTCTCAGCACCTCCTCCATATCGATTGCAGTTTTGGCGTTTGCTGAGATTAGCAGGCGCTGCACTTCATACGGCAGCTGCTTAGCTATTGCTATGCATAAGTCTGACTCTCTGAGTCCTTCATCGAGCTCGCGAAAACGGCATAATTGGTTCACAAAAAACTCTCCGTACTTGGTCGGGTTACTAGTACTGTAACGCCTGGAATACAAGTCCAGTCTGAGGTTTTGTTGTACGCTCGCGTTCCAATACCTGCTTAAAAATGCTTGGCGAAATTCCTCAACGGTGTCGAACGTGTACCTAAAACTTCTAAACCATAGAGCACACTCTCCTTCGGTGAGTTTTTCAATCGCTCTCAACCTGCGCTCTGGCGGTACTTTCGCATCATTCAAGTACTCGGAAACTTCTTTAAGCCAGTACTTGGGTGTCATATTAGAATTACTCCCAGAGTATTTCTTTGGTTTTTCATCACTAGCCCTTATAACTGTGACTATTTGGTTCTGTACAGCATTTTCCTGCGGTGTTGACATAGCCATTGGCATACCAGGTGTGGCATACGGGCTGTCACTTGGCATTGCTGCATTCTTTGGAGTGGGCTGTATTTCTATCTCTGCCCATTTATTCCTCCTATTCTCGTCTATACTTCCTTCGCTAGACCTAGGATTCCGCAACATGGATTCTTCCTGCGCTATCATTCTCGTTTCTAACTGGCTGTGCCTGTTTTCAGTCCTTTCCAAACGAGCTAATACCTCTCGTTCTATTTTCTCTAGGCGATCTCGGTTTCTTTCTGCCATAGAAAATACCTTTTCTTTATTATCCTTAAGGTTTTCCTTCAGGTGGATAATTTCCCCTGCTAGACTTTCTCTTACTTCGGCAAGAGTCTTATCACTGGCTTCCGTCTTTAAGCCTTCTCGAAGCTCTAACTCTTCGCGTAAGCCTGTAACTTCCCGTTGAATGTGACCTTGTATATGAGATATTTCAGTCCTTATTTTTGTGATTTCTCCTTGGTCTTCGTCCTGTCTTTTATGGATAACTGCTAAGTCGTTCTGAGTTTGTTCCAACTCTTTCTGCACTTTTCCAACTTGTATCTTCATATTAGACATTATTTCCTTATTATCTCGATCAGACGTCTTTATTTCCTGCATTTCCTTGCATTGGTCAAGGATATTCTGGTCCTGCTTTTTTAAAGCTTCGTCTACAGCCTTGGCATACCCTGCCATTCGCGTATTCCATTTTAGTTCATTATCCTCGAACCTATGATCCACGGTCTGAGTAAACGTGTTAAATTGTTCTAACTGACGTTTCGTGTTAGCTTCATTCTGACTTTGAATGTCTTTAAGCTCCCGGGACATACTGTTTAAATTATCGTTAATTTCACGCTGTGACTCTCTGCACATTTGCAAATTGCTTTCTAATTTTAATTCAATAGACTCAAAGCGTTTTTCGTTATCATTTTGCATTTCTGAGATCACGCTAACAATATTCTTAGTTACCTGTCTCTGGACAGACTCTTTAACGTCGTCCATTTTCTTATTAACCTCTACTAGGTTTAATTCTAACTGTGTGTTTACACTGGCTTGATTAGCCTCTAGTCTAGTATTGACTGTAGCCAACATCTGGCTTACCTCAGTTTGACTAGCCTCTAGCCTATCCGCTATTTCATCTTTAAATGCTTTGGATTCTTCCTTACTTTTAGCATTTATAACATCGAAATGTTCCCTTAACTCGGCGATACACCTGAGTACTTCTTCCGTTCCGGCCATCCTGTACTACTTAATTTGAGATTCAGGTAGGCCCTAGCTGAAGACACTGGCGCGTTCTATTGGAAAGAAAAGATTCCGATCCCGCGACAACAACAACAACATATTATAAAATGTCAAAACTAACTATGGAATGGGTATAGACCCTCGTACCCGTCTGACAACATTTGTCCGACGTCTGAACATCATCTAGAAAGACTCACAATCGCTCAAACCAAGTTTGAGGAAAAAAAAATATTTCTATGGTTTTCCCCATGAAAACCATGCTATTATTATGGGGTTTTTCTAAATCCCATAAGCCAACCACGTACGGGCGCCATGTTAATTTTTAAGTGGGTATCATTCATGGTGGCTATTGTACGACATCGGCCATATTCTAATTTATTATTAAAACTGTCCAAGGAGTGGTTTTTTTATACTGCCGAATGCCCCACATTGGGCCATGCCATGTTAATCTATGTAGTCACATGCCCCACATGTGGGTGCCATGTTAATCTAATCTGTCGTGGTCACACACTCATGGGTGACATGTTAAATTAGGGTAGTCATCATGCTTATTTTATGCCATGCTCATGATGCTTCAGTGGAGGTTACCTGTATTTTAAACTGGCCCCACATATCAGCGTCATGCTATTTTATATGTGTTATCTATGGCTATGGTTTATGAAAGTTACAATTATATAAGCATGTCTTATGGAGGATTAACAATTATTTTTAATGTGGTGGCTTATCAACAAATGGGATGCGGTCTTCCTATTCTGTCCTAAATTCTATGCTATACTTGCTTCTACCATTAATACCTTGACCGACTTAAGTAATTACCTGTGACTCAATCCAAGTACAGAGACAACTCCCCCATGTACCCGATTGTCACCATGTGGACCATGTGTTCGTATCCCAACTAGCTCACGGTCTTTCGAGGTATGGGACGTTCCTGCCCACAATACGACCACATGTTCAGGATTTGAGTCTACCAGGTAACTACTCTACAGGAAGTACACAACATTCCTATGAATAAAATATTTACTGGTCTAAAATCATGGCTGTACAACAAATACAAAACAAAGGACAAATTACAATTAATTCCCACAACTAAATAGGGTTATTCTGTGAGCTTTCTCCTTAAAAATAGCGCTACAATGCACTCAAACCTACTTCTAATATCCTGTCAATAATAGTTCAGATTACAAGGTTTTCATAGTGTTCGTCATGTGACACAATTTTATTTAACGGAAGTATCTTAACACAAAACCACATGTCACATAAACATGAATTTCTAAGACATTATCCCGTCTCTTACAGCATTTACTTTAATTATCATTACTTCAATGTTTCCTACATTTATTAGCAAATATTTGTTGTGTCGTGCGAATCATCTTCCTTCTTTCCATCCCTATGAACGCTCTAGGAAAATGAGTCATGCTTCTTAATCATAAAATAAACATAACCATGGATAGAATATTTATAGTTTCACCATATAACGATTATCTGGGTCTTGTCGGACTTATTATAGATACAACTGTGTCATGTTCTGGGAAAAACACATACCCGTTTTTCCTAAATTAGCATAAACTGGCAAAATGCACTTTAAAGAAGATGCCTACATTATTTTGGTTCAGCTTTCCCCCTCAGAGGATAACTTCGCCAAATATCATCTGATTTCTATGGTTCAACCACATATGTGAGTTGCCATACACCATTTAATTCCATTTGCATCACTAAAATACTCATATTTTTAATTGCATTATTGAATACCGAGATCTCTCAGTGTCCTATTGTGACTGTAATTGACAAGGGATCGGTCGAGCGACCTCCCTCCCCTCAGCAGGTCATAAAATTAGTTCCAGACAGCTCTCCAAGATGGCTGCCACGGAAATGGTCTACATTTCCTGTCTCTCTCTACCGTCAAGGCCACACTTGTTTACAATTATATAACAATAAAGATCCGCTAGGCATATTCCTAAGTAATTGAGTCATTTAATTAATTAACACCTAACTTTACAGTGTATTTGGGCTCAAATGGCTCCTATTAAACATTCATGGCAGGGGTGGAATTCTAATGATAGCATTGCCGTTTTAAGGTGATTACTTGTGGCTTTAAAGACGCGCATCATAATGAAACCCCATGGTTATCATCAGCAGCTGTCATTTTCATATATTGGGAACCACGTTCCTCGTCGACGAATATGATTCTACCTCTCGGGCAGACCATAAGTAAAAATGCTCACCGCGCCTCGCTGGGCGTCCATAGTGGCTATAATTCAATGCAAGCGTTGGCAATAGACAGAATCTATCCAAATCGCTGCGTAACACATACAGTATGCACAAGGGCGATACTTCTCGAAGATTAAGCCAATTTTCACCTCACGCGCAAGCTATACTAGTCTTTCCCGTGCTTATCTTACGTAAATCACTGGATTCTACGTTAATCTGCACGCTATATGCGGCTAAACAATATTTCACATATATGACTCCATTATCAAGGTACCTGCGTTCTTCCTGTTATACTATTTAAGCCAAAGCTTTACATAGCTCCTAACACAAATGTATAAATATACTGGCTTACTTTAATTTCACATATTTATTCAAATTTCCACTGACACTGAGAAAAGCTCTCGTATTCGCGATATTCCACACTACATTCTTTACTGTTTACCAAATGACAGTATCTTAAATTAGACATGACACTATTTGAACATTACTTAGGCCAACTTTGCCCTTACTTTATGGTTGCCGACTCCAGTTATTATTATTATTATTATTTTAACGTTTAGATCCATCACTATTTTTGACCTACATGATCCTAAGCAAATCACCTTCCAAGTCATACTTTATTCAAGACGAGTGGTGAAAACTCGTTCAGTAAGTGACTATTACTTCTTTAATTTCAAAGTGATTAATCGTTACATGGTGAACTATGCCATTATAATGTTATTATTTGCATGTTTACTCACGTTTCCTTCTGGCTGGAAAGTACCAGTATCTCCGCCTGAGCTCTACCATGACGATTTGACTTAATCCATCATGATATCCAATACACAACACTGAGATTCACACTTTTTACACATGATACACATATTACCACAAGTGGCCTTTACCACTGATAAACACTGAATATTAATCATTAAACACATTAACACTTTAAATTATTATTTCACAATTTATACACTTCATCTATCATTTCACATGTTGATCCTTAATCTGGATTTCACCTACGCTTGACCTCAGAGATGCGATGACTTATGATAACCGCTGGTCTCCGTGAAATCTAGTAGCGTTTTTATAGATGTTCAATCCTAGTTCCCTGCACTCCCGTTCACCTCACTGTCCTGGATAAGTGGCAATAACTTCCACTCTCCCATCACTGGAGTGCTCCTAATGCTGATGTCATATAATTGACAATACCTTCCGGTATACGAACTGTTCCAAACATTATCAGTTCCTATTCGCTGTAGCGAATTTATATCTGTGTCAGATAATAAAGCAATATCTGCACTTTGTTACTTTTTATGCACTTCATTATCACTGATGAAGCTTACAATTTGCCTCCATTGTCTTCAACGGCGGTACGCTGATATTTTAATAATTGGCGTGCTTACTGCAGAGCGCTTGTAGACAAAGGACTAACTTCCAACTGCAACTGAACGTAACTGACTGACTGTAACTGACCAACAACTGACGTGTAACTGACTTCGACTGACCTCGACTGACCCTTGGCGTAGGGTGCTCTTCCCTTATATTGGTTTCTTGCACAAAATAGTTCACGGGACACGTGAGAGCGACTCCCTTCTTGAAATACTCCGTCTTCAGCCGAAATAACAACTGCATTTTGTTTATCTAGGCGTGGAGGTTTTAAAAACATTCGCGTGCCGGCGATCGCTTCGGCCAATTAATTACAATTAATTGCCTTAGTTCAGCGCGTGGGATGCTACGGTGGGGATTTCCCGCTGGTTGGTTAAAGTATTCGTGCTCTCGAGCGTGAGTTAGGTTGTAATGCGGTCATTTTGAGAAATAGGCGTAATTTTAGGTGAAAAACCACTCCTAAATTACTCCTCCGTGAATACATTCATCTGTGTGTATGTTCCATTGCATTACAATGCTCCATTTATCTGTAATTAATTAATTTCTTGTGGGCTTGGTCCCGCCAAAGCTTTGCTCGTTGTCGACCGGTGAACTCCCGGGTCATTAATTTTGAGCTGTCTGACCGCCCTAGACGGAAATAGTTCCGTAGGCGCCATGCCTACCCCGCCTACTTGTTAAAGTCATTTGTCAGACTTCAATACTAGCCTCTCTCGACTTCGTATGCACTGAAAACGTACATTCCCTTGCATTTTGCTTACAATTTCTCCTTTAAATTGCTATGATTTGCACCTAAATAATCGTGAAATCACGCTAGATTATTATGTGTCAGTAGACCTCTCATTGCTCTGTGGGTTCCATATAATGGCTCCCCCTTAGAGACCACTGGTTCGACCTTAGGCATAACCATTTGCCTGGTCTTCTCTGTTAAGGCCCTGAGTTCGATACCAGACTGCCGTGACCAGTTGGGCACAATATGTATGCCTACCCCTTATTATTCCAGTTTTCAACAGGGTTGGGGATGAAATGCGATGCGATGAAATTCTATGTGGCGGATGGTATTTATGGCCGGATGCCCTTCCTGACACGAATCTCATGAGAGGAGTTAATGAGGTATGAAATGAATGAAGATGAAACTGGACAAGGATGTGGAAGGAAGCGGCCGTGGCCTGTCAGAAGGTACCGTCACAGCATATTCCTGGAGTTGAAAATGGGAAACCATGGAAAACCATTTCAAGGACGGCTGACGGTGGGGTTAGAACCCACGTCTACCGAGTCAGCAGAGAGCTTAGTCCTACGGCCTAGCGCTGCGCTTTAGCGAGCGTCGCGTCGGTAAGAAAGTGATATACTGTATCGTATTTTAGATAATAAGTGGATTGGCATTACCTCCTACAGGGATAGATGGACAATTGGATGGCATTTCTTGAGCTACTGTTGCCATGGATACGGACTTTCCATTAGTTCATCAGTTTATCAGAGTGAAGATAGTTTCCTGGGAATATCTTTGAAACTGTTAGTATTAGGGCCTTAAAATGTGGTTTTCGGTGTCCCGTGGGGACCTACCGAGTATTGTTTCTCGCATCGAGGGGCGTAAAATGAGCTATGTCTTCGATATTTTGTCCCAGTTAAGTATAACAAAAATGTAAAATCACATTTCACCCCTTTTCACCCTTTTAAAATCGGAATTTTTAAAAATCCTTTCTTAGTGCGCATCTACACTACGGTGGGTACATATCTTCAAAGTTTCAAGCAATTATCTCCAATAGTTTTTGCTGTGCGTTGATTATCAGTCAGTCAGTCAGTCAGGACATCTTGCTTTATAGGTATAGATAAACAATATATATAAACCTTTGAAATGGCGGTAGTTTTGGGGTCTGGGGGATGTGAAACGCGAAGATATGTAAAACATTTCCGGGAGTCGCAATATGGTACCCATTGCAATAGGTAGCGATCTTAAAAAATTTACCTACAGTATAAACAGCAAGGATATACAAGAGAACAAGTAAATCACGCCGAAGAATTCTGATTGCTGTATTAATTTGATGTTATGGAAATATTACAGCGATAGATGGATTAGTTATCTGAAACGATGTGACACCCGGTATAGAAAAATATTTGAACGTTATAAGTGCGCTGCCATGTTTTAATTGTCGAGTTGGCACTTGGATGTCTTGAATTCGTATATTATCTTCTAAACGACTGCTGTGTGCCAAAAGTGGCAGACTTCCCCCCTTCAACATCTACCTAACCATTTGCATAATCCCAGCGCGGCGGGAAGGAACACAGTAGCCGTATTTAATAGGAAGGCGCGTGAAGTATTTTGGCACATTAAGTGAAAATTGGTTGGAAAGTTGGCAGCAAGAAGAAAAAGTCCTCGGTCGCCCGGCGCCAGAGTACAGCTGTGATTTACAATACGACGCCATATTCCATGTGGAGTCTCAAGAAGACAGTCTCTTCTAGTTCACAGTATGTAGTGGGGCCTTGCCAGCCTCCTACATACCATGTTGTTGTTGTTGTTGTTGTTGTTGTTGTAGAGTAGGTCTTATCAACTGTTTTTGGAATTGTGAGCACCACCTTCATGCTACACCAAGAACCCGAGAACCATTAAATCGAATATAGTACGGTAATAATAATAATAATAATAATAATAATAATAAATCCACCAGAAACTGGCCTTGAAGTACAAACTACTTCAAAGCTCCGTCCCCTATTGGAAATAATACACACCATCCGCAGTACTCGAAGATGCCACACACAAGCTCTACTGCAGTGGCTCTTAACCGGTGGTCCGCGAGAGCCTCGGGAGTGGTCAGCGGGAGAAAATAGTCCATCAGCACGCATCAAGAAAGTGGCCAATAAATGGAGATTTCGAAAAATATGTGCGTTGAACAAGAATCGTCCGAATGTATCCGCGACGATGATCAACAAGTTTTGAATTGAAATATCTGTAAAATAAGTGTTATTAGAATATGATACAAAATAATTATCATAATTTATGTTTTATCGTCGCAAATAAACTTTCACCAACATTGAACAACTAGAAAGTCACAGGGCAAAATTAAAATTATTATGGTCATTATTATTTTGCAATGACCTTTTCAAACAAAATTGTTGCTTAAACATAAATTTGCAATTGAGACTTTTCATATTATGTAGGATATATACAGTATTATACTAAGCCTCCGTGGCTTAGGCGGCAGCACGCCGGCCTCTCACCGCTGGGTCCGTGGTTCAAATCCCGGTCACTCCATGTGAGATTTGTGCTGGACAAAACGGAGGCAGACAGGTTTTTCTCCAGGTACTCCGGTTTTCCCTGTCAAAATTTCATTCCAGCAACACTCTCCACTATCATTTCATTTCATCTGTCATTCATTTAATCATTGCCCCAGAGGAGTGCGTCAGGCCTCGGCAGCCGGCACAGTTCATATCCTCGCCGCTAGATGGGGGCTTCATTCATTCCATTCCTGACCCGGTCGGAGACTGGAAGCAGGCTGTGGATTTTTTCATATACAGTATTATACAAAAGTAATTTTGTTCTATTAAATAATTTGTAATTTAGTTGTGCTGTACACTAATTAATAGTAATAATAAATAATGTGTTCTAAAAACTGTTTTGCTTAATCATCTTTGAATATTTTTATGGCGAAGGCGGTGAGGAAGGATTGCAACTGATAAGGTGTACCGGCGGAGGGTGGGAGGGTCGGGGAGGGGAGAGGAGGGGGGGGGGGTTCCGTACATGATTCAATTTCAGGTTGAGTGGTCCGCTGACTTAGACGGGTTCAGAACCACTGCTCTACTGGGACAGAGGAGTTGTGACAGATGTTGCAGTCAGTAACAACCGACCAGATATCATTGTCATCAATAAAGAACACACAGAGGCATTACTGATAGATATCACATGTCCCAACACTCAAAACATCCAAACAACAGCTGCTACTAAAATATCTTAAGTACACAGAGCTGGCAATTGAGATAAAACAGATGTGGAAACTTGAGTCAGTGACTACAATCCCAATTAGTGTATCGTATACTGGTGTTATACCCAAAACTCTCCACAGTAGTCGATCAATATTGAATCTGCATCCACAGATATATAGTCTACTGAACAACAGAAGGCAGTTCTGTTAAACACATGCCATATTGTTAGGAAGTTCCTTGGTGACAATACCCTGGCCGAATACTCAGCAAGGCTCGATGATTCAGATGGAAATTTAGCTCATCCTATAAATGAAGGGGAATCGTGAAGACTACGGGCACGACATGGATGTACAGTAATGTGAAGTCACTGAACAGTGTATACGAAATTGTCTCAGTACGGATGGTTCCTTGCTAAGACCGAACCAGGCTGTAACATAAAATGTAGCCGGTATTTGCCGTGATCATGTTGTCAAACAATAAACAACAATAATAATAATAATAATAATAATATAATAATAATAATAATAATAATAATAATAATAATAATAATTTCAAGGATCTTTTAAACTGTGAATCCCCTAAAGAACAACTCATCTTTGAAAAAAAAACATCCAACCAAGATTCAGAACCCCCAACATTGGAAGAAATTAAAGAAATAATCCATGGACTCAAAAATAATAAAGCCCCAGGGGAAGATGGTATAATTGCCGAAATGCTGAAGATAGGTGGTGAGAACGTAGCCCGGAAAATCCACTCAATTCTTGAGAACATCTGGATCACCGAAGAAATACCTGAGGATTGGAAATGTGCGCTAATCCATCCACTGCACAAGAAAGGGGATAAAACCAACATCAATAATTATAGAGGAATTTCCTTGATACCAGTTATTTATAAAAATTTCTCCAAAGCCCTGCTCACTAGACTTGAGAAACAAAAAGACCGTCTGATTGGAGAATACCAGGCAGGTTTCCGAAAAGGAAGATCATGTACGGAACAAATTCTTAATCTCAAAACTATCCTACAAATGCGCAAAACCAGACAGACAGTCATAACCTTTGTAGATTTCAGAAAAGCATATGACTCTATAGATCGTCAAACACTTTTCAATACTCTAGAAGAATTTCAAGTGGATAGAAAAAACAAGAGAATTAATCAAACAAACATTAACTGGCACTACTTCAAAAGTTAAATTCCTCGGCGAAATATCTGAGCCTTTTGCAATTAACACTGGGGTCCACCAAGGAGACGGATTATCTCCGTTACTGTTCAACCTCGTACTTGAGAAGATAATCAGGACCTGGGAAAAGGAAACTAAGGGAATAACCCTTGGCAGACTACTCAAAGATAGAATTCATGTACATTGCTTGGCCTTTGCTGATGACATAGCAATCCTTTCTAATAACAGGCAAGAAGCAATTCATTCCATTGAGAAATTACATGAAATTGCCATCAAAACGGGACTTCAAATTTCTTATGAGAAAAGTCAGTACATGGAAGGAGCCTCACGATACTTAGACGGACAACCTATGAGAACTAAATTCGGCAAAATCTTTCAAGTGAACGAATTCAAATATCTGGGAGAAATTATTAATCCCTCTGGTTTAAACCGTGAAGCAAATAAAGAGAGAATTTCCAAATTACAGAAAGCTTACAGAATCACTTGGATTAGGTATAACAAAAAATCAATATCTCGGAAAGCAAAACTTAGACATTATAATACAGTAATCAAACCGGAGGCGTTAGGCTATATGCATCAGAAACCTTAATCATTGGTGGCAAATCTTTAACCAAAGAGATTGAAAAACAAGAAAGGAAAATTTTACGAAAAATTTTTGGCCCAGTTTTTATAGAGGGAATCTGGAGGAAAAAGTCATCCCAGGAAATATATCGCCAATGTGAAAAAATGTCTCATACTTTTCGGAAAAGACGATTGAAATTTTACGGGCACATTATCAGAATGAACAATGGCAGATTGACTAAAAGAATTCTCAACTTGGCCCTCTCACTAAAAACCAAGAACAGCTGGCTACGTGAAATTGAAACAGATCTCCAGGAAATCAACATTTCAGACAATATTATACTGGACAGATGCAAATTCAGAACCCTAATCGACAATCACCAATTTGAAGACAAACCCAACACCAGGGCCACCATAACTTGGACAGAAGACCGAAGAAAGGTGCTCAGCGAGAGGATGAAGAGATTTTGGAAGGAAAAGAAAGCCAACACATCAGCTAAACAGGTTCAACCGTGCTCCTGAGTCGGGCATAACGATGCAAGAATTATAATAATAATAATAGTAATAATAATATATATATATATATATTACGAGAGAAGTAGAAAAATCTTGCATAAGACCTTGAGGAGGGTACGCACTCCTCAAGAGTGTGGGATTCTTACCCACTAAAAAACCACACCCTGTCCTCTTGACAAAACCCATCCCGGGACCACTTTCGTATTACTTCAGGATGGAGCCATTTTCTTTGCTTCACAAGCACCATCTTACTTCTCAATTCATAGTCCGCGGATCGCAGACTTAATCAACTAAATCGAGCAAGTCCCCATCCGACTTCTTATGACGAAGAACCACCTCAACAAAGAAAGCGACCGTATCCCAGCTGAGCTCGTTCCTCAGCATAATTCCAACTATATTGTCCGGCGTTATTGGACCAACCTCAGCTTCAAGTCGTTGTTTTCCCGCTGCCCAACGAGCGCAGACGAAGAACGTATGATATACGTCATCTCGTTCGTTCTCGCAGTAAATATATACTGGACTCCTTACATTGGCCATACGATGAAGGTAACACCGAAAGTAGCCATGACCTGTCAACATCTGAGTCAGAAAGTAATTCGTTTCTCCATGTTTTCTACTTGTCCACTCGACCAGACTCGGTATCAGCCGAGCTGTCCATCTTCCTCTGAGATCGTCATTCCACCTCTGCTGCCAAAGCTCCATCTTGCGTGCTATGGCTTCCTTCCGGGCTTGATAATAATAATAATAATAATAATAATAATAATAATAATAATAATAATAATAATAATAATGTAACAAGCATGCGCCTCTCTTTCAATTTCCTGTCTTCTCTCCTTCTGAAGTGCTGACATAGCTAGGGATTCACCGCTCATCAGGCATGCTACAATTGCTTGTTTAGCTTATGCAGATAAGATACATTTCCAAGTGGGCAGTCGAGTTGAATCAACATTTTTCATGTTTCTCATAAAACATGGATGTTCAATTATTTTTACTGTATATAAAAAAATACTATTTCACAAAATGATAAAATTTCTGACTGTCAAAACTTGCAATGAAAACATTATTCGTGCATAACAATTTGAATGGAAGAATGAATCTCAGGAGAGCATTTTTCGGATCGTATGACAAGAGCACCAAACATCATCTAAAGAACACTTTGGTGCTCGCGAGCACCAGGTTAAGAACACCTGTTGTAGAGGCTTTGAGATATCAGGGCCATGCGTCCCCGTGTACTTGGTGAGTTTTGAATCTGTCTTAAACCTGTGTCATTGTGACGGCTGTAATAGTGTGAGTGTACGCCCCGAGGCGCAGTGGCGAGCATTGTCGATTGCCACCCGCTGAGGTAGGAACTCGAATCCTGGCTCTGCTAAGAAATTCAATTCTGGTTTGAGGGCTGGAGTTGGGTACACTCAGCCTCTTGAAGCAAAACGGAAAAGAGGTGGGTTCGATTCCCATCTCAGCCATCTTGAAAGTTGTTCATCGTGGTTATCCCTCATCTGCTCGAGGTAAATGCCGGGATGGTCCTAACTTAAGGCCACGGCAACCTCCTTCTCAACCCTATTTTCATTAGAGAATACACACTCTGCTGCATACATTATAATAAAACCACGATGACCACGATTTCCAAGCCCCTAAAATGAAACAACAACAACAACAATATTAGTGTATGTATTTGTAATTGGGGTCAGGATAAAGTTACAAGGTGGCCGCAGCCTTAATTCGGGAACTACCCTGGCATTTGTCTGGAGTAGAAGTGGGAAACCACGGACAAATACTTTCAAGATGACTGAGATTGCAGTAGAACCCATATCTTCTCAGTTTTGTCTCACGAAGCTGAGTTTAGCCCATTACAGCCTTCAAACCAGAAATTTCTTTGGCATAACCGGGAATCGAACCCAGACAGGAAGACTCACTACACCGCAAGGTTGTTAAATTGGTTGTATCAGGATTACCATTCAGACACACTTATTAAGTAGAACTTTTACATAAGAAAGATATTCGTTTGAGAATATCTTGCTGGTGAATGCAGAGGCTCAAAAAGGGGAAATTCAACGGCTGATCTCAGTTGAAAATAATTCTGCGTCGTTGTGGGCGAGGCAAAATCCCATTTCCCTAGTCGTGTGCTATCTGGTGCACTTGGCTGGAGCTATTCTGCCCGCGGCGACACACGACCATAGAGTGGCTGCCAGCTGGAAGTAGACACCAGTGTCAAAAGGATTCCATCAGACATTCCACGGGGTGGAGCGCATAAGGAACTCCGGCCAAGAATCTCTCCTCTCCTCTTCTATCGGCATTCCCCTCCACCTCGCATCGCGCAGGAAGAGGCTAACACACCTCTGCTAATGTCGGTATTCGGCGCGATAACAACGCATCTCATGCTCATCCTCTCGTCCTTTCACTCCCTGAGGCACCTTTAACCACAGTGCAGTGCGTATGGAGCATCGCTTTAAAACAGACTAACGTAGATGTCCCTCAATATTCAGTATAAGGTAAATGTGCCAAATAAGGCGATTAAAGATTTTTTGCATTTCCACCAGAAGGGGAAACAAGTAGTTCCGTGACGAACTAAAGAGCCCACTTTTCTTAAAATTTCAGATTGATGTCAATCTATATAGACCTATCTAGAATAATGACGAAATCAAGTATTAGAGTAATAGAGTAAATTACTGCAGTAGGCAGCCCAGGTGACTCTGAATAGTCTGACTTAGTTCCATCTCTTAAGGTATAGAATGCACGTACAACATTTGGCTGAAGTCTAATGGATAGTATGGACGTTACATGCTGTTTGATATTGGATTTATCAGTGCGCGTAAAATCATGTTGGTAACCATGGCATGTATGTGATGCTCAGAATTAATCTGAAATATTACGATCTATTATAGTGCCAATTTTGGATAAAATCCATTTGTTAGTATAGAAGTTACATGTAAATAAAATTGAAACTATCAGAAAGCTTACAATCATGTTGGCAGCACTGAGGTATATTAGTTACTCCAAATTTATCTAGAATGTCAGGTACTATACGTGTGCAATGTTTAGAGATGATGACTTGCATACTTTCTGATATATTGATATTAGGATTAAACAAATAGCGAGAGAGTATTTATTAACAGTTGGCAGCCCTGCTTATTCTTACGAATACGCACAGTCATAACTATTATGGTACACAAACCATATACGGAATTTGGTTAAAATCCATTTGTTAGTATAGAAGTTATATGCATTTAAAAACTGGACCTATCAGCAGGCTTAGAATCATGTTGGCAGCACTGATGTATATAAGTTACACCGAACTAAGGTAGAATATCAGGTACTATACGTGTGCAAAGTTTAGAGCTGTTGGCTTTCATACTTTCTGATATATTGACATTATGGTAAAAACATAGTGAGAGTATTTATTAACAGTTGGCAGCCCTGGTGGCTCATTAGAACACGCACAGTCATATCTGCTGTAGTACACATAGTGCATACGGAATCTGGTTGAAATCCAATCGATAGTATAGAAGTTGCATGCATTTAGAAATTGGACCTAACGGCAGGCTTAGAATCATGTTGGCAATACTGGCATGCATGGTCTTCTGAAAATTAATCTGGAATGCTATTGTCTACGTGTGTGACAATTTTGGAATAGTTCGCTTGCACAACTTCTGAGATATCCAACATAGAGCTCAAATTACAATTGCGATTTTTCAGCAGTTGGTAGCACTGACGTCAATTTAAAATATGGCCGTGAGATATTCAGGCTCTTACCAAATTTGGTTTCGATAGCTGCAGCCGTTTAGGAGTTGATAGGGGGGAACACACACACAGCCAGACAGACAGAAGGACAGAGAGACAGATAGAGAGACAGACACACAGACACACATTTTCCCGGATCGATCTCATAAGTCTACTTTTTCCTCATTCTTGCAAAATGTGAAAAGTAGGCTAAAAATCTGAACATTGTCCTGGATTTAATTTGAAGGCAAGCAGTAATGAAAGCTTGGGTTGATAATTAGAATCACTGGAAAACATTTCAGTAATAATACAATATTTAAAATGCGAGTAACGGGCTTTATTAGGAACACCCGTTCCAAATAAGGCCCAGTACTTGTTCCAAATAAGACCCATATGCAAATGAAAAGATATAAGGAAATGCACATTGAGTGGAAAATATCAATTCAATATACAGTATTAACCTACAAATCACAGTCTTTGAAATTATTTACACCACGTTTATATAGACTATGTTAAATTTCAAAAACATGAAGAAGGTTTATTAAAATACCTAGAAATAGTAACAAAAAGAGCTTCGGACGCCGTTTACTACTCGACTGAAGCAAACATCGCGGAATCGTTCGCTTTAAGAGTTGTAGTTTCTAGTCTAGCCGATAAAGGCTAGTAGCTATCAGAAACACTAAGAATCTTGTAGAATTTCGAATATTCTGCTAATAAAATCACATATGGGCCTTATTCGGAACCGGGTCTTATTTGGCTCAAGTAACTTATTATTAGTTCAGTGGAGAGCTGATATATATGAACATATTATGACATATCATAGTCCGATTCCTTATTGACGATGTATTTATAATAAAATGTTTATAACCAGTGCTTGATTTGTCAAAAAAAAAAAAAAAAAGAGGTGCCGGTACTGTGGGCTACCGGGTAGTGGTGGGAGGGGGAATTTATGGAATATTGAAATATAGAGTTCTAAAAACGATATTTTTTCGCTTTTCTGAACACCTTTAAAATTTAATCGCTGGAGAAAATAGCAATGTAATTTTAAATAAAACAGAGATAGTAGAAACATTTTTCTTACTATAGCCGTTTGCCTATAGACTATTAAATTCTCGCTCGTGTCCACTAGTTATTGTTGTTATTATTATTATTATTATTATTATTATCATTATTTCACATTGTTAAGCCTGTCTAAGGAGCGCGATTGGACCTATCTAGCTGATCTTGCTTTCTTGTATTCCCCAAATCTCTTCCTTTTCTCGCTATGGCTCTTTCTGCGCTCCTCCGTCCAGGTTCTTTTGGATGTAATGTTTGGATGGTTTGAAAATTGATGATTGTCAATTAGGTCTCTGAATGTCGATCTGTCCAGCACCATATCACTGGATATGTCAATTTCCTGAAGGTCCTTTTCAACTTCAATCTGCCAGTTCTTTGAGAGAGTAAGATTTATAATTATTTTAGTCAGCCTGTGACAACACGCTCTGAGAATATGCCTATAAGATTTCAATCGTATTTTTCTGAATGTGTCCTCGATTTTCTCCGAATGCTGTTAAAGCTCCTGTGATTTCGTTTTCATCCACATTCCCTCAGTACAAACTGGGCCAAAAAGTGTCCTCAAAATTTGTCTTACATGTTTTTGTATAGCCTATCTTTAATTAGTGATCTACCTCCAATGATCAGTGTTTCAGAGGCGTTAGATTGCCGTGTTGTAATGTTTAAATTTTACTTTACGGGAGATTGATTCCTTAGTAACCTATATCTGATCCATTCTGTAGGTTCTTTGCAGTTTAGAGATTCTCTATTACTATTATTATTTTGAAAAACAGTATGTTCGCTGGGAATCGCAATCCATCTACTCTCTTGCCGTCGGCATCCCATTGTGAAAGGCCCAAATCAGCTTCCGCCAAGCAGCCTGGAATGACCTCCGAGATTCAGTTACATTCCCTACAATCTACGGTTGACAACAGAGTCTGAACTAACTTGTTGCCAAGCTGGACCCTCGCTTGCCGCGTGCAGTCCCTTTTACTGCTGCTGCCCGCCGCGCGGCGGGTTGTGTTTCCCGGCGAACTTCGTACATGAAAATAATGAGCTACTGACTGTTAACGTGCAACACCACAGGGCCTTTCAAGGAATTATGTTCATAAAAATGCAGTGGTGTTACTCTTTGAACAATTATTGCTTTGCTCTACCAATATTATATCCTTGAAAGTTCAGTGTGATATCTTTGTAGTAGAGCAGTTTTTGGAAATATATAAATAAATAATTAAACAAAGGCTCGGAAAGCCCAAGGGAAGCGGTCACTCAAATTAACCTCATAGGAAAGATCGCCAGGAAGACGGGACTCAGGATCTCGATAGATAAAACAAAATGCATGTTAAATGACGCACAAGGACCGAAATTCCTTGAAACGGAGATAAGGGCGGATTCAGAACAAATACATTTAAATATATCGGTGAAACGATACAGGACAATGGTCTAGAGAACGCTGCGGTAGGCGATATGATCTCAAAAATGGAGAGAGAGTATGGGCTTACATAAAACATCTATAACAAGAAATGCATATCCTGGAACGCCAAAATAAAGCACTACGACACAGTGGTCAAAACAGAATGCCTGTACGCCTGTGAATGCCTTTCAATGAACTATAGGCTAGAGAAGTTGGAAGTTCTGGAAAGGAGAATCCTCCGGAGAATCATGGGCCCAATCCAGGCGGAAACCGGATGGAAACTTCGGAGCAACGCCGAAGTCTACCAGAATGTAGAAAAATCTCTGCGACCATGAGGAAACGGAGGCTAATATTTCTTGGACACATGTACAGATTGGACAAATCCAGATTAACCAAGCAGTTGTTTGACTACTTCTGGAACAAAAAAAAAAACAACTACATCATGGATTAAAGAAACTCAGAACGACCTTAAAAGATCTAACATCCCGGAGGCCCAAATGTTGAAAAGGTATACGTTTCGAAACAGTATACACAATTTGTAAGGGTTTCATGACGAGAGACGAGCTACAAATACCGGAAGAGCTTGAACTGCCGAACAACGGCAGCAGCACACCGATCGCATGAAGGAGGCAGAGGAAATTACAACTGAAAATGAAAATCCACAGCCTGCTTCCAGTCTCCGACCGGGTCAGGAATGGAATGAATGAAGCCCTCATCTAGCGGCGAGGATATGAACTGTGCCGGCTGCCGAGGCCTGACGCACTCCTCTGGGACAATGATTAAATGAATGACAGATGAAATGAAATGATAGTGGAGAGTGTTGCTGGAATGAACTTGTTGACAGGGAAAACCGGAGTACCCGGAGAAAAACCTGTTTGCCTCCGTTTTGTCCAGCACAGATCTCACATGGAGTGACCGGGATTTGAACCACGGACCCAGCGGTGAGAGGCCGGCGAGCTGCCGCCTAAGCGACGGAGGCTTCAGGAAATTACAACTAAAACAGTGAAATTGTAGCGTGATCCTAAGTGGTCAATTCGCAAGTAAAAAAAAGGCTCGGTAACATCCAGTACAATAAACTGTTCGTATATTTAAATATAACTTGAATACAACAACAGCATCTACTTCAATGAAAAAATATTCCATTACCACTTCCTAATATTCCAAACTAGGCCTACTAGGCATTTTCAACTTACTAGACAGCTACGTCTCCTTCAGTGCCCACACTATGCATCATTTCAGTTCTGTAATAACAAAGGAAAACATGAAGATGATTAGGAAAGGAGGAATAGCCTTTATCTCGACATTGTTTAAATTTACGAATTTGTACAGCTTAAGAGGTTTCTAAAACTCAAGTGTTAAGCTTGTGTGTTTTAACATGAAGTTGGTTCGGCGTGGCGTCCTCTTTCACCCCCGATAACCTCTCCACGCTCCGCCGTGAGGGAGTGTGTTATCGCGTGCGAAGCAGCGATCATCTACACGGGAACTGTGTCATATTGCTTCCCATCGCATCGCAAGGAACAAACTCGTGATAATTTCTACAAGCATGCCATTTGTGTGGTATTATGAAGTGCACCCTTTTGTAAAACCTAGTTTGTTGCTTATCGATCTTCATGTACAAGTGCAACTATATAGGTATTTATTTATTTATTTATTTATTTATATCAATCATTGTCTAATAGAACTAAATCATGTAGCTTACTTTTAGTAAATTAAGAAGCCGAGCATTTGACTACTCTAAACATGAAAATCCGTGTTTAGTTACAGTAAGAAGGCATCTCGCGGGAGGATTCTTAACCCTTTTTAGGATAGTGGTCTCTATATTAAACACTTATCATAAGGACAGTTTATGCTTTCAAAGATGCTGATAGTTGAATCTTTAGGTTTAAGTCAAATTTCGGAGATTCTTCATGCCGAAGTGCTAGTATTTCAAAATATCAAATATTATATACTGTACGTATCTATTTGACGTAATGTGTTGGATAAAATTTTAGAAATATTGAAACAAAAAACATCAACAACTAAAGTGTATAAATAAAATATAAATATAGGAAAAAAATCATAAAATTATAATTACAAAACACAAGAAACATACAAATGAAAATAATAAACATAACTGTAAAAATTATGAAAATAATTGTAAAAAACAATTCGAAATTAGTTAATTAATTAATTCAATAAAAATATCAAAATTAAATCTATAAGGTCATTTTGAAATTTAAAAAATACATAAACATTAAAGTTAGAGAAATAAAAAATAACTTTATTAATATAATAATTAAAATAAATGAAAAATGAAAATCCACAGCCTGCTTCCAGTCTCTGGCCGGGTCAGGAATGGAATGAATGAAGCCCCCATCTAGCGGCGAGGATATGGACTGTGCCGGCTGCCGAGGCCTGACGCACACCTCTGGGGAAATGATGAAATGAATGACAGATGAAATGAAATGGTAGTGGAGAGTGTTGCTGGAATTAAATTTTGACAGGGAAAACCGGAGTACCCGGAGAAAAACCTGTCTGCCTCCGTTTTGTCCAGCACAGATCTCACATGGAGTTACCGGGATTTGAACCACAGACTCAGCGGTGAGAGGCCGGCGTGCAGCCGCCTAAGCCACGGAGGCTTAATAATTAAAATAAATAAAAATTTAAAAACACTAAAATAAGAAATAGTTTTGCCCTATAAAGGGTTAATCACCGATATTGATAGCTATATATTCTAGCACATGTTGAAACACCGGATCCTATGAGAACTCTGTAGTTAAGCAGCATTGGACGTGGTAGGAACTTGAATGGTATGCCGGTTCTAGGTACTGCGCACTGTTGGCAAACATAAGGAGGAGCGGAAAGGCCCTGGCCACCCTACCGCATGTAAACTCCGGCTGAGGATAGCCCCTTCGGAGGCTCGGACCTGCCTTCGGGCAGAATACCAATTACACTACATATTCTAGCACATAACTTCTCATTGTAATAGAGTTGTTGGCATAGATTGGGAACCAAAAACTAGTTAGTAGACTATATCACATGAAAAACAAGAAGTTCCGTGAAGAACTAAATAGCCTACTTTTCTTAAAATTTAAAATTCATGCCAATAATTAATCTATATGGATCTATCTAGAATAATGACTACATTAAGTTGGTAATATTGACATTTCTAATTAGTTCGAAATACTGTATAACTGGCATAATGTAGCCTAATAGTACAGTTGGAAGCCCTGGCGACTGAATATATTCTTAGTTCAATCTCTTAAGGTACAGAATACAAAATTTGGTTGAAGTCCAATGGATAGCATGGACGTTACATGCAGTTAAACATTGGATCTAACAGCGCGCGTAAAATCATGTTGGGAACAGTGACATTCATGTATTGGTCAGGAATAATCTGAAATAATATGATCTATTGTTGTGTCAATTTTGAATGAAATCCATTAGTTAGTATAGAAGTTACATGCATTTTAAAATTAGACCTATCAGCAGGCTTACTGTAGAATCATGTTGGCAGCATTGGCGTAGACCTATATTCGTTACTCCAAACTAATCTAGAATGCCAGGTACTATAAGTGTACTAAGTTTAGAGCTATTGGCTTGCATACTTTCTGATATATTGATAATAGGGTAACAAAAATAGAGACAGTATTTATTAACAGTTGGCAGCCCCGGTTACTCTTAAGTATCGGCATAGTCATATCTGTTATGGTGCACATAGCACACACGAAATTTGGTTAAAATCCAAATGATAGTATAGAAGTTACATGTATTTAAATTTGGACCTCTTATCAGGCTTAGAATCATGTTGGTAGCACTGACGTATATAAGTTACTCAAAATTAATATAAAATGTCAGGTACTATACGTGTGCATAGTTTAAAGCTGTCGGCTTGCATACTTTCTGATATATGGGTATTTGGATAAAGAAATATAGAGATAGCATTTATTAACATTTGGCAGCCCAGGTGGCTCTTAAGAATACGCTCGGTCATATCTGTTTATGTACACATAGCACATACGAAATTTGGTTGAAATCCAATTGATAGTGTAGAAGTTATGTGCATTTAAAATTTGGACTTATCAGCAGGCTTAAAATCATTTTGGCAACGCTGCCATGTATGACCTCCTGGAAACTAAACTGCAAAATTAGTATCTATACGTGTGCCAATTTTGAAATAGCTCCCATTCATACGTTCCAAGATATCCAACATGGAGCTCAAATTTCAAATGCGATTTTTCAGCAGTTGGTAGCACTGACATCATTTTCAAATATGGCCGTGAGCTATTCAAGTATAGATGTTTGCTCCTACCAAATTTTGTTTCGATTTCTGCAGCCGTTTAGGAGTTGATAGGGGGGGGGGGGACACACAGCCAGACAGACAGACAGACAGAAGGACAGACAGACACACATTTGCCCGATCTCATAAGTCTACTTTTTCCTCATTTTTGCAAAATGTGAAAAGTAGGCTAAAAAACTGTTAATAGGGAAGAGAGTTTTAATAGTAAAGACCAGTGGGATATAGCCTATTTATTTACTTGTGTATTTATTGGCTAATTCAATTATTTGTTTATATGTCGATTTATTTATTTATTTATTTATTTATTTATGTATTTAGTTGTGCATTTATTTATGTATTTATTTATTTTCTGCGGTTTGAAGCTGTTTTACAGTGTTGTCGTAGTAAACAAAAGTTTGGTACTTTTCAGTCGGTCAACACGAATGTACCCAAAAGAGTTGGGTTATACCCTAATCCTGAAAAAATACATTGTATTTATTAATATCATGTAATTCTTTTCAGGATTAGGGTATAACCCAACTCTTTTGGGTACATTCGTGTTGACCGACTGAAAAGCACCAAACTTTTGTTATTTATTTTCTTTGGTAGTGGTGAAGTTGAGGCTCATGGCTCTCTCTTACACTATCTATCTATCTCCCACCGTTGGTGATCTCAGAAGGCGTGTTGAGTCTCCGGATCCAAGGGTCTTCGGTTAGATTTCCGACTCTGCCAAGAAACAATAATTGTTCCAGCAGATGGTTCCTCCATATCACTAACTTCTTGCGTATATTCGAAGCAGAATTGCATCAAACATGACTGAGATTTCTGCAAATGTTGCTTACCATTTGTGTTCTGTCGTTATTCTTCGATCCACAAATGTGACAAACAGCTCCCTAGTTCGGTTGGGTTCTCCCAGGTGACTGAAAGGCTGCTTGCTAATTTTCCTCTGTAGGGTTCCAATAACGCTAATTCCTCATAGAAACTAGCTAAAGCTTGTCAAAGTGTGAAATATGAATTAGACCTATATATAGTAAATCAATGCGAAAGACGAGCTCAAAGGTTTACTGGCATTTTCCTACGGAAGATCAAGATCACTTCCGCTCGCGAGGCAGCAGTTATCCGCCTACTGCTGTAACTTGACTTTGAAAACTAAACTGAGCCCAGACAACGTTTGATAGATGTTGGAATAGTCTGCTGTTTATCACAACTAGTTGTAACTATAGAATACCAGTGGTTCCTGGTGCTCTAGACTCCCTCAGTGAAGAAATGAACACATTTGCCGCCCACGCAAGCGGATGAAAGTGAAAGTGAATTACAGTAGTGTGTTTCTGCTTCTGAACAGTGCTTTTCATGTGAAAATAGTTGCTTCCCATAAAATAATTCTAGTAAATGCCGATAAAGTGAGGCAGGTTTCTAACTATTCACTGGCTCTACGAAGAATAGTTAATTATTTCTGACTTTGATCATATGGAGCACTAATACGTGTTCTAATTAACGTGAAATGGTGTGACTGATGAAAATACAATACATATTGATAGAACAAACAAAGCGTTTGAAACTTCACGGGTAGTTTTGCTTTGTTGAGCATGTTTCATGCTGTATGCACATTATTTTGCTCCCGCAGGCACTATTGCGGCTGAATGTTGTTACTTTTTATAGCATTATCCACTGATGTGAACATCTATTTCATCACATTGTGGGGATCACTTATTATAATAATGTCATTCTACGTCAACCAGTTATTATTATTATTATTATTTTCGATCGCCTGTGGCAGTTACTTGTCATTTTTTAGAAATCGTTCACAAACACGCAAACAAACTGAAATATTTTAATATAAATATGCATTTGGATGATTTAACATTTATTATAGATGCGTTATGAATTTTTAATTACGGTTAATGGCGGTGATTTTCCCTTTATGTGAACAATGTTGTCCAATTAGAAAACTTCTAGCTCATTTCAAGAAATCACATTAAACGCAATTTCAGATTAAGCAGAAGCTAACATCACAGCGGCAGCCGTTATTAAGGTTGCGGCTTTGAACAACGACCAAATTTGTTAGATACAAAATATACGATAGTAATAATAATAATAATAATAATAATAATAATAAGATTATGAAATCCAAGTTGAATGGACGGAACATCTTCAAGGCCATCAATGCATATGCCATTCCAGTACTGGCTTACACCTTTGGTATAGTAAAATGGACACAGACAGACCGACCTGGAAAATATTCTTATTAAGACGCGCACCACCTTAACGAAACACAGATGTCTGCACCCGAAGTCAGCAGTTGAACGACTGATTACCACGCCAGAGAGGTGATCGCGCGCTTACTGATATTATACACCTACATGCCAAGCAGGTGATGAATCTTCAGGCTTACTTTTTGAGCAAGACGAACTCTCCCCTGCATCAGGCTGTTATTAAGGTGGATGACAAGTACACGCCATTGGACCTTCTCCATGCCAGGGATGTGCAGCTAGCTACGTCAGAAGAGCACATGACCAACAAGCTTCAACAGTGGACTCAGAAAGCACTGCACGGCAGGGCCCTGCGTAGCTAGTGCCTGTAGTATGTTCTATCCTGCTGCTCCCTTACGGGCAGTCTAAGAAGTAAGCCACAAGTGCGTGACGTCATGTCCTTGTCTCTCCCCACCTGCCGCTCGCTACATGTGCGAGCGAGCTCTGTATAGTATGGCGTAGTGCCCTCCAAGCCTGGCAAGTGCTTTTAGGGCCGTATGACCTTGCCTCACACTGCCAGCACTGTCTACGCTGGAACTCGTCAGTTCAGGCGCGCACTGCCAGCCCGTACCGACATGGTTTCGTAAAGCCGTCCTTATCTTCCCTTCATATTAATATTATTATTATAACACTATTAATATTAGCAATAAAATGATATTGGGTACCAATAGACTACGTCACACACTGTTCCCGAGTACATTGAAAATGAATTCTCTATTATTGAATGGATTCATTGATAGCAAAATTAGGTCATTTATACTTAGGCTTACCCAAACTTGATGAGTGATTTAAAAATGTTGATGTTGATCCTCTCGCTTAATCAAGGTTGCAGGTTCGAAATCTGGCGCAGTCAGCTGGCATTTGAGGGTGCGCAAATGCGAGGGAGCCGTGTCAGTACATTTACTGGCACGTTAAAGATCCCCTTCGGGGCAAAATTCCGGCACCCCGGCGTCTCTAAAAGCCAGGGCAGTTAAAAGGGACGTAAAACCAATAACATTATTATTATTCTCGCTTAATCGAAACGTACCACAAGCTTTCTCTTCTCTTTGAAGCCTATCGTTATCTCTAAACGACCTGTTTTGTTATGCCGAAGGTTACTTCACATCTGATGGTGGGGTCCAGCATAAATCTTGTATCCTTCTTATGGCCAATAACAATTATTATGCCCATTGTATTTTTGCTTCTAACACGAGAAAGACACGAAAACATGGATCGCGTAACATTTCTGAAATGTTACAGCTGCATCTTAGATCTATTTCGGTGATTCCTAACGTTTGTAGTAAATCCCCTTCTTAATTATGTTTTTTGAACGTGAGCTAGGGTATCAGGCACTCCACAGTGTTTGCAGTATACAGAGTCCTGGCTACGCCCATGGAGGTCTCACACAAGAGCATCCTTTGCTTCCACCTATTTGTACTAGGCTACTCACTTTCATGTCTACTTCTGGATTAGTCAACCTCCATAAAATATGGTGATTGGATAGTTTCTGTACTTTCGCAATCAACCTGCAATTTCATTTTGTGTTTACCATAGATCCGCTTCAGTCTTAAGTATCGGTTATTTATATTCCCTTGGTTCCTAAATAATTAATCACCGTCTTCATCGTTATCACCATTTTCATCATCAACACCGTCCTGACAACCTCCTTCGTTGTGCGAGGACAAATTACGCACTATGTCATCATCATGTCTTCAAGCAATGCATGCTCTCTCTGGTACAGTCTCCCTACATGATGCTTACTATACTTTGGATGTTCATTCACTTAAAATTTCAAAATTAGCTTCGAGGTTTTCCTATGCCCAGAACTTAGAATGCAATAATAATCAAATGTCTTAAATACCATATCTGGATTAGCCTAGATATACATATGCAATTGGATTAACTCATGAGGGCTACTTATAGCATTGGACTTTGAGAATATTTTACGGAAGCTATTCTAACAACTCTACGCAGTGATGTGCTCTCAATTCGAATTGCAGAGTAAGAATGTATAAAAAAGAAAACTCGTGCCCACTGGCCTGGCGCAAGTCCTCGAAATGAGCACCGCTTGGATGATTTACGTATCATCGATACAATTTCAGTACCCCAAACCGAAATTCAATTTCGTGGAGGGACAGGGAATCAAACCCGGACCACCGGGGCGACAGCCAAGAACGTTAGCCGCTACACTACAAGGTGGTCTCTTTCATTGTCAGCGCAATCAATTGCACGATACCATGTAATTTCTTCACTGGGCGAACTATAATAGTACACATTTCTTCGTATTTTTGGCATTGCATAGCCCCTGGTAAGTTAGGAAGACGGTTCGCGTACCATAACCCTAAAGTCGAATAGTTCCAAGAACTAACAAACAAAACAGTCTTAGGCACTCCACCGAAAGAAATACAGACAAGCTGGTAGAAAGACAGACAACATATTTTGTAATTTTTAGAGCAAAATAGGCTAATTGTTATATAATGAATAGCACTCTTGGTCTCCATAGTGTTGAAATAATGAATATTGTCCTAAAACTTGAAGGTTTGAAGGATTTCGTGTCTTCTTGCTTATTTTGCCGTATATCTTATGTGTAGGTAAATTCCACGAGGTATTTTTTCAGGCCATGTTGAATATAAGTTTTTTTTTTTTTATCGTTTACCCTCCAGGGTTGGCTTTTCCCGCGGACTAAGCGAGGGATCTCACCTTTACCGCCACTTGTAGTGTCCTGGAGCTTGGGACTCTGAGTCGGGGATACAACTGGGGAGTGTGACTAGCACGTTGCCCAGGCGGCCTCACCTGCAAAGCGAACAGGGGCCTGATGAAGAGATGGGAAGAGTTGGAAGATTAGGCATGGAAGAGGGAAGGAGGCGGCCGTGGCCTTACGTTAGATAACACCCCGGTATTTTCCCGAAGACGAAGTGGGAAACCACGGAAAACCACTTCGAGGATGGTTGAGGTGGGAGTCGAAACCCCTCTACTCATTTGGACCACCCGAGGCTGAGTAGACCCCAATCCAGTCCTCATACCACTTTTCAAATTTTGTGGCAGGGCCGGGAATCGAACCGCGGAAGTCCTGGGTGGCAGCTAATCATGCTGACCACTACACCACGGAGGCGACTTGAATATAAGAATAAAAGACATAAATGACCTTAGATTGCGACGGAATATCTTTCATTTTAAAATCCTGATGAATTTACTAACGCATAAAAAGATGGTATATTGGCTTTCACGGCCGGTGAATTAAAACTCAGCATTCTTCTAGGTTTGTGCCGTGTCTTGTGTCGAGCTTCGCCTAGGACACCAAGCTGGCTCATCGGCGGGCTCTTGGGGTCCCCGCCCGGACCCCCACAGGAGTGACGAACTGCGCGCCACCTCCCTTTATATTAGGTGCAACTGCACCACTTGACTGCGAGAACTAAAAGCTCAAGCAGCCTTAACCTCCCTATGAAGGCTTCCAAAAAGATGGTATATTGGCTTTCACAGCCGGTGAATTAAAACTCAGCTGAGTTTTACTAACGCATTTTTCTCGAACTCACATATCCATGAAGAACATCAATCTAGTCATTTGGTGAATTCAGAATCTTGTTATTGAAATACAGTTTTATAGTCCTAATGTAGTTTCTTTGGTTCTACCCATAATTATTCCGGTTGCTATGAGGTAGGGGATGTGGTGAGACAGTTTCCTTGTGGGAATGATTTCATGACGCCAATCTCATGAGAGGAGTTAATGACAAATAAAATTAATGAGGTATTGTATGGAGTGGCTGTGTGTGGTCTTTCGAGTTTGGAGTAGTCTGACCAAGCACGTTAACGTGTTTAGCTACCTCGGCTGGTTTGTGACATTATGTCAACAAATTAAAAAAATGTATTTTAACTCTCCTGATTCCATACCGGCCCCTGATTCTATTTTAGGACTATTATATCTCGCTGCACCTGCTACATCACCCAAAAAGTATGCAAATTTCTGTATCCTTGCTGCAGATCTGGTTCATGTGCGTCCAAATATCATGTCTTATATGTCTACGGTTTGATTCATTAATGTGTGACTCTCCCACTATGCTATTTTTGTCCTCCCCACGTTATGAGCACTGCAGACCACACGCATATGCCACAATGTTGGCTCTAGTGCGCCTAGTGTGCAGGCTCCGCGCTCAGTACTAAACGTACTTCAGTACCCGGTCAAATGGACAGTGCTTGTGCGACTAAGCGCTGCAGTGCTAGTGTGCTGTCGTGCTGCACTGCTCAGAACTGGACCGAGTAGGGCTGCGCTCAGCCGGCACGAATAAATTTCTCGCTAGCACTGCTTCACCTTGCCCATTGCACGGCCCTGCTGCACGGCCGTCATCCGTATGATCTCAGTCAAGAATATGTCGACATAGATGCGTCGAACAGCTGGCTGACCCATGCGGATCTATTTCCTGAGAGTGAGGGGTTCATGATCGCGATACAAGATCAAGTAGTGGCAACAAAGAACTACCTAAAGTACATCATTATGGCAGACATACCAGATGACAAATGTAGGAGATGCCTCTGGCTGAAGAGATCCGACAGATGTGGCGACAGGAATTTGTCACTGTATTGCCTATCATAATCTCTTCCACAGGGATCATACCGAAGTTACTGAAGGCCAACCTTGGTAAATCGGGGCTCCATCATAATCTGCATACCATTATGCAGAAAGCAGTTATTTTAGAGACCTGCTCCATAGTTCGTTCATTCCTCAACCTACCAGTATAGAGAACTCCACTCCATCTTGCAACAAATGCCGATGAAATGGCGAATTGTACCCAACGATATGGTGAACATATAATAATAATAATAATAATAATAATAATAATAATAATAATATCGTGATAATGATCTTTTAGCAATGATAAGCTATGCGTTTCCTCTTACGTGCATAGGAATTCATTGTTTCCTTATTTAATGTGCGGAATATCACATAAGTAATGACGTTTTTTAAAAGAGAATTTTATTTGGAATGTTTTCTGACAAGAAATATAACTATTCCTCAAAGTAGAGACCGGCAGATTCTATGGTCTTGAGCCATCTCTCATCAAGGTTTCTATCCCGCGACGGTACCAGTCTCTGGGATTTGATGCGAAGAATTCGGCGACACCCACTTCCACAGCTTCAATGTTATTTAAATTACTTCCACTCAAGAAATGGGTCATGGATCGAAAAAGATGGTAATTTGAAGGCGCAAGATCGGGACTATTTGCTGGATGTGGTAGCAGTTCGACTCCTCCTAACTCCTGAATGTTTGCTATGGCTGTTCGTGCAGTATAAAATCTCGCATTGTCCTGCTGCAAGAGAACTCTATTTCGGTTAACTAATGCTGGGTATCTCCGTCTCAAAATTTCATGAACTCGTTCCAGTTGTTGAGAATAGAGATCCGTATTGACTGCACGCCTGTTTGGAACAAACTCCCAGTGAATCACTCCTTCAAAATTCCACCAGACACACATCACCACTTTGGGGCCTAACCGATCCTTTTTAACGAAGACTTTGAAAGGAAGACGGGGCTGAGCCACTGTTTCTAGGCATCAGCGTTGAGGTAATAGACCCATTTTTCATCACATGTGACAATTCTCCTGATGAATCTATCATCCAAGGGGTTACTGATAAGCTGACGACAGATGTTCACTCTACGATGAGCCTGTTCAGGGGATAATTCATGTGGTTCAGATCTACAGCTTCTGTTTGATTTTCCAAGTTTCTTAACCTGGCAATTTATGGTATATTTTTTGATGATACATTCTCGCAATATACGCAATCTATTCATGGCCTCCTGTAAATAGCATTGGCGAACCAAAGAAAACCAATTCTATCATATAAAATACCAAACTTAAAAAACGACATTACTTATTAGTAGGGCCCGGATTTAAAAAAAATGCATATGCGCATATGCATATGCATATTTTGACATATTTTGAGGTTTACTGCATATTCTAGACGTAACAGCATATTCCGGTGTCCAGTTCTACAAAGATTGTCTACCTGAAGTTCCTTTGTCATCTGAACCTGTCCTGACTAGGTGGGGGACATGGTTATCTGCAGTACCATTTTATTAGGAGAATTTTAATGAAGTGAAAGAAGTGGTTACAAAACTTGAAGATGAGCATATTGCGTGTGTCCGTGATGCAAAAGTTGTGTTTGAAACCGCTACTGTTTATCAAGATGTGAATTTCATTCATGCACATTTTTCTAAACTTCCAAAAGCCATTGAGAGCTTAAAATCTTCTGGTACTCCCCTCCATGAATCACTTTATCTCGTTGAGAAAACTGCATCTTCATTGAATTCCACTCCAGGTGAAATTGGAGAGAATATTAAATGCAAGTTAGAAAAGGTGTTGAATTCGAACCCAGGACTGAAGAAGATTAAGTTAATTAGTCAATACTTGAGTGGAACTAGGGTATCCTTGCCAGATGTATGCTCCGAAACTTTGGTGCCCGTGTATAAGTACTGTCCAATCACGTCAGTTGATGTAGAACGATTATTCTCAGCCTATAAACTCATTTTGACGGACAATAGACATAGTTTGTCTCCAGAAAACATTGAAAGACTACTAGTTACATATTGTGATGCTTCTTTTTGCAACAAATGATACCTGTAAATAGGTAAGTGAATAAAATTGCATGTTTTAAATGCATATTTCATTATTTTCCGTGCATATATTCTAACTTTTTAGTGCGTATTTGCATGCATATTTTCAGGTTTTTTAGTGCATATAAATCCGGGACCTACTTATTAGATATCCTAATAATTCAGGTAATATTGTAATAGGCTACTGTGAACTGTCTGAGGAAGCGACGCGCTCGCCGTGTGGTCGTTGCCAGGCTCGAGCACTGTCCAGGTCTCAATAGTGGAGGATATGGCAGAGATGCTAGACCGGGTGCTGAATACTACAAGGGAGACGAGGATCGGACGAAGACATCCGAGATGCTGCTTCTACTGCCGGTATGAATGTTCGCAATGTAATTATTGTGACATTTATGGTTCTTTCTCACTCTCGTGTATAGCTTATGCTGTTTTGTTCTCGTGAATTTTCTCAGGATCTCAGGACTGTGATATTAGTACGTGTGTACTGTTATCAAGCAGTCCATTGCCAGGAAATGAAAATTTCAGTTAAATAACGCGAGAAACACTTGATCTAAATTAGTCTGAATTGACTTTTGAGTCGCAAAAGGAATCAGTATACAGTATGTGGAGGAAATGAGAACTGGAATGTTAATGATGAGGGACAAATTACTACCTTCCTGCTTCGTTCTGTGGTCCTGGAAAACGGCATGATTTATTTTTATTTTCATTAGTAGCTCAATAGTCTACCTGAAATAGTTTTTCAGAATGATTTCTATTCTTTTAACAGTGAAGTTTGTCTGTTTTTCTTTTTATGCCAAATATATAGGCCTAATTATATTAATTGAAATATAACCTATATAACACGTTTAGAAATAACTTTCATTGGACGAACAAGATTAAAATGCAGTAAACCCCTGATTTAGCGAACCTCGATTCAACGGACTTCGTATTTTTTTTTCGCGCGTCCACGCACGTTCACAACGAAACGGAAGTGATATCGACTGCGCGTGCGTCCCAAATTCATCCTATTTAAAAATACAGTAGATATTAATTACAGTAAAACCTTGTCAATTAGTGGTCAACAAGATATAAACCAATATAAACATAACCTTACTATAAAAGGAATAAATAAAACCACGTGGAACCTACCTGTTGATTAGCGCAACCAAATGAAACTACGAAATGTTTTTCCCAAAAACATCCTTTTATTGGCCATAATCGTGGATGCAAGAACAACATACAGCCATTTTTGAAATAGAACTCGTCTAATCGATCGTTCTGCTGGCAATACAATAGTTGGATAAGTCACAAATTCGATTATTCGTTAGTACAACGTCGATATGTTCATCGCTCGAGAGCTGCGCAATTGAGACGCGCATCTCTAAGCGTTGGCCGATGAATTTTTGTAAGATAAATCACGTTCTATATATTTTTTAATATTTCAAAATAAAAGTTCTATTTTCTAAATTCACGATTTAACGGATGTAACTCCACCCCAATCAGTCCGCTAAATCGAGGGGTTTACTGTAAAGTCGTGCGTTTAAATGATTGGAGTGATATAAGTGCGGTTAATTCTATGTAATGATTTGTACATAATTGAAACCAAAGAAACCCTTTTAATTTCAAACAAGGAGGAAGTATTCGCTTTAAGTGCTTTTGTGGCAATTGTGAATTCTATTTAAATACATTAGGAATTGTTTTTAGTGGTCTTCTGTCCCACTTAGCAAAGCAGCTGACTGTTTTGGCACAGACCGTACTCGAATTTCATTTTTAGTCACCTGTTATTTTAGCTTACATCCAACTTATTTCATGCTGATGGAAGTAAATCGACAGACTTTCAAGTGTTTATGTATTGAATCGTACATCTCGGATACATATATATTTTAAGTCTTATTCCAAGAATATTGAATATCTATAGTTGTTTAAAATGTACGGTATATTCAGAGTGATGGAGAACTTTCTTACAATACTTGATTCCTTTCACCTTTAAGGATGGGAAATATCGAATTTTATGTAATTTTGATTCAAAAATATAATTTATGTCTAAGCTATGTAACTTTACGACTCTTAAAATATATCCATTGGGATTAGTTGATGTTCTTAAATATCTCTTGACTGCAGTCTGTCGTTAGAATGGTAAACTAAGTTCGGTCTTCTGCAATTCACACCTTACATTCCTTGAGGACGATTATTATTATTAATAATATTTTCGTTACCGGCCGCGGTGGCTGAGAGCGCTAACGTGCTACCTCGTGTCTCGCTGGCATCGGGAGAGTGTGGGTTTGAATCCTACCTCCTGAAAATGGTTTTCGTGGTTTACCATTTTCACTGCCTAGAAGAAAATCCAGCAGAATCCTATTTGGCCATTCATCAAGATATTACACAAATAGTATACCAACGTTTGAAGTCAAGGAAATCACCATGGCGCACAGCAATTTAACCTTGAAGGATCCTCCTGTAAAGAACTCGTGGAAAACCCAGTGGGATCATTCTTCAGTAACCAACAAACACCTAGTTGGGAACCCTTTTGAACGGTTACATGCATTTGAACTTCCGAGACGCCAATGGAGGATCATAAATCGGATAAGCACAGGACAAGGCAGATGTGGGTGTTCACTGCATAAATGGGACTGGTCTAGCTCTGAAGTTTGTGACTGTGGTGCCTCCTTACAGTCAATCCATCACATTGTCGCTGACTGCCCTCTCCGAGCGTTCCATGGAACGTTGATGGATGTCCATCAAGCATCAGGTGATGCTCGAGTCTAAGCTGCGTGGACCTGAGAGGAATGTGCATCGCAGACTATGAGTAGTGTGGTGATGAGTGATGAGGTTTCTCGGTCCTTGCGTAGTAACAGAAGCAAATACATTAGTCAGTGACTTAGTCACTCATTCCCAACGCCACACTGGTTTCAGAAAAGACCCATGTAAGCGGTATTGGAATAGACCAAAATGTCAGGTAACACGGCGGGCTGTCGACAGGCTTCTCAATTCTCGCCTGTTCCTACCCTGCCTCTGCTCTTCATCCCGCAAGTTCACAGAGCTTGGAACCGAGCTAGTAGTTGGAGCGTTGTTGTGGATAGTGTTGATTTCACGTGTCGTGTTTACCTTCAAATGGTACATTTCCAGCATTTGATGTAAAGGTTAAGTAATCTTCCAGAGATGATGTACTTTTAAGACACAATATTTTTATTATTAACATCATTCTTATCACGTGTCCACCTCGTCGCGTAGTGGCTAGCATTCCTGGCTGTCACCGCGTAGCCCCGGGTTCGATTCCAGGCTCTGCCAAGAAATGTAATTCTAGTATGAGGGCTGTTACAGATACACTCAGCCTCATGAGGCAAAACTGAAAAAAGGCAGGCTCGATTCCTACCTCAGCCATCCTGGAAGTGGCTTGTCGTGGTTTCCAACTTCTATTCTAGGCAAATGCCGGTACGATACCTAACGTAAGACTAGGGCCGCTTTTCCCCCTATCATTATCTGAATTAGGCTACAAATACACTCACTCTACGACAGACTCCACAATAATACAAGTTATCAGACAAATTCTACACACCCAAGTTCACGGGGCTACATGACCACGATGTTGCAAAGCCCCTAAACAATGAACAACAACAATTAATTCTTGTGGCATTACTAGTACTGGATGTGTGTTGAAAGCAGGGTGGAAGTTTTGGTTTGGATGCGGCAAGTTCTAGTACCGCATCGTGACAATTTTCCTACCTGAACAATTCTACGGAAACTTCGGTGATTACAGAGTAAGGCACCCAGGAATATCAAACTTAGTTATAGTAGGATGGGTGGAGGTCAAGAAATGCGAGGGTATGTCAGCGTTAGAATATGTTAAACAGAATGCCTCGGATGTAGACCTAATGTGTGGTAGTTACTAGGGAGTCATGGAGGGTGGCATCAAACCAGTCTAAGGATTGAAGACTCAAACACAGAGTCTAAAATACCCTGAATGTTTGGGAAAAGCGTCGCAAGCTTGAAATTATTCCCCTATTCAGTGGTTGTCTCACTCGGTGGCCTGGGTCTGAGCCGCCGAGACGCAGAGGGGTTGTAGAAGTCTACTGTACCCACGCGAATGTACTAGTATAAGGCTTGATCAAAAAGTAGTGTCCGTTTGAGGGCGTTGCTATCGGATGGTCTGTAGTCAGTGGATATCCCGGGCGTTGAATGCCGAACGAAAAGCACACCGGATGGCTGTTTCCCTGCAGCACCTGATGCGTTTCAATGTTGAAGGCTACACGTTCCTGGAGCGCATTGTTGCAGGCAACGAAAGCTGGTGCCACCACTGGGAACCGGAATTGAAAGCGTCGACGTTGCTGTGGTGGCATCCATCGTTCCCTCGTCCTGAGAAGTTCAGGAGCCAAACATCCGGTGGAAAGGTGATGCTCACCTTGTTATTTGATTACAGGGGCCCATTGCTTATTGATTTCAAGGAACCAGGTGTCTTCATCAAGTGGGAACGGGTCTGCACAACACTGGAAAAATAAGGCGTGTAAATAAGGCAAAACGTCCGGGAAAACTGCCACAAGGGGTGCTGCTGCTTTATGATAACGCACATCCCATTACGGCAAAGCTCGTAACGCAGAAGGCATGCCACCTCAAGTGGGAGACACTTGATCGCCCTATTGTCCTGATCCTTCCCCATGCGCTTATCTCACCTTTGGTCCCTTAAAAATGGCCTTGAGGGTTCGACGACTCTCTTCGGACGAGGTTGTGCAGTAGGCGGTTACGGATCTCTTCACGCAGCAACCACACGGGGATCTTCAACCTGGCGTGTCGGTGAGATGAGAGCCTCAATGCCCCCGGTGATTTACCTGATTGACATACTGGTCTGGACTGTAGGGCCGTTATACGGAATTCTTTTGATAACGCCTTATATAGGCTATTATCACATCTGCAATACATCGGCCGGCCAGAGTGACCAGATAGCAACTCACAGAGACTGACTTTAATGCTTCGGCTGAGAAACGGTTGATGGTTAGACCTATGTTTTTAGCACATATTACAACCTGTGACAATAAAGTTCGGTGAATAGTCCTATACTATCAACATAGATGAACAATGCAGGACAGTGACCCTACTGTCCTTCGAAATAGTCCCCTCCCGTAACTATGCAATGCTAAGATCGGCGATACATGTCCTGGGAACTTTGCAAGAAGGCGTCCTTTGGGATGGTGATCAAAACCCTCGTCACGTTGCGTTCGGTGAATAAAGTCAGAACGGTCGAACTGGCGACATTGGCGACACACAATGCAACGTTTAAGACCTGTTTGACACAGTGCGTGTTTAGAAGGATGAATTTATGCAACCTACCATGCACACCTGTTCAGCGGGTGGCAGTGAGAAGGATGAATTTATGCAACCTACCATGTACATCTGTTCGGCGGGTGGCAGTGAGAAGGGTGAATGTTCTGTGGAATGACATGGCTCGAGCGACGAGACCTGGTGTCTGAGGTACGACCCCGAAGTCAAGCGTCAAAGTATGGAGTGGCGGGGTCCAGGTCCAGGGTTACCGGAAATCCCTGTAGGGCCAGAGGTTTTCGAACATTTCAGACATCCAACGTAATGTGACGACCCGACTGAAGGATATCCCTAAAGAGTTTCCAGGACTTGTACAGACATTCTCAAAAGTGCATAACCATCAACGGGGATTACTTCGAAGGACAGTAACTGCTGTTTCAGGTAAGCCAACAATCCGTTCGTAATATAGACCCATTCACCGAACTATTCGGTCAGAGGTTGTATATGATACTGTGCCATACGTAGCAGTTACCGTGACAGCCCGAACAGACCTAGAGGGGCCGACTCATGAATGTAGAGGGCACTCGTGTCACCACGGCAGACAACCATTGTATTTTACTAGAATGCAGTCCATATAATGGAAAATCTATTTGGTGGAAGGGAGGGTCTTTCGATAGAAAGGATCACTAGCATGTATGAATGATGTGTTGCTGGCCCCTACGACCGTGTGTTTGGAGGTTCCAGAAGAGGTGCACAAAGAACTTTCCTTCACTTGCACTAGATGGCGGCTGGCACTCATACACACACACAGTTGAGTTAATTACATAGCTGGACTCGTAAGCTCGTCCCTCGAGGACAGTCGCACGCAGGGTCGATAGTGCAGCAGCCTACCTATGCATTAATATGTACAAATGTAGTTTGTGCTGATAAATCACCACTGTGCCAAGGGAAGGCTACAATATAGCTAATGCACCTCCTGGGAGCTAAACAGTTTGGTGCCGCAAAGTTGGCAACAGCACACTGACCAGCCAACTCTTCCAACTCCACAACTCCTGCCACTCTCAGCTCTACGAGACAAACTTTTTCAGCAAAATCCACACTGATCTGAAGCACCGGGACGCCTCTACTCGACTAAAATAGCATTGTAATTTTAAAGCTTCAAATCGCTGAAAGGTGAAATTTCTAAATAAAAGCGTTCATGACAATGTGGACAATTCTCTCCTCAATTGTAGTATAGGCAGGGTGTATGTAGCCCCACCACTTCTGGTGCACCCTGGATATTGCTACACACTCAGAGGCTCACGACTGGTGAGTTCGGGAGTTGGCAACCCCGAGGGATTCCTGAGCTGGGTCCGGTTTTCTTCCTTTTTCCATTACCTCTGAGACAGACCCTCTCCTCTTTCACTTTCCTATCTGCCTTCCTTCCAAGTCTCTCAATCCGCATTCTTCGAGGGTTGAGGGCATTTATTTTCCTCCTGTCCTTTATTTGCCTTATTCTCCTTTCGTTTTCCGTTTCATCTTCTAGTATACAAGTTAATAGTTAGTTTTAGTTATAGTTTATTTTTCATTATCATCTTAACGATCACCCAAACCATTAGGGGCCGATAACCTAGATGTTAGGCCCCTTAAAACAACAATAATCATCGTCATCAATTGTAGTATCCCTCTTGATGCATCAAGGCCAGGTGTAATGTTCAATATCAGTCACGTAAATTAATATCTACCAATATTAGCCTTTCGAGATACGATTGTCGGTGGTCGAGATGGGAACTATTCTTTTTCTACTTGTTAACAATTAATATTTTAGCTTTCAGTCGGTCAACACAAAATAATACCATTCCAATTACTGGAATATGGGAAAAATAACCTGAAATAAGTTACATGAATTTAAGATTTATATATTGTTATGGGCTATCGAAGAAGAAGAAGAAGAAGAAGAAGACTAAGGGATGACATGTTTCGCTCATCAAGCAAGCATCAACAGATCCAAACATGCTAGACAAATACTTCTAAAAATCATTACCAACCTACAGTGACACTCACAGACAGTCTCTGCCCTCCCAAAACAAAATACATAGGATGTATCGTAAGAAATGTTTTTTAAAGAACATTGCAATTGGAAAGTTTTCTGACAGGAAATAGACTTTTCTTCAAAGTAGAGACCATCAGACTCTATGCTCTTGAGCCGTCTTTCAGTGAGATTTCTTATCCTACGACGGTACCAGTCTCTGGGTTTTGATGCGAAGAATTCGGCAAGACCCTCTTCCACAGCTTCGGTGTCTTCGAAATTCCTTCCACGCAAGAAACGGGCCATGGATCGAAAAAGATTGTATTCTGAAGGCACCAGATCAGGGCTGTATACTGAATGTGTTAGCAATTCGACTCCTCCCCCAAACAAATCTATGAAGGTGTAGCTGCTATTGATGTGGTACACTTCAGCAGGAATCCCTAAACTACTGCACTATAGGCTACACTATAATTGTAAAGTAATATGCGGAAATGAACAACAATTACTCTGTTTTGATGATCAAAATATATAATTACAACATAAACTATTGTTTTTCTTCTATTAATGATCTACTGTTGATACTTATCTGAAGTTGTGGAATGTCTACAGTCTGCTCAGTCAACCAGTTTTGGTGTAGGCTTTAGTCAAATATTTAAATAATAATCTGAGTGCTTTAATTTAAATAGCTTTCATAAAAGCAGGTATCTCTTGAATTTTTTTCAGATTATGTTTATTTGTGTCGTGGTGTCAGCGTGCTTGGTTAAAACGTTCAGTCGCGCGGGTAGGATATGACAGCTCCAGTAGTCTGTCATCGTACCGTGGTGACATGAACTCTTATAACGCTCACCTGTTCTGTTATCAAACAATTAGAAACACACCATTCTTAATTGGCCCATTATTATTAATTTCTTAGCTCACAATTCTCAATATAACTTCTGTCTAACACAAGTAGCGCGCGCAATGCTACTTGACTCGTGAGGAGATAATGTAACTAATGCAATTAGTGGCCAATCATTTTCATTTCAGAATGGGTCAGAGAAGGGATTTTGAAAGGAAATTGGCCGTAGACCTGTTGAAAGAAACCGTCCCGGCATTTACCTGGTGATGAAAATGGGAAACCACGAAAACCATTTTCAGGACGGCTGAGGTGGGATTCGAATCCATACTCTCCCGATGCCAGCGAGACACGAGGTAGCGTGCTAGAGCTCTCGGCCACCGTCACTGAGAAGATGAAGGTTCGATTCCCTCCTCAGCCATCTTGGAATATGTAAATGCTGGGATGGTACCTAACTTAAGGCCACGGTCGCTTCCTAACCAAATCCTACCTCAATTACAAATACACACACAAGTACAGACATCACAGTGACTCAGATTATCAGACAGCTTCTACACACACCCAAGTACACGTGGCTACATGACAGGATGTCGCAAAGTCTCATAAAAGAATCAACAACAATACATTTCAGGCAACTCTTCTGGAACTTCCATTTTGGTTGGTTGATTTCTTAGTTTAGGGTCTGCGACAACGCGGTCATGTAGCCCCGTGTACTTTGGGTGTGTGTAGAATTTGTCTTGATAACCGGTGTTAATTGTGATGGCTTAGTGTGTGTTATCTGTGATTCAGGTAAGGACTGCAGACGATGTATTTTCAAGTAGTTCCTCATTTTGATACTAGTTAGTTAGTTAGTTAGTTATTGTTGTTTTAAGGGGCGGAACTATGAGGTCACCTCCCCCTAAATTTTGATACCAAACTTGGCTACTAGATGCCTTCACAAACAGCACCTGGCGGCGAACGTTGGTACTAATATGGCGTTAGTCAAATATAACCTACTAATTTGGGCTTCACACAAGTGTAGTTAGTGATAGGTACCTTAATATGCCATAAATCTATGACATGGGCCCGCCTGCTTTACTTCCCCTCCGAAGGAAGGCTTTGAAGGTTTGAACCCATGACCTTGGGCATAGAAGCTCAGCATGCTACCAACTATGCTACCGAAGCCGACAAACATTCATTTTGAAATAAAGAAATCAATGGCCCAGTTGCTAGGAGACAGTACTACACTGTACCCCCACAATACCATATTACAGAACATTGAAGATTACCATGGATTTTCAGCGAGGCGAATAAACTCTTCCTTTATTTGAAAACATCTCCGCTTAGTGGTTTCCTTGTCTACCGTCTAAATTCCACACACACACAAGACGGCGTGGTGCAATGTCACACGAAATTTCCCTATAAAATAAAAGTGGTGACGTTTGGAATTCAAGGCGGTGGAATCGGTCGGCGGGCAAGAATGCGATTGCAAAAGGGAGAACGCTGGCCAACATTGTTGTGCCCATTCTTTTACTCATGTTGGAGCGAAAATTAAAAATGCTTCGCCTCCAACCCACGAGACTCCGTGAAAGTCCACGAGATCCTACAACAATACTCGAGGAAATAGTTTGAGTGCAAAGTTATTAATTGGTGTAGGGGAAATCGAACTCTTCCTCAGTGCATTCCTGGGGACATACCGTCTTCACTCAGTGGAATTTGGTGAAGGAATATTGTCTCTCACATCATAAAATATTGATATATTTATAACAACATTGGATATTATCATTTCATTTATTAGACTTTCACGGCGCGTGATACTATCCATAATGTTCAATTTTGGGCGTATGCCGTGTTTTATTTAATCAAACTCGACGCGTTTCGAAAGAAACCATGTCTTTCTTCATCAGGAATAAACGGAAATACGACTAAATTGTTGCCAAGAGAGAGCAACAAAGAAACTAAACAAGGTGCCCTAAGATGGACGCCATTTTAGCCCCATTAGGGACAACGAAAAGCAGCAGTGTATTACTTTCTGAGGGTTCTGATAATAGGTAGCCAGGACTCACTGAGATTGTAGCCGGAGGGAGGCGGTTGAAATACGTAAACACCCAGATAATTTCAACTTTCTAAATTAATATCTAAAAGAAAAGAGGAAAAATCATCAAAATATGCACGAAATTCATGAATGAAATAGCATAGAATCCAGACGCAATACGTGCTTATTTCGGGAGTGTCTATCGAGCATATGGAAGCCTCCGTGGCTTAGGCGGCAGCACGCCGGCCTCTCACCGCTGGGTCCGTGGTTCAAATCCCGGTCACTCCATGTGAGATCTGTGCTGGACAAAACGGAGGCAGACAGGTTTTTCTCCGGGTACTCCGGTTTTCCCTGTCAACATTTCATTCCAGCAACACTCTCCAGTATCATTTCATTTCATCTGTTATTCATTTAATCATTGCCCCAGGGGAGTGCGTCAGGCCTCGGCAGCCGGCACAGTTCATATCCTCGCCGCTAGATGGGGGCTTCATTCATTCCATTCCTGACCCGGTCGGAGACTGGAAGCAGGCTGTGGATTTTCTTTCTATCGAGCATATGATGGAGGCTGTTTATTAGACGATTGATTTATTCCACAACGTTTTCTTTTTTCAGAAACAATAAATGTATAACTTAAAAATAATGCAAACCAGATAAAATAAGCTTAATGCTCTTTGAATTAAATCGTAGGTATTCAATAACGTACCTAACGTCATCTGTTGGAATCTTCAATCCACCTTTGGAGTAACCACGACCTTCTGATAATTATTCACAGCACGGTTGCTGCTCGTATATTTGGCCCATATTGTATTCAAGGATGAGGATTACGAACTTCACCCCACAGTGATAGGTCTGTTCTGTCTATGATGCTCTACAACTAGAAATGAACAAGCGTCTTGTGAAAGGTATACAGCAAAGACAGGAGTATAGCTATCAGCGTTCAACCCTCGTCGATTGTTTGCGCGATGCACTCGGCGACATATCACTAACTTTCTTTATCTTCTCTTCTCTACTTTAATTAGTTTTTCCGAAGTTTCCGCCGTTTCACGAAGAAGAAAAGTTCCCGTAATTCGAACATGCCACCTTTCTTTCTCCTCTTTTCCTATGTAATGTGCAAATTGATCGTGGTAGACACTAGGTCAAATCTCACGAGTTGTTTAGTATCTGTCATCACAGAGTTAGAAATATAGGAAAATATAATTCTCTAGAGTGTAATGAATGTCAAGCTTATACACAGGAAAATGAGCATAGTGTGATTGCTTTGATGGATGTCACATCCTCATAGGCTGGGAGGCGTGACCAATCGTAAGGAAAATATTGATTGGTAGCGCCGTACATAAAATAAGATTAGGGCTTATAAAAATAAAACATTTCACTTACATTCACAATATAAATAGTAATAGTCTAACAATTCTAGTAACAACAATACAGTATTAATACAATAATAATAATAATAATAATAATAATAGTTTAATAATAATACACTACGTTGCCGTTATTCGCCCGGAGGCGTTATATGTATCAGAATGCCTGGCGATGAATTAGAAAGGCCTGGCAGAACAACTAGAAGCCAAAGAGAGTAAGATTCTGAGAAAGAACTTGGGCCCGGTCAAGGAACGAGGAGAGTAGTCTATAGAAGACGACACAACGATGAACTTTATCTACATGTGGAGAAAATAACGGACTCCTTTTATGGCCATTTAACACGAATGAACTCCGGAAGACTGTCCAATCGAATCTGTGCCTACTTTGTGGGAAAGAAAACCAATGGTATCTGGTTTACAGAGGTGTATCCACAGGGATATGAGCATAGCATAGCATGATTGCTCTTTTGGACGTCACATCAACATAGACTGGGAGACGTGGCCAATCGTAAGGAAAATATTGATTGATTGATTGATTGATTTTATTTTCACGGCTACACTTAGAGCTTAGGAGCTCCTTTACAGTAGCGCCCTACATAAAATAAGATTAGGGCCTATAAAAATAAAACATTTCACTTACATTCACAATATAAATAATAATAGTCTAACAATTATAGTAACAAAAATACAGTAATAATACAATAATAATAATAATAACAATAATAATAATAATAATAATAATAGTAACTGGAAAATTATATATAAAAGAGTGCATACAGACTCTCAGCCCGAAAAACAAACACCATATACACCAGAAAAGCTATGAAAGTAAGCAGGTTGTCAGCTATTGTCCTCATGTTATAATTGAACTATTAATAGTATTTTAACATAATGCAGTAATCAGATGTGACAGGTATACTGCTCCAAGAAGCAGGATGAAAGACGTCTATTGATAGCTGCAGTGCTTGCAATGTTGACGAATTTATATAAATAGAAGGTGCTGAAGAGGCGTGCGGCGGTGCAAACAAAAGATTTATTGAACTTTATGGTTCAGTGTATAGGAATCTGGAGTGTTAATTTTGTGTATCTATTTTCTCGTTTATGAACAGAATGCAATGGAGGAGAAGAAGAGCAGTGTCAGATATGCGGTATTACACGTTCAGCAATGATGTGTGATGTCCTTGGAGCAGTGTGGACTCCTGTTTAAATTTTTAAGAACCGAAGTTTTCTACTTTTTATTCACGAGTACTGGCAATATATTTATTTTCGACGTCACATCGTAATCAATTTGGCATTTTTGTCACTAAAATAACAACTTAGCTTTCTTTGGTGACAGAATACTTGCACATTTTATTTTCTTTAGCGGCTTCGATGGCGTAGTTGGTAGCTTGCTGAGCTTCTATGCCCACGATCGTGGGTTCAAACCCGGCCGAAGTCGCCGGATGTTTTAAAAGCGTTAAAAATCCCTCAGTATGCCCTCCTTCAGAGAGGAAGTAAAGCCGGCGGGCTCATGTCATAGATTTATGGCATGTAAAAGAACCTTCCTCTAACTACAATTGTGTGAAGATAAGTTCGTAGGTTAGATTTGATTTAAGCTCTATTAGTTCCAACGTTTGTAACCAGGTGCTGGTTTCGGTGGCATCTAGTGGCTAAGTTCACAGCTAGGTGGCGTTGACGGTATCATTTGGTAGAAAAAGTACGAAATACTTGAAATTGATCGTCTGCAGTCCTTACGTGAATTACAGATAACACACACTAATACAGCTATCACAATTAACATCGGTTATCAGACAGATTCTACACACACCCAAAGTACACAGGGATACGGTTATCAGACAGATTCTACACACACCCAAAGTACACAGGGATATATGACTGCGTTGTCGCTGCCCCTAAACTGAGGAACCAACCAACCAAATATACATTTTTTTTAAATGTTTACGAATACCTTAACTCTAAGATGTGATAAATAAATGCGGCTCCAGCCTTTGTACGTAAATTTGAGTTTCCCGGTAATGAGTCATTTTCAAAGGTTGTTAAATAAACGCAGTCACTATTTAAAATCTAACGATGTAAAATTTTTAGTATTTGCCCACTCTGTATTATTATATGCCAAATTCCAAATTCATCTGCCATCTACCCCACAAATGGAGAAGATTCTCGAACTGAGACGCCGGAAGTGGCAAGACATATTATTAGATTTTTACGGTATTGAAGCAATGGCCGACAGACGATGGACACAGGCAAATATAGAGCTATAGCATGTGATAACAAAGACTCGCCGTACATGGCTTCCGTCACAAAATTTGTAAAATCATAAATGATCATGAACCAAACAATGATTGCGTAAGTACTTTATGTGAGAAGATATAACATATACCATTATGTGGTAACAGGAAGAAGAGCATAGTGGAATATAGCAAAGACTAATCTAATCTGTCTCATAAGTACATCGTAGTGATTGTGTGTTGATTTCCATGCGCAATCTATTAACAAATGAAGAGCTTATTTCCACAGTGACGTAAATACTGTACATGAAATGGAAAACTTCAGTAATCGCGTGTTTGTATCTTCGTATAATTACATTCAGATATGATTATGAATGTAATGTAATTTCATTCATTACTTTTATACACATCCTGACACTGTGCTTTAAAAATCTCCTATCAATGGAAACGGGTGGTAATCGTCTCATGTAAGTTGGAGTTAGGACGTTTTGGAAATAAATCATATACGCTTTGGGTGACATTTATGAACATTTAAATGGTTTAAACACAACATACACAAACTGATGTTCTACATATCCTTCAAAGTTAGACATGGCCTTGATTTATCACGTGATGCCTAGGGAGCCATCTGATTGGACAACATAGATATAAGACACATTGGAAATAAATACACGTTGGACTTACGTCACTTTGCAAATAAACTTACTTTTTAGATCTCTTTTTAATATGGGATATACGACGTATTGCGACTTAAAACCTTTGCTATACGTTGAGAAAACCTATGAAGGAAAAAACTGAAAAGCTATCAATTTTGGATTTATATCACTTTGGAAATAAGCTATTTGCTATTACTTTATAATCATAGTTGGCCAACTGGCTGCAATAAATTCTCATTATTATGCTATCTGCCAAACTCCCTTGGATAATATATTCTGGCAACACTACTGACTATGGGGCAACCGGGTGCTACGCAAGAACATGTTTTAATCGTGTTTTCTCACTAGCTCACCAGTTGATTGCATTACGTGAGGAAGTAGGATATAAACAACCCTAAAGGAAGCTATTGGCGCAAAGAGAACCCTTCTCTCCCCACCGCTCTGCCCTTTTCTGCAGCAACCATAGTTATGCATTACTCCCATTAGCCATGCCATGCAAAGTTTTACGACTTTTCATGCAGCGATAAAATATTGCTTTATATGTGGTTAAAAAGAAATCACCATAACCTATGAAGCTGCACAGTCTGTCCCCATCGATCGCTACGAGGCGGTTATCTTTAACGCATCAGTCGAGATTCTTTCAGAAGAGCCGGCATCTAAACCTGCTCTCCTCCGTGGACAATATCTTCCCCCAGGTCAAGACATTTTTCTTATCTTAAATTCACTCAGATGCCCTTCCTTCATTCCTGGAAGTCCCGATCAAAGTTTCTTCTCGGCGCTCCCCATTCAAGATTGGGATCTAATCGAGCGTTCTTTTCTAAACCCGACATATTGTAAGAGCTTAATGCGAGTACTGAAGTTGAAATGGCGCATTCAATTAGTGCAAATCTTGTGATGTTCAGTTTACCTCCTTTCATTTCCTTTTATTGTTTCCATAAAGCAAGTTAGTGGATGTTCATCGTGGTTACAAAGATGTATCGGTTTCCTGAAGCACTGCACACTCTGGCGTCTGAGAGGAGTGTTTGCCTGTGGACAAGCGATGAGTGGGTGGTTGTCCATGATGGGGGGGTATAAATCCAAGCTCAAAACCATTACTCTACAATCTGTCGTGGCTCCCGTATCAAGATACACATTTGTTATTTACTTTTACAATATTTAATAACATCATGGATAGTCCGCATTTTGCGTGGCTCAGCTCTGCTGTTTTCAAGGTTGCAGGATCGAATCTTTGTCTTCTTGTGTCCGTTGTTCTGTCCACAATGTTCTTGTCTTCATCTTTTCGTACGCTTCAATTCTGTATTCTTAATTTTGTTCATTCTCTGTATGTTCCCGTAAAACGTTAGTCTGCATTTTCTGATTATATCGGTGAGTCTCTGTGTACTCGTATAACTCTTTGGTAGGTCTTTTCATCCATATGCCATCTCTGCGTATTGCTCCAACTATTTTTCTGAGAATTTTGCGTTCTATTTTTTCAGTTTCTTTGATGCCTGATGCTCCAATTGTTGTCGTTTAGCAGGTTTAATACGAAAGGTTTCAGGCTGTATGGCTGATGCCATCTCAGTCCCATGGCAGCAACTACAACTACAACATGCAAAACCGTAACGTACTGCTGATTACGATCTTTTTTATCATAACTTCCGAACAGTGCAGTGATTCTTTAGGGGCTTTGTGACATCGTGGTCATGTAACCCCCTGTACTTGGGTGTGTTGAGAATTCGTTGATACCCTGTGTATGTGTGATTTTTGTACTAGTGTGTGCATTTGTAATTGTGGTAGGTTTTGGGTAGGAAGCGGCCGTGGCCTTCAGCTAGGTACCATCCCAGCATTTGTCTGGAGTAGAAGTAGGGAAACCACTTAAAACCCTCGTCCAGCTGTTGCAGTAAATGTGTTTGTTCACTCTGCAAATCCTTCTCTCCTATGTAACTTCAATTAATGAAAATATTCTGGCTCACACAATGCCACGCGGATTCCTCCTCAAGTTCCCACAAAACAACTACAAGAGAGACGTCCAGATTTACTTTTTTTTTAGTCCGTAAACTTAAATTAACGCATATCGATTTGTCAAGGACGAAAGGCAGGGGGAGTGGGGGAAGGGGGAGTTTTTCCGCGTCCGGATCAAGAGTTTGGGGTCGAGAGTGGATCCTATCCTTTTATGTATACTTGCGTACTAATTGGTGGGGAAGTTGAGAGTGGTTCGTTTCAAATAAAACTACCATTACCTAATTTATCTCCCAGGACAACATTCTCCTTCCTTCTCAAGTACTTGAGTGGGTCCCTCGCTCGTTCTCACTCTTCGTCGACTAAAGGTGACGACAATGGAAGGGGACCGAACAAACCTAGCAAGTATTGAAAAGAACTGACACGAATTATCTTCGTTTTTGTTTTAGAACTCACTTAAGGGGCCCCGCAATGTCCTATATTGCCCATGCTCATTTTTAGGCTATTTTCATTGAATAATGACGATTAAGTTGGTAATATTTACATTCTAAATTAGTTTGACATATACCTGAAATAGTGTAGCCTAATAGAGCACTAAACTTGGCAGCCCTGGTGACTGAATATCGTCTCAGTTCCATCTCTTAAGGTAAACATATCACATACGAAATTTGGTTAAAATCCAATGCATTTAAAAATTGGACCTATCAGCAGGCTTAGAATCATGTTGGTAACACTGTCATGTATGGGCTCCTGAAAATTAATGTGGAATCTTATTATCTAATGTGTGTGCCAATTTTGGAATAGTTCGCATGCATAACTTTTGAGATATCCAACATAGAGCTCAAATTTCAATTGTGATTTTTCAGCAGTTGGTAGCACTGACCTCATTTTAAAATATGGCCGTGAGATATTCGGGTATGGATCCTTACTCGTACCAAATTTGGTTTCGATAGCTGTAGCCGTTCAGGATTTGATGGGGGAGGGGCACAAACAGACAGACAGATGGACATCTGACCAGGTGATCTCATAAGACTACTTTCTCATCATTTTTGCAAAATGTGAAAAGTAGGCTAAAAATACAAAAATTGAATCCTTGGCAATACAAAATTGTGCTTTGAAATTAAATTGATAATACTGAACACTTTCAGTAAATTATGTTTGCAAACAATCAAATTGAGAAATCTTAATGGAATGGAAATCTTTTTGCTGGAGGTATTCGTTTCTTTCAGATTTATTTTAAAATAGAATTTTATATTTTGAACGATTCAGTTATTTTGTTTCCAATTTTGGATCGTTTTTTTTTTTTTTTAGTATTTTGCCTATTTTCGCAATGTTTGAGAGAGAGAGAGACCGGCAAAAAGACAATTGTTACTGTAGCCTTTGTCAAGAAAAAAAATTCACAGCCTGCTTCCAGTCGACCGACCGGGTCAGGGAATGAATAAAACCCCCATCTAGCGGCGAGGTTATGAACTGTGCCGGCTGCCGAAGCCTGTCGCACTCCCCTGGGGCAATGATTAAATGAATGACAGATGAAAGGAAATGATAGTGGAGACTGTTGCTGGTATGAAATTGTGACAGGGAAAACCGGAGTACCCGGAGAAAAACCTATCTGCCTCGGCTTTGTCCAGCACAAATCTCACATGGAGTGACCGGGATTAGAACCACGGAACCAGCGGTGAGAGGCCGGCCTGCTGCCGCCTATGCCACCGAAGCTCCCTTTGTCAAGAGACAAATGCAAATTTATTACATTGATCCAGTGTTGGTAAACAGGCGGTTATCTAGTGTAGGTGACGGAAACTGGATGGCGCACATGTTCCGTTCAGCTTAGCTTAGACCCAGGACAGGGACCCAAGAAGAACGTAGTTCCCTGTTGGTGTCCGGTGCAGCCGCAGTCGACCCTATTGTTGGAATAACATGCTCATTTGTTAATGACGTGGACAAGATATAGCGGCGCGCCCGACCCGGCAGCTAGAAAACAAGCCCAAGCTATTTAACGCAATCAGCCATATGATGGCCACTCAAAGCAACCGTGAGTAATATAATTAGACTCAAGTTCCCACCACAAAGGAAGAAGCCGCTCTACAAAGGATTTGTCCTGGTCGACGCACATTTTCTAACATTCATATTTGATCTCTGCCTCCCAGGTAGGCCTAGCATAAGAGGACCGTGTAGTCATGGACTCATATTTTCTTCATTTTACATGCTACAGAAAAGGAATCTGTTGACATCGAATATAGATTTAGGTATTTGGAAGTCATTTTTGGAAGCCTTTGTCTGGAGAGTGGCACTCCATGGAAGTGAAACTTGGACTATTGGTGCAGCAGAAAAGGGGAGAATTGAAGCGTTTGAAATGTGGTGTTACAAGAGAATGATGAAATCAGGTGGGTAGATAGGGTAACAAACGAAGAGGTATTAAGACTAGTGGGAGAGGAGAGATGTTTCTGGCAATTGCTAATGAAGAGAAGAGATAGGTTGGTAGGACACATATTAAAACACCCAGGAATAGCAAGCTTAGTTATGGAAGGAATGGTCGAGGACAAGAACTGTTAGGGTAGACCAAGGTTAGAATATGTTCAGATTGCCTCGGATGTAGGGTGTGGTAGCTATGTAGAGATGAAACGATTAGATCAGGACAGGGAGGCATGGAGAGCTGCATCAAACCAGTCAAAAGACTGAAGACTCAAACAACAACATGCTACGTTTACATTGATTTTTCTCCTTTTGTAATTTTCACAGGCCATTTAATTGTGGACCGTACATTATACGGATTATTTTGATTAATTTAACACAGAAAACATTCATTTATCTCATTCTATTCTCACACATTGTTTTTTCCAAACTTTTATCTACGAAATAATGGTGACACACCACTGTCAACTTGGGGTACCATTTTCAAAAATAATATAACCGAATTATTCATATTTTAACATATACGAGTATATTTCGAATGCTATAATGAGCGTAATAACTTCTCATGTTTTTGGTATTTTAGATCATTTTAGAATACATTTTTTTCACAAATTACTTTGGCAAAATGTAACGCTGGTTTTTGAACAATTATTAAGAAAATCTAAAATATAAATCGCACACTTTATAGAGTATATGCAACTTATATTTTACAGAAATCATCAGCTTGACAGCTCAAATAGTTTCAGAGAAACGTGTACCCCAAGTTGATAGTGATAGTAGTAGTTTTCTTTATTATCCATATCATTAGGTGTAGTTGACCTAGATGTTTATCACCTTAGGACAACACTCACCACCACCATAATTCTCAAAAATGATTACTTGATGAATAGCCTAGCCCTATAGGTTTCCTAAATCATATACCATGGCGTAGCCGTGCTCGTTAAACCGTGCACCACGGCATCGCAGGCAGCTGCAGCATGTCTGGTGGTTGCAGGTTCAAATCCCAGTACTAACAGCCACTATCCTGACTGGTTCTCCTCTGGGTTTTCCCACACTCCCTCTAGGCCAAATGCCTGGATAGTACTTTATTTCGACTGGCTGCGTGGCTCAGCGGTAACGTTCTCGTCTGCTGTGCCCAATGTTGCAGGATTTAACCCTGGCACAGTAAGTTGGCATTTGAGGGTGCGCAAATGCGAGGGAGCCGTGCCAGTAGATTTACTGGCACGTTAAAGACCCCCTTCCGGCACCCCAGGGTCTCTAAAAGCCACAGTAATTAAAAAGGGACGTAAAACCAGTAACATTGAAAGTAGTTCTTTGTTTCAAGTCTCGGGGTGCTTACCTCATCCCTATCCCGAATACAGTTATATACATCAAAGGAATACAGGTTATCAGACAAGTTCAATTCACGCCTAACTACACCAAGCTGTTGACCAAGATGTCCATGTGAGCTGGTTAGCTTACGGCCATTGACGGAGTTTATTTCCGTATTACGACTGTCTGCTCTGAATGTTATATGCGAGAGACTTCTCAATCAACACCCACGTGTAATGGTTCTAATAATTCCCCACTTTCCAGTTTAACGCTCATTCAGATCATCAATGCTTCTTTTCAGTATTTTCTTTTACGACAGGTCTGCGAATCTCTGTGTTTTTTTTTTCAAAGGAACGATGCAGTGGATATAAATAATTCGCTAGCCATGAATGTTTACACGAACCTCGCTCTATGTTTTAATCCGCCCACGATACGAGTGGGAGTTGTTTGAACAGTAGCTACGCACTGAAAACTGACCAAGTTACACACAGACGGTTTTTTTAAACTTTTATCCGCTCCGGTGAAGAAATATATACATACCGCCAAAAACTGTGATTTTTTTAAATAACATTAATTTAAATTCCCTACGGTACCAAGCAGTAGATGTATGCAACTTGTACAGCTTGGGTTGAGATATATGGACTTAAGAGCGGGGCCACATGGAACGGTTGAAAGCCTTAGAAATGTGACTTCATAAAACGAATACTCAGAATCTCTTGGATTACTACCTCGTGGCGCAGTTGACTACCATCCCAGAGGCGCCGGGTTCGACTCCCGGCTCTGCCACGAAATTTAATTATGGTCTGAGGACTGAAACGGGGTACACTCAGCCTCGTGAGGCAACACTGAGGAGTGGTGGGTTCGATTGCCACCTCAGCAATCCGGGAAGTGGTTTTCCGTGGTTTCCTACTTCTACTCGAGACAAATGCTGGGGTGGTTTCTTGCGTACTGCTACGACCGCCTCCATCCCAATACGTATCAGAATTACAAATACACACACACATCACAATAACGCAGTTTATCAGACAAATTATATACAGTAGCTGGCCAGATTGTTATAATCACGTACAGGTTTGTGCTGTTATCATTGTATGTGTGCCGTACGTCTGTACCCTCTGATATCCTAAATCTTTCTTATTTGCTATTATTTTCTTAATCTATCTCACAGACCATTTATACTGTACATGCCGATCCATATACTTATTTCTGTTTGTAAAGGATCGCATTTTGCAAATTCCATGAAAACAAAGGCTCTTTTACAGGGTGAATGATATCTTAATTTCCGTATCATAATGAAGATTATGTACACTACACAAATGACTGAGAACAGCATGAATGAAACGTTTTATAGTCAAGAACAACCACAAATTTACTATTATCTACAACAGTGTGGTCCAACCCGCGGCCCGCCTGTTCATTTTTATTGGCCCTTGCCCTTCTTACTGTCCTTCACTCTTCGACAGTTATAATCCGTGGCGTGTCTACTTTAATTTTCAGTAATGTTACGAAGGAGCCAGGTGGGAAAAGAAAGATCCCGAAAAATACGCCAGTAATAAGAATTGTCTTTCCAAGAATACGTACGGCACGAGAAGCGGGGCGCCTCCGGGTGACAACTGGTAGGCTGCCAGTGATTGGCTGCAGATAAGTTCACGATCGTTCGTGAGCTGCGGCGGATTTCCCTATAAAAGGGAGCGCAGGGCTGTTCGAAGAGGTTGTTTTTGACGAGAGAGGTTGTTCGAGAGATATAGTACGACGAGAGTTTGTTGTCATCGATGTTGCGAGAGCGGTACCTAATATGGCGGGACTTAATAAACGGCGCGTTGAAGATGAGAAACACACTTTCAGTCAAAGTGGCAGGAAAGTTACTTTATTGTTGAACATAATGGAAAACTGCAGTGTTTTATCTGTTCTCAGGTCTTAGGTGTTTCGAAGGAGTATAACGTGAATAGACACTATACCAGCTTGCATAAATCAAAATACTAACAATACCAGGGAAGTGCCTGAAGTTGTGTGTTTAATGATTTGAAGCTGAAACTAACAAGACAGAATAATATATTTCAGCAACCATCAAACACTGCTGGTTTAAAGGCATCTTATGAGGTATGTTTAAAGCTAGCTAAAATTTAAAAGTCTTTCAGGGATGCTGAGCTCATTAAGAGATGTGCTGTAAAAAATGGCACTTCATTTGGAGATAATAAGATAGCTAAGGGACTTTGTTTTATATGTAACGGGGATTTTCGCTCGCCCTCTCGCCTGCGCTGCGAGCCGGTCTCCCGCCAAGCACTCTGCCGTAATGCGCTTCTTGGTGCCACAAGTGTCCCTCCATTGCAGTCTGCTGAGTGCTTTAACACCGTGAGGTTCAGTTTAGTCAATTATTGACGTGTTTAGTGCTCAGTGTGCTGTTCCAATGCGATTTTCATTACGTAACATTGAAATTCCTATACCCAATGACTCAGTGCCGGGTGGGCGCCGAATTACGTCAAAGTGCTTGGCGGGAAACAGGCTCGCAACGTGGGCGAGTGGGCGAGCGAAAATCCCCGTCACATATAAAACAAAGTCCCTGTATTTTGAAACAGTTTCCTTGTTTCATCAGACAGTTAGTAGAAGAATTAATGATATGGCTGGTGAAGTTTCAGGTTCTCTCAAGAGCAGTTTGGAAAAATGTGAATTTTACTCTCCATAGTTGACATACGCCAGCTCCTTATCTTCGTCAGAATAATAAACGAAGAATTTGAAATTCATGAAGAACTGTTGGAATTAAGATCATTAGAAACCAGCAAATAAGGTATTGACATATTCAACGCACTGGATGATATCGATTCTTAATATGGAGGTTTTGTGAAGTACTCTGGCATTGCAACAGATGGAGCTAAAGCATGGTTCGTCCTAACATTGGTTTAGTGGGACTGTGTAAAGAAAAAGGATTGCATTTCTTGTTTTTCCACTGCATTATCCACCAGGAGGCTCTCTGTGGAAAAATTATAAGGCACAATGAGACAATGAAAACTGTTGTAAATACTGTAAATTTAATAAGGGGAGGCAATAAAGCCTGTAGACACAGAGCATTTATTGCATTCCTGGACAATTTGGAAGCTGGGTATGGTGACATTTAATTGTACTGTAAAGTGCGTTGGCCAAGTGCTGGAAATTGCTTGCAACAGTTTTTTGGGTTGAGGAATGAAATTCTTGCTTTTCTCAAAATTGAAAACATTGGGCATGAGTATCAAGAAATACTGGAAGAAATCCAGTTTTTAAATAATCTTGCTTTTCTGACAGAGTTAACATCCAATCTAAATGCTTTAAACCTGAAACTACAAGGCAGAAAACAAAATATCTCCCAGCTTTATGGACATATTGAGGGCTTCCGCAAAAACTTATGCAATGTAAATTGCATTGAAGGCAAACAATATGGCACCTTCCCATCTTGTCAGCAGTTGAAAAAAGAAAAAAATGTGACATAAATTTTAGTATGTTTCATGAAATAATAATAGATATCAAGAAAGAGTTCAAGAACAGATTCCAGAATTTTGACTCCCTAAAACCAATATTTGCACTATTCAACAACCCTATGGATATTGAAGTGAGTGAGGTGCCCTGCGACCCTCAAATGGAAATTTTTGTTCTTCAGGCAGACCCATTCTACCAGACTAAAAAGTGTGATGTCCCTGAACATTTCTGGAAACTGATTTCTAAAGAACGTTTTCCCGAACGGCTTAAATTCTCTCTGCAAGTGTTATCGCTGTTTAGAAGTACGTATGCGTGCGAAAGTGCTCTCAAACAAATTAAATCTAAAACGAGAAATCGAATTGAAAGTTCTCCACTGGAATTGAGCCTGAGACTTTGCCTTACTGAACTTACAGTGGACATTGATACACTTGTATCAGGAAAGCAGGGCCAATCATCATTGATTTCTCGACAGTAAAATGAAGTGGTATATTATACTAGCAATATTAAAATCATTTTAATATAATTTTTAATAAATGTTTTTGAGTAAAATAAGTAATAATTTTTCTTTCTGGAATGTCTCTGGCCCTCACATTCCTATACTAAAGTTTCATTGGCCCTCGGGTAACTAAAGGCTGGACCACCCTGATCTACAACACTGCTGCAACAAGAAATTCTACGAAAACAAAAAACTCACAGAAACATTTAGGCACCTTCATGATCGATCACCGAAACCAGCTGAGTCACTCCAAGAACACTGCTGAAATACTAACAAACATAGAAAAGAGTTAATACATTTCCTATAACGAAAGTTGCGTTTAATGAGCGAACAAAGCAAATAGCATTAAACACCAGAAATTGAAAAATGATTATAATGATCTGGCCAGGTACTGTACACCAAAGTTCATAGGGTGAAATGACCACGATGTCCAACAACAAATCCTTATCTTTCTTCTTCTTCTTCTTCTTCTCCTTTCTCTTTCCATTCTTCTTCTCCTTCATATTCCTCCTTCTTGAATTCCTTCTCCTCCTCCTTTTCCTCGTCACCTTTCTCTTTCTTCCTCCTCCTTCTTCTGTCTCTTCATGTTCTCTTCATCCTTCTTCCTGTTTCTACTCCTCCTCTTCCTCCTCCTCTTCCTCCTCCTCCTCCTCCTCCTCCTCCTCCTCCTCCTCCTCCATCTCCTCTTTCGTCTTCTTCTACTTCCCCAACCCCTCCTAAACATTTTTTAAGTGTCTTCTGAAGTTTGTTTTCGTCTAGAGGCAAGTATTATGATTCCAAACCCATAATTCCTGGATCGATTCACGCCTGTGCCAAATATTGCAATTCTGCTTCATCAAGACGGACCAGGTCCAATTCCCGGTTCATGTAAGAAGAAATTTTTGAATTAAAATGCCTCGTCCTGTGGTTCGGATTACACGTAAAAATGGAGGTCCCGTGTCTCATGATCTTGAGATGAAGGGTCACGTAAAACTGCAAATCGATTCTCACATTAGTCATCGTGGTTGTAGTTCTACGTGAGACTCCCCTCCCTATTTCTACTTCAGGCAAATGCTGAAATGGTACCTCATTCAAGGCAAAGAGATAATTGGAAACCTACTTCTATGATGGTTGAGAGTGAGATACGAACCCATATCGCCTCTCAGTCGTTCACCTGAGATTACTAGCATCCCGAGCCAACCCTCGTACCAGAACAGTCAACTCAACCAGGGCTGTCTGGAATACTTCCCTCCGTACCCCTTCAGTATACCACGTTTGTGGATTTTCCTTGATAATGGCACACACGCTCATAGTCCAGGATATCGTGTATGACCACGGTCGATAGCAATTATACCTCTCTAGATGGGTTGTGGGCTTGGTGGTCTTCTAGCTACAGCTGTGAGAGACAGGCACATAAAGAACATCGTAATGGCTCTCCAAGTGCGGGGAATACAGGTGCCATGGCCACCACATTCGCTACGTGATCTCATATAAGACTGCATTCGTCGTACGTCAGCGCTCTTAGCCATCTATTAGCTCTTAAAACGTAGTCCGCCAATATAAAATACCCATTCCAGAATTCTTGCTTTACAGATCATTATAGGACTAGAAAAAAACTTCTCCATACTGTAAATACAGTAATATAAACTTTGTCCGCCTCGTTGCGTAGTGGCTAGCATTCTGGGCTATCACCGCGTAGGCTCAGGTTTGATTCCCGGCTCTGCCAAGAACTGAATCCTGGTCTGAGGGCTGAAACTGGGTATACTCAGTCTCGTGAAGCAAAACAAAGAAGAGGTGAGTTAGATTCCTACCTCAGCAAACCTGGAAGTGGTTTACCGTGTTTTCCCCACTTCTAATCCCCTGGCTCTATAGTCCTTGAAGGGCCTAGGCCTACCAAGCGACCGCTGCACCGCCATTTGGCCTGCAGATATTGGGGTGTCGCGTTGTCAGCGCTTCGGGTCCCCTCGACCGTTAATCTTGGTCTCCGTGACCGGGGCGCTGCCTCACTGTCAGACAGCTACTCAATTGTCCTCACGAGGCTGAGTTCACCCCTTTCCAGCCCTCACGTCAGTTTCTAAAATCCCTGACGGAGCCGGGATTCGAACCCGGGGCCTCGAGGTGAGAGGCAGGCACACTACCCCAACACCACGGGGCCAGCGGTTTCCCACTTCTACTCCAAGCAAATGTCAGGATGGTACTTACTTAAGGCTAGGGGCACTTCCTACACAAATCCTACCTTAATTACAAATAGACGCCCAAGTACAGACATCAGTGACACAGGTTATCAGACAAATTCCACACACACCCAAGTACACGAGGTTTTATGAACACGATGTCGCAAAGCCTCTAAAAGGATCAACATCGACAGGAATATAAACCAACAAAAGGCGGCTTGGAATGGAGGTCAAGGATTACGATACTATTCAGAGATAGTAGGCCTATATATTGTAGCGGCGATCAAAGGTGATCCACAAAATTGTTCATTTAATTTTTTTTCCGAATATGTCACGAAAAACTGAAATTCTAAATGATTCAAGTCTTGTATTTGTAGATATGGTGAAGATAGAAGTAAAGTTTTCGCTGTCACGAGAAATTAAATTAAAACAACATATCCTTATCCTTCTTGTGGCGTAGTCGGTAGCATGCTGAGCTTCTATGCCCAAGATAGCGGGTTCAAGCCCGGCCGAAGCCGTCGGATATTTTAAGAGCGTTAAAAATCCCTCAGTATGCCTTCCTTCGGAGGGGAACTAAAGCCGGCGGTTCCATGTCATAGATTTATGGCATGTTAAAGAACCTTCCACTAATTACACCTGTGTGAAGCTAAATTGAATAGGTTAAGAATGTAAACAACGCTCTTAGGTTTCTACGTTCGTTGCCAAGAGCCGACTGCGGTGGCGTCTAGTAGCTAAGTTCTGAACTTGGCCTAGTAATCGTTGACGGTGGCGCTTTGCGGCAAAAGTAGGAACTATTTGAAAAATTCTAAGTTGCAGTGTGTACTTAAATTAAAAAACAGATAACACACACTAATACAGTCATCACAATTAACACCGGTTATCAGACAGATTCTACACACACCCAAAGTACACGGGGCTACATGACCGCGTTGTCGCAGCCCCTAAACTTAAGAACCAACCAACCAACTTATCCTTCTTCTTCTTCTTCTTCTTAATCTCCTATCACTTTTCATTCTTCTTCTCTTTGATCTTCCTCTTTCTTCTTGACTTCCTCCTCCTGATCATCTTCCTTCTTCATTTCCTCCTCCTTTTCCTCGTCATCGTTCTCTTGTTTTCCTCCTCCTTCTTCTGTCTCTTCATGTTCTCTTCTTCCTTCTTCCTGTTCCTACTCCCTCTTCTCTTCCTCCTCCGCCTCCTCCTCCTCCTCCATCTCCTCTTTCTTCTTTTATGTCAGGAAGGTGGATATTTCTCTGCTTGCATCCAGTATAGTACTAATGCACTGCAAGCATATCCAGCAAACGATAGTGAACACTATTATTTTCCCTCGTATTAGCCTGTAGTCTGATCAAGGGAAAAATAACAGTGCTCAGTATCGTTTGCGAGATATGCTCGCAGTGCATTAGTACTATACTGGATGCAAACAGAGAAATATCGACCTTCCTGAAAACAACGCTAGTTGGGCTGCATAAAACAACATTATTAGGGGCTGCTGATTCACTTGGTTTAACCCTTAAGAACTAGCGTGAAGAAATATAACACGAGGACTGGCACCGGGTCACTTTGGCCCATAGTGTATCACTCCCTTTTTGTCGTAATCGTACGTATTTAAATGACGTCATTTTACACCTGGTGTCTTCCCAATATAAAACAAGATGTTCAGTAAAGAACATATAGCCTACTTTCTCCTAAATGTATGAGTATAGTTATAACTCGTTTTTATTATCAAAGAGTATAATAGAACTATTCTTTTTTGAAGACCTTAGAAACGATTTACCTCTACCAAACGCCACAACCTAGATAAAAACTGCTACCATCATTGAAGAAAGAAAGATAAGAAGTATCTAAAGAATGTTATGGATCTGGAGACATAATCGACCGGACTGGTGGCGTGGCTCAGCGGTAACGTTCTCGCTTGCTGGACCGTATGTTTCAGGTTCGTATCCTGGCGCAGTCAGCTGGCATTTGAGGGTGCACAAATGCGAGGGAGCCGTGTTAGTAGATTTACTGGCACGTTAAAGATCCCCTTCGGGACAAAATTCTGGCACCCCGGCGTCTCTAAAAGCAACAGTAGTTAAAAGGGACGAAAAACCAATAACATTATTATTATTATTATTATTATTATTATTATTATTATTATTATTATTATTATTATTATTATTATTATTATTACATAATCGGCCTGACGCGGGCAACATCCAACTTTGAGTTGAGGCATGTCTTTACACGTCTGGCTGCGTATGACTTTCACAACCCTAATTGAATTAACAAATCTTTCCATGACCCTACAGAGACGTGTGTATACCAACTATGTGGATATTTTCGATTGCTATTTGTCTGAAATAGAAGTATTAATTAATATCCTGAACTAGCACCAACGGTAGAGTTCAGATACTATGTGAAATCGTTTTGTTCTTTACTTCAATTAACATTTTCAAATAACGCACAATAGGCTGTTACAAACCCTTTAAAATAGAAAGTAAAAATGTATCGTAGTATCACCTTGTCATTCTTCAAATTCGATGCGCATAGAATGCAAATGGTATAGTAATCAATGGAGCCCCACGTAGACTAGTCGTGATATCTAGTGGTGAAATATCTAACAATATAATCCTAACAGAGCGAGTGCATTCTAGCGGCCAGAAGAAGAAACTTTTCAATAAAATCTGGTCGGCGTGCAGTTACCTTTTTGGCAGCTAGATGTCTCGAGTAAATCTGCTGGCGAATTATGTTTTAATTAAATATATATTTTACACCATAATATGCACAATATAACGCTTAATTTTAAAACATCTGAGTCATTACAAAACAATAAACATATAACATTTCAAGCAAAAAAACTAGCTCTGATCGGGTTTGAACCATAGGCATTTGAGCGATAGGCTAACGCTCTACCACTGAGCTAATTGTGTCAACGAATATCGTTCTATATAAAATGACTTACATAGAACTTGTTAGCAAATAGTGATTTATACTAAACGATTTCATCACTGGAGTATATTATTTATATATAAAGCATTTCATACAACGTTTATTTATTTTATATCAGTACGCTATATTGCATGCAATACTCAAATTAGTGAAATATAAGTCAGGCACAAGATATCCGCTGCCATCTTGTCTTATTACTAAATCAGCTGAGCTTTTTAAAATCACGTCTGCACTATAGTATTACAAAATAAACTTTTAATTTCGAACGTGCCTCTTCCTTTAGAACAGTTAAAACGATTCTCGGCTCGATAATCGGAACTGGTGGGTCCCATGATATGGATTATAAAGTTTGCATAATTCGCACGGCCGCCATCCTGAAATGGTATGGCGGACGACCTTGTAATTTGGTCACAAAACGCATCCTATACGAAGGTATGTTGTTACCAAATTTGGTAGAGATCGGATGATTTGGTTAGTCGTTATTTGATTTTACGTTTTGAACGTTTGAGTGGCCGCCATTCAGTTTTAGTAAAGATGGCGGCGATATAAAACATGACACTGAGGTGTCCTTTGCTAGTGCTACCTTTGTACCAAATTTCGTTCAATTCGCATTCAGCGTGTTCGAATTGATAGGGGGGGGGACAGACATTCAGAGTACACACACTCTCACACACACACACACAGACACACAGACACACACACACAGACTCACACACACACACATACACACACACAGACAGACACACTTTTTTTCGCCCTGTGTTGATCTCATAAGTCTACTTTCATTTTTTGCAAAAATCGAAAGTAGGCTAATGAGGTTTGTTTAAATTTTTCAAATTTAACATGCAGAAAAATGACAATAATTTCGTAATTGACCTTGATAGTGATGGCAAAGCCAGCATATTATTTTCTTTGAAAAAGAAACAAACAAACAAGTTATACCTGAACAAAACGTCATATAATACCCTCATGCTTTAAGGCAAGTATGAAACCAGAGTTTTAAACATAGGCACAAGTCCACTGAGAACATCCCTTTCCACGGATCCCTGTCTCCCTATCCAGGATGATCACCTCCGAGTCCGAGTTCTGAGTTGGGAAACTGCCTGGACTTCTTCAAACTCGAAGAGTGAACGCCAGGAAGCCGTTCGCTGCAAGCGCGATGGTGAAGATCCTCTGGACTGTTGTCGCTTCCTCAGAGCCTTGAGCCGTCGGGAAGCCCTAAGACCCTGAGTCCTCCCTTGGCCGGTGCCCCTCGCCCGCCCTCGCCCGTTCCCGCGTCCTCGACCTGGCCGGCTGGCCCCGTGGATGACCGCGGACTGACGGGCTGGCGGTTGGTATTGGAATCCCGGTGGTGTGTCTATTACGTCTATTACCCTAAACATGGATGAACAATATATTGAGCTATGTGATTTTGCTACACCAAAATAGGTGGATTCCCCCTTATATTTTACAGATTGTCCCGACTAACGTAAGCCGAAAATTGTCACGCAAGGAATGGCGCCATGGGTAAATCTGACCCGACCGTAAATAATATAGAAATAACTTGAGTGTTCAAAAGGTTATTGACATGTTTCTTTTGCATGGTGAAGTTTAAGGCTAGCAAAGAAGTGCAGTAATTGACTGGAAGTAAGGGATGACCAAAACGAAACTATAGAGCATTATTTCAGCCTCGGGTCAAAAATACCCATGCGCCAGTCCTCGCGGGATAATATATGAATTATAATAATATGTAAATAACACTCCTGGAAAAAAAATGCATGTAGCCTATTAGTAGTTGTCCTTGTTGTTTGAGTCTTCAGTCTTTTGACTGGTTTGATGCCGCTCTCCATGCCTGCCTGTCCTGAGCTAATCGTTTCATATCTACATAGCTACCACACCCTAAGACTGAGGCAATCTGTTTTAACATATTCTAACCTTGGTCTACCCCTACAGTTCTTGTCCTCGACCCTTCCTTCCATATCTAAGCTTGCTATTCCTTGGTGTCTTAGTATGTGTCCTACCAACCTATCTCTTCTCTTCATAAGCAGTCACCGTAAACATCTCTCCTCTCCCCCTACTCTTAACACCTCATAGTTTGTAACCCTATCTACCCATATGATCTTCATCATTCTCCTGTAACACCACATTTCAAACGCTTCAATTCTCCTCTATTCTGCTACACCAATAGTCCAAGTTTCACTTCCGTAGAGCGCCACACTCCAGACAAAGGCCTTCAGAAATGACTTCCTAACACCTAAATCTATATTCGATGTCAATAGATTCCTTTTCTGTAGAAATGCTTTCCTTGCCTGAGCTAACCTTCTTTTTATATCCTCTTTGCTTCGTCCATCACTGGTTATTTTGCTTCCTAAGTAACAGAAGTCTCCTACTTCCTTTAATTTTTCACCTGTCAGCTTGATGTCCATAGAGGATTCTGATTTATTTCGGCTGCATTCCAATATTTTTGTTTTACATTTATTAATTTTCATAATGAATTCTTTACTCAAGACGGAGTCCATACCATTCAATAACTCATTCAAATCCTCAGGCGTGCGGCCAAGATGACGATGTCATCGGCAAATCTCAGAGTTGAAGTTGTTTCTCCTTGAATCTTCACTCCCACTTTAAATCTTTCTCCAGTTTCCTTCATTGCTTGTTCAATGTAAATATTGGAAAGTATGGGTGATAATTTGCAGCCTTGCCATACACCTTTCTGAATACCAGCTTCTCTCTCATGTGCTTCACTGTTATATGTATCCTTCAAATGCAAGTCGTACTTTTGAAATAATCTAAATCCGTACTCGTTATATTACCTAAAAGTGTTTTGGTCGCATAATATCCGTTGCTACGCAAACGCAGTTTCGTAATTACAAACTAGAGGCATGGATCATACACTTCTCGGCTAACTCTGGCTAAGTTGGGGTCAGAAGCCAAGTATTACACAGGTCGCACGTGCTTCAGTCAACTGAGCCATGAAACGTGCTTATGTGAAGTTGGTTGCTATTTTCTGTTTGTGTTTCATGTTATGGTAGGACGATAATTAAACGTAATCCACAAGGAGAGCCGTCAAAATGCTGAAAGCGTGTACATAACGATATCCAAAGCTACATGTCAATAAATGGGGTTTACCTTCCTCGATATCACTAATGGTGGAGGTTATGATTGAGTAAAAAAAATGTGACTGTTATTTATTATTTTAATAATAATAATAATAATATAATATATAATAATATCGTATGGCCTCGGGTGCTGGGTGCAAGCTTTGTAATTTGACACCCGGAGGGTAGCTTGCATGTCGAATTTCGTTGTTCCTTGAATCACTATGAAAGTCAAGGAGGTTAGATATCTACGTTCCTTGAACACACTAGCGCTTTCTAGTAGAGAAATGAGGAACTTAATGTTGGCGGAAACTCCCGACATTAATTTTGCCATTATGAACACGGCTTACTGAATTCAAATGGGTTCTTTGACGTGCCAAGCGTGTCGTATTTTTGCCGCCTTAAAAAAAATCACTTACCACGGCCAGGAGCTAACCTGCAATCTTGGGGTTAGTAGACCGACACGCTATCCACTCACCCACCGTGGCAAACTAATAATAATAATAATAATAATAGTCTAATATTCAAATATTGAAACCGATTTCCGTAAACGACGCTTGAAAATTTATGGACACATTATGAGGCTAGATGACAACCGATTAACAAAGAAAATATTGATGTACTCACAAACATTAAAGACGACAACGGTTTGGATTAAACAAGTCCAAACTGATCTCAATAACGCCAGCATCACACCCACAGATATCGAAGACCGCAAAACTTTCAGACATAAGATCTACACTTGGGAAGCTGCATCAGAAGGTAAGCCCAGCAGACCTAGGGGAAAATGGACTGACGAACGTCGAGCTAAACATAGCGACATGATGAAAGAATTCTACAAGAACAAGAAAAATAACAGCAACAGATCATAACTTGCTTTATGTGATCCTGTATGGGTCGAAACATACTAAATAAATAAATAATAGTCTAATAATGAGTCATCCCTGTGGTGTAGAGGTAACACGCTTGCGCCTTACCCAGGAGGCCAATAATTTGAATCATGGCAACACCAAAAATTGAAGTCTTGCGCGAGGGCAGAAATGCGTTGCAATCGGCCTCGCGAGGACAATTGAGTACCTGCTTTTGAGAAACAGCTCCCCATGGTTTAAACCTAGGTAATGCAACTGAGTGTGTCGTCGTGCCAGTCTCTTGTCTTGCACAATCCAGTCGTCCTTGTATACGCGTGATCCTCTGGATCCAGTCGCAAGGTTCGTGTAATTAATACTAATGATACTAATAATAATAATAATATTTTTATCTTTTTTTTGCCGAGATAGGAAATTAGGTGATCTATTTTGCGATTGTATTTATTATTTCGGATGCTCTTCCCGATTCTAATCTCATCCGAGGAGTAAGTGAGAGATGAATTGAATGACGATGAATATCATTGGGCCAGGCGTTGGAAGTGGCTGTGCCCTATTAAATTGTACTGCCCCAGCATTTGCCTGCAGCTGAAAATTATGTTGTTGTTGTTTCACTTAGGGGCTTGAACAGTTCAACCCGTGTATTGTGGCTGTGTGTAGAATTTATATGTTATTATTGTGATGTCTATAGTCGTGTGTGTATTTATAAATGTGGCTAAGATTGTGAAAGAGGCGACCATGGCCCTAAGTTAGGAACCATCCTCTTTTCCATGGAGTAGAAATGTGAAACATTTCTAGGATGGCTGAGGTAGGAAGCGAACCCACCTCATCTTAGTTCTACCTCACGAGGCTGAATATGCCTCGTCCCAACGCTCAGAACAGAATTGGCTGGCGGTGTAGTTGGAATACACCCAGTCTTTCAATTCCGGAGATAATAATAATAATAATAATAATAATAATAATAATAATAATAATAATAATAATAGGAATAAGAATAATATCGTATTGCCTCGAGTGCAGGGTGCAAGCTTAGTTACTTGACACCCAGAGGGCAGCTTGCATGTCGAATTTTGTTGTTCCTTAAAGCACTATGAAAGTCAAGGAGGTTAGAAATCTAAGCTCCTTAACATTATAGCGCTTTCTAGTAGAGAAATGAGGAACTCTGTGTTGGCGGAAAATTCCGAGATTAATTTTGCCATTATGAACACGGCCTACTGAATTCAAATGGGTTCTCTAACAGGCCAACATCGTATGATATGCGTGCCATGATTTTTGCCGCCATTCAAAAAGCACTTACCACGGCCAGGAGCGAACCTGCAACCTTGGGGGGTTAGTAATCCGACACGATAACCACTCACCACCGTGGCAAGCTGATTCCGGGGATAAGCTGGGCACATGGCACCATGCATTATCGCGCTGAGCTATCCGTTGGTTATGGAAGATGTGAAATACAAAAAGTAAATAAATCCATTCAGTGCAAGATTACTTCGGAATTCTCTGTCCTTCCATTCTAGGTGAGAATTGGAGTGCGGAGAGATGCGAACACTAAGATTTGCGAACACAACCGGAGATTTGCAAACATTAGGCCTTTTGCTACCTGAGAAAGGGATGACAAAATTCCAAAATTATTTCTATACTAGGGGTTTGCGGACATCTTCACAATAGTAGGTCAAGAAAAGGGTTAAACCAATCTTAATTTGAGAAACCACTGTCAAAAAGAAAGCTACGGTATATATTATTTTCGCGTATTTAAAATAAGCTGTTGAGAAGCATCTTTTTTTACACCTTACAAATCACCTGTTAAAATGCATTCTCATTACAAGATCTGCTTGGTAAAAATAATTTAAAAAATAGACGTTCCTTAATAACAGCAGATTTGTAGTGTGTATTCTTTTTTTAAATGACTATGCTTCCTGGTTGGTTGGTTCCTTAGTTTAGCGGCTGCGACGACGCGGTCATGTAGCCCCGTGTACTTTGGGTGTGTGTAGGATCTGTCTGATAACCGGTGTTAATTGTGATGGCTGTATTAGTGTGTGCTATCTGTGATTCAGGTAGAAGGACAGTCGATGATTTTTTCAAGTAGTTCCTACTTTTGCTACCAAATGCTACCGTCCACGTCACCTAGCTGCGGACTTGGCAACTAGATGTCATTGCAGCCAGCACCTGGCGGCGAACGTTGGATCTAATATAGCGTTATCAAACTAACCTACAAATTTTAGCTTCCAAAAGTGTACTTAATGGAAGGTTCTTTTACATGCCATAAATCTAAGACATGGGACCTCCGCGTCGGCTTTACTTCCCCTCTGAAGGAAGGTAGGCTATTCCTTAAAATAACTACGCCCATCAATACAATTCATGAAACATGTATTGAATTAAAGTACATGTTTTGACCCTTCGATGGAGTCTTTTACAGCTTGTATCTAATGTTAAATCTATTCTAATTAAAGCTTTGAGTAAAAATAACTAATCGGTAAATAAATAAATAAATAAATGGATCCTTACAAAATATTAAATAAAAATAAAAATTATTGAAACATTGTAATTCGGAATTCTGTTAAGGATGTCAAAATACAATGAATATTCTCAAAAACTACAGTACATGCAGTCAGAAATCAAAAATGAAAATTTCTTGAATTACTTTCAAAATAAATTGCATCCAGTTATCAATATTGAAAACTTCTCCAGAGTTTAAAATTGTATACCCTGTGACTTGTTGCACATTATTAATATTGGTTAGACCTTGCGACGCACTGTACGACCATTAAATAGGCCTAATTATAATGGTTGTAGTAAATAATATTAATCATCCTAATAACCGTAATATTTTTATTCATGCCTCTAAAGGCATTTGTTAATATTATTCTGTATACGTTTTGAGATTAACTTCTGTCCTCTCTGACGGATCAGGTAAACGTATGTTTATTTGTGTAATATTTTCAATATTAACCTTTTAAGTGCTGAGTTTTCTAATTCGCATTAAAAAATTACTTAAGTAATAATTTTTAATTTATTAGGGGGGTGAGAGTCTAAAAATGTCTATAGGTTTTGGGTATTGATTTATTTAAATGTGAATTCAAAATCCTACGTTTATATAAAAAAATATTTTAAAAGGAATCAAAAGAAGATTATTGCGCGAATGCTTGCATCATCATACAAGGTAAAGATCCAAAATAAAGTTATTACATATCATCAGTAGGCAAGTAATACTTGTTGCTTCTCACTAGTACAACAATTGATATTCTCTGATCCGAAATCACAAAGCGGCGTGAAGAATTTGTTTGTTAGTCCGCCATGCTTGTTTTCATCTCAGATGACCTCCAGCTGTAGAGGACAGAAGCCTTCAAAATCGTCTGTTAGTTACTTCCGGAACCAAAAATCCAAACAGAAGTGGTAGTAGCAGTAGTATAATAATAATAGTAATAATAAAAATAATAATAATAATAATAATATTAATAATAATTATGTTATTGGCTTTACGTCCCTTTTAACTACTGTGGTTAAAGACGCCGGGGTGCCGGAATTTTGCCTCGAAGGGGATCTTTAACGTGCCAGTAAATGTACTGACACGGCTCCCTCGCATTTGCACACCCCCAAATGCCAGCTGACTGCGCCAGGATACGAACCGGCAACCTAGGGCCCAGCAAGCTTGAACGTTACCGCTGAGCCACGCAACCAGTCCAGTAGCAGTAGTAGTAGTAGTAGTAGTAGTACATAATGCTCAATATATCCCGAGAGATCAACTCGGCACCTCGAAAGCAATGAGGAATATGCAAAAAGGAAGTTCTTTTGCGACGTTTATAGACGGGCGACGCACTCAACGGGTTAAATGGGTCAATAAACCTGGGTTGTAAACATTTTTATTTGATGTGTAGCTCTTTAAATGTGGATTACTGTACTGTACATATGGCTATCGTTTTGACAGTCCAAAGCCTGATGGGAATCTGCCGTTTTATTGACCTATTATTGTGAAGGTGTCCGCAAACCTCCAGTATAGAAATACTTCAGGAATTTTGTCATCCCTTTCACAAGTAGCAAAAGGTCTGGTGGCCGAAATAGGCTACTCCGGAGAAAGTTTGTGTTTGCAGCTCTCCGGTATTCGTGAGAATCAAGGGGACTTTGGACAATGTGAGTCATATTCATAGCAAAGCAAGGTGGTTTCTATGACGTGGGGTGCTCTGTGAATTATTCCGTGCTGGCGCGCCGCACAATGGTGCCCTACTTTCTGTGAATGTATATATCCGTCTTGTGGATTATCGCCGTTATTAAACTTCCCCACTATATTGCCCTGCTAAGATAATAGCATCATAAAAGAGAGGTTAAAAGGAATATACTGCAACCTGTAAATTGACGAATGGAGACTATGCTGATTACTGCCCCAGACTGAGAGTATGATATACTGTAAGGCTCTTTTTAGGTGATCTACTCATAAGGTAATCCTTTGCTAGAGTAAGTTATTATTGCTATGTGCTGTAACTTCCTAAACCCTCAGTTCGTCGCGTCAAGATCATTTAGACCAGTCATTTTGTTTATTTATTTAAGTATTTTTTGCCAGGGGTAGAAAAAACGCGCTATGTTAATAAGAACGCCGGACAGATTAATACATAAGGAGAAGGTATAGGGGGTGGGGTGAAAATATTGAGACTCCTCGAAGAATGAGGATGTCCAAATAAGGAGAAAGGGGAGAGAGGGTTATATGGATATAAGGAAACAGAAACAAAAGGGAAGTGTATCTTGAGGAATACCTAACGTCATACAGGAAACGGCGAAATGTTAACAGAGACACTGGATATCAGCTAAGTGACACTTGACTACTAGTTATTAAAGATCTAGGAAGATAGTTCCTCTCAGTTTATCTGTTCTTCGCCTATTTCAAATTGTACGTTTTCCTCTATGGCTACAGAGCCGGGATTTGATCTTCTTTATTGTCTGGCTGCGTGGCTCATGGGTAACGTTCTCGCTTGCTGAGCCCAAGGTTGCAGGTTCGAAACCTGGCGCAGTCAGCTGGCATTTGAGGGTGCGCAAATGCGAGGGAGCCGTGTCAGTAGATTTACTGGCACGTTAAAGATCCCCTTCGGGGCAAAATTCCGGCACCCCGGCGTCTCTAAAAGCCAGTGTAGTTAAAAGGGACGTAAAACCAATAACATTAATTATTATTATGATCTTCTTTGATCGTCACTGGATGAGTTTCCATCTTTTTTTTCCGCCGTTATCGGCTTCGGTGGCGTAGTCGGTAGCAGGCTGAACTGCTATGCCCAAGATAGCGGGTTCAAACCCGGCCAAAGTCGTCGGATTTTTTAGGAGCGTTAAAAATCCTTCAGTATGCCTTCCTTTGGAGGGGAAGTAAAGCCGGCGGTCCCATGTCATAGATTTATGGCATGTAAAAGATCCTTTAACAGACTAAACTTGTGTAAAGCTAAATTGTTAGGTTAGATTTCATAGGGACGCTCTATCAAAGTTCCAACGTTTACCACTAGGTATCATTAATATCTGGTAGCGAAAGTTGGAACTACTTGAAATTGAACGGAACTTGTAGCTCACCCTAATAAGGGTGTCCGCTGGAAGCAGCTACAGACTCGGACGAGCCAAACATGTCCTCGGACACTCCCGGCACTAAAAAGCCATAAGATAAATAAATAAATACATTTTCGCCGTTGCCTGTATGACGTTAGGTATTGTACAGATACACTTCCCTTTTGTTTGTTTCCTTATATCCATCAGACCCTCTCCCCCTCACCCCTTTCTCCTTATTTGGACATCCTCATTCTTCGAGGAGTCTCTATATATTCACCCCGCCCCCTTTACCTTCTCCTTACTTACTACTCTGTCCACCGTTCTTAATAATATGGCGCGTTTTTCTGCCATGGTCCATACAGTAATTTCTGACAGCTGCTCCCTGGTGACGAACAGAAGAATGTATCTAATTTTTTGTAATCCCATTGATATACTTTCTTTGACCACATTGTTCAATTCCATTGAAAAGGGAGGCAAGGTACCTTCGAAACGACTGGTGGTATTTAATTTAATTTCACACGGCATTAGCCCAAAAACCATGAATTATTTGAACAGAAAAATAATGTTATAACATCTACATATCTTCAGCATGTTAGTTCTGAGCCCCACGAGACATGACTCCGCGATATTGTTACAGATTTGGGTCCACATGTGTAATGTGAAAATACCTTCTAAATCAAAAATTTTGTGAAAAGTATGTATTCACTCACCACCTTGTCAAAAAGTGCTGGTTCTTGCTAGACAGTAATTAATACCTGATGGCGCGAACATGCACGAACCCGAGAGCACAGAGGGGTAAGGAGGACAATGAAGGTAGTGGAGGGGGTCACTGCAGCTGTGCTCGTGGGAGATACTAACGTGTAATGCTACTACAGTCACAGAATGAGTCTATGTGAACATTTCCATAGCAACGTGAGAACTGAACGTTCCTCCCCTCTTAACCATGCTGCAGCACATGGACTCGCCCTTATACGGAACACGTTGCTTACGCATGTGCCATCAGGTAATGGCCTAATAGCGGTATACTTAATCCAACATTGAAGAACAGATGAAGAAGAAGGAGACACTCGAGAAATCATTTTCATTTTGTAATTTTGTTAAATAAAGTGTTCTTGTATCTTAATAGTATTGGTTTGTTTCCAGATTAAATATCAATAGTTTCCTCTTTTTACTTGAAGTAGGCCTATACATAGAAACATAATTTCTTTATGGATTCCGGCAATTATGGAGGGAGTTGGTTGAAGTAGTGTAGCAGATTCAAGATTATCAACATCATATGTGGCACGTGGCGAATCGTGGGTTGGCCATCCTGGATGTATGTTGACAAACACACCTTTTGTTGACGGCAGATTAAAAAAAAGTTTTAATTTTAATATGGATATATTTTTGGGCTGGGAGTCTATCTGGAATTGGGTGGCTTTGGTGGCGTAGTCGGTAGCATGTTGAACTGCTATGTCCAAGATCGTGGGTTCAAACCCGGCCAAAGTCGTCGGATTATTAAGTATGCCTTGCTCCGGAGGGGAAGTAAAGCCGGCGGGCCCATGCACTTGTTACCATGGTAACTAGGTATCATAAATTTGTCGACACAACACGCTTCGACTAGTGGGAACTAAGTGCTCTCCAACTTGTTGCCATAGTAACTTAGGCTACTTACCTTACCCCGTGGTGCTACAGTCCTTGAAGGACCTTGGCCTGCTCCACCACGCACCGCCAATCATCGCTCTCCTGCGCTCTCCCCCTCCACGAGTTATCCTATATGTCTTGGAGCTTTCATAACATGTATTCTTTTACATGGTATGGTTGTTAACCATACGCACAACCTTCTGGGGGGCTGCCCCTCATCAGCTCTCAGGATCGCTGCCCATAGATATCAAGGTGGGTCCCTTAGCCTTTGTAGATCCCTCTACCCTCTGCAAGGCAGCAGATGCTGTCGACTGTCGACTCTTCTGCTTACTCCACCGTTGGGATATGTTTTATCCTCATCCGCCTTTGCAACCATTGGTCTTCAGTCAATCAGACTTTACCCTCCTCCTTTCTCATCCGGGCTTGGGACCGGCAATGGTGGAGTTTGTCATAGTAACTAGGTATCGTAAATTTGTCCATGCTAATCTGTCCACGCGAATTCCAGATGGACCATCTATCTATATCTCCCCTTATTAACCCCGTTTTCAACGGGGTCGGGGATGAGATGCGATGAAATTCCACGTGAAATTCTACGTCCGGATGCCCTTCCTGACGCCAATCTCATGAGAGGTGTTAATGAGAGATGAAATAAATGAAGATGAAATGAAAGTTCAATTTCAAGTAGTTCCAACTTTGGCTACCAGACGCCACCGTCAATGACACTCTCACCCAGCGGCGAACGTTGGAACTTGATAGAGCGTTTCCCACCAAATAACCTACAAATTTAGCTACACACTACCAATTGTAGTGGTAGGTTTTTTTTCATGCCATAAATCTATGACACTGGCCCGCCGGCTTTACTTCCCCTCCGAAGCAAGGCATACTTAATAATCCGACGACTTTGGCCGGGTTTGAACCCACGATCTTGGACATAGCAGTTCAGCATGCTACCGACTACGCCACCGAAGCCACATAATTACAGATAGAAAGTGCAAGGGCACTTAATTCACACTCGTTGAACCCAGGATCGTTGGCCATTTACAGTACCATTTTATGACTGGTTTCTCATGTTAGGAAACTGTATCACTTCATAACTAAATCTGAAGTTTTGGCTATTTAAATCTGATGTAATAATAGAGCACAGAATGTCACACTAGAGTGATACTCAGGACATCCATAAATCATTGATTTCTCAATAATAATAATAATATAATAATAATAATAATAATAATAATAATAATAATAATAATAATAATAATACCTGTCCGACCTCAGCTAACTGGTATAGAACTTAAGACATCTAGGTTTTGCCATCTACTGTATGTGACCTACGCACAAATTTGCTACGCACTAATTTACACATTCCGTTTACAGTGCCATCAGGCAGGAATCCTGGAATTTTATAGAGGCAACTGTTGCAGATATTTTTATTTATTCTAATCACTAAATGTGATACATCTTTTGCGTGCTCATATTGTAGGACTCAGAGTACCATCATTTTTCTGATGTTTCTCGGCCGCGAATCAAACCCGCAATCTTGGATTTATTTACCTCTGACCCACAGAGAAAGCTAACTGATAAAATTAATTACAAGACATTACTTCGACACTGCTTAAGAGTTTGGTTGGTTGGTTCCTTAGTTTAGGGGCTGTGACAACGCGGTCATGTAGCCCCGTGTAGTTTGGGTGTGTGTAGAATCTGTCTGAAAACCGGTGTTAATTGTGATGTCTGTATTAGTGTGTGTTATCTGCTTTTAATTCAAGTAAGGACTGCAGACATTGAATTACAAGTAGTTCCTACTTTTGCCGCCAAACGCCACCGTCAACGAGTACTGGTTCAGAACATTGCTAACAGACGCCACCGCAGTCGGCTCCTGGCGACGAACGTAAGAACCTTAAGAGCATTGTTTAACCTATAAGTTATTTTAGCTTCACACAGGTGTAATTAGTGGAACGTTCATTAACAAGGCATATATCTATGACATGGGACCGCCGGCTTTACTTCCCCTCCGAAGGAAGACATACTGAGGGATTTTAACGCTCTTAAAAATTCCGACGACTTCGGCCGGGTTTGAACCCGCGATCTTGGGCATACAAGCTCAGCATGCTACTGCTTAAGAGTTTATTATAAATGTTGTGTAAGCATTTCCAAATAAGATTTCCCTCAGGCTTTCTTTATGTTACCTACTAAATTCACTTGGAAATGGAACGCCCACGTCTTGCTGCTCCATTTATCTTCCTTCGTCTATCATAAAAGTGGAGGAGAATTACTGATGCTAGACACAAAACAAGACGGCAACTCCTGAGAGAAATGCACAAACAGTGTCACAACTTTTGTAGCACTAGAACAAGTAAACCTGACGGGAATCAAATCCAGCACAGAGAGTTTCTTTTCTTTGCGCTACAAAAGAATTTGATTGAATCTGGAGTCAAGTCGAGAAGTGGGTTTGCCAATAAAATGCACGGCGATGTCATGTTTCACACCCCAGCAGGGCCCGCCGCGCCGGAGCTGGGGAGGCCCCATGTAATCGTGTTCGCAACACAATTTGGCGGCTATAGAAGGTGGTGGCAGAGGTAGACTACATTCTGTAACTCAAGGCCCAGCCACAAGATCACGTGCAGCATTACTGATTGGACCATACAAGAACTGACAGACCACTTGTTCACAACAACGTCTCTCTGGGTAACTAAAGAAATATCTACAGATTTTCAGAAAGCTGTAGGTTTATGTTAAAGATAAGGAATGAAATAGTTTTTTGGTGACCACAGTGGTTGTTGCCATTAGAATCTGCCATATTTTGCGGTCTGCTGCCATTGATTAAAACCCGTTGTCCTAAGATCCTGGACTCGATTGCCAGCTCTGATCTGTTTTTTTTTTTGAAGCATTTTTATGTTATATTGTTTAAGGTAAAAATATCAACCGGCATGAAATTCTATAATAAATAAATAATTAAATAGCTAACTAAATCCCCCCAGGGGCTCACATCTAGTGGGACGTGGTTAGGCGACCACGGGACCTCAGCTGCGTCCGGCATTGCTTCCACTCACTTGTGCCGGGCTCCTCTCCGTCTTCTTTCCTGTCGACCTCTCTTGGTCAACTCTTGTTCTCTTCCGACACCGACGGTATTTGAGTATCCGAGACCTAGGGAGTCTCTTCCTTACCCGCCTTAATTGGCCCTTCTCTCGTCTTTCCTGATTCCCCATTCTTCGAGGAGTCAGACCTATTCCTTTTCTTTCAGGTATCTCCTGCCTTCTGCTCAAGGCTCTCAAGGAGGCAGGATGTATGTAGCTCCACCACTTATGGTGCACCCTGGATAGTGCTACACCCTCAATGTGAGATTTTCGATGTGAAATGCCATGTCCTGTGGTTCGGATTCCATGTAAAACGGAGGTCCCGTGGCTTATGATCGCGAGATTAACGGTCACGTTAAACTACAAGCATTTTTTGCTACACCCTCAAGGGCTAATATAAATGGACATAAATACGTATTAACAGACTAAAAAATCAGTTAACCCTTGTCTTATTTCTCGATGCTCTCCCTTGGAGAAAGGATTAAGATCGAGTAAGGAAAAGTGTCAGTTACACTTTCTTTAGCACTGATTCCTAGTCCTAAATCGTCGGCACCGAAACATTGTCCGAAATGGAGAAAATAAAAGAAAGTCCCAGGGGACTAGTTTGGGGAATTTAAGAGGGAAGTCGCACACTTGGTATGTTTTTTTAGCAAGTTATGGTAAGACCTGATTTGCCTCATTGGGTCGTGCACTGTCTTAAAGAAACCGCTACTGCTTAATACAATTTTACTGCTGTAAACTGCTTCTCACGAGAATCCTTCCTTATATAGTATGCAAAATGCATGGAGTAGTGGTAGTTGTAGTTGTTTTGGAGGCTTTGGCATCACGATTATCAGCCCCATGTACTTGTGTCTATCGTGAAATTTGGCCGATAACCTGTGTCAATGTGGTGTTTTGTACTTGTACTTGTGTGTAATTGTACTGGTAATTAGGATTTGGAAAGAGGTGGTCGTATTTGGACCTCAGAAGGCGAAAGTAGTCCCTACAACAAGTGTTCTCAACCTGATGATTGCGAGCATAACAGTGCTCTTTAAATGATATTTGGTGCCCTCGTTATACGAGCCAAAAAAGGGCTCACGAGCACCAGCTCTCCCGAGACCTATTCTTTAATTCAAATTCTGTTACACGAACCAGAATAATAGTGTTATCATTAAAAGTTTCGACAGTATTTTTTTAAATCATTTTGTGAAATAGTATTCTTAGTCTACAGTAAAAATAATTGGACATCCCTGCTTTGTGAGAAACTCGAAAGATGCTGATTCGAATCGTCTGTCCATACGTAAATGTATCTTTTCTGAATAAGTCATGCAAGCACATGAAGCAAGTCTGGTGAGTGGTCAATCCCTAGCTATTTCAGCACTTCAGAGAGAGAGAGAGAGAGAGATAGGAAAAGGAAAGAGGGGCGCATGTTTGTTGCATTCTTCTTCTCCTTCTTCTCATTATCATTGTTATTATTAGGGTTCGGAAGCTTAAGACCTAAAGAAGTACAAAATATGCAAGCAAATATGCCCTAAAAACTATAAAATAGGACCTAAAAACTAGCTAAATATGACTTAAAAACTATAAAATATTACCTAAAAACTACGAAATATGACATGAATTTTTGGGATAGGTAGAGTAAGTATCACCAACATACAGTAAACGTCTTAAGTGCCAAAACGTGATCAGCGATAATACACCAGACACATTTAATCATACAAACTGACAGAGAGCTACAGTGCATTAAAATGTTCAAAATTCATTCAGTATCATAGCCTTGAGATTCAGTTCTTAATCGGTTTTCCTAAAAGAAAACAAAAAACCCGAAGTATTAGTATGCTTTATGATATATGTCGGCGTAAGTTAGAAGACACTGCCTAACAGGAAGTTTATTGTGCCGTCTTGGAATCAGGTCTTCTAAGCCTGCTATCTGCCTGTTCCGAGAAAAGAAAGAAAAATACATCTACTACACTATTCGGAAATCCTGTGTTTGAAACTCGACGCAGGTAACACGTACTTTATTAACGACGCCTCAATTTAAACAAAAACGCTGAAATTATAACCAAATATGACCTTATATCACTAAAATTTGACCAAATATGACAAAAACAATAACAAGTAGTTCCGTGAAGAACTATACAGCCTATTTTCATATATCCTACTTATGTTAATTGCCACTATCAACATACACAATTTCAGTTTGATTGCTGTAATAGATTCGTAGATATTGAGAACCGACTAAATATTTCGGATGGTCGCCATGTTGAATTTTATATGATGATGATGATGATGATAATTGTTGTTTTAAGGGGCCTAACATCTAGGTTATCGGCCCCTGGAATTTTATATATGTAGGTCCTAGAGTTATGTACTGTTACATGCAGATTATTGTGAACGTGTAGTATTCAAACTTCAATCGCATATTTAGGACACAAGAAGTAACAAGGAGATTTAAAAAAATTTCACAGCTGCCATCTTGAGGTTATGGAAACAATTGAAATAAATTAGATGCCAGTGGATTAACATTCGTATAAGGATTTACTGTACAACGTTTCACTGCACGCGGATGGTTAAATTGCGAGAAACGTCCATGTGAATATTTATAATTCGCGTCGCCGCAATGTTGGATTTGTGATCACCAGGTTATTTAAAGTCCTATAGGTGAACTTAAGTTCATAGCCCCTATGGACATTAAAAATGCAGTTTTATTGCTAAAATAGATTCGTAGATATTCAGTATCGTCTTAATATTTCGGATGGTCGCCATGTTGGATTGTTAAATGTATAGGCCATAGAGTCATGTACCATTAAAGGAAAATTATTGCGTAGGTTCATTATTCAAACTTTCACTTCGATCGCATGACTACATCACAAGAAATAAAAACTTAATTTTAAAATTCGCACTGCCGCCATCTTGAGGTTATGTAAACAATTGAACTAAATTAGATACCAGTGGATTACAATGTGTATAAATATTTCCTGCACCATGTTTCAGTGCGCTTGGAACATTAAATCGCGAGAAAGGTCTATTTAAAATTTTCAAATTCGCTTGGCCGCCATGTTCGTTTTGTAGTTAACCGGTTTTTGAAAGTCTTATAGATGGACTTCCAGTAGTGCCCTTTATCTCCATACAAAATTTTAGGGAGATACCGCTAATAGTTTCAGAGATATAGAATGCCGGTGAAATATTTCGCACTTCCGCCATCTTGTGATTATGTAAACAATTGAACGAAGTTAGATGTCTGTGCATTAAAATGTATATAAACATATACTGTACCAAGTTTCATTGCGTTTGGTTGGCCAAATCGCGAGAAACGTCTATTTAAAAGTCGCAAATTCGCTTGGCCGCCATGTTGGTTTTGTAGTTACCAGGTTTTCAAAGGTCACATAAGTGAACTTATAGTAGTTCCCTCTATCACCATAGAAAATGTCAGGGTAATATCGGTAATAGTTTCGGAGATATTGAATGCTGGTGAAATATTTCGCACAGCCACCATGTTGGATTGGTGAGTCGTAACAAAATTTGACGGGCACGGTCGAGGTCGCCCGGAATAGTGCTATGAACTTTCCGAGTTTCATTGAAATCACTCCTGCCGTTTAGATTTTATTAGGGGGGGACACACACACACGAATCACACACACACGCACACACACACGGACAAAAGGTGATCTCATAAGCCTATTTTTTCAAAATTGAAAATTGGCTAAAAATGGCCGAAATATGCATTTATAGGCAACATCAAATTGCTTTAAAAGTGGTCAGGGACCCGTCAATCAAACGTATTTTTCAGATTTCGGTCAAAATGAGCTCAGGAAACAAATATGACTTTTCCTTAACATCCGAACCTTAGTTATTATATTCTAGTTAATGATGCTGGGGTATGGCATGAGGGTGTTTTGCTCATAGTCTCAAAAAGGTTTAGAACCCCTGCTCTACAGCGTCTAAGGTTCTGCCGACCAAAGAATAAGATGGTGTTACCGTCGTACAAACAAAATTACATTTTAAAATTGCGTCGAAAGAGAACTGTAGGAGAGCAATACATTGTTCAATATTTATTGAAACAAAGTATATTCTCTGCCCTGTTATTTCCATTTTTCTCTCCTTCAGAGGCATTCGCCAGTTATTGCAAAACTTTTGCTCGTAAGAACAGAATGCAATTAATTGCGAAGTTAAAAGGAAGAAGAAGAACTCGTTACCTCGAGATCCATGACTAAAATATTTCGTTTTTATTCCGAACTAGCTTGTAAGTATTTGAGTTGAAGGCTTGTAATAGAACTAATAAAGGCTATCACCTTCTTATATCACATTCCGATTTCAATTTCTGAAATTAATTGGAATTGTTTTCGTGTGTATGTGTGTGCAGTAGTAGAGGAATTGCGGCGGGCCACGTCGATCGCCGACTGCCTGCGTGAAATTAATTCCGAGTGCTTACTGGTCTTAGGCTTGGGGAAGGGGAAGCATTAGAATTCCTTCTCGTCTCCCCTTTCTACTCAGTCACTTGCATTTCTTATTCCTGGCGAGTGGGAGGGATACGAACTGCTTGCTCCCTGTCGGCCTTCGTAGGCCACGTCATTAATTATTATTATTATTATTGCTATTCTTGCTTTGGAATTACAGTCAGACTCTTTGACTGTATGTTAGCAACCAATTCAATTTCTGTGTCTAGATCTTGTTCTTCTTCAGGCTTTTACATCCTTCTAGTACTTCTTAAGTTCATTGATCAGTGCTTTCTTTCTAGCTTGTGGCTGAGACTCTCTCGGTCTTCTGTTTTCAGATTCCACCTTTAAACCCTGACAGCTTTTATAAATTTCTCTAAATTCACATCTGTTGTGGATGTTATTTTCTAGGACACCAGGTCTTTCTCACGTTCTAGAAACCATCTCCACTTTGTTGCCTTTAGCTTCGTGAAATTCCACATTTTCTTAGTCAGTCATCAGGCATACGGAAGATGTGCCCGTCGAACAGAAATGTTTTCTTTTTGCTCGACCATGATAATGGTTCTATCTCGCTGTATAGTGCTTCATTGGATCACATTATTATTATTATTATTATTATTATTATTATTATTATTATTATTATTATTATTATTATTATTATTTTATGTACTGTTCATACTCTCTGCATGCTCCACTACATAAGTAGTACTACATGCACTCACAATGCATTTTATAAATGAACAAAATAAATTACATTGTAATAATTCAATTTATAGATTACTTAATCTTAACAATATCAAACAATAGTATTCATCGTTTTTCCTAAGAGCTTGAAAATCCAGAGCATTAACAAATTTAGAAAATTCCTTCAAATACTTTTTTAATAGCACAGATTTTTGAATCGGCCAGTTATTGTCTCTATTTACACTATTAATCAAGAATTGCCTAATATTTTTCACTTCACTGCACACGAAAATTATATGATCTATAGTCTGAGGGCTGCTTTTACAGGAACACTCGGGATTACGTATAATTTTAAGTCTGTGTAAGTACGAAGCAATATTTCCATGTCCAGTCCGTATTGTAGTCATATTAGGTGTTACGGTGATTTTGGATTTTAATCTACCTGCAACTGTTGGAAAGAATTCTTTTGTAAGTGTGCCTTTTGAAGTTTGTTCCCATTTTTGCTGCCATTCATGAATTGATTCTTCTTTGAGATTTAAAAAAAAAAGTTGAGATGGGTATTCTATCGAAACAAACCTCACTTAATTTTGTAGCCTCCTTTGCAATTTTATCAGCCAGTTCATTGCCGCAACACCTGTATGTGCCTTAACCCATTCAAATGTTATTATCCATTTTTTTTTCTTTTTAGAATAGCTGTAGTCCTTATATTCTCAATTAGTTCGTTATAATGATTATTATTATTATTTGACAACATACCGGCTACATTTTATGTTACAGCCTCGTTCGGCCTTAGCAAGGAACCATCTGTACTGAGATAATTTCGAATACACTGTTCAGAGACTTCACATCCATGCCCTCAGTCTTCACGAGGCTCCTTCATTTGTAAGATGTGCTAAATTTCCATCTGGATCATCGAGCCTTGCTGAGTATTCGGCCAGGGTATTGTCACCAAGGAACTTCCTAAGAATATGGCATGTGTTTAACAGAACTGCCTTCTGGAGTTCGATATATATCTGTGGGTGCAGATTCAATATTTATCGACTACTGTGGAGAGTTTTAGGTATAACACCAGTACACGATACAATTATTATTATTATTATTATTATTATTATTATTATTATTATTATTATTATTATTATTATTCTTTCTTCTTTCTTCGATTCGACCAACCAGGGACCACGTCAGTTCAACTGTCTCTTCTTCCGAGATCTAACTACCGCCCATTGTTCCCACATTCGTCTCCGGTGTTGTTCTTTTCTCTCTTGGGACCACGCCTTCCCTGTCTTCAGCTTCGGCTTTTCCTGGAAACCTTTGTGAGTACGTAGTTTTTCCTGAAGTGGAACACGCTCCTGGATATCTTTAGGGGAAATTTCCATTTCACGTAGATCTTTCTCAACTTCCGTGAACCATGCCCCTTTGGTTTTCTCATCTTGAAAGTATGTCAATATCCGTTTTGATGTCCTGGCTGGGCTCATTCGTGTCACGTGGCTATAAAAGGCAATCCTTCTTTTTCGAATCGTGTCACTGTTCTTCTCCACGTGCTTGTACAATTCGTGGTTGTCGCCTTCTGTACTCGCTGTTTTCTTTGATGGGACCCAGGATTTTCCTCAAAATCTTCCTTTCATTCGCCTCTAGTTTTTCCATTAGACCTTTCTTGTTCATTATTAGAGTCTCAGCCGCATACAGATCCTCTGGTTGAATAACAGTGCAGTAATGTCTAATTTTGGCGTTTAAGGATATCGATCTCTTATTGTAGATGTCTTTTGTCAGGTGGTATGCCATTTCCATTTTATTAATGCGTGTATTATTAATGCCATCAAGGACCACGTTAAGTCTTGTTGCATTTGACACTGAACTTGGCCTTCTTCAGAGCCCAGATTTCCCTCATTCTTTTTGAGTGGGCCTGCTTACGCTCCTCTGTCCAAGGGGCACCGACCGTGTCTTCTCTTCGGTTGCTCGTCTCTGTTTAGCCCTAGTCAATATGTTCTTGCGGAATAGATCTCTCCGGGCGTCTTCAGCTGAGATATGTAGCATTTTCAGGTCTTCTTTGGTATTTCTAAACCAGGGAATTGTGGTTTTGGGGTTTGAATCAAAAAAGCGGAAGATCCCTTTATTTACCTTTCTTCCCTCCATTGTTTTCAGGTGACCGTAAAATCGTGCCCTATTATTATTATTATTATTATTATTATTATTATTATTATTATTATTATTATTATATTATTATTATAGCTTGCCACGGTGGGTGAGTGGATAGCGTGTCGGTCTACTAACCCCAAGATTGCAGGTTCGCTCCTGGCCGTGGTGAGTGATTTTTGAAAGGCGGCAAAAATACGACACGCATGTCATACGATGTTGGCATGTCAATGAACCCATTTGAATTCAGTAGGCCGTGTTCATAATGGAAAAATTAATCTCGGAAGTTTCCGCCAACACTAAGTTCCTCATTTATCTTCTAGAAAAGCGCTATAGATTTCAAGGAGCTTAGATATCTAACCTCCTTGACTTTCATAGTGTTTCAAGGAACAACGAAATTCGACATGAAAGCTACCCTCTGGGTGTCAAATTATAAAGCTTGCACCCGGCACCCGAGGCCATACGATATTATTATTATTATTATTATTATTATTATTTTCATTATTAGCCTATTATTATTATTATTATTATTATTATTATTATTATTATTATTATTTTGCATCGTTATGCCCATATGCGGAGCGTGATAGAACTCATTTAGCTAATGATGTTTTTCTCTTCCCCCAAAATCTCCTCATCTAGGCACTGACAATCTTCCTCAGTACTTTATTCCATGATTTCTTGGTCCTGGTCGTGATTTTCTCAGAGAAATGATGGCTGATGATTAATGTTCTGAACTGGAGTCGATCATATACAAATTCCTCTGTAATGCTAATTCTTGAAGGTCCTTTTCTATTTCACTAAATCAGTTGTTCTTGACTTCCATTGAGAGAGCAAGGTTGCGAATCCTTTTGGGGAGCCTGTCATTATTCATTCTGAGAATGTGGCTGACGAACTTCAATCGCCTTTTCCTGAAGGTGTCAGTGATCTTTTCAGGATGCTGATCATGCTCCTAGGACTTCCGTTTCATTCAGACTTTTTCTGAGCAGACTGAACCAAGGATTGTCCTTGATATTTTCCTGATCATTATTATTAATAACTAGGGCTAGGCTTTTTAGGTAAATAAATATTTTTTTATGTAAATAAATATTTTAGGCATTTTTTCTATAAGTACATAAATTCCTGCTTTTCACTTATTAGCACATAAAAAGGCATCATATTTACAATTTTTAAATCATTATGCTAGATCTTTCAGTTTATTGAATTTTTGTTCTGTGTTACTTCAACGGGGATGAACCTGTGAGCTATCTAATCTTCATGCAGAGCGTATGTCAGCTTGCATCTGTGCTATTCTTAACTTGTCGCCCCGTGCCACTCACTGTGGAAGCCGGGGATTCCCATGTCTATAGCCATATTTCACCACGTGCTAGACCTACCCCTTCCAGCTACCTGGAACCGGTGTCACTCACAAGCAGTTCATTTCTGGCACTGTGAAGTGTAAGCAGTTCTACGATGCCTAAATTAAAAATTACAAGTTATCGTCTGTTGCAGAATTTAAAGATAATGTTACTCCTAATAAGGGCGTTCTGTTCTGCCAACAATGTGGGAAAGCAATCAAGGCTGAACAGCGATCTCAAGTTACAACAAGGGCAAGAAACATATTGCTGCAGTTCCGCGCCTTCAGAATGAGTGTTTCACGATAATCGTCGGTCTTTTGTTATTGACAACCTGAAGATGTATATCCTTGTGTATGGTTATGCTTCAGCAGTCAGTGAGACATAGCATAAATTGCATTGGTGAGTATGGCATATTGTTTATATTCACATTAATAAACTGAATTATAATTACATATTTTTACTTTTGTCACATATTTCAGGCATTTTTAATACATAAAAAATAAATATTTTTCCGATTTTTAGCACCTAAAAATTCGAGCCCTATTAATAACTGATAGCGGTAGCTACGCTCGCTAACGCGCAGCACTAGGCCATGGGGCCAAGCTCTCTGTGGACTTGGTAGACGTGGGTTCTAGCCCCACCGTCAGCCGTCCTTGAAATGGTTTTCCGTGGTTTCCCCTTTTTCAACTGCAGACAAATGCTAGGACGGTACCTTCTGACAGACCACGGCCGCTTCCTTCCACATCCGTTCCCATTTTCATTCATTATCATTAATTTCATCTCTCATTAACTCCTCTCATGAAGTTGGCGTCAGAAAGGGAATACGGTCGTAAAAACCATCCGCCACATAAACGTTTATCGCATCTCATCCCCGATACCGTAGAAAAACGGGAATATATACATTATTATTATTATTATTATTATTATTATTATTATTATTAAACGGACATTTCAGCTATTAGTTTGTGTGTTGTACAAGTAGTACAAATAGTTTTATGGAATGTAGGAATTAAAAATATCCGACCCATGTGGGACTCAAACCCGTGACATCCGGCATTTATTTCCATTGCTCTATCGCTGAACTGATGGGAAACAACGGGATATCATTTTAGGGACGTCTGGAGATAGCCTGGCCACTTGACCTTGCCTGTTAAAACGCTTAACTACCCCGGCTAGTCATCACTTTAATAATAATAATAATAATAATAATAATAATTTATTTATTTATCGTATGGCTGTTTGCAGGTAGTGTCCGAGGACATGTTCGGCTCGCCAGAGGCTGTAGCTGCTTCAAGCGGACACCCATAGGGTGAGCTACAAGTCCGTTCAATTTCAAGTAGTTCCAACTTTCACTACCGTATTTCTCTGATACCTAGTGGTGAACGTTGGAACTTTGATAGAGCGTTCCAAAAAAGTATAACCTAGAAATTTAGCTTCACACAAGTTTAGTTTGTGGAAGTGTCTATCACATGCCATAAATCTATGACATGGGACCGCCAGCTTTACTTCCCCTTCGAAGGAAGGCATACTGAAGGATTTTAACGCTCTTAAAAAATCCGACGACTTCGGCCGGGTTTGAACCCGCTATCTTGGGCACATGAGTTCAGCATATAGTAATAATAATAATAATAATAATAATAATAATAATAATAATAAAACACTCAGAACAGCTCAAACCTTTTTTCCACAAATCTTTGTGTAATTACCAAGCAAGATATAAGAATATTACCAAACAAAGCAAATTACCTATGTACCATTCCTTGCATAGCTGTCTTCTGAGGTAGACCATTTAGGAACGTATAGGGATTCCTCTAAAGGTTCCTGGTTTTTCACCACCACTACTACTACAGAACTACTACCAATGTAAAAGTTTAAAAAGTCCTGAATCACTCTTTAAATTGCCCTGAATATCTGAAGAATGTTTTTGAACAACCAATTATTTACACGACACCCTCTAGAATATTTCATATACCTGTTCATTATTGATCGGCTGTTATTGGCAGTCAATGCTGGAGATTTGATCTGGGATATCAAAAGGAGCACTCTGAGATGAAGCGACAAGAGCTCAAGACGGGCGAGAGTGGTAATAAGCAGCAGATAACTTATGCGCAATCACATTCGCTATCTCCTCTCTAATGGGTGGTAAGTGGGGCTTAGGTGGTGATCTTCGTCACCTGCTTGCACCCCGCCCCGCCTTCATCTCGAGTGGAGCAAGACGTAAACGAAGGGGAAAAAACCAGTGTTAAATTATCGTCAAAGAGAGATTTATTTAAAATAAATAGTTTATCGTTAAAATAAATTCGCCGCATAATTCAGAATTCTCCATACGGCTCTTGTTTGAATAACATGTGCAATCCTGCGCAGTAAATTGTCTCGAGTTTGAATTCATTGTTTCTATTTCAAAATTACCAGGTAACTTTAAGCAGACCAAGAAGTTGTTGGTAATGAAACTATAGAGGGCAGCCATGATTTACTCAAGGGATAACCATCACCTCTATTAAAGTTGTGTGGTTGTCTACTTATTTTTAGCCTACTTTCGATTTTTGCAAAAAATGAAAGTAGACTTATGAGATCAACACAGGGCGAAAAAAGTGTGTCTGTCTGTGTGTGTGTATGTGTGTGTGTGAGTCTGTGTGTGTGTATGTGTGTGTGTGAGTCTGTGTGTGTGTGTGTGTCTGTGTGTGTGTGAGTGTGTGTACTCTGAATGTCTGCCCCCCCCCCCCCCTATCAATTCGAACACGGTGAATGCGAATTGAACGAAATTTGGTACAAAGGTAGCACTAGCAAAGGACACCTCAGTGTCATGTTTTATATCGCCGCCATCTTTACTAAAACTGAATGGCGGCCACTCAAACGTTCAAAACGTAAAATCAAATAACGACTAACCAAATCATCCGATCTCTACCAAATTTGGTAACAACATACCTTCGTATAGGATGCGTCTTGTGACCAAACTACAAGGTCGTCCGCCATACCATTTCAGGATGGCGGCCGTGCGAATTATGCAAACTTTATAATCCATATCATGGGACCCACCAGTTCCGATTATCGAGCCGAGAATCGTTTTAACTGTTCTAAAGGAAGAGGCACGTTCGAAATTAAAAGTTTATTTTGTAATACTATAGTGCAGACGTGATTTTAAAAAGCTGAGCCGATTCAGTAATAAGACAAGATGGCAGCGGATATCTTGTGCCTGACTTATATTTCACTAATTTGAGTATTGCATGCAATATAGCGTACTGATACAAAATAAATAAACGTTGTATGAAATGCTTTATATATAAATAATATACTCCAGTGATGAAATCGTTTAGTATAAATCATTATTTGCTAACAAGTTCTATGTAAGTCATTTTATATAGAACGATATTCGTTGACACAATTAGCTCAGTGGTAGAGCGTTAGCCTGTCGCTCAAATGCCTATGGTTCAAACCCGGTCAGAGCTAGGTTTTTTGCTTGAAATGTTATATGTTTATTGTTTTGTAATGACTCAGATGTTCTAAAATTAAGCGTTATATTGTGCATATTATGTTGTAAAATATATATTTAATTAAAACATAATTCGCCAGCAGATTTACTCGAGACATCTAGCTGCCAAAAAGGTAACTTATTAACTTCCAGATTTTATTGAAAAGTTTCTTCTTCTGGCCGCTAGAATGCACTCGCTCTGTTAGGATTATATTGTTCGATATTTCACCACTAGATGTCACGACTAGTCTACGAGGGGCTCCATTGATTACTATACCATTGGCATTCTATGCGCATCGAATTTGAAGAATGACAAGATGATACTACGATACATTTTTACTTTTTATTTTAAAGGATTTGTAACAGCCTATTGTGCGTTATTTGAAAATGTTAATTGAAGTAAAGAACTAAACGATTTCACATAGTATCTGAACTCTACCGTTGGTGCTAGTTCAGGATATTTATTAATACTTTTATTTCAGCCAAATAGGAATCGAAAATATCCACATAGTTGGTATACACACGTCTCTGTAGGGTCATGGGAAGATTTGTTAATTCAATTAGGGTTGTGAAAGTCATACGCAGCCAGACGTGTAAAGACATGCCTCAACTCAAAGTTGGATGTTGCCCAGGTCAGGCCGATTATGTAATAATAATAATAATAATAATAATAATAATAATAATAATGTTTTTGGTTTTACGTCCCTTTTAACTACTGTTGCTTTTAGAGACGCCGGGGTGCCAGAATTTTGTCCCGAAGGGTATCTTTAACGTGCCAGTAAATCTACTAACACGGCTCCCTCGCATTTGTGCACCCTCAAATGCCAGCTGACTGCGCCAGGATACGAACCTGAAACATACGGTCCAGCAAGCGAGAACGTTACCGCTGAGCCACGCCGCCAGTCCGGTCGATTATGTCTCCAGATCCATAACATTCTTTAGATATTTCTTATCTTTCTTTCTTCAATGATGGTAGCAGTTTTTATCTAGGTTGTGGCGTTTGGTAGAGGTAAATCGTTTCTAAGGTCTTCAACAAAGAATAGTTCTATTATACTCTCTGATAATAACAACGAGTTATAACTATACTCATACATTTAGGAGAAAGTAGGCTATATGTTCTTTACTGAACATCTTGTTAAGTTATCCCTTGACATTGTGAGGTTTGAAGCCATTTTTCAGTGTTGCCTAAGTAAACAAAAGTTTGGTGCTTTTCAGTCGGTCAACACGAATGTACCCAAATAGAGCTGGGTTATGCCCTAATCCTGAAATAAATTACATACGATTAATAAATACACTAGGATGACCAGTTTCGATCGTTAAGCGATCATCATCAGATCCATTACACGGTCAGTTCCACGGTCTTTAATAGTTTCAGACTCATGTATTCAATAGCATACATTCTTATCAAGATTTGGTAACGTCACACAAATAAACTGACCTCAGAAAGAACATAGCAACTAAAGGGGGAGAAAAGGGAAAAACCAGTTCCGCCCAGTTAACACCAGGGGTAGTCGACCATAACTGGTGCCTGAGGAAACACGCAACTGCTTCAAGCTCCAGTTAAGGAGACAACCCGATAAGTATAAGCCTACATTATTTCATTATAACCATAGTTGATTTTGTATAACCATATAATCACCCCTAACAGACAAATTCCGGATTTTTATCACTATTTTAGAAGTTCACCTAACATTAGATATACCACATTTAGCATACACCGACTGTTGCATTACCAAGACTGCAACTAAATAATTGTACATATTGTATATACTTTTCACCTGTAGTCTCAAACATAGATGTTATAGCCTAAGTGTAATGGATCTGATGATGATCGCTTGACGATCGAAACTGGTCATCCTAGTGTATTTATTAATCTTATGTAATTTATTTCAGGATTAGGGCATAACCCAGCTCTATTTGGGTACATTCGCGTTGACCGACTGAAAAGCACCAAACTTTTGTTATCCCTTGAGTAAATCATGGCTGCCCTCTATAGTTTCATTACCAACATTTTCTTGGTCTCAGGAGTTCATGGAGTAACTATTTGTTTCGACATGGCTTCCTATCTTATGCCATTACAGCTACCCACGCAGCCGTGGTGCACGATTTAACGAGCTCGGCTACGCCGCGGGGTGTGGGATTATTTAACACACAATTCTTTCAAATTATGGATATTTTCCAAGCCCTTTAGAATAGCTTTTTTTTCTCTCCCTGCATATACTGTAGGTCAATGTTTATGAAAGCAGAAAGCAAACTTGGCAAGCAGACAAATAGAATGATGCTCGGTATTATTTGGAAGCCTGTGTTGAGAGTCAATGCTGGTCTAGCAGCCCTCGAAGCGGTGTAGTTGCACTTTATTGACTATGGCCGCATAGCCCCCACAAATTGCAAACATTACAAGAGGACATAATTCAATTTTAACCCGTGCGTTTGTTAATGCATCGTTTCGATCGTTGTGTTTTTAGATACAGTTTTTGCACCTCAGGCGGCGTGTCAAGCTTTGTTCTGTTATTGTATTCGTTTACAAATACAGGCATCTGTTTATCACAGGGAGAGTTCATACTGGTGGCAAAAGCTCGCATACGCCATTGCACGAGGTGGTGTTCTAAAGCATGTTTCACCATTTTCGTAACAGCTCCATAAATTGAAACAATTTGGCTGCTATCGTGGTCCAGTTCTAAAGCATGTGTCATCATTTCCGTAACAGCTCCATAATTTGGCTGCTATCGTCGTCCAGAGGTAGGTATTTGCTCTCAGAGCATAATACAATTCCATAGCATAGTCGAACAATTATTTGAGGACCCAGGTACTCCTAAGCCGATGACTTGGATACGTGTTTAAACCTTCCTTCGTCAGCAACGTTCAGTACTATTTGCATTCTTCTTGTCCCGTAATTTGATACTTGGGGTCCCTTATCAGGTGTGTGTGGTAATGTTTCGGTATATACAGGGTTTCTATAAAAGAACTCCGGGGTTTTAAAAATTCATATCTTAATAACTGTAGATGATAGCAAAATGTAGTTAATTTCTCTGAAACGAGTAGCTCATCAAGTTTTATTCATACCAATTGGGAATGTTTTCATAAACAGTTGGCAGCGCTGCGGAGCGTTGACCTTGAAACAACGTAGCGGCAGCCAGTGCTGACTGGATTGCCGTGCCATGGCGACGCTGCAACAAAAGGCTCAAAGCGTTATTTGGCTAATAGAAACTAATTCTGTTGTTACGGTACAAAGAAACTTTCGACGTAATTATGGTGTTGACCCGCCTACGGACAAAACCATTCGCCAATGGTTAAGTGCTTTCAAACAAACAGGAAGTGTTTTAAAACAAAAGTCACCGGGTAGGCCGCGTGTATCACAAGAGAATGTGGACAGAATCCGAGCTTCATGCCTTCGAAGCCGTAAGAAATCATTGACAAGACGCAGTCTGGAGTTGGGGTTACTAAGATCAACAGTTCATAAAAGACTTCGTTTTACTGCTTACAAAATTCAACTGTTACGCCACATTAAACCGGCAGACAAGATTAAGAGATTAGACTTTTCTGTTTCTATGCTAAACGAAATCGATGAAAATAACGATTTTTAAGGTTATTTTTAGTTATGAAGCGACTTTTCATGTGAACGGGTCTGTAAACAGACATAATTGCAGAATTTGGGGATCAGAGCCACCCCATGAGTTCATAGAGTATGAGCGTGACACGCCAAAAGTTAATGTTTGGTGTGGTCTTATGCATGATAGGTTAATAGGTCCCTTCATTTTTGTTGGAAGAAATATCAATGGTTTGGTCTATTGTGACATGTTAGAGGAATATGTTTTTCCTCAGTTAGATGTCATTAAGGCGGAGAAGGGTTTAGTCCACTTCCAACAAGATGGGGCACCGCCACACTTCAGTTTGCGTGTGCGTGAGGCACTTGACGCTCGACTCGGCAACAGATGGATTAGAAGGGATGGACCTATTCCATGGCCTCCAAGGAGCCCTGATATGACTCAGTTGGACTTTTTCTTCTGGAGGCATATCAAGAATCTTGTGTATGCGAAGAAAATTCATGATGTTGGCCATCTCAAGGAACGAATAATCAATTGTGTGGCAACCGTCCCCCTCGACATGCTGGCCAGGACATGGGAAGAAGTGGAATAACGTTACGATGTGTGCCGTGCCACCAACAGGGCTCATATTGAACTTTATTAAGTTGTTAAAAAAACTTGAAAATGCAACCTTTCCAAACATGTATTAAACATTAATATAACTTTTTTACTTCATTACAATATTTTGCCTCAAAACCCCGGAGTTCTTTTATAGACACCCTGTATATTAGTAAGCCATAAGAGTCGTACTAGTATGAGCTCTGCTTTCGCTGCTAGCTACTACTGTGTATGATTGGTAGATTTTAAAGTGTCTAGCTTTAGGGGTTTATAAGCTTGCAGTTGTGATATGTTGTTCTATTGGTGTGATTTATTATGGGTAGTTGTCCGGGTTTGAATCCCGGCTGTGCCAGGAAATTTAATTCTGGTCTGAGGACTGGAATGGAGTACACTCAGCCTCGCGAGGCAGAACTGAGGAAAAGTGGATTTGATTTCCATCTCGGTTATCTTCAGTGACATCATTTTCTGTGGTTTATCACATCTGTTCCAGGCGAGTACAAGTCCTCGGCTGACTTTCACCAGAATCATAGCCCCAATTACAGATAGACACACTAGTACTGCCATCACACAGGTTTTGAGAAAGATTGTGATAGCTCTCCCGGAAGCCTCAATTTAGCAGCTCGCCTGCTCTAGCAACACTCGCAGCTCTACCGGTAGCATCAGTTGTGTACCCCTGCTCTAGCAACACTCGCAGCTCTCCCAGTAGTATCAGTTCTGTACCCCTGCTCTAGCAACGATCGCAGCTCTCCCGAGAGCATCAGTTCTGTACCCCTGCTTTAGCAACACTCGCAGCTCTCCCGAGAACATCAGTTCTGTACCCCTGCCCTTTCAACACTCGCAGCTCTCCCGGTAGCATCAGTTCTGCACCCCTGCTCTAGCAACACTCGCAGCTCTCACATGATTTTCAGTTCAGCTCGCCTGCTCTAGCAACACTCGCAGCTCTACCGGTAGCATCAGTTGTGTACCCCTGCTCTAGCAACACTCGCAGCTCTCCCAGTAGTATCAGTTCTGTACCCCTGCTCTAGCAACGCTCGCAGCTCTCCCGAGAGCATCAGTTCTGTTCCCGTGCTCTAGCAACGCTCGCAGCTCTCCCGAGAGCGTCAGTTCTGTTCCCGTGCTCTAGCAACGCTCGCAGCTCTCCCGAGAGCATCAGTTCTGTACCCCTGCTCTAGCAACGCTTGCAGCTCTCCCGAGAGCATCAGTTCTTACCCCTGCTCTAGCAACGCTCGCAGCTCTCCCGAGAGCGTCAGTTCTGTTCCAGTGCTCTAGCAACACTCGCAGCTCTCCCAGTAGCATCAGTTCTGTACCCCTGCTTTAGCAACGCTCGCAGCTTTCCCAGTAGCATCAGTTCTGTACCCCTGCTCTAGCAACGCTCTCAGCTCTCCCGAGAGCATCAGTTCTGTACCCCTGCTCTAGCAACGCTCGCAGCTCTCCCGAGAGCGTCAGTTCTGTACCCCTGCTCTAGCAACGCTCGCAGCTCTCCCGAGAGCATCAGTTCTGTACCCCTGCTCTAGCATCGCTCGCAGCTCTCCCGAGAGCGTCAGTTCTATTCCCGTGCTCTAGCAACGCTCGCAGCTCTCCCGAGAGCATCAGTTCTGTACCCCTGCTCTAGCAACGCTCGCAGCTCTCCCGAGAGCATCAGTTCTGTACCCCTGCTCTAGCAACGCTCGCAGCTCTCCCGAGAGCGTCAGTTCTGTTCCCGTGCTCTAGCAACACTCGCAGCTCTCCCAGTAGCATCAGTTCTGTACCCCTGCTTTAGCAACGCTCGCAGCTCTCCCAGTAGCATCAGTTCTGTACCATTGTTCTAGGAACACACACAGCTCTCCCAGGACCCTTATTTCTTACCTATCGACGCTCGCTATTTTTCCGAGAGCCTCAGTTCGGCGCCTTCGTTCTATCAACACTCGCAGCTCTCCAGGAGCTGTAATTCGGCACGCACGCTCTATCAACTTTCGTGGTTCTCCAGGAAATTCAGTACGTAACCCCTGCTCTTCCAACACTTGAGACTCTCCTGGAGCCTCAATTCAACTGTATGCGTCCTTTACTGTACCAACAGGAACAGCACATACGTTCTTACATCACCAGAGCCACTGGAGTTGTGTTGCAATGGCCTCAAACTCCAGGCACTCGGCTTCGAAATATGACTACCTTAGGAGATAATATGTACTTGTTCATAGTTAAGAAGAGTTTGGGTTTCGCATGGATTTTTCAATGTTACTCTATGCTTCTTCTATGCTGTATTGTAATGGCGGACGGTTGGATTGCTGTCTAACACTGTGGAAGGTCTGAGGCGTTCACAAACACCCACACAGTTATGTCTTCTTGCTGTGTCCCACAGCTGCTAGCCTCATGAATAACCATCAAGTATGATGCACACATTTGCATGGAGTTTGGTGGTCACTTGAGAGCTGCGAGGATTACAAGATTCAGTGATGAGATATTTAAATAAAGCTGTGAATTATTCCTTAACATTTGTTAGCTAAATGTGCTGTACAGTGGACATAGATCTTAATTAAGACTGTGTTAATTGGGTCTGCTAGTTTACATACGAGGCTGGCTCGTGTCGCGTAGTGTGCGTGTTAATGTCTGTTTGGTTTGTTTATTTTCGCGCTTAAATGACTTGAAAATTGCGTGTTTAAAAAAATGGTTCGGCTTTCATTGTTATCAAACTTGCAGGCTGTTCGAATCATGCTGATAAGAGTTGTTGTTGTAGTTGTTTCATTTAGGCGCGTAAATAATCCCTCAGTATGGCTTCCTTCGAGGCGGGGGGTAGGGGGCAAAGTCGGTGGACCCATGTAATAGATTTATGGCATGTAAAAGAACCTTCTACTAACTACAATTGTGTGAGGCTAAATTTGTACGTTAAATTTGATTAACGCTCTGTGAGTTCCAACGTTCATCGCCAGGTGTTGGTTGCGGTGGCATCTGGTAGCCAAGTTCGCGGCTAGGTGTCGTTGACGCTAGCATTTGGTAGCAAAAGTCGGAACTGCTTGAAATTAATCGTCTACAGTCCTTACCTGAATTACAGATAATACACACTAATACAGCCATCACAATTAACATGGGTTATCAGACAGATTCTACACTCACCAAAGTACACTGAGCTACATGACTGCATTGTCGCAGTCCCTAAACTGAGGAACCAACCGAAAATAGCTTCAAACCATTCTAAAAAATAAAAAATCAATAAAAAAGTCAGTTTCAAATACATTACTCAAAGGCAAGGTAAAGTGGAATTAGAAATATATACACACCTATTATGGCTACGTTTAAACAAAATATAATTACAATGCTTAACCAAATTAGCTGAAGAATTTTTCACAACATTGGTATTATTTGGAATAAAGGATTTATAGTTGTAAAATTGTCAGTTTATCCATAAAATGAATTTGTAATGTGAAAACAATAAGGGAAATTTCCAAATTTTTTAGAATTCTCAAATATTAATGGATTTTGATAATTTCTTCACTAATAAGTTGAACATAATGTCGTGAAGCAGAATTATTTCGCACTTAATATAATGTAAGTAATTGATGTAATTTTACCAAATAATATGTAGAAGTTACATTTCCATACGAGTGTCTTCATGACCAGTGTAGGCGAGTTGCATACGACTGTTTATGTTGACGATAATTACAACTTTATTTTATGTTCGAGCATAAATATTCATAAATATCTGTCGAGATTCCACCAGATCGTTTACTGAACAGAGCGCATGGGACGCAGAGAATACTTGTTATTCCTCCGCGGCCTCCTTGAATACCCCACTATGACACTAGCCACGCAGTGAAATTTAATAGGAGGCCGTGGAAGTCAGGCCAGTTGCGATGCTATCCTTACCTAATTGGTCAAACAGCTGTATCGTAATGAAAATTTTGAGCTCTGATTGGTGAGATCCTGTATCAAAATGAAACTTGAATTATAATGAGCCTTTTTAAGATACAGTTTTCGGCATGTTCGAACATAAAACGTATTATATTGTAATCACCTCTAGCTTCCATGTGGTAATAATAAGCGTTTCGATAGCTGTACTTGGAAACATGTCTCAGTTTGAGCTTTTTCATTTGATATAAATGAATCTCGTAACTCAATGTATATTGAATTAATTTGGTTTGAATGAGAGGACGTTGCAGCAGTTTCTTATATCTGGGAAAACAAGTTTTGAAAGTTCACTGAAGGATTTTCAAATCCCCTTTCAATGTCCCTTTAAACCCACTTCAAGCGCATTGTTGTTATCAAATGTTATTGGTCTTAACTTCTTTTTAACTACTGAAGATTTTAGAGACGCCGAGGTGCCGAAATTTTGCCCCCGTAGGGGAACTTTAACGTGTCAGTAAATCTACTGACACGGTTCCCTCGCATTTGCGCACCCTCCAATGGGAACTGACTGCGCCAGAGTTCGTTCCTGCAACTTTGGGCACAACAGGCGTTTACGTTACCGTTGGGCCACGCAGCCAGTAAGTGCATTTTTAGTCATCGTATCCGTGCAAATCAATCATTTTTTGAATGTAGGAAACCATAAACGCAAAATGTAGCCAATAAAACGCATTTTAGACATTTGGTTATACTTAAGCAAATTGTTCGGATTTTAAGGCTATTAGGGATTATTTTTTAAGCGAAAGGAAAATAAAAAATGCAATTACTGTTACATAGCATTTCTTTTTCCGATGATGAAAACTCTGTTGTGTACAAGATGAGATGTAGCCCGCCTTGTTTATTTCTGCGGACAGAGGTTTGTTCGGGAAGAGGACAGGTCGATCTGGATGTCGTGCCGAGAGAAGGGTCAAAGTGTTGACACCTTATCTTGGTCAGGTAGAGCGCACAGGACCAGCAGACCAAACCACTGTATCGGAAATCACTCCAATGTGGTTAACTCGAAACATACTTCACCAACATTCTCTGCCGTGAAATGCGAGATTAAACTCGATGTTGTTTTGGTTAACCTGAAACCCTCGCACTGGGTTTAATAATGTGACCCGGTGCTATCTGGACAGCCGAGTCTTATTCGCTGGGTGTTACTTGTTCCTGCGGCTGTCCGACATAATATGTCAGGAGATTACGAGAGGAACAAACCATGTAGATTTACTAAATTCGACAATATTCATTAGATGCTTAGATATTCTTCTTCTACTTTTGTTAACGATACCAATAAAAGAACTGCTAAATTCCTTGGGAATACTTTGCGCCTTACCTCATATTATGCATATTCGAAGAGAATAGGCTATGTTGTGAAGGAGAAGACCTAGAATAACATGAGTTATGTTTAATATTTAATGCAAATGTTCGGTATATCGGTGTTGTTGTCATTGTTGATGATGGTGATTGATTTTAGAACTTAACAGGTTCATGCTGGTTCCGTATTGATAAACTAATTTGTCTAAACAGGATAAAAGTTCCGCCTGATCAATACTTTATTGATAAAGATCACTGGGTGGTCATAGATAGGACATGTTTCGAGGCCTAAATATTATTATTGGCCCCTTCATCAGCCTACCCATTTCTCCCTTTGAAATTCACTAATTTTTCTCCTTATTTTTCTTTTTAGACGGATTAGAGGCCAATCTCTGCCATGGCAAGTGTTGAAGTTATGCACTTCGTAAACTCTATATTAGACAAGATGTGATTTCAGTGCAGTGACTTCATTGGTTTTATTATATTTATATTGCTGGTGAAGTATTGAGGAATTAAGTTTTCCTACTGCTGATTCCAACAAAGGTGTTCTGAACTGTTGCTGTCGTACCGAACCGGTACCATACATTTGTGTCTTCAATAACATCTAAAGTACCACCGTGAGGCGTCCATTGAAAGTGTTTATAGACCTAGTTCATAAGACTTTTGACATACCGTAACTCATATTAGGCGTAAATGTTTCAATCTTTCTTTATGGTGCACCATACAAGATTCAATTCTAAGGGAGTTTTAAGTGCTACGCAAACAAAATATTCTTGTATCGTTCTGTCATATCGGCTGATGAAGGGGCCAATAATAATATTTAGGCCTCGAAACATGTCCCATTAATCACCACCCAGTGATCTTTATCAATAAAGTATTGACTAGGCGGAACTTTTATCCTGATTAGACTAGATGGTGACTGATCTACGGGTTTTCGATTTCGTAGTCACGTTGTCCCATGCCCTTGAATGTTTTTGGAATCTCTCTGATAACCAGTATCGTTCTGATGCCTGTGGTAGTGTGTGTGTAATTAAGGCTAGGATATGGAGGGAGATGGCTGTGGCCTTAACTTAGAGACCCTTGTGGCAATAGACTGGAGTAGAAGTAGGAAACCACAGAAAAACACTCTAGGAAAGCTGAGGTAGGAATCAAATCCAGCTCTGCTCAGTTTTGTCATACGAGGCCGAGTGTACCCCGTTCCATCCCTCAAACTAGAATTAAATTCTTGGCAGAGCCGGGAATCAAGCTCAGGTTATGAAGTTTCATTATGAATCCCGAGACCACATACGTCTGTCTTCGGTATATCATCAGGTGGAGCATAAATCTGAAGACAGAGACTTATGGCTGCGTCGACAAGGTATTGCCTTTAGCTTTGTTATAGACACCCAGAGGGCAGCTTGCATGTCGAATTTAGTTGTTCCTTGATGCACTATGAAAGTCAAGGAGGTTAGATATCTAAGCTCCTTGAACACTATAGCGCTTTCTAGTAGAGAAATGAGGACCTTTGTGTTGGCGGAAAATCCCGAGTTTAATTTTGCCTTTATGAACACGGCCTACTGAATTCAAATGGGTTCTTTAACATGCCAACATCGTATGACATGCGTGTCGTGATTTTTTTTCCGCCTTTCAAAAATCACTTACCACGGCCAAGAGCGAACCTGCAAGCTTGGGGTTAGTAATCAGACACGATAACCACTCACCCACCGTGGCAAGCTAGTTGATGGTGAATACCGTAATTAGCACTGAACCAGTGGCGTAATTAGCGTTTGCTTCTGAAGGGAGGATGAGCTGAGAATGGCGGTTCTGCTTATAGTCGCGTGCCTGCTTGAATACGGATGCCTAGGTTGGAAAAGGGTTATGTTTGAGAAGGAATAGTGATAAGTGGGCGTGCTTGGTGTCGTTTTAATGGTATTTTTCCGATCTATCTAATGGCGAGCTTATTTTTTTAATAGGTTGAATTATTTGTGATGGATTTTGGGGTAGAAATCTGTGTTCTTTTTTACATTTTCGGTGATATTTCAGGAAGGGGTGGTGGTACGAGGGCGTGCTTGGTGTCATTCTTTTGGGCGTGTTGTCCACTTTACGATGCTGAATATTTGAGAATGAGGAAACGGAATTTGAGGACAAAAACATCATTTGTAGACTATTTGTTATATATTGCAAACTAATAAGACTGGAGACGTGTACGAGATATCATAGGACTTGGAGTGACGTCCCCTTTTTGAATGTAATATTTATTTCACCCCCCCCCCCCAAAAAAAAGAAATTGACAGGGCCTAACGAGACAATTTGAAGAAAAAAAGTTTTTTAATTTTATTTTAATAGTTTTTTAGTATAGAGAGACGTACCAGTTGTATTTAAACGAGCATGTTGCCAACACGATAACTACTCACCCAAAGTGGCAAGCTATTTGATGGTGAATACACTAATTAGCACTGAACCAGTGGCGTAACTCGGGTTTGCTTCTGGAGGGGGATAAGCTGAGTAAAAATTACATTGGGGGCCGGAGGGGAGAGGGCTCCGACATAATGAGACCTTGTCAGTGAAAGCAAATATACGTTGCTGAAGTTTCAAAACCTTCTACTGTGCACGAAGGTGTTTGCTCTCATTAACATTTCATACGATGATTTATTTATGTATTTAATTATCGTAGGCTATGGCTTTTAGTGCCGGGAGTGTCCGAGGACATGTTCGGCTCGCCAGAGGCTGTAGCTGCTTCAAGCGGACACCCAAAGGGCGAGTTACAAGTTCCGTTCAATTTCAAGTAGTTCCTACTTTCGCTTCCAGATGTCACTGATACCTAGTGGTGAATGTTGGAACTATGATAGAGCGTTCCAACGAAATCTAACCTAGATATTTAGCTTCACACAAGTTTAGTCTGTGGAAGGATCTTTTATATGCCATAAATCTATGAATATGCACTTATCAATGTGCAAATGCTCGAAAATTAACAATGTTGTTGATATGAAATCATCTGGCCTTTTCTATTCGCCGACATTGTACAGTATAAACATAAATTTTATCTTAACTGAACAGCTGACTAATTTGCTAGTTCAGTGTTAAGTTTAGGTAACACTAATCATTTTATACATGGGAAAAGAAATGCTTTCAAATTAGTAAGTATGAACTTACTCAATCCGATCATTTGTCTTCTCCCCTGGCTTTTAATCACATGATTCACGGTCACGTAAAACTACAACCTTCCTTCCTTTGACTTCAATCGGAAGATTGGTTTTATTCAAAACAACTGTAAAAACTTCAACAATTTGGCACTGGAGGGGATCGATCCTCCTGAACACCCTCTCCGTAGTTTCGGCACTGCACTGAATCTTATTTGAGTGATTTGAAACTAAGAGGCCATAATACTTGCATATAAATGCCAACCCCTTATTATTTCTATTTCAACAGAGACAATGTTGAGGTGAGATGAGTTTTCTATTTGGCCGGATGTACTCCCTGACGCTAACCTCATGGAAGAAGTTAATGATCGTGTGGCCTCCGGAGAGGGCGAGTGCAGGTATTTCTAGTTAACGCCCGTGGGCGACCTGCGCGTCGTAATGAGGATGAAGTGATGATGAAGATGACACTTACACCCAGTCCCCGAGCTACGGGAATTAACCCCAGGAGATTAAAATCCCTGATGGCTCGGCTGGGAATCGAACCCGGGGCACTTCGGGCCAAAGCCTAGTGCGCTAACCATTTAGCCACGAAGCCGGACATGGAAGAAGTTGATGAGGGATGAAATGTAACTTCCGCAAGGAGTTAGCCGTTGCATATTGCAATGTACAGTCCTGGCATTTACCTGGAGTTGAAATTAGTAAATCACAGAAAATTATTTCAAGGACGATTTGAACCCATTCGTCTCGTGTCTCCAGTGAGATTGTTGCCTGGCCCCATAACCTTGCGTGTTTAACTACCCAGTTGGTAGTAGGCTTTAGATGGTCTATAGAGCCGTAGGTATATTTTTCTTTCTGGGATTCTTGTTGTTTCCGGAATAAAGTTTGTTTCGGAAGTTTACCGTTTCTATTACGAGAGTTTTATTTCTACATTGTAATTATGGTGTAGCACACTCCAAAGGGAATAAACCCGGAAGTGGGTACCGTTGGCCACCCCTGACTGGTGGGTGATGTGTCAGCCCTCAAAAGTTGGTGAGGGGAATGAGGAGGGGTGGTGATAATTAGTGTCGAAAATTGCGAGTAATGAGAGTGGAGGCGCGGTTAAGAGCACTACGGACGGACATTTCCGACGAGGATAATTTGGATCCGTCCCGACCCGTCCCATTCCAAGCCAAAGTTAAAAGCTCTGCCCACAAGTCTCCAATTACACAAGGTGGAGAGCCTCCATGCTGTTTGCTTAAGGTAATTTAAACCGTAGACTCTCAAGTCAATCCCTTTAATCTGTATCCCTTCTTTTCTCATATCGCACTAAACTTCCATTCTTCGGGAATGATTATCAGGGTTGTTTCGAAGCTAAGCGTTAACATAACTTCGCTTGGGGCAGGTATCTAGAGTCGCTGTTTCTAGTAGCCCACGAGTAAAGTAACAAAACTCCGTACAGTACTGCTGGGATCCGGGTACTGACACCAACAGCCTGCTGATGAGCCTACATTGGTATTCCTAGGCGAAACCCCACACAAGACACGGCATAAACCTAGAAAAATTACGGAGATTTAATGGTTCTTTGATATTATCAAGACATAAACTCTATAAGTTTTAAAAATTTGTTGATGTGAGTCTTTGAACTTTCAATTTGCTCTCCTGAAAAAAGTGAACATGTTATTTCCCCTGTATCCTTTAATCGTAAGTCTCATCATTAAGGGGATATGTATGCAAAATTGCACTCTAGTAAAAGAATTATTGTAACTGTCAGAATTTGAAAGATACAATATTTGAATTTTCTGAAACATGTACCCTTAATATGTACCTTTTCTACAAAACCACCCCATTGTAATTACAAAAGCTGACATGTAATATCTACAGACCAGTTAAAGATATCTGTGGAACAAATTTTTGATATCTTATTTACTTTATTTTTAACAGCACTTGAAAATCTGATGGACTTAATTTGAAAAAATAAAAATAAATGTCATGTTACCCCATAAAATCCAAAATATGGTCTTAAAAATAAGTTCCAGGAAGTGTTTTAGAATAATGGTTTAGAGCAGCATACCAAGGTGATTTACTCTATCTTGAATGTTGTAGGAGAAAAAGTACAATAAACTTACAAAAATGTAAGTTATGGAAAACCTGAATCAAAGATTTGAGTTTGTTTATATTGAATTGCCGCTCATCTAATGAATTAGTGCTGACCATATCCATATTCCTCTGATTGAACTGTAATATTTTGGAATTAAAATCTTGATACCGTAAGGTAAATTATGGGCGAATAAAAAAATACTACTTTCTCATTTTTACACACGTCCCCCCTTAAGGGCCGTGTACTAAATTGCCAGTCCTCTTTTGTTGTAGTGTGTGTGTGTGTGTGTGTGTGTGTGTGTGAACGAAGGCTGATGATGATATTTCTTGTTCCAGGTGAGTGAGGTTCCATGGCAGTTTCTAGCGGTGTGTGAGAAGCTTACATCCCTCTGTCCTGTGCAGTGAGTACTGTGATTTCCACATTTCTAGTTCCGTGTGACACGAAATATCAACTATGACAAACCGCCTTGTCAAAAACAGTCGAGTGGTGTCTGCAAGGTTTAAGCGAGCCGTGGATTATGTTTCTTGATTCGTTTGTCATGTTTTAGTTTAGAATGCAAAAGGAAAATAGCCACCTGATGGTGAAAATTAATTTTAATTAAAATAATGTACTTTGCAAAATGACATGTTAATTGAACATTAGAGAACGATATGAGTTAATTAAACATATACAGTAATGCCCAGTTCTGATATCATAATACAGTGTTGGTTCCTAAGTTTAGGGGCTGCGACAACGCGGTCATGTAGCCCCGTGTACTTTGGGTGTGTGTTGAATTTGTCGGATAACCGGTGTTAATTGTGATGACTGTATTAGGTTGTGTTATCTGTTTTTTTTTTTAAATTCAAGTAAGGACTGCAGACTTTTGAATTTTTCAAATAGTTCCTACTTGTGCTACCAAACGCCACCGTCAACGACGACTACTAGTTCAGAACTTATCTACCAGACGCCACCGCAGTCGGCTCTTGGCAACGAACGTAGGAACCTAAGAGCGTTGTTTACATTAACCTATACGATTTAGCTTCACACAGGTGTAATTAGTGGAAGGTTCTTTAACATGCCACAGAGCTATGACATGGGACCGCCGGCTTTACTTCCCCTCCGAAGGAAGGCATACTGAGGGATTTTTAACGCTCTTAAAAATCCGAACACTTCGGCCGGATTTGAACCCGCGATCTTGGGAATAGAAGCTCAGCATGCTACCAACTACGCCACCGAAATCGCCCCATAATACAGTGTCATTCAGCTGTTTCGGTGGCGTAAGTTGGTAGCATGCTGAGCTTCTATGCCTCTAAACTGAGGAACCAACAGTGTGATTCATGCATACCGGGTGTCTCTCCAAAGACTCGTCAACTACAACAACCGTGGTAATGTAGCCACGTGTTTTTTGGTGTGTGTCGAATTTGTCTGATAACCTGTGTTACTGTGATGTCTGTACTAGTGCGTGTGTAGCCTATTTGTAATTGACGTAGGATTTGGGTAGGGAGTAGCCGTAGCCTTAATTTAGGTATCAACCCGGCATTTGTCAGGAGTAGAAGCGGGAAACCACGGAAAAACCACTTCCAGGATGGCTGAGGTCGAAATCTTCTCAGTTTTGTCTCACGAGGCTGAATGTATCCCGTTCCAGCCCTCAGACCAGAATTAAATTTCTTGGCAGAGCCAGGAATCGAACCCGGGCCTCTGTGGTCACAGCAAGAATGTTAGCCATTACGCAACGAGGTGGTTAGGTTAATTCTACACGTTCGTAACTACTGCATACACTAGAATAGAATAAGAATATGTAAACCAATACCAGCTAAGTTTACAAGTTATAAAAAAAAAAGAATTGTGGTTTTATAATCGAAATATTGTTATACTTTAGTACATTATGCAACGAGCCTATAATGGCAATAATTAAGACGTGAGTATGTTTATAAAACGAGCGTATGCGAGTTTTATAATTTCCATACGAGTGTCTTAATTACCATAATAGGCGAGTTGCATACGACTGTTTATGTTTGACGATAATTATTATAACTATTTTATGTTCGAACATAAATATTCATAAATATCTGTCGAGATTTCGCCAGTTTTATGTACTGAACAGAGCGCATGAGACGCAGAGAATGCCTTGTATTTGACCATGGCCTCCTCGATTACCCTACTATGACACTAGGCCACGCAGTGAAATTTAAATTAGAAGGCCGTGGAACTCAGCGCTGGTGCGATGCTATTCTTATCTAATTGGTCAAACACCTGTTTCTTCCGCTCTGATTGGTGGGAAAAACTGTTTCATATTGAAAAATAGTGTTATAATGAGCGTCATTATAGTACAGTTTTATGACATATAATTGTCAGGGTCGAACATAAAAGTGTAATACATATCCATTGTACCTAATCTAAGCCTAAGTGAACAGGATCTGATGATGATCGCATGACGGTCGAAACATGTCATCCAATTAAATCTCCCCTTCTTTGTGCCAAAAGTGTATTAAGAGATGAATAATTTATGTAATATTTCTTTCAGGTTAGGATGTTTCAATATTTGTACTTCCCGCCTATTAGGCTATAATTGGGCACAATCGAGTTGGCCGACAGAAAAGCATTCTGTTGATAGGTACTAAGCAACACTGAAAAATGGCTTCTAATACTTCAATATCTGTAGGTGCCTAAAATGCCTTAGAAGATTTCATTAATGTTGTTGTTGTTGTTGTTGTTGTTGTTGTTGTTTGAGCCTTCAGTCTTTTGACTGGCTTAATGCAGCTCTCCACGCTTCCCAGTCCTGAGCTAATCGTTTCATCTCTACATAGCTGCCACACCTTACATTAACATATTCTAACCTTGGTCTACCCCTACAGTTCTTATCTTCGACCCTTCCTTCCATAATTAAGTTTGCTATTCTTGGGTGTCCTAGTAGTGTCCGACCAACCTATCTTTTCTATTCATTTGTAGTTGCCACAAAGATCTCTCCTCTTCATTTATAACCCTATCTACCCATCTGATCGTCATCATTATCCTGTAACACCACATTTCAAAAGCTTCAATTCTCCTCTTTTCTGCTGCTCCAACAGTCCCAAGTTTCACTTCCATAGAGCGCCACGCTCTAGACAAAGGCTTTCAAATTATTGTTTATTTTAGGAATTACTCGAGAGTTGTACGACATCTGGGAGTAGAAACAAAATCCTATCAACAGTTGAAGATTGCTAATTTGAGCCCCTAGTGTCATCCAATAAACAAACCTTGATCTGTGCTTTAGTCATCTAGTGAGAATTCAGATATACCACATGTTGGAGTAGTGTTGTTTCTTAGAATGATATTTCGAGTTCTTGATTGATTTTGAGACACTAAACATGCTAAGGGATACATACAAGTAAATATTAATTACTTGATTTTTCTTCATAGATTTATATGGATTCTATGTTCATGGCCATTTGTACATTGAAATTTCATTTTTTGCGTACCTATTTAGAGTTAATTGCAGACGTATTTACACCCAATTATATAACGCGGGAAATACAAGACTACTTGAAAAATTTGTGCATCTATTTAATTATCAAGCCCATATTACATATTACAAGTGAGTGTGGGGAATACAAGGATGATACGTTTCGTTCGTTAGGTTAACATCGTCAGATACAGGCTAATCAATTCAATCATATGCTGTAAACACTTGCATTACAGAAAGGTGACTATTTTTCACTTAAACGTTTTGTAATGTTTTTGTAATGTGAGTGCGAAGCCCCACTATTTGTGGTGAAAATGTCGTTCACCGATTGATTGGAAAATGTAATAATTTGATTATTAATAATAATAATAAGTTGATCTTTCCGGGAGGGCACCAGTTCGAATCTAATGGCTTGAGAGCAAAATTGAATGTTATTTGGTAGAGTTCAGAGAACTCTCACTCTCGAGCCGCAGGAGGACTTACAAGGGAACGGATTGCGGTGTAAAATTCTAATCTGGTTGAAATTTAGCACACAATATTCCTACAAAATTGTACAATGACCAGGATGCCGTATATTGTGATCTAATTACAAAGAAAGATTATAATAGCATGACATTATTAATGTATTTAAAAGAGAAAACAAGACGAAAATTACGTTTAAGTAATAAAAAGAAGATGAAAAATGATAAGTTAAAATTTGTATTTAAGAAAAAATTGAATTAATTAATTAATTTAAAACAGAACTACACAGGAAACAATTGCTCAGCGTGTGGCGTCCTCCCGGAAAGATTATTATTATTATTATTATTATTATTAATCAAATTATTAAATGTTGTTTAAATTATCATTTTATCAGATTTTGCACCCCAAACAGTGGGGATCCTCTCACATAATTAATAAAACCATTACATTTTCAGTGATTAAATGCCCTAGGCTAATTTCTGTTTGGCCTAGTAGGAAATTTTCGGGCAACTAGGCTTGTACAGTAGTGACCTTGACTTACCATTTTTTCCATCACTAGCTAACATAATGATCCAGAGGAAGGTTCATTACACTGTAGTGCAGCAAATTTTCAAATACAAATATTTGTCCTTTTAAAATTACGCTCCGATTACAACAATGTTTGTCTTTTCTCGACTGACAAATAGTAGAATACAAAGTCCCCACAATTTATGTTTTAATAACTGTTTTAATTGTATAATTAAATTATTTACGATCCATCTACCTCATACAATATTGGAGGTATATAGTCAGGCGTGCATAGCACGACCTGATGTGTTCCACGTGAGATGAACAAATGTGTTTCATTATTGAGGTCTGTTGAGATTTCTGAGAGCATATGCAATTCCATTACGGTAATTTTCTCTCTGCTTGGACTATGAGAGAAGGATACACTCTGGCGAGTTGGTAAATAAAAAAACGCTCTCCGTCCAGCGCAAAAGACTTCAAGTCAACCGTTGCGGTCTGCACATACTCTCGCAGATATTCACAAAGGACAATTTGTTTGTGCTTGGCGGATGTGGAGGGCGATTTTCCGTGCCACCTGGACTGGCTTTGACTTTACAAAGAGGGAGCGAAAATGAAACGAACCCCAGCGTTAACTCGGCCGTGAAAATGATTAACGAGAGACGTGAGCGCTTTGCTTCATCCTTGTTCCTTGGCTATAGACAAGAGTTGGGACATCGAGCGAGAAACATTGATTTGGACTAAAATATGGCTAGAGAATTCAGGTAATCCACAGGGCTATATAGTTAAAAAGAAAAAAGGTTGAAGTTGAATCAGAAAAGTGGATGCGTAGAAATTTATAGGTTATGATTGATGTGATCATGTATTATAGTAAAAATATACTACCCTGCCAGGGAATTGTTAGCGCTAGACGTGGAGTGGGGCTGTACTGTATTCATTACGTCATCTCGCCACGTTACGGCTGTCACGTGAGGGTGCGGGCAAAGAGGGGGAACGCATGAACAGAAATACAATAAGAACACACCGCACAGCGCACCACCCAGCACGAATCATGCACACACACAACATGCGATGAGGTTTCGCTGGCGATGTCTATCCCAGGCGTGTGGCTGGGCGGAGCACATTAGTTCCGATTACCGCCACCGGCAACAATTCGCTGGCAGGGTTGTGATGATGTTACTGTGAAAATATTATCCATGACTATTGAGTGTTCCAAGGTATAGTTAGGGCAAGGAATTACTGATTCAACTTCAAGCTGATTTTTATCAAGAATTATATCTTTCGCCTTTAATATATACTCGTAACAGATATGTTTTTTTTTAATGTGTAACATCTTTCCACTCGGTTGCTGGATATTTTTGTGGGAGTGATTTTGAAGAATGGGACGGAAGTGGATCGGACGGAAGTGTGTAAGACGCACTGCCACTTGGATCCAGAAGGGATGTGATCCAGCTGGTAGTGGTACCATGTGGAATGTTTATCACATACGGATTACTTTGTAACAGCAGAGTATCAAGAAGGCAGTGCGAGAGTAGAACTATTAAGTAAGCAGTGCAGAAAAAAGTCAGTCTCTGTTAACGTAACTTAGTTACTGGCAGGAGAGTGATGTAACAGCAGAGTATCAAGAAGGCAATGCGAGAGTAGAAATATCAAGTAGGCAGTGAAGAAAAAAAGAGAGTCTTGGAATTGTTATGTATTATGAGAGTGTAAAAATTAAAAAGATTTTTTTGTATGTCGATGAATGTAAAGGATAATAAAAACGGTAACAACTTCAAGGTAGGATAACATGTCTGATGTTACACATCCAAGGCGACTAATGTAATGCTCGTATCTTTTTTAAAAATTTTAATGTGTTTTTTGCCTTTAGACAATTAGTATTTTCTTAGAAATTATTTTGATAACAACCTTTGATATGAACAATTTTTGTACGTAAGACTTGTATCTCTACTTATATTATATTTTACCACTTAGGAAGGTCAAAATGTGGCCGAAACAGGTACTATAATTAAATGTACTTATTATTGACATAAGGTATTAATTTTCTGAATATATTAAACTTCTTTAATAAGGAATGGGGCAGATTCGGTCATATTCGTGTCTTTTCACACGATTTATTCTTAAAAGTTCAGATACAAAATCGTGCCACTAAATTCATTCTTTCGAAAAATTCCGACGTAGACTCTAAAATCAGACGCCAAAAATGTAGTCTTCCTTCTATTGAGAACCTATATACCCAAATTGATTTGTTATACCTGCGAAAACTTTTTAATAATACAGACTCATCTGCTATTTTAAACAAAATTTCCCTTGGCTACCGATCAGCACAGAAGGGCCGCGGAGTTACGCTGTACGCCCCACTACCCAGGACTGAGTCTTAAAAACTGGGTTTTGTAAATAGATCGGTCTGTGCATGGAACAGCCTACCGTGTTCTCTGAAGGCCAGCAACAATAATGCCGTTCAGTTCAAGAGGAAGCTGCGGCATTATTTGTTCAACAAGTAGGTTGTTCTTCATAAATTATGCCTCGATTCTTTGTTGTGCTAGTGTTTCCCGTGTATCTCTATTTGCAATATTTAATTGATCTCTTCTTTTGTTGTTCCTCCCTTATCCTATATAACTGTGCATTTACCATACTGTAAATAATTTAATCATTGCTCGATTCTCACTAATTGCCATCTTGTGTACATATGTAAACATAACCCAGTGTATATATCTCTGACGCATCCCGAATGCGAAGTGGGGCTTTACTCTTGTCAGAGACTCCCTTCAGTGTCCTGTAAATATAGTGGTAGGCACTGATAAATAAATATGAAATGAAAAAATGAAATGAAAGTTTAATGTTGGAAAGCGTTGAAAATTACTGGAAAAAGGCATACGATGTTTTAAGGCTTTGTTTGCTAAATCTACGTACTTGGTTTGTTAATCATAAGCAAATTGTTTGTTTTATTAAGGGCCCCTGGGGGTCCAAGAACCTCCACACTTTGATAAACTATGCTCTAGTGGAGCAATACCATTGTGGAAGAGCATTTATCGACTTGAGGACCAAGACGAGACGCCTGTCTACAGAATATAATTCAGTTGGTAATATTAGAATGTTCCATACCAAAAATGTGGAATGTAATGACGTTACCGCTCTTGCGGAATGCTAGCGCCAGTCTTAATGCGATTGTTATCAGTTACAGCGCTTCCACACTGACTGCAGTAATGGAAACACGTTGCTTTTGACGGGGCGGTGATGTAGCTGGCATAATACTGGAAGAAATTCAACACCCTTTCAGTGTCACATGAAGATAAGGACGGTACTTAGCCACAATATTGTTTCTCTTTTAAACATTCGGAATCAGACATTCTGTATAATAATTGCACTAAACATTTTCAAGTGTTCCTTTATATTTAAAATATTCAGACACGGTATTGATGATTTAACAAACAAGACGTTCCGTGACGAACTAAAGAGCCTACTTTTCATGCCAATGATTAATCTACGGTATATGAACCTATCTAGAATAATGACGAAATTAAGTTGCTAATATCGAAATTTCTAATTAGTTCAAAATACTGTATACCTGACATAATGTAGCCTAATAGAGCACCACAGTTGGCAGCCCTGATGACTGAATATATTCTTAGTTCCATCTCTTAAGGTACAGAATACAAAATTTGGTTGAATTCCAATGAATAGCATGGACGTTACATGCAGTTGAAACATTTGATCTAACAGCGCGCGTAAAATCATGTTGGCAACAATGTCATGCATGTATTGGTCAGAAATAATCTGAAATAATATGATCTATTGTTGTGCCAATTTTGAATGAAATCCATTAGTTAGTATAGAAGTTACATGCATTTTAAAATTGGACCTATCAGCAGGCTTAGAATTATGTTGGCAGCACTGACGTATATTAGTTACTCCAAATTCATCTAGAATGTCAGGTACTATACGTGTGCAAAGTTTAGAGCTATTGGCTTGCATACTTTCTGATATATTGATATTAGGGTAACAAAAATAGGGACAGCACATATTAACAGTTGGCAGCCCTGGTTGCTCTTAAGAATACGCATAGTCATATCTGTTATGGTACATATAGCACATACGAAATTTGGTTGAAATCCAAATGATAGTATGGAAGTTACATGTATTTAAAGTTGGACCTGTCAGCAGGCTTAGAATCATGTTGGTAGCACTGACGTATATAAGTTACTCCAAATTCATATAGAATGTCAGGTACTATACGTCTGCATAGTTTAAAGCTGTCGGCTTGCATACTTTCTGATATATTGGTATTTGGATAAAATAAATTAGGAGCATTTATTAACAGTTGGCAGCCCTGGTAGGTCTTAAGAATACGCATTGTCATATCTGTTATGGTATACATAGCACATACGAAATTTGGTTGAAATCCAAATGATAGTATGGAAGTTACATGTATTTAAAGTTGGACCTGTCAGCAGGCTTAGAATCATGTTGGTAGCACTGACGTATATAAGTTACTCCAAATTCATATAGAATGTCAGGTACTATACGTCTGCATAGTTTAAAGCTGTCGGCTTGCATACTTTCTGATATATTGGTATTTGGATAAAATAAATTAGGAGCATTTATTAACAGTTGGCAGCCCTGGTAGGTCTTAAGAATACGCTCAGTCATATCTGGTTATGTACACATACAACATACGAAATTTGGTTGAATTCCGCTTGATAGTGTAGAAGTTATATGCATTTAAAAATTGGACCTATCAGGAGGCTTATAATCATTTTGGCAACACTGCCATGTTTGGCCTCCTGGAAATTAAACTGAAATATTATGATCTGTACGTGTGCCAATTTTGAAATAGCTCCCATTCATACTTTCCAAGATATCCAACATGGAGCTCAAATTTCAATTGCGATTTTTTAGCAGTTGGTAGCACTGACATCATTTTCAAATATGGCCGTGAGATATTCAGGTATAGATCTTTACTCCTACCAATTTTTTTTTCGATTGCTGCAGCCGTTTAGGAGTTGATAGGGGGGGGGGACACACACACAGCCAGACAGACAGAAGGACAGACAGACAGACAGACAGACAGACACACATTTGCCCGATCTCATAAGTCTACTTTTTCCTCATTTTTGCAAAATGTGAAAAGTAGGCTAAAAATGTTCTACACAGCTGAGTGAGTTATTGAGTCACTGGGAAAATATGCTCACATCAAGGTCTGTTTAGCAGCTCCTAGGTTCGAACCCCACCATAGTCCATCCTTGAAATGATTTTCCGTGGTTTCCCATTTTCAACTCCAGACCAATGCCAGGATGGTACCATCTAATACAATTACAATTAAACTAATCTGTTTTAGGGATATTACTCTGAGTATATTCGTAATGATAACTTTGTAATTTACCTCAGCGAGAGTGAATTATCTGTAAGCATAATATCTACATCGGCCTCTGGCGACAGAGACAACACATGTTCCGCGATGAATTTTGATTTACACCAATGTGAAGATTTCATCGTGGTTTTATTTACAGAGGTGTGAGAATGAGATAGCGCAGGCTCGCGTGTGTTACAAACATTAATGCCAGCTCATAAAGGAGCACGAAGCATGTACCTGCATCAGAGGAACACTTGCACACGTGACAACACATCCACTCGCGCACTTGGGCGAACAATGACGCACCTGACGGTCATCCAAATACAGAAATATTATCCCAGTTGAGATGAACGTTGCTAGTCATAATAATTATATTGTTAAAAGTAATTATTCATGTAATTCGTTCATTTTCATTAGGCTATATGAAGTTAACTTAAGCGACAGAGTCAGTGACAAGGATCTGATAAAAAGAAGTGGGATGAGGATACAACATCAAGAGCTCGGTAACTGAAATGGCGCTGGGTTGGACACATGTCTACAATGCACCAGGATATATGGGCCTACTCCACGAATATGTGGGATCCAAGAGATGGCAAGAGAAGCAGAGGACGCCCCCGACGCAGATGATCGGACGAATTTATGCTCGAGGCAGGTGTTACGTGGACTAGAAAATCCAGGGATAAAGGACTATGGAAGAAAATTCAGAACAGTGTAATAGTGTAACAATGTAAATATCGTAGTAAGGATGTCTGTTAATTTAATTAGTATTAATGTGTGTCAATATGTATTTAGGAAAGACATCTCTCAAGAACTGGCTCCTCTTGGGAGACTACATGAGCCACCCCCTACCACTCCGATAGAAATCCCTTGCCCATCAGGGATCTACGGGCTTATCTTATCCTATCTTATATGAAGTTTTGCCTTCAGCGTTATGCCGTAAATGCCTGAGAATGAACAAGGTCCATCCCGGATCCCCAAATCGCAGTTATTTGGAAACCTCTTCTTAAAATCTAACAAATCAAATCGAACCAATATCTGCTAGGTTTATCCTGACTTCACATTCCTTCTACAGCTGAATATATTCGCCGTCTAAGTAATCCTCTTGTGCATGATAAATGGCGACAAATTCCAGGGAAAGTTCCAGTACTGTGAGTGCTTACTGAATTAAAACCACAAATTTAATATTTCATTGCAGGAATTTCACTTGGTGCTGGTACGTTTCAACGAGGATATGACTACATGTAAGTCATTGAGAGGAATAATGGTACAACTCAGAACGGAATTACCTTCATGGATGATAAACGTAACAATCAGTTCCAATACCTAACACACACAACACTAACCCTGAACTACGTCTAATGACTAAAAATATTAGATATGTCCCCGATTCAGGCCTAATTTTTACAACTATTCCCCTCAACACCTCGAATAGTCTATTCCTAATGCCAATCCATAGCGAGCCAATCGAAGTCGGTGCAGGAGTCATGATTTGAAAGGCCCGTTTCACAACATTTCATAGATGCACTATCTGATTATGATCGAGAGAGTTAGGGGGCCAAACCATGTGGCGCATCTCCTTAAAATGCTTCTCGTGTCATTCAAGTACAATCCTTCCTCGACGGTATCGAGCATTGTTGTACTGGAAAATGCGTTTCCCGTGTGGATAGAATTGCATGGTCCTCAAATATCGCATGCCTACAGATCACGTGGCATTATCGGTGTTATTCCGTGTAACCAAAGTAGCTGTTCGGCCCCGTGGTGAATTGGTTAGCACGCTAGGCTGTGACACGAAGGGTCTCGGGTTCAATTCCTGGTCGAGCCACCGGGGATTCCAATCTCCTGGGGTTAATTCCCCTGGCTCGGTGACTGAGTGTATGTGCCGTCGTTATCCTCATTAGGTCACACTGTTCGCTCGCGGACGTCAACTACTGTAGAAAGACAGGCACCCAGTCTCCAAGAAAGCCACACGACTCTTTATACCAGGATCAGCTGAGTTAGCTGTTCATGGCAGTTTGATTGGGATGGTCAAATTAACAATAAATAAACAAATTAATAAATTCCCCACCTATATCATTAACATATGCTGTTTTCATAAGCCCTTATTAGGCCACTTCGGACGACGCCACTAAGCAGTGCTTCTGTGAAGCGCTTCCATGAATATTATATATAAATGAGAGCGTTCACATACAACCACCACCACAGAAGAGTGGCGCATCACACGGTCTGTGTAGTTGACTTCGCCGCTGGTGGCTGCCACAAAAAGTAGCGCTGCTCTTTGCGAAACGAGGAACTAAATTGTTGGTTTCAGACGAGGCCGCAGCCACGCCACTAATTTAGTGGCGCATACGTAGCGCGATGGTAGCGCTACTGACGGACGAATCTTTGACTACCCTTTCCTTACCTCAGTCCCGCCATAATCTGCTTGAAAGTGAATACGTTTTGTTGTGAAGTGCTGTAAGAATGGCATTGGAATTGGAGACTTCAATGTCAGGGGAGAGCTTACTGTAAAAACATAAGATTTTATCACTGAAATTGAAAAGTGGCCTGCCATTTGGGATCTTACCCATGATGATCACAGCGATAAGAATGCAAAAGGGAATGCATGGGAGTCAGCCATCGGGAAATTTGTTCCTAATTTCTCTGGCATGTCCGTAACAGAAAAGAACTCAGTTGGTAAGTAAACTGTTTATTTCCATGAAATAACAATAACATTAAATATAGGCTACTGCATTGGATGGACCTAGAATGTTACTTTTCTCCATTGATGTCTCTTTCTCCTCCGTATGGGGAGTATGGCAAGTATTATATCCCCTTCTACGTCCATGTTCACTGGAAAACTGATGAGTTCTCCACCGGGTATCAAACACTAGCAGGGCCATGTACGTTTGGTAGAAGAGCTAACAATATGGCACTGACGCTTAGCAGAAGTGCCATAAACGCTCGTAAGAATTCATTGGTGGCGCTACCAACGCGTCATGAAGTAGCGGTGCTGAGTGGCCTCGTCTGAAGGGGCCCTTAATGTTCGAAATTATTATTGCCGAGACTTTCGGCTTCTATTTAACAACACGCTTACAAATATTCTCGGATGTAACACAACTCCTTTTGACGAAGCTGAGGAAAATATTGAACTGTAGATCTTTATTGGCCAATTTTACGATTATAATCCTAGAAGTAGCGAAACTCGAATTATAGAAAAACTAGGGTGGTAATCTCTGGAAGATAAGAAGGACGAAATTCAGACTATACGGTATTTTTAACACTTACACTAATCGGCCGGCATGAGGAGAACTAAAGGCCCCTACACACGTCCTGACACGACTACCCTACCCGACCGATTGGGCCCGACCGTCGGGTCGGGACCTTTCCTACATACGTCGCGACACGACTCCCATCCAAGGGAGAGCTACCACCCACCACCAGTCCAGTTTACAACAAGCGCTTCTGGTGCTAAAGTGTTCTTAAAATGGCTCCGTGTTTAACACGAAATCAAAAGATAGGTGTAGCTTTGTGCGTAGTTATTATTTCAGATGATGAACGAAGAAAGAAAAGAAGAGTGTGGTCCAAGACATGGTTGCAGAAGAGGAAATCTAAGTAGGATAAATAAGCCGGTTCTGGCACAGGGGCTAATGGGCAAGATGGCCGCCGCGCGCAATCACTCTATGTTATTCTTATGGAGGTTTCATTCAGAGCTGGCACAGGGGCTATTGGGCAAAATGGCCGCCACGGCCTGAGACCGTGGATTACGTCACAGGGAGAGGTCGGCCGTGTAGTTGCCAAATGGAATATTTATTATTATTATTATTATTATTATTATTAGGTAATTGTTAATTGATCATGTATAATCAAGACCAGCCTTATATTGTCCACTTTTTGGTGTAGTGGCTAGCATTCTTGGAGGTCATTCCTGAGGTTCGAATCCCGGCTCTGCCAAGAAATTTAATTTCTGGTCTCATGAGTGGAACGGGGTACACTCAGCCTTGTGAGGCAAAACTGACAAGAGCTGGCTTTTGATTCATACCTCAACAATTCTGCCTAACCCAACTTCACCTAACCTAACCTAACCTAACCTAACCTAACCTATCCTAACCTAACTTCAAAGTCAAAGCAAATATAAAAGCAAATGTGAAAGCACACATAATAAACTAAGTTATAACCTAACCTGACTTCACCTAACCTAACCTCACCTAACCTGTCCTAACCTAACCTAACGTAACCTACCTAATTTAAAATTGCAAGCGAAAAAAATTTAGCAAAAAGTATGAGAAAAAAGTGAGAGCAAATGTAAGAGCACAAATAATAAACTTAGTTATAACCTAACCACACCTAACCTAACCTAACCTAACCTAACATAACCAAACTTCAAAGTGAGAGCAAAAATGTAAGAGCAAATGAGAGAGCACAAATAATAAACTTAGTTATAACCTAACCTAACCCACAGAAACCTCATTTAAAGATTTTAGATTTTATGTTTTAACATTTTAGATTTTTGATTTTTTTCATTTTACATTTTTTAGATTTTACATTTTACATTTTTGATTTTTTGTATTTTAGATGTTAGTTTTTTTTAGATTTTACATTTTAAATTTAAGATTTTTTGATTTTAGATTTTACTTTTTACATTTTCCGAAAAGAGTAAACTACTAGGTCACATACCTAACCTCACCAAACCTAACTTTGCCAAACCTAACTTAAGCTAATTCAAAGGCTAATGCACATACACAAAGTATATAAGGGTACAAGCAACTATCCTTATGCTAGTTTTATAGGTTACTGTACAATATGATAACTACCCCAACCGTTTTTTTTTTCATTTGTTGTTTACACATATGACAATTTTCCAATTCCCCATTTTCATTTTTTTAAATGTTAGTTTTAAGTTTTTCAATTTCATAACATGGAAACATGGATTTTGCATTATGTTGTTTACACATTTATCAATTTCACAATTTCCCATTTACAGTTCTTAAAATGTCAGTTTAAAGTTTTTCAATTTCATGATATAGAAACATGGATTTTCCAATTTGTTGTTTACACATTTGTCAATTTACCAAATTCCCATTTACAGTTTTTAAAATTTCAGTTTAATGGTTTTTTTTTATTTTGTCAATATGGAAACATGGATTTTCCAATTTGTGTTTTACATGTTCATTTTGCATTAGGAGTGGAGAGAGGTGAGTAGTAATAAAAAATGTACAAGCAGTTTCCATACGGTACAATATTTTTTTATTTAAATACATGTACACTATTTACACATAATACATTTTTATATATATTCCTTATTGTTATAAATTGTACACTTGTTTTTATTTTGTTTTCTATTTTATTTATTTTTGATTATGAATGCCATTTCTTATTTTGTTTTATTTTTATTTTTGTAGTGCTATTGTTTTATTTCCTAAATTGTTTTGTTTTATGTATTTGCTAGTTGCAGGCAGAAGATTTTGATATTCATAACTTAACTCTTTAAGCATGGTTAATGATTGAGTAATGACCATAGGCATGTGTACCTATACCATCAGCATCAATCACTCTTTTATCATCACCAGGACACAAAGCAATTTTGTTTAGTCTTATAGATGATATGTCATGTTGTTTAGAAGCGATAATGTTCATTGGTATTCTTTTTACATTGTTTTTCATGACACAATCCTTATAATCTTGAAAGCTTATACAATTTTTGACAACACCTCTGTTAATACCTTTAATCTTTTTGATTTCTTTACCATTTATGTCTAATGCATACATTTTAGCTCTAAGTCCAACAAATGCTTTTATAATTTGTCCACAAGCCTCGTCTTTAAATTTCCCCAACGTTTTCTTGTTTGATGTAGAGTAACATATGTGATTAGTAGGATAATCTGATGTGTCCAGGTGTTGTAGGAAATCCAACTTGTCTTGATATACATCTGGGGTGTTAACCAAATATATGAACGAGTCAGTATCCATATACATGAGTTTAATATTGTTCATGCCATAATAGGGTAGCAGGACATCATAGTGGTGGGAATACATGAGAGTTTTTGAAATATCCAGTATACACATTCCAATATATATAGGCTTATTGAATACAATGTTACGTTTAGACATGTGGAAAGCAGCTAGGTTAGGGCCATAAATTGTTCTGTCGATAAATGTCGGCTTTGCTATTAGCTTTTCTGCCTTTTTGCTGTCAGTCACAAGACGTATGTCTATTCTTTTACGGATATTTTCCATTGTTTTCCCAAAAATGGCATTGTTGAATAATTTGTACAGATTTTTCTCAAAATCATTTTTGGCTTGTTTTCGAAGGTTGTTATTAAAATCAACGTATGCCTTTAACCAAGGTCTTTGTTTAAACTTTAACACACGATGAATTTTTATCAATTTTATTCCATGATCTAAAGCCTGTTTTAATGCCATGTAGTGAACAACATATCGCCTTCGATTTCCAAGATGAGGAATTAGTTTTTTCAGAGACGAATCCTTAGGTTGTGTACACTCTGGTAGGAAAGGTAAATCGTTGTGTAGATCATGAAGGTCAGATGGGTAATCAACATCAACGTCTAGAATGTATCCCACAGGATCGTCTTTCTTTAGTTTTTCTAGATCAACAGTATCTGGAGAAACCCACTGAAATCCACCATAAGGAAGGGAGTGACACATAGCCCACCCGTATTGGTTGTTGGCATCATCATAGGTAATAAACTGCGATGGTTTCTCAGAATCATAGGTTTCCATGTATTTATTGTTAGCTTCAGCATACCGATGAGACACCTGGCATATGCCTCCACGTATTCCAGACTCGATTAAAAGAATCTGATCGTAATCCTGTAGCAATTCCAGTTCAATGCCTGTGTAAAGGAGCATTGCCTCGAAACTTAAACCAGGCGAAGTAAAAAAGTGTGCAGCATCCACTCGGTGTGTTTCTAGTGTTTTGTTTCTAAAGGTTTCAAAGCTGTCTGCAAGAAGGAGTACATCTGAAGTTAGGTAGAGGTCACTATATTCCCCTAGAGTTTTAATGTTGAACTGATTCCAGACACTTTTGGCATGTTCATAGTCTTCTTGACTAACATCTTCTTGACTTAATTTGTTAAAGAATGCCTCTTTTGGAGGTAAACACGTTTCACTTAACTTTTCCCATGAGTCAATGTAGTCATAACAAAATACCCCTTTACGAGTCATGAGCATTGCATTTTCTTTTCCAAAGTACTTGTCTGTTTCAGGGTATGATGTTAAGTTGGAAACTAAGTTTTCCAAACTACTCGGCATTAACCGAAACGTATCCACAAATCTAAGCTTAACATTTCCTACATATTTGGTAAAGGAAATGTACTTTTCTTTGGAGTTAGCGATAACATCCACTCTCTCAGTAGTACATCCCAATTGCTTTACAATGAAATTTGCGTCGTAGCCACTCATATTATGTAGAAACACAGGAACGGGGTTTCGTGTTTTACACCTCAAATTACAGTTATTGTGAGCAATTCCACGGTATTCCCCTGTAATATGGCAGTGGTCTCGAACTTTCCAGTCCTGTTGGGTAAATGGTTTTCGACACAAATAACAGGTTTCAGAACATTGGAACTCTGCTTCTTGAGCCTGAGTTAAGGCCTTTGGAACATTTAAGCTGTAAAGTCTATCAATTTCATTAGCTATTGAGATCAAACAGTCCATAAACTTTTCTGCAGCGTCAGGTCCACGATAAATAACAGGTTGGCTTGGAAGATTTGTCTTTATGTGTTCCACAGCGGGTGATGGTTTAACGTATATACCAAAGCTCATAGGAACATGACTCTGGTATGGCACTGTATAACTTGCTTCAGGATTGGGCAAACATGTTTGATAGGGTAAGAGTATACTTTCGAAATCTGCATAGATAACGTAAGGTATTCTTAGCATTTTTTCCACGTTTAAAAATTTGACAATGGGGTTTTTAATAGGCATTTCAACCCTAGCAATGTCATGCTGGACACACAAAGCTCTATGTTCTTTCAATTTTTCCATTCCTTGTTGTCCATATTGATTATCAAAGTGAGTAAAACACCGTTTACACGTATATATCTTATGTTCACGGCGGGTAATCTGATGTGCTACTAGTTTATCAAAATCTTTGATAAAGACGTAGTGGTTCTGGCCGGATGATGAACTTAGCAGAAGGAGGTCGCGATGGTCTTGCATCTCTTGATCCACAACCTTTAGAGGGAACAATTTGTTGTCTTGTTCCAATCCAAATACATTAATGGATATATCGTTGGCTTTTTCAAATTTGGGAATGTCAACTAGCGATGTAGGAAACGATATTACAGAAAAATCATACTTGTTGTCCAGGTCCTTGTATTTACTAATGCGATGAGCATTCTTTTTAACCAGTTTTGCTAAAATGGCATACATAAAACACTTTTCATCATTCAAATTTTCAGGATTAATGCAGGCTTTTCTTGCTTGTATAGCTGCTGGTAATGGAATATATGTGCTTCCACGCAAGGGATTGTACTTATTTATTTTCAATCGTACTCCTTCCACTGCTAACAAAGCCCAATTACTGCCTTTTAGCTCAGATTCCTCCATTTCCGTAGTTAACTTTGTAAATTGTGTTTCCAAGAAACTACTTAAGTCCGTTTCCAAAAATAGGGCCTGATTTCGTGTTTTAAAAGCACGATCTGTAATGTCATTGGTAAATGTATGAATGAATCTACATTCAGCCACAAGATTAACTTTTATCGACTTGTGCATTGCTAGTTCTTTCTGCATAGCTTGTATTATTTGCTGTTTGGACTCTTTAAGGTATGAATTTAAATCCTTGCACGTATCGCAACGAATGAAATAGGATTTAAGTCGACCTTCAAAAGATGTCTCATATTCAATAAGTCCATTTTTGTCAGGGACCAATGACAGTAGGTAATGTTTTGTAGGCTCTGCCTTTTGTCTTTTAGCTGCCGACACAACATTACAACATTCTTCATGACGACGTCCATTGTAGGCATTGTTGAATGTACTACCACAGGTCTTGCACTCATGAAATTCACCACACGATACTTCATGTCGCTTCCTATGATAGTCTCGAAGAAAAGTCTTTCCACACTCTTTACACATATAGCTAGGAATGGCTTCTTCCATTATGATTGTTGATTTCTGCAAACAGCTGCTTACTGCGTATCACAGGGCTAGAGGTTGGTCAGTGAGACGGTCTTTCACGATGTGAACACCGTGAGAGGTAGTAGTCAACTGGTGCTATTCTTGTGAAGGGTCCTCTAATATACCCCTAGTCTAGACCAACAGCTCTTTACAGCGTATGACAAGGCTGTAGACTGGACAGTGAGACGGTCTTTCACGATGTGAACACTGTAACAAGTAGTAGTCAACTGATTATATACTTGCTAAGGGTTCTCTAATATACAATAGTCAAGACCAACAGCTACTTACTGAGTAGTACAAGGCTGTACAATAGTTGTTTTGACAGTCTTTCACGATGTGGTCACTGTGAATGGTAGTAGTCAACTGATGATATTCTTGATAAGGGTCCTCTAATGTACACCTGGTTAAGGGTAACAGCTGTTCACTGCTTATGACAAGGCTAAAGACTGGTTACTTCAACGGTCTTTCACAATGTTAACACTGTGACAGGTAGTAGTCAACTGAAAATATTCTTATGGCCTACTCAAGGTTATCAGGTACTTACTGCATATCAAAAGGCTGTACACTCATGTGTGTTAGGCACTCTTTCTTGCTAAGGACCCCAATATTCCCTACACAAGGCTATACATGTTAGTTCTAAACACTTAGTGGTTAATTGTATATTCAATTTTTGTACAAAGCATATACGAGCACGTTTTTATGAGGTAAAACTTTACCAAATAGTCAAATGCGACACGCAAAGTATGTTGCCGCTATCTAGCGGTGACTATGAGAACTACTTGACCGACCAGCATGCTACCTAGCGCTCCATTTCAATACTCGCTCACTGAACGAACAGCATACTATCTAGCGGTCGATATCAATACTCACTCAACTACCAGCCTGCTACCTATCGGTCAATATAACAACTCACTCAACTACCAACATGCTACATGGCTTTTTTGGTCAGTTTTTTGTTGGCTTATGTTGGCTTTTATTGGCTTTTGTTGGCTTTTGTTGGCTTTTGTTGGCTTTTTGTTGGCTTTTGTTGGCTTTTGTATTAGCTCTTTTATATTTGCTCTTGTTTGTTGGGAAAGTATGTTGGTCTTGGAAAGTATGTCAGTCCTTTTTTTATGGCTGTAAAATGCTTACAGCCATGTTTGTAAGCAGCAACAACAACAACAACACACAAAATTCCAAAAAATATCGAAAGTACTCTAAGTTTTATCAATGACTCTCAACTCTTACACTTACCTCTATCCCATGCATAGTCAAAAATTAGTATATTTTTCAAATTTTTCAAAAAATATTTGGAAAGTAGGCTGTATCATTAAACTAAAAATCCTGAAAAGACATATGTTAACTCCAACACCTACTTCTATACCCCTCTCAGTCCAAAAATAGTGTATTTTTCAAATTTTCCAAAACATATTTCCAAAATGGGTTATATTTCCGAAATTTAAAAGTTTACAAAAACGTTTGTTTGACATAAACGAATGGCCTTTGCCCCCTCTACCGTCGTACCAAGTCCCAGGTCTCTAGGACAACAAACATAAAAATTTGAAAATGGGCTTATATTTCCAAAATTAGGAATTTTACAAAAACGTTTGTCTGACGTAAATCAGTGGTCATTACCCCCTCTATCCCCACACTAAGTCTCATGTCTCTAGAACAACAAAAATAAATTTTTGAAAAATGGGCTTATATTTCCAAAATTAGGAATTTTACAAAAACGTTTGTCTGACGTAAATCAGTGGTCATTACCCCCTCTATCCCCATACCAAGTCTCAGATCTCTAGGTCAACAAAAATAAAATTTTGAAAATGGACTATATTTCCAAAATTAGGAATTCTACAAAAAAGTTTGTCTAACGTAAATCAATGGTCTTTACCCCCTCTATTCACATACCAAGTCTCAGGTCTCTAGGTCAACAAAAATAAAATTTTGAAAAAATGGTCACTATTTTGGAAACTAGGAATTCTACGAAAAAGTTTGTTTAACATAAATGAAAGGTCTCTATCCCCTCTACCTGTAAACCAAGTCCCAGGTCTGTAGGACAAAAATGAAAAAAGTTCAACTGGGAAAGTAGGCGATTTTTCATAAAACCAAACATTCTAAAAAGTGTTCTATGGGTATAAAAGAATGGTCTCTATGTCCTTTATTTTTATAATAAAACTTTTTTATTTTTTGAGTTTTTTTGAAAAAGTTCAATTTTGAAATTTTTATATTTTGGAAACTAACAAGTTTACAAAAATGTTTGTTTGACATAAATAAATGGCCCTGACCCCCTCTACCAACAAAATAAATTTCAAGTCTCTAGGACTAAAACTGTACAGTAGTGGAGTAGTGGTGCTTCTAACCCACCCATTTTACATGCCTGAGGCTTAGTAGTGGGGCAAGGAGGGTTTTGGAGTGCGTTAGAAGCGCCACTACTCCACTACTGTACAGTTTTAGTCCTAGAGACTTGAAATTTATTTTGTTGGTAGAGGGGGTCAGGGCCATTTATTTATGTCAAACAAACATTTTTGTAAACTTGTTAGTTTCCAAAATATAAAAATTTCAAAATTGAACTTTTTCAAAAAAACTCAAAAAATAAAAAAGTTTTATTATAAAAATAAAGGACATAGAGACCATTCTTTTATACCCATAGAACACTTTTTAGAATGTTTGGTTTTATGAAAAATCGCCTACTTTCCCAGTTGAACTTTTTTCATTTTTGTCCTACAGACCTGGGACTTGGTTTACAGGTAGAGGGGATAGAGACCTTTCATTTATGTTAAACAAACTTTTTCGTAGAATTCCTAGTTTCCAAAATAGTGACCATTTTTTCAAAATTTTATTTTTGTTGACCTAGAGACCTGAGACTTGGTATGTGAATAGAGGGGGTAAAGACCATTGATTTACGTTAGACAAACTTTTTTGTAGAATTCCTAATTTTGGAAATATAGTCCATTTTCAAAATTTTATTTTTGTTGACCTAGAGATCTGAGACTTGGTATGGGGATAGAGGGGGTAATGACCACTGATTTACGTCAGACAAACGTTTTTGTAAAATTCCTAATTTTGGAAATATAAGCCCATTTTTCAAAAATTTATTTTTGTTGTTCTAGAGACATGAGACTTAGTGTGGGGATAGAGGGGGTAATGACCACTGATTTACGTCAGACAAACGTTTTTGTAAAATTCCTAATTTTGGAAATATAAGCCCATTTTCAAATTTTTATGTTTGTTGTCCTAGAGACCTGGGACTTGGTACGACGGTAGAGGGGGCAAAGGCCATTCGTTTATGTCAAACAAACGTTTTTGTAAACTTTTAAATTTCGGAAATATAACCCATTTTGGAAATATGTTTTGGAAAATTTGAAAAATACACTATTTTTGGACTGAGAGGGGTATAGAAGTAGGTGTTGGAGTTAACATATGTCTTTTCAGGATTTTTAGTTTAATGATACAGCCTACTTTCCAAATATTTTTTGAAAAATTTGAAAAATATACTAATTTTTGACTATGCATGGGATAGAGGTAAGTGTAAGAGTTGAGAGTCATTGATAAAACTTAGAGTACTTTCGATATTTTTTGGAATTTTGTGTGTTGTTGTTGTTGTTGCTGCTTACAAACATGGCTGTAAGCATTTTACAGCCATAAAAAAAGGACTGACATACTTTCCAAGACCAACATACTTTCCCAACAAACAAGAGCAAATATAAAAGAGCTAATACAAAAGCCAACAAAAGCCAACAAAAAGCCAACAAAAGCCAACAAAAGCCAATAAAAGCCAACATAAGCCAACAAAAAACTGACCAAAAAAGCCATGTAGCATGTTGGTAGTTGAGTGAGTTGTTATATTGACCGATAGGTAGCAGGCTGGTAGTTGAGTGAGTATTGATATCGACCGCTAGATAGTATGCTGTTCGTTCAGTGAGCGAGTATTGAAATGGAGCGCTAGGTAGCATGCTGGTCGGTCAAGTAGTTCTCATAGTCACCGCTAGATAGCGGCAACATACTTTGCGTGTCGCATTTGACTATTTGGTAAAGTTTTACCTCATAAAAACGTGCTCGTATATGCTTTGTACAAAAATTGAATATACAATTAACCACTAAGTGTTTAGAACTAACATGTATAGCCTTGTGTAGGGAATATTGGGGTCCTTAGCAAGAAAGAGTGCCTAACACACATGAGTGTACAGCCTTTTGATATGCAGTAAGTACCTGATAACCTTGAGTAGGCCATAAGAATATTTTCAGTTGACTACTACCTGTCACAGTGTTAACATTGTGAAAGACCGTTGAAGTAACCAGTCTTTAGCCTTGTCATAAGCAGTGAACAGCTGTTACCCTTAACCAGGTGTACATTAGAGGACCCTTATCAAGAATATCATCAGTTGACTACTACCATTCACAGTGACCACATCGTGAAAGACTGTCAAAACAACTATTGTACAGCCTTGTACTACTCAGTAAGTAGCTGTTGGTCTTGACTATTGTATATTAGAGAACCCTTAGCAAGTATATAATCAGTTGACTACTACTTGTTACAGTGTTCACATCGTGAAAGACCGTCTCACTGTCCAGTCTACAGCCTTGTCATACGCTGTAAAGAGCTGTTGGTCTAGACTAGGGGTATATTAGAGGACCCTTCACAAGAATAGCACCAGTTGACTACTACCTCTCACGGTGTTCACATCGTGAAAGACCGTCTCACTGACCAACCTCTAGCCCTGTGATACGCAGTAAGCAGCTGTTTGCAGAAATCAACAATCATAATGGAAGAAGCCATTCCTAGCTATATGTGTAAAGAGTGTGGAAAGACTTTTCTTCGAGACTATCATAGGAAGCGACATGAAGTATCGTGTGGTGAATTTCATGAGTGCAAGACCTGTGGTAGTACATTCAACAATGCCTACAATGGACGTCGTCATGAAGAATGTTGTAATGTTGTGTCGGCAGCTAAAAGACAAAAGGCAGAGCCTACAAAACATTACCTACTGTCATTGGTCCCTGACAAAAATGGACTTATTGAATATGAGACATCTTTTGAAGGTCGACTTAAATCCTATTTCATTCGTTGCGATACGTGCAAGGATTTAAATTCATACCTTAAAGAGTCCAAACAGCAAATAATACAAGCTATGCAGAAAGAACTAGCAATGCACAAGTCGATAAAAGTTAATCTTGTGGCTGAATGTAGATTCATTCATACATTTACCAATGACATTACAGATCGTGCTTTTAAAACACGAAATCAGGCCCTATTTTTGGAAACGGACTTAAGTAGTTTCTTGGAAACACAATTTACAAAGTTAACTACGGAAATGGAGGAATCTGAGCTAAAAGGCAGTAATTGGGCTTTGTTAGCAGTGGAAGGAGTACGATTGAAAATAAATAAGTACAATCCCTTGCGTGGAAGCACATATATTCCATTACCAGCAGCTATACAAGCAAGAAAAGCCTGCATTAATCCTGAAAATTTGAATGATGAAAAGTGTTTTATGTATGCCATTTTAGCAAAACTGGTTAAAAAGAATGCTCATCGCATTAGTAAATACAAGGACCTGGACAACAAGTATGATTTTTCTGTAATATCGTTTCCTACATCGCTAGTTGACATTCCCAAATTTGAAAAAGCCAACGATATATCCATTAATGTATTTGGATTGGAACAAGACAACAAATTGTTCCCTCTAAAGGTTGTGGATCAAGAGATGCAAGACCATCGCGACCTCCTTCTGCTAAGTTCATCATCCGGCCAGAACCACTACGTCTTTATCAAAGATTTTGATAAACTAGTAGCACATCAGATTACCCGCCGTGAACATAAGATATATACGTGTAAACGGTGTTTTACTCACTTTGATAATCAATATGGACAACAAGGAATGGAAAAATTGAAAGAACATAGAGCTTTGTGTGTCCAGCATGACATTGCTAGGGTTGAAATGCCTATTAAAAACCCCATTGTCAAATTTTTAAACGTGGAAAAAATGCTAAGAATACCTTACGTTATCTATGCAGATTTCGAAAGTATACTCTTACCCTATCAAACATGTTTGCCCAATCCTGAAGCAAGTTATACAGTGCCATACCAGAGTCATGTTCCTATGAGCTTTGGTATATACGTTAAACCATCACCCGCTGTGGAACACATAAAGACAAATCTTCCAAGCCAACCTGTTATTTATCGTGGACCTGACGCTGCAGAAAAGTTTATGGACTGTTTGATCTCAATAGCTAATGAAATTGATAGACTTTACAGCTTAAATGTTCCAAAGGCCTTAACTCAGGCTCAAGAAGCAGAGTTCCAATGTTCTGAAACCTGTTATTTGTGTCGAAAACCATTTACCCAACAGGACTGGAAAGTTCGAGACCACTGCCATATTACAGGGGAATACCGTGGAATTGCTCACAATAACTGTAATTTGAGGTGTAAAACACGAAACCCCGTTCCTGTGTTTCTACATAATATGAGTGGCTACGACGCAAATTTCATTGTAAAGCAATTGGGATGTACTACTGAGAGAGTGGATGTTATCGCTAACTCCAAAGAAAAGTACATTTCCTTTACCAAATATGTAGGAAATGTTAAGCTTAGATTTGTGGATACGTTTCGGTTAATGCCGAGTAGTTTGGAAAACTTAGTTTCCAACTTAACATCATACCCTGAAACAGACAAGTACTTTGGAAAAGAAAATGCAATGCTCATGACTCGTAAAGGGGTATTTTGTTATGACTACATTGACTCATGGGAAAAGTTAAGTGAAACGTGTTTACCTCCAAAAGAGGCATTCTTTAACAAATTAAGTCAAGAAGATGTTAGTCAAGAAGACTATGAACATGCCAAAAGTGTCTGGAATCAGTTCAACATTAAAACTCTAGGGGAATATAGTGACCTCTACCTAACTTCAGATGTACTCCTTCTTGCAGACAGCTTTGAAACCTTTAGAAACAAAACACTAGAAACACACCGAGTGGATGCTGCACACTTTTTTACTTCGCCTGGTTTAAGTTTCGAGGCAATGCTCCTTTACACAGGCATTGAACTGGAATTGCTACAGGATTACGATCAGATTCTTTTAATCGAGTCTGGAATACGTGGAGGCATATGCCAGGTGTCTCATCGGTATGCTGAAGCTAACAATAAATACATGGAAACCTATGATTCTGAGAAACCATCGCAGTTTATTACCTATGATGATGCCAACAACCAATACGGGTGGGCTATGTGTCACTCCCTTCCTTATGGTGGATTTCAGTGGGTTTCTCCAGATACTGTTGATCTAGAAAAACTAAAGAAAGACGATCCTGTGGGATACATTCTAGACGTTGATGTTGATTACCCATCTGACCTTCATGATCTACACAACGATTTACCTTTCCTACCAGAGTGTACACAACCTAAGGATTCGTCTCTGAAAAAACTAATTCCTCATCTTGGAAATCGAAGGCGATATGTTGTTCACTACATGGCATTAAAACAGGCTTTAGATCATGGAATAAAATTGATAAAAATTCATCGTGTGTTAAAGTTTAAACAAAGACCTTGGTTAAAGGCATACGTTGATTTTAATAACAACCTTCGAAAACAAGCCAAAAATGATTTTGAGAAAAATCTGTACAAATTATTCAACAATGCCATTTTTGGGAAAACAATGGAAAATATCCGTAAAAGAATAGACATACGTCTTGTGACTGACAGCAAAAAGGCAGAAAAGCTAATAGCAAAGCCGACATTTATCGACAGAACAATTTATGGCCCTAACCTAGCTGCTTTCCACATGTCTAAACGTAACATTGTATTCAATAAGCCTATATATATTGGAATGTGTATACTGGATATTTCAAAAACTCTCATGTATTCCCACCACTATGATGTCCTGCTACCCTATTATGGCATGAACAATATTAAACTCATGTATATGGATACTGACTCGTTCATATATTTGGTTAACACCCCAGATGTATATCAAGACAAGTTGGATTTCCTACAACACCTGGACACATCAGATTATCCTACTAATCACATATGTTACTCTACATCAAACAAGAAAACGTTGGGGAAATTTAAAGACGAGGCTTGTGGACAAATTATAAAAGCATTTGTTGGACTTAGAGCTAAAATGTATGCATTAGACATAAATGGTAAAGAAATCAAAAAGATTAAAGGTATTAACAGAGGTGTTGTCAAAAATTGTATAAGCTTTCAAGATTATAAGGATTGTGTCATGAAAAACAATGTAAAAAGAATACCAATGAACATTATCGCTTCTAAACAACATGACATATCATCTATAAGACTAAACAAAATTGCTTTGTGTCCTGGTGATGATAAAAGAGTGATTGATGCTGATGGTATAGGTACACATGCCTATGGTCATTACTCAATCATTAACCATGCTTAAAGAGTTAAGTTATGAATATCAAAATCTTCTGCCTGCAACTAGCAAATACATAAAACAAAACAATTTAGGAAATAAAACAATAGCACTACAAAAATAAAAATAAAACAAAATAAGAAATGGCATTCATAATCAAAAATAAATAAAATAGAAAACAAAATAAAAACAAGTGTACAATTTATAACAATAAGGAATATATATAAAAATGTATTATGTGTAAATAGTGTACATGTATTTAAATAAAAAAATATTGTACCGTATGGAAACTGCTTGTACATTTTTTATTACTACTCACCTCTCTCCACTCCTAATGCAAAATGAACATGTAAAACACAAATTGGAAAATCCATGTTTCCATATTGACAAAATAAAAAAAAACCATTAAACTGAAATTTTAAAAACTGTAAATGGGAATTTGGTAAATTGACAAATGTGTAAACAACAAATTGGAAAATCCATGTTTCTATATCATGAAATTGAAAAACTTTAAACTGACATTTTAAGAACTGTAAATGGGAAATTGTGAAATTGATAAATGTGTAAACAACATAATGCAAAATCCATGTTTCCATGTTATGAAATTGAAAAACTTAAAACTAACATTTAAAAAAATGAAAATGGGGAATTGGAAAATTGTCATATGTGTAAACAACAAATGAAAAAAAAAAACGGTTGGGGTAGTTATCATATTGTACAGTAACCTATAAAACTAGCATAAGGATAGTTGCTTGTACCCTTATATACTTTGTGTATGTGCATTAGCCTTTGAATTAGCTTAAGTTAGGTTTGGCAAAGTTAGGTTTGGTGAGGTTAGGTATGTGACCTAGTAGTTTACTCTTTTCGGAAAATGTAAAAAGTAAAATCTAAAATCAAAAAATCTTAAATTTAAAATGTAAAATCTAAAAAAAACTAACATCTAAAATACAAAAAATCAAAAATGTAAAATGTAAAATCTAAAAAATGTAAAATGAAAAAAATCAAAAATCTAAAATGTTAAAACATAAAATCTAAAATCTTTAAATGAGGTTTCTGTGGGTTAGGTTAGGTTAGGTTATAACTAAGTTTATTATTTGTGCTCTCTCATTTGCTCTTACATTTTTGCTCTCACTTTGAAGTTTGGTTATGTTAGGTTAGGTTAGGTTAGGTTAGGTGTGGTTAGGTTATAACTAAGTTTATTATTTGTGCTCTTACATTTGCTCTCACTTTTTTCTCATACTTTTTGCTAAATTTTTTTCGCTTGCAATTTTAAATTAGGTAGGTTACGTTAGGTTAGGTTAGGACAGGTTAGGTGAGGTTAGGTTAGGTGAAGTCAGGTTAGGTTATAACTTAGTTTATTATGTGTGCTTTCACATTTGCTTTTATATTTGCTTTGACTTTGAAGTTAGGTTAGGATAGGTTAGGTTAGGTTAGGTTAGGTTAGGTTAGGTGAAGTTGGGTTAGGCAGAATTGTTGAGGTATGAATCAAAAGCCAGCTCTTGTCAGTTTTGCCTCACAAGGCTGAGTGTACCCCGTTCCACTCATGAGACCAGAAATTAAATTTCTTGGCAGAGCCGGGATTCGAACCTCAGGAATGACCTCCAAGAATGCTAGCCACTACACCAAAAAGTGGACAATATAAGGCTGGTCTTGATTATACATGATCAATTAACAATTACCTAATAATAATAATAATAATAATAATAATAAATATTCCATTTGGCAACTACACGGCCGACCTCTCCCTGTGACGTAATCCACGGTCTCAGGCCGTGGCGGCCATTTTGCCCAATAGCCCCTGTGCCAGCTCTGAATGAAACCTCCATAAGAATAACATAGAGTGATTGCGCGCGGCGGCCATCTTGCCCATTAGCCCCTGTGCCAGAACCGGCTTATTTATCCTACTAATCTACTTACCTTCCGCGCTTCTCTTCTGCAAGCGGCTCGCATGTTTTCCAATTTTTCTTTTTTAACTCCCACTGTAGCATGAGGTTTATTTTTATTTTTATAAATTTCCAGCAGTAAACTGTAGCATTCATTTATCTTGTCTCTGTTGGAATAAATCTCATCTACGACGTCCACCGGCATTCCGCTCCAACATTCGAGGAACTCGACCATAGTCACTTTTTTCGCGTCCTTGTTCGTCAAATGTTAATCGACAAATGAGTCTTGATGGGTCGGTTGGGTAGTGAAGTAGTCCCGACTGCCCTTCATACGTTCCGACCCGTCAGAGAGAATGGTGGGGGTTAGGGCGGTTGGATGTATCTCCCGACACGACCATTCTAATCTAGGACCTGACAGTTTTCACCATCCGACAAGCCTACTCACGATCCAACTGTCGGGTCAACCACTGTCAGGCCCTAGATTAGGGTGGTCGTGTCAGGACGTGTGTAGGGCCCTAAAGCAAACGTCTGGGAAATCCCGTCCATCTGAGCAGGGCTGATCATCCACATAGAGTCAAGGTCCGACCACAGCGTACAAATTATGGAAAATTTTCATTCATTAATCGTGGTATTGATAATTGGAACTCATTACCTGCCACAATCTTAGAGCCTTTCCTCCAACATATTGATGTGTTTAAGAGAAGACTGGTATTTTGTGTAAATACTACGATGTAATTACTATAGTTCCTAAATTGCGAATTGTGTATATTGTGTTCGATATTTTTGTTGGTAATTGTCTGTAATTGTACAATTTGCCACTGGGGAATTACCCCCATTTGGAAATAGTATATATTATAATAATAATAATTAACTTATCACAGCGACGCGTTCACTATATTTCATTCCACCCCAGCGCTCGATGTATTTTACCGAGACCTGAGTATATGAAAGTAACTCAACGCAATTTCAACAACACACATAAAATCCATGTACAAACAGTACAGTGGATGACATATTTTGCGACTAATCTCAATGGGGCCATTCCTAGAGCTGGCGGGGTGTCGACAGGTCACGCGCGCACAAAAACAAGTGATATAATCTCTGACTTGTATCATAATGTGGCCTTGCGTTTCCTACCAGGAAAAGAGAAGTAGTTCTAATGTGAATTCTTTCAGTCATTTCTATTGTTGCTATGTGCCCACTAGATTTCCCAAAAACTTAATTGAACCCGTATAGCACTGCTCGATTTCCAATATTATAATTCAAGCTTCAGTAGTTAAATAGGACCTAAAACCAATAACAATAATAATATGTTTTTATTTATTTAGTGTCTTAAAGAAGAAATAACATAACTGAGTGATAACCCTCCAATGGACACACGGGTCCTTTGCATGCCCCAAGGCATTTTGCCTTTAATATAAAGTATTGTCGCTTAGACTGCGCATTATTACCACGATTAGATGCTGCTTTGTTTACCTGAATTTCAATTGTTGTTTGTGAAGGAATGCACTTAGTTAGAAATGTTTGATAACTTCAACTGCAAATGACTGTACATACTATAAAACTAAGTCCCTGTTCCTTGGATGTAACAGGTAATCTCGAGAACTACTTGATGGATTCTGATGCGGCTTTCACCATTCTGTAAAGGATTTCTCCAGGAAGGTTTCTGTAGAAAAGCATTCATTTATGACTAAAGGAAGCCGAGCAGTAACGATTTCAGTGAATCGAGCCGGAGAAAAACCTGCCGTCCGTATGCCTCTTAAGTTTACGCTTGGTAAACCGTTACACATATCTATATAGTATGAGTGTAAGAATAGTTCAGCATTAAAAGTTCTACACAAAAGTCAGCGAGTTAAGACTTCAGAGAAGAGTGTATGTGTTTGGAGTTTCGCTGTTCACCTCAGTTTTTCTGAATTGCGTCTGGGACGTACCGTCCGTGCGCCTTTTCAGCTTACCCTGGGCAATCCGCTAAAGAAACCGGGTGAAGCAGGGGCGGGTTGCTAGTTAGGTATGTATATTATTGCGAATGTTCGGATCAGTCTGTTTTATTTTTCCTTTATGTTTATGAGACATTTTGCTCTAGTTAAACAAGAAAGAATATTGTTTAATACATGTTGTCCTTGTGGCAGCCCTCGAATGAGAGACACATCCAAAAAATAAAAATAAAAACATGCTTCAAAAACCAAATGGTGAATTTAGTCCAAATGCAAGATTATATTCTTCTCTTTCTTAATTGAGGTAGTGGGGTATTGAAAGGCTACTAGTGCCCATTCACGTAATGTTTTTGACGTGCCCAGCCGTGTCTAAAGAACGGTTCACAGCGGCCATGGAATCTCGGCGGTGACGTTGAGAAAAATGTGAACATCTGGAAGGAGACTATGTTGAGAAGTGACTCAGATTTCATCTCTGTGGTATAGGCCTACGTGGTTCGTGTGTGAGTGAGATAGGATACCTTAGAACAGGCGTTCTCAACCTTTATGAGAATGTGAGCACCACCCTCATGCCATAACAATTACCCGAGGAACATTAAATCGAATATAATAATCATAATAAATCAACAAACATGCTCCTATGTTTCCATTGCCGATCTCTTTCTCCCTCAGAAGTACTGTAATAGCTAGAGATTCACCAGGAATGCTGCATTTTCTGTATTAAAATCCTTCAGTTTGCCTTCCTTCGGAGGCGAAGTAAAGCCGGCGGTCCCATGTCATAGATTTATGGCATGTAAAAGAACCTTCCACTGATTAAACTTGTGTGAAGCTCAATTGTAGGTTAGATTTCGTTGAAACGCTCTATCAAAGTTCAAACGTTCGCCACTAAATGTCAATGACATTTAGTAGCGAAAATTGGAACTACTTGAAATTGAATGGAACTTGTAGCTCACCCCAAGGGTGTCCGCATTTAAGCAGCTACAGCCTTTGGCGAGCCGAACATGTCCTCGGACACTCCCGGCACTAAAAGCCATACGATAAATAAATAATAAATAAGTAATAATAATTTGCTTGCATGACTCATGCAGATAAGATAATTTTACGTACTGTATGGACAGTCGAGCTGAATCAGAATATTTCTTTAGCGGCTTCGGTGGCGTAGTTGGTAGCATGCTGAGCTTCTATGCCCAAGATCGCGGGTTCAAACCCGGCCGAAGTCGTCGGATTTTTTAAGAGGGTTAACAATCCCTCGGAGGGGAAGTAAAGCCGGCGGGCCCATGTCATAGATTTATGGCATGTTAAAGAACCTTCCACTAATTACACCTGTGTGAAACTAAATTAGGTTAAAATGTAAATAACGCTCAGGTTCCTACGTTCGTCGCCAGGAGCCGACTGCGAGGTCGTCTAGTAGCAAAGTTCTGAACTAGTAGTCTTTGACGTTGGCCTTTGGCGGCAAAAGTAGGAACTTCTTGAAAAATTCAAAGTCTGCAGTCCTTACATGAATTAAGAAACAGATGACGCACACTAATAAACACCGGTTATCAGACAGATTCTACACACACCCAAAGTACATGAGGCTACATGACCGCATTGTCGCATCCCCTAAACTGAGGAACCAACCAACCGAAGAATGGATATCCGAGGAGCTTGTGCTCATGAGCACGTTTTATTTCGTATGACGGGAGCACCAAATTTTATTTAAAGAGCACCGAGGTGCTCGCGAGCACCAGGTTGAAAACTCCTGCCATAGCACTTGAATGCAGCACATAAATCCAATATAATATACTTCATCACCGTAATTAATTAATTATTATTAACGAGTATCTAAACACAATTGTATTCCATCGTGTGCTCTTCAATATAATGAACAGCGCAGATAATTGTTGAGTTGATTGGAGTACACACGCGTATAACAGAATGAAAGTATGTTTTATATGGGTATTCATGCAGCTTACTCGGAGTGTGGTTGTTACCATATATTTAATACGTGACTTAACGCTATATTCCACATGCAAATGGAAATGTTCCCGCGCTTGCATTCACAGACTTGCATTCCGTTGCCTTCATACCTCCATCAAAATGCTAATCGACCTACGTACCTCTGAATTCGCCGTTAAGCTGATTTCAGAGTTTAACTAGCAAATTAATGTTGGGGATATGTGCTAAGATACACAGGTTATGGAGGAAATGGATGCAGCTTGCTCAGGAGTACGAACTGTTGAAGAGAATGAATTAAGTGGAGAGCTTTGTGCAGCAGTGGGCTGTACATAAATGACGATGATTATATTAATATTATTATTAATAATAATATGGAAAAGAAAAATGTATATTTCTAACGACACGGATAATTTTGTTAAAGCCATATACTCTAACTTATTTACGTGTTTCATACTTACGTAGTTATGATGATCGTTAACCATTTGAAAGTCCATGATATTTAAAACATCGTTCGCTTGACGATCGAAACTGGTCATCCAAGTGACTTATTAATCTCATGTAAACTTTGTTTCAGGATTAGGGATCCACCCATCACAATTAGGTACAATCGGGTTGACCGACTGAAAAACATTCAATTTTGAACACTTCATTTCCCAAGCAAGACATCTTGTATCCGCGGCTTCGGTGGCGTAGTCGGTAGCATGCTGAGCTTCTGCGCCCAAGATCGCGGATTGAAACCCGGCCGAAGTCGTCGGATTTTTTTAAGAGAGTTGAAAATCCCTCAGTATGCCTTCCTTCGGAGGCGAATTAAAGCCGGCGGTCCCATGTCATAGATTTATACCATGTTAAAGAACCTTCCACTAATTAGACCTATGTGAAGCTAAATTGTAGGTTAGGTTAACCTTTAAGTTGTTAGGTGGTTTAAAATTACATAAGTGGTTAGGTGGGGTGCTGAGATCACCCCAAAGTTTTGCTGGGATATCTCGGAGATACATTTTTCTGAAAATTTCTTACTTATTTTGCATACTATTCACATCCTTTTAAGCCAGTTTTAATTACCTTACAACAATAAATTAATTCACTGAAGAAATTAAAGCCTTTGGAAGATATACCTATATTTTTTCGTTGCTTGATTCTACATGTTGCTATTTCAAGCATTTTGCGTTGGCTCATTTCTTAGAAAAGTTCAGTTTTGTGTTTTACTAATCTAAACATAACACACATCCATAAAACAACACAAAATTAATGATATTCTGTTTTACAATGAGAAATTTTGAAAGAGAAGGAGACTGATAATCATTAGTAAAAATTGGAAAGTTTCTATCTTTAGTACCAAAGTTCATGTAAAAATCACTCACTCTTGTAAATATTACATTATATTTTTAATACACTTATGTCACGAAACCATTACTGAAATCTTATCAGTCATCAGTGTCATCAGAGGAAGAATCATTGCAGCACGTGCGGCATATATCGTACTGTCCATATGATTCAGGCACATGAGCACTTGACATCTGTAGCAGAAGTGTATGGTTTTCTTGTCTGACTTCTTCAGTTTCTTCTTCAAGCATTTTCCTAATACGCTGTTGTTCCTTATCGGAAGACATGGTAAGGCAAACAATGCTTCTACACAGAACTGGGTGTATAATCTAAAAAGGACTTGACCAACAAAGATATTACGCAAGTTGTTAGGTGGGGTGTATACAGCACCCCAGTGTCAATAAACGTTTATAGCATTCAAACAGTTTGTTACTTATGGCCAACAATGAGTTTATTTCAAATGACAATGTTCGGTAAGAAGCTACTGAGCCCGCCACCATCATAGCCAACTTAGTAACTTTACAACATAACAAATAATAATGCTGGGGTGTTGTGAGCACCCCACATAACCACTGGAGGGTTAAACATTTGACAAACGCTCTTAGGTTCCGACGTTCCTCGCCAGGAGTCGACTGCGATGGCATCTGGTAACCAGTTCTGAACTAGTAGTCGTTGACGGTTGCGTTTGGCGGCAAAAGTAGGAACTACTTGGAAAAATTCAATGTCTGCAGTCCTTACTTGAATTGAAAACAGATAAAACACACTAATACAGTCATCACAATTAACACCGGTTATCAGACAGATTCTACACACACCCAAAGTACACGACCGCCTTGTCGTAGCCCCTAAACTGAGGAACCAACCAACCATCTTGTATCCAAGAAGTCTCCGTTCGTAGCGGCCGAGACTTCCTTGTGGAGACTCAGTTCACTGTTTTTCTACTTCCCGTAGAACGGGGAAAATAAGGGAGCGGATTGAAATAATATTTTCTTTGACACGATTTTTACCCATATTTTCACTTTTCTCTTTTACTATTATCTTGAGAGTATTACAACGTGTCCTCTGGCTATTCTGTGATGACGGTTCGTTTGACATCACTCAAGCGGTATAGTATATGCGTGATGCATCCCTCAGAGAGATTTGCGATGAGAGAGAAACAACTTGAAATTGAAAGAGGAAAGCAGAAAGAAAGCAGCACAATAGAAGGAGCGCGCGTTATGGATCGGCGTCGGCATCGCAGCCGCGTGCGTGCGTGCGTGTGGACCAACTTTCTCTCGTAGTTGTAGTCGCATTTTGCTCAAGACTGCTCGGTTTTGCATTCGCCAGCCATTGTTGTGTTATACTCAGAAGTTTCTATTAAACTCTCCAGCACAACCCCTAGGCTATACCCCTCCATTTCCCCAGGGGCTCATAACTTGTGATGTTGATGACGTTATTATCATCATTAATAACAATCATCATAATGTCAATAATAATAATAATAATAATAATAATAATTTTTAAAAAAATTATTTTATTTTTTACGTGGGAATGTAAAATTTTACACCGCGCACTTGAGAAGGGTCCGCGCTCTTCAAGCGTGTGGGATTCTTACCCACTAAAAACCACACCTTGACCTCTTGACAAAGATCCATCCTGGGATCACTTTCGTATTACTTCAGGATGGAGTCATTTTCTTTGCTTCACAAGCACCTTCTCACATCTCTAATCATACTCAATCCGCGGGTTACAGACTTAATCGCCTAAATCGTGCAAGTTCCCACCCGTCTTCTTATGACGAAGGGCCATCTCAACGAAGAAAGCGACCGTATCCCAGCTGAGATGGTTCCTCAGCATAATTTCAACTACACACATCAAAAAAAGTTTTGCATCACCTCGGTTCCCAGATCTCCGGCATATAGACGTTGACTGTGTATATTGTATCAAAGATACAGTCCCTTTGACTGTTCATAGATGTCACTAAAACTGCTCAAAGATGTAAACAACCATGCATGAGCAGGGCCTTTTAGACGGAGGGGGTACGACAGCCGATCAGTTCCAGTCATTCCACCAGGACGAAGGTACGCTGCTCATGTTGTCTGTAGTTCTACCATGCCTAGAAGGTCAATACCGCAGTTCGATCGCGTCCGCATTGTTACTTTGTGTCAAGAAGGGCTCTCAACAAGGGAAGTTTCCAGGCGTCTCAGAGTGAACCAAAGCGATGTTGTTCGGACATGGAGGAGGTACAGAGATACAGGAACTGTCGATGACAGGCCTCGCTCAGGCCGCCCAAGGGCTACTACTGTAGTGGATGACCGCTACTTACGGATTGCCGCTCGGAGGAACCCTGACAGCAATGCCACCATGTTGAATAATGCGTTTCGTTCAGCCACAGGACGTCGTGTTTCAACTCAAACTGTGCGCAATTGGCTGCATGATGCGCAACTTCACTCCCGACGTCCATGGCGAGGTCCAGCTTTGCAACCCCGACACCATGCAGCGCGGTACAGATGGGCCCAACAACATGCTGAATGGACCCCACAGAATTGGCATCACGTTCTCTTCACCGATGAGTGTCGCATATGCCTTCAACCAGACAATCGTCGGAGACGTGTTTGGAGGCACCCTGGTCAGGCTGAACGTCTTAGACACACTGTCCAGCGAGTGCAGCAAGGTGGTGGTTCCCTGATGTTTTGGGGTGGCATTATGTGGGGCCGACGTACGCCACTGGTGGTCATGGAAGGCTCCGAAACGGCTTTACGATACCTGAATGACATCCTCCGACCCATAGTGCACCCATATCGGCAGAATATTGGAGAGGCATTTGTCTTCATGGACGACAATTCTCGACCTCATCGTGCACATCTTGTGAATGCGTTCCTTCAAGATAACGACATCGCTCGACTACAGTGGCCAGCATGTTCGCCAGACATGAACCCTATCGAACATGCCTGGGATATGTTGAAAAGGGCTGTTTATGGACGTCTTGACCCACCAACCACTCTGAGAGATTTACGCCGAATTGTCGTTGAGGAGTGGGACAATTTGGACCAACAATGTCTTGATGAACTTGTGGATAGTATGCCACGACGAATACAGGCATGCATCAGTGCAAGAGGACGTGCTACTGGGTATTAGAGGTAGTGGTGTGTACTGCAATCTGGACCACAAATGCTGAAAGTCTAGCTGTATGATGGTACAACATGCAATGTGTGGGTCTCATGAGCAATAAAACGAGCTGAAATGTTGTTTGTGTTGATCTCTATTCCCTTTGTATTTAAAGGTTCCGGAACTCTTGGAACCGAGGTGATGCAAAACTTCTGTTGATGTGTGTATATAGCCCAGCGTTATTGGACCAACTTCAGTTTCAAGTCGTTGTTATTCCGCTGCCCAACGAGCGCACACGAAGAACGTATGATAATCTCGTTAGTTCTCGTAGTAAATACGATATTGAGTATTTGTTGTATTATGCTTTCGGAGATTTTGAATTTTAGTTGTATCTGCTATGCTTTCGGAGATTCTGAATTTTCGTTGTATCTGCTATGCTTTCGAATATTTTGAGTTTTTGTTGTATCTGATATGCTACCGGAGATATTGAGTTTTTGTTGCATCTGCTATGTTTCCGGAGATATTGAGTTTTTGTTGTATCTGCTATGCTTTCGGAGATATCGAGATTTTGTTGCATCTGCTAGGCGTTCGGAGATAATGAGGTGAGTTTTGGAGAATAAGGCAACAACATTTTGAAAGCGAATAAAAACCAATTGCATCATAAAAGATCCTTTTTCTTTATTCTTGCTACTTTTTTTTGTCGTATGGCCTTCTGAGAGGCCTAGTGCAGGTATTTCTAGTCGACGCCCGTGGTTGACCTGCGCGTCGGGATGAGAGATGGAATGGATGAAGATGAATGAAACAGGGCAAGGATGTGGAAGGACGCGGGCGTGGCCTGTCGGAAGGTACTGTCCCAGTATTTGCCTGGTGTTGACAATGGTAAACCATGGAAAACCATTTCAAGGTTGGTCTACAGGGGGATTTGAAGCGTCCACCGAGTCAACAGAGAGCTTGGCCCCTCGACCTAACGCTGCGCTTTAGCGATCGTAGCCAGCGCTGTCGGTAATCTTGCTACTCAAAACGCATAACAAATATGGTCAAACATTGAACAATGAAACCTCAAATGGCTGCAGAGATATTGAATGTTTTGTGGAATGTGGCTTATATTTGGAATCCCGTAACAAAAGGAATGCGACTTATCTTGGTCCGCTTAAACACACGCCACTGCCTTTATGATATACAGTATTGTATTTGTCTAGCATTAATCTCATCCCATGCGAACTGTTATTTGAAGAATTATTGTATTAAGCAAATTGGGCTTTTTTTCGTGGTACATTTTCTGCAGACCATGATGCGACGTATCCAGGCAAATATGATGGCGATGTAGACGAGTGAATAACAGAGAAATAACGTGATGAGCGCCTAGTGAAAAGAATGTGAGAGAGAACATACATCAGTCCACACAAATTACTGAATTAAAACAATGTACAGAGAGTGTGTGTGGCGAGGCGAAGCGACTAGCCACCGCAGTCAGAATAAAACAAAACTTTTGTTTCTGTTCTGACCCCACGGGAAGGAAGTGTTCAAACCAGAACACACAGTTTTATCTGCGTTAAAATATGCTACAATCCCTCCTGATCTAGGATAGTGGTGTTGGTGATAGTTACCCATGCCTGAATGATAGAGAATATAATGAAAAATGGCATTGTTTTTTTACGGTATAACTCAGACTTTCCTGTGTTTAAAAGAAAAACTATCATCCGCTTCCTGGCGCAATTTTATAAGTCTGTACAGCAGACGTTCTCAGCCTTTTTGAGACTGTGGGCACCACTTCTTGCCATACCAAGTACCCGAGCTATTTTCTCACGTCGAGCTGATTTCAAGATTTTTTTTGTTCACATTAATCAAAATTGTAACAGAACTGCTTTTTTTGCTTTTTTTTATATTTTTAATAATTTAGATACTTAACATTAGAAATAGTTTTGAACATAACCTTTTTATAAGTTTAAGTATCAGACTTGCAACTTCATTTATTATTAATTACACTTTGCTGACGAAGGTCATAATCTGACCAAAACCGGTGCATGTATTATATGAATATTAATTTTATTGGCTTAAGGTATTATTTTGTCGTAATACATTAAATTTTGTCAAAAAGGAGCACTTTGTGTAGACATACTGTAGTTATATTTATGTCTCTTCGTATTATTATTGTTATTATAATGCAACGAGTATAGATGCGTCTTTCTTTGCTTTTCCTGTCTCTTTCCCCCCTCACAAGTGCTGAAATAGCTAGGAATTCGCCACTCACCAGGCATGCTGCAACTGCTAGCATGAGTCATGCAGATAAGATACATTTACTTGTGGACATTTGAGTCTAATGAGCATATTTCGTATTACTCATAAAACAGGGATTTCCAATAATTTTTACTGTGGATTAAACATACTATTGCACAAAATAAAAAAAATTTGACTGTCAAAACTTTTCATGAAATGAGAACACTATTATTCCGGTTCGTGCAACCGAATTTGAACTGAAGAATGGATCTCGGGGGAGCTTGTGCTAGCGAGCACTTTTTGGCTCGTATGACGGGTTGAGAACGTCTGCTCTTCAGGGTGTTTAAATATCTCTCACATGTATTCTAATTCTAACAACATTCCCTTCACTCCAGGTTATTCCATCATCCGGCACTCCAATTCGCAATGTTTTACGGCGAATAACATGACGGTTTAGATAGGCTAGATGAAGGGGGGCAACATTAAGATAAACATGTATTGGAATAGGATGTACTATGTGCCATATCCTCAATAAACCAAGGCCGATACACAGCAGTATTAAAGAGTTCAATACGTTTCCAATAAACCCGTTTAAGCTTAAAGAGGGCTGTTTAGTTAACGCGTGGTGGGAACAAGATAGGTCTTCAATAGTATAAACAAGTTAAAAGTCCCGCCTGATCAATACTTTTATAAATAAAGATCACTGTGTGGTCATTAATGGGACATGTTTCGAGGCCTAAATAATAGTTTTGGCCCCTTCTCAGCCGATATGACAGAACGATACAAGTTTTTTTTTGTGTGTAGCACTTAAAATTCCCTTAAGATTGAATCTTGTATGGTGCACCATAAAGAGAGATTGAAACATTTACGCCTAATATGAGTAATGTCAAAAGTCTTATGAACTAGGTCTATAGACAAGATTCAATTTTAAGGGAATTTTAAGTGTTACGCAAAAAAAAAATCTTGTATCATTCTGTCATATCGGCTGATGAAGGGGCCAAAACTATTATTTAGGCCTCGAAACATGTCCCATTAATGACCACACAGTGATCTTTATTGATAAAAGCATTGATCAGGCGGAACCTTTAACCTGTTTATACTAATTTGTTTATCAATACGGAACCAGAATGAACCTTTTAAGTTCTAAAAAAAAGTCTTCAATAGTTGATGTCCAGACTACTCTAACATACATATTGTCTGGAGTACTAGACCTGGCCGACACAGAAATATCTAACAAGCATGACGGACAGAGACACATAGGATTTCTAGATCAGACAATGAAGTGGAGAGGAACAAGGGGCCAGCCCCACAAGGAAAGCTCCCGTCCATCGAGCCAGTGAGGTGAGAAAAGTGAGATGGCTATAACGAGTTCTTTCATTAGGGGGTGTAAACTGATTCGTAGAAATAAGTCCAATTCCCATCCGTTGCCTCGCATGGCAGGAACTGTTCTGTAAACCCTACTGGAATCTCTCGGTAAGGACACGATATCGACCCAGGTACATAATCTTGCAGAATCCCAGTCCGTGCCATTAGCTGGGGACATAACAATATAACAGCATAAACAAATAGATTGAGAAACACAGGTGTAAAGTGTAATGCTACTTTTCTGTTAATATTTTCCATTCAGTCGTACCGGAGTGTTGCAGGCGACACTGTGTCATTTCTCACCTCGTCATCCCCGACCCTCACTCTGCTTGATCGAGTGCACCATCTTTGAGGAACAATGGCCATGTTCCCACGGAGCTCTCGGATGAGCAACACTGTATTTGCTTATATGAGGGGATGTTTTTCGTCAGGCCTGTGCTCTTAGCGGGTTGAGTGCTCTGTTTGCTCCACGGTTAGTTATGTGGACACGAGTGAATCGGCTGCTTTCCCTCTTTGCTGCCCCAGATACATCATAGAAACGTTAGTTCCTCATTTATATTTCGAATCTTGGAAATTTCGCTAGATACTGACCACGATAGTTAGTTAGTTATTGTTGTTTTAAGGGGCGCAACTACGAGGTCATCTGCTCTCTGACCACGATATCTGAGTGCGTTAAGCCACAATCATTTAATTTTGTATAATAATAATAATAACTAGCCATACAAATCCCATAAGGGCTGTGACCCCCTGCTTTGCAGGGAATTGCTCAGTTTTAACTCATCAGGTGAACAAGTCCTGAGGAGCATTCGGGGTCAGTCTTTCTGATTGGGCCTTCTATATAGATGTGTAGCTGATTAAAGATTAAGTAAATTATATTACGCTGGTATAACATTCGCTACAACAATCTGTTAAATAGAAACATATTCGCTAATTTCTGAGTCTGGTGATATCAAGGCCTCAAATATCCATTAGTATCATGAAACAATTTTGTATATATACCATTAATTATTAAATTTGGAATTATACACACTAGATATTTTAAAGATGGGGTCAAACTATAATATTAATTGTGATTTTGGCTTAAAGACACTCTAGTTGTGACAATACCCCTAAGGTAGTTGGATAATAATATTTATGTTCGACGATGTCGAAATGTAAATATTATATGTCAGAAAACTGTATCATAATTAGGGTCATTATAACACTATTTTCATTATGAAACAGTTTCTCCCACCAATCAGAGCTCAAGAATCAGTTGTGTGACCAATTAGGTAAGGATAGCATCGCACCTACGCTGTCTTCCACGGCCTTGTATTTTAAATTTCACTGCGTAGCTCTTGTCATAGTGGGGTATTTGAAGATGCCATGGTGAAATACAAGGTATTCTCTGCGTCCCATGCGCTCTGTTCAGTAGCCTACATAAAAATGGCGAAATCTGGGCAGATATATATGAGTATTTATGTTCGAACATAAAATAGTTATAATTATCGTCGAACATAAACAGTCGTATGCAACTAGCCTATAATGGTAATTAAGACACTCGTACTCGTATCTTAATTATTGCCATTATAGGCTTGTTGCATAATATACTATTATGTTCGACCACGGCGAAATGTAAATATTATATGCCTGAAAACTGTATCTTAATGAGGGTCATTATAGTACAAGTTTTCATTATGATATAGTTTCTCCAACCAATCGGAGCTCAGATTTTTTTGACCAATTAGGTAAGGATAGCTTCGCACATGCGCTCAACGCGCTCAAAATCAATCATGTCGGACATGAATTACATGATTTGAAAGTTCGCAATGCAAAGGATATCGGATCAACCATTGTAGTTACAATCCGAAACACAAAGACAAAATCAGCATGAACCTTTACGGTAACAAGAAAATACTATGACGTTTCCAAGAAATTTATGAATCTACGTCCAGAAGATTGCAACACAGCATCCTTCTAAGAGGTGCGTTCAAAAATAACGAGCCGGAGACTGTAATGCGCAAACCGGTGACGACATGGGCTAATCGTGGCGTGTGTAACGAGGCGTGGTTCCGACCAGAGCGTGGAAGGTCTCAGCTCGTCGCTAGAGGGCACGCGTGCACGTCACGTGACGATACAAAGCGAGTAGCTGCATGTATCAATCGTCCAACCAAGACCAAGACAGTAGGCCATTCGACATGCTTCCTGGTGTGGTTGAAGCCTGTGGGGCACCCATTGGGAACACACTTTGCGCAAGTGCAGTCGTTCCTTCATGATGGTGTGCACATTTCCGACGCTCAATCCGACCACGGCGGCTATGGCGTTCACTGTCACTCGGCGGTCCTGGGTAATGAGTGTATCAACCAGCTTGACGTCATCGGTAATGTAGGGGGGGGGGGGGGGGTGACCCAGACCGGGCATCATCGACTAACGACACCCGTCCTTCCCTGAAGCGCTTGTGCCACGCCTTGACCCTTCCAAGGGACATGCAGTGTTCGCCGTACACTTGTGACATTCGGCGATAAATGTCCATTCATCCTACTCCTTCCGCTGTCAGAAACCGAACAACACCTCTTTTCTCTTCTTTTCACGCCTCCATGTCACTGTTTGCAATGCGACTGGCAGCGTTGGACGATTGATGCACGCTGCTGCTCGCTTTGTATCGTCACGTGACGTGCACGCGTGCCCTCTAGCGACGGGCTGTGACCTTCCACGCTCTGGTCGGAACCACACCTCGTTACACACGCCACGATTAGCCGATGTCGTCTCCGGTTTGCGCATTACAGCCTCCGGCTCGTTACTTTTTGAACGACCTTATATATAAATTACCGACATGGGAAGTGCACCGTCCCATATGTTCGCGTATATGCTTGGTGGTGAAAATTGGAAACCACGAAAACCATTTTCAGGACGGCCGAGGTGGGATTGGAACCTACGCTCTCCTGTGGCCAGTGAGACTCGAGGTAGCGCGTTATCGCTCTCGGCCACCGCTGCCAGACCGGGTGAGTTAGCCGTGGTCGTTACGGCGCGGCTGCAGACAGTCGCTCACATCTGGGAGGTGAGGAGGTTTTCTGTGGTTTCCCGTCTTCCTTCCTGGCAAATGCCGGAATTAGTCCCTAACTATAGGCCACTGCCGCTAACTTCCAATTCCTCGTCCTTACATTCACACTTTCCTCCCCAGACATCACTCCACACGCGGCGGTACTTGTAGCTCACCCCATGGGTGTCCGCATAGAAGCAGCTACTAACTCTGGCGAGCCGAACATGTCCTCGGACACTCCCGGCAAAAAAGCCATACACTTAAAAATAAGAAAAAAACGCGCCAGTTTATGAACGATTTATTATCATTCTTAAAGTAGAGACAGTATATTGATATCTTATATGAATCAGGAGATTTTGGAATGGATATAATTATAACTAAGATGATTAACCTTGTACACTAGAAAGAGCAGATGATTGCCAGGAGAAGCAATAATTAGCAGTCGTGAATGACGGCGACTACGATGATGATGTGATCGTAATCGAATGGCCTCAGCTACCTGGTCCAGATCTTTTGAGTTGGAGCCATTTAGACGATCTTCTCTTCAACTTCCACTCTATCTCATCTGGCATCGAAACCGGAACTTCATTGGGTGGCCTATGGCTGGGATTTAATTCAGAAATCGGAATTCTTCGGCGGGCTATGGAATCATGAAGTGGACACTTTACTACTGGTCCACTGAGGATGCTATATTGCTATGTAAGTGATTACTTGTTGTTGGTCTTCATCTTCGAGTTGAACTGCAATGAGCCTGATGTCTTGCCTGCTCCTTGGAGGCTGCAGCTGAGTTGGTTGACCGCCTCCCGTGAGCATGACGAGTGCAATACGACGTCCCTCGCCACCCCTGCTGAGTAAACAAGTGCTGCCAACATCGATCCACCCAGCAGTATCCCAATGAGCGGAAACACTTCGTAAGCGGCACGACCGGTCCGTGTATAGTACATTCCAAACTGAGGTGAAACCCTGTGTTTTCATTGGTTGAGTTGTGGAAAACCTACTGGAGGGTCAACTGCGGCTGCCTTCTTCCTAATACTCACCGTAATTACAAATGCGCATTGTAATACAGCCATCACAATAACGCAGTTATCCAAAAAATTCTACTCATAATCAATTACACGGGGCTAAATGACCACGATGTCTAAGCCCTTGCCAGGGTGGGTGAGTGGTTATCGTGTCGGTCTACTAACCCCAAGCTTGCAGGTTCGCTCCTGGCCGTAGTAAGTGATTTTTTTTTCGAAAGGCGGCAAAAATGTGCGACACGCATGTCATACGATGTTGGCATGCCAAAGAACCCATTTGAATTCAGTAGGCCGTGTTCATAATGGCAAAATTAATCTCGGGAGTTTCCGCCAACACAAAGTTCCTAATTTCTTTACTAGAAAGCGCTTTAGTGTTCAAGGAGCTTAGATATCTAACCTCCTTGACTTTCATAGTGCTTCAAGGAACAACGATAATCGACATGCAAGCTACCCTCTGGGTGTCAAATAGCAAAGCTTGCACCCGGCATCCGAGGCCATACGATATTATTATTATAACCCTTCAAATGAAACAACAACAACAACAACAAAGTAGTTCAAGTGTCAAAACTAGATAATGGACAGTGGGAATTATAACGCTGTAGAAAAATGGGTGGTTGTTGTTGTTGTTGCTTTTGTTGTAGTAGTTTTGGGATAGTATTTACAAGAACGTTGGCATTTTCAGTAACTTACAGAGGGGGTGAAATTATCATGGCAATCCTTAATAGAACCAATTCCTTTACAATGGAGGATGTAATTCGAGGCAGAGTCTCCATTGCAGGGCCTTTATTTGTTGTATTTTGTTATGTTTTCAACAAAATGTGCTACAAGAGATCGTGTACAAACTAATGTCGTATGCATTTACGCATTTAACGCATTATCTTTTTTTTTAGACAATATATATTACAAGACCAATCTTTAAGAAAGCAAAACGTGTGTTGTTGGAACTTACCATGTCCTAAAACCAGATATCTCGCCGTTTCTTCTTTTGTTACAAGTAGTGTTACAAATACGTGAAATATGAGGAAATATTTCACAATAAATTATCGACTGGAAATCATTGAATGAAATGAAAATCCACAGCCTGCTTCCAGTCTCCGACCGGGTCAGGAAGGGAATGAATGAAGCCCCCATCTAGCGGCGAGGATATGAACTGTGCCGGCTGCCGAGGCCTGACGCACTCCTCTGGGGCAATGATTAAATGAATGACAGATGAAATGAAATGATAGTGGAGAGTGTTGCTGGAATGAAATGTTGACAGGGAAAACCGGAGTACCCGGAGAAAAACCTGTCTGCCTCCGTTTTGTCCAGCACAGATCTCACATGGAGTGACCGGGATTTGAACCACGGACCCAGCGGTGAGAGGCCGGCGTGCTGCCGCCTAAGCCACGGAGGCTTCATCGACTGGAAATCATTAATTTAATTAAATTAAATTCCAGTCACGTCAGCTAAATTGGCAGCCAAGACTATTTAGGTCCCCCCCCCCAAAAAAAAAACACATTCTCTTCTAGGACAGAGGTCCTCCAAGTGGGGGGGCATGAACTTACCATAGACAGGAAGCTCCCACTACCATTCAAGTATAATAAACTCGTACTTTTGCTGTCTTATTTCACAAGAACTGACCAGTAAATCCTGTCAGCAGAAATTCTGAGAAAAGGTGTAGAATATTTCCCACACAGCACCCTTTCACCCGCTACCCGCGGTGATCTCTCCTTACTAAACATTAATGACAATAAGCCGCTTGACAATGTGAACGCCACTTCCTTACAAGAATAGATTCTTCAGCATTATTGAACTAATTAAAAGCAACACAGGTGCCACAGCCAAAGAGCTAATCGGTGGCGTAGTTGGTAGCATGTTGAACTGATGTGCCCAAGATAGCGGGTTCAAACCCGGCCGAAGTCGTCGGATTTTTTAAGAGCGTTAGAAATCCTTCCTTCATGGGGAAGTAAAGCCGGCGGTCCCATGTCATAGATTTATGGCATGTAAAAGATCCTTCCACAGACTAAACTTGTGTGAAGCTAATTTGTTAGGTTAGATTTCGTCGGAACGCTCTATCAAAGTTCCAACGTTCACCACTGGGTATCATTGATATCTGGTAGCGAAAGTTGGAACTGCTTGAAATTCAACGGAACTTGTAGCTCACCCTAGGGGTGTCCGCTGGAAGCAGCTACAGACTCAGGCGATCCGAACATGTCCTTGGACACTCCCGGCACTAAAAGCCATACGATAAATAAATAAATAAATAGTGAAATAAAACAAAATTTGTTCAATTCCAATGAATGCACATGCAGAAGTTGTTACTGTAGTCTTATAAGCAAGAGGAAATAGTTAACTTCCAACACCTTGGAGTAATACAAATCTATGTTTTTTTTTTTACAAAAAGTTCTTGAACTTTGATGTGTTCTAGGAATAGTAAATTGTGTGTTATTATTACTATTATTATTGTTATTATTATTATTATTATTATTATTATTATTACCGTATTATTATTATTATTATTCTTATTATTATTATTATTATTATTATTATTATTATTATTAATATTATTATTATTATTATTGTATCTGGTAGTTGCAGTAATTAGACAGATGTAAATACTATAGATCTTGTGGTCCATTTTTTTGGTGCCTATGAGAAGTGCTAATAAAGGAAAGAGGAATAAGGGGGAGGGGGACGCACTCGATATTTCATGTTTCAGAAGGGGGCGCGACAAAAAACGTTTGAGAAATCCTGTGAGGGGATACAGGAATCTATACATTGTTGAAGGTTTTATGAACCGAGTAACAATAATGGTTATAAAAAGCAAAAACATTTACTATTATAGGAAAAAATGTGAGAAAATTGCTGTATTGATTAATAGATAATAAATCAAAATGTTCAGAAAATTTTATGCAAATATGTAAAACTTTTATTTTACCAAATTATTTATAGGCGGCAGCACGCCGGCCTCTCACCGCTGGGTCCGTGGTTCAAATCCCGATCACTTCATGTGAGATCTGTGCTGGACAAAACGGAGGCAGACAGGCTTTTCTCCGGGTACTCCGGTTTTCCATGTCAACATTTTATTCCACAACTCTCTCCACTATCATTTCATTTCATCCATCATTAATTTAATCATTGCCCCAGAGGAGTGCTACAGGCTTCGGCAGCCGGCACAGTTCATATCCTGCCGCTAGATGGGGGTGCTTCACTCATTGAATTCCCTGACCCGATCGGTCGACTGGAAGTAGGCTGTGTATTTTCATCTGGTAGTTGCAGTAATTAGACAGATGTAAACACTATAGATCTTGTGATCCATCTTTTTTGTGCCTATGAGAAGTGCTAATAAAGGAAAGAGGAATAAGGGGGAGGGGAACGCACTCGATATTTCATGTTTCAGAAGGGGGCGCGACAAAAAACGTTTGAGAAATCCTGTGAGGGGATACAGGAATCTATACATTGTTGAAGGTTTTATGAGCCGAGTAACAATAATGGTTATAAAAAGCAAAAACATTTACTATTATAGGAAAAAATGTGAGAAAATTGCTGTATTGATTAATAGATAATAAATCAAAATGTTCGGAAAATTTTATGCAAATATGTAAAACTTTTATTTTACCAAATTATTTATAGGCGGCAGCACGCCGGCCGCTCACCGCTGAGTCCGTGGTTCAAATCCCGATCACTGCATGTGAGATCTGTGCTGGACAAAACGGAGGCAGACAGGCTTTTCTCCGGGTACTCCGGTTTTCCATGTCAACATTTTATTCCACAACTCTCTCCACTATCATTTCATTTCATCCATCATTAATTTAATCATTTCCCCAGAGGAGTGCGTCAGGCCTCGGCAGCCGGCACAGTTCATATCCTGCCGCTAGATGGGGGTGCTTCACTCATTGAATTCCCTGACCCGATCGGTCGACTGGAAGTAGGCTGTGTATTTTCATCTGGTAGTTGCAGTAATTAGACAGATGTAAACACTATAGATCTTGTGATCCATCTTTTTTGTGCCTATGAGAAGTGCTAATAAAGGAAAGAGGAATAAGGGGGAGGGGAACGCACTCGATATTTCATGTTTCAGAAGGGGGCGCGACAAAAAACGTTTGAGAAATCCTGTGAGGGGATACAGGAATCTATACATTGTTGAAGGTTTTATGAGCCGAGTAACAATAATGGTTATAAAAAGCAAAAACATTTACTATTATAGGAAAAAATGTTAGAAAATTGCTGTATTGATAAATAGATAATTAATCAAAATGTTTGGAAAATTTTATGCAAATATTTAAAACCTTTATTTTACCAAATTATTTGTAGGCGGAAGCACGCCGGCCTCTCACCACTGGGTTCGTGGTTCAAATCCCGGTCACTCCACGTGAGATCTGTGCTGGACAAAACGGAGACAGACAAGTTTTCCATGTCAACATTTTATTCCACAACCCTCTCCACTATCATTTCATTTCATCCATCATTAATTTAATCATTGCACCAGAGGAATGCTACAGGCTTCGGCAGCCGGCACAGTTCATATCCTCGCCGCTAGATGGGGGCTTCATTCCTTCAATTCCTGACCTGGTCGGTCGACTGGAAGCAGGCTGTGGATTTTCATTTTCATTTGTAAGGATATCCATGTCATTTTAATTCAAATTGATTCTATTATTTTACATTTTACAAGCATACTTATCCGTTAGATATTATATTTTCATCGTTCTTACTCATTGTTTTTTCAGTTTCTTCATTTCACCTTGTATATATTTAATTTATTTAATCCCATTTCTCATTAGTTTTATTTAATTAATTTCTTAAGGTAAATTGCTATGAAGTTCCCATTGTTGGACTGAATCATGGACTAGTTTGAATGATTCGTGTTGATTTGCGGATCATTTTAATTAATTATAATTAAGGATATGGCTATTTGCTTTACCGCAATAATTTAGCCACCTGTGTAAACTATGGAATCGTAGCGGTGAAAAGAACCTCTGATACGATTGTTTAGGGGTTTGCTCTATAGGCGTAATTAGGCCAAATTCAGACCGGAACGGCGGCGTGAGACTAATTGAATACGTAGTACTAATTCAGCCCAGTGTGGCGCTATAGTACACAGGGTAATTGAATGACGACAAGGGAGAGGGTTAGGATTGTCTCCAGGCGTGCTAATGCCTGCCCCCCACTATAAACACCTCAGCAGTTTACAGTAAAATCGCTAATATACTCACCGAATTCTGGAGACCTCAATAATGGCTGCCGCATCTCTATTAAGAAGTTCAGTGACAATTGCTGGAGTGCAATTGAATTCAAATGCAGTAACGATATAACAGTACTATAGAGACTCACAGTGTTCACAAGACTACCCTTAAAAAATGTTATACTACCAAACCTACACTGCATCCGCCTCGTTGTGCAGTGGCTAGCTTTCTTTGCAGTTGCCCCTTGAGTTCCGACTTCGATACCCTGTTCTGGGAAGAAATGTATTTCTGATCTTTGGAATGGGGTACAATCAGCCTACTGAGCCATCACTGAGAAGAGGTGGGGATTTGATTGCTGCCTCACCCATCCTAAAAGAGGTTTACCGTGATTTATCACTTGTACTCCAGGCAAATGCCGGGATGGTTCCTAATTTAAGGCCATGGCTATTTCCCTTCCAATCCTAGTACCAAGTAAAATACACACACTTATACAGAGAGCACAATGACACACCTATTAAAGTACACGGGGCTAAACGTTCACAATGTTACAAGCCCCTAAATGAATTAACAATTACACCACCAACTACCCCTAAACATGAACATAAGACTCGTCCAGACCTTGATACTCGCTATATATAACTATCCTTCCACAGACTAAACTTGTGTGAAGCTAAATTGTTAGGTTAGATTTCGTCGGAACACTCTATCAAAGTTCCAACGTTCACCGCCAGGTATCATTGATATCTGGTAGAGAAAGTTGGAACTACTTGAAATTGAATGGAACTTGTAGCTCACCCTAAGGGTGTTCGCTGGAAGCAGCTACAGATTCAGACGAGCCGAGCATGTCCTCGGACACTCCTGGCACTAAACGCCATACGATAAATAAATAAGTAGGTTCTACAGAAAATAAAAAATAAGAAACTTCACAGAGCCTTAAATTCCTGCATTAGGTTTATTTTTTCCTTTACATCTTCCGCACATATGTCTCCTCAACGTTCATGGTTAAAAGTAGAACAACACAGAAATATGAATAGCCTATATGTATATTTATCTCACAACTTGTCAATGAAAGTACATCTCACTATTTTTCTTGTAATTTTCATTTTCTCTCTTCCTTTCATGATCTTCACACACGATCTGGATCTATAATAATTGCAATAATTCTACATCATTAGTATGCCTTCAGTAACTTCTTTTATCGTGTCGGAAACTAGAATTTGGAATAATTATCCTCGTGACGTTAGAAATTGTACATCCTTAACAACATTCAAACGTGCACGTAAAGATTTCCTCCAGATTTCGTAGACCAACTAGAACAAATGTGTATGAATGTGTGATTGAAAGACTATAGCAAAACTTTGTTAACATGTCATAAATTGTTATTATGTAAATGGTATATAGATTAGTTAATATTATAACATGGCAAACACATTGTCACTTCAATTGTAGTATTTCAGTTGGCTTAGAAAAGAAAATCCACAGCCTGCTTCCAGTCTCCGACTGGGTCAGGAATGGAATGAATGAAGCCCCCATCTAGTGGCGAGGATATGAAATGTGCCGGCTGCCGAAGCCTGTCGCACTCCTCTGGGGCAATGATTAGATGAATGACAGATGAAATGAAATGATAGTGGAGAGTGTTGCTGGAATGAAATTGTGACAGGGAAAACTGGAGTACCCGGAGAAAAACCTGTCTGCCTCCGTTTTGTCCAGCACAGATCTCACATGGAGTGACCGGGATTTGAACCACGGACCCAGCAGTGAGAGGCCGGCGTGCTGCCGCCTAAGCCACGGAGGCTCTTTTCAGTTGGCTTAGTATTTACAGTAAGTTTGGTAGGTCAAAATGCCATATCTGAGTATTTATTTGTAATAAGTTGCATTGTATGTGGTTAAGTGTAAAAGAGGATCAAGAGCCTTAACTTCGCCACAATAAAGCCATCAATAATAATAATAATAATAATAATCATAATAATTCATTGATTTCGTATCAGCCATCTATGGACCGCGTCATTCCAACTGTCTCATTCTTCGGGCTTTGATTTTTGCCCAGTGCAACCGCAATCGTTCTCGGTGGGTTTCCTTCCTTTCCTGGGTTGTCAGCCTTGGTTTTTCTTGGAAACGTTGGCACGCTTGAAGTTTTCTCTTCAATGGGATGCACTCCTGAACGGCACCTGATGTAATCCCCACTTCTTTTACAGTATATCTCTGTCTAGTTCAATGAACCAGGCCCATTTGGTTTTCCTCTCCTGAAAGTAAGTAATGATGCGATCGTTCTGTCTTGCTGAGCTCATTCGCTTCACATGTCCATAAAGGTTAATCCTTCTTTCCCGGAGTATACATGAGTATACAGTTCACTGTTATACCGTCTTCTATATTCCCCATTATCTTTGACGGGACCAAAGTTCTTTCTCAAAAGTTTCCTATCTTTGGCCGTGAAGCCTTTCTTGTTCATCGTGAGGCATTCGGAAGCCTACATGACCTCAGGACGGACGACACTTCAGTAACGATTTAGCCTTGCTTTGAAGGATAATAATAATAATAATAATAATAATAATAATAATGGGACGGTCCTAGATTCAGATGGTTGGTGAAGAGACATCATTTTGCTGCAAACTCCCGAATGAGAGTCATCACTGCACAGACAGCAGAAAGGAAGAAAAACCATAAAGGGAGAATGAAGAGATTTTTGGAAGAGAATAAAGTTAATTTAAATTCATCTGTGAAATAGGTTTAATCGCGCTCCTTAGTTGGGTAAAACGCCGTAAATTAATAATAATAATAATAATAATAATAATAATAATGAATCAAGCAACAAGAACAAGAAAAGTGAATCCCTGTTGGAAGATTCTGGTTTTAGTTAACTAAATCAAAAGTTGATGATTATCTAGAAACTAAACTTTTGCTGCATACTTGTATTTTGTAGGGATATGGACCTAAATAATACTCTGGGTTATTTATTGACAAATGCTTCACTAAATCCCGACTTGACTGTACCTTACTTTCCTCAAGCCTCTCGAATAAACGATGAAATTCCCTAATTGCAATCTAGTCCCTGAATTACAAATGGATAGTGGGCGTGAGAGTGCTAGAAAAAAGACAGGAGTCCATTAAATCGAAACGTTAAAGTTTTTCCTTGTTCTTGCTGTTTGAGAGATAGCGCTTGACTCACCTCACAAGCGGTAGGGAATGTAGAACGGCTTTTGTTTTTAGCTAGCATACAAGTTGCGATCGAAACTTTCCACAGAAATTCAATTACGGCTTCTCCTCTCCATTCTAGTGTACGCATTACAAACTATCCAATTTAAACTTGCCTTGCTTCACTTGTGTGCTTCGCCTTGCCTTACACCGTGTTCTAAGGAAAATAGGAACAAGCTAAGGTAAGGTAAGGGTGAATTGTTCGACGTAAGAAGAGGGTTAGAAAGGTTTTGATTCAAGTCAGTTCAATGCAGAGAGCCAAAGAAAAAATGGCAAAGAGAAGGGGAACTTTCCCGCCACCACGTGTCTGCAAACAAAAGCTCCTTTGGATCTACTTCTCCATCTGCGCCCATTTAACATGCTCGCTTATTGTGTGATGTCTGCTCCTTTCCAAAGTGGAACGGAATCGACTTGAGAAAAGTCGAATTTTAGGATACTAAGTAAAATAGCACTTGCTTAACAACTTCTAACGACAATAACACAAGCGTACCAGTTTCTCAATTTAGCTATTCTGTTTTTTTTAGCGTATGGCTTTTAGTGCCGGGAGTGTCCGAGGACATGTTCGGCTCACCAGAGTGTTGTAGTTGCTTCTATATGGACACCCATTGGGTGAGCTACATGTACCGTCGCGTGTGGAGTGTTGTCTGGGGAGGAAAGTGTTAATGTAAGGACGAGGAATTGGAAGGTAGCGGCTGTGGCCTATAGTTAGGGACCAACCCCGGCATTTGCCTGGAAAGAAGATGGGAAACCCCAGAAAACCATCTTCAAGGTTGCCGGCGGGGCGATTCGAACCTCCTCGCCTCCCGGATGAGAGCGACTGCCTGCAACCTCGCCGTAACGACCACGGCTAACTCACCCGGTAGCTCAGGGTGTATCTTAATTATACCGACAAAAAAAATCAGGAACGCTCTGCGTGTTATGTAAAAGACGATGCCGCAATCGGATTGGCGGAGAAAATTTTTCCCTCCGAGAAAATGAGGTTACTTTGTTACTTCCGGGCGCGCGATTCAAATCTACGACCTCGCCGTATTTGCTGAGCTAGAGAGCAAGCCGCTGGCCACAGCTGCGCTTCACGCAAGGGAAGGGAGTGTGATAGGAGACAGAGATATGCTGGCGGGCATGCGTCAAGCCGAGGCGATCGAGGAAACTTGCGCATGCCCGCCAGCATATCTCTGTCACCTTCTATCACCCTCCCTTCCCTTGCGTGAAGCACAGCTGTGGCCAGCGGCTTGCTCTCTAGCTCAGCAAATACGGCGAGTTCGTAGATTTGAATCGCGCGCCCGGAAGTAACAAAGTAACCTCATTTTCTCGGAGGGAAAAATTTTCTCCGCCAATGCGATTGCGGCATTGTCTTCTACAGAACACGCAGAGCGTCCCTGATTTTTTTGTCGGTATAATTAAGATACACCCTGTATATGTATTGGTAATCCCTCTATCGTCTTGTGTAATTTTTAATGTAATGTGACGTTTCTGTCCCAGATTCGTTCTTTTTTTCATTTCATCTCACATTAACTCCTCTCATGAGATTGGCCACAGGTATGGCATCCGACGGTTGAAACCACCCGGCACATGGAAATCTCCCCTCATCTCCCTCCATAAAAACTAGAACAACAAGAGGTGAAAAATACTCAGGAAACTATTACTAAAAATTAAATTCTTACAGTAGACAACAAGATAAAATGCACGTAGCTATTCAAGTAAGAAATACGGAGAAGAATAATCGTTGCATGTTATACCGTTCGTTGTAAGTCGTGAGTTGGCATCACTGCGAGTTACTTGGTGTTGTATCGGCCGCCTAGTGCAGCAGGTTAATTGCACGTGAGCTGGGAATAGTGATGAGGATCAGACCTCGTTGCGGTCTAGCCTCATCTTGGAACCCTGTCTCTTGTATGCTGCCACACCGCAAGCGGGCTGCTTCCCTAAATCAATTTGCTAGGCTCTCTCAGCGTCAGTCTCAGAACTCATGTCTTAGCAACCATGGTACACATACAGTCCTGTACTCGAGTAGAAAATTGAGATTCACAGAAAGTCACCTGTCAATCTTACGGGTCAACTTAGGATACTATTATATTACAGTGGAACGTGGCTAATTCGAATTTCTATAATCCGAAATCTTCTTTAATTCGAATTTTTCTCTTGGTCCCTAGCATTTTATGTACAATCAATGCTAAAAAATCGTGGTTAATTCGAATTATATTTTGGATAATTCGAAGTTTTTATGTGTAAAATGCCGATCGGAGGCCAAACAGTTGGGTCCGAAAGACAAGATGGCGACACGGATCTGGCGATGAACTCGTGGAGGAAGTTCCCGAGAAAACTGTTCCGAGTGCAGCCCAAGTAACAAACCAAATCACAGAACTTACGCGTTTATTTGAAAGTAGAATTCACGTAAGTGATCTGTTTTCAGTTCCTTAAATTTGTTAGACTCTTTTGTGATGGCTTAGAGACTTAATTGTAGGAAACAGGTAGAAATCTGAAACTTCCTTGAAAAACAGTAGATTTCTCTAAGACTTAACTAGATTGCAGGATTACTATTGTCGTTAAATAGGTAAATAGTACATTTTGGTTTTATTTTATCATTTGAAACTTTTGAGGTTATTCACGATACAGTCATTATACAGCTTAATAAAGGTTCTTGGATGAAAATTTAAAGTTTGAATATTTTCTCTACCCTTTTCAAAGAACTTTCTTAATTCGAATTTTTGGATAATTCGATTTTTTTACTGGTTCCTTGAGGTTCGAATTATCCAAGTTCCACTGTATATTATTAGCCTATTTTCAATTTTGAAAAAATAGGCTTATGAGATCACCTTTTGTCCGTGTGTGTGTGTGAGGTGTGTGTTTTGTTACGTCTCACCAATCCAACATGGCGGCTGTGCGAAATATTTCACTAGCATTCAATATCTCCGAAGCTATTACCGATATCGCCCTGAAATTGTGTACGGTGATAAAGGGCACTACTAGAAGTTCACCTATGAGACTTTCAAAAACCTGGTGACTACAAAACCAACATGGCGGTCAAGCGAATTTTAGACTTTTAAATAGACTTTTCTTGCGATTTAACTATCCAAACGTAATGAATCTTGGTACAGTAAATGTTTATACACATTGTAATTCACTAGAGTCTAAATTAGTTCAATTGTTTACATAACCTCAAAATGGCGGCTGTGCGAAATATTTCACTGACATTCTATATCTCCGAAACTATTACAGATATCACCCTGCAATTTTGTACGGTGATAAAGGGCACTGATACAAGTTTACCTATGTATATTTATAAACCTGCAAAGTTCAAAACGAACATGGCGACCAAGCGAATTTGAAATGTTTTAATAGACTTTTCTCGTGATTTAACTCTCTGAGTGCAGTGAAATGAGGTACAGTAAATGTATTTGCAGATTGTAATGCACTTCCATCTAATTTAATTCAATTGTTTACATAACCTCAAGATGGCGGCTGTGCGAAATTTTAAAATTAAGTTTTTATTTCTTGTGTCGTAATCATGCGATCGAGGTGAGAGTTTGAATAATGAACCTAGGCAATAATTGCCCTTGAATGGTACATAATTCTATGGCCTATATATATAACAATCCTAAATGGCGAGCTTCTGAAATATTTAGACAGTTCTCAATATCTATGAATCTTTTACAGCAACCAAACTGATTTTTTTAATGTTCATCGAGACTATGAACATATGTTCACCTAAAAGACTTTCAGTAGCCTGGTGAGCACAAATCCAACATGGCGGCGACGCAAAGTATAAATATTTAAATGGACGTTTCTCGCGAATTAACTATCAGAGTGCCGTGAAACGTTGCGAGTTAAATGCTTATACAAATGTTGATCCACTGGCATCTAATTTATTTCAATTGTTTGCATAATCACAAGATGGCTGCTGTGCGTAAGTTTAAAATCTCGTTTTTACTTCTTGTGTTCTAATCATGCGATTGAAGTTTGAATACCACACGTACACAATAATCTTAATGTAATAGTACAAAAATAAAAATCCAAATTGGCGACCATCTGAAATATTTATACGGTTCTCAATATCTACGAATCTGTTACAGCAATTAAACTGAAATTTTGTATGTTGATAGAGGCAATTAACATTAGCAGGATATATGAAAATAGGCTGTATAGTTCTTCACGGAACTACTTGTATTTTTTTCTTAGGAAGCGGATATAGTGCGATGAAATTGGTACCCTAAATTAGGCTACTTATCCTAAAAGTGCTTGCCACGGTGGGTGAGTGGTCAACGTGTCGGTCTACTAACCGCTCCTGGCCGTGGTAAGTGATTTTTGAAAGGCGGCAATAATTACGACACCATGTCATAAGATGTTGGCATGTAAAAGAACCCATTTGAATTCCGTAGGCCGCGTTCATAGTGGCAAAATTAATCTCGGGAGTTTCCGCCGACACAAAGTTCCTCATTTCTCTACTAGAAAGCGCTATAGTGTTCAAGGAGTTAAGATATCTAACCTCCTTGACTTTCAGAGTGCTTCAAGGAACAACGAAATTCGACATGCAAGCTACCCTTTGGGTGTCAAATAACAAAGCTTGCACCCGGCACCGAGGCCATACGATATTATTATTATCATTATTATTATTATTATTATTCTAAAAGTGGTATCAACGATTAAATGTTTCTAGGACATGTGGGGTGTTTATGGAAATTTAAAAAAAAGACAATGTGCATTTCCGACTAATGGTTACCTGTCTCCAAATACTTATTTTAGGGTTCTTTATCAACTGTATAATTTTCATCCTAAAGATTGGAGACACATTTTAAATGAATCGTTGTTGAAAAGTGCTATAACTTAGCTCAGATTGAGAGGAAAGCCCAACGTTTATTGACTGACCTTCAAGCTTCCGATTCACTCAGCATCACTGAAGAATGGAAAGAATGACATAACAATAGCGATTATTATTGTCTTTGAAATAAAATTAACACCAGCTCCCTTGTGTAGGGAGGCATGTTTGTCTCTTACTCGGTGGTTCTTGGTTCGAGCCTGACTCCGACAGAGACTTAATATCTGACGTGAAGACTGAATCAGGTTACACTCAGGCTGACGAGGACAATCGAGTAGCTGATTTTTGTGAGCCTTCCTTCGTGTACGTGTCCGAAACGTTCTGGGATAGATTCCTGGCTTGCCAAGAAATGTAATTTAATGCGGGTTTGAGGATAGGAACGCGGTACACTGAGCCTCATGAGGCAAAACTGAGAAGAAGTGCGTTCAGTTCCCACAGGAGCCGTCCTGGCAGTAGTTTACCCATTTCTGTTCCAGGGAAATGCCATGTTGAATTTGAACTTAAACCCACGGCCACGGCCGCCTCCTTCCTTGCCACAATCATAAATACGCACACTAATACAGTCATCACAGTAGCACAGGTTATAACTAGAGCCCTGCGCGGATAAACCAAACGTTATCCGCATCAGCCCCGCATCCGCACAACTGTTATCCGCTCCGCATCCGCACGACTTTTTTCCGCTTTCCCACGTTTGTTATCTGAATCTACTGGCATTACAACATTATTCTTAATTAGCTAAAGCATAAATTAGTAAAGCAACATACTGTATTTAGGCATTTGAGGAAAAAATCGTTCCCTTAGGCTTTGTATGTCATGTGCTAGGCTGAAATTGCAACCCTTTCCTGTCCGGAGTGTTAGTTATGCTTAATTACATAATTTGAATGGGATTAGCTTACTGTCGACCAAAATATTATGTGCACTCTAGTTTGAAGGTTATTTGTGAAGTAACCAGTAGGCCCATATAAAATCCAATAACATCATAATTTTTTTGTTATATTTCACGTTAGTTCATGTAGGTTTGGAATTTTTAATTTATATTTTAATATTTTTTTATCGCAGTTGAAACACAAAAAGTGCCCGTTTTCAACCATGCGTCACATTTAAGAATTATCTCAACAATCCGTCATCAGATCGAATCTAAATTTTAACACAATATACATTGGAATGCTGTTTAACTGGTTTATTAATTTCAAAAATTTGTGCTACCAAGAAACAAAGTTGTTATTATTTTTGTAAGAAACTTTTTCTCGGCTCAGGGTGGTTGGAAAATGTAGTTCTTGGTGGCGTTGTAATCCTTATACATAAAAAGGTTATGCTGTATGACTATGAAATACATACATTAATTCACTTATTTTATATCGGTTTGTTTTTGTACGGGAAAATAAAACATGGTTCAGCAGCTAGCCGATACGAGGGAAGCTATACAGCGTTGCCCGTCAATTCCGAGCGAGGCGTGCCATGACACGTGATGGGCTCCATCTCAGCAACGCTCTACAGCTTACTCCAAACATTATCCACAGCTTATCCGCTATCCGCGCAGCCATGCAAACTATATCCGCATGGCAAAAGTTTTGTGGATATCCTCTCAGGGCTTTAGTTATAACTAGGAAAAAGTTGTCCGATCCTTGTAGGCTGTGGTCCAGGCAGGATATCTCCCGACGTTTCACTGGAAACTGCGTCCGGCACCATCAAGGATTCCGCTCCTTTCGTTAGTCAGCAGTGGAATGGAAACCTTGATAATACCGGACGCAGTTTTCGGTGAACCTGCCTGGACCACAGCCTACAAGCCCGGACAACTTGTATCTACAGTGGTTATGAACGCTCGCCGTGTAAGCCTAAGCTGTTATAACTAGGGCTAAGATTCGAGCATATTTGCATATTTTTTTCCTGAATAGTACACATTGAAAGAAGCCTTTCGGTGGTGTTTTCACCTCTCTGGGACCAACAGAATTGAAATTTATTGAGCATATAAATGCATAAATCCGCGGTTTTCAGAATAGAAGCATATAAATGCATATTATTGTGGTTTTCGTCTAAATAGTATGTTTTTCTTCGAATTCCCCCCCGAATTTGGGCCCTGACCATTCTTAAGGTTCGAAAACAGAAATAATTATTGAAAAGCCTGTCTGGTGCGAATAATAGAACCGCAGGGTTTTAACCTTTAGTGAGGTCGTTCTCGTCATTGAAACTTTTATTGACGGATTTAAGAAAATCATTCAAAACTGAAAACATAGAAAAAATTCTTATTGTACAGACCAATGCAGATCTACTTCATTGACTCGCCTAATTCTGAACATTTTGTAAATGAACTTTTAAACGGTAACTTTTATAAGGAAACTTCTCTTATATATAATTGAAAAACTTGAATGCGAGTATATTGTAGTGTATCATACATACAATTAGAAAATAAAGCTCGTATATAAAGGTATGTTATTGGTTTTTCGTTTCACTTTCCTTTCTATAGTTTTAAGGGTGTTTTTCGAGCATATTCTGCAAATTTAACCGCATATAATGGTTCTTTCGATCATATCTATCGAGCATATAATGGGTTTTTCGAGCATATCTATCGAGCATAAAACACGTGGTTTTCGAGCATATCTGGAGATTTTATCGAGCATATCGATCCGAGCCCTAGTTATAACATAGGTTACCATACGAACTCTATATATACACATATTCAAGCACATAGGGATGCCCCCCAGAGGCTCACATCTAGTGGGACGTGGGTTGGTGCCCACGGGGCCCCAGCTGAGTCCGGCATTGCCTCCACTTACTTGTGCCGGGGTCCTATCCGTCTTCTTTCCTGTCGACTTCACTTGGTCAACTCTTGTTCTCTTCCAACCCCGACGGTATTAGGGTATCTGAGGCCTAAGGAATCTCTTCTTTTCCCGCCTTAATTGGCCCTTGTCTCATCTTTTCTGATATCCTCCTTCTGCGAGGGGTCAGCCTTCTTTTCTTTTCCTGTTATCTCCTGCCCTCTGCTCAAGGCCCTCCAGGAGGCAGGGTGTGTGTAGCCCCACCACGTCTGGTGCACCCTTGATATTGCTACACCCTCAGGGGCTCATGGCTGGTGAGTTCAGGAGTTGGCGACCCCGAGGGAATCCTGAGCTGGGTCCGGTTTTCCCCCTTTTATCTATTATCTCTGAGGAGGACCCTCTTCTCTTTCCTATCTGCCTTTCATGGCTCTCCTTCCTTCCAAGTCCCTCAATCCGCATTCATCGAGGGTTGAGGGCATTTCTTTTCCTCCTGTCATTTATTTGCCTTATTCTCCTTTCGTTTTCCATTTCTTCTTCTAGTATATAAGTTAGTAGTTAGTTTTAGATAGTTTACTTTTCATTATCATCTTCACGATCACCCAAACCATTAGGGACGGATAACCTAGAAGTTAGGCCCCTTAAAACAACAACAATTATCATCATCATCATCATCATCACATAGTGATGATACTCATGATCACAATGTCAGTACTTCTATTTTAAACAAAATCTAATCTGTACTCTTTTTATAAACCACCCTACATACTGTATCTACTTTTAGCAGAAAAATAACTTCTCATTTTTTGTTCGCTCCGTCAGGAAGTGAGATATTTACTGTAGTGTACTGTTTTGTTAGGAGCCGGATCACACGTTCTCTGACCCGCCTGCCCGCCTGTCCACGTGTTATCGTCAACTTTCTACACCAGTGCGTCATATTGATGTGTACTATGGGAGCAGTAACCGCTGCAGGGAATAGATTGGAAACTGAAATACAAGCTTCGATATTGCCTAAATGTAACCTAAAATTTGCAATGATAAAATAATATGACTATTGAAACTGTCAGCTGTTTCAAAGTAATTCATTTATCCCCTCTGGTTCACCACACAGACATTATATTTGCCATTTCCTAATTCTACATCACCCGATTTCATTTTGTCAAATCTTATTCTCTTCCATTTTGACACTCTCAGGTTTCAGTGGAATCAGTCCAGCCATGCCTGCATATATCTGCCTATCCTATGAATGCCTTAACAATCTGACGATGTCCGCTTGATGAACGAAACATGCCATCCAGTTAATATCACTTTCTAGAAGTGTACACAAAGTGTATAAATCCACGTATTTTTTCAGGTTAGTGGGTATGAGTAGATAAGCTTTATTCCCCGCCCAATGGATCCCGTGGCCTTGCTCGTTTAATCGTACACCACGGTCGCCAGGGCAGCAGCAGCAGCAAGTCTGGAATTCGCAGGTTCAAATCCCGGTACTGGCTGAGGCTACCCTAAGTGTGGCTTTTCGCCAGTTTTTCCCCCACTTCCACTAAACAAATGTCGGGATAGTACCTCACTTCAAGTCCCTGGGCACCTGCATACAATTACATACAGTACACACTACTATAGGCTATTCATCACAGCAATACAGATTATCAGACAAATTCAACACACACCCAACTACACGAGGATAATGATCAAAATGTCCCAAGTCCCTAGAATGAATAGACAACATTTTTTTTTATTTTTTTTATTTGGCGTATGGCTTTTAGTGCTGGGAGTGTCCGAGGTCATGTTCGGCTCGCCAGAGGCTGTAGCTGCTTTAAGCGGACACCCATAGGGTGAGTTACAAGCTCCGTTCAATTTCAAGTAGTTCCAACTTTCGCTACCAGATATCACTGACACCTAATGATGAACGTTGGAACTTTGATAGAGCGTTACAATGAAATCTAACCTAGAAATGTATCTTCGCACAAGTTTGGTTAGTGGAAGGATCTTTAACATGCCATAAATCTATAACATGGGTCCGCTGACTTTATTTCCCCTCCGAAGGAAGGCACACTGAAGGATTTTAACGCTCTTAAAAATCTGACTACTTTGGCTGGGCACAGCAGTTCAGCATGCTACCAACTACATTACTGTGTTGATCAATTGAAAATCTATTTTATTTAACTAGAATGGCAAGTATACCGAAAAATGAACTTAAATCACTAGTAAGCTGGGAGGGACGTGAAATACAGTATTTTGCAGTAAGGCCCAGTAGACGGCAATGTGGGCGGGACTTGTTTCTGAGTGCAGGACGGGACGAGGTGTTATCGTATCGGGGCAGACAGCCGTGTAAGAAAGCCGTCTTGGGGGCCCAATTTCCGATTTTCTCGCGTGTGGCGGATCAAGATCTGGGGTGGAGTGACATGAGATCTTGGTGTGTTATTGGCAGGTGGAGGCACCCCGCTGACCTACATAGTACCGAGCAAGACAGGCAGACTTACACCTTACCCCCATGCTTCTACGCACGAAGTAATCCGCCACTTCGCTTACAAAATAAAGTAGCCTAAGCCGTGGCAGTTTTATAAAAAATTGAAATAGATGATAGATATAATCTGAAATGGCTTCGGTGGCGTAGTAGGTGGCATGCTGAATGGCTATGCCCAAGATCGCGGGTTCAAACCCGGCTGCCCCCAGGGGCTCATATCTAGTGGGACGTGGGTTGGCGACCACGGGACCCCAGCTGAGTCCGACATTGCTTCCACTTACTTGTGCCGGCTCCTCACAGTCTTCTTTCCTGTCGACCTCTCTTGGTCAACTCTTGTTCTCTTCCAACCCCGAAGGTATTAGGGTATCCGAGGCCTAGGGAGTCTTTCACATTCCCGCCTTAATTGGCCATTGTCTCATTTTTTTCTGATACCCTCTTTTTTCGAGGGGTCAGCAGTCTTTTTCTTTTCATTGTATCTTCTGCCTTCTGCTCAAGGCCCTCAAGGAGGCAGGGTGTATGTAGCCCCACCACTTTTGGTGCACCCTGGATATTGTTACACCCTCAAGGGCTCACGGCTGGTGAGTTCGGGAGTTGGCGATCCCGAGGGATTCCTGAGCTGGGTCAGTTTTTTCCACTTTTTCCTCTGATGTTGGGGCGGGCCCTATCCTCTTTCCCTTTCCTATCTGCCATTCATGGCTCTCCTTCCTTCCGAGTCCCTCAATCCTCATTCTTCGAGGGTTGAGGGCATTTCTTTTCTTCTTGTCCTTTATTTGCCTTATCCTTTATTTGTTTACCATTTCTTCTTCTAGTATTTAAGTTTGTAGTTAGTATTAGTTATAGTTTTCATTCTCATCTCATCTTTCACTCTCACCCAAACCATTAGGGGCCGATAACCTAGCTGTTAGGCCCCTTAAAAGAACAATTATCATCATCTTCATCAAACCCGGCTGAAGTCGTCGGATTTTTAAGAGCGTTAAAATCCTTCAGTATGCCTTCCTTCGGAGGGGAAGTAAAGCCGGGGGGCCATGCCATAGATTTATGGCATGTAAAGAAAACTACCACTACAATTGGTAGTGTGTAGAATAATGTGTAAGTTATATTAGGCTGGTTAGAAACGCTCTTGTATCAAGTTCCAACGTTCGCAGCTAGGTGTTAGTGACAGTAGCATCTGGTAGCCAAAATTGGAATTATTTGACATTGAACTTTTTGGGAGCCCTCGGGTGTTCAATTAAAATACCCCGCTGTGGCCATTGGCTGCAATTCATAAATAAAATAAAATATATCTTCTCACTCATTTTTGCACCATCTTTCGGGCCGGCTGAGGAAGAGGGTATAAGTAATTTGACTACTTTACAGGGCCGTATTTCTAAATAGGCTAAGTAGGCTGCAGCCTAGAGTGGCAAATATTCATGGGTGGCAGTTGGCAATTTATTCAAAAGTTAAAATGAAGTATTTCAGACGTTAACAATATTTTCCGTTCGAATGTTACTTAAAAATATGTTTTAGTCCTTCTACAGTTTTTCCTGCCTAAGAAAAGTTAAGAACTATCTGCGAACTAGTATTTCTGAAATACGCTTAAACACACTTTCGTTACTTAGTATTGAGGCAAATACAACAAAAAACCTTTCATATGAGGACATTATTAACGAGTTGGCCATTAAGAAATCTCGTAAGAAAGCTATGTAAATTTGAACATCAATATTACGTGGGGTGAGTTGTTTTAGAGAAGTTTGTATATTTTTCAACAAATAAACCAGTAATTAAATGCATTTTGTGTAATTTCATTTCTCCGTGTAGGACAACTTAATTCAAATTGAACACAGTTGTTTAATAACACAAAAGATAATCATTAGCATTATAACATAAAAATATGTGTAAAATAGTGATGACTGATCTCCAAGAACAAATTAATTAATTAAGTTCGAAACTCATTTATTTTTTAACGAATATTAAAAGAAGTAAGTAGAGAAAAACAAGTAGATAACTAATTTCATTATATAATTTATTATATAAACCATTAACATTTTAGTTTTATATAAACTAAATGAACTTTATGTTTAAAAAGATGACAACGCTAATGAACTCATATCTTTTTGTGGTATAAAATAAATGTATCAAGCAAATATGGACTATAGAGGGGGCGGTGAATGGATGTAAGCCTATAAGCGGCATACTCTTAAATCCGGCCCTGCTACTTTACAGTATGTATTTCCTCTGGATCTCCTTTGGCCAACTCCTGTTGTCCGCCTTGTTGCGTAGCGGCTAGCAATCTGGACTGTCACTGCGGAAACCCTAGTTTGGTTTGATTCCCGGATCTGCCAGAAATTTTATTCTGGTTTCCGGACTGGAACGGGGTACACTCTGCCTCGTGAGGCAAAAATGAGAAGGGGCGGGTTGGATTCGTAAATCAGCCGTCCTTAAGTGGTTTTCGGTGGTTTCCCCCTCTTCTATTCCAGGCAAATGCTGGGAGAGTTCCTAACTCAAGGCCACGGCCGCCTCCTTCCCAATCCGTATCAAATTTACAAATACTGTACACACACCAATACAGCCATCACAATAACACAGGTTATCTGACAAACTTCACACAAGCGGCTTCGGTTGTGTAGTTGGTAGCATGCTGAGCTTCTATGCCCAAGAGCGTGGGTTCAAACCTGGCCGAAGTCGTCGGTTTTTTTAAGAGCGTAAATAATCCCTCAGTACGTCTTCCTTCGGAGGGAAGTAAAGCCAGCGGTCCCATGTCATAGATTTATGGCATGTTAAAGAAACTTCCACTAATTACACCTATGTGAAGCTAAATTAATTATAGGTTAAACAACGCTCTAATTAGGTTTCTACGTTCGTCGCCAGGAGCCGACCGCAGTGGCGTCTAGTAGCCAAGTTCTGAAGTAGTAGTCGTTGACGGTGGCGTTTGGCGGGCAAAAGTAGAAACTACTTGAAATTCAATGTCTGCAATCATTACTTGAGTTAAAAACAGATAACACACACTAATGCAGCCATAACAATTAACACCGGTTATCAGACAGATCTACACACACCCAAAGCACACAGTGCTACATGACCGCGTTGTCGCAGCCCCTAAACTAACGAACCAACCAACCAAACTTCACACACACACACAAATACACGGGGCTACATGACCACGATATCGCAAAGCCCCTAAAGATTCAACAACAGTAACTGTTGCTGTCTTCTTACCCCTACAATATTCGAGACCTACATTGTCTTAAATGTTTCTATTTTAACCAGATTTTTCCGTTCATTCTCACACCGTGACTTTTCGAGACTTAAGGTCCTCTTCCTTTCCTTCTTCTTCTTCTTCTTCTTCTTCACCGTTTACTACGGTATTTTTTGCCTGATAGCCGCTTCTATTTCTTGAAGAACAATGATTAAATGCTACGACAAAAGTACCGCTCTTTTATGCAATGACAGGCTGAGGTTGCCAAAAAATGAATTTTGAACATAATTTTCATCATACATCATGATATCCAAAGCCGCATGTTAAAACTCCTTTTGTGTTTCACTGAAAGCCGATATTTCATGACGTTACTAGAATTTTCGTCATTATATCCAATAGACAAGGCCTTGTCGCTGCAACTACATTTCTACCTCCCCTGAACGTTTCAAATCAGCATATTCCTGGAAATTTAGTTTGTCCATCACAGAATACAGATCTTCCTTGGTCTTCCCCTTCCCTTCCACCCAATACCTTTCCTTCCAACACGATCGTTAGGAAATTGTTATGGCATAGTGTGTGGCCAAGGAATGTTGTTTTCCTCTTTTCTATAATGTTCGTGAAGTAACTAATTTTATGTTCGACGGTGTCGAAATGTAAACATTATGTGTCAGAAAACTGTATCATAATGAGGCTCATTATAACACTATTTTTCATTATGAAACAGTTTCTCCCACCAATCAGAGCTCAAGAAACAGTTGTGTGACCAATTAGTTAAGGATACATTCACGCATGCGCTCAAAATCCAACATGACTATATAAATTACCAAAAGTGCACCGTCCATATGTTTGCGTAAATAAACTGCCAAGCACACAGAACGCATGCGTCGGTCGGTCAGAGAACTTGGAAAACAGAGATATCCTACTCAGCGCTCTCACTCAGATCACAACATTCTAGTGATTGAATCTCAACAGATATTTATGAATATTTATGTTAAAACATATAATAAAGTTCTCGCCTATAATGGTAATTAAGACACTTGTATGGAAATTATAAAACTCCCTTACGCTCGTTTTATAAACATACTCGTGTCTTAATTAATGCCATTATAGGCTCGTTGCATAATGTACTATAATCAAACGCCCTAGGACATAGGCGTTATTCACACTCAATCCGTGCATAAAGGGACATCGAGTGGAAGTCCATGTATTTCAGAATTGTAATAGATACCCACTGTCATGAGTCGACACAACAATGATTCAGGTCAAATTAAAGCCTCGGGAATGACATCAAGGCATGTACAATCATTGCTGGGATACTAGAAATGTAATGTGTACAGCCAATAACATTGTATGCCAGGAGGTCGTATATTCACGGAACCCCGATCGAATGCACCCCTTTGAATGGATCTCTGATGAACATGAAGTCCCCAATTAACATTGTTCCACAGACGAGAAAATATGAATGATAGATTGATATTGTGATGTGGTATGCATTATGAGTAATACTATTTCTCGTTTATGAATTTGGATGTAAATCGTTAAAAACAAAAACTTGCGACTCTAATTCCTTGATTTTAGGTCACTATACAATGATTACAATTTTTGGTTGAAGTATAAGTTATACCGCGATACGTACTGCTTGGGTCTAAGCTGCGTGGACCTGAGAGGAATGTGTCTGCATCGCAGACTATGAGTAGTGTGGTGATGAGTGATGAGGTTTCTCGGTCTTTGCGTAGTAACAGAAGCAAATACATTCGTCGGTGACTCACTCACTCATTCCCAACGCCACACTGGTTTCAGAAAAGACCCTATGTTAGCAGTATTGGAATAGACGAGAATGTCAGGTAACACGGCGGGCTGTCCACAGGCTTGTCAATTCTCGCCTGCTCCTACCCTTCTTCTGCCCTTCATCCCGTAAGTTCACAGAGCTTAGACGCGAGCAGTACTGCTCGAGTCTAAGCTGCGTGAACTTGAGAGGAATGTGCATCGCGGACTATGTGTAGTGGTGTTGACGAGTGATGAGGTTCCTCGGTCCGTGCATAGTACAGAACCAAATACATTGGTCGGTGACTTACTCAGTCATTCCTAATACCACAGTGGTTTGAACAACGGCCGAATGTTAGCAGTATTGGAATAGAAAGGAATACCATATATCACGGTGGGCTGTTGACAGATCCTTCTCTTCACGCCCGACCCTTTCCCTGCTCTTTCTCTTCACCCCGCAAGTTCACAGAGCTTGGACTCGAGCAGTACGTGTACAGTATAGGAGAATTTTTAGTGTAACCGATGACGTCACGGATGACATGCGGACGTTAATGTTCGCTTGTTTTATGTTGTGCATTGAATTGCTGCCATATTACTGTGCGGTAAGAGATTTCAAACAATGCGTCGTTGTATGTTAATGCAGTCGCATGTGTTTACGTGCGAGGTTTCATCGTTAGTTTCGAATTTTCATAAATTACTTTCAGTTATTAAATTTATTTGAAAAGTTGTACTGTACTCATTTAATGCCAGGGTGACACAAGACCATTGGATGCTACTTGGTTAGACGACGATTTATGCGAAACCATTGGTCACTACTCAGCCTCGTGAGGCAAAACTGAGGAATACCATATATCACGGTGGGCTGTTGACAGATCATTCTCTTCACGCCCGACCCTTTCCCTGCTCAGCTTTCATGGAAGTACTCTTGCGAGGTTCCCCACTTCTACTCCAGGCAATGCTAAGATGGTTCCTAACTTAAGGCCAAGGCCGCCTGCTTCTCAATCCTACCCCCAATTTTCAAATTCACACACTAGTACAACCATCACAATAGCACAGGTTAACACACGAATTCCACACACACTATATGACCATCATGTTGCAGCCCCTAAGGCAGTAGCGTAGCCAAGATCGACCAATGGGAGGGGTAATAACAATTGTAACAATGGCTATTTGGCTGCAATACATTTTCATTTCATAACAATTGCGGGATAACCGGGGAATTGCTGAATATCTGTAATATGAAGCAACTCAACTATATCATATTCAAGAAGTCAACGATCTCCAAATTAGTAGGGGCAGATGGCCTCGCTGTTCCACCCCATAAAAACAATCATCCAAATTACTGTTAATGGACCCATAGAATATTCTAGGTACAGTATTTATTGAAACATTTTATTTTTAATTAAAACTAAATTATTGAAAATTAATAAATGTAAAACAAACAAAAAATACTGGAATGCAGCTGAAATAAATCAGAAACCTCTATGGACATCAAATTGGCAGGTGAAAAGCTGAAGGAAGTAGGAGACTTCTGTTACTTAGGAAGCAAAATAACCAATGATGCACGAAGCAAAGAGGATATAAAAAGTAGGTTGGCTAAGGCAAGGAAAGCCTTTCTACAAAAAAGGAATCTGTTGACATCGAATATAGATTTAGGTATTAGGAAGTCATTTTTCAAAGCCTTTGTCTGGAGCATGGCACTCTATGGAAGTGAAACTTGGACTATTGGTGCAGCAGAAAAGAGGAGAATTGAAGCATTTGAAATGTAGTGTTACAGGAGAATGATGAAGATCAGATGGGTAGATAGGGTGACAAACGAAGAGGGATTAAGACGAGTGGGAGAGGAGAGATGTTTCTGGCGACTGCTAATGAAGAGAAGAGATAGGTTAGTAGGACACATACTAAGACATCCAGGAATAGTAAGCTTAGTTATGGAAGGAAGGGTTGAGGACAAGAACTGTAGGGGTAGACCAAGGTTAGAATATGTTCAACAGATTGCTTCGGATGTAGGGTGTGGTAGCTATGTAGAGATGAAACGATTAGCTCAAGACAGGGAGGCGTGGAGGGCTGCATCAAACCAGTCAAAAGACTGAAGACTCAAACAACAACAACAACAACAAATTATTTTTGTTAGCAATCTCCCCCCACCCGCTAGGGAAAGAAAAAAGAAGATAATTGTCCCACTAGGCGGTATCTAAAATTATTTGGCGCTAGGCTCGCCTTGAAATAAGCTGTATATAGCGGGGAATAAGCCAGATTGGCAACACTGAGAGGACGTTGCCATGAAGACGTGTGTAGCCTCAAATGAGGAGCCGGACCGAAAGGCGACAACAGTAAGAGTTATAGATTCATCAGCAACATATAATGATTTAATTTAAAAATGTTTTAGCTTATTAGCCTACTTTCGATTTTTGCAAAAAATGAAAGTAGACTTATGAGATCAACACAGGGCGAAAAAAGTGTGTCTGTCTGTGTGTGTGTATGTGTGTGTGTGAGTCTGTGTGTGTGTGTGTGTGTGTGTGTGTATGTGTGTGTGAGTCTGTGTGTGTGTGTGTGTCTGTGTGTGTGTGGTGTGTGTACTCTGAATGTCTGTCCCCCCCTATCAATTCGAACACGGTGAATGCGAATTGAACGAAATTTGGTACAAAGGTAGCACTAGCAAAGGACACCTCAGTGTCATGTTTTATATCGCCGCCATCTTGACGGAAACGTAATGGTGGCCACACAAATGTTCAAAGCTTAAATCAAATTACGACTAACCTAATCATCCGATCTCTACCAAATTTTGCAACAACATACCTTTATGGGGGGAGCATCCTTTGACCAAACCAATAGGCCATCAGCGTATTAGTTTGCGGATGGCGGCCATCTTTGTGTGAAAATCGATTCCCCCTATTAATTCGAACACGGTGCAACCGAATGGAAGGAAATTTGGTACAGAGGTAGTACTAAAAAAAGGCACCTCAGTGTCATGTTTTATATCGCCGCCATCTTGACGGAAACGTAATGGCGGCCACACACATGTTCAAAGCTTAAATCAAATTACGATTAACCTAATCATCCGATCTCTACCAAATTTTGCAACAACATACCTTTATGGGGGAGCATCCTTTGACCAAACTAATGAGTCATCAGCGTAATAGTTTGCGGATGGCGGCCAACTTTCTGTGAAAATCGATTCCTCCTATTAATTCGAACACGGTGCAACCGAATGGAACGAAATTTGGTACAGAGGTAGTACTAACACAAGGCACCTCAATGTCATGTTTTATATCGCCGCCATCTTGACGGAAACGTAATGGTGGCCACACACATGTTCAAAGCTTAAATCAAATTACGATTAACCTAATCATCCGATCTCTACCAAATTTTGCAACAACATGCCTTTATAGAGGAAGCATCCTTTGACCAAATGACTAGGTCATTAGCCAAATAGTTTGCGGATCGCGGCCATCTTTGTGTGAAAATCAATTCCCCCTATTAATTCAAACACGGTGAAACCGAATGGAACGAAATTTGGTACAGAGGTAGCACTAGCAAAGGGCATCTCAGTGTCATGTTTTATATCACCGCCATATTGACAGAAACGTAATGGCGGCCACACAAATGTTCAAAGCTTAAGTTAAATTACGGCTAACATAACCATCCGATCTCTACCAAACTTTGCAACAACATTCCTTTATGGAGGGAGCATCCTTTGACCAATCTAATAGGTTATTAGCCTAATAGTTTGCGGTTGGCGGCCATCTTTATGTCAAAATTGATTCCCCCTATTAATTCGAACACGGTGGAACCGAATGGAACGAAATTTGGTACAGAGGTAGCACTAGCAAAGGGCACCTCAGTGAAATGTTTTATATCACCGCCATCTTGACTGAAACGTAATGGCGGCCACACGAATGTTCAAAGCTTAAATCAAATTACGATTAACCTAATCATCCGATCTCTACCAAATTTTGCAACTATATACCTTTATGGAGGGAGCATCGTTTGACCAATCTAATGGGTTATTCGCCTAATAGTTTGCGGATGGCGGCCATCTTTGTGTCAAAATCGATTCCCCCTATTAATTCAAACACGGTGAAACCGAATGGAACGTAATTTGGTACAGAGATACTACTAGCAAAGGGCATCTCAGTGTCATGATTTATATCGCCGCCATATTGACAGAAACGTAATGGCGGCCACACAAATGTTTAAAGCTTAAATCAAATTACGACTAACATAACCATCCGATCTCTACCAAACTTTGCAACAACATACCTTTATGGAGGGAGCATCCTTTGACCATTCTAATAGGCCATTAGCCTAATAGTTTGCGGATGGCGGCCATCTTTATGTCAAAATTGATTCCCCCCTATTATTTCGAACACGGTGGAACCGAATGGAACGAAATTTGCTACAGAGGTAGCACTAGCAAAGGGCACCTCAGTGTCATGTTTTATATCCCCGCCATCTTGACGGAAACGTAATGGCGGCCACACAAATGTTCAAAGCTTAAATCAAATTACGATTAGCCTAATCATCCGATCTCTAGCAAATTTAGCAACAACATACCTTTATGGAGGGAGCATCCTTTGACCAAACTAATAGGTCATCAGCCCAATATTTTGCGGATGGCGGCCATCTTTGTGTGAAAATCGATTCCCCTTATCAATTCGAACACGGTGAAACCGAATGGAACGAAATTTGGTACAGAGGTAGCACTAGCAAAGGGCACCTCAGTGTCATGTTTTATATCACCGCTATCTTGACGGAAACGTAATCGCGGCTCCCCAAATGTTAAAAGCTAAAATGTAATTACGACCAACCTAATAATCTAGTCTCTACCAAATTTTGCAACACCATATCTTTATGTGGGAAACATATTCAGACCAAACTGCAAGATCATCAGCCCAATAGTTTGCAGATGGTGGCCAAGTATGTGTGCAAATCGATTCCCCCTATCAATTCAAACACAGTGAAACCGAATTGAACGAAATTTGGTACAGAGGTAGCACTAGCAAAGGGCACCTCATATTCATGTTTAATATCCCTATAGCACGTTGTATTTCAACAAGCTACTACAACCAACATTCAATCATACTCCTTGAAAAGGACAAAGAGTTATAACAATACCCATGCATTTAGGAGAAAGTAAGCTATATGTTCTTTACTGAACATCTTGTTTTTATTTTCAGTTCCTGTTTTGTTTTTTGTAAAAATTTTAAAGGGGGCATTCTAACCCCCAGTAATACCCCCCCCCCCCCTGTCTACGCCACTGCCCTAAAGTTAGCAACGATCTACAGGACGTAATTCGAGCTGTTTATGCAGCGCGCCCTAGGTCATCGCTCTTACCGTATGAAATATATTGAACTTCTAATTGTCTCTCTCTTGGTTTTTTGGACGCCCTCCATTCGTCACTCAGTAAGCCTTCCTCAGTCCATCAAGCGTCATCAATCTCGTCTCTGTCTTCACGCCCACTGCCTATTAACACTGGGCCTCCTATAGGGTGTTCATTTCATAACGACACTCAGTCACTCTTTTATTTTATACTTCCCTGTTGGCAATACATCCTTATCTTCAGAAACAAGATCTGATTACAGAAATAATTAAAGGTTTATATAGTCAAGGTGACTCGTTCAATTTATTTAGTGCTTCCCCCAGGGGCTCACATCTAGTGGGACGTGGGTTGGCGACCACGAGGCCCCAGCTGAGTTCGGCATTGCTTCCACTTTCTTGTGCCGGGCTCCTCACCGTCTTCTTTCCTGTCGACCTCCCTTGGTCACCCCTTGTTCTCTTCCAACCCCGACGGTAATAGGGTATCCGAGGCCTAGGGAGTATTTCACTTTCCCGCCTTAATTGGCCCTTGTCTCATTTTTCTTGATACCCTCATTCTTCGAGGGGTCATCCTTCCTTTTATCTTCATGATATTTCCTGCCTTCTGTTCAAGGCCCTCAAAGAGGCGGGTGTGTGTAGCCCCATCACTTCTGGTGCACCCTCGATAGTGCTACACCCTCAAGGGCTCATGGCTGGTGAGTTTGGGAGTTGGTGACCCCGAGGGATCCTCAGCTGGGTCCGGTGGACCCCCCTTTTTACATGACCTCTGGGGCAGACTCTCTCCTCTTTCTCTTTCCTATCTGCCTTTCATGGCTCTCCTTCTTTCCAAGTCCCTCAATCGTCATTCTTCGAGGGTTGAGGGCGATTCTTTTCCTCCTGTCCTTTATTTGCATTATTCTCTTTTTGTTCATTTCTTCTTCTAGTATATAGGCCTAAGTTCATAGCTAGTTTTAGTTATAGTTTACATTTCATTATCATCTTCACGATCACCCAAACCATTAGGGTCCGATAATCTAGATGTTAGGTCCCTTAAAACAACAATTATCATCATCATCATCATTATTTAGTGCCGATCCCTAAATCCCAAGTTTGCGGGTCCGTACCCGGCTCAGTTCTATACGAGTAGTCCCGCGACGTAGCAGTGCTCTTTAAATCGTGCACCACGATCGCACGGACAGCTGCAGCAAGTCCGAAGATCATAGGTTGGAATTCTGGAACTTACAATGGCTATCCTGAGTGTGGTTTATCCCCGGTTTTTGGTTAAAGAGAACAATATAGCCAACTTACGGCAGTGAGAATCTTTTAATAGAACCTTGAAACTTGCCATCATTGAAATTCTTCTCTAGCGTCTTCACTATGTAACGTGGAAGTTCCACATCCCATTTGCAATTGTATGCATCATATTGTAATTGTGACATTCTGCGGTTACAAAACCTAAATTCTTCGATCGCAGTGGAATTCCGCCTATGTTAGTGAAGTACTATCATGAATAATACCGACAGTAGGGCTACGCTCGCTAACCGCATCGTTAGGCTATGGGGCCAAGCTCTCTGCTGACTCGGTAGGCGCGTGGGTTCGAGCCCCACCGTCGGACGGTCTTGAAATGGTTTTCCGTGCTTTCACATTTTCAACACTAGGCAAATGCTGGGATGGTACCTTCTGACTGGCCTCGGCTGCTTCCTTCCACATCCTTGCACAGTTTCATTAATCTCCATCCATTCAATCTCTCATCCCAACGCGCAGGTCACCCACGGGTGATGACTAGAAAGACATGCACTCGGTCTCTCAGGAGGCCACACGGCAACAAAAATAAAACCATGAAGAATGTTGTCACCTGTACCATCAGCTGCTTTTCCGGTAAGACGGTCTTTAAATTTACCTCGATGTTGCCAAGGCTCTATTCTGTAGTCCATTTGTTCTGTGTGTTAGTGCAGGTTTGTTGTTTTGTCTTGTGTGTGCACAATTACCGGTTAACTGTTTGTAAGTATATTACTTTGGTAATATGGTCAGCGGTTCGTCAGAATTAATTTAAAAACATGTGAAATACTTTATGCCGTTCACATTGTTTTATATTTCGCGGTACAGAACCGGCAACGCTGTTTCCCTCCCTCTTGAGAAATGTCAGAGCCGGACACTTGGCGGATGGACTGTACTATTAAATGTTTTAAAGAAATTGGCAGGTGAAAAACTAAAGGAAGTAGGAGACTTCTCTTACTTAGGCAGCAAAATAACCAGTGATGGACGAAGCAAAAAGTATATAAAAAGTAGGTTAGCTCAGGCAAGGAAAGCATTTCTACTGAAAAGGAATCTGTTGACATCGAATATAGATTTAGGTATTAGGAAGTCATTTTTAAAGGCCTTTGTCTGGAGCGTGGCACTCTATGGAAGTGAAACTTGGACTATTGGTGCAGCAGAAGAGAGGAGAATTGAAGCGTTTGAATTGTGGTGTTACAGGAGAATGATGAAGATCAGATGGGTAGATAGGGTTACAAACGAAGAGGTATTAAGACAAGTGGGAGAGGAGAGATGTTTCTGGCGACTGCTAATGAAGTGAAGAGATAGGTTGGTAGGACACATACTAAGACACCCACGAATAGCAAGCTTAGTTGTGGAAGAAAGGGTCGAGGACAAGAACTGTAGAGGTAGCCCAAGGTTAGAATATGTTAAACAGATTGCCTCTGATGTAGGGTGTGGTAGCTATGTAGAGATGAAACGATTAACTCAGGACAGGGGAGGCATGGAGAGCTGCATTAAACCAGTCAAATGACTGAAGACTCAACAACAACAACAACAACAACAACAACAACCTCTAATAATGTGGAAGGGCACTGAATCCCCACGAAAAGTTTCTCTTGATAAAAGACTCTAGCAGACAGACACCTACAAATTTACCCCACACCGCCTGCAATTATATTATCAAATGTAACGCAAACGTTGTAATGAAACTCTTGGGAGTCTTTTAAGTATATCTTAAGTTTTAAAAAGCTCGACTTTACTCCTTCAAAGGATTTACCGTAAGCTGCATAGAGACATTAAAAGCGCTTCTTGTAATGATGACGTACGAGACAATACCGCGAGCAACACAACAGTTAAAGATTCTTTCACGAGGAAAACTTTCTTTTTTTTTCTGTCAGAAAATAAAAGAGGAAAGCGTTTTGGGGAGAGGAATGGGGAACGGGTAAAGTAGGAATAAAGCAACGTGGCTTCTGTCTCACCTCAACGTTTGAGTGTCGTTGAGGAGGGAGTGTGCGCGATGCGGTATCTTCTGAGCATCGTGACATGTCAAGTGTTCTCGTGCAACTTTTAATAATAATCCGCTTAGCAGTGGCATACTTCTTAAGCATGTGCTTGAAGCAGTCCAAACAAAAACATGAATAAACAGAGCCTGTCACTCCATTGATTGTGTGTCGCTTCTCTCCAACTCGGAGGTGTATTGTGTTTGCATTCAATGCATTCGTTTTATGTGTTCCGCTGCCAGAGGAGCGTAATCTTCAATATTGGCTGATTCAACTCATGGTCCAAATGTACAGTGCGTTTAGGAAGTTCGTATACCCCTATACTTCACTACCAGGAGCGTTCCGAATATAAGTTTCCTAATTTATTTCTGAGGGAAAACACATCGCTATGACAAAGGACAACCTTTCCTGAATTCTCGACGGGAAGAGCAGGAGAGCAGAGGAGCACTGGCGCAAGAGCTGAGTGTCAAAGCAAGAAGAGAAGCAGCAGATCTTTCGAGTGCAAACCAGTGCTGTAAACGTTGTCAAGAATGGAAGTGCGTGTTGTCTTACGCTATGACATTGTGGGGTTTTAATAGGAAATGTTATCTGGATCAGGTGTACGATGTACTTTTTCTGCAATAAACCAAAGCCAGTATTCGCGGCAGTATTAAAGGTGCCGGGACGTCCTCAAAGACTGGGCAGCGCTTAGTATGAATGGCTATTGGTCCACGCGTGGCGAGGACTGTTCCACGGTCTTCAATAGTTGTAGACCTACCTCATTCAATAACATACATCTTATCTAGATTTGGCAACACCCCATAAAAACACATTGCACTGACTTCACACAGCACATAGGAACAGGGGGGAGAAAGGGAAAAACCAGTTTCGTTGAGATAACATCCCATTTCAGTCGACCACACCTGGTGTAAGAGTGAACACGAAACTGCTCGTAGCTCCAGCGAAGAAGACAACCAGATAAGTAGTAGCCTGTAATATTACAGTTTAACCATAGTTGATAGACAAACTCGGGATATCTATCACCATTTTAGATTTCACCTAACATCATATACAATACAATTCAATTAGCATACACCGACAGTTGCATTACCAATAATGCAACTAAACAATTGTACATATTGTAAATATTTTCACATGTATTTTCAAACATAGATTTTATAGCCTAAGTGTAATGGATCTGATGATGATCGCTTGACGATCGAAACTGGTCATCCTAGTGTATTTATTAATCTCATGTAATTTATTTCAGGATTAGGGCATAACCGAGCTCTTTTGGATACATTCGTGTTGACCGACTGAAAAACACTAAACTTTTGTTTTACTTACGCTATGAATGGGTGTGTGGGACTAGTGTTCATATTCATTGCCTCTTATAGAACGTCTATGGTGACGACGTCAGGTGTTTGGGCGCTGGTGTTCAATATTTAGCGACCACCTCGTGGTATAGTGGCTAGCATTCTTAGTTGTCGCCCCCGGAGGTCCGGGTTCGATTCCTGGCTCTGCCAATAAATTCAATTCTGTTCTGGGGGCTGGAATGGGGTACACTCTGCCTCACGAGGAGAAACTGAGAAGAGGCGGGTTCGATTCCTATCTCAGCCATCTTGAAAGTGGTATTTTGTGGTTTCCCATTTCTACTCCAGGCAAATGCCGGGATGTTACCTAACTTAAGGCCACGACCGCTTTCTACCAAAATCATACCTCAAGTACAAATACATGTACACTGACTAGTAGCCTACTGACATCACAGTGACACATGTTATCAGACAGATTCTACACACATCCAACTACAAGGAATACATGACCACAATATCGCAAAGCCCCTAAACAATAATAATAATGGCGGCTTCGGTTGCGTAGTCGGTAGCATGCTGAGCTTCTATGCCCAAGATAGCGGGTTCAAACCCGGCCGAAGCCGTCGGATTTTTTTTAAGAACGTTAAAATCCCTCAGTATGCCTTCCTTTGGAGGGGAAGTAAAGCCGGCGGTCCCATGTCATAATGCCATGTTAAAGAACCTTCCACTAATTGCACCTGTGTGAAGCTAAATTGGATAGGTTAAGAATGTAAACAACGCTCTTAGGTTTCTATGTTCGTTGCTAAAAGCCGACTGCAGTGGTGTCTAGTAGCTAAGTTCTGAACTTGGCCTAGTAATCGTTGACAGTGGCGCTTGGCGGAAAAGTAGGAACTATTTGAAAAATTCTAAGTTGCAGTCCTTACTTGAATTAAAACAGATAACACACATTAATACAGTCATCACAATTAACACCGGTTATCAGACAGATTCTACACACACCCAAAGTACACGGGGCTACATGACCACGTTGTCGCAGCCCCTAAACTTAAGAACCAACCAACCAATAATAATAATAATAATCTTCTTCATCATCATCATCATCGTCGTCGTCGTCCTCGTCCTCGTCGTCGTCATCAACAACAATAACAAGTTGCAATATAAAATGTGGGTTTTACTACCAACCAGAACTTACTTTTTGGACGTACAACGTATATTAGTGTTCATTATAATTATGTTTTATTAAAAGACTCGAAGATGGCTAAATTAATTTTTAAACCCTAAGAAGGACTGTTCCACGAAATGATCAGATTAAAATCATTTTTATAATAAAAGTTAGAGGTCTAAAAGTTATTACTTAACTAGAGCCCGAATTTTTAGGTTTTAAAAATTGTCATTTTAGGTTTTAAAATCATAAAATAGTTATTTTTAGGGTGTACATAGGTTTTATGTTAAACGTTTAGCAAACGTTGTCATAAACTGTGCAAAGCTTAATATTAATGCCTAATTGTTAGTAGAAAATCTGATTGCAACGAGAGTGTAAATATTTCATAAGTCATCAAATTATCATCGAGAACTTCACACTTTTAGGCAGAATTTGCTCTCTTTAAATATGTTAATTATTCAAATTCAAGAAAACCAAGGATGTCAGAGGTGATTTTCACACTGTAGGCCGTTTAATTAACTTTGTTCATTTTGAGCATAGGGAACTTGGAAATAATAAGAGATTTATTCCCACTTTCCTGACAGTAAGTAACCACACAATGAGATATAAGGTGAAAAGTGCTGGAAATATTTGAATTTTTTGGCAGGTAGGATTTCTCTCAATCAACTAGAGCTAGGAATAAACACTATCTTCATGTTTACTTTTAAAATCTATGAACTAAAAATTAAAATATACTACTGGAACAGAACTGCAATTAGGTATTTTTAGATACTCTCATATTATTTAAGTTTTATTAAATGTACTACAGAGTTTATGAATGTGGCTCTTTTGAGGAGGGAGATCCAGCTTAAGAGAGGAATAAAATGTCAATATTCATTCGATTGTTGAACATGCTACAAACATTGTTGACAAATGATACTTATGTCTCAGTAATGGCATGCTTGTGGCAACCAAAAGCAACTTTTATAATGTCAAAATTCTTATCATAAGAGTTTTTTATAAAATTTTCAAAACTTCTTACCGTGCATCATCGTTTCCCGTATATATCCCAAATTTATAAGAAATATCCTACTTTTTTTTAAGGTGTGTATTACATCTGCACCTACATAATGTACCACAATTACTAACATAAACTGTAAATTAAGTATTTTTATTGGATTTTTATTCAGAGCAGCTGAAAATGATTCCTTTATTTAAAGAATAAGTACAGTATATAAAAACAAATAAAAATCCTAATGACCTGAATGATGTGCATTTTGTAGGTACAGATGTAATGTCCACCTTGAAAAAAGAAATGTAGGAAATATCTTATAAACTTGGGATATATACGGTAAACGATGATGCACGGTAAAAATTTGGCAAATTTTGAAAAATTTATAAAGAAAACTCTTAGGATAAGAATTTTGACATTATAAAAGTTGCTTTTGGGTGCGAAAAGCATGCCATTACTGTGATATGAGTATCATTTGTCAACAATATTTGGAGCGTGTTCAACAATCGAATGAATGACATTATATTCCTCTCCTAAGCTGGATCTTCCCTTGAGTGTGATTTGGGAAAGTATTGAAGTAGTCTATTTTTGTATTTAGAAGTAAGGAAGAAAGATAGGTAAAAACCTAATACTCCGGTCCCTAGTAATAACAATGTGTTTTTTTTACTTTGTAGCACAGCTTCTACGAAAAGTGTCAATAAAAATAATTGCCATTACTGCCATACTGTAATTGTAAGGGAATGTACGGAAAGGACATTTCGAGTGTTAATATGATTCGATAGTTTCCAGTTTCACACTGCTGAAGGTTCTGTGTTAATTATATTCCGTTTCTAAAACAGTTAAGTATAGAACAGTTATCTGTAGACATGACACGTCTCTTTGAAATGAAATTTCATCGTCTAGAGGTACATAAAGAATTCCAGTAGGCGCTGTCTCTCTATCTCGCTGCAGAATGAGGACAAATGGGTTGTGTGTCCTTGAAGAGGAGACGCCGTGATGGGAATAATTCATATGCACTCTCAAGTTTTGACGGGACTCGACGCAAGGTCTCACATACGAGCACGTTATATATAATGCGTCCCATGTGAGGCTAGCCGACTGCTTGTCAAGTTTCACATGCATGTATGTACATATAGGGTCACATGGGAGGTAATTCTGGCGTCCGTTATGTAATAATCACTATCCCTGCCCCCCCCCCCCCCTCTCTCTCTCTCTCTCTCCCGCACTGTATCTCACCGTGCTACATGGCAGGGATATGTGAAGCTCTTGCTACCACTTTCTTATCATCATCATCATCATCATCATCATCATCATCATCATCATCATCATCATCATCATCATATTCGTCTTTCTCTTTCCTTTTCTCCTCTTCCCATTTCTTCTTCTCCATTTCCAGCTCAATATTGTTTTTTCCTTTTGTTTTCTCATCTCTTCCTCCTAATTTTTAATCTCCAATCTTCTTAATTTTCCTGCTTCTGCTCAGCATACTTCTTTCTCATCTCCTCTTTATCCTTTTATACATCTTCACTCCACTTCTATCCTTTTTCTTATTCTGCTCAATATTATAGTATTTTACTTCTTCTTTCTCCTTTCTCGTCTCGCTTTTTCTTCGTCTTTTACCTCCTCCTCCACCGCCTCCTCCACCTCCTCCTCCTCCTCCTCCTCCTCCTCCTCCTCCTCCGTGTTCATTTTGTTTTCTTTTCGTTTCTCCTTCTTGATCTTTATTATTTGCATCTTCTCATAATTATTCTGCCGCTTTACATTTTCAAATACTCTTCCTTCTCATCTCCACTCCTTCTGTTCATCTTTCTTCTTTCTAATCTTCTCTAACACCACATCCATATTTATCCCGTGGGCCGGCGCGGCGTGAAGATTCAGCTGTCAAGTTGCTTGCTATCACGAAGAAATGTAGAAATGTAAAATGTTAGTTTCCTATATGTCGGAGTACATTGTTTGCATACTTCCATTTCAAATGTATTTAAATTTAAATATTCGTAATTAACCACTTAAAATCAAGCAATTATTCTAGGTTTTTACCGTGTCTTTTCGGGGTTTTGCCTAGGCGCAACAAGTCAGGCTCATCAGCGGGATCTAGGTGACGTGCCCGGACCGCCGCAGGGGTAGCGAAACATGCACTACGTCCCTTCATACGAAGCACATTTCTTAATGCGAGAGCTGAGAGCTGTTACAACTTTTCTCCTTCATGTAGAGATTTCCAAAAAATATGGTATATTAACTTATCAAAATATCTCCATTTTATGGAGATGAGGACTGCGCTCACTAACGAGTAACTACGCACGAAAAGACCTAGCGAGTAATGTCGGGATAATATTTTATTAATACATTAATTTGTCTTCTTGGAGTTGCAGAGCGTGATGGCGCAATGGCACAGCCGCTTGTCCTTAACCGGGGCAGCTGGAGTTTGATTACTAATTACCGTGGGGTACAACTTTCACTTGATAAATCACGTGACATCAGGAAAAGCATCCAGTATTAAATCGCCGAGCAAATGTGCCTCGTTGGCTCTGCTAACCCATAAATACAAACAATTGGCTAAGCCAAAGATGGTTGGTTGGTTGGTTGGTTGGTTGGTTGTGACAACGATGTCATGTAGCCCCGTGTACTTTGGGTGTGTGTAGAATCTATCTGATAACCGGTGTTCATTGTGATGACTGAATTAGTGTGTGTTATCTGTTTCTTAATTCAAGTAAGGACTGCAGACTTTGAATTTTTCAAGTAGCTCCTACTTTTGCCACCAAACGCCACCGTGAACGACTACTAGTTCAGAACATGGCTATTAGACGCCACCGCAGTTGGCTCCTTGCGACGAACGTAGAAACCTGAGCTTTGTTTAAATTTTTAACCTAATTTAGCTTCTCACAGGTGTAATTAGTGGAAGGTTCTTTAACATGCCATATATCTATGACATGGGACCGCCGGCTTTACTTCCCCTCCGAAGGAAGGCATAGTGAGGGATATTTAACGCTCTTAAAAAATCCGACGACTTCGGCCGGGTTTGAACCCGCGATCTTGTACATAGAAGTTCAGCATGCTACCAACTACGCCACCGAAGCCGCCAATAAGCCAATGAAAGTGAAGTTGTGTGTCATCCACCCTTTCTGTTACTGTTACTAGAAGCAGCAAATTCAATTGGTACACCCAACATTTTGGGATTTGTGCAGGTGTCTGTGGACCGTGCTGAGGTCCTAGCTGCAGGAATATTAGCTTGCTACTTGGTGCAGAACCCATACCACAAAATTAGCCTATAAACACATAGTGTTGAGATCACAGAAGTAAGACCACGCTACTCTTTAATACTAGTATGTGCTGGCCCTTGGGATTGCCTTCTTCCCTCGAGAACGTGGCAATCAGCGGTCCAGGCTGCTCCTAAGGACGCCTGGGGGACAACTGTAATTGTGCACCACGTCGCCAGATAGTCCCTGTGTTATATCTGGCGATCGAGATTGTGCCGATGTTTGACATTATGCATGCACTTCTGAGCGTGTTTCCACCTATTGCCAGTGTCGCTCAACAACATACAGCCCTGAGCGGATAAACAAAACGTTATCCGCATCCGCCCCATCCTTCCCGCATCCGCACGTTTGTTATCCAAATCCGCTGACATTACAATACTATTTTTAGCCTATTTTCAATTTTTTTTTTTAAAGAAAAGAAAAACAGGCTTATGTGATCACCTTTTGTCCGTGTGTGTGTGCATGTATGATTCGTGTGTGTGTCCCCCCTAATAAAATCTAAACGGCTGGAGCGATTTCAATGAAACTCGGTAAGTTCATAGCCCTATTCTGGGCGACCCCGACCATCCCCTTCAAAGTTTGTTACGACTCACCAATCCAACATGGCGGCTGTTCGAAATATTTCACCAGCATTCAATATCTCCCAAACTCTTACCGATATTACCCTGACATTTTGTATGGTGATAAAGGAAACTACTATAAGTTCACTTATGTGACCTTTGAAAACCTGGTAACTACAAAACCAACATGGCGACCACGCGAATTTGAGACTTTTAAATAGACGTTTCTCGCGATGTAACCAACCAAACGCAATGAAACATGGTACAGTATATGTTTATATACATTCAAATGCACCGACATCTAACTTCGTTCAATTGTATACATAACCAGAAGATGGCGGATGTGCGAAATATATCACCGGCATTCTATATCTCTGAAACTATTAGCGGTATCTCCCTGAAATTTTGTACAGAGATAAAAGGCACTACTGGAAGTCCGTCTATAAGACTTTCAAAAACCGGTTAACTACAAAACGAACATGGCGGCCAAGCGAATTTGAAAATTTCAAATAGACCTTTCTCGCGATTTAATGTTTCAAACGCACTGAAATCTGGTACAGGAAATATTTATACAGATTGTAATGCACTGGTATCTAATTTAGTTCAATTGTTTACATAACCTCAAGATAGCGGCTGTGCGAATTTTAAAATTAAGTTTTTATTTCTTGTAATGTAGTCATACGATCGAAGTGAAAGTTTGAATAATGAACCTACGCAATAATTTGCCTTTAATGGTACATGACTCTATGGCCTATACATTTAAAAATCCAACATGGCGACCATCCGAAATATTTAGACGGCTCTGAATATCTACGAATCTATTACAGCAATCAAACTGATTTTTATAATGTTCATAGGAGCTATGAACTTAAGTTCGCCTATAGGACTTTAAATAACCTGGTGATCACAAATCCAACATGGCGGCGACGCGAAATATAAATATTCACATGGACGTTTCTCGCAATTTAACCATCCGAGTGCATTGAAACTAGGTACAGTAAATCCTTATACGAATGGTAATCCACAGGCATCTAATTTATTTCAATTGTTTCCATAATCTCAAGATGGCAGCTGTGCGATATTTTAAAATCTCGTTGTTACTTCTTGTGTCCTAATTATGTGATTGAAGTTTGAATACTACACGTACACATTAATCTGCATGTAACAGTACATAACTCTAGGTCCTACATATATAAAATCCAACATGGCGACCCTCCGAAATATTTAGTCGGTTCTCAATATCTACGAATCTATTACAGCAATCAAACTGAAATTGTGTATGTTGATAGTGGCAATTAACATAAGTAGGGTATATGAAAATAGGCTGCATAGTTCTTCACGGAACTACTTGTTTAATTTATTTGTTGAAGCATAAAGTACTAAAGCAACACATTTAGGCATTTGAGTAGAAATTCGTTCCCCTAGGCTTTGTGTGAATCGCAAGACAATGTTGACTGAGTTTTGTCACTCTGAGTAACGACATATGGAACAGCGGGTGGCTAATTATAGCTCTTACTTAGTCGTCGGATGTACCCAAGTAAGTCAAGCCCAAGTATAAAGGACTTCTTTTGACATAAGTCAACATTATGAGGGTATCTCCATGACTGGCTTCTCTCACTTCTTTAGTATTCTCATACAATCCAAGCGTAAACAAATACAGAAATAACAAGAAACGTGAAAGACGCAGATCTTAACAAAAGCTAATTTTTAAAATCCCGGTATAAAACGACCAGTTGTAAAAGCCAAATAAATAAATAAATAAATAAATAAATAAATAAATAAATAAATAAATAAATAAATAAATAAATAAATAAATAAATAAATAAATAAATAAATAAATAAATAAATAAATAAATAAATGGTAAACGTTTCGGTTATTTTTAAAATCCCGGGTAGTACAAACTGTTACGTAGCTTTATGTTAGAACTGCTCTGCATTTAGAGATGCGAGGCATATTTATACGGGCGTAACATTAAGTACGTCTCTTGGGTATCTTTTTGGCGCGTCTATCTTCTTATACTCAATCTTCGTCCATCGCAGCAGTGTGCTGAGTATATTTTAGTTTTTAGAGTGTTTTAATGTTTTGCTTTCCAGGAGTGCTGTGTTAACTTCGTCAGTGAAGTTGTTGATAAAAGGAGCCTTATTGTTGTAACGACATGACCATTTTTCACGTACTGTGCTCCCATATAGCCGAGGCCCTAATGCTTCGCTCGCTCTTAACCTTATTCCCGCAAAATGGTAGCGTCTTCTCATAATCTTATTGTCTAGTTTTGCTCTTACCTTCTGGAGTTATTCTTCCTTTTACTTTACAGCTTTTCCCTTATTACATTCTTTTCTCTCTCGTCGTGTTTTTCTTTAATGTTATTTCGTTACAGTTATGGTATTTTTTGTTGCTATCTTCCTTTGCTCTCCCTCTACTTCACTCTCTCTTCCCCTTCTCAGGTTATATAATTTTTATGTTTTGCATCTGCTATTATTTTTCTATTTGCCAATTTTGTCCTCTGTTCTGGCTGACGTTCTCTAGGTTTATTTTCGTAATGATGTTTCTTCAGGCAGTCATTCATATCGAACAAGAGCAGACCTAGAGCTCTGATACACAAAGCCAGGGATATCCAACCTTTTCTCCAACTAAGCCACATAACTTCATGAGTCTATACCAGAGCTGCTACGATTTCTCAATGTTCAAAACCAGGCCATTTGTAATAGGCCATGGTAACTTCCTTCCAAGTGTACATATTGAAACTATTTTCACCCATACTTTCAGATATAAAAATGTTGTAGCCTAAGTGTAATGGATCTGATGATGATCGCTTGACGATCGAAACTGGTTATCCAAGTGCATTTATTAATCTCATGTAATTTGTTTTCAGGATTAGGAAATAACCCATCTCATTTGGGTACCATCGTGTTGACCGATTGAAAAGCATCAAATTTTCGTTCCTTTCTACTCTTTTCCCGATTTTAAGCATTATCTTTCATTTCGTCTCTCATCAATTACTTTAATGAGGTTATCATGAGAAATAGACTTCGGCTTTAAAATTCACTCGCCAAGTAAAGATTCCTGTCACCCTTCATCCCAGACGCTGATGATACGGATACAATAAGGGGTAGGCCATTATTATTGTTCTTGTTTATGTTGTTGTTAACATGGATGTGAGTTAGCGCTGGGGGATGTATCTAAGATTAGCGTGAACAAAATTCGGACACAATGGTTACCATGACAACGAGTGTTCGTCATCTAGGTCTTAAATATGGTTACCAAGGCAACAAGTGTTCATCGTCTGTCTGGCTGTTGGGTAGTCAGCCCGAAGGTTGGTTGGATCCTCAAAAAAAATACCATCGTAGGTTAAAGGCAGCACTATAATGAGGCGTAGGTTTACTAGGCAAAGTGAGGAGCACGGTAATTTGCTATTGCTTTCTTCACTAACAAGGAGAAGTCGCCAAGTAGTTTACTAGAAAAGTCTTCAAATTTGGTGGGTTTGCTCTTCATAAAAAAATATTTTACCCCTGTTTGAGCGTTTTTGGCAACAGGCCTTAGTGTGCTCAAAATTGAATGTTTAAAATCAATCCTTAAATGTTTGTAGTCTTATTCCCGCGCACGTTCCCGGCTTGTGTCCTTGGCGTAGTCGCTAGCGCGTTGGCGTTGGAAATGGAAGTTACCATGGTCGGAACTTACCTTGATCTTTTTAAATTTTTTTCTTTTTTTTTCTTTTATTTTATGTTTGTGGTACAATATTTAATTTGGAGAATTAACTCAAGTACTTTATTATTTGTAGTTGGTTATTCTATTTACAATATTAATACATTAATATTTACGTTATTGTTTACATACAGAAAGTTTAGCTTGATCGTGTAGCAGAGTGGAACAGAGGGAGGGGTTCTTGCGTTTCTGCATTACGGCGCTGTGCAAATGAACGTAGCGTCGCCGGCCACGCTGCATTTAAATTGTAAGATAGCTCCAGAACCGAAGAGACCACAGCAAATAAGCTATAGAAAGCACAAAAGACAATAAGGGATGTATCAGTAAAAAAAAAAGTGCTGACCAAGGTCTGACTCGAACTCGAAAACTTCATTTCCCACGCCAATGTGCTAGCGACTACGCCACGGAGACGAACCAGGAACGTTTGCGGGAATAGGACAACAAAAGTTTGAGGATTGATTTTAAACGTTGTATTTCGATTTGGCAAAATCGCTCGAACAGGGGCAAACTATTTTTTTTATGAAGAGCAAACCCTCCAAATTTCAACCACATGGCGACCTCTCCTTGTTAGTAAATACAGCAGTACTAGCCTTACGAGTAGACAGTGCACAGTTCACTACTCCTGTGGGGGTCCGGGCGTGGAACACCAAGAGCCCGCTGATGTGCCAGCTTGGTGTTCCTGGGCGAAAACCCACACAAGACACGGCATAAACCTAGAAACATTGCTGAGTTTAAATTCACGGGCCGTGAAAGCCAATATACTATATTTTTACAGTATTCTTATTATTTCTATTATCAGTCTATTACGACCATCTTCATTATCATCTCCATCATTATCAAACAACAATTGTGTTATCATAACATGCCTTGTTTTTGTAACAAGTGTCGGAAACAAAGACGTGGAGGGGCAGATTTGACAAATTGTGGAGTCCTGAAGTATAAAATATTGCATGCAGGAAGACTGGACAGGATAGGGAGGAGGATGGGACTAATGCAAGGGGAGGGGCAGAAACAGGGCTGGGAGTGACCCGTGGTTAATTGGGACGTCGTTACCAGCACTGATTCTTTCCACTCCTAATTCAGTGTCACTTGAGCATTACGTAACAACCCTTGACGAAATACCTCCATTGGTGGCAGTCGTTAAAACGTTATGGCCAATATGTCACCGTAGGGGGAAGAGGAGAGATCTCGCTAATCGGCCGTACAGACTGACTCACCAAATCTGCCTCCCTTATTACTGACACTCTTCACTCTGTCAGCAAGTGTAGCTCCTTGCTTGCTGTTGCTGTTATAGAGAGAAATATACTGGCGATGAACGTCCGTTGCCAAATGATTAGCAAGGCAGCCACTATTATCGAAGGTCCAAGTTTCAATCCCGAATGGGGGCGATACTCACTCGATTATTCATGTGGTGTGAAGAAGGGGCACTGACCTTAAATCACAGCCAAAACCAAAATGTTGACTCCGGTGACCAAAACTAATTTGTGTTCAATGATGTCGAAATGTAAATATCATATGTCACAAAACTGTATCATAATGAGGGTCATTATAAAACTATTTTTCTTTATGAAACAGTTTCTCCCACCAATCAGAGCTCAAGAAACAGTTGTGTGACCAATTATATAAGGATAGCATCGCACATGCGCTGAGTTCCACGGCCTCCTAATTTAAATTTCACTGCGTGGCTAGTATCATTGTGGAGTAATCGAGGAGGCCATGGTCAAATACAAGGTATTCTCTGCGTCCCATGCGCTCTGTTCAGTACATAAAACTGGCGAAATCTCGACAGATATTTATGAATATTTATGTTCTAACATAAAATAGTTATAATTATCGTCGAACATAAACAGTCGTATGCACTCGCCTTTTATAGGCTCGTTGCATACGCCTAATGTACTATGAGATAAGCCGAAGGAAGACTTTAAGCTTTATTACTGTCATCATTATTATCATCATCATAATCACCTTCATCTTAAAAGTACAGTAAGAACCTTCTCTATAGAACGAAACCTCGCAGGCGCTGTACGACGGCTAGCCACCTGTCGAGCAAGGTACTGGCGCTAGCAGCAGCGTAGTGCCCAACTAGTTCAACACATTCACACTTCTAACGTATTTAATAATCATCATTACTTACGCTACACAAATTTCAGAGTAGTTGCTGGAAATGCTGACCTTCAATTTCTAAACACACACCACACCGATATAGGAAGCTTTGGTACACTCACTGTTATTCATCCTCACTGATATTTCGGATCAGTGCAATTAATTCGTTCTCGAGAGCCTGCAGATTAACCTACGCGGATTGTTTCTGGATAGGCTTACCTTTTTTATTTTTAGGTTCCCCCACAAGTGAAAATCGCACGGCGTTGAGACGTACGATCACATTTACTGCCAGACTTCTTCTTGAGAAGATAAGTTTTCATTACGAAAATGCCATGATTTGTTCTATACCTAACAATGTTCACGGGGTACGAGATAGGCTACAGTACTTCACCACAAGTCTAAACTCTCTCAACAAAGTATCTTGCCAGTTGGGCATGTAATCAAGCTTCACGTCCCGCTATTGTGTAACAGTAGATGCTTGTCAACTCGCGCTGACTCAGCTGTCTCTACCTCAGCGAAATTCAGTTCTAAAGAGAAGGGTGTCACATAACATAGTGAACTACACCCTCACATAGAGCTGATGTTCTCGGGAATTGATGACCCCGTAAGATTTATTGCGTTGTTCTGTTTGACTCTACAATAATTACGAGGCGGCTACGGTGGCGTAGTTGGTAGCATGCTGAGCTTCCAGGCTGTTCCAAATCCTCGAGTTTGAGTATGGGTACAAGCGAGAACTCAGCACTGATGCTCAGAGCACGGTTGGAGAGGGACTGTGGGGTGATAGCCAATACATCATTGGGCGAAGGTCATAGTAGAAGTCCATGCGCTTCCTGCCAGTCTTTATGTATCCACCGCTTAGTAAAGGCAGTCCTTACAGAGGAGCTGTATTGCATATTGCAGGTTTACTCACACAAGGCGGCGAGTACTCAGCTGATCCCTGGCGAGCAGCTTGGCTGGAACAGCCTGTAAGTCCAAGATCGCGGGTTCAAACCTGGTCGAAGTCGTCGGATTTTTAAGAGCGTTAAAATCACTCAGTATGCCTACCTTCGGAGGGGAAGTAAAGCCGGTGGGCCCATGCCATAGATTTATGGCACCACCTTCCACTAACTACAATTGCGTGAAGATAAATTTTAGGTTAGATTTGAATAACGCTCTATTAAGTTCCAACGTTTGACGCCAGGTGCCAGTTGCTGTGGCATCGAATAGCCAAGTTCGCAGCTAGGTATCGTTGACGGTAGCAATTTGTAGCAAAAGTAGGAACTACTTGAAATTGATCGTCTGCAGTCCTTACCTGAAATACACTAATACCGTGGTCACAATTAACACCGGCTATTAGACACATTCTTCACACACTCAAAGTACACGGGGCTACATGACCACGTTGTCGCAGCCCCTAAACTGTGGAACCAACCAACTACAATAGTTAAGATTTATATTGGATTTTTTTTAGTCGGTCAACACAATATAATTCCATTTATTGGAATATACGAAAAATAAACCAACAATTGTCAATAAAGCAACACTGATATATGCCTTGAAAACTATATGGGGGGCATGCTGGCGCAGCGGTCAAGTTGTTTGTCTCTCACCAAGGTGGACTGGGTTCGATTCCCGGTCAATACATGTGAGATTTCCAAAGTGAAATGCCATGTCCTGTGGTTCGGATTCCACTTTAAAAGGAGGTCCCGTGACGCATGATCGCAAGATTAACGGTCACGTAAAACTACAAACTTCCTTTCCTTTCAAAACTATAGAATTTATTACGTACATACAAATAGTACATTATGCAACGAGCCTATAATGGCAATAATTAAGACACGAGTATGTTTATAAAAGGAGCGAAGCGAGTTTTATAATTGCCATACGAGTGTCTTAATTACCATTAGTGGCGAGTTGCATACGACTGTTTATGTTCGACGATAATTATAACTATTTTATATTCGAACATAAATATTCATAAATATCTGTCGAGATTTCGCCAGTTTTGTGTACTGAACAGAGCGCATGGGACGCAGATAATACCATGGCCTCCTCGAATACTCCACTATGACACTGTAAGCCACGCAGTGAAATTTAAAATAGAAGGCTGTGGAACTCAGTGCAGGTGCAATGCTATCCTTACCTAATTGCTCACACAACTGTTTCTTGAGCTCTGATTGGTGGGAGAAACGGTATCATAATGAAAACCAGTACTATACTGTTTTCTGACATATTATAATATTTACATTTTGCCATGGTCGAACATAAAATCATGTATTGAAGGACACTGCAACAGAGGACATTTAGAAAATATGAGAAAAATCATACGGGACACCAAATTCAAAGAATAATATTTTTATTTGTTTAAACTTCTTTTTCACGGGTAACCTTGTCCCATTGAAATCTCCGCCCACCGCACGTCAACATTTCTCTATGAGGAAGAAACAGTGGGGAAGGTGAGGTAAGGGAGACAGGTGGAGCGAGCGAGACAAACGTAGGAAAAGAGTAAGAAATCACTATTGCTCAAAATCGCGGAGTGAGGATTTACACGGTGGTTAGCCTAGCAACGTCGTATTTTTGCACCTTGGACCGGTGCATGCTTCCTAAGAGGCCCTGCTCTTAATCCACAAACTTAAATACGGTATTTTGTCCCTTCCCTGTCAAGATTTACGTTTAAGGCTCCCTTATATCACTATGACCCATGCGTCATTATTTTAAGGATCTACTGCGTGTTTTAACAATGACATGCGATTAGATTGTGACCACTCGTGTGTTCCACAAGGATATATTTCTGGTTTCTCGCTATCTCTTCTGCTTCCCTCTGAGGTCACAAGAGGTCCCCTGCTTGGTTTGATTGCTACGTGCAGTAGGGCTTCCCCTAAGATCCACTTTGCATCACTCACCATCAATGTCCGTCCTTGGCTTGTACAACATTTCTCATCTTCTGTGGCCATTTTTCTTTGCTTGGTGTCTCTTATCACAAGCCTCATCCTTTCACTGGTATTGTCAATTTCTCTGTGTCACCAAACCTACCACCTTCCTTAATCCCTTGTGTTTTATCTTATGTATCTACCCTACGCATCTCCCATTCCTCATGTCTGTACTATGTGGCAGCAACGTTTGAACTTGGGGCACTGTGATATATGTCTGTCACCTTTAAAGCCTCGTACGGAAATGATAGCGCATGGACACTGCTGTTGATTTGTGGTAGCTAATACCATGCTATCCAACGCTCTCCAGGGAAAATCAAAACTCAGAAAATGTGGAAGCACCAATCATGCGTTACTTTTCACTACAAAGACTTGAGTTTCAAAATCATGAACTTAACCGAGATCAAAGAATTATAGCATCCTTTTGGGAACAATTCCTCGTAACTGACCTGTGTCAGTGGAATACAGTGGAATAGATTACTGTGGAATAGATTCTTAAACGTGTCCTTTTAAGCGTTGAATTGAAATTATTGCAAATATTGGTCGGTTACTCGTATTTTGGTATCAATTTTGTGTTAATGAAAGGTTCAGTATAATAATAATAATAATAATCATAATAATAATAATAGGCCTAATAATGTTATTATGGGCGGCTTCGGTGGCATAGTTGGTAGCATGCTGAGCTTCTATGTCCAAAATAGCGGGTTCAAATCCGGCCAAAACAGTCGGATTTTTAAGAGCGTTAAAAATCCCCCAGTATGCCTTCCTTCGGAAGGGAAGTAAAGCCGGCGGTCCCATGTCATAGATTTAAAGAACCTTCCACTAATTACACCTGTGTAAAGCTAAATTGGATAGGTTAAGAATGTAAACAACGCTCTTAAGTTTCTTCGTTCGTTGACAAGAGCCGACTGCGGTGGCGTCTAGTAGATAAGATCTGAACTAGGCCTAGTAGTCGTTGACGGTGGCGTTTGGCGGCAAAAGTAGGAACTATTTGAAAAATTCTAAGTTGCAGTCTTTACTTAAATTAAAAAAACAGATACACCCACTAATACAGCCATCACAAGTAACACCGGTTATCAGACAGATTCTACACACACCCAAAGTACACGGGGCTACATGGCCGCGTTGTCGCAACCCCTAAACTGAGGAACCAATCAACCAACCAACCAACCAATAATGTTATTGGTTTTATGTCCCTTTTAACTACTGCGGCTTTTAAAGACGCTGGGGTTTCTGAATATTTCCCCAAAAGGGATCTGTAAATTTTTGAGCTATTTTTATGAGAACCATGAGTTACTCCATTGCTCAGTAGTCAGTACAGAGTCTGGTTCGATCCTCAAAAAGTACCACCATAGGTTAGGTCGGTAGATAGGCTACCCACGAAACCTCAAAACAGCACTATAATGGGGCGTAGGCCTGCTAGGTAAGATGAGGAGTGAGGTAGTTTGCGATTACTTTCCTCACTGAGTCAGAACAATAGCACTGACCCTATGAGTAGAACCTTTCACAGAACACGCGGGCACTAGTTGTGCCCTGAGGCCATTATCCCAATAGCAACCTTATAATCATAGCCATGAATGAGACTGAGACATCGGTGGAAAGCCACATTTTACTCGAGCCTGTGCCAATAAAAAAATCCACAGCCTGCTTCCAGTCTCCGACCGGGTCAGGAATGGAATGAATGAAGCCCCCATCTAGCGGCGAGGATATGAACTGTGCCGGCTGCCGAGGCCTGACGCACTCCTCTGGGGCAATGATTAAATGAATGACAGATGAAATGAAATGATAGTGGAGAGTGTTGCTGGAATGAAATTGTGACAGGGAAAACCGGAGTACCCGGAGAAAAACCTGTCGGCCTCCGTTTTGTCCAGCACAGATCTCACATGGAGTGACCGGGATTTGAACCACGGACCCAGCGGTGAGAGGCTGGCGTGCTGCCGCCTAAGCCACGGAGGCTTCCTGTGCCAATAGACAAATGCAAATGTACTGCATTCATCAAGAGATGGTAAATAGGCTTGCTGGTCGGATAGATTTGCAAATAGAAGCACCGAATGCTGGGGTCTTAGATGGCCATTCTTATTTGGTTTCCTCATTATTACCTCGAGGTAAATGCTGATATTGGTAATTATCATCTTACTTCTCCATTATTGACAGGACTGATAATTTACTAGAATTTAATACGTTCTAGCCGAAATATGGACTATATTGATTTTAATGACTACCGACAGTAGTGGCTACGCTTGCTAACGCGCAGCATTAGGTCATGGGGCCAAACTCTCTGCTGACTCGGTAGACGCGTGGGTTCGAGCCCCACCGTCGGCCGTCCTTGAAATGGTTTTCCGTGGTTTCCCCATTTTCAACACCAGGCAAATGCTGGGACGGTACCTTCTGACAGGCCACGGCCGTTTCCTACCATATCCTAGCCCAGTTTCATTCACCATCATTCATTTCATCTCTCATTAACTCCTCTCATGAGGTTGGCGTCAGGAAGGGCATCCGGCCGTAAAAACCATCGCATCTCATCCCCGACCCCGTTGGAAAACGGGAATAATAAGGGGTAGACATGCATTGATTTTAATGACTAAGAATATGGAACATATATGCTAAAGTTCCAAATATGGAAAACTATGGAAAATAAATACTCCACCTTCGAACTCCACGTGCCATGATTCGTGAAGATAATACAAAATATAATTAAGCTTAGCTTCCTAAATAGAAATGTAATTACATAGAAATCCGTTCCATGTACGGTAAACACATCAGTTACATGGACTGACACACACTCACACAACACGGAACCCCGAGTTATCTCAAAAGCCCATTTAACCCTTTAAAGGTTAGCGGTCTGTATATTAACCACCTGCTATGCCAAAGATGCTGATTATTATGTAAACGAATTTTCTTTACGAAGTGTTAATATTTCATAAAAACATATTTTTCTATCTTCTTGACCTGAGATGCTTGATATTGTGTTTAACAAAAACAATTAAAACGTAAATAATAAAATATGAAAGAAATTAAAATTGAAAAGAAATAAATTGTAAAAATTAATAAGCTTATAAAATTACTATTTAAAATGAAACAAGATGTTCAGCAAAGAACATATAGCCTACTTTCTCCTAAATGTATGGGTATACTTATGACTCTTTGTCCTCATCCCTAACACAATCACCTCTACCACCATGTATTGTTTGTTTTCTTTTATATTGATAATTAGCCAGTAAGTGTCAAAATCAATATTGTATACTTTATGATGATTGAATAACAAAACTACTAACTTATTGTAATGCATTCACGTCCGTTAATCTCTATATTAAGCCAGCCTGCAAAGTTAAGAATCATTAGTTTTGGGCATCTTCCCCTTTAAAAATCCGCGCCGATCACAGTAGGTTGGTGCTGCGACCTATCAGTGAATTAATCTTTATCTTGTACGCCTATGCACTGCCATCGTAATGTACTACGATGGCAGTGGCCTATGGGTGTTGAATGAGTAGGCAGTTTATAGTAGCCAAGAGGGAGGCGATCCAGCTGGTAGTGTTTAAAGGTAATCGGAGCGCGATCGTGGCTAATAGTTGAACTACCAGTATTACAAAATTGCCGTACTTCAGGAGGCCAGGTATTTACACAGCGGTATGTTTGAAACAATATTACCCACATAACCCACAAGAGGACAGCACCGTACAGAGGCATTAAGAAGGCTGTGGTTAATGACAACGTGTATCTAGTTCTTCTATTCTCCTTTTCCTAATGTCTTCTGTTTATGTGCGATGCTGGGGATGTGATTTTATTAATAAACGAGTGTATACATTAGCCTCTCCTTTGAGCTTAATGACATCTTATTTAGTATCTGTGGAAAGAGCTCGTGCACATCATTTGTAAAAGAGTACAAGAAAAAAAAGCTAACTGTAGCAGTATTCGATCCCCAGTCAACTGCGTGACAGACTAACACGCTAGCCCAGAGCTAACCCTATGCTAGACATCATGGTGTTCTTAACTGACATGTTAGATACAACCTGTTGGCAAATAATGACTTTAAATAAACGATTTCTTCACTGCAGTACATCTTCATTAAAGATCATTTCATACAAAGTTTATATTATTGTATCAGTAGGGTATATCACATACAACATACTAAAACTACTGAAATATATGACAGGCACATGAGGGCAGCTGCCATCTTGTCGTGTGACACAGACGGCTCAGCTCTTTTAAGTCACTCATACAGTATATTATTATAATATTAAATTATAATAAATAACGGATCACGACCTTCAGGATAGCTTAAACCACCCTAGGCTCGATAATCGGAATCGTTGGGTCTTAAGCTATTGATTAAAATGGTTGCATAATTCACACGGCCGCCATCCTGAAATGGCACGGCCGATGAACTTGAATTTTGGGTGAAAGACGCGACCTATATAAAGGTATGTTGTCACCAAATTTGGTAGAGATCGGATGATTAGTTCAGCCGCAATTTGATTTTACGTTTTGAACGTTTGAGTGGCCACCATTCTGTTTTGGTAAAGATGGTGGCAATATAAAGTATGACACTGAGGTGCCCTTTGCTAGTGCTACCTCTGTACCAAATTTCGTTCAATTCGGTTTCACTATGTTCGAATTGATAGGGGGGGGGGACAGACATTCAGAGTACACACACTCACTCTCACACACACACACACACACACACACACACACACACACACAGACTCACACATACACACACACACACAGACAGACACACAATTTTTCGCCCTGTGTTGATCTCATAAGTCTACTTTCATTTTTTGCAAAAATCGAAAGTAGGCTAAAAATAAGATCATAAAAATAATATTAAAAATAAAATTAAGAAAATCATTTAAACATAAAAACATAAACATAAAAACGAAAAAGATAACCGGAAATAGAATGAATGCATTAAAATTTGGCTAAAATAATTACATTTAAATAAATACAAATAAAATATTTTAATAATAGGTCTGCCTTATAAAGGGTTATATTGTAGAAAAGTAGACTAAAAGCACTACATGTGGCTACACTGGTTGTTACTGTTAAATGAGCGCGGTATCTGAGTATTTGGTAGACATTTCCATGTCGGGAATGGGTGGTACTATACTCTACCGCGAGAGCTGAGCTGCTGCATGTTAACTGGACTCTTAACTGTAGGGTTACTTGAAGATCCAGCTTATTGACTTCTTCCTGCCCCGCGGGGTCTCGTAATGATTAGCACCCCTCGCCTGCCTGCCTTCCCCTCGACATCACATCTACATAGAGATGATAGCACCACCACATACCGCGTTACAACAGTATCTCTTGTTATGGAAAACTATTACGACCACAATGAAACTCGAGGACTGGAAAATGTAATGTAAGCTATAGAAATAATACCTTAGATGTTATTATTGTCTTTATTTTCCCCGAAAGATTGAGAATTATCTCACAGTTCTTATTACGCGGAAGCATTATTTAACGTGATAAATTATGTTTCTTTTCAAACAGATTGGATTGTTATCGGCCTCTGGAAACCTGAGGCTCTGTAGAGCTCCAACTTGCATTTTCAAATAATTCCCTCTGATCATGCTCACCAACATTTTTCAAAGTACGTCTTTAGAAAACGCGACAACCACAGTGGTCTAGTAGATGTTGCATTGCATACTCTTGCCCAGATGGTCTAGTATATTGTTGTTATTGTTGTTTTCAGGGGCAGAACTATGAGGTCATCTGCCCCTCTTGACACAGATTAAGTAATACAAAATGGAGAGCGGTAATACTTACAAAAGCGAATTTAGAACGAAAATACTCGCAAAAGGAATAGATTTAAAAATACGCACAAAATGTAGGTTAGGTTCAAAATACGTACAAAATGCAATTGATATTCAAAATACTTACAAAATGCAATTGATATTCAAAATGCTTACCAAATGCAAATGAGATTGTAAATACGTACAAAATGCAATTGAGGTTCAAAATACTTACAAAATGTAATTAAAGTTGAAAATACACAATGCAATTCAGATTGAAAAATTCCCATTTCAGATCCAAAATACTCACAAAGTGCAATTGAAATTCAAAATGCTTACAAAATGCGATGGAAATTGAAAATGCTTACAAAATGTACGGTACAGATTTCCATTCTGGCTCTATGCAGATTTTTTCTGAAATGAGATTTACATAGACTTGTAAGGCTATAATAAGAAAGCTTTTCAGTCGGTCAACACAAATTGTGCCCAATTACATTAGGCGGGAAAACACGTATTTAAACACCCTACACTGAATGAAATATTACATATTGGACACAATTTGTGATCAAAGACTGAGAAACTTTCTAAAATAGAACTAAAAAGCAAAAACATTTACTATTTCAGGAAAATGTAAGTAATTGCCGTTTTGATTGATAGTTAATTAAAATGCAAATTGTATTCAAATGTTAGTACAAGTTTCGATATACGATGATATCTTCTTCAGCGTTTATACAATATTATAAAATTAAATAGATATCGTTACGAATAATTTGGTTAAATATTTAGAACCTCTATTTAATCGATTGATTTTAAGGATATCCATTTTATTTGATTTTATTTCAATACTAGCAACCCACCCCGGCTTCGCCCGGTATCTTTAACGGTTTACCTAGTGTAAGCTAAAAAAGCGCACGGACGGCAGGTCCCATACGCAATTCATAAAAGCCGAGGTAAACAGCGAAACTCCAAACACATATACTCTTCTCTGAAGTCTTAACTCTACACGCTCGACAGTTTGATGCTGGCCGAATCTGGGGTGAAGGCTCACTCACTAGCTCGTAAACTCGCTCAGAAGCTCGTAATTTAAATTTCCACTGAATAGATATAGATGGAAAAAATGAAAACGACAAAACACTTATAGTCGGCGATGTATAAAAGATAGAGATATGCTGTCGCGGATTTTCTTGTAGAACTTTTCATGCTGAACACTGCTTACACTCATAGTTTAATTATATATCGATATTTTTAACTATTACCCAGCGTAAGCTTTAAAGGCGCATGGACGGCATGTTTTTCTTCGACTTGATTCCCTGAAATCGTTAGTGCTCGGCTTCCTTTGGTCATAATTGAATGTTTTTCTGCAGAACCCTTCCTCAAGAAATCGTTTACAGAATGGTGAAAACAGCATCAAAATCAATCCAGTGGTTCTCGAGATTACCCGTGACATCCAAGAATCGGGAACTTTGTTTTATACTATGTTGAGATAGTGTAAACGCTAAAGAAGACATCATCGTATATCCAAACATGTACTAACATTTGTATTGTTTGGTGGAGCATTATAATTATTTATAATAGAACTAGGTAACACTGGATAAATGGCTTTTAATACTTCAATACTTGTAAGGCTGAGCACGAAAATTTCTAACACAGACCGTTGAACCCTGTCCACGACACCGCATTGACCTCCTATCATCCTGGATTATCCCAGGAAACAAAGCGCTTGGACAGCAAACCTTGTCCCATAGATGACCGTTAGGGAACGAGGTTTTTGTAGTTCATATCTGTATAGTTCTTTTTTTTTGGGGGGGGGGGGGGCTTACTGCCTCAATATTTATCAGTAATTATTGTTACACTTTCTAAGCTTTATGATAGTTTTGTTTTGTTTTTCGAGGGCAGAGACTGGTCGGTTGGTTCTTAAGTCTAGGGGCTGCGACAACGCGGTCATGTAGCCCCGTGTACTTTGAGTGTGTGTAGAATCTGTCTGATAACCGGTGTTAATTAATTGTGATGACTGTATTAGCGTGTGTTATCTGTTTTTTAATTTAAGTACAGACTGCAACTTAGAATTTTTCAAATAGTTCCTACTTTTGCCGCCAAGTGCCACCGTCAACGACTACTAGGCCAAGTTCAGAACTTAGCTACTAGACGTCACCGCAGTCGTCTCTTGGCAGCGATCGTAGAAACCTAAGAGTGTTGTTTACATTCTTAACCTATCCAATTTAGCTTCACACAGGTGTAATTAGTGGAAGGTTCTTTAACATGCCATAAATCTATGACATGGGACTGCCGGCTTTACTTCCCCTCCGAAGGAGGGCATACTGAGGGATTTTTAACGCTCTAAAAAAATCCGACGGTTTCGGCCGGGTTTGAACCCGCTATCTTGGGCATAGAAGCTCAGCATGCTACCGACTACGCCACCGAAGCCACCGAGGGGGGCAGAGACTGTCTGTGGGTGTCACTGTAGGTTTCATAGTGTTTTGTAGAGCTATTTGTCTTGTTTTTGAAAATCTGAAGATGCTCTCTTGACGAGCGAAACATATCATCCCTTAGATTTATTCTTTTTGTATAGTCCATAACAAATAGACGTATATCTTAATGACATGTATTTTTTTCGCATATTCCAGTATTTAGAATTATATTGTGTCGATCGATTGAAAGTTACAATATTAATGTCAGGAAGTTGAAATGGTGGGCGTCTCTCTTTCCTCAATAGCTATTGTTGGTCAGTTGCAATGATAGAACTCAAGAAATTTTAAAAATGAATCAATGGGTACCACTGTTCCCCTTGATTTGTTCCCCTTCATTATTGCATCTCTGACAACCTAATGGTTCTCAAGCTATCCCGTGTGTGTTATCAACTATTGTTACTGTCAGCGTGAACATACGAAATCCTCGTGGAACCCCGCATTGGATCTCTCGTCGCCCCTAGGGATATGCACAACGTGGGAGACGTGTGGGTTGCCGCTGATCAGGCGCTTAGCTCACGGGGAATGTTCAATGTAAACCGCCGATATGGTAGAGATACTGTTTGCCCTCAGGCAAGACCCGTTAAATTATAGACGAGTAATCTAGTGTAGCATATCGATTTGGTTAATTCCTAAGATGAAAATAAGTGTGATATCATTCATAATTACTGTACAATTAGTTAATAACTTAATTATAAAAATCATGATCATAACATATTTAATTTTAAGTGGTTCGGAACTACTTTTACCGGCAGTCCCATATGACTTACTATCTTCAAAAATGGTTTGAAATGGTTTACAACAGTCAATGTACCGTTACTTAATTTACGAAGTTGGCGAATTAGTATCTGGCAGGTTTTTATACGCACAGTCGTGAAGTCGCTTGGCTAATCTGACTAATCTCCGGAAAAATTCGAAGAATTTTGGATTGGCACCGTAATAGCGCATGAGAAGTCCCAATCCTCCTAGATGTTTAAAACTGTACTTTTGTTTGGAGTACTCAACTCTTAGTTCAAACAAAGAAGTCACGACCGCCTCCTACCCAATCCTACCTCCAATATTACTACTACACACACTAATACATTATTCACAATAACACAGGTTATAAGATAGATTCCTCACATACGCCCAAGTATGTGGGGCTACATGACCACGATGTGGCAAAGCCCCTGAAATGATCAACATGAACACGTTTGTTCAAAAGTGCTCCTCATTTCAACATTTACAGCTAGTACGGAAACTCACCCATTACGGTGGTTTATATTGTAAAGTTTCCCTGTTAAGCGGCTACCCACACATCTTCCACGTTGTGCAGGTCTCTTGAGGTGTTGTTTGAGTATTTAGTATTTTGACTGGTTTGATACAGCCTTCCACGACTCCCTGACCTGAGCTAATCGTTTCATCTCTACATATCTACCACACCTTACATCCAAGGCAATCTCTTTAACATATGCTAACCTTGTTCTGCCCCTACAGTTTTTGTCCTCGACCCTTTCTTCCATAACTAGGTTTGCTTTTCTTGTGTGTCCTAGTACAGTATGTGTCCTACCAACCTATCTCTTCTCCTAATTAGCAATCGCCAGGAACATCTCTCCTCTCCCACTCGTCTTAACACCTCTCTATTTATTATTCTCCTTTAACACCTCATTTCAAACGCTTATATCCGTATTCTCTTTTCTGCCCCGCCAACAGTCCAAGTGTCACTTCCATGGAGTGCCATTCTAAAATTACTTCCTAATATCTAAAACGATATTTGATGTCAACAGTTTTCTTTACTTTCTTGAGCCAACGTATTTTTAGTCTACTTTTCGCATTTTGCAAAAATGAGGAAAACGTAGATTTATGAGATCGATCCGGGCAAATGTGTGTGTGTCTGTCTGTCCTTCTGTCTGTCTGTCTGTCTGGCTGGCTGGCTGGCTGTGTGAGCCCCTATCAACTCCTAAACGACTGCAGCAATCGAAACAAAATTTGGTAGGAGTAAATATCTATGCCTGAATATCTCAATGCCGTATTTGAAAATGATGTCAGTGCTACCAACTGCTGAAAAATGGCAATTGAAATTTGAGCTCCATGTTGGATATCTTGGAAGGTATAAATGGGAGCTATTTCAAAATTGGCACACGTATAGATAATAATATTTCAGTTTTATTTCCAGGAGACCATACATGACAGTGTTGCCAAAATGATTATAAGCCTGCTGATAGTTTCAATTGTTAAATGCATATAGCTTCTACGCTGTCAACTGGAATTCAACCAAATTTCGTATGTGCTATGTGTACATAAACAGATATGACTGAGCGTATTCTTAAGAGCCACCAGGGCTGCCAGTTGTTAATAAATGCTCTGTCTATTTGTTTATTTTATATCTTGAGGTGAGGGGAGATCAATGCACGGTTCTGGGAGGATCTCGTGTGCTCACACTTGACGATAATACTGGCGGTGGTAGTTATGCTCGCTTTGGCACAGAGCTACGCTATGTTGCCAGGTTGGTATCATACTGGAAGTGCTATGGAATTCGACTGCCCGTCTACTTCTTTGACTGGGAATATAAATCCGCAATCTTGAAATCACACTATCACTGATACATCTAGGAAGCATATAGTGCAATAGCATGATTAGTGACCAAAACGTCATCTCAAAACCTGTCATATGAAGTGCGTAGCTTACCTACAAAATTGGTATCACTGTCAGTACTGGCTTTCCTGAAAGCCAGGTTAATAAAGATGCGTTAATTCTGTCCCTGACACTCTTCAAAAATATTTGTTAACATACGTATTATAGGTCAATTCCTGTCATAGTGGCAAGATTTCCGTTACAAATACAACGCACAACTGACATGCATCCACACCAATGATAATTTATGGGTCTGCAATAATATTGTATGATATATCACTGCAAGTTGATTGGTGATGCACTGTATACATTTTGGTAAATATCCAACCCGGCATTAATTTCAGTTTTCCTAATATACCATGTCCATCTTGTCCGTCAAGGAAGTACTGAAATCTGTAACTGAGAACTCCGCTTCAAGATTGTCTAAATAAAGAAACATGATTAATTAAAATTCAGTACGATAGTAAATTTTAAAAACTCCTGTTTCTGCGGGGTTTGTGATGAGATGAACTGAATTTTCTATATGGCTGGTGGTTTAAATTAATTATTAGATACCTTTCCTGAGACTAACATCAACAGAGAAGTTAATGCCAGATGAAATGGATGAATCTGGGCAAGGAGGTGGATGACCTTTTAGTTGTTACCATCCCAGTATTTTTATTATTTATTTCACACGTTACAGGCCTGTTCGACCACGCGAAGCAATCATGACTTTTTGTTCTTCCTGTCTCTCCAGAACTCTTTCATTCGTGCACTAAAGGCCCTAGTCCTTTCTTCGGTCTATTTTGGTCTTTGGGCTGTAGGTGCTGCTCTCTCTGACAACACTTCCCACTCGTATACTTGGTGTCGAAAGACGCTTTTGTCTATGACGTCTTTTGGGTCGACCTGTGCTTTTACTAGATCAATTTTGACTTGCATCATCCAGGGTGTAGTAATCTTGAGCCGCTGTATGTATCTAAGAAGGGGCAGATGACCTCATAGTTCCGCCCCTTAAAACAATAATAACTAACTACGGTATCTGATAATTTTGTTGGTGAGTCTGGTTTGTGAGAGTCTGCTGATGTGGCCGTAAAATTTTAATCGCCTCTTTCTGATGTCTGCTGTGAGGTTGGACAGTTGGTGTAATTCCCCGGTGCCTGGAGTTGCACGGGAACGAACTGCACATTGCTCAAACAGCTAAGTACACATTCCATAATAACCTGATCATTTAATAACAGTCACATAATCACACTAAGCAAGCAAACTTGAAGGTCAATCACCACTATCAGTATCTCAACAAAAGAATCACATATAACAAACAATTATTCACTGGTTGTTCTAGTTGAATTATTTCTTCTTCTTCTTCTTCTTCATGTGCCGTCTCCTCTAAGAAGGTTGGCGATCATCACAGCAATGTTTTGGTAGATGTTGCCCTCCATGAGACAGGCCGCATTGTGACAGGCTGTCTACGCCCAACTTCTATCGATAAGATCTTTCCGCTCATGGGAGTAGCACCTCCAGAAGTTAGAAGACAAGTAGCGGCATAAGTAAAGAAGAAAAAGCAAGAAACAGATCCAAGACACCCAATGTATGGACTTGATGTCCATCCACCTAGGATAAACTCAAGAAAGAGCTTCCTCGAAACAACAATATCCATTCCTTCCTCAGCTGAAGCACGCCGAATTGAACTTTGGAAAACAAAATCGCCGGGAGGATCGTGGGAAATGAAGGAGAAGCCGGCAGCAGGCTACCATTTACAATACGAATCTTGGAAGACGCTAAACAGACTGAGAACTGGTGCGCAAAAGCAATTTTATGAAGTGGGGATACAGTACTGAAGAACTTTGTAGATGTGGTGAAAGACAAGACACTGAGCACCTTGCGAATTGAAGCATGTTATCAAGACCATGTGCTATGCAGGACTTGATAGAAGCCAATGACTGTGCCATTCTAACAGTTCAACACTGGAGAAATAAAATTTAGTGCAATTTATATAAATATTTGTATGTGTTTTGGACTCGGATAAATAAATAAATCACAGCAATCAGGTTTTTGGATCTAGCAGCGCTGAAAAGTTCACTGGAACTACACTTGAACCATTTTTTTAGGTTGTCCAACCAAGAAATCCTTCTTCTTCCTCGACTCTTTATGCCCTCAACCTTCCTTTGAATAATTTATTGTAGACGACGATACCCGTCTCCTCTCATTATATGACCCAAGAATTGTAACTTGCTATTGTTGAGACAGGTAATTATCTCCTTATCTTTACCTATCCTACGCAATATCTCAAGATTTGTGATTCTATCCATCCAGCTTACTCGTAATATCCTTCGATATGTCCACATCTTAAACGCCTCTAGTCTGTTAATCATATCTTGTTTGAGTGTCCAAGCTTCCATACCGTAGAATAGTACCGAGAACACACAACATTTTAGCAACCTTAAGTTTAAATTTATACTAAGGTCTCTTGCACAATAAATTTCTCATTTGATTGAAAACACTTCTGGCTTGTCCTACTACCGGAACTAAATAAGTGTTGGTTGATTGGTTCCTCAGTTTAGGGGCTGCGACAACGCGGTCATGTAGCCCAGTGTACGTTGGATGTGTGTACTAGCTGTCTGATAACCGGTGTTAAATGTGATGGTTGTATTAGTGTGTGTTATCTGTAATTCAGGCAAGGACTGCAGACGACCAATTTAAAGTAGTTCCTACTTTTGCTACCGTCAACGACACCTAACTGCAAGCTTGGCTACTAGATGCCACCACAACTGTTGCTACCAAATGCTACCGTCAACGACACCTACCTGCAAACTTGGCTACTAGATGCCACCGAAACTAGCACCTGGCACCAAACGTTGGAATTTCATAGTGTGTTAATCAAATCTAACCTACAGATTTAGCTTCACACAATTCTAGGCAGTGGAAGGTTCTTTTACATGTCATAAATCTGTGCCATGGTCCCGCCAGCTTTACTTCCCCTCCAAAGGAAGGCATATATTGTAAATACCATCACCCATACTCGTAGACATAGACCTAATAGCCTAAGTGTAGATGGTCTGATGGTGATCGCTTGACGATCAAAACTGGTCTTCCAAGTGTGTTTAATAATATCATGGTTTTTTTTTTTTTTTTTTTAGGGAACGACCCATTACAATTGGGTACAATCGTGTTGACCGACTGAAAACCATTACATTGCGATAGTACAATCTATTGTTCTACTATGTTTAGATAAATGTTCGTACATTTTTATGGCCATTTGTTCGGTTATTTATGTCAAACTTTACTCAATGGTTGCAATACTGATTTCAATACGTACTCTCCAGATCAAAGAAGGCAGCTGCTGAATTGTTGAGGTACAGATGTGTTCAAATTTATAGACTCAATACACAAATGTCCACCATTTTTAAATGTATTTCAAGATGGCTGTTTATGAAAGGGAATTGTCTTGTTAGATTGTTGGTACAATGCGCAATAACATTCCCACTGGATTTATGGTTTCATCCAAGATGTTGGCAACTCTGCTTCGACCTTCGGTTGGTTTGTTTTGAAGGGAGAGTCAGTCGCTGCTCTGTGACTAAGTAAGAGCTTAAGGCAACAATGAAAATTTGAGGTCATAGTCATTGTTGGTGCAATATTTTGTTAATAGGGAGTTGTTAGGGAAGTGTAGTTAGTTGGTCATTGTTGTTTTTAGAGCTGGACAGCGAGCTCTTTTGCACCTAAGTGTAGCTATTAATGTTATTATAACATATAAATAAATCGTTGGCTCCTTCAATCATTTAGCGCCGTGCACAGTAAAATCGGATTATGTTTGGAAAATGTGGAAAAACAAAGATATTTCTTCACATTGCAGTTTTTAATGCTCAGCTGGATGAAGGAAAATTTAATAAAAACAAGTTCTTGTTTCTAATAATTTGAACAAATCTGTATTTACAGTCTGAGCTACGCTGTTCTGAGACTTTTTGTGCTCCAGTTACGTTTGGGATCGCTACTGCTTACAATTCTGTACACCTTGTAAGATTAATTCTACTCATTAGTACTCCAGAAGTGGTCTGCTTGTTGTGTCTTGGGAGACCAGAGTAGGGGCAGATTTGGCGTGCTGTCCGAATTGTAATGATCTTCACCATATCTGTGGAGGGTGTGGAAGGTACTGTATGAGGCTTGGCCTCAGACACCACACCAAAGCGGCTGGCTGGCTCGCTCGATGTGGTGGTAGTCCCATTTAACGACCTCCGCGTCTAGACGACAAAGTGCTTATAGCGCCGTAAAAGAGAGCCCATTTTTATGATGCGCATGGGGTAACTATTGCCAACAACACTATCAAGCCAGGTACATCCCACCCGTGTCCAACTTAATGCCCAACGTTCCCATGGCGGATACGTTTTACGTCCCATCTTTAAGCCAATGTTGAGGAACAAGGTAGATCGTACATATTATGTAGAGCTCTTTTAGCACGGCATTATTTACCACTGTTTTTCCTGTAAATAGCCAATGCAATTTTTAATTGCCATCCTCAAACGCTTCGAAATTTAATTACATTTATACGGAGCAGAGGCGTGGGCTACAACAAACTCAGGCGGCTTCGGTGGCGTAGTTGGTAGCATGCTGAGCATCTATGCCTAAGATCGCGGGTTCAAACCCGGCCAAAGTCGTCGGATTTTTTAAGAGCGTTAAAATCCATCAGTATGCCTCCCTTCGGAGGGGAAGTAAAGCCGGCGGTCCCATGTCACAGATTTATGGCATGTTAAAGAACCTTCCACTAATAAACACCTGTGTGACGCTAAATTAGGTTAAAATGTAAACAACGCTCAGGTTCCTACGATCGTCGCCAGGAGCCGACTGCGGTGGCGTCTAGTAGCCAAGTTCTGATCTAGTAGCTGTTGACGGTGGCGTTTGGCGTCAAAAGTAGGAACTACTAGAAAAATTCAAAGTATGCAGTCCTTACTTGAATTAAGAAACAGAAACACACACTAATACAGTAATCACAATTAACACCGATTATCAGACAAATTCTACACACACCCAAAGTACACCGGGCTGCATGATCGCGTTGTCGCAGCCCCGAAACTGAGGAACAAACCAATCAACCAACAAACTCACAATGTAATAAACTGGATGTGATGGAGATGAAGTTGCTTAGATTGACTCTGAAAAGAACTATCAGTCAAGAATGAGAAAGTCAGAGGAACACTGTTATAGTGACAGAAGAATCAAAGAAAATCCAGGAGAAAATACTGTAGTGGTCTGGGCATTTTATTTTTAACCCCTGGCACTACAGCCCATGAAGGGCCTAGGCCTACCATGCGACCGCTGCCTAGCCATTTGGCTTGCAGATATTGGGCTGACACGTGATCAGCGCATCAGATCCCCTCGGCCGTTAATATTGGTTTTCGTGATTGGGGCGCTGCCACACTGTCGGAAAGCTACTCAGTTGTCCTCAAGAGGCTGAGTGTATTCCGTTCCAGCCCCCATATCAGTTTCTAAAATCCCTGACGGAGCCGGGAATCGAACCCGGGGCCTCCGGGTGAGAAGCAGGCGCGCTGACCCAACACCACGGGGCCGGCTATAGGCATATTATGCGAAGGGAAAAATGCTATGTAGGGAGGAGAGGAATGGATTTGGTTGTAGATGGAACGAGAAATAGGGACAGACCCAGAAGAAGATGGACTGACAATACCCGAGAAGACCTGTGGGAGAAAAAAGTCAGCGGAAGATGATGTGTGTGTGGGACAGGAAGAAGTGCAAAACAACGGCCAGAAACATTGACCCCGTTTGAAGAGGGATAAGAAGAAGAAGAAACTGCTTCGACATAATCTGAGTGCATAATGTTTTACCCAAAGTTAGGAACTTTTTTTTTGAGGCCATCAAATACGTCATATTCACAACCTTCTACCGTAATTCTGCTATTATTAACATATAACTATATAATATGAATTAGACACTTGCCCACCACCATCTATATATTAAAAAAGATAACAAGAAGTTCCGTTAAGAACTATACAGCCTACTTTTCATGCCAATGATTATTCTACAGAATATGAACCTATCTAGAATAATAACGAAATTAAGTTGCTAATATCGAAATTTCCAATTAGTTCGAAATACTGTATACCTGGCATAATGTATCCTAATAGAGCACTACAGTTGGCAGCCCTGATGACTGAATATATTCTTAGTTCCATCTCTTAAGGTACAAAATACAAAATTTGGTTGAAGTCCAATAAATCGCATGGACGTTACATGCAGTTAAACATTGGATCGAACAGCGCGCGTGAAATCATGTTGGCAACAATGTCATGCATGTATTGGTCAGAAATAATCTGAAATAATGTGATCTATTGTTGTGCCAATTTTGAATGAAATCCATTAGTTAGTATAGAAGTTACGTGCATTTTAAAATTGGACCTGTCAGCAGGCTTAGAATCATGTTGGTAGCACTGACGTATATAAGTTACTCCAAATTAATATAGAATGTCAGGTACTATACGTGTGCATAATTTAAAGCTGTCGGCTTGCATACTTTCTGATGTATTGGTATTTGGGTAAAATAAATTAGGAGCATTTATTAACAGTTGGCAGCCCTGGTAGGTCTTAAGAATACGCTCAGTCATATCTGGTCATGTACACATACAACATACGAAATTTGGTTGAATTCCAATTGATAGTGTAGAAGTTATATGCATTTAAAAATTGGACCTATCAGGAGGCTTATAATCATTTTGGCAACACTGCCATGTTTGGCCTCCTGGAAATTAAACTGAAATATTATGGTCTGTACGTGTGCCAATTTTGAAATAGCTCCCATTCATACTTTCCAAGATATCCAACATGGAGCTCAAATTTCAATTGCGATTTTTAGCAGTTGGTAGCACTGACATCATTTTCAAATATGGCCGTGAGATATTCAGGTGCAGATCTTTACTCCTACCAAATTTTGTTTCGATTGCTGCAGCCGTTTAGGAGTTGATAGGGGGGGACACACACACAGCCAGACAGACAGACAGAAGGACAGACAGACAGACAGACAGACACACATTTGCCCGATCTCATAAGTCTACTTTTTTCTCATTTTTGCAAAATGTGAAAAGTAGGCTAAAAATTAAAGTCAGTCATTCTGGAGAAGAATGCTAGCAACTAGGCAACGAGGCGGACCGATGAGAAGAGAAAGAACTGTTAAGATTTATGACGTCATTCTCAGATAGGTTGGTTGGTTGGTTCCTCAGTTTAGGGGCTGCGACAACGCGGTCATGTAGCCCCGTGTACTTTGGGTGTGTGTAGAATCTGTCTGATAACCGGTGTTAATTGTGATGACTGTATTAGTGTGTGTAGGTCTATCTGTTTTCAATTCAAGTAAGGGCTGCAGACATTGAATTTTTTTCAAGTAGTTCCTACTTTTGCCGACAAACGCCACCGTCAACGACTACTAGTTCAGAACTTAGCTACTAGACGTCACCGCAGTCGGCTCTTGGCATCGAACGTAGGAACCAAAGAGCGTTGTTTACATTCTTAACCTATATAATTTAGCTTCACACTGGTGTAATTAATTAGTGGAAGGTTCTTTAACATGCCATAAATCTACGAAATGGGACCGCCGGCTGTACTTCCCCTCCGAAGGAAGGCATACTGAGAGATTTTTAACGCTCTTAAAAATGCGACGACTTCGGCCGGGAATGAACCCACGATCTTGGGCATAGAAGCTCAGCATGCTACCAAAAACGCCACCGAAGCCGCCATTCTCAGATAATTTGCTAGTGAAATAAAAAGTAATTATTGATATTATATTGAATCAAAGCATAATAATCACGTTAATTTAAAGTCCAGACAATGAATTTCCTATTCCTATCCTACTAGTAGCTAATATCATTGCATTGGTAATTAATTACAAATATTATTTACTATTATTTTATCATTATTATTATTATCACTAGGGCTCGGATGTTGATGCCGTAAAAAGTTTTAAAAATGCACTTAAAATTTTCAAAAATGACTGTAATAAATGACCTAAAAATTCTAAAAATGCACCATAAAATGGAGAAAATGACCTTATAATAATAAATTCACCAATATTTAAAAAATGACATCTTAAGCACCCAAAAAGTCAATCAAAATAGATTTCTAGCTCTTAACAAAATGTTGATGTTCACTTTAGTCTGAGTTGCACTGAACTACGAATGTCATTCTGATGTTGTCAAATGTAAATGATCTGCGGTTATCTGCCAACAAGTTTTTATATCTCGAAAAGTTGCTGTCAACATCAACTGATGTGATCGGAGCGTACTTGAAGTGAGGAAGGTCGTTTGCTGTTAAATCCTCCTCAATCCCATCCATGCAGTGGTTTTCACCAGAAAGAATGTCTAAGATTTTGCGTTATGTTTTATACCCGGTGTTTTTGTCCAGCACTTTTTTTCAGTTTTGATGCAATACCCGCAGCAATTTCACCACGATTGTTGCTAAGACTAGTTTCCACTCGCTTAATTAAGGAAATTTAATCAATATTTCGATATTTAAAATTATCTTGTATCAGCTACTAGCTTCTTCTTAACACTCCCTCATATAAAGCTGTGGTATAACTAAATTGGAAAAAGATGACCTTAAAAGGCTGATTTCTCTAAAATAAGACAAAAAAATCTACAAAACTTAAGAAAATGCTCTTAAAATTGAAAAGGTGCAAAAAAGTGCAAAAAGATGCAAAATAAAAATGACATATTTGAAGACGGGCTGGCCCGTCCGGAGTTTCGATGCACTTCAGCATTGTTTTAGACAGCTCAGTAAAAAGATGACATGACATCAAATTCCGGGCCCTAATTATCACTAATAATAATAATGATGATGATATAATATAAGGAATAGGCCCTAATAATAATGATCATTATAATGATATTACGTCACCCTTATCTGTCAAGGCAGTGGGTGTGTACTGGAGAAATTCATGTTTATTAGAAAGAAAATAAAGGGATTATGCCTTTTCAATACTTACATTGAACCTACTCACAGGTACATGTTTCGTAGGTAAAACTCCTTCTTCCTCAGCCTGTACATAAAAATAACAAAGATAAATAACCTTTATAAGAACATACGTTGCATGAATAAAGATTTGTGAATTATTTATTTCACAAATCTTTATTCATGTAACGTATGTTCTTGTAAAGGTTATTTATCTTTGTTATTTTTATGTACAGGCTAAGGAAGAAGGAGTTTTACCTTCGAAACATGTACCTGTGAGTAGGTTCAATATAAGTATTGAAAAGGCAGAATCACTTTATTTTCTTTCTAATATATAGTTAGTCAATACTGACCTCAATTACTGACATTATGAAATTCATGTTTGTTGTGCAAAATAGTAACGAAACATTCATGTCTCTGACTCGGCCGGTGAGAATATTGTGGAAGGGGAGAAGGGAAATGGGGGGTTGACGCAGCTTGGAGCGTCTTCTTCGGGAGAAAGATTCGCATTAACCTGGCTTTTCTGGCGGATAATTAACTGCCGCCAACTCGATTACATCTCCTTGGGGACCTGGTCCCTGCAGGACGCATACAAATCACAGAGCCCCTCACTAGCTCACTGCACCCAACTGTGACGGCCACATTCTTCTATTTCACTACAGTCTACTTACTGTACCTGCTGGTAAGTGAAATGCTACGTGTTCCCTTGCAAGAGGCCACCTGCCGCGCGTTGCTGTATATGGGATAGCCTACACTCGATGTAGTACGGCGAACAGGTCATTAAATTACGTCGCCAGGGATTGCAATGTTGCAAACATTAACGTTAAGTTGCTAGATCGGCTGATATACAGTATATAATGAAATCAGTGTATTTTAAATGGATATTCATATTAATACGTGCTTTCTAAAATCAATTTACTGACATAGGTCGTCGTATTTTTAAGAGCGTTAAAATCCCTCAGTATGCCTTCCTTCCGAGGGGAAGTAAAGCCGGCGGTCCCATGTCATAGATTTATGGCATGAAAAAGAACCTTCCACTAACTACACTTGTGTGAAGCTAACTTTCTAGGTTAGAATTGATAACGCTTTATTAGTTCCAACGTTCGCCGCCAGGTGCTGATTGCGATGCCATCTAGTAGGCAAGTCCATAAGCTAGGTGTCGTGGACGGTAGTATTTGGTAGCAAAAGTAGGAACTACTTGAAATTACTGTCTGCAGTCCTTACTTGAATTAAAACAGAAAACACCCACTAATACAGCCATCACAATTTACACCGGTTATCAGACAGATTCTACACACACCCAAAGTACACGGGGCTACATGACCGCTTTGTCACAGCCCCTAAACTAAGGAAACAACCAACCAAACTATTCATACTGATCTGATACAGATCCTCAACCAAAAACGCAAATCCAGAGATCGCAGGTTTGAATCCCGGGACTGACAGCGGCTATCCTGGGTGTAGATTTTTTCCTCGGGGATTTTTCCACACTCCCTCCAGGCCGGGATGATAGGCCTGCCTTACTTCAAATCCCAGGGTACCTATCCCATCCCTGTCACTGATACAGTAACGCATATACTACTACAATCATCACAGCAATGCAGATTATTAGACAAGTTCAACACCCACCCCACTACATGGGGTTGATGACCAATATGTCCCAAACCCCTCAACTGAATTAACAACAAATACATATACTGCTATAGCCGTCATAATCACGTAGGTTATCAGTAGGGCTCGGATTCGAGCATATTTGCATATATTTTTCCTGAATAGTACACATTGAAAGAAGCCTTTCGGTGGTATTTTCACCTCTCTGGGACCAACAGAATTAAAATTTATCGAGCATATAAATGCATAAAACCACGGTTTTCAGAATAGAAGCATATAAATGCATGTGGGTTTCGTCTAAATAGTTTGTTATTCTTTGAATTCTCCCCCGAATTCGGGCCCTGACAATCCTTAAGGTTCGAAAACAGAAATAATTATTGAAAAGCCTATCTGGTGCGAATAATAGAACCGCAGGCTTTTAACCTCTTGTGAGGTCGTTCTCGTCATTGAAACTTTTATTGACTGATTTAAGAAAATCATTCAAAACTGAAAACATAGAAAATTTCTTGTTGTACAGACCAATGCAGATCTACTTCATTGACTCGCCTAATTCTGAACGTTTCTTAAATGAACTTTTAAACTGTAACTTTTATAAGAAAAGTTCTTTTATATACAGGATGTCTATTATGTACCTTTGGAGAATGATAGGTCGTGTAGGGGACGGGTGTAGAAGTAATTTGAGATAGGGAACTTGGGGTCGGAGCGGCCTCCTTAACCCCTAAAATAAGGGTTGATTCAGGCCCTCCACCCTGTAAGTTAGGCTACCGATCCAAGCCTCTATTACCTTTCGCAATCCTTTAACTCTTGGCAAGATTCATTTCACCATGTGGCGCTGGTGTAATGGATAGCGTTGCGGAGCGAAAGGTTTGTAGTCTCAGGTTCCCTATCTCAAATTACTTGTATACCCGTCCCCTAAAAAACCTATCATTCTTCAAAGGTACATACAAGACACCCTGTATACTTGAAAAACTTGAATGCGACTATATTGCAGTGTAGCATACATACAATTAGAAAATAAAGCTCGTATTTAAAGGTATGTTATTGGTTTTTTCGTTTCACTTTCCTTTCTATAGTTTTTAACGGTGTTTTTCGAGCATATTCTGCATATTTAACCGCATATAATGGGGGTTTCGAGCATATCTATCGAGCATATAATGGGTTTATAATGGATTTTTCGAGCATATAATGGTTTTTCGAGCATATCTATCGAGCATAAAATACATGGTTTTCGAGCATATCTGGAGATTTTATCGTGCATATCGATCCGAGCCCTAGTTATCAGAGATATTCCACACCACCAAGTTGACGGGACTTCATGACCTCGATGTCGCATGCCCTCTAAATGAATCAACAATAACATTCAATACAGTGTACACGACGCAATATCTACATTCAGCTTAAGGGATTAATAAGTCTGATCTAAGTTAGCCTTCCCAAAACATTAGTTGCCGTCAGAATAAGAGAAGCCGGACATCTCCATGGTAATTTATCTCGAGTTGCTTTCGTGGTTCAGGTTGCTAGTTCCGTTTACGAGATATTCCGTACCGAATTTTGCCGATCTATTACTAGGGAGTCGAAAGCTCAAGAAAAAGTGCACGGATGAAGGATGGTTGCTTCGCGATTCTTCGGGTTGAATCGTGCTAAGTCGGCCCAGCCTGAAGTGAGTGCTTGTGCCGCCTCGTGCTCCACGCCGCTCTGTTTGCATAGACAAATGAATTGTGCGGAGGCGAAATGGTTTACGCGAGCTGCGCCACCAAATATTGATTTATGTGGGAAGATAATTTATAGAGCTCTTTTCCGTTTCTCTTCCATCTTCACTGCTGGTAGCCGGTCTATATATTTCCCCCACTATCCTACCACTGCACTGTGGAGGTGCTCACAAATGTCAAATATAATTATCTTAAATGTATTTGCTTACGTTAAACCACCGGAATGAGATAATCTATTCTGGATTAAATAGTGTAATTAGAATTCTTCATTTCATTCAGTTTACTTAGCCTTGTCGCTTAATTGATTTCAGAGATATTTTCGCTGTAAATATACAAAAATAAACTTGGGATACCAAAGTTGTCTATGCCCCACAGCGTAGCCGTGCTCATCAAGTAGAGTGTACGACTGCAAAGGGGAGCTATAGGTCCGCAGGTCGAAGGTTCGAATCACGCCGCTGACGGTGGCCATCTTGAAAATGGTATCCCCACCACAATCCTTGCAGGAAATGCTGGTATGGTACCTTATTTCAAGTCCCAGGGCACCTACCCTAATCCTAGACTATAAAAAATTGCCGTTGCTCACACTACTACAGTGTCCACAGAAACACAGTCTTCATAAAAATTCAATTCCCATTAAAGTATACGGGGCTGATGACCACGGTGTCCCAACCCCTACAATCAATTAATAAATTAATCAATTAATCAACACTAGTAGGCCCGTGGAGGCTTTCGCAACGTGATAGTAGGCTTATAGGGTAGTAGGAAAGAATGTGGGAGAACGAAGTTTTAAATATTGAAGTAATGTATTTATTGTTGTTAAACGGCATACGTACTGTACATGAGAAGAACACAATGAATTATATAGAAGAGAGTTTTGTACTTGTCACAGCACCTCTTTGTAGACGATATTCGATGTTACAACGAATTTATCGGTTATTGTTTGCTCGGGAGTTTCTTCTACAGCAATTTTTACATTTGCAAAGGATTGAACCCTAGAGAAAGTCTTGGCGAGACCACACCGGAGCCATCTGCTGAGAGACTTCTCAGCTAGCAGTACGCCGCGCTCCCGCCAGATGGCTGCCGCCGCCGCGCTGCCCTGTGCTCTAGCGGCAGGCTCGCCAGGTTACAGTGCTCCCATTGTAAACGTACATTTTTAAGGTATTTATTTAATTGTGAGGCATTTAAAGAGGAAGTGAGTGCGTTTCGGGCACACATGGGGTTATGCGGAACCTGTAGGTAGGTATCCCATATGTGTAGGTTGGTGTTAACAGGACGTTATTTTCGGTACAAAACCGGAATGGGACCTTAGCAGAATAATCAACACTGAAAAGCATCAAACTTTCAATTAATCAATTAATTATTAATAACAATAACCTTTCACAACCTCAAGTAGAGCAATATGGCATTCATCCATTAGGTCGCCTTGTATTCATGAGTAGTCTACAAGCTATAATATAAATAATATCGTATGGCCTCGGGTACCGGGTGCAAGCTTTGTTATTTGACACCCAGAGGGTAGCTTGCATGTCGAATCTCGTTGTTCCTTGAAGCACCATGAAAGTCAAGGAGGTTAGATATCTCAGCTCCTTGAACACTATAGCGCTTTCTAGTAGAGAAATTAGGAACTTTGTGTCGGCGGAAACTCCCGAGACTAATTTTGCCATTACGAACACGGCCTACTGAATTCAAATGGGTTCTTTGGCATGCCAACATCGTATGACATGTGTGTCGTAACTTTTGCCACCTTTCAAAAAAATATCACTTACCACGGCCAGGAGCGAACCTGAAAGCTTGGGGTTAGTAGACCGACAAGTTAACCACTCACCCACCGTGGCAAGCTGAATACACACAACACTAGAGACACTACAAGAACGCAGGTCTTCAGATAAATACTACACATACCCCAGTACACGGAGCTGATGATGAAGATGTCCAAGCCGGTAAATGAAATAATATAAAGTTGTGGCGTTGGAGAACCAAAACAGTGGATCATTGATGTGCTTTCATTCATCTATTCGTTTAGTAAGTATCGCGCACTCTTCAACGCGTGAAAACTAAGTTCTCTTTCACTTGTTGCCATGGTAACTAGGTATCGAAAAAATTGTACACGTTAATACCAGATAAATCCCTAGTTCAAAAACGTATCAGTAAAAATAACTACTAGGCTTTCCTCGTTACTCGTCAACTTTCCTACAAAAAGAGTTGCATATGGGCTCACCGAAATAGTTGAGTGACGTCTATACTTAAGTAGACGGGAAATGTTAGGTGGTCGCCTCTCTGAACTAAGAGGATTCCATGTAGAGGCAGTGCCCCGCCCTCCACTGTAGCACGATACACGTTTCCTCGTTTGATTCTCCAGGAAAAGCTTGCGACTGATTTAAAAGCGCTTCCCCCTTATTCGTTTCATTTCTTTATTCCTCCTCTCTCTGCGATCTTTATCTTATTTCCGCGTTGTCTCTCTCGCTTTGCGTTTCACTCCACTCTATCTACGACTCTCACTTGTGAATTGTCCTTTTTTAAAAGTCCTCGTCTTTCTATAAATCTGTTTCTTCCCTTTGCCATACCTTGCTGCTGCGTCTGTTTCTATTTATTTTACCAAGCCAGTTATCTCTTTCATCGGTTCATTTGATTTGCTATCCTTGTCTCTCGCTTTATTTTTCTGTGCTATCTCTTTTTTTTCACCCTTCCGTATGTCTCGCAATGTAATTGCCTTGATTCCTTCTCGTTTATCTGAACATTTATTTACAAAGCTTGTCTCCTATTTTGGGGCATTGTCCCTCGCTAAACTAGTCATTATCACATTGTATGAGGTCCTACCTGAACAAAGGATACTTGTTTCTGAAACCCGGTTTTAAATGACGCGCCTGAGAAAAGCGTTCTTACGTTGTTCCATTCTAAATATTATTTCAATAAAAGTAAACTAATTGATTCCTCACTGCATACGATGCTAAAGCGAAAATTGAACACTGTGATCTAATTTATATATCTTGTTGTTGTAGTTGTTGTTGTTGTTGTTGTTGTTTGATTTAAAGGCTTGGATGTTGTAGTCAATTTTACTCCGTGTATTTGGGTTGTCTGATAACCTGTGTTATTGTGGAGTCTGTGTCAGTGTTCATGTTTGTAATTTTGGCAAGGATTGTGATGGTGTTTCCTAAGAAACGGCCACGGCCGCCTCTATCCCATTCCATGCCTCAATTAACAAATACACTCATTATTATTATTATTATTATTAATCTTGATTGGTCACATTGGACCACTTGAGTCGTTCCGCAATCACTTCTTCTTTGAAGGTAGTACTGCTTGGTTCTTGCGCTCTTTCCAGTACTTTTTCATTCTTTCAGATCGGGATTTTCTCAACTCATCTGAAATCTCCATTGGCTTTCTGTGTGTCATTTCTGCAGAAAATTTGTGAGTTTTAAGAATGGTGTTAATTTTATTTTTCTCCTCGGCATCTGTTATCTTGAGTCCAACTGCTTTGAGATCTTGTTGGATTTCTTGGATCCATTTTCCTCCAGTTTTCTTTCCTAGATTTCTCATCACCAGTTGGCGTACAATTCTGTTTTCTGGAAGCCGTAAGATGTGAAAACATATGAAATTCTTTTCTTCTTCATTGTGCTGGTGATTGGATCAATATCACGATAGACAGTTTCATTTGGGAGAATCCTCCAGACTCCCTCAACCTGATACTTTTTATTTATGCACGTTCTAATGATTCTTCTTTCCGTTTAGAGGAGCTGATCAGTTCTTTGTTCATTTTTAATTTGGAACAGTGTTTCACAAGCATAAGTGGCTTCAGGGAGAGTTACAGTTTTATAATGTTGGATCTTAGTAGCTATTGATAGGCATTTTTTATTATATGTTGACCAGGTTAGAGATTGTGCCTTTTTCATTTTATTTGTTCTATTTATCCAAGTTACTTTTTCGTTTAAGTTATGTGTTATAATTTCTCCAAGATACTTAAATTGAGGAACTAGGTTAATTTTATGATCATTTATATAGACTTCATTTATATCTAAGGGTTTCATAGGCATGATCTCAGTTTTTTCAAAGGATATCTGTAATCCTATCCCTTGAGCAATTTCTTGGAGACTAGTGATCTGAGTACAAACCTCTTCCTTGTCTAGTGCTAAAAGAGCCAAGTCATCTGCAAATCCTAAGCAGTTTATTTTTATTGATGGGTTTGTTCCAATTTTGATCTTAGGAGGGTTTTCCTTTTGCCAAACCTTCATGATATAATCAAGAGCCACATTGAAAAGCAGAGGGGATAATCCATCACCTTGTCTGAGACCAGTTTTTACTGTGAAAGCTATTGATATTTCTCCCCTAAATTTAACTTTCGAATTTGTTTTTGTTAATGTTAATTGAATGATTTTTATCAATAAAAGTAAACTCATTAATACAGGTTATTGGACACATTATGCACATACCCAAATACACGGATCTGAAATGACTACGGTATTCAACCCCCTCAATAAAACATCATTATTATACATTATAGTTCACCACAATTTATTATTTACATGATACATATTTAAATATAAGCAAAAAAAGTTCATATTATGTAATGTTATTGTTCCTTTTTTGGTTTTTATTTGACTTTTTTGTTTTCTGTTTTTTATTTTTGTTTGTTTTGTTTTTAGTTATTCGTTTTATTTTAATTTAGTTTAGTTGAGAGTTAAGTTTTTAGTTTTTACTATTTAGCCTACATTTTACTTTTTTGTTTTGTTTTTCGTTTTTTTGTTGTTCAATTTTTGTTTTAGTTCCTCTGCTTTACTCTCCTTTATAATGCAATATAAGTGGTTTTTTTTTATAAATATCTTTATAATGAGTGTATATTAATATTGTCTCTTACGTAATGGACCATGAATTTTCAAAACGACGTTTCTGTAACTCGACGCTGCTTTTAATAATAGCCTGTCCTTAAAACCGCGTGTGACCAAATAAGTTTCCTTTTTCTTTTGCATGACTACACAAGTGTTAATTCTTATTGGCAAAGGTTCATTATATGAATCCAGCACACAGTACACGATCTAATAGTTGAAATCTCCCATTTGCCTTGCATATGGTCGTGAAAATCCATTTCTAGAAACATTGTACTAGTAGCCTATATTATACAGCCGTCGAAGAATTGAAATTGATTGTTGGATACTTGAAATGCAATGTTCTTCAGTCGGTCAATACGATTGTATCCAATCGTAATGGGTTTAAATGAAATAAATGCTTTTACTGGATTCGGGAACCACCCCTTTACAATTGGGTACAATCATATTGACCGACTAAAAAATATTAAATTTCGATTACTAGGGCAACGCTTAAAAATTGGTCCTAACATGATAATGTTGGATACTGTTTTACACTTGGAACTCCAATGAAAACGTACGACACTTATTTGCAGTGTTACTTAACTGTGACTTTCTAATTACCACTGGATTTAAGACACTGATGTTTCAGGTCAAGTGTTAAATACGTTGAGCTAATGATCACGATTTCTCTATTCCATACTATTATACAGGGTGTTTCAAAAATACTTTGACAAACTTTGAGGATTGGTTCCTTACACCAAAACAAGAAAATAAAGTTCATATACACATATGTCCCATAATCCTTCGTTTTCGATTTATTAATGAAAGAACATCGTGAAAGAACATCGTAAAGTGACACATTGATTAATTAATTGACAGCCAGTTTGGAAGTGTTTAACACATGAACTCATATCAAAAAAAGGTTCCTGACACCGGCAGAAGGAAAAACAATCATAAATGCACAGGTGTCCCAGAATCCTTTATTTTCCCGGGAGGGACTGTTGAACACATTGGTACACTGATAGCACTTCACCACACACAGCTCACAACAAGTGCTTGAAATGTCCTCCTCTTGCGTCGAGACATGCATGAACACGTCGCATCATGGACTGCCGGACCCGTTCAAAGACTCCGGATTGGTATCGAATGGTTTCGCAGGCATCCAGGATACGTCGACGAAGAGTTTCCACATCCGGGATGGCTACGGCACACACCAATATTGTTTCCGGTGCCCCCACAGACAAAAGTCTAACGGATTGAGGTCTGGCAACCGTGGCGGCCATGGAACTCCCTCCCGGGACAACAAAGGGGTCGGGGACACATGGTCATAAGACCTTGTTTTCTTCTGTTGGTGTCAGGAACCCATCTCCGAAGTTTGTCAAAGTATTTCTGAAACACCCTGTATATTTAATTAGTTGAGAATGTCGTTTAATTCTACACAAAACAAGCAATAGAACAGTGTTTTCTTAATTGGCTTTTAGCAGGATCCATAGTGATATATCCATGTTTTCCAGCTGTCAGTTACAGGGTTATATATTATGTTTGTGAATCAGTGTCGCGCATGCGCGGAGAAGCACACTGGTAGTTGGCGTGTAATCCCACCTGTCAACCCATAAATTGTCCGCTAACTTGTGCGTGAAATGAAGAACGATCAGTGGGTCGGTGAAAACCAGGACGGGACGGGACGGGGCGCGACAGAAAACAATGGTACTCAATCACACCGGCTAGCCTGAGGAGCAGATCTCTCTCGATAACTAATTTTACCGCGGGATTTATTTTCAACTAACTCGTGCATAAAATCATATTTTTAACTGCTGACATTTCTATCCAGGAAGTTAAATACTATAATGTGATGTCATGAATGTTAATTGATGCACCACCGTCTGTACCAATGGACATGAGATTGATAACTAGCTACAAATGTTGATATGTTGGTTGCAACAGTGTCCGCTCAGTCTCGAGGGCATATCTGATAATTAAGACGCGGATAGTTATGTGTTAAAATATTTTTATTTAACCAAACATTTTCCATTTATTTACATATTTTTGATGATTTTATAAATAAGTAAATATTCTGGCGTGTTTTTTGCGATCAGCTGTCAGTTACAGGGTTACTTATAAGTACCGTACATATTTCCAAAATGTCCAAAATTGAAAAAGAATTCAACCTCTTCATTTTGTTTTTTCGAAATCCTTCCCAATTTGATTAATGTTTGTCCTTCCACAGCGACTGTTTCTTATGTGGTTATTGTTAACGTAAACAAGGAAGGACACTTTGTAGACTATATTTGGACAAAACGTAACTTTAATAGATTTCTATACATCATTCCGGAAATTAGCGTTTCTCAACTTATGCGATGCCCTCTCATTTAAAGCCCCCAGGGTCTCACATCTAGTGGGACGTGAGTTGGCGACCACGGGACCCCAGCTGAGTCCGGCATTGCTTCCACTTACTTGTGCCGGGCTCCTCTCTGTCTTCTTTCCTGTCGACCTCCCTTGGTCAACTCTTGCTCTCCTCCGACCCCGACGGTATTAGGGTATCCGAAGCCTAGGGAGTCTCTTCATTTCCCGCCTTAATTGGCCCTTGTCTCATCTTTTCTGACACCCTCCTTCTGCAAGGGGTCAGCCTTCTTTCTATTTTCATGTAATCTCGTGCCTTCTTCTCAAAGCCCTCAGGGAGGCAGGGTGTATGTAGCCCCATCACTTCTGGTGCACCCTGGATATTGCTACACCCTCAGGGCCTCACGGCTGGTGAGTTCGGGAGTTGGCGATCCCGAGGGATTCCTGAGCTGGGTCCAGTTTCCCCTTTTGTCCCTTACCTGTGGGGGAGGGGACCCTCTCCTCTTTCACTTTCCTATCTGCCTTTCATGGCTCTCCTTCCTTCCAAGTCCCTCAATCCGCAATCTGCAAGGGTTGAGGGCATTTCTTTTCCTCCTGTCCTTTATTTGTCGTATTCTCCTTTTGTTTTCCATTTCTTCTTCTAGTATATAGGTTAGTAGTTAGTTTTTAGTTATAGTTTGCACTTCATTATCATCTTCACGATCACCCAAACCATTAGGGGCCGATAACCTAGATGTTAGGCCCCTTAAAACAACAATTATCATCATCTCTCATTTAAACTTCTTTTCTTATGTCGTGTTTACTAATCACTTAATCTATTATTAGGTTGGTCGATTAATAGATTAACTGGCCATTCTATTAATCGATTATAGCCAGCTCTAGTTTGGATTATAGCGTATGCATGTTAAATCTTGCCAGTTTGTTTCAGATTTGAATAATGAATGATACTAATTCCTGTTTTTTTTTGTTTGCAGGTAAGAAGTGATGCTGTGGTGTCCCCTTTATGTATTGCTGCTACTGTGAGTTAAAATATCCTATTGATATAAAATGGACTTGGAGTAGCCTCCGTGGCTTAGGCGGCAGCACGCCGGCCTCTCACCGCTGAGTCCGTGGTTCAAATCCCGGTCACTCCACGTGAGATCTGTGCTGGACAAAACGGAGGCAGACAGGTTTTTCTCCGGGTACTCCGGTTTTCCCTGTCAAAATTTCATTCCAGCAACACTCTCCACTATCATTTCATTTCATTTCACATGTCATTCATTTAATCATTGCCCCAGAGGAGTGCGTCAGGCCTCGGCAGCCGGCACAGTTCATATCGTCGCCGCTAGATGGGGGCTTCATTCATTCCATTCCTGACCCGGTCGGAGACTGGAAGCAGGCTGTGGATTTTCATATAAAATGGACTTGGACAAATCACTGTATTCAATAACAGACTATCATCATTTGCACCAATTAAAAATCAGGGTGATTTATTCTCAACAAGAACAGTTGTGATGTTCTTCAGCCAACGAAAAATTTGTACTGTAAAATGTTGTACATATCATTAATTCGGGTGTAAGCACAAAAGAAAGATGTACTCAAATATATACAGGAAATAGTAGAGCCAATTAAAAATCCATAGATGTGCCACAACAGTTCGGGTTTGCAAATGATCGAGAGTATAAAGATGTCTGACAACATTTCAAAGGTCAAAGCAACACCGGGGGCAATATTAACGGAAACATGTTATTGGAATAGGATGTACTATGTGCTATATGATCAATAAAACCGAGACCGATATTGCGGAAGAATTAAAGAGTTTAAGACGTTACCAATAGACTGGTTGCGCTTAAAGTGGGCTGTTCAGTTTATGCGCGGTGGGAATGGAGATTGGTCTTTGATATTTGAAAATGCCAAGAATACAATATCATACACTTTGTCAGGATGTTGGTTGGTTGGTTCCTTAGTTTAGGGGCTGCGACAACGCGGTCATGTAACCCCCTGTACTTTGGGGGTGGGGGTGAAGAATCTGTCTGATAACCGGTGTTAATTGTGATGACTGTATTAGTGTGGGTTATCTGTTTTTAATTCAAGTAAGGACTGCAGACTATAATTTCAAGTAGTTCCTACTTTCGCTACCAAATGCTACCGTCCACTTCACCTGGCTGTGAACGCGCCTGGTGACGAACGTTGGAACTTGAGAGCATTTATCAAACCTAACCTACAAATTTAGCTTCACACACGTTTATTTAGTGGAAGGTTCTTTTACATGCCATAAATCTATGACATGGGCCCGCCGGCTTTACTTCCTCTCCGAAAGAAGGCATACTGAGGGATTTTTAACACTCTTAAAAAATCCGACGACTTCGGCCGGGTTTAAACTCGCTGTCGGGATGTATATAGACCAGGTTAGCACAGTAATATGTTTGGGGTTAACATTGTTCATGATTGGTCCATATTGATGAATGATTGTGAAAAATTTGAAAATACCCTTGTGTTCCGTCTAATCAATACTTAAATGATGAAGGGGCAGATTTTCAAAGAAAATATTATGCCTCGAAACATGTCCTAGTGTGTAAATGAACATTAAAGTATTGACTTGACGGAACAACTCGTGGTGTAGCGAAGGGCCGGGTTCGATTCACGAACCTGCGAAGAAATCTTAATTCTGGTGTGAGGGCTGAACGGCGTACACTTAGCCTTGTGAAGAAAGCCTGAGAAGAGGATTCCATTCCTACCTCAGACATCCTGGAAGTGGTTTTCCGTGGTTTGCCCACTTCTACTACAGGCAAATGCTGGGATAGTTCCTAACATATGGCCACGGTCACCACCTTCCCAACAATATCCCCAATTTACAAATACTCACAATAGTACAGCCATCACAATAACACAGGTTATCATACATTTTCGGGGCTTTCGATATCTCACTTGGAACTGAAATTATGAGATATTAATTTTTATTCTGTATCGTAACGCAAAAACTCTGAAATCAAAATAATCCTTCTTTTATTGGTGTAGTGTTAACGAAATAGTAATGTAATATGTGAGTGATTCCATTTCTTGTAGAACAAATTGGGGTACGGTAACATAATATTCATGCTCATCCATCTGTTATCTGAATTTAAAACAGTAATGTGCCCAAGGGTGGGTCTCACCCTCCCTTGACGGGGAGAAAATACCAGCCAGTACTTCTCCAGCCATATAAGAGTCCTCTAGGGAACTCTCAGATCTACAGTACATGACACTCAAATGAAAGTTAATGTGCTATTGAAGATTCCTGTTGCACTCAGGTCACACTTCACATTTAATATCTCACCATGCGACCGTCTATGGACTATCAGTGTAAAGTATCCGAGGAACTCGAGGCATTGCAATAATCGTATTTATCTTAACAGATTTTTCCTTCGCCCCCATTGAGACACGCCTCGATGCGTAGTGGCTAGCATTCTTGGCTATGCCTAATAATTTAATTCATTAATTAAGTAGGTACACGAAAATTTCAACTCTGAGATTTGCTGATGACATGGTCATCTTATCCAACACACCAAAGGGTTAGAATGAGTTTTTAAATGACATAGATTCTGAATTGAGGAAATTATTCATGATGAAAATTAATAAATGTAAAACAAAAATATTGGAATACAGCCGAAATAAATCAGAAACCCCTATGGACGCCAAATTGCCAGGTGATGATGATGATCGATTGGCCTCCGGAGAGGCCGAGTGCAGGTCTTTCTAGTTGACGCCCGTGGGTGACCTGCGCGTCGTAATGAGGATGAAGTGATGATGAAGACGTCACATACACCCAGTCCCCGAGCCAAGGGAATTAACCCCAGGAGATTAAAATCCCTGATGGCTCGGCCGGGAATCGAACCCGGGGCACTTTGGGCCACAGCCTAGCGCGCTAACCATTTAGCCACAGAGCCTGACATTGGCAGGTGAAAAGCTAAGGGAAGTGGGGGACTTCTGTTACTTGGGAAACAAAACAAAACAGTGATGGACGATGCAAAGAGGATATAGAAAGTCAATGTAGGTTAGCACAGGCAAGGAAAGCATTTCTACAGAAAGGGAATCTGTTGACATCGAATATAGATTTAGGCATTATGAAGTCATGATTGAAATCCTGTGTCTGGAGTGTGACACTCTATGGAAGTGAAACTTGGACTTTTGGAGCGGCAGAAAAGAGGACAATTGAAGCGTTTGAAATGTGGTGTTGCAGGAGAATGATGAAGATCCGATGGGTAGATAGGGTTACAAATGAAGAGGTATTGTAAGAATGGTTAGTAGTAACGTCGGTGTAAATGCAATTACTGCTATGTGCAAAACACAAACTTTTCAGGAGGGACAAAAAACTATTTGGAGGGAAGATTGGACACTAAATACTTCGAAAAAAATTGTTATTTGAGAGGGATAAGGGACTTGAATTAAAGTGGAATTGAAAAAATAACCAAGAATATATTATCACATAACGACATTACAAAATTATATTTTGTAGGCACATGACAGATATTTCATGCAATTAGGATTCACATGGCAGTTTTACACAAAATGTTCTAATTGTAAATGCCAAACGTTTATTGGCATAGACACCAAAATTGACACTAAATCATAAAAAAGGAGTTGGTCGTGTATACTTCAATAATACATTAAGCTGCTCGTTACTTCTCGTGAGGAAGATTGTTGTAGAATGAGTTGTAATCTTTGGGAATCAGATTGGTTAAAGAAAGCAAATCTTTGTACTTTTCTGCAGAGATTTGTGTTGGTGCTGGATACAGGACTGGTGGTATTCCTGCGGATCCTGAAGCAGTTCGCCGTTTTCTTATTGGAGGAAGCTGGTACTCACTTGTCAGATGTATGTCGAAGTCGAAAGTGAATAGAGCCATCAGTTAAATATTTCGGAGCACGTATGTCTGTGACGCTTGGATCGCCACCAACCTTTCCTGGGCGAAGGGAAGAGAGTTTTGATACGGCTTCGAATTCTAGAAAAAGGTGTGATCAAGATGATGTATCACATACGGTTGCTTTCTTCTTGCCAGACGAGCCCTAGCAATGAAATCATTTGGGACATATAACGGAGCTTTGAAGTAATGTTCCAGTGTTGATTGCACACTGTCAACTTCCATAACTGTATGACCTTTCTCTAGGTAAAGCTGCTCGATTGTTAAGTTTCTTGTCTTTGCCATGGTGCTGAGAGCTGGTGCTAGCACTTTGTTTCTATTTTGGTAACCACAACCATCTGATATTAAGGTTACATGAGTTACTGAAGGGGGCAAGTTTTCAATGTAGTCAACAATGCATGAAACAAAATTACTTGCTGAAACGCCTCCACTGGCTTCATGCCAAATGTAAAGGTTGACATCGCCATTCTTGAGACAGTAGGTGGTGAAATTGTGAATTTGTAACTTTCTTTTGTACTATAGTGCACTCGCTTCCAGTTTCGGAGCAAGAAGAACACTCTGAACGTCCATTGTTATTACGTGATGAGTTTCAGAGGCGTTCTCCTTTGCAGCTGCCTTTGCAATGAACGCTTCCTCCTTCATTTTCAAGTGCGCAGTATATTTATCAAGGTCTAGGGTACCTGATTTATATATATGACATGTATCACATTGATCTTTTCGAGGCGTGTGTAAACCGATTTTTTCTTTGTCAAGCTGTGCCACAAAGCAAGGCCTGGACCCATGAGGCACCTTTTTTTTCACACCATTCACGGTACATGCCGTGCATATTTCGAAATGATAGAAATCCACTTTCAGCGTATGTCTTTCCGGTGGATGACCTGCAATAGTGGCTGGGAACTTTGGGATTAGTGCCAACCATTCCAATAAATACTTCCTTTTGTTTGCAGCATATTTGAATTGTCCACTACTCGAGGTTACATCATTAGAAGCGGCAGATATGTTAGGGGGGATGTCTGGATCATCAGGCATCTGATCATCAGTGTCATCGCCGTCATCGCTTTCTCTCTGATCAGAGGTCCATCGAAGAAAAGAATCTCGTTTAATGCTCAATGTGTTTAGGAACAGTAGTCTACAGACTCTTAAATACTGCTGTTGGTAAATTACAGTCTTGAAAATGCATCTTCTTCTGCTTCTTCTTTTCTGAGGTCTTTAATTTTCTCCGTTTGATTACATGGCGGTTGGTAACTAATCCTTTGACGTAGACTTTCTTAGCTTCCCATGACGGGAGATCCCAGAAGTATTTAAACACTTTTTCACGATCTCTAGTTGTAATTTATCCACATAAAAAAGACCGCTTTGATTTAGTGTTAGTTGAAGTATGGATACACCTTTCAAGCATGCCGCGCTCATTCCTGTTAACATCATGATTAATTTGCCCACTCTTATCCCTAATATACCCAGTGTAAGCTGCGCCCCTAAGTCTATTCTCTTTGGTGGTTTTCGTCTTCAGTACTTGGCATCCTCTGGTTTTCATTCGCTCCTTCTTCCCTATCAGCAAGGGCTCCCTGAGGAATTGGTGGACAGTTGCTGGTTGATGGCATGGATTCACCGTAGGTTTCACCATTGTGTGGAATGTAGTGCATAACGTCCTGGTCAGATATGTTTTCATTTTCTGCAATAAAATATAATAAGGGGTTTATTGTAATAATAGCTACTTTTTGCTTAATGTTTTGTAGAAAACATCAACTATTTCTATCGCAAGTTAACAATTCATAAGAACGGACTGTTAAATGCTTTTCAGTCGGTCAACACGCTTATACCCAATTGTAATAGTTTAAAGCATTTAAAAGTTCGTTAACTAAGGCAACACTGAATATAGGCTTCCAAGACGATAATAATAAATAAGGGATCGGTTTATAAAACATGGCAACTAACATGAAGTACGTTTGTAGGAAATGCTATCTTCCGATGGTGTCTTATTTTTCAATGTATTAAGAATCAGGATTACATAAATCTGTACAACAAATATATTTCCTTTAAAATAGGAAGCCTAAAGAACACGTACATATTGCCGTTTACCATATTTTACAATCGAATACCTCAAATATTTCTCGGCAGCTAACCTTCGATTAAGCTCATAGAAAGGTCAGATTCTTCCTGAATGATAGACGAAGATAGACCCGGCGAACGCAGATAATGTATGGATACATCTTCTCCCACCGGTACTTCAAATACCGGTAGTAATAACTCGTAGCATACTGGGGGAGAATTATCACTATGACTGTCCGGGTCAGTATCTTGCGTATTCAAAAGTTGCTCCAATATTTGCGAGGGTGATAATATGTTTTCCATTGTCTGCGGCAAGAGACTGCATTCACTTTAGAATATTAGCTGTAAACAACGAAACATTGCGGTTGTCAACATGATACTGCAGATTGTATTTATAATCTTAATTAAGACCTAATATAGAGATAAACTTACCTATTGACAAGGCTGTAATATCTCCCGCACTCACATTCACTCTGTCACGTCTCGACAATGAACAACACAGCGCGCGCGCCATGTGATATTGTTTACCATTCCCTACTACCTGTCCGTAGAATACCTGTCATGTGACATTTCTTGCACATAGCAGAACTTACAGCTTCCATGCATTAGCACATAGCAGGTATGCTTTGCATAGAAAATACATGGAAATGAAAAGAGACTGCACAAAACAGATATTACACGTCGATCCACGGTGCTGCCATCTAGGGGACTGCATTTTTAATTGAAAACAACTATTTTTGCACATAGCAGGTATTACATTTACACCGACGTAATGTTACTTCCAAACTAAAGTTACATGTTGAAAAAAGTGGAGGGGCCAGGAAGACTTCAACCTAGGGCCCGTGATTGCTCTCTACGGCCCTGGGATGACGCATCTACTGTACTGTACTGTCCACGCCCCGGTTTTTGGCCGGTGAGGCCCGGTTTCACAGTCGTACAGAGGACAGGTGGCGAACCTCAGGCATATGTAATTGTTATGAGAGTTGTTCTCTGTGCAACTGAAAACTCACGTATCAATTGCACATGCCTGGGCTCACAGTCAGTCCTTTGTACGACTTTGAAACCGGTATTGATCGGCCAAAAACCGTGGCGAAAACTGTACAGAGGTGTACAAATTTTTAGACTCGATGCCACTTTCCCAAAATAACATTTATATTTTTCACAGCTTAATGCACTAAATATGTTTGCAAGGCGGTGAAATTATTTTCAATGTTTAACCAAGAGTCTGAATTATATTTTCTTTTAAGAAACTCAAAGTAAAATGATTTTTTAGAATTTTCACTAACACGGGATGTTTGCTACTGCAAACTGCCACACGTTTTGTTTTGATTACTTCACTCCTCTTTTCATGTGAATTTAGAGCTGAGGGTTTTGCAGTCATTTTACTGACGATTCGCTCCTGAACTATTCAAAGATTCATGAACTATGGATTGAAATCACCTGACTTAGAGGGTATATTCCAAATAGAATGATAAAATAGAAAACAGGCCAAGCTCAGGTATCCCTCGGAATCCCAAATTCTGAAAGTTTCCACACACAATTCCTTATGGGAGAAGGTGTAAGTCGACACGCGAGAAAACATTACTATGTTAGGTTACAAAAGATGCCAGCAGATAGTCAACAAAATGATTTTGAATAAAAAACTGTGACTGATTTCAATTCTTTATGTTCGACGATGTCGAAATGTAAATATTATATGTCAAAAAACTGTATCACAATGACGGTCATTATAGTACTATTCTTCATTATGAAACAGTTTCTCCAGCCAATCAGAGCTCATTCATTGACCAATTAGGTAAGGATAGCTTCGCGCATGCACTCAAAATCCAACATGTTGGACATGAATTACATGATTTGAAAGTTCACATTGGATATCGGATCAACCATTGTACTGTAGTTATAATCCCTAACACAAAGACAAAATCAGCACGAACCTTTACGATAACAAGAAAATATTATGACATATGCAAGAAATTTATGAATCTACGTCCAGAAGTTAGCAACACAGCATCCTTCTATATAGGCTAAATTACCGACATGGAAAGTGCACCGTCCCATATGTTCGCGTAAATAAACTGGTGAATATGAGACAAGAAATAGCACTGTACCTTAATATCCCCAACTCCAATTTCTACACAGTGCATTGATTTCAAATGACTTCGGTGACAATATTAGTGAATGCTAGTTCTGATCGGCAGTAGACATCATGCAGGCTGTAAACAATAGCATTGCCAAGCAAAGTAAATGGTCTCTGCTTTCGAAATTCTTTGACCCACGCATGCGCTCTGTTCAGTCAGAAAACTACCCAGCGCGCTCTGTTCACTAACTGAAGTTACTGAATCCCACAGATATTTATGAATATTTATGTTAAAACAGATAATAAAGTTATAATTATCGTCGAATATAAACAGTGGCATGCAACTCGCCTATAATGGTAATTAAGACACTCGTATCTTAATTATTGCCATTATAAGCTTGGTGCATAATGTACTATTATTTGATTCTAATAATTTGCACAGCTCTGTAGAGCGTATGGACCTCCTCATAATATAAACATATCGCACAAGACACTGCTGGAGAATCTGATATCGGCAAGTCCTCTCTTTACGACCGCTCGCGCTGTGTCCTCTCACTGGAGTGTTTGCTCTGGTTTTTGTTTGGGTTTTGGTCGCACAGGCAATCGATCCAGCCTCATGCGGTCCCTGGAAACAGACAAACCCTACCCTTACACCTCTTTTTCTATACGTTTCCCTCGTGGTGGGCATAATAATGCAAATGAGTAAATACAATTAGGATAAATTAGTTATTCGTTATAGAAGCTTTGCACTAGCATACAGACGAGCGAAGGGAGATTTTTACCTCCCCCTACAGCGCAATTCTACATGCTGGGTGGTATGAGGGGGGGGGGGGGTAATTATTCTTGTGGTGGATCCCCCGCTTGCACACAAAAGTGGTTTACAAAGTGTGGCCCACAGGCCTAGTATGACCCGCAATGAAGCTACACAAGTAATTAGGATGAAGACATAATTATATTTGTTGCGGGGGTGGAAGGGGAGTGTGGTGGAATGTTCATTGTTACTCCACGCGAAACGTATTGAGCAGTAGCGTAAACACAAGCCATTCGTTTGACAAGCACTGCACTCATTAGTAAAAAAAAAGAGAGAGCAAATTCTTACCAACTGTGTGTTAATTGACACACAGCTCTTTCAGAATGCAGAGCATATACCGCTGCAGAGATTTGCATTTGCTACTACCCTGCTTGTTTTTATCTATACTCGTGTTATGAAAGGAAAAATTACAAGAGACGAATTGAAAATTTATGTTGACTATCTCTCTTTTTTATTACAGAGAAGTTTTTTGTTTTACTGAATATATGAACTACTTATACAGTAGCTAGCCATTATAAAATTGAAGGTTGTAGGTGTATTGCAGACTAGACTGGACGCTGGAAGGCAAATCAGTCTCAAATGAAAATGTATGTATGACGTAGGTTGTAAGAAAAACCTAGCTGCATGGCTCTGCGGTAACGTTCTCGCCTGCTGAGAACAAGATAGTGGGATTGAATCCCGGAGAAGTCAGTTGGCATTTGAGGGTGCTCAAATGCGAGGGAACCGAGCTAGTTGATTAACTGGCACGCAAAATTCTGGCACCCCAGCGTCTCTAAAGAAAACCGCAGTAAATTTAGAGATTGGGTGTTAGTGTCAGAAGTGTCCGAGGACATGTTCGGCTAGTTCTTCCTCTTATTATTATTATTATTATTATTATTACTATGTATAAGGTGCATTCAAAAAGTAACGAGCCGGAGGCATAATTACAAAAACCAGTACCTGTATGTTAGAAGTATTGGCCCTGGCTGTTGAGGCACTTGTCCCACTGTGACACGAGGCGGTGAATGGCTGTCTCATAAAATTCCCTGGGCTGCGATGTGAACCAGTTCCGCACATACAGCTGGACGTCGACGTCCGAGGTGAATCGTTGGTCCCGCAGAGCCCTTTTCAGGGGACCAAACATGGCATAATCGCAGGGAGGTCTGGACCGTATGGAAGGTGGCCGAGAACCTCCCATTTGAATTTCTGCAGGAGTGCCGCGACTGTGTTGGCCGTATGAGGTCGTGCATTGTCGTGGAGCAGAATGACCCCACGGGTGAGATTGCCTGGTCGTTTTGTTTTGATCGCTTGGCGAAGGGTGGTCAAGGCTTGCGAGTAACGCTGGTCATTCACTGCTGTCCCGTGCGGCATGAAGTGTATTAGAAGGGGGCAATCTTGGTCAAAGAAGAACGTCAGCATTACCTTCCCTGCACTCGTGTGGATGGCCTTGCCTTTTTTGTGTGGTGGTGACCCTGGATGCTTCCACTGGAGGCTTTGTCGTTTGTATTCTGGTTCGAAGTGATGACACTATGACTCATCTTCAGCCACCACTCGTGCCAGGAACCCATTACCTTCCCTCGCATAGCGCTGCAGATGACCAAGACAGTGGGCCATTCGACATGCTTCCTGGTGTGGTTGAAGACTGTGGGGCACCCATTGGGCACACACTTTGCGCAAGTGCAGTCGTTCCTTCATGATGGTGTGCACACTTCCGACGTTCAATCCGACCACGGTGGCTATGGCGTTCACTGTCACTCGGTGGTCCTGGGTAATGAGTGCATCAACCAGCTGGACGTTGTCATCGGTAATGCAGTGGGGCGCCCCAGACCGGGCATCATCGGCTAACGACACCCTTCCTTCCCTGAAGCGCTTGTGCCACGCCTTGACCCTTGCAAGGGTCATGCAGTGTTCGCCGTACACTTGTGACATTTGGCGATGAATGTCCGTTCCCCCTTCTCCTTCCGCAGTCAGAAACCGAACAACACCTCTTTGCTCTTCGTTTGACGCCTCCATGTCACTGTTTGCAATGTGACTGGCAGCGTTGGACGATTGATGCATGCCACTGCTCGCTTTGTATCGTCACGTGACGTGAACGCGTGCCCTCTAGCGGCGGGCTGTGACCTTCCACGCTCTGGTCAGAACCACACCTCGTTACACACGCCACGATTACCTGATGTCGTCACCGGTTTGCGCATTCCAGCCTCCGGCTCGTTACTTTTTGAACGCACCTTATATATTTAAACGTTATATGATTCCATCGTTCTCTCGCTTCGATGTTATACCCGACATTCTCGAATCTCGTTTCCTCGAGCACACAGTTCTCAATTGCGAACCTGGAGCGTGATTTAACATACTCTATGCTGCTGGATGAGAAAATATAAGGGAAAGAAAAGAACAGATTGTTCATGGATAGTCATCACAATTATTGAATAATAGTGTGAGCCGGACGTCACAAGTGCATACATTAATTCAAGCTTGCAGCAGCGGTAAGGCTGAGCTCCATGTTACTGCCCTGTTCCTGCCCAGTGTTACCCACTCGCAGGGCGAGTCGAGTGAGTATATTGCCCTAATAGAATTATACTTTGCAGGTTACGACCTCGACTGAAATCTGATGAGTCTAAATTAAACTCGTACGTGTCAGGAAATAGGAGAAGTCCCTTTGAATATCACTTTACTCGTAATTTAAATGCAGCGTGGATCCAGTTCTTTGTAATTCCAATGCTTCACAGATACATAGGCCTACACACACACGAGTGACATGGCAGTGTGCTCGTCCCAATTGACGTACAGGGGTGGTGTGGGGGATTAGGTTCTTTCTGGAGTGTCGACACTATAAACACCAGGGAGGCTACTTGGAAGTTCTGGCAAGTGTCTGTCACAGGAGCGATACACGCAACTTGCTGAAAACAAGAGAGTCCTTTAGTTCCCAAACTTGTACACACGTTCACTGCTTCTTTTTCCTTCCTGTCTTCCTTTTTATGTCTTAGGAGACAGCAGCTATTGCAGTTCCGAACTATTTCGTCCCTTATGAATAAATTGTGTTTATAATAAAATGTCAGCAGAATTATGCTGTACATAAAAACCGTACTGGTTCCATTCACATTGTGACCTTCCTCAGCGTAATTTAGGACAAGTAAATGTGCAAGAATATACACTTAATATAAAAATTGTGCCATAACAGAGGATTCTAAAAATATTCTTGTTCCAAAAGCTCACACATTAAAATCTAAAAAAAACAGATCTGTTACAAAATATGTTAACAGAAACATGATATATTAATGTACAACATATATTGCCTTATGGTTATATAATAGTACATTATGCAACGAGCCTATAATGGCAATAATTAAGACACGAGTATGTTTATAAAACGGGCGAAGCGAGTTATATAATTTCTTGGGCCCGGATGTTGATACCGTAAAAATGTTTTAAAAATGCACTTAAAATTTCAAAAATGACTGCAATAAATGACCTAAAAATTCGAATAATGCACTGTAAAATGGAGAAAATGATCTTATAATAATAAACTCACCAATAATTCAAAAATGACACCTTAAGCTCAAACTGAAAAGTCAATCAAAATAGATTTCTAGCACTTAACAATAGGTTTATGTTCACTTTAGTCTGAGTTGCACTGTACTACGAATGTCATTCTGATGTTGTCAAATGTAAATGATCTGCGGTTATCAGCCAACAAGCTTTTATATCTCGAAAAGCTGCCTTCAACATCAACTGATGTGATTGGAGCGTACTTGAAGTGAGGAAGGTCTTTTGCCGCTAACTCGGAGAGACGTAACTCCCTCATGTAAAGCTGTGATATGACTAAATTGGAAAAAGAATGACCTTGAAAGGCCGATTTCTCTAAAATATGACCAAAAGAATCTACCAAACTTAAAAATATGCTCTTAAAACGGAAAATAGCAAATAATGCAAAAAGATGCAAAATAAAAATGACATATTTGAAGACGGGGTGGCCCGTCCGGAGTTTCTATGTACTTCAGCATTGTTTTAGACAGCTCATTAAAAATAGGACATGTCAACATCCGGGCCTTAATAATTTCCATATGAGTGCCATAATTACCATTACAGGCGAGTTGCATACGACTGTTTATGTTCGACGATAATTATAACTATTTTATGTTCGAACATAGATATTCATAAATATCTGTAGAGATTTCGGCAGTTTTATGTACTGAACAGATCGCATGGGACGCAGAGAATACCTTAGCCTCCTGGAATGCCCCACTATGACGCTAGAAGCAACGCAGATACATTTAAAATAGAAGGCCGTGGAAGTCAGCGCACGTGCGATGCTAACCTTACCTAATTGGTCACACAACTGTTTCTTGAACTCTGATTGGAGGGAGGAAGTGTTTCATAATGAAAAATAGTGTTATAATGACCCTCATTATGATACAGTTTTCTGACATATAATATTTACATTTCGACATCGTAGAACATACATTTTATTATAATTACATCGTCAATAAGGAATCGGGCTATCATGGTCATTTTATGTCATTTTATAATTTATTTATTTATTTATTTATTTATTTAATTATTTCTTCTTCTTCTTCTTCTTCTTCTTCTTCTTCTTCTTCTTCTTCTTCTTTCGAATAACCCATTTGGAGGGTACGATGAATCAACGTTGGCTATTGTCCATTGTATTCAATTTCCGTTGTTTCAAAATTTCTTTCATCGTTCTAGAGTGACGATCTTTCTCCCCCTGAGTCCACTTTCTGCCAGTTGTTTGTTGCTTCCTTTCTTGAAATTTTGCGTTTTGGGTAGCTTCTCTGAAGAGTGATCTGTTTGCTATTGTGTCTGTCTGAATTTTGGCGTTTGTCAAATCTTTATCAATTTCAATGAACCATGTGGGTTTGGATTTGTAACTAGTCAGTAAGTTGAAGATTTGTTTAGTTAGTCTACTATTTTCCATTCTATAAATGTGCCCAAAAACTGTAATCTTCTCTTTCTCATTACATCAGTTAATGTTTCACATTTCAAATATAACTCTCTATTTGGTCGTAACCTATATTCTGCGTTATTATTTCGTTTAGCTCCCAGTATTTTTTCTCAGAATTCGTCTTTCAGCCTTCTCTAATTTATTTATTCATTTATTTATTTATTTTTTAGTTCCATTTGGGCCGGCTGTGGACCACGTGGTTTTTATCTCTGGCAGCTTTCCTCCTAGCCCAGTATTCCTTCATTCTGGCACTGTGAATGTCCTTCCGCTCCTGAGTCCATTTCACACCTACTCCTGGACGCACTGCTTTTTATTTATTTATTTATTTATTTATTTATCGAATGGCTTTTAGTGCTGAGAGTGTCCGAGGACATCTTCGGCTCATCTGGGTCTGTAGCTGCTGCCAGCAGTCACCTTTAGGATGAGCTACAAGTTCCGTTCAACTTCAAGTAGTTCCAACTTTCGCCACCAGATATCAATGATACCTAGTGGTGAACGTTGGAACTTTGATAGAGCGTTCCGACGAAATCCAACCTAACAATTTAGCTTCACACAAGTTTAGTCCGTGGAAGGATCTTTTACATGCCATAAATCTGTAACATGGGACCGCCAGCTTTACTTCCCCTCCGAAGGAAGGCATACTGAAGGATTTTTATCGCTCTTAAAAATCCGACGACTTCAGCCGGGTTTGACCCGCTATCTTGGGCACAGCAGTTCAGCATGCTACCGACTACGCCACCGAAGCCACCATTTTATAATAAAGTGTGCATTCAAGATATATAAATGCATCAAGGTGTGTTGTTTCATTATTTATTAAGGGCACGCCATTATATTAAGAATATAAGTATACATATAAGGGATAAAAAATACCGGATGTCTAAAAAAAATGTACTAACACTTTGGTGATGTTGATGACACAATTTATTTTCAGCAAGATGGAACAACATCGCGATGTAAGAGCAGCTTATCCTAACACTAGGATTGGACGAAGGGGTCCCATTGAATACCCTGCGCATTTCCAAGATCTCACGCCAATGGACTTATTTTTTTATGGGGTTACGCCAAGGACAGAGTTTATCGCACAAAACCTAGAACAATTCATGCAATGAAATTGAAAATACAATGTCACGAAATTCCAAATAAACTGTGTCGTGATGTTTGTGAATCCATTGGTTCGCGTTATCAGCTTTGTCTGGACAATGACGGTCATCAATTCGAACATTTGCGAACAAGATTCTTTAATTACATTTATCTTCTGTAATTCACCCCTTTAAACTTCTCTCTTGGGGCAGATGACCTCGTAGTTCCGCCCCTTAAAACCTCAGTAACTAACTAAACTTGTCTCTATATTCATAAATAATGTTTTTATAGTAATTCAAAGTGTTAGTACATTTTTTGAGACACCATGTAGTATTTCATCATTTAAATTGCTCATGGTGGTTCCATATTGATATGCTAAAATAATTATTAATAAGAACAGGAAGTTCTTTGACGATCTAAAGAACCCACTTTTCTTAAAATTTAAGATTCATGCCAATCTATATAAACCTACCTAGAATAATGACGAAATTAAGTTGGTAATATCGAAATGTCTAATTAGTTCGAAATATACCTGGTATAATGTAGCCTAATAGAGCACTACAGTTGGCAGCCCTGGTGACTGAATAGATTGTTAGTTCCATCTCTTAAGGTACAGAATACAAAATTTGGTTGAAGTCCAATGGATAGAATGGACGTTACATGCAGTTAGACATTGGATCTAGCAGCGCGCGTAAAATCATGTTGGCAACAATGTAATGCATGTGTTGGTCAGAAATAATCTGAAATAGCATGATCTCTTGTTGTGCCAATTTTGGATGAAATCCATTTGTTTGTATAGAAGTTACATGTATTTTAAAATTGGACCTATGAGCAGGCTTAGAGTCATGTTGGCAACACTGCCATGCATGGCCTCGTGGAAATTAAACTGAAATATTATTATTTATATTTGTCCCAATTTTGGAATAGCTCCCATGCATACCTTCCAAGATATCCAACATAGAGCTCAAATTTGAATTGCGGGTTTTCAGCAGTTGGTAGCACTGACATTTTCCCGGATCGATCTCATAAGTCTACCTTTTCCCCATTTTTGCAAAGTGTGAAAAGTAGGCTAAAAATATACCCACCTGAATCAATACTATAAAGAAATTGGTTATTAAAGTTGTTCTAGGTACATGATTAATCCCCGAAACATGTACCTAGAACAACTTTAATAATTAATTTCTTTCTAGTATTGTTTCAGGTGGGTATACTTTTCTTATTAATAATTACCATGTAGTACTGGCAACAAATGCATGTGGTATGACTAGACAACCGGGTCCCTGTCGCATTGGAGGAAGCCACGCCACACCTCTGTCCAATAAAAACGGAGAGCCATCAAGTAGACTCCGAAGGTATGGGCATCTTCCTTCCGATCTAGGTGGTAGAAAGCTGTGGTACGGACGGGCATGACTTAAATGGAACAGAAAGAAATACCGCGGGAGTAATAATATTCAGCAAGCTTTGTGAAGAGTTTGGGGGAGACTTGTGATATCTGTCTTCTCTCCCACACAGCTATGTTGCACTTGTCTAAGCAAATTAATTTATTATTGCAGCCAGAGGGCCGGCCAGTTTTTCGCCCCGCGTACTTGCTGCGTTGACCACACAACCCTGCCACCGCTTTATGGCTCTTAATCTAATTCTAACGACCTACATACGAGGGCAATGTCCTGTAAATGAAGGGATAGCCCTTCAAGCGGGTTTGCATGAAGTTCCTTATTATCAGGGAGGGGGAGATATCAAGGAATTTATAAATATTAACTCAGGGAAGGTGAGTCTACAGTTGTTGCTGCTTATTTTAAGGACTGCGACATCGTGATCTTGTATCCCCGGGTAATTGGGTGTGTGTGTGTGTGTGGGGGGGGAGAATATGTGTGATAACCTGTGTTATTGTGATGCCTGTACTAGTGTGTGTAAGTAACTTGTAAATTGGGGATAGGATTGGGAAGAACATGGCCATGGTTTTAAGTTTAGGAACCATCCCAGCATTTTTCTGGAATAGAAGTGGTGGTGGAGGACTCAGAAAACCACTTCCAGGATGGTTGAGGTTGGAGTCGAACTCTCCTCTTCTTAGTTTTGCCTCACGAGCCTGTGTCTACCCCTTTCCAGCTCTCACACAAGAATTAAAATTTCTTGGCAGAACCCGAAATCGAACCCGGACCTCTGGGACGACAGCCAAGAACGCTAGCCGCTACACCAGGTGGTCTGCATCTACAGTATTTTACGTCGTGGCTAATAATTATAGGTGACCGGCAAGTTTGTATGTATATACGTACTGTATGTGTGAATATTATTCCCATTTATCCACCATCATAGCTGTGTGCGGTGAGTCGCTGTCAACAACTGCAATCGGAAGCTGCAAATTCGTCGATCCAAGGTTTGGATCCCGTCGTAGACAGTGGCCATCCTGAGCGTGGTTACTATCGGTTTATTTCCCATTCTGTTTCCAGACAAATACTCGAGAGGGACCATTTTTGATTCTTCTGGCACCAACCCCAGGCTTCAACTCACAAAAAATAGAGTTACACCCTCCAATAATTTATCCCTTAAATAATCCAACATGTTCAGAGGCCCTTTGAGCATCAATCATAACTCAGGGCGAGTGACTGCGTCTTCAACATTCGTAAACAATGTCATGTTACACCATTTTATAAAACCATTGGCTAAAGCTTAGGGAAAGACGGTCGTACTCGAATTCTTGTCTACTATTGAAAATTTTAAAAACTAATACACCCCTTTAACTGGCTAAATCCTTGGTTCAAATGAGTCAAGTGCATGATCGGAACAATAGATTCACCGCCACAGCTCTGCTGACCCCTCAGCATCGCACAATGAAAGGTAATAAATCATTTTTGGTAAATGCCTCGAAAATATACAACAATTTAAGACTGGGCGAAGTACGGCAGAGGAGTGTCAAGGCTCAGAAATCGCATATTCACTCCTATTATCTGTGTAATTATTAAAACATAGGGTATAAGTTTGATAAAATTGTAACATTATAGCATTTCTTTATATTAATTAAGTAGGTTCAAACAATTTTTGTATATATTTCTTTCTTTCTTTCTTTCTTTCTTTCTTTCTTTCTTTCTGTAGTATTTAGTTTAATTAGGTTAATTTAAGACTATGTATAAAAGAAACATGTATAACTTAGTAGTGGCAGTTTGTTGCAGCTAAAGGGACTTTTAGTTCTAATTGTAATTAACTTAAAATACATAAATTTCAATTTCAACTATGCGCTTGGTTGCAGGCTGGTGGTACTTAAGGACGACTAGAACTATCGTGCCTTCTGACGTCCCAACAAAATATGACCAAATAAATATTTAAAGAAACTGAATGAATGATCGTTTGGCCTCCGGAGAGTCCGAGTGTAGGTCTTTCTAGTTGACGCCCGTGGGCAACCTGTGCGTCGTAATGAGGATGAAGTGTTGTTGAAGACGTCACATACACCCAGTTCCCGAGCCATGGGAATTAACCCCAGGGAGTTAAAATCCTTGATGGCTTGGCCGGGAATCGAACGCGGGGCACTTTGAGCCAAAGCCTAGTGCGCTAACCATTTCGCCACGGAGCCGGACTCTAAATACACTAAAATACCGTTTAAAAGTCCACCTCCTGGTGTAGTGACCAGCATTGTCGGCTGTCACCCTGTAGGTCCTGATTCGATTCCGGCTCAGGCAGGAACATTTTAATTCTACTCTGAAGGTTGGAATGGGGTACGCTCAGCCTCGCGAGGGAAAGCTGAGAAGAGGTGGGTTCGATTTCCATCTCAGCCATCCTGGAAGTAGTTCTCCGTATTTCCCCACTTTTACTCCAGGAAAATTTAGGGATGGTTTCTAACTTAAAGCCACGGTCACGTCCTTCCCAGGCCTCACCCGAATTACAAATACAAATACTACTTCTACAGACACGATAATAACACAGGTTATCAGCCATTTTAAAACAATCTCTCTATAACGATATATATACCTATACACACACAAGTGAAAATGAAAATCCACAGCCTGCTTCCAGTCTCCGACCGGGTCAGGAATGGAATGAATGAAGCCCCCATCTAGAGGCGATGGGGCAATGATTAAATGAATGACTGATGAAATGAAATGATAGTGGAGAGTGTTGCTGGAATGAAAGTTTGACAGGGAAAACCGGAGTACCCGAAGAAAAACCTGTCTGCCTCCGTTTTATCCAGCACAGATCTCACATGGAGTGACCGGGATTTGAACCACGAACCCAACGGTGAGAGGCCGGCGTGCTGCCGCCTAAGCCACGGAGGCTTACACACACACACACACACACACACACACACACTCAAGTAAACAGTGCTAAATGACCATGATGTCCATGCTCCTCAAATGAAACAACAACAATGCATTTTGTAAATACTGAATCATGGTATTTTATCATTACACCACAAGCTTAGTTTTCTCTGTGTAATGATTTAAGCTTTTTATAAACGGCATATTGTCTACTAGTGGGTCTATTCAATTTATAAAGAACAGAAAACATATTATGCTAACTGTGGATATACAGTACATTTATCTATGACTGGCTGCATGACTCAGCGGTAACGTTCTTGTCTGATGTCCACAAGGTTGCAGGATCGATTCCTGGCGCAGTCAGCTGGCATTTGATGGTTCGCAAATAAGAGGGAGCCATGTCAGTAGATTTACTGGCACGTTAAAGTTCCCTTTCTGGGTAAAATTCCGGCACCCCGGCGTCCCTAAAAGTTAGAGTAGTCAAAAGGGACATACAACCATTAATAGACCTATTATTATTAGGCTATTATAAATCGTAAGAATATGCATATTATGCCCAAAACATCATGAAAATGACCTATATGTTTACATGCATGACATGAAATACAGGGTCTTTCATATAAAGTAAGAACGGCGAGCGGCGGCTTTGTTATCCGCTGCTGCAGTGGCCTTGGCCGAGCTTGTGGAGCGCCACGGCCCCCTGATGTAGTATTGAAAGCGCGCGCATTATACATACCTGACCTTGCAATAAACTTGCAGGTGTAGTCACCAGTCTGAACCTCAGATGCTAACATGATGAGGCAGTTATCATTCCAACATCGTACTTTTGTATGTAAAACTTATTTTAAGTACGAGTCGGCTCGGCGGTACGTGATGCATTTGTTCAGCAATTTCCGGATGAAGTGCCACCTTCACTAGCGCATATTCACGTAATTGAAAATAATTTTGACACTACTTGCTCAGTGCTCAATAAAACACATAAAATAACAGATCAGAAACATTACAGTCGCAGAACTCACTCGTGTCAGTCAGAATGTGGTTATCAGATACAATGCCTGTATAACCCAGGAAGTATGCCACTTCCAGCATAATTTAAAAGGTAATATTTCATATAAGATTAAGCACAAGCTTAAAGCAGGGGGGCATGGTTGCGCCACAAGCTCGGTCAAGGCCACCGCAGCAGCGGATAACAAAACCGCCGCTTGGCGTTCTTACTTTATATGAAAGACCCTGTATATCTAAAAATTATCAGAGACGTTATATTTTTGTTTCATTCAATACTACGACTCAGACATTACAGTACAGTGGTAAAACCAGAGGGTCTGTATGCCTCCGAGTGTCTAACCCTGAACAAAAAGGGGAGCTGAAGGAACTTGAGATAAAGGAAAGGAGGATCCTGAGGAAAATTCTTGGAACACGGGAAGATGATGGCGGAACATGAAAAAAGGAAAAATGAAGATCTGTATATGCAGACCGAAACCATTGTTGCCACAATGCGTAAAAGAAGGCTAAAATTTGACGGGCATTTGATGAGAATGGACGGGAACCGGCTGACAAAGATATTTTATAAATACATCACAGGGTTGAAAGCTACTACAAAATGGGTAGAAGAGGTCAAAAGAGACGCCATTGAAGTTGGACTAACTCAACTTGTCATTCACGATAGGAAAACGTTTCGAAGCCGTGTTGACAATATCAAGACGTTCAAAGAAAAACCACCACAACACAGGTCTAATTTGGTAATAACAGAGGAGCAGAGAAAGATAAGAAGTGAAAGAATGAAGAGGTTCTGGGAAGAAAAGAAGAAAAAATTGACCAGAAAGCCTTAGGTTCCATGCAGTCCACAGTTGGCCAAAGTCGGAAACAAAGAAAAAAAAACTACGGCCAAAATGAAAATATGCCATGTCTTAACATCTGATCCCTAATCATTATCAGTCATCTCTGAATGATGCTTGTCAAGTGTAACCTGCCTTGTGGAAAGTGTCGTCCACTGTCTACGACACGTCGGACCAGGCTGGAATAATGAATGTAACGTTCGTCTTCCCTCTCAATACAGGCTCACGCCTGGGCCCTCCCAACGTCTTTGTAATTCAGCGGCTCCTACTGAGAGACGACAAGGACGTGCCGAGGAACATAATGAAATCAAACAGGAGCGCAAGAACAAGGCAAGAGCGCACAAGAGGGGATGAAAGGCAAATTAAGTGCTTTTGAATTTTCTTTTCATTTTTACAATGGGGTGAGGTAATAAAGGACATATGGAAGGTCGTGCAGAAAATCGATTTCTTAATTTTCTTATTATAAGTTATTTCTTTTCATCAAGAACCCCTCATGTCTCTCTAACGGCCAGTCAATAATATTTCTTTCACTTTCTTCTTTCCTCCTCTTTAAAGTTGAGTTGCCTTCTCAGAGAGAATCCACTATGTCACCAAGATACACCAACAAAAAGAGAAATGAAAGCCTTAAGTAAATGCATTTCCTATTCATCCTTATCACAGCTACAATTCTCAAACATGCACCCTCCCACCAAGTGATGAGCATGATTAAGATAATGCTCCTAATAATAATAATAATAATAACAACAATAATAATAATAATAATAATTATAATTACTAATATTATTCAATTTGTTTAATAATAATAATAATAATAATAATAATAATAATAATAATAATAATAATAATAATAATAATAATAATAATTATTATTATTATTATTATTATCACGACCCAAGGCTGTTCTGATCCAACCAGCAGTTGGGAAGACTTATGAAGAAATTGTGAAGATTTTGAGGGAGTAGGTGAAGCCAGAGGCCTGCCATCCGGAAATTCGTTCGATCCGTCAAACTAGATCCGGGGACGTTTTACTGGAGTTTGATACAAATGCTGACAAGGACTGTCGAGAAATGTTCAGCAGCACTTTGAGGGAAGCTGTTGGTCATGCAGGATTGGTGAGGACATTGACTCCTAGAACAGTCTTGGAGATAAGGGACATGGATATTGTAACTACTGTAAATGATGTCGAATTGGCTCTGAAACGAGGCATAGAGGGTTTTATAGATGAGCTGAAAGTATCCGTCACTAAACCCAACAGTAGAGGGCAGAAAATGGCAATTGTGGAATTGGATAATCAGAATGCTGAGAAATTATTGGAGACTGGTCGTATTAAAGTCGGTTTCATATACTGTAGGGTGAGGAGAAGAGCGATGGTAACACGCTGCTTTCGGTGTCTGGGTTATGGCCATATAAGGAAGAATTGCAATGGCCCGGATAGAAGCGACCTTTGCTACAGATGTGGTCAACTGGGTCACAAAGCCGCAGGATGTACGTCAGACATGAAATGCGTGCTGTGCTCTGACTGTAATCGGGAGGGCTTCAACATAAGTCACATCCCTGGAACAGGTTCTTGTACAGTGTTTAAAGAGGCACTCGCAAAGATTAAAGAAAAAACACAATGACGAATGTCCTACAAGGGGAAGCATAATCGCTAATGATCTTTTCATACAGCTAAAATTTGAAAGGGAAACAGATATTCTCCTGATCAGTGAGCAATATCGAAATTTGGACGTGCTGGGCTGGTTTTCGGATCCCCTAGGAACGGCGGCTATTTGGATACCGGATCTGAGCAAAATCCATGTGGAGGATCACGGATCCGGAGAAGGGTTCGTTTGGGTCAAGAGTGGTGGGATTACGTACGTAAGTTGCTATTTAACTCCGAATGAACATATTCAGGACTTTCAAAGGAAGCTGGACAATTTGGAAGATACTGTCCGTGAGATGGAAAGTGATACGGTAGTAGCCGGGGACTTCAATGCTAGGGCATTGGAATGGGGTATGCCACATCAAAATTCGAGGGGACGACGAACTTTAGAGATGGCTGCCAGATTAGGATTGGTCGTGGTGAATACAGGGACCTCAACGACATTTAGACGACCTGGTTATCCCGAGACTAAACCAGATATTACGCTGGAATCGGATCGTCTGGCAGCCTTGGTAGTAGAATGGGAAGTGATCGAGGATTATACTGCTAGTGATCACCAATATATCACCTTCCGGATTCTACGAGATCAGCAGCCTCAGAGGCACAACTCATTGAAGACAACACGTTGGAATGAATCGCGCATCGACGAGGAGAAATTTGCCACTGTACTCGAATCAGTACAGACAGGAACTAGTAACATTGTTGAGGAATTAGATCTAAGAGTTTCTGTTGAGGAACAGGTGCGGGTCACTATGCGTCTCTTGCACCTTGCCTGCGAAGCGTCAATGCCCCGGAAGTGTCTTCGAAACAATAGACGTCCGGCTTATTGGTGGACTGATGAAATAGCTGATCTTCGAAGAACTTGTCTTCGACTCAGAAGAAGAGCCCAACGTTCAAGACATCGACCAGAGGCTGATTTGAGATCCGCTGAGCACCTTGCAGCTTAGAGAACCCTTCGAGATGCCATCAAAAGATGTAAGACTCTGATGTGGCAGTTGTTAGTTAAAGAAGTAGACGTAGATCCTTGGGGATTAGGCTACCGAATTGTCACCAAGAAACTCGGCACTATGTCTAATACCACGATGGATGAACCGACGATGGATGGTATTGTAGACGAGCTATTCCCTACTCACCCTGTGCGAATTGATGTGGGCGACGTAGTTGAACCGGAATTCATTCCTCTATTTACCATAGGTGAGCTGAAGGAAGCAGTAGGCTCCCTTCGGAATAAGAAGGCTCCAGGCCCTGACGGGATACCCGCGGAAGCAATGAAACTGGCTGTCAAGGTTTGTCCGCAGCTACTGCTTGAAATGTACAACTGTTGTCTGAGAGCAGTTGTCTTTAGTGCCCGTTGGAAAATGGCTCGACTAGTGCTGATGAAAAAAGGAAAGGCAGTTGGGAACGCGCCATCGTCCTTCAGACCACTATGTATTTTAGACATTGAGGGAAAAGTGCTGGAGAAGCTATTAAAACCTCGCATACTGTCGTCTATTCAAGCCGCGGGAAATCTGTCTGACGGGCAATTTGGCTTCCACCGTGGGCGATGTAAAATAGATGCAGTACGCCTAGTAGTTGAAGCTGCGAATCAAGCCCAGGAAGGTAACCACTATTCTCGGAAAATAACACTTCTGGTAACCTTGGATGTGAAGAACGCCTTCAACTCAGCTAAGTGGATGGATATGGTTGAAGCTCTTCAATTCACATTCCAGTTGCCTGCATATCTCCTGCGTATAATGAAAGATTATTTGAAGGACCGTACCCTGTTATTTGACACTGCAGACGGTCAGAGGAGGAGAAAAGTCACGGCAGGAGCAGCGCAAGGATCTATCCTGGGTCCGGATTTGTGGAACATGTTGTACGACGGCTTACTGCGCATGGAGATGCCCGAAGATACATTCCTTGTTGGGTACGCTGATGATAATGCAGCGGTGATTGTAGCCCGAGATGCGGTTCTGGCTCAGTGGAAACTCAAATCAGGTAATGCGACGGGTGAGTGGTTGGATGAACGCTCATGGTCTGAATTTAGCTATGGCGAAAACTGAAATAGTCATGTTAACTAGGAGGAGAATGGACACTATAATTCCCATGAAAGTTGGAGAGGTGGTCGTTCGAACTGGAGCCACTGTGAAGTACTTAGGATTTACTCTTGACACGAAACTGACATACTGGTCTCATATACGGAAGGCAGCAGACAAGGCGGAAGTAGTGACAGCTGCCATTATTAGACTCATGGCTAATGTGCATGGTGCTAGACAAAGCAAGCGTCGACTACTGCCGTCCACAGCGCAGTCTATTCTCCTGTATGGAGCTGAGATTAGGTCTGATTCGCTGAGGATACAGAAGTATAGGAAACGCCTAGCTGCAATTCAGAGGAGAGGTGCTCTGAGGGTGGCGTGTGCTTACCGTACAGTTTCGGAACCTGCATATCTGGTTGTCTCAGGTGTTGCGCCAATAGACTTACTCGCGCAAGAACGTAAAGATGTATACTTCCGACGAGTAGAACTGGGCAAGGCTCAAGCCCGGAAGGAAGCCGTAGCACGGAAGATGGAGCTTTGGCAGCAGAGGTGGAATGACGATCTCAGAGGAAGATGGACAGCTCGGCTGATACCGAGTCTGGTCGAGTGGACAAGTAGAAAACATGGATAAACGAATTACTTTCTGACTCAGATGATGACAGGTCATGGCTACTTTCGGTGTTACCTTCATCGTATGGCCAATGTAAGGAGTCCAGTATATATTTACTGCGAGAACGAACGAGATGACGTATATCATACGTTCTTCGTCTGCACTCGTTGGACAGAGGAAAAACAACGACTTGAAGCTGAGGTTGGTCCAATAACGCCGGACAATATAGTTGGAATTATGCTGAGGAACGAGCTAAGCTGGGATACGGTCGCTTTCTTTGTTGAGGTGGTCCTTCGCCAGAAGAAGTCGGATGAGGACTTGCTCGATTTAGTTGATTAAGTCTGCGATCCGCGGATTATGAATTGAGAAGTAAGTTGGTGCTTGTGAAGCAAAGAAAATGGCTCCATCCTGAAGTAATACGAAATAGGTCCCAGGATGGGTTTTGTCAAGAGGACAGGGTGTGGTTTTTTAGTGGGTAAGAATCCCACACTCTTGAGGAGTGCGGACCCTCCTCAAGGTCTTATGCAAGATTTTTCCACTTCCCTCGTAAAAAAATATATTGTTATTATATTATTATTATTATTATTATTATTATTATTATTATTATTATTATATGTACGTCTACCCCTTATTATTCCCGCTTCCGACGGGTTCGGGGATGAGATGCGATGAAATTCTATGGGGGCGTGGGTAGATTATAGGCTAGGGAATAACCCACCCACCAAGGGAAGATGATTAAAAGAAGGAAGTAGATTTGGGATTGGAGAAAAAGGATAGAAAAATAGGAGGAGAGCCCCACAAAATTAATAAGTTGAGGTTTAAACACACTTAAGGGCGATTGCCACAGAAATTCAGTGCTCGGATACCTAAAGTAGGTACGAGCTTGGTCGAGGCTAACGGGAACCGCAGCTAGGACTTGGGCGGTTTGCAAGAGAGAGGCTTTAGTACATTTCCTCCCGAGCATGTATAAAAGTACTATGGAGAAGGGTGATGGTCTGGCAAGACTTAGAGGAACAAATTTACTGTATGTTTTCTCAAAGAAATTAGGTTTTACAAAGTGATTCGAAGAATGCCAATGATTTAACTCAAGCTTGGTATTTTCAATTTCCAAAATTATGGAGTTCCTGTAAGGGCGACCAAGTGTCCCTAAGAAGGAATATGATAAAGGATTATGCCTTATTGGGTAATCTTGGTAAATGAACCAATGGTTGCATTGGACAATGGCTAAGCTTTTACTCAGCGAGGAGCCGGCTAAAAGATTAGACAAAAAGAAACACTTATTTTTTAGAAAACTGACAATAAGTTTTCGGAGAGGGTCTCCACAAGCAGGTAGTTGGCTTAGCGAACTTTACTTGCCTTACTGGCCAATTAGAATTAGCTATTAACGCTAAGAAGAACTTTAGTAAGGTGAAAATTAAGAGTTCTTGCTCAAATGCAACAAATGGTGAAAGCCCTATTAAAGATTTTAATGTCATTGAGTGAGGAGAGTCAAGGAAGACAGGATTTTGCCTAAATGTAGTATCAGAGAAATGATGAATCCAAAAACAAATATTTAATTTATTAAACAATGCAAAGAAGTTTGAGGAGATTAACAATTGTGCAATATAATTTTGACAACCATAGTTCATTTGAACTTTTTAATAAATAGGGTCGCAGACCTCTCAACATTAAACAGTTGCTCCAGGCAATTGACAATTTACAAGGTTTCAAACCTTACCTGTTGCTAAAATCTTTATAAGATTTAAACCAATAAACAATGAAATAATTAAAGCTTGAACGTGAATTGGAGTACAAAAAGTGTACTTTAAGAAATTCTTTAGAGAATGTTCTAGAGAAAATGACAACTTTGAAAATAACAATAATAACAACGTGAAAATAAGATATAAGTTCCTACAACTTCTTATATTTATACAGAGTTAATATATGAGAATTATACAAAAGAGAACAGGTCACTTACTGTGAAACCTGGAGAAAGTGAAAAGGAAGTTTCTAGACTTCCTATGTTTAATTAGGAATCACGAGCAAAATGGGGCAGTTTCCATTTCGTGAAACCTGAACATGACTCGCTCAAGAGTTTAGAGAATTGTTTTCCCTGATTTTGAAGGGAGGAACAATGTAAGTTTGAAACGTGTGCTAGACACGTATCACAAAGATTATACAGAGATACTTAATGATAAACCAACAAAAATGGAAGGGCACTTCTTAGAATGACACCTTATTGAAACCGACCTAGATTAAAAGTATTGCAGATTGTTAGTGAAAGGTTTAGGAAAGAGAAATGGGAATTAAGGAAAATGTTCATGGCCTTATTTCATATAACCGGACGATCGCGACGCGGTAGAAACGTGGAGAAAGCACTGTTTATCACTGTAGTCTATGAAGATGGATTCAAAGTTCACTATAGAAACACTAAAGTTCATGAAAAAGAAAGTTATTGCAATTATGGAAAGAACTGATTGCACTATATAGATGAGAGTCTATTTCTTGAAAAAGTTGTAATTTACAATTAAATGCGCCATAGAATTTTCCAGAGGTTCCAGCGGTGGAAGAAAGTTAGCTATTGCAAAAATTTATAAGGAAGATTCCTCATTTTAACTAGCATTTTCACAGTGCGTGAACAGTACTTGACGACAAGACTCGCAGATAGAGAACAAGGTCTAGAAGGTTCCAGAACGACCTTAGCAGAAAATGGGGTTGAGAAAATCCAACGGAGGAAATAGTTTTATAATTATAGGCAGTGGGTATTAGATAATATCCCACGTAGCGAGAGGATTTCTCGTTTGAATCGCTTAAGAAAAGCTCTTTTGTTTTAGTTAGGTTGGCTTATACAAGCAAAAAGCTCAACATTGCAAATCCCACGAAGAATGATTATTGCCACAAAGTAAATAATTTCACACTGCCTATAATTAAAAGCACTTGGAAGTTAAAACCATGAAGATGAGGTTAAAACTTTTTAAAAATGGTACTTATCTTGATTTCATGTTGAAGTCGGATTTCTCACTGATGCTTAGAGTTCCAACATGGCGTAAAAGAGGGTGAGCCTCTTGGTTTGAGGAGGCAAGCTCGAGCGGAGCTTTGACTGAACGAGTCAACTGCAGACGGAGAAGTGGGAGCAGCTCAACGGAGCACGGAGAGACCACGGAAGGGGAAAGAGTGGGGGTAGGAAACAAAAGGTATACATATCAGCATAACCAACTTAGCAAAAAATAATTTTCTTCTTTATGGATGGTCTTCTAAGAGTTGATAGTAGGCGATATTAGCGCAGCATGGTGAGTGAAACAGTAGACGTAGTCCTCTTGCTCAAGGAGAAAATAGCTGACGATAGTAACGAGATCTGGTGGCCAGATGGATATGTAAGTCCTCTTGCACGATGAGGAATTGAGTAGCTTCAGAGGTTCGCTACTAGATGACGCTAGGTGGGTCACAGAAGTTATATATCTGAAACATACTTATGAAGACATAAGAGATATGCCCAACAAGGAGAAAACAGATGATCACTGTTGGTGGTTGACAAAGAGGAAGGAAGAAATGAACATGCAAAGAGCAATAAAAATTATATCTCAGGTACCGTGCATTCCAAGAATGCACCATACTGGGAGGGGCAGACACCAACAGGGAACAAATAAGCAATTAAACATTTAAGAGTAATACAGTAATTGAAGAGAAGTGGTCTTGTGATCTGACCATTAGTGGTCACGACTCTGAATACCCTGACTCTCCTATCTCTTCCAGGGTAACACTTGGTCACTTTTCCAAAGGGCCAGACTAGGGGGGGTGAAACATCCCTAACTAAGACCAAGTCCCCCACTTTAATGTCGGGACTGGAAAGAAACCACTTCTGCCTCCCTTGCAAGGAAGTCAAATATTCCAAGTTCCACCTCTTCCAAAAAGAATTACGGAGGGCTTCAAGTTTCCGCCAAACAATAGGTAAATTAAAATCCCTGAAAGAATTAGGAAGGGGAGGATGGGCAGAGAGAGAAGTGCGTGTAAAGAAGCGACCAGGTGTAAGTGGAAGGAGGTTATCAGGGTCATTGGACAGCGGAGTTAAAGGTCAAGAATTATCAACACTTTCAATCACAAAATAGCTGGAAGCTGAGGGAAATAAAGCACTAGTAAAGATTGCGATAAGATGAGAAAGAAGAATTGGCAAGTTTAAACAAAGCGTATAGAAACAAGTACATCTATTCAAGACAAGAATATACCAAATAAACAAAGGAACTATGCGAGTAGAAAGCAAGAACGCCATAGGTAACAAACTAGTAGCCATAAACAATGACCTTAAGTTATAATGAGTATCAAAGGGTTTACTCAGAAAAATACTTAAGTCAGCGAAAAACGTGACATGACAAGTATAAATACATAAACACATCGAATGTGACGACGAGAAAAAACAAGTTTGTTCATCAATGAACATTAAGATCGCAAAATATGTAAGCAAATTGCAATACATAAGCGCATGAGAAATACGCAACGAAGTTTTGGAACAAGGATCGAAGCAGTTATGGAATACGAGCATGAGTAAGCGGAAGACGTAAACAAGCACGGCCTTGACACACATAGTACAACGAGATAAGACATATAAATAGCTGACAGAGTCCTTAAGCGGAACAAGTTTATCTTGGGACGTAGGTAAACGGCTTCTGTACTTGTAGTAGCAACTCGCTAGACAATGCTTGGCAATCAGCCAAAGTTGAGATAAGAGAAACTTGCTTTGAACTGTGTCAAGCGTACAGGAAATAAACAACAATTTGGCCTTCCTCAGATTAGTATACAAACAAGTCTGACAACCAAGCAATTCGAAGTACACACACAACATTTGGTGAATCAGCTGTAACTTAAAGCAGATATTCAGTTTGAACGGAATGCAGTCAATCGTAACTTGGACGTGAAAAAGCAATTTAAAGCTATGTGAAATAAAGTAGGAAATCAATTTCGCATAATTGAGAGGATCACGAAATCGGACAATTTTCAACAAAAAGAAGCTTAATTCTTCCGAGCAAAGAAGACAAGCTGGGACATTGAGACGAAGGTTATGCATAAGAATAGTTATTCTAGATGCTATAGAATTCAGAGTTTCAAGTGGTTTCAAAAGCGACTTCCAATTGTGAGGAAGGAGGGAGGAGCCGGCCGTGGCCATCCTTCTACATAGCGAAAGAAGTGAAACATAGCGTACAGCAAAGTGATGGTGACTGATAGCCATGGTTTTACACAAGGGGAAGATAGTTTTCGAGAAAAAATTTAAGCAATTAACTGCTATAAAAAATGACATAAGAAGATAGACGAAATAACACAAAGCAAGGCGAACTTGAATGGCCATCTTGTGCGGGGAGAAGGAAAAACCATTTAAACAACTTACAGGGGTAGCGCAGTTGTTCACGATAAGACATCGTTTCGACAAGTGGTTTTCAAAAATATTGAGATTTGAAACATGAGCGTTCTTTTTTTCAGAAATGGGATTTATGTCAGCCGTAACGAAATGACATTGCGCTTTGGTTTGAACACTGGTATGTTTGATTTCACCAGTAATAACCCAACCAAAATCGGTGTCTCTGGCGACCACGGTTGAAGATAACTTGCGTGTTTGTTTGCGAATGCAATTCCAAAAAACATTGGCACTGAAAAGCACATCAATGGGACGTTGAGCATTAAACTGAGGATCGGCTAACCTTAAGTGCGAGGGAATGTTTAAACCGGAAGTATTAATGGAGTGACTTGGAGTGTCTTTACCAATACTGGTAAGAATGAGACAGTTTAAATTAAGATTGGTGTTTCTTTGACAAACGTCTCTGATTTTCAATTTTGAAGACTGCAAAACTTGAGTTTTCAAATTGTCAATGCCGGTCACATTGATAGAAGTAGGCGATGACGAAAGACCTAGTTTTTTAATCAACGATTGCGAAACAAAGTTGTGCGTTGAAGCGGAATCGAGAAGACCACGGGTTCTGAACCAATTTCCAAATTTATCTTGGATTTCAAATTGTACAGTGGTCAACAGGGTTTGCGCACTATGAAAAGTTTCGGCGTTGGAAATGCAGGAAGAAGCATTAGTTTGTTCGGAGCTGCTCTGCATGGAGCTTAAAGAGGCAGGTGCTGATGACTTCGATTTATCGTGAACGTGCAATAAAGAATGATGCGGTTTTTTTACAATGGAAACAGAGATTTGATGACGTACAGTTCGAAGAAGAATGCTTAGGTGATAAGCAGTTGAAACAATGTTTGCTATTCAAGACAAACTTTCTTCGATCTTCGACAGACAATTCTTTAAAGGATTTGCACAAATACAAGGTGTGAAGCTTTTTACAGAGCGTGCATTTTAACGATTTGTTAAGCGGCCTGATATCTTCTCTTGAATGATTGAAAGAAGAACGGGTTTGTTTGTTTTCGACAAATGGGGGCTGATGTCCCTTTGAAGAAGCAAGTTTTTTTTCAAAAATTTGACACTGAGGATTCGTTTCGACTTTTTCGCACTGAAATGCGAGTGCTGTAAGGAATTGACATCGACTGTTGAGAAACGAGATAAGGTGTTCGAACGAATGTTCCTTGTTGCAGGTGAGTTCGATCTCCCAGGCCTTCAGTGTCGAAAAATCGAATCTTGATGTAGCTAGGTGAATAAGTATGGTGTCCCATGTTTGGACAGGCTGTTTTAGTTGGTATAACGCTCTGACATTTAACTGCATAGAATCTAAGAGGTCTCTTAAAGATGTGACGTCATTAGGTTTGACGGCAGGTAAGTTGAACAAGCAACGGATGTGTCGAGCGACACTCAACCGTAAATTGCCATATCTCTCTTTAAGGAGATTAAAGGCGATGTGGTAGTTGTCTGCGCTTAAAGGCAGTGACTCCACTAAGGCTAAAGCCTCAGATTCCAAAGACGTACGAAGGAAGTAAAATTTATGTATGTCTGGGATCTCGATATTTTCATGAATTAGGGAGCAGTAAAGTTCGTAAAAAGAATACCATTCACCTTCCTTGCCTGAGAAGTGCGGTAGGCTTATCTTGGGAAGTAACGGTTTCGGTTTGTTCTTGTGAACTGAAGCGGGTGCTAACTGGGCCGGATTGATGACCTTAGTGTCCGGTTCTGAGATATTGCGGATCAGTTGGTGGGCCTTTGCAATTCCTTCAAAGTACAAGGGTTCGACCTCGTCCCGATCCGATTGCAGTTCTGGGTAAGCGGATTCAATCTCGGTTTGAATTTGGTCATAATAATCATAAGACCGTTCGTACAACTTAAGACGATGTGTTAAGATATCTAAATCACACTCGGCGGGATTTAATTTGCTGATGAAATTTCGGAATCTAGTGAGTTGCCCTTTATAGGAAGAACGTCTGGCAATGAGAGTTTCATCTTTTTCAGTAGGAGCCATGATAAAAAGAATAAATTGAAATACAACTCACGAAACTGTAGAACCTTGGAAATGCTGTCAAGCTGGCAGCAGCGAATAAGTAGAAAGAATGGGACACACCATAGGAGACAGGAGCGGCCTCTTTCCCGTTCACAGGCTTTGCACGACGTAGATATAGCTGAAAGATCCAAAGGAGATATTAAAAATTTGCAAAGTATTGTCAAATGACACTTGACAAACAATAGAAATAAAAAATGGACTCTCCCGGGTTTCGGCACCAATTTTTGGGTAGATTATAGGCTAGGGAATAACCCACCCACCAAGGGAAGATGATTAAAAGAAGGAAGTAGATTTGGGATTGGAGAAAAAGGATAGAAAAATAGGAGGAGAGCCCCACAAAATTAATAAGTTGAGGTTTAAACACACTTAAGGGCGATTGCCACAGAAATTCAGTGCTCGGATACCTAAAGTAGGTACGAGCTTGGTCGAGGCTAACGGGAACCGCAGCTAGGACTTGGGCGGTTTGCAAGAGAGAGGCTTTAGTACATTTCCTCCCGAGCATGTATAAAAGTACTATGGAGAAGGGTGATGGTCTGGCAAGACTTAGAGGAACAAATTTACTGTATGTTTTCTCAAAGAAATTAGGTTTTACAAAGTGATTCGAAGAATGCCAATGATTTAACTCAAGCTTGGTATTTTCAATTTCCAAAATTATGGAGTTCATGTAAGGGCGACCAAGTGTCCCTAAGAAGGAATATGATAAAGGATTATGCCTTATTGGGTAATCTTGGTAAATGAACCAATGGTTGCATTGGACAATGGCTAAGCTTTTACTCAGCGAGGAGCCGGCTAAAAGTTTAGACAAAAAGAAACACTTATTTTTTAGAAAACTGACCATACGTTTTCGGAGAGGGTCTCCACAAGCAGGTAGTTGGCTTAGCGAACTTTACTTGCCTTACTGGCCAATTAGAATTAGCTATTAACGCTAAGAAGAACTTTAGTAAGGTGAAAATTAAGAGTTGTTGCTCAAATGCAACAAATGGTGAAAGCCCTATTAAAGATTTTAATGTCATTGAGTGAGGAGAGTCAAGGAAGACAGGATTTTGCCTAAATGTAGTATCAGAGAAATGATGAATCCAAAAACAAATATTTAATTTATTAAACAATGCAAAGAAGTTTGAGGAGATTAACAATTGTGCAATATAATTTTGACAACCATAGTTCATTTGAACTTTTTAATAAATAGGGTCGCAGACCTCTCAACATTAAACAGTTGCTCCAGGCAATTGACAATTTACAAGGTTTCAAACCTTACCTGTTGCTAAAATCTTTATAAGATTTAAACCAATAAACAATGAAATAATTAAAGCTTGAACGTGAATTGGAGTACAAAAAGTGTACTTTAAGAAATTCTTTAGAGAATGTTCTAGAGAAAATGACAACTTTGAAAATAACAATAATAACAACGTGAAAATAAGATAGAAGTTCCTACAACTTCTTATATTTATACAGAGTTAATATATGAGAATTATACAAAAGAGAACAGGTCACTTACTGTGAAACCTGGAGAAAGTGAAAAGGAAGTTTCTAGACTTCCTATGTTTAATTAGGAATCACGAGCAAAATGGGGCAGTTTCCATTTCGTGAAACCTGAACATGACTCGCTCAAGAGTTTAGAGAATTGTTTTCCCTGATTTTGAAGGGAGGAACAATGTAAGTTTGAAACGTGTGCTAGACACGTATCACAAAGATTATACAGAGATACTTAATGATAAACCAACAAAAATGGAAGGGCACTTCTTAGAATGACACCTTATTGAAACCGACCTAGATTAAAAGTTTATTGCAGATTGTTAGTGAAAGGTTTAGGAAAGAGAAATGGGAATTAAGGAAAATGTTCATGGCCTTATTTCATATAACCGGACGATCGCGACGCGGTAGAAACGTGGAGAAAGCACTGTTTATAACTGTAGTCTATGAAGATGGATTCAAAGTTCACTATAGAAACACTAAAGTTCATGAAAAAGAAAGTTATTGCAATTATGGAAAGAACTGATTGCACTATATAGATGAGAGTCTATTTCTTGAAAAAGTTGTAATTTACAATTAAATGCGCCATAGAATTTTCCAGAGGTTCCAGCGGTGGAAGAAAGTTAGATATTGCAAAAATTTATAAGGAAGATTCCTCATTTTAACTAGCATTTTCACAGTGCGTGAACAATACTTGACGACAAGACTCGCAGATAGAGAACAAGGTCTAGAAGGTTCCAGAACGACCTTAGCAGAAAATGGGGTTGAGAAAATCCAACGGAGGAAATAGTTTTATAATTATAGGCAGTGGGTATTAGATAATATCCCACGTAGCGAGAGGATTTCTCGTTTGAATCGCTTAAGAAAAGCTCTTTTGTTTTAGTAAGGTTGGCTTATACAAGCAAAAAGCTCAACATTGCAAATCCCACGAAGAATGATTATTGCCACAAAGTAAATAATTTCACACTGCCTATAATTAAAAGCACTTGGAAGTTAAAACCATGAAGATGAGGTTAAAACTTTTTAAAAATGGTACTTATCTTGATTTCATGTTGAAGTCGGATTTCTCACTGATGCTTAGAGTTCCAACATGGCGTAAAAGAGGGTGAGCCTCTTGGTTTGAGGAGGCAAGCTCGAGCGGAGCTTTGACTGAACGAGTCAACTGCAGACGGAGAAGTGGGAGCAGCTCAACGGAGCACGGAGAGACCACGGAAGGGGAAAGAGTGGGGGTAGGAAACAAAAGGTATACATATCAGCATAACCAACTTAGCAAAAAATAATTTTCTTCTTGATGGATGGTCTTCTAAGAGTTGATAGTAGGCGATATTGATGATGATGATGATGATAATTGTTGTTTTAAGGGGCCTAACATCTAGGTTATCGGCCCCTAGTAGGCGATATTAGCGCAGCATGGTGAGTGAAACAGTAGACGTAGTCCTCTTGCTCAAGGAGAAAATAGCTGACGATAGTAACGAGATCTGGTGGCCAGATGGATATGTAAGTCCTCTTGCACGATGAGGAATTGAGTAGCTTCAGAGGTTCGCTACTAGATGACGCTAGGTGGGTCACAGAAGTTATATATCTGAAACATACTTATGAAGACATAAGAGATATGCCCAACAAGGAGAAAACAGATGATCACTGTTGGTGGTTGACAAAGAGGAAGGAAGAAATGAACATGCAAAGAGCAATAAAAATTATATCTCAGGTACCGTGCATTCCAAGAATGCACCAGGGCGGATGGTTTTTACGATCGGATGGTCTTCCTAGCGCCAACCTCATGAGAGGAGTTAATGAGAGATGAAATGAATGAAGATAATGAAACTGGGCAAGGATGTGTAAGGAAGCGGCCGTGGCCTGTCAGAAGATACCGTCGCAGCATTTGCCTGGTGTTGAAAATGGGAAACCACGGAAAACTATTTCAAGAACCGTCGATGGTGGGGCTCAAACACACGTCTACGGAGTCCACAGAGAGCTTGGCTCCATGTCCTAGCGCTGCGGTTTAGCGAGCGTAGCTGCCGCTGTCGATCTATTATTATTATTATTATTATTATTATTATTATTATTATTATTATTAGGCTATATTTTTAATTTTAATATTGCAGAGTTGTTTGAAATTACTGTACTGAACCATGATGCAAGATTCAGACATAAGGTCTCTCACAACATACTGTATACATAAGAGCCATAACAAGTACTAAATATGTAAAACCTATATGTATAAATAGCTATGGTTTCAAGAGACTAAATTATATTATACCATCACTACTTTATTGAACTACCACCTGGATTGTAAAACATGAACATCAAACAAGTAGCTATAGGTCGCATTAAAAACTATTGCCTAAATAAGCATTAACTTATAACGTAAACTTATTATAATTATTAAGGTATAACAATTTGTGTTCTTAACTATTTACATTAATATTTTTCTCATTATCACCTAATATGAAAATCCACAGCCTGCTTCCAGTCTCCGACCGGGTCAGGAATGGAATGAATGAAGCCCCTATCTAGCGGCGAGGATATGAACTGTGCCGGCTGCTGAGGCCTGACGCACTCCTCTGGGGCAATGATTAAATGAATGACAGATGAAATGAAATGATAGTGGAGAGTGTTGCTGGAATGAAATTTTGACAGGGAAAACCGGAGTACCCGGAGAAAAACCTGTCTGCCTCCGTTCTGTCCAGCACAGATCTCACATGGAGTGACCGGGATTTGAACCACGGACTCAGCGGTGAGAGGCCGGCGTGCTGCCGCCTGAGCCACGGAGGCTTACATCACCTAATATGTTAAATCAATATATATATATATGAGGGGAAAGCTCCGGGGATTCGATAAAGGACCTGACAACAGACAAAACATGTCCTGTAAACATGTGGGAAGCGTCCTTTGACCAAACTACAAGGTCATCAGCCGAATAGTTTGAAGATGTCGGCCGTGTATGTGTGCAGATCGATCCCCCCTATCAAACACAACGAAACCAAATCGAACCACCTTTGGTACAGAGGTAGCACTAGCAAGGGACAACTCTGTGTCATGTTGTATATCGCCGCCATCATAACAAAAAAGAAATGGCGCCCACCCAAATGATCTGAGCTTAAATCAAATTACGACTAGCCTAATCATCCAATCTCTACCAAATTAGGCAACAATGTATCTTAATGTGGAAAGCGTCTTTTCCCCAAACTACATGGTCATCAGCCAAATAGTTTCAAGATGGCGGATGTATGAATCATGCAAGTATTATAGCCTAACCGGAACTGACGAATCAACAAGGCCTGGCCTTACCAAATACGCTCATCGTACATAGGAAGGTTTAAACTGTACTCAAGGAGATGACCGGTAGGATATTAGAATTTTAAAATGGAATATATAACCGCAGTAGTGGCTAACAGTTCAGGCTGACCGTGCCATCCCGTTAGGTGGAAATGGCCACTAATTGCTCGTTAATCCACTAACTTCGTAAGTTTATATCGTTTTAGAAACGTACTGAACAAAACAATACATATTTAGTATCAAATAGTTTAAAGAAACGGCAGAAAATGCTAATGAAATCGTTGATTGCAAGGCATAATATCATGGAGTTATACTAAACCAGTTGTTAACCAAGTATTAGCGTACGGCATGTGTGGCGTAGTGGTAGCGACCAGGTCTTATAGTGAGGAGGGTCGTGGATCAAATCCCAGAAGATTCAAATATGTTTACTTAGTTTTGTTTTGTATTTATTGATTTATAACTACTCACACGTTATAATGTTAAGCATATATAGTGTGTATTTGCAATCGAAAATATTATATATATATATACTTATAACACCACATATTTCAACATTCGACTACAGCTATTAAAATTCGATGACCTTGGTCCGCGTTAGTCTATTGTTGTTGTAGTATTTGTTGTTGATTCTTTATAGGTTGTGCGGCATCATGGTCTTGTAGCCCCATTTACTTGGGTGTGTGTGGATGTTGTCTGATAACCTGTGTCATTGTGTAGGTTGTAGGCTTACTAGTATGTGTAATTTTAAACGAGGAAGGATTTGGGAAGGAAGCTGTTGTTGTTTCTTTTGAGATGCATGGACATCATTCACATTAGGTCCGTGTACTTAGGTGAGTGTTGAATTTTGTCTGATAACCTGTGTTATTGTGATAGCTGTATTAGTGTGTGTGTGTGTATAATTCAGGTTAGGTTCAATCACTCAACGAATAATATCCGTATAGCACGTATTTCAACAAGCTACTACAACCAACATTCAATTATACTCCTTGAAAAAGACAAAGAGTTATAACAATACCTGTCTGGCTGCGTGGCTCAGGGGTAACGTTCTCGCTTGCTGAGCCCAAGGTTGTAGGTTCGAAACCTGGCGCAGTCAGCTGGCATTTGAGGGTGCGCAAATGCGAGGGAGCCGAGTCAGTACATTTACTGGCACGTTAAAGATCCCTTTCGGGGCGAAATTCCGGCACCCCGGCGTCTCTAAAAGCCAGGGTAGTTAAAAGGGACGTAAAACCAATAACAACAAAAAATATATATAACAATACCCATGCATTTAGGAGAAAGTAGGCTATATATTCTTTACTGAACATCTTGTTTAAGATACACTCCTTCGGAAAATAACCTTACCCTCACCACAGCAGCAGCAACAGCAACAACAACAACAACAAAAGTACTGAGGACTGAAGACAAATATACCCCTAGCCCCTGCCATATAGCAACACCATCTAGAAAAGAACGTCAAGAAGTTATATCGCATAGAAACAAGTCGTCTATATAGACGAATATCTGGCTGTTTTGATTCACCTTACACCAGTCAGTTGAGTACCGCGTGAAGTAAAGTTTCTTTGAACAGACAGACCTAATTGACTGAATGCGAGGAGCGTTTTCCCTATTCATCGTTCCAATTGATCCTCCTCCACGTTTGCTTTTATGAAGTTGGCCGAGACTCGTTCTCCCCGCATCATTAGATAATATAAAACGCTCTCTCTGAATAGAAGAGGAGAGCGGAGCCTACAAATACCATGCATCATATCTTACAACATATTGAGAAAAAGGAATAACTCCTTCTTTTTTCATTTCTCCAAATATTCAACCACTTTTACACTTTCCTTACGCTATCTGTTCAATCTCATTAACAGATCTATCTCTTTCCAAATATACATCCCTCCCCTCCCAGCACAGATCATTTGTTTGAGAATAATGAGATCTTTTTTTTTTTTTTGAAATGGGGTCCATTAAATAGGCGGTGGTATAACAGTTCTAATGCTTGCGACTATTTCTGGAGGGTAATAGAAACAGCTATAAACAGGCACACGATACGCTGGTTGTGGAGAAATGCCATCTTACGCCATAATCGCCTCAGACTATTGAAAAAACTGCCAGAGAGGGTAGGCCATTAAATTCATTACTTAGGGGTGTCATTTTACCCCTCTCTTCCTTCCCCTTTTAATGGTCCAGACCAGACGACTTAAAATGACTGTCATCCATGACAGGAAGTTACAACAAGGGCTGAAATAAAACTCTCAATATAAGGTTCTTTTATAACCACAGAATAATTATACAAGGGTAGCTCAAGATGTAATGAAACACACCATTTTTATATGGAGACATAACTAGCATTATTTAAAGATAACGAACAAGTAGTTCCGTGAAGAACTATCCAGCCTATTTTCATACATCCTCATATTTTCATAGATTTCCCTCAATGTCTTCCTATCGTGCTTCTCTATGTCTTTAATAAGAGACCTGCCTCCAATGAGCAAGGTTTCCGAGTCGTATAATGCTTTTAATGTCATAATTTAGTATTCCGGAATATTTATTTTTTGTTATATCTGTTCCAAGTAATGCTATAGGCCTTCTGTAATTTTGAAATCCTCTCTTTATTTGCTTCACGGTTCAATCCGCATGGCTGCATTACTTCTCCTAAATACTTGAATTTATTTACTTGATAAATTTTGCCGAATTTAGTCTTCAAATGTTGCCTATCTAGATAACGAGAGGATCCTTCTAGGTATTGAGTTCTTGCATATAATATTTGGAGCCCGGTCTTAGCTGCAATTTCGTGAAGTCTTTCAAGAGCCTGAACTGCCTCTAGTCTATTGTTATTATTATTATTATTGTTGTTATAATTATTCATAACATACAGCACATCTGAGGAAGAAAAGATAAGATAAGAGGCTAATAGATTTTAATAGGTATTGTATCGTCTGAGAAAGAGAAAAGAGACAAGCGGATTTTGTTGAAGAAGAACTTAGTTGTCTTTTAAATGAAAGAAACGCCAGAGAATGTGAAGTACAGATTGGAGGTTCCGGAGTAGAGTTTAATCCCCTGCCAACTAAGCCGCGAGAAGAGACTTCAATGGGATATTTATCTCCTTGTTTTACTTTTCTGAAAACACACACAATGCTTCTTGTACGTCACTGCTAACGAGTTCTCAAGAGTCGACGCTTATTATCTCCTATTACTTAGGAAAGCTTGGATTCATTACATACAGTGCAAGACAAAAGGAAAGACACAACAAGAAATAACTTAGGACAACGTTTCTCAAAGTTGAAGTGTGCACAATATGACGGAGCGAATTAATTCTGAAATATGACATTAATATCTATTAAAATAAATCTTTGTTTATTTATTGACATAATTGCAGATTTTTTTTTCTTTCAGAAATGCATTTGTACTTATAGGGCTTGGAAGTTGGGGAAAAATCCTTTTATTCTCGAGTGTCCAAAACGAGGCCAAACATAATATATGCTCATTTTGGATCATTGTAGGACGGAAAAATGGTTGATTTTAGTTGTATTCTTTGACTTTTTGAGCGTTTTGTGACTTATTGGTCCTTTTTAGACTTATTTTAAGGTCTTAACGGCTTTTTTGTAACTTCTCCTATTTTCAACAACTTTATTGCTGACCAATTTCAGTCCATCTCCTCTTAAGGGGGGTCTACACCTTTAAAAACAAAACAATCTTGTATATTTCACTTTTTTTTCCTCAGCAAGAGAAATTACTAATGAATTGTAATTTGGTCTGCCAATCACACTATGCTTTGCCAATATGTTCAGTATTTACATATCATATGGCGAATGCATTTCAGGAAATTAGGCATTCAAAATAGTCGCTGCATATTGTGCACTGCTCCACCGCTTCCCCGATATTTTACACAAATATCATTGTTTTTCAAAAAAGAAAAAAACAACAACATTGTATTTACTAATGCAGTAGCTAGAGATTGACCTAGAATCATTTGAATCCATGCAGTCCGTGTCGTTGTTAGTGGGTCAATGTTGATTTCAGTAAGGTCCTGTGGGTGTCTGCTAGCCAGCGTGCTTTGGTTTGTCGGTTTCCATTGACTATGAGGAAGATTTTCTTGGTCAGTCGGGAGTTGTCCATTCGAGCTACTGTATATGTCCGTAGAATTTCATGTGTCTATTCCGTGCAAGTGAGGTGAATCGTTCAGTCAGTGATTACAGTTCATCTGAGCTTTTCTTCAGCTTCTTAAGCATATTTATAATACACGGAATTCCTTTTTAAAATTATGTTAAAAGAAGAAGTGTTCCATTCATATATTTTCGCAATGTTTGTTTCGTATCACCAGAATTTTATATTTCTTTTGAACATTATAGTAATATTAAATATGTAATTAAAACAAAATAATTAATAGTCGCTTTCAAAGATGCTGATGGTTGAACCTTTTAGCCAAGTTTCGGAAAATTTTCATGCCGAAGTGCTAGTATTTCTAAAAATCAAGTATTATATACGTATCTGCTTGAGGTAATGTGGTGGATAAAATTTAAAAAGAATAAAAGTAAAAACATTAACAATTAAAGTGTAAAAATAAAATATAAATAGGCCTGTAGAAATAAAAAAACATAAAAATGAAATTACAACTTAATAAAAGAAATACAAAAATTAAAATAATTAACATAACTATAAAAAAATTATGAAAATAATTGTAAAATCAATTCGAAATAAATAAATTAATTAATTAAATAAAAAGGAAAATATCAAAATTAAATCTATAAGAACATACATTAAAATAGTACATTATGCAACGAGCCTATAATGGCTATAATTAAGATACGAGTATGTTTATAAAACGAGCGTAAGCGACTTTTATAATTTCTATACGAGTGTCTTAATCAGGCTACCATTATAGGCGAGTTGCATACGACTGTTTATGTTCGGCGATAATTATAACTTTATTATATGTTTTAACATAAATATTCATAACTATCTGTCCAGTCACTAGAATTTTGTGATCGGGTGTTGCGCTGGGTTGGATATCTCTGTTCTCCAAGCTCTCTGGCCGACCGACGCATGCGCTCTGTGTGCTTCAATGCCATATGTGCAGATTTTGCACCAGTATTCAGTAAAACTGTCACCGAAGTCGTTTGAAAACAACGCGCTGTGTAGAAATTGGGTTTGGGGATATTAAGGTACAGTGCTATTTCTTGTCTCATATTCATCAGTTTATTTACGCGAACATAAGGACGGTGCACTTTCGGTAATTTATATAGACATGTTGGATTTTGAGCGCATGCGCGAAGGTATCCTTATCTAATTGGTCAAACAACTGTTTCTTGAGCTGTGATTGGTGGGAGAAACTGTTTCATAATGAAAAATAGTGTTATAATGACCATCATTATGATACAGTTTTCTGACATATAATAGTCAGGGTCGAACATAAATAAATATATAAGCATTAAAATTAGAGAAACAGAAAATAAAATTAATAATAATAGTAATAATTAAAATAAATTAAAATGTAAAAACACAAAAATAAAAATAAAATAGTTTTGCCCCTTTAAGGGTTAATACATTGAGCAACCCATTCGAATAATAATAATAATAATAGGTATGGATACTCGCTCTTCAGCTTCTTACAAGACTAGATGCTCAAGTGCCAAATTCTTCTGTGGTAGTGATAGTATGAGACAGGGAGAGCTGGCAACACTGAAGTGAAGTGGCACTGGCGCCTCGAGTGTCATTCAGTTGTTTCCGAGCCATTGCTGGTCGAGTAGAAGGAACTCAAAGGGTCCATTACGCCACAGACATAATTAGACGAGCTCCAGAAGAGCAATTACGACATACCCTCACATCAAGAGGAGAAGGGGTGCTCAAGTGTCGCCAGTTATTTCGAACGCACTGTACGAATAGCTGCATATAACAGCTGTTTAGAGTCCACACTGCTGGAAACAATCACACTGTAGAATTCTCTTCTCCATTCTGCTCCCTACGTCCTGAGGTAGACTATTATGTGGTCAGTAGGACCAGGATTCTCAGCACACATTATATGCTAACCCTGACTTGTTCCATGGCCGCGTTAATTTAATTAAACACGCAGATTAATACAATGATGTAACTGCTCATTTAAGAGGGGAAATAAACATATAGCCTAGCTTAAAGACAAAAAAAAAAAAAAACAAAGTCAGTCTGAAAGACTAGACGTTGTATCATTTCAAATGACGCATGCTACAAATGCTACACATGTTAGAAAGGCTCAGGAGGGCTTCTCGCTTTGCTCGAAGCCCCAGGACTCTTTCAACAGACTGCATTACCCATTAACTTAGGCTTCCCGTGCGGGCATCTCTTTAAGGGTCACGGGAAGAAATGTGTTTCTTGTACTTGTATTAGAGATGTGTTTGGTTGAATAAAGCGTAAATTGTGTACTTTTTGATAGCGGTTTTGTGGCCCATCATCCCAGGCAAGCCGGCGGAAACCTTTGCCTCCCTGTCAGAAGGATCATTTGGCCGTAAATTTGAATTAGTGTAAGGATGTAGTATGAGTGTCCAGATTTAGACAATAGCCTACTCCATGAAGGGGTCATGACTATGCCTTATATGTTTGTTTAATGAATAGTGTATCTGCAATAAGGGAAGAATACTGATTCACAGATTTGTGGAGTGAGTTTCTGATTTTTAAATAGAGTTTATGAAATTTATGGTAAAGGTGAAGGAGAGGTAAACATGATCAGACAATAGCCTACTCCATGAAGGAGTCATGACTATGCCTTCTATGTCTGTTTAAAGTATAGAGTAACTGAAATGAGGGAAGTTTACTGAATTTGGTGTTTGTAGAATGTAATTTTCGATTTTAATTTGGGTTTTCGTGAAGCTTGTTGCGGAGTTGTTATTTCTCTGAAAAGGAGTGTTTTTGCCCCAGGCAGGCCTGGGTTCAATCTGGCTAGACTAGTGTAACGGTAGAGAGTTGGGAGATGAGTTGTAGAACCTGGGAGCGAGCAGTGGCGGGCTGAACATTAGGGGGGGGGGGGAGGGGGGGGGGTCTATTTTGAGTGAGAGTAGGGATGGAATATTGGGACTGGTTCGATGCTTTGCTCTGACATCCTGCACACCTCTTTAGGAGGCACCCTGTATTCTTATTTCAGACCGACTGTAATTTTTTGCTCTGACATCCTGCACACCTCTTTAGGAGGCACCCTGTATTCTTATATGGCATCTTGTATATCTCTTTAGAAGTCACCCTGTATTCTTGTGTTCGCTTCGCTCAAATCCCCAGGTCGCTCGACGCCAGGCCTCTTTCAACAGACTCCAATAATCATTAGAGTCTGCTTCTCGCTCCCCGCGTGAGCATGACGCCACGTTCCCGCGCAGCTGCATGACGTCACGTCCGTCTCCGTGTCCGTGTCCGTAACGCATAACGATGGACCCCAACCATAACGACGAAGTCGAAAAGATCATTTCAAATGATAAAAAGTAACTAACTTATTAACATTTTACTGTGCCTATCATGAAGAAGTAAGGAAGGAAGTTTTTAGTTTTACGTAACCATTGATCATTCGTTCATAAGCTACAGAACCTCATTTTTACGTGGAATCCGAACCACAGAACATGGCATTTCACTTCGAAAATCTCCCATGCATTGACTGGGAATCAAAACCTTGGTGAGAGGCTAACAGCTTGACCACTGCGCCACCACTCCTCCTATAATGAATCTTATGGATTTACTCAATAATAATAATAATAATAATAATAATAATAATAATGATAATAGTAATAATAATAATAATAACAAAACTTACCGCGTGGCGCAGCGGTAATGAATGTGAAAGAGCCGTGTCAGTATATTTACTGGCAACGTTTAACTTCCTCTTCGGGGCTAAATTCCGGCACCCTGGCGTCTCCTCTTTCAGGTTAGGTGGTGCAAAAAATGAACCACTGTCATCGCTTCAATGCATGGTGGTACACTCTCTGTACCACGTAGTGTTATGATGCTATTAGTTACGTCTTTCCCTCCATTTTGTGTTTAGGTGGCTATTGTCTGTTGTCATGCGCACAGAGCTTATAATGAATGAACAAATAAATATATTGTGCCTCAAGGGTCAGAATTCCTATCAAATGCATGTGCTTGAAAGAATTAAAAATGGCGTCAATGCTATCCATACCACCAGTCACACAGAAACACAGGTTACTAGACAAGTTCAACACACACACTCAGCTACAAGGGGATGATGATCAAGATGTCCTAAATGCCTTAAATGAATTATTATTAACAACAACAACAACAAACATCGATGCTACACGTTGGCTGGTAATTCCTGGTTAACATACATACACCAGTTTTCTTTGGTTAGTACGTATACTCTGTTGATTACTTTACGTCATACATTTACGCTGACTAAAAGCCGCAGAATAAATGTATGTTTTTATGTAGAGTGGTGGCGAACCATTAGAGTTGTGTGTCTCCAAGTTGGCATGGCCACAAAAATACAATTCTCTTAATTCACTGGAGAATGCTAAATTTCATAAGAGGAGCAGAGAAAGAAAGTGAAATGTCTTGTTATTCTCTCTTCCTTGTGTCTTGGAGTGTTCTTAAATTACAATTATCTTCTAGTCGCTTGCAGAAGGGAAGGACGTGTTGCTAATCGTGTCTGGCCCGAGGAGGGGAAGTATTGTACTTGAATGTGCAACGGAGCTCGCCCCTAATGTACTTGTGATACTTCCCTCGCATCGCCGTTACAACTCGCTGAATTTACTAGCCGCTACTCCTTCCAAGATAGGGTCGTTGTTTCTTAATGATGTTATATTTAGAAACCAGGATGATCGTGGTGTACACGTGCTACTTATGATGATGATGATGATGATGATATATAGTTATAGTTGTTTTAGTGGACGGAACAGCAAGATAATCTTCCCCAATGATGTTTATGATGACGATGATAATATTTAACAATATAATGATTTTTTGGTGGTAAAGGTTTAAAGCCATTCTTTCAGTGTTGCCTATACAAACTGTTATTTGTAACTTTTCAGTCGGTCAACACGAATTTACCTAATGACTGGGCTCTGTACAATGTATATACTAATAATAATAATAGATTCACACCACTACGACTTGCAGACATGCAATATGACACAAAAGAGCACGTTACTTCGTTTGAACAGCGCCAGATGGCATGATTACGAAAAGAACTGCATGGTCTACCCCCTCACATGCTCAGCAAACATCATGTCGACCGATCATTGTCGAACTTATGGTTGAAGCATGGTTCGCTCTTCAGTGAAACTGAGGGTTTTTTAATTGCGATACAGGATCGTGTCATAGCAACAAAAAATTATAGAAAGCACATCCTTAAAGAGAATGCAGCAGATGATCGATGTCGTAGATGCATCTCAGCGCTGGAAACAATCGATCATATCATCGTTGGCTGCTTTACGCTGGCTGGTATAGAGTATACCAAGAGGTACAATGATGTTGCTAAGATCTTACATCAAGAGCTAGCTATAAAATCTGGACTTCTGGATACGAGCATGGTGTACTACAATTACAAGCCTGCCAACGTGCTTGAAAATGAGGATTATAAGATGTATTGGGATAGACCTATTTTAACCGACCAGAAACTCTTGGCCAATCGACCTGATATTGTCTATCTCAATAAAAGAAAGCAAAATGCCTACTTGATAGACGTTGCTGTCCCACTTAGCCAAAATATGGGAACCACACAAGCTAAAAAGACAAACAAGTACGCACCGTTGGCGGAAGAAATGCGAAAACTATGGGGACTAAAATGCGTGAGGATTTTGCCAGTGGTCTTCTCTTCCACGAGTGTTGTTCCAAAGACGTTGGCAATGGCTTTGGAGGAACTGAAAATGAAACGCCTGATTGCCAGAATACAGAAGGCAGTGCTGCTGGATACGTGCCATATTGTTAGGTTATTTTTTTATCTCAGTAATAGGTTTACAGGGTACTTGATTATCAAATCCGTACCCTATAACTTGAGTTGTACCATAATTATGAGAAATTAAAGATAATAATAATAATAATAATAATAATAATAGTTCACTATCAACAAACAAAGAAATAAACAAGCATTGTATTCAATGTCAAATTGCCTACAAACAAAATATTAAATATTATTATATATGAATCGTAGCCAATGGCCATAGCTGGGCATTTTTGATTGAACCCGGGCTCCCAACAAGTTCAATTTCAAGTAGTTCTAACTTTGGCTATCTGATGCTACTGTCACTAACACCTAGTGGCGAACGTTGGAACTTGATAGAGCGTTTCTAACTAGCCAAATATAACCTACAAATGTTGCTACACACTAGCAATTGCAGTGGTACATTCTTTTACAAGCCATAAATCTATAACATGGGCCCGCCGGCTTTACTTCCCCTCCTAAGGAAGGCATTCTGAAGGATTTTAATGCTCTTAAAAATCCGACGACTTCGGTCGGGTTTTAACCCACGATCTCAGGCATAGCAGTTCAGCATGCTACCGACTACGCCACCGAAGCCAACAAAATAGTAAATATTAAAATGCCTTTAAAGCACGCTGCGTAGAGAGGGGGAATTTGTGAAGTAAGTTTTAAAACAAGATGTTCAGTAAAGAACATATAGCCTAATTTCTCCTAAATGCATGGGTATTGTTATGTAGCTTGTTGAATACGTGTTATACGGATATTAAACACGAATATGAGGTGCCCTTTGCTAGTGCTACCTCTGTACCAAATTTCGTTTAATTCCGTTTCACCGTGTTTGAATAGATACGGGGAAACGATTGAATAGATAGGGGGAAACGATTTGCACACGAACATGGCTGCCATCCACAAATTATTGGGCAGATGACCTCGTAGTTTGGTCAGAAGATTCTTCATACATAAAGGTAAAATGTTACAAAATTTGGTAGAGATCGGATGAATAGGTAAGTCGTAATTTTATTTAAGCTTTCAACATTGGGGTGGCCGCCATTACATTTACGTCAAGATGGCGGCGATATAAAACATGACACTAAGGTGCCCCTTGCTAGTGCTACCTCTTTACCAAATTTCGTTCAATTCGGATTCACCGTGTTCGAATTGATAGGGGGGGGGGGCAGACATTCAGAGTACACACACACACATACACACACACAGACAGACACACAATTTTTGGTCCTGTGTTGATCTCATAAGTCTACTTTCATTTTTTTAAAATCGAAAGTAGGCTAATATTCTCGAATATTGACTTCATTGAAATGAATAATTCCCCTAGCCTTACTGGAAAGTATGAGATGATGGACAGACATTTGGAGGGTTGTGTCATTTTTTGGAGCAAATAACTAAGCACAGTTAACAATATTAGTACGGTATCGTACTTCTGAAGGGTTTCTCTTGTTTCATGAAATGAGGTATTTCAGATTACAGCATCTGATCATGTAGACAGAATTTCTACATTGTAGGCTATTTAGTTTACGTAGGCCTATATGTTTGCGCCACGTAAATACTTGGTAAATGCGTTGTTTAATCGTGTGATATTGAGGTTATTTTCTGGGGATTAGTTAAATCGGCTTATTTGGTAGACTATATATTTTGGGATTTATACGATTGTTTTTGTACCTGTTGTTCCGTGTGATTGCTTGCTATTTCAATCCTGTATCGTGCTAATTGCTGTCCAATAATTCGAAAAGCGTGGTGTAAACGAATGAAATATGTCCTTATTTATTTATTTATTTATTTATTTATTTTTCGTATGGCTTTTAGTGCCGGGAGTGTCCGAGGACATGTTCGGCTCGTCTGAGTCTGTAGCTGCTTCCAGCGGACACCCTTAGGGTGAGCTACAAGTTCCGTTCAATTTCAAGTAGTTCCTACTTTCGCTACCAGATATGAATGAATGATACCTATTGGTGAACGTTGGAACTTTGATAGAGCGTTCCGACGAAATCTAACCTAACAATTTAGCTTCACAAAAGTTTAGTCTGTGGAAGGATCTTTTACATGCTATAAATCTATGACATGGGACCTCCGGATTTACTTCCCCTCCGAAGGAAGGCTTACTGAAGGATTTTAACGCTCTTACAAATTCCGACGACTTCGACTGGGTTTGAACCCGCGATCTTGGACACAGCAGTTCTGCATGCTACCAACTACGCCACCGAAACCGATAAATATGTCATAATATGGCATACGTTTAGAAATTTACTCGTATGCTATAAAAGTTGATTCATTTTTCAAAGGTTAAATATAGTTACTAGTCTACTTACAAATACATGCTTAAACCAGACACCTGTATGCCAAACCAAATGTGTCAATCTTTAGTTGAGTCGATCCATGATCGGATACAACTTACTGTCACCTAACGGCTGCACGATAAATGCTGTGGTCTCCTGCATGGTCCTGGTGGAATATTCGAAAACAAGGGGAATATATCACCCTTGAGAGCTCTTGTTACCCTTTACGCAAACTTGTATGTAACCAATTTCATAAAGCAATGGCGAATGTTTTCATGATGTAGACACGCTGGAACCAGAGACATGTTAAATGATGATTCCTCAACAGCTGGTAGGCTTCCCTAGAGAGAGCGATGGATTGGCCCATTCAGGCTCGTTAGAAGCGTACCCATAAAATAAGAGGCGCCCTTTTAAATCGAAATCCAATTCCTTGCTCTGTTTTCTCCACTTGGTGGTCTCCTGCTGCTAGGACCTGAGTGTATCCTAGTTTACTCTCGGTGCTGAATTGATGAAGCGTCTCTTCCGAGGTTGGAGCTCATCTACTTTCTTCGATTGGAATGTCAATGAAAATTTTGAGGAAGATCTGCCAAGTAGATGCACTGAATTGCGACAGCTATTTCGTGACTGCTTTATGGTGGGTACTTTTATTTATACCAACGGAATATCGGACATAAAATGAAACACCGAAGATGAACTTTGTACACACCAAGAATAAAGTTGGGAATCAAATGTTTGTCGCTTGTGATTTTCTTCCACTTGGGATATTTGAATGTCAGCATTACATCCTGGAATTTAAATCTGGAAACCACCATCAAGACAATTCCTTTGCCATGATTAATTGTATAGTGGTGGTGGTGGTGAATATGGTTCTAACGAGGAATACAGTAGCATATATGTTATCATTTATAATAATAATAATAATGATAATAATAATAATGATAATAACCAAGAACACATATAATAAGAAGTGTCTCTCCCGAAAGACTAAAATTAGACACTACCAGACAGTTATACGTCCTGAAGCCTTATATGCTTCAGAATGTCTAGTATTCAACCGGAAGGGACTCACGAACAAACTCGAAGTACAGGAGAGAAAGATAATGAGGAAGATATTGGGGCCTTTTAAGGAAGGTAATGAATACAGAAGGCAACCTAATCAAGAGCTCTACACGTACTGTGAATGAATCACGGATGTTGCTAGGAAACGACGACTAGAATTTTATGGACACGTCTACAGGATGCATTCTACCAGGTTGACCAACCAGCTCCTCGGTTACTGGAAAATGCGGAAGACCAAGTCACCATGGTTGTGGGAAGTGGGAACGATCTGCAAGAACTTGGAGGGACGGAAAGAGACTTATAAGACCGGACATCTCTCAGGAAGATGCGTCAGCGATTGAGGTTCCAGGACAAACCACCAACAAAGAAAACAGGTGCCCTCTGGACCCAGGAGAGGAGGGAACAACACAGCCAGAGGATGCCTAACTACTGGGCGAACATCAAAGCCCACTCTAAATGTAACAGTTAAATGTCGTAGTCTTTAGATGGCCTATTTGAAACAATAATAATAATAATAATATTAATAATTTGAACAATGCGCACAACATGCATTAATTAGACACATTTAAGGAATTCACTAATGTCTCTTTTGGGGCTGATGACCTCGTAGTTCCGCCCCTTAAAACCTCAATAACTAACTAACTAAACTCTTTTGTGGAACACAGTTTACAGTGAAAGCTGTGCACAGCTAGTCCAATCACCAAGTATCTTTTCTCGTAGTTGGTATGAGTCCAGTCATTCGTCGACATAGCATCCGTGGTATAAAACTCTTGCCAGATGTGTTTCCTCTTGTCCACCCTATCTGCAATGATTCTATGCCAATTGTTCGTTGATGGCAGCTGCAATTTTATTCTTAGGTCCTCTATAATATATGTCTCCCTTGCTAGCACATACACTACTGTCGACCAAAATATTTTGTGTACTCGAGTTTGAAGGTTATTTGTGAAGTAACCAATAGACCTACATAAAATTCAATAACATCATTTTCTATTTTACGTTAGTTCATGTAGGTTTGGAATTTTTAATTAATATTTTAATATTTTTTATCGCAGTTGGAACACAAAATGTTTCCCTTTTTAAGCGTGTTTCAACCATGCGTCACATTTAAGAATTATTATCTCACAAACCCGTCATCAGATCGAATCCAAATTTTAACACAATATACATTGGAATGTTGTATAACTGGTTTATTAATTTTAAAATTTTGTGTGTCCCAATGTTGTTATTATTTTTGTAAGGTAACTTTTTCTCGGCTCGGGGTGGTTTGAAAATGTATTTCTTGGTCACGTTGTAATCCTTATACACGATTGTGAAATACGTAAATTAATTCACTTATTTTATATCGGTTTGTATTTGTACGGGGAATTAAGACATGGTTCACCAGTTAGCCATTCCGGTGAAAGCTGTACAGCGTTGCCAAGATGAGCTCCAGCATGCGTCATGGCGTGCCTCGCTCGGAAGTGATGGGCTCCATATCAGCAACACTGTACAGCATTTCCCGCAACGGCTAGCTGGTGAACCATGTCTTAATCCCCCGTACAAATACAAACCGATATAAAATAAGTGAATGAATTTAGGTATTTCACAGTCATACAGCATAACTTCTTGATGTATAAGGATTAGAACGCAACCAAGAACTACATTTTCCAACGACCCCAAGCCGAGAAAAAGTTACCTTACAAAAATGAAATCAACTTTCGTTCTTGAACACACAAAATTTTGAAATTAATAAACCAGATATACAACATTCCAATGTATATTGTGTTAAAATTTGGATTCGATCTGATGACGGGTTTGTGAGATAATAATTCTTATATGTGACGCATGGTTGAAACACGCTTAAAAACGTGCACTTTTTGTGTTTCAACTACGTGAACTCTGATACGCCCAGGATTCTCTTCAGATATCTCGCCTTCAGGCTTTCTATGCCCTTTATCTGATTTATCGTAGGGATATCCCGTTTATAATTCAATCCCATACATTATTGTTGTTACTATCTTCGCCTCAAATAATCTCATTTCGTTAGTGCTTAAGTCTTTGATACTGGAAATCCCTTTTATAGCTAAGATCAATCTCACCTTGATGTGTATTTCAAACGATTTTCGTGATGATGTTATCATTTAACCTTTTTTTTTAAGCCAAGGTAGCCATATATTCAGAGGAAGGCAAATCCCACACCGTAAGTTTCTATCCATTAATCCCACCAGATATATAGCGGCTTAGGTGGCGTAGTCGGTAGCATGCTGAGCTTCTATGCTCAAGATCGCGGGTTCAAACCCGGCCTAAGTCGTCGGATTTTTTAAGAGCATTAAAATCTTTCAGTATGTCTTCCTACGGAGGGGACGTAAAGGCGACCGGTGGTCCCATGTCATATATTTATGGCATGCAAAAGAACCTTCCACTAATTAAACTTGTGTGAAGCTAAATTTGCAGGTTAGATTTCGTTGAAACGCTCTATCAAAGTTCCAACTTTCACCACTAGGTGTCAGTGACATCTGGTAGCGAAATTTGGAACTACTTGAAATTGAACGGAACTTGTACGGTAGCTCACCCCATGGGTGACCGCATTGAAGTAGCTACAGCCTCTGGTCATTGAAGCCGCTAATAATAACGTTTACCATACACTCAAACCTTCTTCAGGAACTTGTAACGCACACAGACACCCACATTCGTAGGTACGCCTGCGAGAAACTTATTCAGGACCAAGTACTCATTATTTTCTCGAGCGACTTAACATAGGGATGGTTGTTTCATACAGTTTTCGCTACATCAGGTGCCTGAGTCTGATAGTACTGGAACCCAAATGACCTAATTTATAAAGGTAAATATTGTGCGCTTCTCCATAGCGTATCAGTTAGTAAATACTGGTGTAATCCAGCGCTTAAAGCGAAAGTAAGTGACCTAATTTTGGAAGTAAATATTGATAAAGCACATTATCTAAGCCTGCTATCTCGAGCGTGTGTACACTTCTTGTTTCTCACCTTAATATTTCTTAACTTTTGTTTTCTTGGCTAAAGTTTGTCGTTCAACAAAGTCCTTAACTCTTGTAGTTTCACATTAATCACCAGGTGGTTCCTCCGCACCTTAAAGCGTATATCTCTAAATTCCGAGCCATTCATGTTGTTAGAGAATGATTCTGGTGTCATTCAAAATTATGTGATAGTTCCTGTTAACATATTTTTTCATAAAACTTTTTCCTGAAATTCTGTGTTATCGAACAAGCATCACTTAAATCCAAGACTTTTCTCATCAAAAGAAATTACATTTATCTGATTAAAAACTTTTCCCATTGCTTTCATGTCCGGAAGCATGTTATCTGTACCAGCAGAATTCACTATTTGAGCCCAGCTAGAACAATGGAACCCGAAGCTTAGATAACCGAGTAGTTGCTGGAATGTATTACTGTATGGAAGTGAAGAGAAGGATTGCATTGACAAAACAGGCATTTATGTCTAAGAAAAATATTTTATCCAGCAAATATATGATTATGGATGTAAGAAAATCCGTTGCAAAAGCATTTGAATGGAGTACACTGCTCTATGGAAGTGAAAGTTGGACTCTGGATAAATAGGAAAAGAATCGACTTGAAGCTGCTGAAATGTGAATATTGCGGAACATGACAAGAACGAGCTGGATGGAAGAAAACCAACCTGGAAGTCAAAGAAGAGAGAAGTTAATGGGAAAGAGAAAAATAAAATTTATTGGACATGTCATCAGACAGAACACTTTCATCGTTAACATTCTTGAAGGGAAAATGCTGGGAAAGAAAGGGAGAGGACTGACTAGGACGAAGTATTAGGAAGACATCAAGAATAGAATGGGATGTGAAAATACCATGACACTGAAACGAACCGCCAACGTCAGAAGAGTGTGGTTGCATCGACAAGGCTTTAGCCTGTATGATGATGATAATGATGATGATTTCACGTACTGGTGAACCATCGGTACAACAATCGAATGTCATTGACTTAAGCTAGAATAGTACCCACCAGCTTGCGATACAGCGTTAACAAACCACCTCTTGGTGTAGTGCCTAGCATTCTTGACTGTCACCGCATACGTCCAGCCAGCCGAGAAATTTAATTCTGGTCTTAGACTTGGAACGGGGTACACTCAACCTCGTGAGTCAAACTGCTATACGCTGAGACCTTCTTGGATGCAATGTACCCAGGTGGGATGATATGGTAATACAGTGCTCTACGGAGGCAGTTTTGCCACTCAAATGTGTTCAAATCAACTACCAATATTGCTTATTGCTTCTTTTTTTCTTTTGTGGGGCGGGGGTTGGCCACCGTTGCTAGCATCGCCTCCGAAATGCCGTTATAAATCTTAAGTTAGTAGAAGAAAGAGATGGGGGGTTGGATAAGCCATTTGAAGTTCTCTTCTTCTCCCAGTACTACGTAGTCTATCAAGTATCTTCGTTTGGATTAGGAACATTAGTAGGTCGGGTAGTTGACGAAGGGCCAGGGAAATACCTTATAGACAAAAATGGAAAGATTGCCGACGGTAAGACCTGGCTTATTTGGGGTTGGCTAAGGATACGGAAGGATTGGTAAGTTATGTTAGTAAAGGAGGTGTGTCATGCACGTTCAGCGCCCTTTACTTGCCTTGAATTGTTGTATCGTGATCTGGTCTCCTGTTGCTGCTGGGCCTAGCGCGGTCGTACCGGCAGTGGATGCTTGGAACAGGCCTCCGGGTCCGGAGAGGGACAACCTGTCTGCAAGTACAGGGATGTTTACTCTCCCATCTCTTTGCCTTATCACGTCATCGTTACGTCATGATCGGTGTTGCTTCCCCCTTAATAATGCGGGGCAGAGTGATGTCATTAGTGGCATGCAGCTACTGTGGGCAAACAATGACCCGTCTGCGCTAAATGAGGTAGTAGCAACAACAACAATCATAATAAGTGACTGGTATGTTAGTTAGTTACTTATTGAGGTTTAACCCTTTATAGGGCAGAACTAATATTTATTATTTATTTATCTAAGCGAAAATTCCCCTACAGGAGAGCGATTAAACTTGGATAACATGAAGTCATTTGGAGGCGTGTCTCCTCCGCTCCTCGAAAAATCTGTTCATTCTCGCGGAATGCTCCCTCTTTCTCTCATCCGTCCACTTTTTCCGAAGTTGTCGTAATGATCTTGGTTCAAACTTAACATTCACGATTTTCGTCTGGCACTCAGTTCGGTCTTCTAAATTTTCTATATTGATTACTTTAAACCATTCTGTGCCGCATTTACTTTGTGTTATGATACCAAGTACTTTTTTTTCTTTTTGGCAATCTGGAGGTGGCCATCCTGTGTATGTGAGTGTAAAATTTACTCTGCGTTTTCTAATTTCGTCTGTTATCGTATTGGTCTTTTGATAGAGTTCTGTACTAGGTCTCTTAGAACTATTATTAATATATTTTATTTTTATTTATTTAATTATCTTATCCTAATTCCAATTATTTAATTTTATTTTTTGTTATCTTCTTAATTTTTGTGTTTGTATATTTCTATAAAGTAATTTTTGTGTAATATTTATGATCTTTTTTATTTTATATTCTAATTTTAGAGGCATATTTATTTTCAATTTTAATTATTTTCATCATATTTTATTTTTTACGTTTTAATTTTAATTATTTTGGTTGAAAGAACTAAATTTCATCAAGCATCATAGGTCAAGAAGATAGAAGCATATTATTTGGTTTTATGTTCGACGATGTCGAAATGTGAATATTATAGGCTACGTCAGAAAACTGTATCATAATGATGGTCATTATAGTACTGTTTTCCATTATGATACAGTTTCTCCAGACAATCAGAGCTCATTCATTGACTAATTAGGTAAGGATACCTTCGCGCATGCGCTCAAAATCCAACATATCGGACATGAACACAGCATCCTTCTAGCTTATATTAACTACCGACATGGAAAGTGCACCGTCCATATGTTCGCGTAAATAAACTGGTGAATATGAGACAAGAAATAGCACAGTACCTTAATATCCCCAACCCCAATTTCTACACAGCGCATTGCTTTCAAACGACTTCGGTGACAGTTTGACTGAAAGCTGCTGCTCATCGGTGTTCGGCAGCCTGTAATCATATGACATTGCCAAGCAGACAAAGCGCACGCGTCGGTCGGTCAGATAACTTGGAAAACAGAGATATTAAACCCAGCGCTTGCACTCCGATCACAGAATTCAAGTGACTGGATCTCAACAGATATTTATGAATATTTATGTTAAAACATATAATCTATATATATATAATACGCTAAGGTGTAAGTTTCACAAAACTCAAGCTCCTAAACCAGAGGGAGTTAGAAGGTGTGGTTTGTACCAAAATCTTCAAAATCGTCTTAATAGTACAGGAAAAATCTTGCATTTCTTGAAAAGTCAAAGGAAATATATTTATTTGTTTATAAAATGATTTAAACAAATAAACAAGACGATAGCCCCTGGCAGAATTGTGTTGCGTACAGCCACATGGCATTAAAGTTAGGCGGGTAGTCTGTTCACAAGGGGCGCACACAACCCATTGTGCAACCAGCAGCAGTGATGAATTGCTCTCTGATTACATAAATACCGACAATATTGTTTAAAAAGTGCGTTTAAACAAATAAACATATTTATAGAAGCCCGCATAACAGTTAAGACAGGCGGGTGGTTTATACAAATGCGAGAGTTCTCGCACGGGTCCGCTAGTAAAGTTATAATTATCGTCGAGCATGAACAGTCGTATGCAACTCGCCTATAATAGTAATGATGATTGCCATTATAGGCTCGTTGCATAATCTACTATTCTGAAATATTAACACTTCCAAAAGAAAATTGATAGACATATGGCTGAAAGATTCAGCCAACAGCATCTTTGACAACATAGCAGGTGGTTAGTTTACAGACTACTAACCTATAAAGGTTTAAAGGGGTGGAACTACGAGGTCATCTCCCCCTGACAGATATGTTGAAAGTTTACTTTTTCACTCGGCATGCTCTTTGACCACCTTAATCACCCGCTAGCCTGGAAATGTGCGCTTTTTCTCTCTGTAGCAAGCAGCGGGCAATCTTGTATCCCAAATCACAAACTACTCTGAGACGACGAGTGAATTATAAATAGCGACCGCACCGTAAAGTTTCAAAAGAACAAAGAGGAAAGTGAAGAGAAGAGAAGGAAGGAAGTTTCGGGAGCACATTGAAATGGGAATTGGTGGTTTCAAAGTAGTGCAGTTTCTATCGGCGAGTCGAGGCTGGGGTGGGTGGTGAGATGGGCCCCAGGTGACGACTGACTGATGAGCGAACTCACTAAGCAAAGCACAAAAACTTGATGTTCTTTTCATTGGTCGTAGCTCTCCACAGAGTTGGCCTGTATAGCACCCTCTTTTGGTCAAAATACATGGGTTGTTTTTTTAGTTTTGGCACCTTAGTTATAACTGGATTAATAACTCACTTAGATGGTTCCAAATTTCACAGGTCCTCGATGTAGTCCCCACCGTTGCGTACAACGTGTTCCCAGCGATGCGGAAGTCGTTGGATCCCGTTGGCACTGCCCAATCTATTGATGGAACGAAGAGAGCGCTCGGCAGCCTGATTAACGTCTTCCATGGTACGGAAGAGCTGCCATACTGTTCCCCGAGGGCAAACCGTTAATGCGGCGTACTATTGTTCGTTTCTGCAAGACCATCTCCGAGGAGCTCTGAGAAGGAAACAGCGCCACCACATGGTTACACCGCCCATCGTTCTGCATGACAACGCTAGGGCACACACAGCAGACGTTGTGTCGGCATTGTTGGATCGCTGGGGCTGGGAGGTCCTCTATGACCACCCATATTCTCCCGACATCAGTCCCTGCGACTATGATCTCATCCCGAAGATGAAGATGAAAATGACGTTAATCAGGCTGCCGAGCGCTCTCTTCGTACCATCAACAGATTGGGCAATGCCAACGGGATCCAATGACATCCGCATCGCTGGGAACACGTTGTACGCAACGGTGGGGACTACATCGAGGTCCTGTGAAACTTGGAACCATCTAAGTGAGTTATTAATCCAGTTATAACTACGGTGCCAAAACTAAAAAAAACCAACCCATGTATATTGTTGTTGGCTTTCCTTTATGGATGGAGATCATTCAACTAAACAGAAATATAACAAGACCCCAAATAAAACTGGTTTTAGGGACCACCTAGAATTATATTGTTCATTCAGGGGCTTGCAAGATCGTTGCTACTTGCCGTATGTACTGCTCGGGTGCAAACTGCGTGAACCTGAGAGGAATGTGGATCGCGGACTATGAGAAGTGATTATTATTATTCTCGTATCAGAAACATACATTGTAAACATATAACACAGTTATTATATTATCTTTGCCCAAAACTTGGCCACTTCCAGTGCACTCTGTGCTCCCCGATGAAGATCTTCTTCCGTGCAGGATGCTGGGCACTGTCGACACTCAGTCATATGCTGAACTGTGTGGTCTTCTCCACAATCACATTCAATATCATCCTGGTCAATGTAACCCCATCTTGCCATATTAACCCTTGATCTACCTACTCTTAGCGCAGTCTATTCAGGGACTTCCAAGTCGTCCATTCCACGTCATAGCCAGGAGGTAGAGTTTCAGAAACATTTTCCCAACCAGGGGGAAGGTTGGTCGTAGCCCTCCACATTTGCAACCTAGCTTTTTCAGCAGTGGTTCTAAGTTCCTTTGATGTTCTAAGGAAACTCTTCCTCGACTTCACTCGTTGCGGCTGCGGTTCGTGTCCATATAGAGGATGAGTTCCTTCATGCTCCACTGTCTTTCGTTCATGAGAAGTGATGGTGACGGGTGATGAGGTTTTCCGGCACCTGCGTACTAACATAACCAAATACATTGGTCGGAGACTCACTCACTCATTCGCAACACCACAGTGGTTTGAGCAACGGCCCTATGTTAGCAGTATTGGAATAGAAAGGAATACCACATATCACGGCGGGCTGTTGACAGATCCATCTCTTCTCGCCTGACCCTTCTCTGCCCCTTCCCCTCACCCCGCAAGTTCACAGAGCTTTGACCCGAGCAGTATGTGGATTGGATGTGTCTGATAACCTGTGCTATTACCATGTCAACACTAAAGTGTATTCTTAGAATTTAGGGTGGGATTGGGAAGGAGATGGCTGCGGTTTGAGTGTGTTCACATTGTTGTAAGTGGCTAAACGCACTTGCCCTGAAAGCAGGAGATACAGGTTCGAATTCCGATTACGGTCACAATTTAACATCTTATTCAACACATTATTTTCTATACTCGGGTATCAAATTATATTTTATTACATTTTTACATATTCAAGATTTTTGCCTGACTTGCGTAGCTCATCTTAATCTTGCTAATTTAACTGGCAGCCGACAAACGCTGCACTTTAAAGATGCATTTAGTTGAAGCACTATGGTGCAACATTGTTGTTGTTTATGCATTTTAAGTTCAAGGGATATCTTGGACATCAGCCCCGTGTACTTGGATATGTGCTGAATTTGTCAGATAGCTTATGTTCTTAATTGCTGTTATCATGGTAAGGGATTGAGTTGGGTACCCTCCCACCCCTCAGGACTTAAAATGAGATACTATCGAAGCCATTTCCTGGAGCAAATGTGGAAAACGTACGGGACACCACATTCCGTGCTGTCGCTGTTAGCATCGGGATACGAACAAACGATCTCCGTACTTACTACAGCCCCCCCTCCCCATCGCTATGTCGCGGGGCTTTGATGTAAAGAGTGTTGACGATGTACTTAGAATCAATGCGCCATGTCACTGCTTCAGTCTTTCTTGTAACATTTTCTGGGGAACTGCATTCAATATTTGCTAATGAAAATGAAAATCCACTGCCTGCTTCCAGTCTCCTACCGGGTCAGGAATGGAATGAATGAAGCCCCCATCTAGCGGCGAGGATATGAACTGTGCCGGCTGCCGAGGCCTGACGCACTCCTCTGGGGCAATGATTAAATGAATGACCGATGAAATGAAATGATAGTGGAGAGTGTTGCTGGAATGAAATTGTGACAGGGATAACCGGAGTACCCGGAGAAAAACCTGTCTGCCTCCGTTTTGTCCAGCACAGATCTCACATGGAGTGACCGGGATTTGAACCACGGACCCAGTGGTGAGAGGCCGGCGTGCTGCCGCCTAAGCCACGGAGGCGCTCAATATTTGCTAATATATTTCGATATTTTATTGTCTTCCAAATAAATTATTAAACTGCCAAAAGGTTTCCAGATAAATAATTAAACAACTTAATGAAAAGTATAGAATGATCCTAGAATATCTTTGGTTGATTATTAGTTATTAATTTAAACGAACGGGTAGCTAAAATTTATTACTCGAATATAATTTGTAATTTTGAAGAAAGTTTAAAATTAGTTGTTTTTTATTGATGATGTTGTTGTTGTTGTTGTTGTTGTTGTTGTTGTTGTTGTTGGGGCTGCTTCCTAAAGTGTGTGTTGGCTTTATCTGATAACTAGGGCACGGATGTTAAAGACCTAACAACAGCCCGAATATGAAAGCAAATATGACCTTAAAATGACGAAATATGACTGATTTAAATATGGCCGTTCTTTTTAAATTATAAATCTAAGCAACAATCCCTTCGAGATTAAATTGTTAAATAAATTCTTTAGGCCCATTCCTAGTTTTATATTAATTTTCGGAATATACATGTTAAGGTGGTTTAGAGTCTATTTCTGTAAACACTAGTTCCCGTTCGGTAAGTTGAGGATGACTGCACACCTAGAGCTGCCGTCAAACTATCGATATATGACGTTCTTACCAAAGAATGCTCAAAATACGAGGCACGTCCAGAAAGTAAGTTCCGTTTGGTAATAAAATTAAACTGTGTACAGATACAGAAAAATTATTTATTCCACAACATTCTACACCTCTTAAACTACTTTTCCACATAACTGCCGAACTTTTGCAGGCATTTGTCATAGCGTGGCACAAGTTTTTGGATACCTTCTTCATAGAAATTTGCCGCCGACCGTAAACGAGAGTGAAGACCCCCCTGTAAGATATACTACCGTTTGGCCACCACTGTTAGGCAAATTGCGTGCTTACCAGGAGAACTGCGTATGTTTAGGAGTTCTCCTGACCACATACACAATTTGCCTAACAGTGGTGGCCAAACGGTAGGATATCTTACAGGGGAGTCTTCACTTTCGTTTACGGTCGGCGCAAACTTCTATGAAGAAGGTATCCAAAAACTTGTGCCACGCTATGACAAATGCCTGCCGAAGTTCGGCAGTTATGTGGAAAAGTAGTTTAAGAGGTGTAGAATGTTGTGCAATAAATAATTTTTCTGTATCTGTACACAATTCAATTTTATTACCAAACGGAACTTACTTTCTGGACTTGCCTCGTATGACTTAATGGTAATAAATGTTCAAAATATACATTTATATGACAAATGAAAACCACTGCATTGTAACGATAATCACTTGATTTGCATCAGAAACCAATCGGGCATGAAAATAGAGACAAAGAGAAACATATGAATTCCCCTAAACATCCGAGCCCTAGTTATTAGTAGTGTAGGTAAAATTCCAATACGAGAAATAAAGTAGGTCTTCTCCAAACATACCTGAAGTCCAACATTCTCTGTAATATTTGTTTCAAAATGTTTACGTGTGTAAGTGCTGTTTGCATGCTCGCACAACAGAAATGATTACAATATCATCCGCAAAGGCCAGAAAATGTATCCCACCCCTTTAAATTGAGATATTGTTTCTAATGATGCTGTTGTTTGTGTGTTCCAGGCGAGAAGCCCTACAAGTGTTCATGGGAAGGATGTGAGTGGCGGTTCGCGCGATCTGACGAGCTCACACGTCACTACAGGAAACACACGGGCGCCAAACCATTCAAGTGCCGGCATTGTGACCGTTGCTTCTCCCGGTCCGATCACCTGGCACTTCACATGAAGAGACACGTGTAGAATATCCCATCCCATCCCTTCCCTTCCCTTCCCTTTACCCCCCCCCCCTCCCCCCTACACAAAATTCATCACTGCCAGATACACAAACATAAAACACACTAATTCACAAAAAAAACACACCTCACCATACCGTATGATCCCACACAGTCAAATTATACACATTCAAAAGTCAGAACGACAAAACGGGGCCAGTTCAAGTAAGCATTTGCAGTCTTTCCATTTTATATCGCCCGGCCATTTACAACTAGTTAAATAAAAAATAAATCCTTGTAATTGTTTAGAAGAACCTTTTGGAGAGGCATGGCGCTCGCTATCTGTGTAAGTGAAAGTGTGACTTTTTTTCTTTGTTGCCACAGAACAAATTAAGTGACGAAAGAAAAGTGCTTAGTGCTTAGCTTTTGGGATACAGAACATCAAAATGATAACGAATATTTTTCTTGTAAAATATCAATATTTAATGAAGAAACCTTTAGTGTGTTTAATGTTACCTTAAGATGTAAGGTAAATAGAGAAAATCCTTTATTATCAGTTTTCAAAGTAATTGGTATGCAAAAAAATCACAATAAACAATGATTAGGATTGATGTAATATCAATGTAACCAAAGGAATGATTCGTATTTGTGTAAAACAATGTTACCAGTGACAGGGGAAAACAGCAGAAACACAGCTGTTCTTTTTTAGAAAACTGAGGTGTGAAATATTGTTCTTTCCTTTTGAAATTTACGTGAAAATTTCTTAAAGGGATAAACATGTATTCAATTTCAAATTTGAGAGGTATAAATAAAAGAAAATCGTAAATTTCTTTATTAGTTAAAGAACATAATTTCTTTAAAATGTAAGATGCAGGTTACGTCCTCGATTAAAGTGATGTCTTCAATCCCTGTGATCAGTAATGTGTTGAAAATAAAATTCTTGTGGTGTTGTGCGAGAGAGGAAAAATATCCAAGAATTGAAGTAACTAACTGATTAAAAAAATAAAAAAATATAGAAGTGTTTAAGAGTATTTCACCATTCATCATCATTCAGACAATGTTTCATATCCCGTTTTCTATGTGAAAATATTTCATTTTTCCTGCTTCTTCCAATTTCAATTCTTTTCTTATAAAATATTTGAAAAAATAAAAATAAAAATACAAGATTGAAAGAGGTTAAAAATTCAGTATTTGAAGACAAGACTGGTTGAGCGAGAGCTAAAAGACTTCCAGACTCACAAGGTAAAGAGGAAAAGAGAACAAGAGTGTCTGAGTGAAGGATAGTGCGACTGTATGGCTGAGTTCATCAACACGAAAGAAATTGTTTAAATTCTCATCTGTATCATCATCTTTTCCTTTTGTCGTTACCTTTCATTTAACTGCATTTAATGGACACACACATACAAAGAACGTAAATCAAAAATAATAATATTAACAAGTTTGTACGTACAAGAGAGTCAAAATATGCGAGGAAGGAATGATTTTTTGTTTGTTTTGTTTGTAAATCTTATCCGCAAAATAGAGAACACAGCGAAATTAATACTTTATGTACATGTATTTTTATGAAAAAGTGTCCTTGATTAATAGTTGGTTTTATCCATGCACGAATAACAACGATGAAGTTTACAAAAATGGACGTTTGTGTACAAAGAAAAGCAGTTCTGTCTTTATTCATCTTCTTGTTATCATAGCTTTGTTCTTGTTTGTACGTCTTTGTCAACGTTCTTTAATCTTCCTCTACTACTACACATTCCTCTTTCGACAAATGCGATTCTTTATATTTCTTCTATTTATTATTAAGACAGAATGTAATTAAGAGAGTAAGTGCGAGAGAATTTATTAAAAGGATGAAAATGATAGATTTTTTAGTGTTTGTAGTATTTTGTACAGTCGGGTTTCGTAGTAATGAAATTACGAGCCCTAACCAAAATAATATGTACTATTATTGTATATTTTGTGCTATACCAAGCACATGAGAATTGTGTTTACAATTTGTAAATTGTCATAAAATAGACGCTTTGAATGTTTAAACAAAAAATGAGTGAGAGAATTTAAGAGAAAAAAAGGCAAGAGAAAAAGTAAGGAAAAATAGGGGGAATCTATGTAAGTTTCGTTTTTAAATATATTATAAATACTATAATTCCTATGATTAGCAGAAAGAAAGTCTGTACAATCCTCTGCGTCTCGTATGAATTTCATCATTATGAACGACTCAAGCGAACCCTTGTATTGCAGTTCTTCCGATTATTATGCTGTTTAAAATGCAATGAAAGCATAACTAATTTAAGAAAAGATGCACGTGATCGATGAAGGTTTTTTTAAATATATTATTATTGCTGCTGAAATATTTGAAATACGACTTGTTTCCTAACATACGCTCCTATCAATGTTTCAATGATAAGCAAAATCATTATTTGTCTTGTTGAATTTTTCATCGCTGACTATATTTTTTCCATTGCTTTTTGTCTAGCTGTTGACTTTTTACAAAGAATATTTTTAGTTTTAATTTTCAGGAGTAATAATATACTCCTTAATATTAAAATGAAAATTCCATAACTTTCATGTTTCTTATGAAATTTGATTTATATTGTATTTTAATAGTTTGTGTGCGTAACATCTAGTCTTTGTTATTGCAGACGGTGAATAGAAGAGCGAGGAAAGATTGAAACTGTAAAGTATTGGCTGAAGACCAATTCGTTTGTAGTTAGTTAATAGTATGCTAGGCTTGCATCTTTATCTCGTTCTTACCCCTTGTGATCCGATATGTAATTGTGTAAATCATCTTTCTCTCATGTTAATTATAACTGTTGATTTCATTGCAAGTAGGGGAGGATATTCAGATATAGATGTGTCCTAGATTTCATTTCCTTGGCCCCTGACTATCGTGTGCCGTAGAAAATGCTAACCTGTGCCATCGGTTGAAAGATATATTTTTCAATCTTTCCTGCCGGCTACTGATCTGTGTTAACGAAGAATTCTCTGTATACTTTTGCTTGTATTTCCGCTCAGAGCATAATAAACGTACGTTCCTGTTAACTGTGTGTGTTATGTTATTTCATTGAAATCTCCCTCTCCTCTTCCTACTAATATTTAATACAAAAATTGTTAAAATATAAATGATATTAAATAAAACCACAAATAGTCAATAAATGTATTATTATAAGTTGTTTAATATAACAGGACTAGTTTCGACCACTGTTTGATCATCAGCAATCTTATATTGTCGGAAGAAACTATTTAAAAATATAAAGTTGGTTATATTGTTGGTCAAATTACTTTGTAACAGACATGATTTCGATCGCTTTGGAATATTTTAAGAGCATCTAAAAATTACCATACAGTTTCAATCACTCGCAACTTTATACTTTTAGTAGTTTCTTCCGACAACTTAATTTTTCTGATGACAACCACCCTGTGGTGTTTTATTTAATGCCATTTTGACTTCAATTAAGTTTTGTCAATAAGGACCAATTTTTTAAGATATATGTTACGGATGTTACTGATTTGAAACTTTCGTTGGTAACACTCTTCTATTTGTCTTGTTTGGTTGCAAGCACTGATTCCATTTCTGTTATGTTTGACAATGAAATCTAACATATAATTGTCTTTAAAAATAAGAAATTGTGGCCATAGTATTACAACCGTAGCTTATGCAGCGCCTCTGATAGGGGTACAATTTACATTCACACTATACCTTTACAATACTTGCACTTCTAATGAATTACCATGAAAATACCGTACTTGGCTAATCCTGAAATGTTAGAAGCCATTTTCAGTGTCATATTTATAATTTATTACCAGATTTTCAGTCGGTCAACGCAAGTGTGCCCAATTAGATGGTTCTGGAAGTAACAAATATTTTATCGCCCTCCTATCTGAATACATGAAGTATTTGTACATTATTAACTCACTCCTTTTATTTTTCAATATAGAAAACCTAGGTTTTCCAACATATTTTTGAAAATGGTTTGAAAAAAACTTTTTCCAATTTTTCTTCAAATTATTTTATTTTTAAATACTTTTTTGAGGGGGAGTAGATTGGATTATGTTTTTGTCCACCTCGTTGCGTAGTACAAAATTATGGCACCCCAGAATCTCTAAAAGCCAGAGTAGTTAAAAGGGACATAAAACCAACCTTTCCCATTTTCCTCTTCTAACAGGTTACAACCTAATTAAGAGACATACATCACCATAATATACCGAACACTTAATAATTTCCGTATGCTAAAATAATACTGATAACAAGAAGATTAAAATAATAAGGTGCTGTCATATACAGGGAGGCCCTTAAAAGCTTCGTTACGGAAAATAGAGGCAAATAAAAATATAACCTATGCCTATATTATTATGCTAACTGTAGAATTGTATTTAATTGTATTATAATTAGGTTTGGGATCGTGATATGTGTATCGAGACTTGAAGTAATGTACCATCCAAGCATTTTTCTTGAATAAATGTGATAAGAACGGGGAGAAAGTACGCTAAGAATGGCCTCGGCGCGCGCGGCTACAATGTTGGTTATTCCTCTTTTTTAAAGATAGCAATAATACAAAAACCTAGCTGTATGTTACATCTTTCAAAACCCCTGTATTTACCGATGTTAGTACTCTTTCCTCTTAGTTCTAACTTGGTAAAGTATCCAGTAATAAAACGTGGTATCGTTGCTTGGGCTGACATGACTTTAATTTCTTCCCTGCGTGTGAGCACGGCCAGCCTCTCCCAGATCGTGTTCCCAGGCAGTGGGGAAGCTGTAATGGGGTAATACGAAGTAATGAAATGTCCTTCCTTGACTTACAGCTGGTATTCTCATATCTTGAGTAGGCTTTTATAAATATTTCAACTCCTTGTATATCTCAAGAAATGATCTCATTTACAGAATGTTATAAAGAGAACTCGCTTTTCTTTACATCCACTATCATGGCCGTTCCATTCAAAAAGGGCCATTTGTTCACATCTTCAAAATCGTGAGGTAGGCTATATATATATACACAAAATGTCTTTAGTCTGAAGAATTTTACACAGGGAGGAAGTGAGATTTTAAGATACATTTTACAGTGAATAACCGGCAAGTAAGGATTTATAAATAATCCTCAAAAGTTAACCAAATAGTATGCTTCACGGCGTTAGCTTAGTTCATTGAAAACACACAACCACAAAGAAATATGTGATGAACAATAATATCGTGCGTCCTTCGGAGAGGACTGGTGCAGGGCGTTTGAGTTGACTGATGAAATGAATGATGAACACGTGAAAAAAAAAAACTTTTCACTCGCTAGGGATATCAACAATACCAAGTAAAATTTCAAAACCCGAATGGGAATCGAACCTGGGTCCTTAGGACCATAGTCTATCACTTTATTCCCTTAGCTACATTCATCTCAACTTCTTCCGTCATAAAACGTGGCAGTTGTTAATTCCTGCGATGAGTAAAACTTGAATCTTACGATTGCTCGATATAAAATTTTAACTCATACACTTATATTTCAGCTATATAAAAGAGTGTTAAGTATGATGGGTGTAGTGACTAGCATTCTTGGCTGTCACCCTGGAGGTCCGGGTTCGATTATCGAGCCTGACAATGAGAGCTGGAACGGGGTACACTCAGCCTCGTGAGAGACAAAACTGGAAAGAGGTGGCTTTGATTCCTGCCTCAGTCATCCTGGAAGTGGTTTTCTGTGATTTCCGTTCTTCTGCTCCATGTAAATGACAGGATAGTTCCTAACTTGTGGCCACGGTCGCCTCTTTTCAAATCCTCACCTAAATTACATAGTCTGGTACAGACACCACAATAACACATATTTATTTATTATCGTATGGCTTTTAGTGCCGGGAGTGTCCGAGGACATGTTCGGCTCGCCTGAGTCTGTAGCTGCTTCCAGCGGACACCCTCAGGGTGAGCATCAATTTCCGTTCAATTTCAAGTAGTTCCAACTTTCGCTACCAGATATTAATAATACCTAGTGGTGAACGTTGGAACTTTGATAGAGCGTTCCGGCGAAATCTTACCTAACAATTTAGTTTCACAAAAGTTTAGTCTCTGGAAGGATCTTTTACATGCCATAAATCTATGACATGGGACCGCCGGATTTACTTCCCCTCCGAAGGAAGGCATACTGAAGGATTTTTAACGCTCTTAAAAATCCGATGACTTCGGCCCGGTTTGAACCCGCTATCTTGGGCACAGTAGTTCAGCATGCTACCTACTACGCCACCGAAGCCGCTATAACACATATTATCAGTCAACTCTATACATTTTTATGTGTGTACACACATCCAAGTACACGAGGCTAAAATACTACGTTTTCCAATTGAAACAACAACAAGTACCCTCTTGTGATACACACAGTTTCCTTCTGACAAATTAGAGTAGAAGAAAACAATGAACTTGAGTGATCATTTAAAGGTGTTCTTTTCACTGTGTACTGCATTTATTTACGTACTGTAATTCAGTGACAATGACTTCTAAACATAAGACACTTACACTGCAGGAGAGTTATTGAAGAACACGAGAAAAACAAACGTCCGGCTAAAGAATTAACTGTCCTGTTTAAAGTTGGAAAGACTCAAATAATTTCAAAGTAATCATATAGCTTGCCACGGTGGGTGAGTGGTCAACGTGTCGGTCTACTAACCCCAAGCTTGCAGGTTCTCTCCTGGCCGTGGTAAGTGATTTTTGAAAGGCGGAAAAAATTACGACACCATGTCATACGATGATGGCACTTCAAAGAACTCATTTGAATTCAGTTGGCCGTGTTCATAATGGCAAAATTAATCTCGGGAGTTTCCGCCAACACAAAGTTCCTCATTTCACTACTAGAAAGCGCTATAGTGTTCGAGGAGCTTAGATATCTAACCTCCTTCACTTTCATAGTGCTTCAAGGAACAACGATGTTCGACATGAAAGCTACCCTTTGGGTGTCAAATAACAAAGCTTGCACCCGGCACCCGAGACCATACGATATTAATATTATAGTAATCATAGGCCTATGCGATAATACAGAATTTCCTTGTAGTGTATTTTGTCTTATTAAAACTCAACGCTTTGTAAAACGTTAACCTGTGAAAACGGAAAAATACATCCGGAACGATTGCGTTCCGCTTTAAGCAGGTTTTACTGTACTTATAATAATAGCCTTTATTGCAGCCAGTTGGCCATATTACATGTTACAGATATGTACACTTACTAGATACTATGGTTCGCTTCTAGTCCTTACTATAAGCCACTATTGATAAAGTTATGTTGGTGCATGTCGTGATATGGTACCTGCCGCATTCGTTCCTACACAACTCACATATACACCTCTCATCCGGGTCATGAAATGTCTTTCGTGAGCAGACCTTATGGTGGAACCCATGAACTGCGAGTCTCGTCACGACGTGTCTCATTTCGGATATGGGTTGCATCCATCTTTTGTCCACCATGGCATCAGTCGCGTAGAATTCCTTCGGAATGTCAAGCCTTTTGCTTTGCAGATCCTGGAGTAATTTTCTGAAGCTTTCTGTGGAAGGCAACAGTAAAAGTGACCGAAGGTCCTCTATTAGGAACGTTTCTCTCGCCAGTTCATATACCAGCCGAGATTTGGCTGACTTGGAGACTCCGAGGGCTCTTTTGAGGAACCTAGATTTCACCTTTTCGAGTTCCTTCAGCTGTTTGTAGTTGAGAAACTCCCATGTTAGCTCCAGACCGTATGTTAGTACGGGTATGACCTTGGCTCGAAAGAGCATCATTGCTGTTTCCAGCGATATTTGGGTAATATGGCTTATGTCGTTTATGGCCTTCACTGCTGCGGCCGCTTTCGCTCTTGTATGTATTCTGAAGCTTCGGCCTGTTACCTGGAGCGTGGTACTTATAATGGGCCAAAAATTGTTGGGGTTATTAACACACTAGCAGTAGTGCCCGGCTTCGCCCAGTGGATTTATTTGTTTTACAGAACAGGAGCGCTCAAGGATTCGGATCGGAATAAATGAAAGTAAATTTGAAAGCACCAACGCCTATTGCAGCTGATAACCTCAGTATACTGCACCAACACCATCGCTCTTATACAGAGACATACTATTGTCATGATAACTGTTTTAAGGGGCCTAAGAAATCTTTTTGCACTAATTACTCCCCGTGACTGCAATTTATAAGCAGCTCGCAATTCTGCACCAGAACATTGGTAGGGGCCACGCACAGTGGTCCTTTTAGGGTATCTGGCCGCGCAAAATACCTTTGCATATAGAAATGGTCTATAAACCTTAAAATAACTGTTCAAAATTATGTAAAACAATTTCCTTATCCTCATTTATAAGAATTTAAGTTTGACTGTCGCCCCGGAGGTCCAGGTTCGATTCCCGGCTCTGCCAAGAAATTTTAATTCTGGTGTGAAGGCTGGTATGGGGTAAACTAAGCCTCCTGAGGCAAAACTGAGAAGAGGAGGGTTCGATTTCCACCTCAACCATCCTGAAAGTGGTCCCGGAGGTCCGGGTTCGATTCCCGGTTCTGCCAAGAAATTTTACTTCTAGTGTGAAGGCTGGTACGGGGTAAACTAAGCTTCCTGAGGCAAAACTGAGAAGAGGAGGGTTCGATTCCCACCCCAATCATCTTGGAAGTGTTTTTCCGTAGATTCCCCCACTTCTACTCCAGGCAAATGCTGAGATGGTTCCTAACTTAGGGCCACGGCCGCCGTCTTCCCAATCCTATCTCAAATGAACAAATAGTAGTACAGGCATCACAATAACACAGGTTATCACACAAATTACACATACACACCCAAAATACATGGGACTATACGACCACGATGTCGCAGCCCCTAAAATAAGCAACAACAACAAGAATTGAGGTTAAACTTCTCTTATTAGCATAATAATAATAATAATAATTTTCAACTGAATTTGGATTTTCCTTAACGCCTCTAAACTGGCAGAAAATTCTGCATTTTTTTTTCAATAAGTTCAGCGGTGTCTCTCCTTCCTTCTAAGCGTATACTCACTTGACCGGCTAACGCTAGCTCCTCCCTGCTGAGTTTTGTATTAAAGGTCGCAATTTCCTTCGTTTCGAAAATTCACTCCACTCCACGAATGATTGAGAAGGACGACCCACATTACCTGTATTCGCTCTCCATGTTCCCTTCCAGGCTATTCTTATTTCGTGACAAACTTTTTTAAGATCCTGCGATTGGCAACCCACGTTTTTCTTAACTGCGCGGAAAAATGATTAAAATTTTTTCTAACATTATTTTAACAAACTGTACAAGAGATTTCAGATCGCTGTTTTCTATTATATAGGTTCAAATCCTTTCGCTTTTCCACCTGCATGGAGCCAAGCATCGGAAAGATCGTTCCGCGAAAATCCTCCCGACAACACTAAAAGGAGAGCAAAAGCCAAAGTTGCAAAAAGTTTTTACACAGAAAACATAATAGGGTGTAGGCTATAGGCTAATGGAAGGAAATTCACCAATGGTTGACAATTGTGAATTCCTGGTCTGAAACCCCATAAAAGAAGAATTATTTTATAACAAAAATTCACTATTTTTAAGCGTTTACCACATAAACACAGCGATTTCTATACCGGTAAGATTTTGCAAATTTCATAAAGAAAGATCATATCATAGTCTGTCATATCCAATGGCAAAAGATGAAGATAGCTGAACTAACAAGTCTTTACAAGCTTTGCTTCCAGCTGTGGATGCGATAAGAAACGTCCTACTTCAGCGGTCTTTCACAATCCAGGGGGTGAACAAAAAAGACATATAAGTACAGTTCTGAGGTCCTCTGACATTGCTGATACTAAAAATGTCATACAAGATGAAAATACAAGACATTTATTTTTTACATTTTGAGCGCCCATATCGTGCAAAAGGACCACTGTGCGACGTGATGCGGCCCGCATTCAATGGCAACAATAGACTTCGGTATTATTGAAGCCGTTATGGGCACTTGTTCTTCTGACTTACTGAACAAAAAACAATCTCTAAGGATACCTGAGAGGAGTAGCCTAATGCTACATAGCCTAAACTATTCCTCTTGAATCAGGCTATCATACACAAAAAGAATTTTTTAAATCCCACTGGTAGTTCCAGAGATTAGCGCGTTTAAACACATAAACACACAAACTCTTCAGCTTTATTATATTAGTATAGATCTGCGGGGCATTATAAGAGCAGTTTTGATTTCACACAGTAACTCAAAAACTCGCGTCACAATACACACTGGAGCACTACGGAAGACAAGCAATCTTACACCGTGTAAGCTAGAAACAAAACGAAACATTCATTGGTATTCCTGAAATAAGTAAAGACGAGAGCTAAGGACAGAAATAACGACGTAACAAACTTCATCTAGCACGAAAACGGGAGCCAAGAAACCAAGGTTATTGTCATTTTCGAATTCGGCGTACCAAAATGTATGGTTGGTTGGTTGGTTCCTCAGTTTACGGGCTGCAAAAATTCGATCATGTAGCCCCGTGTACTTTGGGTGTGTGTAGAATCTGTCTGATAACCGGTGTTAATTGTGATGACTGTATTAGTGAGTGTTATCTGTTTTCAATTCAAGTGAGGATTGCAGACATTGAATTTGTTCAAGTAGTTTCTACGTTTGCCGCGAAAAGCCACCGTCAACGACTACTAGTTCAGAACTTGATTACCAGACGCCACCGCAGTCGGCTCCTGGCGACGAACGTCGAAACCTAAGAGCGTTTGTCGAATGTTTAACCTATATTATAACTTAGCTTCACTCAGTTGTAATTAGTGGAAGGTTCTTTAACATGCCATAAATCTATGACATGGGACCGCCGGCTTTACTTCCCCTCCGAAGGAAGGCAATCTGAGGGATTTTTAACGCTCTTAAAAATCCGACAATTCGGCCGGGTTTGAACCTGCGATCTTGGGCATAGAAGCTCAGCACGCCACCAAAATCTATAACGATTGGTTAATTTTTTCTTTTTGTAAAAATTTCATTGTTGAGCACTGTAATTAAGTATGCAAAGCACACACGGTTTACAAGAAAATTGTCACTTGAACACAGAATGTGTGTGAGGTTACCAAAATGAAAGAAGAAGATGTGATACTCGCAGTTTTGTCACGTCCTTCCCCGTCATTTGATGAACTTCCTAATTCCATTAGAGGAAAATAAAATAAAAGTAGATATTCTTTTCAAAACGCGTCTGTCTTTCTCTTTCAAGAGGTACACGTGCTCCTTCAAAGTTTAACTTTGTGCTCCTCAAAGATTCTTGTTGACACTGCTCATGTTCGCTACCATGACACTCACATCCAGCGGGAGAACCGGAAGATCGAAACTGTGCCAGAAGCTGCCAACATTTCCAACTGTGTATTCCTTTACTTTCTTTTTTTTCCTTTTTTACCTCTCTTACTCAATAATAGGATCTGTGTTCTTTTCAACTCTTCATAAAAACCTGGAATGTCAAAACTCATAACAAACTTCACTTCCGCGACTTTTCGTCCGTGGAAATTTCTTTCTTAACCGTACGTTGACCGTGGAAGGCGCCTTGGTATTCATACAGACCTGGTCTAATTGATAATTACAATTTATTATGAAATCGAAATTAATTCCTAAGGAGTAGTTACTTTCTACGTAATATATTTTAGAAATGTCAGAGAGACACTTCATGTTCCAAAGCATCACATAATTGATTTCTTTATCAATTTATTATGCCTCCCTATATTATTCTGCTAAGGTCCCATTTCAGTTTTGTACTGAAAATAAGGTCCCATTAACACCAACCTACACATATGGGGTACCTACAGGTTCAGCATAACCCAATGCGTAAGCGAAACACACTCACTTACTCATTAAATGTCTCACAATTAAATAAATACCTTAAACATGTATATTTACAATGAAATAATGAAAGAATGCAACATGGTAACCATGATAACAGAATCTCTCAGCTCCATTTACTTCTGTAAGACGCAATGCAATTCCAATTATTACATTACTGTGAAAGTTTCCAGGCGGTTATAAGGTTATCACTGAACCAAATCAAGCTGTAAAATTTATCAATACATATAGTATAATGCGCTTAAGGGGTTCAAGGGGCACTCTAGAATTTTTTCACGCAATTTTCACGAATGAATGTGGTACGAAAGGTCTTTTTCACCCGACTATAAAGGGTCTCCGAAAACCACAATTAAAGGCCCTTAAATTAATAGTGTCTGTGATATTCCCAGAAAACTAACTTCGCTCTGATATACCTATGAAGGAATGACAACCCCCTAACCACTGCACCTGTAGCTGAATTGATAAGGTCTGATTATTCATACCAAGGATAAATCAGTCATAGCATTCATGATTGAGATTTTGCTAAGTGTACTCTTTACAACTAGAATATTCGCGGGCGAAGCCGCGACGGATAATGCTAGTCATTATTATTAATGTACCTGAACTTACATTTGGCATCCAACACGTCGGCTACAAGATTAATGTATGATCTTGATATGTATCATTACTACGAAAAGCATGAAATCATTCACTTCTTATGAGAGTAAAAATGTTTGACCCTCCATTTAACATCAGTATAATCATAAATGCATGCATACATAAATAAGAGGGGACGTGATGGCACAGCGATCAAAATGCTTGCCTCTCACCAAGACGATTCGGGTTCGATTCCCGGTTAATGTACGTGAGATTTTCGAAGTGAAATATCACGTCCTGTGGTTCGGATTCAACGTAAAAAGAAGGTCACGTGATTTATTATTGCAGGATTAACAATCACGTAAAACTACACACTTCCATTTATACATGCATATCCATTATCGTGTTGGAAGCCATTTTTCAGGTTGACATATTAATTGAAATGTGTTGTTTTTCATTCGGTCATCACGATTGTACCCAATTGTGATGGGTTATTCCCGAATCGTGAAAAAATGTACATGAGATTAATAAATACACTTAGATATTTAAGTTATTATTAATTTACTTATTAATCTCATGTACATTTTTTTCACGATTCGGGAGTAACCCATCACAATTGGGTACAATCGTGATGACCGACTGAAAACATCATATTTCGATATATATCCGTACTACCTCGTAGTGTAGCGGCTAGGATTCTTGACTGTCACCCCGGAAGTCCAGGTTCGAATCCCGGCTCTGCCAATAAATTTTAATTCTGCTCAGAGGGCTGAAACCGGGTCCACTCAGCAGCCTCGTGAAGGAAAACTGAGAAGAGGATTGTTCTATTCCTATCTCAACCAACTTGGAAGTCGCTTTCCGTGGTTTCCCACTTTAACACCAGGCAAATGTTGGGATGGTTCCTAACTTAAGGCCACGGCTGCCTTCTTCCCAATCCTCGTCTGAATTACAAATACAGGCACTAATACAGCTATCACAATGACACAGGTTATCAGACAAATTCCACATACAGCCAAGTACACTGGACTACATGACCACGATGTCGCAAAGCCCTTAAATCAATCAACAATACCGTACACAGTCAGTATGAATTGGCTGGTTGCGTGGCACAGCAGTAACGTTCTCGCCTGCTGTCCCATCAGTTGTGAGATCGAATCCTGGCGCAGTCAGATGGCATTTGAGGGTTCTTAAATGCAAGGCAGCCGTTTCAGTACATTTTCTGATACGTAATATATCCCCTTCGGGGCAAGATTCCTTCCCCACTGCGTCTCTAAACGCCGCAGTAGTTAAAAGGGACGTAAAACCAATAACATTATTACTATCATTCTGAATTGTTGAACTCTTCAAAGTTCAATCTGCAAGTCTGCTTGCAAACGTGGAAATCCTGTAAGAAAAGAAATCATTCAATGTCTGTAAGAGAATTGGAAAACATGTCATCGTTGCATTAATAATGAATGGGGTGTCTGTTAGGTAGTCAGCCCGAAGGCTAGTTGGATCCTCAAAAAGTACCACCGTTAGGTTATGTGGGTAGATTCCCACATAGATCCAAGGCAGCGCTATATTGAGGCATACTAGGCCATTGCTTTCCTCACTGAGTCAGATCAGCAGTACTAACCCTATGAGTAGAACCTTTCACAGCATCCACAGGCACTGACTGTGCCCTGAATGTCATTACTAAGCCACACCCATACCTCAGTAGCTTCCATATAATCACAGCCATGAGTGAGACTGAGACATCGGTGAAAAGCCACATTTTACTCTAGCCTGTACCAACAGACAAATGCAAATGTATTGCATTCATCAAGAGATGGCAAACAGCCCAAATGAATGGGGTATGGCCTTTAAATTATTCTCACGTTGACCGACAGAATCTGAGGTCGGGGCCAAATGTCCTCCATGACTTCATTTTTGTTTCTGTACTTACTGAGCTCTAGTCCAGAATCATGGGATATTCCATCCACTATACAGTATTATGCTACATCATTTTATTTCAATACGTTACACTAAAGTGAAGTAAAACACGTTAACGAATCAATACCACTGAATTTATTTACATGTTTGTATTTATCATTTATTTAGTTTATGTTATTAATTGCATTACAGGTTTTAGCTGGAAATTGGTAAATATAAGTAAGGAAATTGGATGAAATGATTTTGCAATCAATTTAATATTGAATCCCATAAGCTGAACTCTTATGTAGGATTTTGTATTTGCATCCATGCAATTCGTTTTTATTAAAATATACATAGTGGCTCTAATTATAAATATTCCAATTGTAGCTCCTGGTATTTTAGGCAGATTTATTTACGTATTCGTCTATCTATCTATCTATCTATCTATACTAATATGATAAAGCTGAAGAGTTTGTTTGTGTGTTTGTGTGTTTAAGCGCGCTAATCTCTGGAACTACCAGTCGGATTCGAAACATTCTTTTTGTACATCATAGCCAGATTCAAGAGGAAGAGTTTAGGCTATGTAGCATTAGGCTATACCTCTCAGGTAACCTTAAAGATTGATTTTTGTTCAGTAAGTCGGAAGAACGGGTCCAATAATACCAAGTCTATTGTTGCCTGGCAATGCGGGCTGCATCACGTCGCCCCTACCAGTGTTCTGGTGCAGAATTGCGAGCTGCTTATAAATTACAGTCACGGGGAGTAATTAGTGCAAAAAAGATTTCTTAGGCCCCTTACAACAATTATCATCATGACAATAGTATGCCTCTGTATGAGGGCGATGGTGGTTGGTGCAGTATACTGAGGTTATCAGCTGCAATAAGCACTCCAGTTCTGTAGTAGTATTCATTATCATCCATAAAACAAATAAATCCACCGGGCGAAGCCGGGCACTACTACTAGTGTTTTATGTAAGTTAGCGATACCATTTAGAAAAAAAAAGTACGGTATGAAATACAAGGCATAGGCCTACATTCCATAGCGGGTTATATTGCTTCCGGAATACAAAATTGACCTTATTCGTATGATGTAATTGTTGAGTTATTATAATAGATTTGGCTTAATAAATAAATAAATAAATGACTAACTGACATTAAGATTTCAGCCTGTTTAAGGACAAGGTGGAATAATTAATTGGTATATTGGCTTTCACGGCCAAGGAATCATGGTTGGTTGGTTCTTAAGTTTAGGGGCTGCGACAACGCGGTCATGTAGCCCCGAGCCAAGGAATCATTAGCTCAGCAATTTTTCTAGGTTCATGCCGTGTCTTGTGCGGGGTTTTGCCTAAGACACCAAGATAGGCCCATCAGCGGGCTCTAGGTATCCGTGCCCGGACCCCCACAGGAGTAGTGAACTGCGAGCTATCTCCCTTCATATGAAGCGCGCCTGCGCTTCTTTACTGCGAGAGCTAAAAGCTCAAGCAGCCTTTTACCTCCCTATAAAGGCTTCCAAAAAGATGGTACGGTATATTGGCTTTCACGGCAAAGGAATTAAAATCATCAAATTTTCTTGTTTTATACCGTGTCTTGTGCGGGGTTTCGCCTAGGACACCAAGATAGGCTCATCAGCGGGCTCTTGGTGTCCCCGCACAAGGCATGGCATATACCTAGAAAAATTGATGAGTTTTAATAATCAATTTGAAGGAAGGAAGCTTGTAGTTTAACGTGACCGTTAATCGCGAGATCATGAGCCACGGAACCTCCTTTTTACGTGGAATCCGAACCACAGGACATGGCATTTCACTTCGAAAATCTCACATGCATTCTGAGCCACCACGCCCCCAAATAATTAATTTGTTTCGTGTTTTAATAGACTCTAATATCATGAACGATGTCATGTGTCGAATGTTTGGATTGCCCAATGATTAATTATTTTGTAATGAACACAACATTTAACAGCAAACACATGTCCCTTTGACTTAATTTACTATTACTCTTTTCATGAGATTGTAACGACCTTCCGTTTACTATTGGTAAGGATCCTCACTTTCTCGAAGATGTTGCAGCAGTGGAAACGTGCAACTTTTAGTCTTGCGCTGGGCCCATGAAACAGGACTAGGTGAATGAAAGGAGAATTGTCTCAGAGGCGTGGACTGAACGTACATTCACATCGCTGTGAATGCAAGTTCAATTCGTATGCCGTAGTTATAAAGAACCATGGGCCTAGCCTAGTTGCATAAAGATAACGAACCAAACATCGTACGAATTAAAGTACTCAGACACGATGCATCAGTAATGGAGAGGTAATGTATTGACCAAAGAGATAACAGCAAGGAATGACGAGGAAGCATTATATGCGATGAATGAGGTTAAGTGGACGTCAAACATGTGATATTAGGTAAAATAAAGGGCGAAAGGACCGAAACGTAAATGTCATGATCGATAGGAGGTAACGGTAAAGGGGGGACACATTTGGGAAAAGTATACTCATAAAGAGTAAAATTACATTGTGAAAAATAAAGATTAAAAGGGCTAGACAAGAGAATCAGGAAAAATGGGCCTACCGTCAAAGTAGCGAACGGTTACCCTAATAGCCCAGAAAGAACAGAGGAGGTGAGGGATTTTGAAAAGGACGAAGTTTTAATAAAAACATGCGTAGATCTGACGTAAATAACCAAACATAAAAGTGGCAAGTAACCGAGATTAAAAATAGTTACGAGAAAGGTATCGCAACTCAAAAATAAAAGATATCCATCAAAATAAGTTACGATAAAGGGAATAAGGTAAACTCGTAGACTTGCGAGAAAAGACGCAATCTTAAGATAATGAAGGCACACATAAGGTAAGTGGCATACAGTATAGGTCTTACTTCGGGCGGAGGCACCACACAGTAAACCCAGACCAAAATACCCACACAAAAGGGACAAAGGTAAGGAGATGAAGTTAACGGGAACAAGCAAACAAACACACTTTGGACATACTAAATAGGCGAGACACCATAGTATTCCATAAAATACACAAATACGCACTCACACACGCTAGGGAAGTAAGTCATGACTTACCTTCATGGAATCAGGACTGTCAGGCATCACATAATTACGATTAATAAATTAAATCTACGCCACTACGCGCACCTTTTATAGAAACACAAAAAAGGGATAAAAAGATAAAGGGAGCACGGCATCTCGAAAACGAGAGCGGGAGCTCAAAAATATTGAATCCTACATGGGAGAGAAAAAACAGAAGACTGCCCAGAGACAAACAGGGGTTGTCACTGGTAACCGAAAAGAGAAGCAAAAAGGGAAGAGGTGCCACTAATCATGATTCGGCGTAGCAAAAAGTTACTATAACGAACCTTGATCAGCAATTATAGAAATGCCCACTGATCTGCTCGGTTATCCTGGCCAGTAACAACCAAGAAGAAAAGAGAACAACTCCGATAATTGACACGCAGAGGGAAAGAAAAAGGGGAAAATGACTACAAATGGAAGAATACGGTTCAAGATGAAATACTGTTCGTATAAGCCAGAATTGCTTCAAGACATTTGATAAACATTTAGATTAGTAACTCTAGGCATATTAGTAATACTACTCGTCTACTACTGCTAATGCTGAATTACTAATAATGTACGTATACCCCGTATTATTCCCGTTTTCAACGGGGTCGAGGTTGAGATGTGATGAATTTCTGTGGCGGGTGGTTTTAAAACCCGATGCCCTTCCTGATGCGAGGAGTTATTGAGAGATGAAATGAATGAAGATGAAGGAAACTCGGCAAGGATGTGGAAAGAAGCGGCTGTGGCCTGTCAGAACGTACCGTCCCAGTATTTGCCTGGAGTTGAAACTGGTGAAACCATGGAAAACCATTTCAAGGACGGCACTTCAACCCACATCCACCGAGTTCGCAAATAGCTTGGCCCCATGGCTTAGCGCTGCGCGTTAGCGAGCGTATCTACAGCTGTGGGTACTACTACTACTACTACTAAGGCAGTCTTAAGTCAAATTATATGCAGTCATGTTATAATGCTCTAAAACAAGAACACAATGAAATTTGTGAGAGAGCCACTTTTGAAAAAGAGGTGACTGTAAGAACCGAGGAGCGTAAGAGCATTGGAATTAAACCTTGGGTGAACAGGGATATTTTGGACAGCATAGCAAAAAATGGAGAAGTAATCCTAGCAATGGTAAATATAAAGAACAATACAAAGCATTTAGAAACAAACTAACAAAACACATGCGGAAAGAAAAAGAAATATACTACATGAATAGGTTTCAAACGTTTAAAGGAGACTCTAGGAAAATTTGGCAAGAAGTAAATTATTTAATTAAAGGACATCACAGGGGTGGGGTGGATGAAGTAATTATGAAGCACTTCAGTGGAAATGAAAAACAGTCTATAGCTGAAAAATTTGCATCACATTTCAAGCAAGGATCCGAGAGTATAGTACACAACTGTGACAAGACATTAGGTGGTTATGTTGATCAGTTTAATGATAAAAGTTTGTGGCTCACAAGATGGCGATATTAAACAAATCATAGATAACATGAGAACAAATAAGTCTGCTGGGTTGGACAGGATACAAATGAAACATTTAAAAATGGGAGGGGGAAAAGTGTATACAATCATTGCAAAACTAATAAATTTGATAATTTCAGATTGTTCATTCCCTGATATTCTAAAAACATCAGTAGCCAGACCAGTTTTAAAAGGAGGGATAGGCACAGATCTAAATAACTACCGCCCTATTTCCATTATGTCTGCAGTGTGCAAGATAATAGAAACATTTTTAACAGATAAAATTATGGGGTTCTTGAAGGAAAATAAGTTGCTATCAGATGAACAATTTGCATACAGGAAAAGTATGGGAACTGGGACATTACTTGGAAAATTTGCTGAACTAGTAAATAAGAAACTTGATCAAGGGAAACAAGTTTTGGTAGTCTTCATTGACTTCAGTAAGGCTTTCGACACCCTTCGCCATGAGATTCTTATAGAAAAACTAAGAACAATTGGTATACGAGGCCCAGTACTTGAACTAATGGAAAATTATCTAGAGGAAAGGCACTTTCTGGTGAAAATTGGTGAAACATATAGTGAAGAGAAAAGAATAAGAAAGGGTATTCCACAAGGTAGTAACCTGGGACCTTTGCTGTACTTGATAAATGTAAATAATCTTGCTCAGTATATGAAGAACACACAAATACTACAATATGCTGATGATACGATTTTGGTATCCGTTCATAAGGATTTTAACAAGGCAGAAAATTTCTTGCAAGCAGATTTCAATGTGCTACAGAGATGGGCACATGATCGTGGCTTAATAATTAATAGTGCAAAAACAACAACAATGCACATTCGGTCTCCAATGATTTTATTACAAAAGGTACATCTAAAAATACATGACTGCGATTGCATGGCAGCAATAACTGTAGAAACTGTACAACAGTAAAAAATGTAACTGTTTAAAAATACTTAGGTGGGTGTATCGATTGTAATTTCAGGTGGGACAAGCATATTAATCAAGTTACTTCCAAACTAAGAATAATTTTAAGTAAATTTTTCCATCTGAGGCAAAATATGCCTACCTCAGTGCTAAGAATGACATACTATGGATTATTGGAAAGTATAATTCGATATGGAATAAAGGCTTGGGGACTTGCTTCAAATAATTATATTAATAGAATTACCAGCATTCAGACACGTTTCCTTAAATTCTTTGTAAGACATGGTGATAGGCATGGATTATACTCACCAGTGATATTGTTCTCCAATTGTCAGATAATGCCTTATAGGGGCCTAATATATTTAATGATAATTATGGATAATTTTTAATAGTAGTTTCAAAGATCATTTAAAACATCAAAAGGACACAAGATTTAAGAATTCACATTTTGTAATTCCAAAAACAAATAATGTATTTAGCAAAAGAACATTAGCTTACATAGTACCTTTTCTATTTAAAAAGCTACCACATTCACTGCTGGTCTTTGAGAGTATGTCAAAAACAAAAAAGATATACAAAATTGGATAGTAAATAACTCCTTAGACTAAGTGGACAACTGCTTTTATATGTATTAGATAATGAACATGATAGTAACATTTGTACTTTAAGTTTTAAGTTAAGTTTTTACAATTGTAACGACATAACTGTTGTCTTAAGGTGGGTAAAAATATTATAATTTACTACAAATTCTTTATTATATTAATATTAACATATAATAATAATTTTAACTAATATTAATTGTTATGAACTGATTGAATATCTTTGTGAATTATTATTAGGGGCACTATATATAAAGTAATTGGAAGGTGAGAGTTTGGACTGTATACTGCGTAAATTTAATTGTGTTTGTTAACATATATATACTGTAACTATAATTGGCACCTACCGACAAGCGTCAGCTTGGTAGGACCAAAAAATGTAAAATTGGGCATAAATAAACAAACTGTAAACTGTAAACTACGAATAATAATAATAATAATAATATGAATTCATTATGAACCTACAATATACACAAGTCTCGAACCGTTCCGATTTGAATGAAGGTCTTCTTCTTAAGTTGGTAGTGTAGCAAGTATCGTGACATGGACCGTTCGATTCACAGTTCGAACGCGTACCTGCTTAGATTGCAGCAGCAGCAGCAGCAGCAGCAGCAGCAGCAGCAGCAGTAGTAGTTGTTGTTGTTGTTGTTGTTGATTAATCTAGGGGTTTTGCTACATCGCGGTCTTGTAGGCCCTTGTGCTCCGGTGTGTGTGTGGAATCTTTCTGATAACCTGGGTCATTGTGATGGCTCTGCTACTGTGTGTATTTGTAATAGGGGCTAGAACATGGGTAGGAGGTGGCCGTGGCCTTACTTTAGGTACAGTACCATCATTCGACTCAAGAAGAAGTGGAAAACCATGGACAGTCACTTCTGAGATGGTTGAGGTACGTGTCGAACCCACTCCTTCTTAATTCTGCCTCCCAAAGCTGAGTGAACCCCGTTCCAGCCTCAGACTAGAATTACATTTCTTGGCATAGCTGAGAATCAAATCCAGTCCTCCGTGGTGACAGTCAAGAATTCTAGTCACGAGGCAACGAGGTGGAAAAATTGCAGGTTTTGGTGGTCTTACCGTTCACGTCTCACTCTACAGTTATGACCTCTTAACGGTGCGTTGTTCTTTATATGAATTGTATAGTTAACGCACTAGCTCGTGTATCCCTGGCATTGGGAGAGCGTGGGTTCGAATCTCACATCGGCGTCCTGAAAATGGTTTTCGTGGTTTCCCATGTTCAATAACAGGCAAATACCGGGATGGTTCCTTTCAACAGATCCACAGCTGACGTCCTTCCAAAATGTATCCTTTGACCCTTCCTTAATTAAACCCAAGTTAGCGGTCGCCTGGGCGATCGGCCAGTCACCATCTCCACTTTTGTTGTTGTTTGAGTCTTCAGTCTTATGACTGGTTTGATGCAGCACTCCATGCCTCCCTGCCCTGAGCTAATCGTTTCATCTCTACATAGCTACCACACCCTACATCCGAGGCAATCTGTTTAACATATTCTAACCTTGGTCTACGCCTGCAGTTCTTGTCCTCGACCCTTCCTTCCATAACTAAGCTTGCTATTCCTGGGTGTCTTTGTAAGTGTCCTACCAACCTATTTCTTCTCTACATTAGCAGTCGCCATAAACATCTCTCCTTTCCCACTCGTCTTAATACCTCTTCGTTTGTAACCCTATCTACCCATCTCATCTTCATCATTCTTCTGTAACACCACATTTCAAATGCCTCAATTCTCCTCTTTTCTGCTGCACCAATAGTCCAAGTTTCACTTCCATAGAGCGCCACGCTACAGACAAAGGCTTTCAAAAATGATTTCCTAATTTGATGTCAACAGATTCCTTTTTTGTAGAAATGCTTTCCTTGCCTGAGCCAACCTACTTTTTATATCCTCTTTGCTTCGTCCATCACTGGTTATTTTGCTTCCTAAGTAACAGAAGTCTCCTACTTCCTTCAGCTTTTCACCTGCCAATTTGATGTCCATAGAGGTTTCTGATTTTATTCGGCTGCATTCCAGTAGGCCTATTTTTGGTTTACATTTATTAATTTTCATCATGAATTCTTTCCTTAAGACGGAGTCCATACCATTCAAAAACTCATTCAAACCCTCAGGCTTGTCGGCCAAGATTACGATGTCATCAGCAAATCTCAGAGTTGAAATTATTTCTCCTTGAATCTTCACTCCCACTTTAAATTGTTCTCCAATTTCCTTCATTGCTTGTTCAATGTAAAGATTTATCAGCTGACAAAGTGTGTCCAGCTCTAAGACATTGTTCTTGCGACGGTAGAGGAATGATTCCTCGCAGAGTCCGTGGATGAAGCAGAGCTAGGAGGATAAGTGATAAGGAAATCTGTGTGTTTCCCCGTGACAAGTTTTAGTAGAAAACGCGCGTACGTTTGTTTTGGGTGGGGACGAGTAGCTATGTGTTTCCCCACAGTGTATTGTTCGTGGAACTAACGTAGCTATCTCCTTTAATAGCGCGTTTCGTCTCGGAAACGATGGAATTGCATCAGTGTGATTAGGCTACAACACGACCGCTAATTTATTTTTATAACACAATTAGATACGAGAGAGAGAGTGGCCTCCTCAACCGAGCCCATTCTTCTTTCCCTTTTCTGATGAATATCGTCGTAGTAGCATCTTCCTTGTGTTCTTTTCTTTTCTTCTCTTTCGCTTCCGATACTTTCTGCAAGTTTGTTCGCCATATGCGTGCCTCAATGCAGAGTGCATGTTCTCCCCTCACCTCTGAAATTCTTAGCGCGTGGAGAGGATGGAATCTGGTCTTGTAGCTGCCTTACTGTCGACGAACACGAGAATAGCTTTTCTGTTCTTGTTTGCTGGAATTCTCAGATTTTTCAAAAGCAACGTACTGGCTCTGTTTCTTTAGACGTGTAGAATACATCAGGGACGTATATAAGGGGGGGGGAGCTGTGGGGGCTCCAGCACTCCCCGAAAAAAGTCAATAAAAATTAAGAAAGTGTTGCTTTGGTAAAAGCATAAAATAATAGTAGAATTGGTTGTACCCTAATCTTAACTTATTGGCAAAGATATAAACAATATTAAGATTTAAATTCAGGCAAAAAAGTACTAACTGAGCATTATACAAATATATGGAATTCTATAAATACCAATTCAGAAGACTCCTTACATACAAAATTATTCCTTCCTAATATACCCATCTCTCTGGCCCAATTTCATAACCACCCAGTTTATCCCTGATGTCTCGGCCGGGAATCGAACCCGGGGCACTTCGGGCCAAAGTCTAGCGCGCTAACCATTTAGCCATGGAGCCGGACAATTTTGCATTTAAAACTGTAGATATCCCGTGATATACCTGTAGGTGAAACATGGGTTGTAACTATATTAAATACATTTAAGAAAATATCGAAATTAGGCTACCTAGTGGTGTAGTGGCTAGCATTCTTGGCTGCCACCCCGGAGGTCTGAATTCGATTTCCGGCTCTGCCAAGAAATTTAAATTCTGGTCTGAGGGCTGTAACGGGGTACACTCAGCCTTGTGAGGCAAAACTGAAAATTTCACAGTACAGTACTTCTGAGAAATAAATTATCAATTTGTAAAAAGAAAAAAAAACTGTTTACCTCTCTGCCTAATAAATTGGCAAATATTTAGATATTTGCCATTCATACTCCATAGCTTAGGCCATAATAGAAAATTCATTAAGTATACAATATTATTTGTGTGTTGTGTTGTATTTTACAACTTATTTTGTATTGCCACTAATTGTACGCTATATAAACTTAGAATTTTACAATTAACACTTATCTAAAATAATTACACAAAGTTATATGTTGTAAGATATTGGTTGATATTTCTGCGGTGACAATCCCCTGAGAATACCCTCAATTCTGCAGGATAGTCAGCTCCCCTCCGAAAAAAAATTTTGTATACGCCCCTGGAATACATTTGCGCTGACACCACACACTGTAGACGAGATCGTTGCTGGTGAAAATACAAAGAACATTTATTTGATGTATTTTCCCACCATTATTTCAAAAATTCTATGTTATTATCTAATAACTTCGATTTTGGCCATACGGCTATGTAGCTAATCTTGTCTATGATATAATCGAGTACTGTATATTCATTCGTCTGAAGACCTTGCTTCATTTAGGGCTAGGGAATATCTTGGAATTTGATTTAGGCTATCTATAATTGAAGGGTTCATTCCAAAAATCAGACAAATTCAAAAATTGACTTTTTTGAGATAAATACATCTTCTTCCTCTTCAAGGCATGTTCTACGTATATATATTTTTCCGTTTCCCAAAAGCAGAAAGGTCGGTTATATACGAGTGTGAAATATTGGTGATTCTATAAAAGTAAGAAAAGTTCAATGCTTTTCCGATGCTTTCTCAAGATAATTAATTCCCTGGAATGTTGGGCATTCAATAATGATTTGTACTTTGTTAGGATTTACATAATAAATATTTGAGTTGTTTTTTTTATATATATTTGTATCCAACTAAGATCTCGGCAAAACCGGCCTAGTTCAAAGGTTTTTATAGCTTTTCTCAACTATCCTCATAAACATATATTTCCTTTAAGGGCAATATAAAGCTGAGACAATAGTAGGTCTATAGACAATTTTTATTTCATGCAACACAAATGAAGCAATACTGTTTTTTATTTTTATTTTAAGTTTCTGAACAATTTAATTTTTGTACTTGTCTGATTCTTAAAATTAACCCTCCAATTCAGTTTAAGAGGCATTAACAAGTTGGTAATAATAATATTAATTATAATAGTAATAGTACAATTCAGACCACCTGATGGTGTAGTGGCTAGCATTTTCGATTGTCGTCCTTGCTGACAACGAATAATAGGCTAATAATAAAGAACACCACTTGTTTTAGCAGCTATGATTCTTGGCTGTCACTTCGGAAGTCCGGGTTCAATTCCATGCTCTGCCAAGAAATGTAATATAATTCTGGTCTGAAGGCTGGAGTGGGCTACACTCAGCCTCGCGAGGTAAAACAGTGAAGAGGCGGGTATGATTCCCAACCTCAGCCATCCTGGAAGTAGTTTTCCATGGTTTCTCACGTCTACCCCAGGCAAATGTCGAGATGGTTCCTAACTTAATGCCACGACCGCTTCCTTTACTGATCCTCACCTGAATCACAAACACGTACAAGTACGAACACTACAATTACACAGGTTTTCAGACGAAATTAATTAATGTTCCTCAGATGAAATAACAAATCGCATAGTTCACCAGTAAAGAACTGTTTTCACACTGGCATCTCTCTACGCGTCATATCTCAGAAATGTGCGCTCACTCAGTTGGAATTCAAAGAGAGAAAAATTCCTCACAACATAGGCCTACTCGGCCCGGATTAAGGAATTTACTCTAATATAGAGCGCAAACGCAGTGCTCGATTCTACGGCAATCTATGACGCGCGGACGAGTCTTGATGAGCAAAACACATCTTTAACATTTATGGTTACGAATATAAGACCACGACTGCTTCCTTTCTAATCCACATCTGAATCACAAATATTCACACAAATATAGACACGAAAATTACACAGGTTATCTGGCAAAAACTGTCATAAACACCAACGTCAAGAATGACCTCGATGAATAAAATAGGTTTACGACAAGAAGATGCGAACGATCAAGATCTTTCCAGAGCAGGCATTGAGACTTTGCAAGATGAAAAACCGACAACTGATGCAAATTGGCTGGATGCATGGTGTGCTCGACACAGCGAACTAATAAAAACTATCTGGACCAAACGAAGAGAGAATAAATGCCAGAATGTACCTGAAAATCTACAGTCTGCTTCCAGTCGACCGACCGGGTCAGTGAATGGAATGAATTAAGCCCCCATCTAGCGGCGAGGATATGAACTGTGTCGGCTGCCGACGCCTGTCCCCTGGGGCAATGATTAAATGAATGACAGATGAAATGAAATGATAATGGAGAGCGTTGCTGGAATGGAATTTGTGACAGGGAAAACCGGAGTACCCGGAGAGAAACCTGTCTGCCTCCGCTTTGTCCAGCCCAAATCTCAAATGGAGTGACCGGGATTTGAACCACGGACCCAGCGGTGTTGGCCGGCGTGCTGCCGCCTTAGCCACGGAGGCTGGTACCTAAGTACTGTATTTGGAAAGTTATCGTAGCTCTAATTGGCTGATCAGCGAATCTCTAACATAGTCCCCGATTCTTGGATGTAACCGGAACCACTAGATGGATTTTGATGCGGTTTTCACCATTCTGTAAATGATTCCTCAAGGAAGGTTTCTGTGGAAAAACAATCATTTATGATCAAAGGAAGTCAAGCAGTAACGATTACAGTGAATCGAGTCGAAGATAAACCCGCCGTCCGTGCGCCTTGTAAGCTTACGCAGGGTAAGCCGTTAAATATAAATTTATAAATACTATGAGAGTAATAATTATTCAGCATGGAAAGTTCTACAAAATAGTTCGTGACAGCATACATCACCCACTATGAGTGGTTTTACGTTTTCATTTCTTCCAACAATCTCCATTCAGTGGAAAATTAAATGACTAGCTTCGGAGGGAGATTACTAGCTAGCGAGTGTGCCTAACACTCCAGATTCGGTCAGCATCAAACTATCCAGTCGTGTCGAGTTAAGACTTCTGAGAAGAGAAGGCTATATGAGTTTGGAGTTTCGCTGTTCACCTCGGCTTTTCTGAATTGCGTCTGGGATCTGCCGTCCGTGCGCCTTTTAAGCTTACGCTGGGTAAACCGTTAAAGATACAGGGCGAAGCCGGTGTTGGTTGCTAGTGATGAATAAATAATGGTATTGTGGTTGCTAGTCGGTCAGCGGATGGTGATTAATGCTATCGTGGTCTCCAGTTGGCCTATCAGCAAATGATGAACAATAATTGTATCCTCGTCGGTAGTCGATCAGCAAAAGAATGAATGAATGAATGAATTATAGTACAGAAGCAGCATCCTGGTATAGATTTTTATATATATTGCCATATAGACGATCTTCTTATTCATCTACTACCAACTTGCAGAGAAACCGAAAATAATCTTGAGGCGTATTACAATGGTTTGTTATTTGACTTGACATTTTCTATGGACGTGAATAATAAGAGAAAAGGTGAATGCCAGGAAGAAGTGTTCTGTGTCCTTTTCTTCTTTGCCCGCAATAAAAGTTACTCATCCAAGGAGAATGACTTCCAGTATCCTGCATAATAGACTGCCCTAGGGTCACTAGGGATTGACTAACGCCGACCATGTTTGCAAAGGGAAAAACGGTCAAAATTTTATTCTTATGTACATATTCAGACCGGCTACGGTGGCCGAGAACGTCAACGTGATAGCTCGTGCATCGCTGGCATCGGGAGAGCGAGGGTTCGACGCTATCTCGGCTGTCCTGAAAATGGTTTTAGTGGTTCTCATTTTCACCACCAGGCAAATTCCGGTACAGTTCCTTTCAACATGGCCACGGTCAACTCCCTTCCAAAATCCCTTCACTGACCCTTCCTTGATTTGGCCCAAGTTAGCGGTCGCCTGGGCGATAGGCCTGTCACCATCCCCAGTCTGATCTGCTGGCAAAGTATGTTCAGCTCCCAGACACCTTCGTTGCGACGGTAGGGGAATGATCCCTCGTAGAGTCCGTGGGTAAATCCGAGCTGGGAGGATAAGCTATTTTGAAATACAGTCGAACTTCGATATCTCGAAGTGCCTTCGGAGATAAAAATTACTTCGAGATATCGATTTTTCAAAAAGAAAGTAACAAAGAGGGAGGGATACCATTGCAGTATTATAAACATACGGATAGACAACTGTTGCTACTTCTAATATTATTGTTACTAGAACTTCTCCTATGGGCCTACCAGCTAGGGTTTAATGCTATCGTATTAATTATTTACAAGTTTCAATCCATTCTACGACATTGTGTCTATTTTGTTAAACTCAGGTACACTAGCACTTTCACCTGACATAACTTTCCGCACAATTCCGTTTCGATGTTTAAATTTATCTAGCCATCCTGTACTAGCTTGGAACGATTCTATGCCTAACTCATCAGCAAATTTATGTGCGTTTTCACGAAGTATGGAGTATTGAAGTTGAATGTTTTTGTCCCTCATATACTTTACCCACTTAAACATAGCTTCCTCCAATTGAGGGTAACTTGAGCTCTTAAGATGTTTCCTCTCCGATGAAAAACGTGACTCCTGAATAGCACTAGCAATCTTGTCTTTATTTTTCATAATCGTTCACATCGTGTTAGCTGGAATGCCGAATTCCGCCGCAATATCTTTCTTCCTTCTCACACCCTTTTCCACTTCGTGAATTAACTTTAATTTTTCACTTGCACTTAAACATTTCAAAACACGTTTCTTCTCCATGGTGTTTGCATTACTGATTTACACAGTAGGTCAGAAACTACAGGACAGTGCTCCCTCACCAGGCTTATCAGCCAAGGACACGAAGGGGGCGGGCATGCCATAAATAGCCGGAGTTTCCCTCTTACTGTTATTGTCTGAGGTGCGCATTGTTCCGAACCCGTCTCCTTGCCCTCAGGCTGCTCTGGAATGTAGCAGGCCACACAATACTGACAGAAATTAACTTCTCCAAGTACCATACCGTACACAAGGTGAACAAAAATCTCATATTCCAAGCCCCAAGTCACAACTCCAGTCTTCAAGGCAATTGTATTTTCACCCCAACTTCGAGATATAGAAAAATATTTTACGCCTGTGGAATGAAATATTCCTCGAGTTATCGAAATATTCGAGTGATAGAACTTCGTATTATACACACATCAAAAAAAGTTTTGCATCACCTCGGTTCCAAGAGTTCCGGAACCGTTAAATACAAAGGGAATAGAGATCAACACAAACAACATTTCAGCTCGTTTTATTGCTCATGAGACCCACACATTGCATGTTGTACCATCATACAGCTAGACTTTCAGCATTTGTGGTCCAGATTGCAGTACACACCACTACCTCTAATACCCAGTAGCACGTCCTCTTGCATTGAGGCATGCCTGTATTCGCCGTGGCATACTATCCACAAGTTCATCAAGACACTGTTGGTCCAAATTGTCCCACTCCTCAACGACAATTCGGCGTAAATCTCTCAGAGTGGTTGGTGGGTCAAGACGTCCATAAACAGCCCTTTTCAACATATCCCAGGCATGTTCGATAGGGTTCATGTCTGGCGAACATGCTGGCCACTGTAGTCGAGCGATGTCGTTATCTTGAAGGAACGCATTCACAAGATGTGCACGATGAGGTCGAGAATTGTCGTCCATGAAGACAAATGCCTCTCCAATATTCTGCCGATATGGTTGCACTATGGGTCGGAGGATGTCATTCAGGTATCGTAAAGCCGTTTCGGAGCCTTCCATGACCACCAGTGGCGTACGTCGGCCCCACATAATGCCACCCCAAAACATCAGGGAACCACCACCTTGCTGCACTCGCTGGACAGTGTGTCTAAGACGTTCAGCCTGACCAGGGTGCCTCCAAACACGTCTCCGACGATTGTCTGGTTGAAGGCATATGCGACACTCATCGGTGAAGAGAACGTGATGCCAATTCCGTGGGGTCCATTCAGCATGTTGTTGGGCCCATCTGTACCGCGCTGCATGGTGTCGGGGTTGCAAAGCTGGACCTCGCCATGGACGTCGGGAGTGAAGTTGCGCATCATGCAGCCTCTTGCGCACAGTTTGAGTTGAAACACGACGTCCTGTGGCTGAACGAAACGCATTATTCAACATGGTGGCATTGCTGTCAGGGTTCCTCCGAGCGGCAATACGTAAGTAGCGGTCATCCACTACAGTAGTAGCCCTTGGGCGGCCTGAGCGAGGCCTGTCATCGACAGTTCCTGTATCTCTGTACCTCCTCCATGTCCGAACAACATCGCTTTGGTTCACTCTGAGACGCCTGGAAACTTCCCTTGTTGAGAGCCCTTCTTGACACAAAGTAACAATGCGGACGCGATCGAACTGCGGTATTGACCTTCTAGGCATGGTAGAACTACAGACAACATGAGCAGCGTACCTTCGTCCTGGTGGAATGACTGGAACTGATCGGCTGTCGTACCCCCTCCGTCTAATAGGCCCTTCATGCATGGTTGTTTACATCTTTGAGCAGTTTTAGTGACATCTATGAACAGTCAAAGGGACTGTATCTTGGATACAATATACACAGTCAACGTCTATATGCCGGAGATCTGGGAACCGAGGTGATGCAAAACTTTTTTTGATGTGTGTAGAACAAATGTAACGTGTGAATTAGATACGATACCGCCGGGAAATGAAAATTACTTCGAGTTATCGAAAATTCGAGATATAGAAGTTTGACTTATGGAAGTTCGACTATATAAATTCAGTATATGATATTTCATGTGTCACTCTGTATCCACATCTAAATGCCAACCGACTGGGTCAGGATTCAATTCCGCAGCCTTGAACATAGGACGCGAACACCTCAACACAGTCTTTTACCCGCATAACCTTCTAGTTCCCTTCCTTAATTCCAGACATCCCATGTGATACTGCAATCAGTACGCTATAAAATTTCCCCTCCTCGAGTTAACTCCCATTACTGGTATTGAATGTCTTCCTACACCATTCCTTCTTTCTTCCCAAGGCGCGCTCTTGAGGGTAACTGTGCTAATTCTGATCCGAAGTCTCACTCTGCTCCGAACCTTTCTAGTTGATTACCTCGGCCGTGTTACTTCTCGACCACTTTTCCTCTAACTGCTTGATTATAATTACTACACGTGCGGGGGAGTTTACCGTGCCAGTACAATACACTGAAGGACAGGGTGACACAAGTTCAAGTACTGTGCTGGTTTATTAATGATTATCTACGTGATGTCCCCAATAGAGTCGAGTCTAAGAAGTTCATCGAAGATCATTTTTCGTTACACAGAATAGAAGCAATTAATATCACATCGGCTGAGTGTGACTTGAAAATATGACCTGCACGTTTTAAGGGAAATTAGTAACCAACAAATGGTATTAGTCTATTATTATCATTATTATTTTTATTATTTATTATTTTACACGTTACATGCCTATTAGACTACGCAAGGCAATCATGACTATTTGTGCTTCCTGTTTTTCCAGTACTCTTTTCATTCGTGCAATAAAGGCCCTCTTCCATTCTTCAGTCCACTTTGCTATTTGGGCTGTAGGTACTGCTTTCTCTGACATCACTTCCCATTTGTATACCTTGTATCGAAAGACGCTTTTGTCTGTGACGTCTTATGGGTCGACCTGTGCTTTTTCCAGATCAATTTTGACTTGCATCATCCAGGGTGTAGTAGTCTTGAGCCACTGTATGTATCTAAGAATTTTATTGGTGAGCCTGGTTTGTGGGAGTCGGCTGATGTGGCCGTAAAATTTAGTCGCCTCTTTCTAATGCCTGCTGCAAGGTTGGACAATTTCTCTGTGGTGCCTGTGGCGTGAAGCCTGTATCCTTCGTCTGTGTGCTTTGGTCCAATAATTTCCTTATTATTTTTCTTTTCTCTGTGAGGATTGTTTCCAAGTCTCCCTTAGTGTGTAACGTCAATGTCTCACTGGCATAGAGCACCTCAGGTTTAATAACCGTGGTGTAATGGCGAAGTTTGGTGAATGTGGACAGATGTTCTTTTTGTAGACATCCTGTGTCTATTATTATTTATTATTATCTGCTGAAATCAAAGACTATCCAGTTTTAACGATTTCTTAATGTATTTCAGGCTGTTGCATGATGAATGCCCACAAAAATAATGTTTTTCCTGCTTGTGTGTGTCTATTTGTTCACTTTTAACTCAAGAACGGCTGGACGGATTCAGGTAACATTTGGTATCTGTATTCATCATGGGTAATGACACGAATCGTATCAATAATTCTTCACCGTGTCACTTAATAATTATTGGAGGCATGAGGGAATCCCCTATACAATAATAATAATAATAATAATCAATCATGGGAGTTAACTCGAGTAGGGAAAATTATAAAGTGTACTGATTCTAGTATCACGTGGGATGATGATGATGATGATGGACCTAACTGGCCACACCTAGGGCTGACCCTGCAACAGATACGGCAAAATATGAGAACACTTGATGGAGTTGAATACTTGGCCGTGAAAGCCAATAACCCATGTTATTCAAATCTGGGCACTGACAGCGTATAGTTTTCCCCGGTTTTTTCAACACTCCCTCCAGGGAAATTCAGGAATAGTGCCTTACGTCAAGTCCCTGGGCCCATACCCCATCCCTGTCCCTAATTCAATTAAATACATCTCTACAGTCGTCACAGGAATACAGGTTATCAGATAAGATCATCACACACCCAACTACACGGGATGGATGACCACGATGTCCCAAACCCCTCAAATCAATTATCAAAAACAACAATATTGAAGGACGAGGATAAATAATACATAGAAATGTAAATTTTAATTATATGAAAATAAAATTCGATATTTTTATTTTCAGCTTCCATGCCACAAGGAATGAATAAACTTACTTTCCAACATAAACATTCAGTAAGAGAATATCTAAGTGGTTTGAGAGCTTCCAAACTGCTCAGTTTGTCCCATAGCCTTCCTGAAACGGTTAGAAAGTTGGCGTAGTACTGTTAGGAATCGCCGTCCCCAAATGGAATACGAACACAGGTATCGGACGGTTCACCAAGAAAAAGGTTTCTGCATTGGAATATTTAGTCCGCACAACCTTCATCACTTAAGCATGTGGTACTTGTTCAAGCGACACACGCACCAAGCCTTGGACCACTTTAATATTAAAACCCCATCGACTTGCACATTTCTGGCGCATCCTCCCGGGACCTCCTCGGCCATGTTGACAATGCACAACCCTCTAGCACATAGATCGCAGCGGAAGCAATAAGAAGACAGGCCGGAAACAAGGAACAAATTGCCGCATTTTGATCGGATGAGCTAGAGTTTTCAGCTGGAAACAAGGCTCTAAGTCTTTATAATCCTAGTTGAATAACAACAACAACAGCAAAAACAACAACAACGACACAACGCGTCCCTTTTATGGGCTCGATACATTTTAATAATCAGCATTACCATGTATTCTGTTAGTGAAGAATAGATGAGATGCCTAAAGAGTACATTGTTGTTGTTGTTTCATTTAAAGTGCTTGGCCAACGCGATCATTTAGCTCCGTGAGTGGAATTTCGTCTGAAAACCTATTTTATTGTGATGGCTGTATTAGTATATGTATTTGTCATTCACATGAGGATTGGGAAGGATGAGGCCGTTGCTTTAAGTTAGGAACCATTCCGGCATTTTTCTGGAGTAGATGTGGGAAACCACGGAAAACGTTATCCAGGATGGCTAAAAGCCTTCATGGTTGCCCTTTCATTATGGATTGTCGCCTTGGCACCGATCAGCAGGATGTTTTTAGCTGCTATATTTATAAATAATATGGCAGTGTAGGCAACATCAACGAAGCAAGCAAGCAAGCTTGTAGTTTAACGTGACCGTTAATCTCGAGATCATGAGCCACGGGACCTCCTTTTTACGTGGAATCCGAACCACAGGACATGGCATTTCATTTTGAAAATCTCACATGCTATGACCGGGAATCGAACCTGGACCGCCTTGGTGAGAGGCATACAGCTAGACCGCTGAGCCACCACGCCCCCCAACATCAACGAACCATACATTTATTTGATGGTAATGTGGACGCCGAAGGCCATCGCTGTCGGGGATGGACCAATAACTCCGCCGTGGCCTTGGGTTAAGAACAATCCCGGCATTTGGCTGTTGTAGAAATGGGAAACCACGGAAAACCACCTCTTGGCAGAGCAGCAAATCGAACCCAAACCTTCGGGGCCAGCCAAGAATGCTAGTCGCTATACCACGAAGTGTTCTAAAATTAAATACATTGGTCTCATTTGTGCCACAAAATCTATTTCACTGCCCAGACTGGGTTATCGCATACATCAATCTGACAGTCAGTCGACACTCTACATGCTCTCTCTCTCTGATTTAATTTCATAATGTGCGTGTAATACATTTCAACTAATTAGGAGACAATTCAGAACAGAAAGCGAACCAAGTATAGTTACAGAAACCTGCTTGTTTTTAACGATGTAATTGGCAGTGATTATTGAGCGATTATCGGACTAACTTCTATTTGCACGAACAGTAGTTGATTCCTTGGTTTCAGCACAGACGCCATTTTACATAAATAAATCGCGATAATCAAAGACGAAGTGCACCAGTTGATCATAGCGGTGAGACCTGTAATTCAAATAATGTCACGGGCGTGATTGTTTTTTTAACGTGGAATCCCATCTACAGGATGTGACATTTCACATCATAATAAAATCTCACATACATTGACTGGAAATCAAGCCCGGTCTATCTTGGCGAGAAGCAAACAGCGCGACCACTGTGCCATCACCTCCACCACCTGCTGTGGCTCTTGCCAATTATGTACTGGCACGTTGAAGATTTCTATTCAGGCCAAAATCTCAGTACTGAACCCTTCAGAAAAGCAGTGTTTATATGCAAGAATCTTGATCAAGGGGTCGCGCTCAGTTCCTAGTGTGATGTTTACGTTCGCCAAACAACATGCTCTACTGAGGTAAGGGTCATAGGATTAAAACTATCATTAAGAAAGAAAGGTGACAAGATGTAAAATAATAACATGATTTAATGACTAATAGTGCATAAAACGAATATAAACAACAATAATAAAAAAATCCTCCCTGAATTTTTCCCCTGACAGGAATATCTATCAATGCTGAGGAGTCAGACGGATCTCCCCCTTATAAAAATGTGGATCCTAGTTCCACTAACTTGCATTTGGATTTTATGTACGCGTAATGACTAACTGCGAGGAATGAGTACTTTGGATGACTGTTCGTTTACAACGGGTTAACAGCCATGATGCTTACGAACAATCATCTCGTAAATCAACGTTTACGGATATGGAACATGACACTAATAAAAACCCTTAAAAAATGTAATGCTGACACACACACTAAAATCTACTATTTACAGGAATCTCTCTCGAGACCCTCATTTAGCGCGATGACGCACTGGACAAAATGAGCTGCCAACACCGGCCAATTGCTCAATCCACAAACAAGGAAATACAGCATCGCACTTGACTTCGCGGGTCACTGATATGGAATATAAACATGGACTAAACCAATAACAACAAAAGCCTGACCGGCTAAGAATACTTTATATGAACAAAACTGCATGTTAAGGTAACGCTTCGGAGATTATCGTGATTCGTAGGCAACTCCCATTTATTTAAACAATTTTACCATTGATCAGTTCTTAATGTTGTATTTCAAGTAATTACGGAGCCACACGAGCGCTCCTCACTAATGACCTCGCTAGCAACCTTCAGTCCGTCTTGTGAAACAGCTCCCCTCTCCTCAATACCTGTCATTGTCCCAACTCCAGTGTGTAAAAATAACTGACCAGCTGTGCCATTATCTCAAGGAATCAACAGCAACACAATCTCAACCACCTCAACATATGGTCAGACATTAATCAAAATATCCACAATTGCCCTCGCAAGGTAACAATATGGACCTGGCACCAAGCTGACAGAAATCAGTCTATGCTGAAATTCCCGCTTGTAATGACCACAAAATACACACACACACACTTCTGGGAATGACATGACGTTTTTCACACAGATCGGCTGAATAGATGCTCACAAACTATTTAAAAAAAAATATTAAAACCTACGATAGAGCTGACTGCTCTTCGTCACAAATCACATTGCTCCAAAGGCAATAATCTCACTGAATCTGATCAATAATAAACCTTAAAAATATTCATTGCCCTCCATTCTATTGTTTATTATATTACTTCAGTCCTACTTCTGAAACACAACATATCTCCGAGAGACGATTTTTAACCGCATTGCGTAACATATGCAAACACGGTCGTCCACATAGCTACGTTAGTTAAAACAACAAACAAAAGAACCTTCCACTAATAACATATATGCGAGCTGCTTCCATGCAAAAGGTGTGTCAGACCAAAACTAAATATACTACGTTAATCACACAAGCAAATTATTTACAAAACAAAATATGTCCCATATACCATAAGTTAATTTATCTTATAATAAGAATATTATTCAGTACTCATCCTCGGCCAGTCACCCGTCAAAGGACATCCACTGCCATCTCCCAACTGAATGCTTCTTAGCTCATCTCAGCCATCTGGACGGAGTGTTGATAGTTCCAGACTTCCTTCAGGATAAGCGATGTCATCTCTCGTGCTGATTCAAAAAGTTAGATTATTATACACTTGATATCTGACTACTAAATTCGCCGTTTCAGGTACTACTTTCCCCGGAACTGTCTGTTGGCGAATTATCGAAGATACTGCCCTTACAAAATATAGTACTGTGACTATCTATCACTGAATTTAACACATTTATAATAATTTCTGTGTCCACTGACACATAAAATATAATAACTTACGTCCTCTGACGAGCAAAAGTAATAGCTTCCGTCCTCAGACGAACAAATGTAATAAGCAATGTCTTGGCTCTTCACGCCACTTATAAATGAACCGGCCCTAGGTATTGATAGTGGGGGAAATTATATAAAAATTTCTCAAAATAATAGTGGTACAGGAATGAAATAAATATCACTGAACTCGAAAAATAGCGCAGGTCAAGAATATACCCATTAATCCTAGAATCGATCGTAGAGATGTTGTCTAGGCGATCTCCCGCGTTAATGCTAGTCATCGCGTCCCCAAGCTAGACTTGCCGCGCTGGTAAGCATTCTTCTCTCATTGGTTCCACATTTTCTGTAACTTGGCGGTTTTTACCAGACCTTGGCTTCGTAGGAGTGTCTATTATTTTCATCAGCCACTCACGTTACTGCATCATATTTTTTCTAGGCGCGAATATTACAATGAACATACCATGAGCGTGTCTCACTGCGCGTCGCTTCTATTTTGAGGTGGCCACCACCTGTCCTTCTGAATCATTGCTAGGTCTTTCTTTTCACAATCCTAAGTATTTAGCCTTTTGTCAAACTGCTGCAGGTATGTCCCCATTGTCTCCAACCAATGCTTGAAATTTCCTCATCTCCGTCTGGCTATTTTCATGATGCTGGTGGAAATATTTATTAATTGAAGAAATAAAACATCGAATCATTTATCCATCAGAGGGTAAAGGGTTCACAACTCCCCCACTCACAAAATTTCGAACTTCGGAGAAAGTCGATAATTTTAAAAAGATTTCCGTAGGCCAATTTGTTTTATTTCAGAATCACCCCTTTTCTATTACTTGGACTAGCCGCTCCTGTCTTGAATGGCATTTACTCGTCTCATTTCCTGCTTGGACCTCGCCCCTCCAACTGCTTGCATGACGCGCTGGTGCCTTAGGCAACACTCTGCTCGTCTCGTTAATGTTTGTCAACACCAATTCCACTTCCTTCTTCACGTGCCTTACTCAACTGCTCCCCGTTCACTTGGTTGATATAGGACGTCCAAAATATTTAAACTGCATCATTATTTCGGCGCTCTCATGGTTCACTTCTTCGATACTTTTTTAGGATGGCAGCGTTGTAGACCGACATTGTTCTTGTGCTCAACTCTTTCACTCTGTAAGCATTATTTCCAAGGTTTCTTACAATAGAATAGGGTCCTATGAACTTTTCGCAGAATTTGCTGAAGATCTTCTTCTCTGGATCCGATGTAGCGGGTCGTTTCACCAAAACGAGCTGGTTGATTTCTAGATCACTGTGAAACCTCTTATTTCTCACTCGCCGTAATCTGCGGTCTGCTTGTTTTCTCATGTAGGCTCTCGTTCTCTCAATTCGCAGGTCAGGTGCTATCATGGGATCTTGTGGGCAGTTAATGATGCTTTTCCACGTTCTCACTGGATACTCGTTTTTGTGTAAGACCATAGGGATCTGTCCTGTTGACTCGTGCCTGGTAGAATTCATGCATGTCTCTACATCCTTAATTTTATCCACCCATTTGTGATGTTCATTTGGAATGATGATTCTCAAGTATGATGTTACACATTTTATTGCTCTCTCACTTGGATTAGCTTGGGCATATCGGATACTGCTTAAAACGTGTTTTATACCCATGTCTTCCATACCTTTCTTGAATTCGGCGCTTGTGAAATAACTGCCATGATCTGACAATATAAATTCTGGTTTTCCAAGGATTGGAATAACTCTATTTCGAATACGACTGAGTACTTGTTTCGATGTAGTTTTCTGAATGGGGCATAATGCGACAAACTTAGAAAATACATCAATGCACACTAGCAAGTGACGGCAACTTCGCCTTCCCTTCGGAATTGGACCGAAACAGTCTAGGGCCAGTAGCTCGCATGGTTTCTGAGGTAGCAATGGTCTAGGATACTGCCTCATTAAATAGTTATTGGGCTTTGTCCTCTGACACGGATCACAAGTCGTTATGACGTCACATATAGTTGTTCTCATACGTGGCCATGTAAATGTCTCCCCTGTTGTCGCTTCACATTTATCTACTCCGACGTGTCCGTAACTTTCGTGAGTATGCCATGTCAGTCCTCGCTGTAAGGATGCAGGTACTAATATGCGTAACTTGGTGTGGTCATTATCTACCCATTTGTGCAGCAAATTGTTGACATAAACATATCTTCCTTCTTTGGCTTTCGCTTCTCGAAATGCAGGTGTTCCTGTAGGTAGTTGCTTTCTGAAGTATTGAATTAATAGCATCATCCATGGTTCCGCTTCCTGTTCTCGCTGTATCTCCCGTAACCCCTCCAAGAATTCCCGGTCCTTCGGTGTTAACTCCAAGTGTTGCACCATCGCTGTTTCTTCATTATCAGGCTCTGGGTTCCTGCTGAGTGCATCCGGAATCACGTTCATCTTCCCTGGACAGTGTTCAATCTCAATGCTAAACTGCTGAATATATATAGACCAACGTGTCACACGTTCGCTTGCCATCGACGTCTTAAACAAGAATGTTAATGCCTTGTGATCAGTCCTGACAACAATGGGGTAGCCATAAATTATTCTTTTCCATTGTTGAAGCGCATGAAGTATGGCCAACAATTCTAGTTCCGTTACAGTATAATTGTGCTCGTGCTTACGCAATTTTCGGCTGACAAATGCCAAATATGTTTTATGTTGCAGGTTAGCTGGATCTTCTTGATAGAGCATAGCATCTATACCAATTAGTGAAGCATCCGCTTGGATTATAAATTTGTGCTTGAAATATGGGTATCCTAACTTAATGCAGTTTTCCAATAGCTGTTTTGTTGCTTGGAACGCCTTCTCACACTCCGCATTCCGTAACCATTTATTATTCTTCTTTAGCATTTCCAGCATTGGAGCTGCAGTCTCCGTGTAACCTGGGCAGTTTTCCTTAAAGAATCCCGTTACGCCTAAGAAAGCCCGAATGTGCTTGACTCTCGTTGGTGTAGGGAAATTCTTTATCGCTTCGATCTTAGCTGGATTTGGCTTCACTCCCTCCTTGTCAATGATGTGACCCAAATATAAGATCTCGCTCTTGAAGAAATGCGATTTCTTCAGGTTTACTTTGAAATTTGATGCATTCAGGTTGCCTATTACTTTATCTAAATTTTCCATGTGAGTTTCAATGTTGTCGGATGCCAGCAGAATGTCATCAATGTAGCGTACCGTCATCTCCTTAACTTCCTCGGTTAGATTCCGGTCCAGGGCTCGGATTAAAGCACAGCCCGCTGTTTTGACTCCAAAGGGCATTCGGACGAAGCAAAACGTTTGGTTATCGAATAAGAAGCCAGTTAGAAGCTGTGACTTCTCATCCAATTCAATATGGTGGAACGAGCTCGTCAGGTCAACTGATGAATAAATGCTTTTGTTTTTAAAGCCTTTTAATACGTCTCTGATAATTGGCGCTCTGTCATACTCAGGAAAAATGAGTCTCATGTTGAGATTTCTGGCATCTAAACAAAGTCTAATAGATCCATTTGGTTTTGTGACTGCCAAAATCGCATTTAGATAAGGTGTAGGTGTCTTCCTTATCACTCCAGCTTGTAACTTCTCATCTATAATGACCTTAACTTGACCGCGATATTTTTCAGGAATTGGGTACAACCTACTTTTGAATGGTGACCAATCCTCGACTTGTATTGAATATTTGAAATTTAATATTTTCCCAGGTACTGTATCAAATACTGTTTTGTGCTTCCTTAAAATCTCTTCCAATTGTTTTCTGTGTTCACCCCCAAGTTGAATGTCATTGAGCCGCTCCTGTAGTAACTCTTCAAATTGTGCATCACTGTCGTCTCCTTCCGTTAATAAAGACCATATCTCCTGGGATTCACTCTCCTCATCTAGTTCCACAACAGCTCCTTCTATGATGTTATCTTCTGCCTTTCGTATCTCCTCTTCCGTCTCTTCCGATATTGCTTCCAATGCCCAAGAATTTACATCTCTTCCGGTGGTGATTTCATCCATATGCATTCCCACGTTCTTCAGCTGATCACACTCTCTAAAACTGACTGTATTCTTGTGCAAATCTATCACTGCTTGATAGTCACAAATGAAATTTGCACCAAGAATTATATTGAAATTCATCTTTGCCATGATAATGAATGTTTGCCCAAAAGTGTGTTCCAATATGTTCAGCTCTAAGTATGCCTGACGTTTACAAGTGACGGTGTGTTCAGGAATAACACCCCTCACTTTGAGCTGTGGTACGGGAATTACAGGAATATTCTGACTCCGTCCCAACTCTCGAACCAAGGCCTCCGATACCAGACTGATCTGCGACCCCGTATCCAATAAACATCTTATATTAATTCCACCAATCCTTGCGTAAATAATGGGTAACTGCCTAATTTCATCGTTCCGTGGTTTCACCGTCTCCTCCAGGCAGTCCTCTGGCAAAGCAATCCATTCTTGTATGTTCGCTACTATCCATCCATCTTCAACTTCCGACTGTTGCGTTTGTAGACTGTCTTCTTTATCCAAATTTAGCATTTTTTAAGCTCCGGTGCGACTCCCATCATCCTTTTGTCGCCCATGACCTTGATATTCCTCTTGTCTCAGTAGACTTCCGGCTTCCTCAGTATGTGTGTCTGGATTCTTCATGTTCCCAATGGCCTTTTCCCATCTTCCTCGCTCTCCACCTTGACTAGCGTGTAATTCCTCTAGGTAATTTTGTGATTGAGCGTGCCTATCATCCCAGTCATTTCGATAATTACGTGGCTCTCCTTGATTTTGATCTCTCCTTCCTTTCCATCTTTGATTAGCATGGTAATCACCGTATCTTCCATAAGGCCTTTCATTTCTTCGATTTTCACGCCATTGCTGATATCCTCTCTGTTGATATCTATTGTTGCCTTGATATGACCTATTGTTGTAGTTATTCTCGTTACGCTGGTATGGTCTGTTTTCTCCTTCTTCCTGGTTTCGCCTAGGTGTGGAGGTGCTTGTATTAGTACCCTGCGTTTTAGTGTTTGCCTGTTTAGGTTTTATGACCTCTGTCGTATTGACTAACTCCAGCTGTCTTCCTCCTCTATAATGATTATGAGATGTAGTCTCATCTATCTGGCGTAATATCTGCTCTGCATGTATGGCCGTGCTAACATTCGCTGCGACTAGTACTTGCTGCACGTTGACTGGTAATTGCCGCGCTATTGTCATCACCAGATCCGCTTCATTTAAAGGGTAATCAAGGTCGCGAAATTTTAGCATTTGCATGTTAAAGAAATCTGAGTATTTCGTTTGCTGGGTAGTTTGGTATTTTCTAGAGTAAAGCTCCATCCTTAGACTCTGTTGTATCGCTGGCGACCAGTACTTGCGCAGAAACGCTAATTTGAAATCTGACATAGTTCCAAATGTATATTTGAAGCTTAAAAACCATGTAAGGACATTTCCTGATAAAAATCTCTCCATCATCCTCAATCTACGTGCTTCAGGTACCTCAGTGTCATTGTAATGGTCTTCAATTTCTTTAATAAATGCTTTAGGTGTCACCCCTGAATTCTCCGTGTATTTCTGCGGTTTATAATCGTTCGAGCGAATTACTTGGATAAGTTGTGTGGGCTGATGACCGTCTTGTGGCGTGGAACTCCTTTCGCTATTTTTGTGAAACCCTTCCGTGTTTGCTGTTAATGGGCTCTCTGTCTGAGCTTGACTCCCTGCTGTGCTTTCCTCCCCGGGGCTATTTGAGTCGTCCTGCCTATCTCTCATTGTTCCTGTTTTAAATATCGAGGATTTTTCTAATGACCTCAGTTCGGCTTTAATGATCCTGTCTGTTTGCTCTTTAAGTTTACTCTTAATTTCTTGCTCTAATGCTTGAATACGAGTATGATTTTCGCCTACTGTCTTAAGGATGGTTGATCTTTCCTCTTTAGAATCGATATTCATTTTCCGCCAATCTTTCCTTATCTGCTCCTTAATTGTGCTTACTTTTTCCTCAATCTGGCTTTTGGTGTCATCCTGATTGCTTTCTATCTGGCTCAACCTTTCGTCGATGGTATTCTTTAATTGACTCTGATCCGCTTCTAGGCTTTTCCATTGCTCCGCTGATTTTATTTCGAGACGATCCATATCTTTAATTATGCCGGATATATTTTCATCTACTGCTGATAATTGTTGTTGAATGACTTTGCCGCTCTTTTCCATTTCCATAAATAGTCCTTCTAACTTATCCTGAGCTATCTTGACCTCGCTTGTATTCATAGTGCACGCTAGTTCAATTTGCTCTAATTTAGCTAACACCGTTTCATCCAGAATGCTAAGTTTTTGATCAAAAATACTTTCCATTTTCTTAATCTGATCTAATTGTTTTTCATTATTTTCACTAACATCTAGGGCCAGCAATACCATCTGTTGATTAGTGTGATCCTTCATCTCTGCGGTTAACGTCTCTAACTGTGAATTTATAGTGTCATTGATTTAATTTTTTAGTAATCTAGCTTGTTCCGCCTGATATTCATTTTGTTCAATCCTACTGTTATTTAATTGTGTCCGCAATGATTCACTTTGTTCGGATAATTTGTTTATAGACTCACTTTGTTCTAACATAGTATTGTTTATTGCTTCACTTTGTTCGGCTAGTTTAGTTTTTAGCGATTCACTCTGTTCAGACAATTTGTTTATAGACTGACTTTGTTCTAACAAACTACTGTTTATTTGTTCAGTTAATTTTGTGTTTAGTGATTCACTTTGTTCTGATAATTTAGCGTTTAATGATTCACTTTGTTTCGCCAATTTAGTGTCCAACAATTCCTGTGTTCTCCTAGCCGCGCTCTCAATGATTTCTTGAATCTGTTCCACCGTTGCCATCTTATACACTTTATATGAGACATAAGGGAAATGGCATAAAGCAATGCCCTTTGACACACACATACAATCCAATGCACATTTAATGTCTTTACCCAACTCAGTTCATTTATTTTTACATTTAATCCCACTAATCGATTGCATCTCTGAGTGGTTCTAATTTTACTCATTTTAATTTAAACCCAAACACATATTTAGTCATTAAATTGTCATCCTGATCTGATATTAACACTGACTAATTAACAAAGTATTAATTGTCATTTAAGGCTACCAGCCTCCTAACATTTTCATGAGTTTGATTTTCTTAACAAATCTAGTTTTAACTTTAATCATTGGGCGCCCGGTATCACGTATATTAATTTATTTTAATTCAATAGACAAACACGTGAACCGTATTTTACATTGCAAACTCCTGATTTTAATTTATATTTCACACATTTGGCGGTATCACCTTCGCCTCAATTACTTTTAATAAAATATCACTTTCCGGTGATAAAAATACTGTCATATCTGCCTGCACTTGCGGCATGTCAGTTTTACTCAAATACGCCACTTAAATGTGTTCCAGCAGCGAACCAGCAACCAAAATTACACCTTCATTGTTGCGTCAGTTTGAAAACCCAACTACGCTTACATTGACATGTGCAAAATCTTTGCCGTTACACCACAGTGAACCGCCCCACGCTTGGCCGCGCCAGTTTATTCTCCTATGAACCCTTCAGAAAAGCAGTGTTTATATGCAAGAATCTTGATCAAGGGGTCGCGCTCAGTTCCTAGTGTGATGTTTACGTTCGCCAAACAACATACTCTACTGAGGTAAGGGTCATAGGATTAAAACTATCATTAAGAAAGAAAGGTGACAATATGTAAAATAATAACATGATTTAATGACTAATAGTGCATAAAACGAATATAAACAACAATAATAAAAAAATCCTCCCTGAATTTTTCCCCTGACAGGAATATCTATCAATGCTGAGGAGTCAGACGGATCTCCCCCTTATAAAAATGTGGATCCTAGTTCCACTAACTTGCATTTGGATTTTATGTACGCGTAATGACTAACTACGAGGAATGAGTACTTTGGATGACTGTTCGTTTACAACGGGTTAACAGCCACGATGCTTACGAACAATCATCTCGTAAATCAACGTTTACGGATATGGAACATGACACTAATAAAAACCCTTAAAAAATGTAATGCTGACACACACACTAAAATCTACTATTTACAGGAATCTCTCTCGAGACCCTCATTTAGCGCGATGACGCACTGGACAAAATGAGCTGCCAACACCGGCCAATTGCTCAATCCACAAACAAGGAAATACAGCATCGCACTTGACTTCGCGGGTCACTGATATGGAATATAAACATGGACTAAACCAATAACAACAAAAGCCTGACCGGCTAAGATTACTTTATGTGAACAAAACTGCATGTTAAGGTAACGCTTCGGAGATTATCGTGATTTGTAGGCAACTCCCATTTATTTAAACAATTTTACCATTGATCAGTTCTTAATGTTGTATTTCAAGTAATTACGGAGCCACACGAGCGCTCCTCACTAATGACCTCGCTAGCAACCTTCAGTCCGTCTTGTGAAACAGCTCCCCTCTCCTCAATACCTGTCATTGTCCCAACTCCAGTGTGTAAAAATAACTGACCAGCTGTGCCGTTATCTCAAGGAATCAACAGCAACAAAATCTCAACCATCTCAACATATGGTCAGACATTAATCAAAATATCCACAATTGCCTTCGCAAGGTAACAATATGGACCTGGCACCAAGCTGACAGAAATCAGTCTACGCTGAAATTCCCGCTTGTAATGACCACAAAATACACACACACACACTTCTGGGAATGACATGACGTTTTTCACACAGATCGGCTGAATAGATGCTCACAAACTATTTAAAAAAATATTAAAACCTACGATAGAGCTGACTGCTCTTCGTCACAAATCACATTGCTCCAAAGGCAATAATCTCACTGAATCTGATCAATAATAAACCTTAAAAATATTCATTACCCTCCATTCTATTGTATATTATATTACTTCAGTCCTACTTCTGAAACACAACATATCTCCGAGAGACGTTTTTTAACCGCATTGCGTAACATATGCAAACACGGTCGTCCACATAGCTACGTTAGTTAAAACAACAAACAAAAGAACCTTCCACTAATAACATATATGCGAGCTGCTTCCATGCAAAAGGTGTGTCAGACCAAAACTAAATATACTACGTTAATCACACAAGCAAATTATTTACAAAACAAAATATGTGCCATATACCATAAGTTAATTTATCTTAAAATAAGAATATTATTCAGTACTCATCCTCGGCCAGTCACCCGTCAAAGGACATCCACTGCCATCTCCCAACTGAATGCTTCTTAGCTCATCTCAGCCATCTGGACGGAGTGTTGATAGTTCCAGACTTCCTTCAGGATAAGCGATGTCATCTCTCGTGCTGATTCAAAAAGTTAGATTATTATACACTTGATATCTGACTACTAAATTCGCCGTTTCAGGTCCTATTTTCCCCGGAACTGTCTGTTGGCGAATTATCGAAGATACTGCCCCTACAAAATATAGTACTGTGACTATCTATCACTGAATTTAACACATTTATAATAATTTCTGTGTCCACTGACACATAAAATATAATAACTTACGTCCTCTGACGAGCAAAAGTAATAGCTTCCGTCCTCAGACGAACAAATGTAATAAGCAATGTCTTGGCTCTTCACGCCACTTATAAATGAACCGGCCCTAGGTATTGATAGTGGGGGAAATTATATAAAACTTTCTCAAAATAATAGTGGTACAGGAATGAAATAAATATCACTGAACTCGAAAAACAGCGCAGGTCAAGAATATGCCCATTAATCCTAGAATCGATCGTAGAGATGTTGTCTAGGCGATCTCCCGCGTTAATGCTAGTCATCGCGTCCCCAAGCTAGACTTGCCGCGCTGGTAAGCATTCTTCTCTCATTGGTTCCACATTTTCTGTAACTTGGCGGTTTTTACCAGACCTTGGCTTCGTAGGAGTGTCTATTATTTTCATCAGCCACTCACGTTACTGCATCATATTTTTTCTAGGCGCGAATATTACAATGAACATACCATGAGCGTGTCTCACTGCGCGTCGCTTCTATTTTGAGGTGGCCACCACCTGTCCTTCTGAATCATTGCTAGGTCTTTCTTTTCACAATCCTAAGTATTTAGCCTTTTGTCAAACTGCTGCAGGTATGTCCCCATTGTCTCCAACCAATGTTTGAAATTTCCTCATCTCCGTCTGGCTATTTTCATGATGCTGGTGGAAATATTTATTAATTGAAGAAATAAAACATCGAATCATTTATCCATCAGAGGGTAAAGGGTTCAGTACATAGCGTCTTTAAAGCAACGGTGGTTCAAAGGGACCTATAACATTATAGTAATAATAATAATAGTGATAAAGAAAGCCAAGGGAGCTTGGTTCTTTGAGGTGGACAAAGATTTGCAAGAAGTGAGAATTACAAGCAAAGATATCTGGGAACGTGCTTCCCTTAAGCAAAAAATTAACAACACACCGATGTTTCCAAGAAAAGCCTAAGCTTCTAACAGGCAAAAGTGGAATGAGGAAAGGAAGCAACAGCATCGAAAACTAATACGCAAGTACTGGCAGGATGTTAAAGCTCGATGCAGCAAGAAGCAGTTGAAATGACGTGGTCTTTGATGGCCGAATCGGAAGAATCAACAACAACAACAACAACAAAACAACCCCTGGCACTATACAGCCCATAAAGGGCCTAGGCCGACCAAGCGATCGCTGCGCAGTCATTTGCCTGCAGATATTTGGGTGACGCATGATCAGCGCATCGGGTCCCATCGACCGTTAATCTTGGTTTTCGTGATCGGGGCGCTTCCTCACTGTCCTCACGAGGCTGAGTGCACCCCGTTCCAACCCTCACGTCAGTTTCTAAAATCCCTGACGGAGCCGGGAATCGAACCCGGGGCCTCCGGATGAGAGGCAGGCACACTACCCCAACACCACGGGGCCTGCGAAGAATAAGAATAGTGACACTAATAATGATAATACTGGTATTTATTTTAGTCTAATTCTAGAAAACTGGGAATGTGGCTAGGACCCAGGTCTACCCGCAGACCGCACACACACAAATGCAGGAGATTAGGACCGACCGTATTTCCAACCCGTGACTCACCTATTTATGTACTTGGCCAATCAAATCCTAATGTTAATTGATTTGTTAAAATATTGTAAAGTGATTTGAATATTTTAAATATATACATCGTTACAAGAAAACTGATACCATACAATGTATAATTTACATATGAGTCATACTAGCCAGCATATAATTTGTTAACAATTTTTTTTTGTGGTCCAATGAAGTAATCTCTGCATAGTATAAAACAAAATCCCCGATTCTTGGATGTAACGGGTAATCTCGAGAACCACTGGATGGATTTTGATGCGGTTTTCATCATTCTGTAAAGGATATCTCGAGGAAGGTTTCTGTAGAAAATAATTTATTTATGACCAAAGGAAGCCAAGCAGTAACGATTTCAGTGAAACAGTCGAAAAAAGAACCTGGCGTCCATGCGCTTTTTAGCTTACGCTGGGCAAACAGTTAAAAATATCAATATACTATGAGTGTAAGAATTGTTCACCGTGAAAAATTCTACAAATACGTCTGCGAGAGCATATCTCTATCTTCAATACATCGCCCACTATAAGTGTTTTTATATTGAACTGAAGGTGGATTTGTGTTTCATGCACCTCGCCATTCTTAAATTACGTGTGGCAAGAATACGTTGTACATGCGTCTCCATGATAATATAATTAATAGTCCAGTCATGCCGAGACGTAAAATGGATATAGTTCGAAGTTTATTGCCATCGAAAAAATGTGCTTATCACGTAACGCATTCATAACTGTTCCCGGGTGAAGCTGGGGCGGGTTGCTAGTTTATTTATCAAACGAAGTCCACTAGGTGGATAATGCGGTATAAGTACGGGCAGTCCTAATCCCCTGCGCGTGTGTATATGTGGTCTGCGGGTTTGAGTGGTCCTTAAACTAGGCCCCAGACACATTCCTAGCTTGCTAGCATTATAGTCGTTGTAATAATCTACACTGAAGAAAATGGAAATGGCAACACCCAGAAGGAGTGGTGCTACATTGCTGCAATTGAACATGCAGGACGAGTGTTCGGTTGTGATTCGATGATTTTACTTTCAGGTCCCTGTGACAGCAAGTTTGGACAACAATCAATACAGGATGTGCCCACCACGAGCTGCAATACATTAATGAATTCTCGAGGCATGGAGTCAATAAGGCCCTGGATGGCTTCCTGAGGAATTGTGGCCCATGCTTGCTGCACTGCACGGGACAGTTGTTCCAGAGTTGTGGGTGGCTGAGGACGGTTGGCCAGTTGTCGACCCATCATGTCCCACACATGCTCAATAGTACTGAGGCCCGGGGATCTGGCGGGCCATTCTAAGGTTGTGATGTCGTGGAGAGCTTCTCTGGAGATGCGTGCAGTGTGAACCCGGGCATTGTCCTGCTGAAACAACCCATTAGCAATGTTCGCCATCATAGGGACAACCACTGGATTGAGTACCCTATCAACGTACTGTCGAGCATTCACAGTGCCCTCAACAAGCACTCATTGTGATTTCATATTAAAGCCAATAGCTCCCCAGACCATAATGCTTGGTGTTGGCCCTGTGTGCCTCTCGACAATAAGGTCTGGGCGGCCCCTCTCTCCGGTACGTCGGCGCATTCGATTCCGGCGATCACTGCGGGCAAGACAGAAGCGCGATTCATCACTAAAGACGAGCCTATGCCATTCGTCGACCCACGTCGATCGTTCTCGACACCAGGCCAGCCTTACACGTCGCTGTTATGGGGTCAATGGAACACCTTCTGCAGGGACACGGGATCGTAAGCCAGCTGCACGCAGGTGATTACCAACTGTTTGTTGTGTAACGTGGGGTGCCACAGCTGCTCGAATTTGCGCTGCTGTTGCATGGGGTTTCATCCAGGCCATCCGAATGATGCGGCGATCCTCTCTCACAGTTGTCTGTCGCACTGGGCCTGAGCCTGGTCTACGAGTGTGGGTACCTTCATTTGACCACAGCTGCCATACACGTTGTACCGTAGATGCCTGTCCGCCAACACGTGCAGCGACAGTCCTTAGCGATAATCCAGCCTCACACAGCCCAATTATCCGAGCCCTCTCAAACGGCGACAGTTGTTGATAGCGTGCTCTTCTCTGTCGTCGAGGCATGTTTGACGGGGAACACTTCACTGCACAAACTGCAAGTCAACTACGCTACACCAGAGTCCGTATACTGGAGTTGATTCCTCCGCGACCAATCACGTGGGGAGACCTGTAGCAACAATCCAATGGGCCTGAAACTTTGATCGTTTACATACCTACATGGCATCGTTCCATACCTTGAAATTCAACACAAACGACCAATGCCTTCATGGTGTTTCAATTTACATATTTTTCAGTGTACATCCCCTCCCCTAAAATTTCAAGTTTTCTTAGCACACCCCTTCGAATTGTTTGTGCATAAAACTGTAATTGTACCCTCCAGCGTAGCCATGTGCGTTAATCTCACACCACGCCGGGATAGGGAGCTCAAATATTGAGTTTTCTCCCGTGTTTTTCCACACTCCCTCCAGGAAAATGTTGGGGTACTACCTTATATCAAGCCCCGGAGTACCAACCCTTACCCTAATAATTACAGATGTTCACAGTAAGTTACTTGAGCCTCACACCGACTCAAGTAATGGGGTTGATGACCAAGATGATCCTAGCCCCTTAAACAAATCAACAACTGCAAACTCTGATAGTTGTGATATGTGGAATATAGGCTACTGTGTAACGTCTTCATGTCAGTGGTGAAGTGCTATTTTGAAGGGGCAGCTTATCACGGCCATGTCCTGTGGTTCGGATTCCACGTAAAAAGGAGGTCCCGTGGCTCATAATCACAAGATTCACGGTCACGTAAAACTACAATCTTCCTTTTTTTATTAGCAGATAGCATCATACGAGGAAACAGAGCATGGTGGGCGATAAGTGAGGTCTGGCCGCACTGAACTACAGTGCTTAGTGGTTTACTCTCGTTGGGTCTGCGTTGTAATCCACGCTCTTTCGACCGCAATACGGTCAGGTTCTTTCCATTTATGCATAAACAAGCACGCTGAAGCGGAGGTCATTCTGTTCGAACGAGAGCCAATTAATTCGTGACTCTCATTAGCAACAAAGACGGATCAATTTTACAGGATTTACAAGGAGAGAAGAGGGAATATGCAGGCACTTCATACTAATGAATTGTAAACTAAATTTATATGGTCTTACCTTATACATTTTACAGCCTGGCAAATCCGTGTGTACATTCTCAATAGTAATAATATAATCATAATAATAATAATAATAATAATAATAATAATAATAATAATAATATAATAATAGACTAATAACTAACTTGGCCCGATTAAAGACAACGGTGAATATAGACGACGGCATAACTATGAGGTGTATATTCATGTCCAGAAGATCTCTGATGTAATGAGGAAAAGGAGGATTGCATTTTATGGCCACTTGCTTAGAATGAAACCCACACGATTGACGAACCGGATCTTTAACTATTTTAAAAATAAGAAGACCAAGCCAGTCTGGTTCGAAGAGGTGGAAAGTGACCTGCAAGAGATGGAAATTATCTGTGGGGATATTCAAGAACGCAATCCCCTAAGGAAGAAACTACACGATCATCAAGGTTTTCAAGAAAAACCGAAGTTGAAGACGGGAAAGATGTGGACGGAAGAAAGAAAAGAGCAACACCGGCAACGCACGAAGGAACACTGGGCAAAGATCAAAGCCCAGAGAAGCCAGTTGAAATAACGTGGTCCTTAGTTGGCCGATACGATTAAATAAGCAGAAGAAGAAGACTAATAACTAGCGAACCCAGTTGAAGGATCAAAAACAGAAAATACATTTGTTATCATTTCTAGTTTAAAGAAATTTGGGATAAATTTGAGAGCCAAGGTTTTTAGTCAAATTGGTAAACAAATTATAGACGGAAAAGAAAATACCATTCATCCTAATACACACCCACCTATAATACTATAGCAGACCCATGCGAGAACTCTTTTTGTATGACATTTGTTACGATCGTTTACTTGTATAGCCCAATGTGTATACATTATATACCACCCGCCCGGCTTTACTGTCATGCGGATTCGACGCAACACAGTTCTGGCAGGGGCTATCGTAATTTGTAGGACTACCTGTTTAAACGCACTTTCTATTTATTCGTTACGGCCAACTATGGACCACGTTTGACAGTTTTTACATAATTTGTTGTCTTCACTCTCTGCTAATCTCTCTTCATCCTCTCTCCCGCTTCCTTCTTCTGTTCCTCCGTGTAAGTTCTTCCTTTCCTCACTGACAACTCCTCTGTCTCCTGGAAACCTGTTAACTCCTGAACCAGCCGTCTAAATCACTCTCTGTCCATTATGTCCTCTTCTTTCACTCTCATCCGATCCAAGTCTAATCTCACTTCCCGAAACCATTTCGGCTCCGTCTTCCTCTTCCTGAAGAATTCAAAAATCCTCTTCGTCAATCTGGCACTGTTCATCCCCACCAAGTGTCCATAAAACTGTATTCTCCTTTTTCTCATTAGGGCTACGACTCCTTCTGTCTTCAGGTATAGTTCTTTTTTAGGTTTGAGTCTCCTCTCTCCATCCTTGATATTTGGACCTAGGATTTTTCGGAGCATTTCCCTTTCCCTCTTCCGGATGTGTTGAGGCCACCCTTCCAAATCATGTCTAGTGTTTCTGCTGCATACAGACATTCAGGTCTGACAACAGTATAAGTGTCATAATTTAGACCCTTATTGTTGTACAGTATGTATCCGTTGTAAGTTGGTAAGCCATTTGCATTCTTCTCACTTTATAAACAAATGCATTTCCATTGGCCTTTCAAGAAATTCAATATTCCTTTTTAGCCTATTTTCAATTTTGAAAAAATAGGCTTATGAGATCACCTTTTGTCCGTGTGTGTGTGCGTGTGTGTGTGTGTGTGTGTGAGGTGTGTGTGTGTGTGTCCCTAATAAACTCTAAACGGCTTGAGCGATTTCAAAGAAACTCACTAAGTTCATAGCACTATTCCTGGCGACCCCGACCGTGCCTTTCAAATTTTGTTACGTCTCACCAATCCAACATGGCGGCTGTGCGAAATATTACACCAGCATTCAATATCTACGAAACTATTACCGATATCACCCTGGATTTTTTACGCTGATAAAGGGAACTACTAGAAGTTCACCTATGTGACTCTTGAAATACTGGTAACTACAAAACCAACATGGCGGCCAAGCGAAGTTGCGACGTTTAAATAGACGTTTCTCGCGATTTAACCAACCAAACGCAATAAAACTTCGTACAGTATATGTTTATAAACATTGTAATGCACCGACATCTAACTTCGTTCAATTGTTTACATAACCACAAGATGGCGGCTGTGCGAAATATTTCACCGGCATTCTATATCTCTGAAACTATTAGCGGTATCACCCTGAAATATTGTACGGAGATAAAGGGCACTACTGGAAGTTCATCTATAAGTTTATCAAAAACCGGTTAACTACAAAACGAACATGGCGGCCAAGCGAATTTGAAAATTTAAATAGACTTTTCTCGCGATTTAATGTTCCAAACGCAATGAAACTTGGTACAGGAAATGTTTATGCACATTGTAATGCACTGGTATCTAATTTATTTCAATTGTTTACATAACCTCAATATGGCGGCTGTGCGAATTTTAAAATTAATTTTTTATTTCTTGTGTCGTAATCATGCGATCGAAGTGAAAGTTTGAATAATGAACGTACGCAATAATTTTCCTTTAATGGTACATGACTCTATGGCCTATACATTTAACAATTCAACATGGCGACCATCCGACATATTTAGACGGCTCAGAATATCTACGAATCTATTATAGCAATCAAACTGAATATTTTTTTGTTCAAAGGGGCTATGCACATAAGTTCACCTATAGGACTTTCAATAACCTGGTGATCAAAAATCCAACATGGCAGCGACTCGAATTATAAATATTCACATGGACGTTTCTCGCAATTTTACCATCCTAGAGCAGTGAAACTTGGTACAGTAAATCCTTATACGAATGTTAATCCACTGGCATCTAATTTATTTCAATTGTTTCCATAACCACAGGATGGCAGCTGTGCGAAATTTTAAAATCTCGTTGTTACTTCTTGTGTCCTAATCATGCGATTGAAGTTTGAATGCTACACGTACACAATAATCTTCATGTCACAGTACATAACTCTAGGACCTACATATATAAAAATCCAACATGGCGACCATCCGAAATATTTAGTCGGTTCTCAATATCTACGAATCTATTACAACAATCAAACTGAAATGTTCTATGTTGATAGTGGCAATTAACATAAGTAGGATATATGAAAATAGGCTGTATAGTTCTTCATGGAACTACTTGTTGTACTATTGTGACGATTTGGAAGATTTTGGTACAAACCGCATCTTCTAACTCCCTGTGGTTCTAGAGCTTTATATTTAATTTACTAGCAGTAGTGCCCGGCTTCGCTCGGTTGATTCATTGGTTTTATGTATGATAATGAATACTACAACAGAGCTGGAGCACTCGATGATAAAGATCGGATAGCACCAACGCTTATTGCAGCTGATAACCTCAGTATACTGCACCAACACCATCGCCCTTTTACAGAGACATACTATTGTCATGATGATAACTTTTTTAAGGGGCTTAAGAAATCTTTTTGCACTTTTATAAGGAGCTCGCAATTCTGCACCAGAACATTGGTAGAGGCGACGTGATGCAGCCGGAATTGCCAGGCAACAATACACTTAGGTATTATTGAAGCTGTTCGGGAGCGCTTGTTCTTCCGACTTACTGATCAAAAATCAAACTCTAAGGTTACCTGAGAGGTGTAGCCTAATGCTACATAGCCTAAACTATTCCTCTTAAATCTGGCTATCATATACACAAATAATTTTTCGAATCCGACTGGTAGTTCAACAGATTAGCGCGTTTAAACACACACACATACTTTTCAGCTTTATTATATTAGTATAGATAGCACAGGTCTACAAAAAGATTGAGATCTCGTTTGGATTTGTATATTCTCTTATTAGGCAATTTCATTTTCAACGGGGTTGAGGATGAAGCGATAGAGTGTTTGTTGTGGTGGACCGTTTTCACAGCATGTTGACTTTTTCACTCGTCAGGCGATCATCAGGCCCAGGTTAAATCACTCGCACATCCAATATAAGAACAAGAAGTTCCGTGACGAACTAAAGAGCCTACTTTTCTTAAAATTTAAGATTCATGCCAATGATTAATCTAATGGATCTATCTAGAATAATGACGAAATTAAGTTGGTAATATCGACATTTCTAATCAGTTCGAAATACTGTATACCTGGCATAATGTAGCCTAATAGAGAACTACAGTTGGCAGCCCTGGTGACTGAATATATTCTTAGTTCCATCTCTTAAGGTACAGAATACAAAATTTGGTTGAAGTCCAATGAATAGCATGGACGTTTCATGCAGTTAAACATTGGATCTAACAGCAAGCGTAAAAACATGTTGGCAACAATGACATACATGTATTGGTCAGAAATAATCTGAAATAATATGATTTATTGTTGTGTCGATTTTGAATGAAATCCATCAGTTACTATAGAAGTTACATTCATTTTAAAATTGGGCCTATCAGCAGGCTTAGAATCATGTTGGCAGCACTGGCGTAGGCCTATATTAGTTACTCCGAATTAATCTAGAATGCCAGGTACTATACGTGTGAAAAGGTTTGAGCTATTGTCTTGCATACTTTCTGATATATTGATATTAGGGTAACAAAAATAGAGACAGAATTTATTAACAATTGGCAGCCCTGGTTACTCTTAAGAATCGGCATAGTCATATCTGTTATGGTACACATAGCACACACGAAGTTTGGTTGAAATCCAAATGATAGTATAGAAGTTACATGTATTTAAAGTTGGATCTCTCAGCAGGCCTAGAATCATGTTGGTAGCATTGGCGTATATAGGTTACTCCAAATTAATATAGAATGTCAGGTACTAAACGTGTGCATAGTTTAAAGCTGTCGGCTTGCATACTTTCTGATATATGGGTATTTGGATTAAAGAAATTGAGAGCATTTATTTACAGTTGGCAGCCCTGATGGCTCTTAAGAATACGTTCAGTCATATCCGTTTATGTACACATAGCACATACGAAATTTGGTTGAATTCCAATAGATAGTGTAGAAGCTATATGAATTTAAAAATTGGACCTATCAGCAGGCTTATAATCATTTTGGCAACACTAACATGTATGTCCTCCGGGAAATTAAACTGCAATATTATTATCTATACGTGTGCCAATTTTGAAATAGCTCCCATTCATACCTTCCAAGATATCCAACACGGAGCTCAAATTTCAATTGCGATTTTTCTGCAGTTGGTAGCAGACATCATTTTCAAATATGGCCGTGAGATATTCAGGTATAGATCTTTACTCCTACCAAATTTTGTTTCGATTGCTGCAGCCGTTTAGGAGTTGATAGAGGGGACACACACACACACACACACACACACACACACACACACAGCCAGCCAGCCAGACAGACAGACAGACAGACAGACAGACAGACAGACAGAAGGACAGACAGACAGACACACACACATTTGCCCGATGTCATAAGTCTACTTTTTCCTCATTTTTGCAAAATGTGAAAAGTAGGCTGAAAATGCTCTGCTGCCGCTGGTGTTTTAAGTATAATATAACATTTTTCATCTAATATGCGGACAGGCGATCTCGTAGTTCTGCCCCTTAAAACAACAATAACTAACTAACTAACTAACAACTGATATAATTGTGCACAAATATGTGTAGACTAAAAAGTTGTCAGTTAACCGTTGACAGAATAATATTGGGTGTTTTTAATGGTAACTCTAAAGGAGATGAGAACCATCTACACTACTGAAATTAGCCAATAGTCGAAGTACCCTTTGTAACGATTTGTTTTTTCCTCCGTCGTCTCCACCTTTCAGATCACGACTTAGCCTATATAGCAAAATTCTATTTGTGTCCGCCATTACTCGTGTCAATTATGGGACAACTAGAATATTGTCAACCCCTCGCATACGGTACTGTAACCCGCATCTTGCAACAAGGAAGGGCGGGGATTGCCTAGAGCAATAATTACTAGGTAGCGCGGCCCTAGACATATGTGCACCCCTGAGTTTCGTCACGCGCAGAGGGAGTGCTCACGCATCAATAATCTTTATCCAGACGAATCGTTTTATCAATCGATTGTATCCCATATGTTGGCAACAGTAATATGACGTCAATGTACGCGCCTGTGTGCGTCTCGGTAACAGTTGAAGAAACCTCATGCGCCTCTTGCTGTAGCAGTTTAGCAACGACAAGCAATGACAATATTGCCGTCATTGAATGAGCAAATGATAAATACAGGGCGCCAGGGAATGCACAGTGGGTCAAAGTCGAAATCTAGAAGGACAACATTATTTATTTTCATAATAATAAAAAAAAAAAATTTCTTCTACAGCATTCTCATATAACTGCCACTCACTATTCTGGGATATAATCGCATCTTAGTGTAAATCTGTCACCACTGTTCGAGCAGTCTGAATTGGAAGGTGAATGTAAGTGGCTGTGGTTTGGTTGTCTTTGGTGGTTAGTTTGATGCTTTAAGATGGAACATGCAGCTGAAGGTACGATCTTTGTAACGTGTTTCAGTTATTAATGGGCGTAATTGTTACGTAATTTTAGCTATATTTGCATTATATAATATTTAACTATTATTTTAAAAATTATATTTTCACTTAGATTTTTAGTATGTCGCGTCACTCTGCGTCACTTTCTACTTAATGTTAAAATGTAGATAAAGTCTTGTAGTTAACGTCTGTTATAAGATTTTGTGCATCTTTTTGCAACTTACTTAGTTATTTTACGTTTTAGAAGATGCCGCGCAACCAGTTTTCAGACGATTACAACTGTTTGACCCACTGGGTTCGACGATTATGTCAACAGTGGAACTTTGTGACTTTGTTAAAAGTAAATTAGGGGTTGAAAATTGTTCTGAAGAGATAACTGAATGCTATATCCAACTCCTAGTCATAGACAATTTCTTACATGTGTAGACGTAGCTTAAAAAGGTCTTAACTGATGTTTATTATGAAGTAAACAAATTATATAGCCTACGTTGCTTTCACTCTAAATTCAGGATTAAAACGTAAAAATAATTTTGTCCCCCTAGATTTCTATTTTGACCCACTGTGTAATGTTCTCCGCAGTGCCTACAAGCTGCTGCGAGAGATTACGTCACCAGTTACGTAGGCAGCACGGCTGTCGCTTGTATCATAACAAACAAAACGTAAACTTTATACTCACCACAGCCCTTCATAACATACTGTTGCACTCTTCCAATAATCTAACTATACGCACTCACGATTTCGACGGCCCACACATGTGGCCTTCACACAGTCAAGGACACTGTGCTGCCAACTAAACTGATGACGCAACCTCTCGCAGCTGCACATAGGCACTGCGGAGAACATTTCCTGGCGTCCTGTACTAAAGGCACATATTTAAGAAATTTATCAAATAAGGAAGTGCACTGTCAACGTTACTTTTCATTGTGGTGATGGATGACATAATGACCCGAATGGCACAAGTAATCGGGGAAGTAAAGATGAAAGCAATGGTGTTTGCAGATGATTTGATGATTTGGGGAAACAAGGAGGAGAAGATACAGGAGCAGTTGGACGTGTGGGAAGGAATAATACAAGGATATGGGATCAAATTTAGCATAAATAAGAGTGAGATAGTGATCACAACAAGGAAGAAGGAAGGAACCACAACAGGAATAACAATTGGTGGGGAACAACTGAAGAAAGTGGAGAGTTTCAAGTATTTGGGAAGCCTGATACAAGATAATGGAAGAAACGATAGAGAAATAAAAGAGCGGGGGAGACAGGCAGAAGCATTCCGGAGGAGTGTGAGAAGCATGTTATGGAGAAAGGATGTCCCTCAGAACAGCAAAAAGATCATATATCGGACGTACTATGTCCCTATACTGACGTATGCCTCTGAGACCTGGGTTATGAAAGGAAGGGAGAAGAGCAAAATACAGGCCAGTGAGATGAGGTTCTTGAGGAGCAGTATTGGAGCTACAAAGATTGACAGAATAAGAAATGAGAGAACCAGAGAATTAATGAAGGAGGAACCATTACAGGATGATATAGAGAAATCTAGACTTAGATGGTATGGACATGTAAAACGAATGGAGGAGAAAAGGATACCCAGGAGGGTAAACGAGACGAAGTGGGAAGGAAAGAGACCGAGAGGAAGACCGAGAGACAGGTGGCTGAAGGGGGTGGAAGAAAGCGTGAAGAAGAGAGGAGAAGACTGGACAAGGGTGGAGGCTGAGAGATGGTGGGAATACAGAAGACGTTGGAGAGGCTTGTGTTCCAAACAGACCCGGCCAATGGCTGGAAACTGTGCAAGATGATGATGATGATCAAATAGGCCTATTTCCAGTGCAGTAAAGATAATGGAAAGTAGTTTCAATTGCAATTGACTCCCAGAATATGAAATAAGGTATGAAAACCATGAAAATCATATAGCCTATTCTTATCCAAGTGCAAGAGTAGAATACAGGTTCTCATTTCCTTAAGTTTTGCCTATTTAAATTGAACGTCAGATGAGGCTGTTAAAATGAGCTGACTCAGATGGTGGGGTCTTGTGATGCAAATGTGGGACGAGAGATTAACTAGGAGGTTGCTGAACTCGACCTTAGAGGCTAAGAGAAGCAGAGGTAAACCTAAGAGGTGATTGTTAGATCCAGTATTTGGTTGATTGGGTGGTTCCTTATTTTAGGAGCTGCGACAACGCGGTCTTGTAGCCCCGTGTACTTGGGGTGTGAGTAGAATTTGTCTGATAACCGGTGTTAATTTTGATGACTGTATTAGTGTGTGTTATCTGTTCTTTTACTTCAAGCAAGGACTGCAGACGATAATTTCAAGTAGTTCCTACTTTCGCTACCGTCCACGACACCTAGCTGTGAACTTTGCTACTACTAGATGCCATCAACTAGACTGGATGCTGAAAGGCGAGACGGTTTCAAATAAAAAAACAAATCCTCTTGGCTCGCCGGAAGGCGGAGGTAGATTTCACCGGGCAAACTAGGGGATAGGCGAAAATAGGCAATATATGCAGGTTTTCGTAGAGGGATCAGACCTCATTTATTGCGAGGAAGTATTTTACAATTGGAGCTTAATTAACTTTGTTTTTCGTCTTTTTATGCATATTTTTAACATTTTATTGCCTTATGGGGATGGTAACCTTCTCATCATATGGAGTCCATTTTGATACTTGTGGTTACACTGCCCTTATGCAAGTTTTCGACACTGATATGTATAACGGTCTGTTACTTCTTCACGCAAAATTTTATCTCCCGCAGAGATGTTGGTCGGCTCCTCAGTTTAGGGGCTGCAACAACGCGGTCATGTAGCCCCGTGTACTTTGTGTGTGTGTAGAATCTGTCTGACAAACGGTGTTAATTGTGATGGCTGTATTAGTCTGTATTTCAGGTAAGGACTGCGGACGGTCAATTTTAAGTAGGAGTTCTAAATTTTGCTACCAAATACTACCGTCAACGACATCTATCTGTGAAGTTGGCTACTAGATGCCACCACTACCAGCAACTCGCAAAGATATGTCGAAATTTTCTGGAAGTCGAAAAATGGTACCCATTGTAATAGTTAGCTTTCTAATGTAATGTACCTAAAATGAATGAATGAATGGATTTTTACCAGAGAAATACCAAAATGTTAAAGAGGAGCAATCGCGATGGACGGATTTGGTTAATTTACTGATAAGGTGCTTGGAATATTTGAGAATGTTTTCTCTCTCTCTTGGATAGATGAGACAGAGAGGCAAGATGAACGAATGGCCAAAAACTGGCAGTATTGAACTTTGAATTTATCATTTCCTCCCATGTGATGAAGAATTTCGGCATGACTGAAAAAGAACCAAGTGCTTTGAGAGCAGAATAAATAATGCTTAAAGCACCACAAATTTCTTATGATACACCGAATAAAAGGAGAACAAAAAGTCGGTCGACGCTACTTTTGATGATAATTTAGTAAGGCCGAGAAGAAAATGCAGTGTACTGTACGTAATAGAGTAGGAAAAAAGAGTCTGTGGATTGCCTCCGCATTCCCTCGTGTGTTTACAGTGAGTGGAGCCGTGTTCTATTGATTCTGGTGGAATGCGCACACGAAAACGCTGTCTGAAGCACATTTCACAGTCCGCGTTACATTCAATTATACTGAAGAGTACGAACACACTCACACAAGAGAATTGGCGCAAATTAACTTAATTAGTGGCCTTGTGTTGTTCAAGATCTTACCTTACTGTTAAACTTTTAATTATAAACAATTGCCCTTTTTTTTGCAAGTAAAATCAATTAGTGAAATTAAATTCATCAAATTATAGCATGGTGATCGTGTGTTTGTGGACAAAATAATCCCCATAAACCACTCTGAAGTTAATTACACATCCTACTCCAACATTAAGTACGAAAGAGCTACCGTATATTTAAATACTCAGCTTTTAAACAAATAGTGGGTTGGCGACCATGGGATCCCAGCTGAGTCTGGCATTGCTTCCACTTACTTGCGCCGGGCTCCCTTCTGTCAACCTTCCTATCGACATCTCTTGGTCAACTCTTGTTCTCTTCCGACCCCGACGGGATTAGGGCATCCGAGACCTAGGGAGTGTTTTTCTTTCCCGCCTTAATTGGCCCTTGTCTTATCTTTCCTGATAGACTCATTTTATGAGGGGTCAGAACGCTTGTTTTTTTTATATCTCCAGCCTTATGCACAAAGCCCTTAACGAGGCAGAGTGTGTCTAGCCTCACCACTTCTGGTGCATCCGGGATTGAGTTACATCCTCAAGGGCTCATGGCTGGTGAGTTTGGGAGTTGGTGACCCCGAGTGATTCCAGAGTTGGGTCCAGCTTTTCACCCTTTTTCCAGTGCCTCTGGTGCAGATCATCTCCTCTTCAGATTTCCTATCTTCCTTTCATTCTTCTTCGGTGGCGTAGTCGGAAGAATGCTGAGCTTCCATGCCCAAGACCGAAGGTTCAAACCCGGCCGAAGTCATCGGAAAATTTAAGAGCGTTAAAATCCTTCAGTATGCCTTCCATCGGAGGGGAGGTAATGTCGACGGTCCCACGTCATTTATTTATGGCATGTAAAAGAACCTTCCGCTAACTAAACTTGTGTAATGCTAAATTTGCAGGTTAGATTTGGTTGAAACGCTCTATCAAAGTTCCAACATTCACCGCTAGATGTCAGTGACATCTGGTAGTGAAAGTTGGTACTACTTGAAATTGAACGGAACTTGTAGCTCACCCCATGAGTGTCCGCATAGAGGCAGCACCAGCCTATGGCGAGCCGAACATTTCCTCGGACACTCCCGGCACTTAAGGCCATACGCTAAATAAAATAATAAGGGGGTGAGGGCATTTCTTTTTCTCCTGTCTTTTATTTCCCGTATTCGTTTTGTTTGTATTGTTTTCCGATCGTTCCTATAGTATGTAAGTCTGAAGTTAGATTTAGTTTCTTCCGTCTCGTTGCGTTGTAGCCAGCATTCTTGACTGTGTCCGCGAAGGCCCGGGTTCGATTCCAGGCTTTGCCAAGAAATTTTATTCTGGTCTTAGGGCTGAAACGGGGTACATTCAGTCTCGTGAGGCAAAACTGAGAAGAGGTGGGTTCGTTTCCCACCTCCGCCATCCTGGAAGTGATTTTCCCTGGTTTCCCACTTCCACTCCAAGCAAATGCCGGGATGGTTCCCAACTTAAGACCACGGCCGCCACCTTCCCAAACCTCATATGAATTACAAATGCAAACACTAATACAGCCATCACAATAACACAGGTTATCAGACTAATTCCACACCCAGGTTATTGAAAGTCCTATAGGTGAACTTAAGTTCATAGCCCCTATGAACATAAAAAATCAATTTCTTTGCTGTGATAGATTCGTAGATATTGAGAACCGTCTAAATATTTCGGATGGTTGCCATGTTTGATTGTTATATGTACTGGCCATAGAGTTATGTACCATTAAAGGAAAATTATTGCGTAGGTTCATTATTCAAACTTTCACTTCGATCGCATGATTACGACACAAGAAATAAAAACTTAATTTTTAAATTCGCACAGCCGCCATCTTGAGGTTATGTAAACAATTGAACTAAATTAGATACCAGTCCATTACAATGTGTATAAACATTTGCTGTACCAAGTTTCATTGCGATTGGATCATTAAATCGTGAGAAAAGTCTATTTAAAACTTTCAACTTCGCTTGGCCGCCATGTTGGTTTTGTAGTTAAACGGTCTTTGACAGTCTCATAGATGAACTTCCATTAGTGTCCTTTATCTCCGTACAAAATTTCAGGGTGATACTGGTAATAGTTTCAGAGATATAGAACGCTGGTGAAATATTTCGCACAGCCGCCATCTTGAGGTTATGTAAACAATTGAACGAAGGTAGATGTCGGTGCATTATAATATGTATAACCATATACTTTACCAAGTTTCATTGCATTTGGTTGGTTAAATCGCGAGAAACGTCTATTTAAATGTTGCAATTTCGCTTGGCCGCCATGTTGGCTTTGTAGTTACCAGGTTTTCAAAAGTCACATAGGTGAACTTCTAGTAGTTCCCTTTATCACCGTAATAAATTCCAGGGTGATATCGGTAATAGTGTCGGAGATATTGAATGCTACAACAACAGTTCTAGTTCTAAGTCTGTAGTTAGTTTCAGTTCCATTTCATATGCATTTTCACTATCACCCAAACCTTTAATGGCCGATAACCTACATGTTAGTCTCCGAAAAACAACTATTATTATCATCAAACAAAAATATGTATTTTATTATTTCGGACCCTCAAAATATAATCAGGTGTTCGACAGGGTGATGGATTATCACCTTTGCTTTTCAACTGTGCCCTTGAGAGAGTCCTAAGAGAATGGAGACACGTTCTTCAATCCAAAGGATTTCCTAATGGAGTACAAATAGGCAGACCTCGGGATAACATCAATATTGATTGCCTCGCATTTGATAATGGCCTCGTTTTGTTTGCTTCCTCTCCAGAAATAGCCATTCAACAAGTAAATTGCTTACATGATTGTGCAACCAAAATAGGACTCAAGATGTCTTACACTAAAACCCAATTCATCTCTAATATAAAAGAAGCTCCAGCTCATCTTCAAATATCTTGGTGAGTGGATCGAACCAAATAATTCTGAAAATTTCGCCATCTCAGCACGAGTCAATAAATTTGAAATAGCCTTCCGTCTCACACACCAACTGTACAATGAAAAGTCCATCTCTAGGAATGCAAAATTAAGACACTATCAAACAGTGATTAGACCGGAAGCACTGTATGCAGCGGAATGCCTTACAAACCGCGCAGCAGGCCCGATCGAGGGACTTGAAGTAAAGGAAAGAGAGATCATTAGGAAAATTCTTGGTCCTAAGTTCAAAGATGGTGGTTACATGCTCTGGAGTAATTCAGAATTATACTCCCACACTGAAAAGATCTCAAGTGTAATCCGGAAACGGAGAATAACATCTATGCCTACCTCCTCAGAATGCCAGTCAGCAGATTCTCCAATCGTATATTATCATACTTCCGAGGTTTAAAGGTGATGCCTCTTTGGCTGATGGAAGTGGATTAGGACTTGTTTGAAATTTCTGAATCAGATATCTTGCTCAGAACCGCATTGAAACAAAAACTCCGTCAGGTTCATCAAGAGGAAGTAAAACCCAGCAAGAGATATGATCACTCGGATGAATGGAAGAAATCCCATTCCGAAAGGATGAAGGCGTGCTGGTTTAACAAGAAGAAAATCAGTTGTGATCTCACGGTCCCTAGTGGCAACAACGATAAACGTATAATATAATATAATATAATATAATATAATATAATATAATATAATATAATATAATATAATATAATATAATATAATATAATATAATATAATATAATATAATATAATATAATATAATATAATATAATATAATATAATATAATATAATATAATATAATATAATATAATAAAGCAGTTGGTAATTATTTTTGTGTGGCCCTCAAATGAAGCGAGCTGAATGGAGGAGGTGGTGGGGTGAGGGGGGCGGGGGTTTGGTAGTGTGTGCGGATTGGCTACTTACGCCGCCCGCACCAATTAAGGTCCCATTGGGTGGAAATCAATTACAATTAATATCGCATATGTGATTTGCGCTGTGTTAACGGTCACAGCATTAGGATAAGCTGACCGTTTACCAGTCAGATTCAAACAATGGATTCATGTCCTTTGGCTAAGAGCGACTTATAATATGAGATTAATATGTTGTTGAGTGTTTAGTGCCTATATAGGATGTTCAAACAATTCAGCTAATATTTGGCATGAAGAGATAATGTGTGGGTAAGGAATTGGCGTGTCAGAAGAGGCTATCTGTGTGAGCCGGCTTAGATGGTGGGGTCATGTTATGTCAATGAATGAGAATTTTGACTGATTTGAATTATTTATTTCCATGGTTACACTTTAAAGCTAAGAGCTCCTTTACAGTAGCGCCCTACATATAATAAGATTAGTGTTTATAAAAATAAAAATTAAATGCACACCATACAGTAGTTACTTACTTTAATTTCCGTGTCCGGGAGACACACTAAATTCTTCCTTTCCGGAACTCTGCTGCGCTTAACCCTCGGTCTGTGGCCAACATAAGGTCTTTCTGGCTGCAGGTGTCATTAAGATCTTTATGTTCGACCCTCACTATTATGTGTCAGAAAACTGTATCATAATGATGGTCATTATAACACTCATTTTCATTATGATACAGTTTCTCCAGCCAATCAGAGCTCGTTCATTGACCAATTAGGTAACGATACATTCACGCGTGCGCTCAAAATCAAACATGTCGGACATAAACACAACATCGAACTATAATAAATTACCGACATGGAATAAGCACCGCCCATATATTCGCGTATATAAACTGGCGAATATGAGACAACAAGATGTTCGGGAAAGAACATATAGCCTACTTTCTCCTAAATGTATGGGTATAGTTATAACTCTCTGTCCTTATAATCTCCTAATTTCTTCCTATTTGAAGTGCAAATTGGCACACAGGATTTGAACAGTGGCGTTCAAACCATAGTTTATAATTTACCCCAGCATTTTGCAATTTCATCAGCAAACACTCCAAACACCGACTACTTACAATAATTGAAACTTCGTTGCTCTAATAAGGCCCATCTACAATGCGCAGTCGGCAGTCCGTAGTTGGTAGTCCTCGGTCGGCAGTCGCGATCGACTCCGTGTATACTATAGGCACCATACACAACATGAAGTTGCAGTTGGTAGCTGGCAGTTGGCAGTCGCGAATTTTATCCTTGACTGCCAACTACCCGACTGCAGCAATGTAATAGCCAATCAGAGCAGATCAGAAACTGACGTCACGTTGTTGTTCTGTGTCGTATACGATTGATATAGGACTAAGTGATGTAACTTCGCAACCCGTTAATTTATAGGCTAATCTTAAATACACGGTATAACAAAATAATCCATCTCCAAATCATCCATATTGCAAGTTTTGAGGTTATCAACAACGCCTCTGTGCACAAGGAATAAACGAAGGTTACTGTATTATTACTCCTAGCAGTCGTTAAGACTGGGTTCACTAACTGGCCGGTATAGAGCGCTGCTCGAATCTATAGTTTCTGCATAGTACAACTGAAGGCTGGTAGATGTCACTCAGGTGGAGAATGTCGTTTTTTTTAATATATAATTTCCATTGCAAAAAGCACCATATAACGCTTTATTTTATAACGTCTCAGTACTCAAAAAACAATGAATATTAAAACAAGATGTTCAGTAAAGAACATATAGCCTACTTTCTCCTAAATGTATGAGTATAGTTATAACTCGTTGTTATTATCAAAGAGTATAATAGAACTATTCTTTGTTGATGACCTTAGAAACGATTTACCTCTACCAAACGCCACAACCTAGATAAAAACTGCTACCATCATTGAAGAAAGAAAGATAAGAAGTATATCAAGAATGGTATGGATCTGGAGACATAATCGACCGGACTGGCTGCGTGGCTCAGCAGTAACGTTCTCGCTTGCTGGGCCCTAGGTTGCAGGTTCGTATCCTGGTGCAGTCAGCTGGCATTTGAGGGTGCAAAAATGAGAGGGAGCCGTGTCAGTACATTTACTGGCACGTTAAAGATCCCCTTCGGGCCAAAATTCCGGCACCCCGATGTCTCTAAAAGCAGCAGTAGTTAAAAGGCATGTAAAACCAATAACATTATTATTATTATTATTATTATTATTATTATTATTATTATTATTATTATTATTATTATTATTATTATTATTATTATTACATATACGACCTGCCGTGGGCAACATCCAACTTTGAGTTGAGGCATGTCTTTACACGTCTGGTTGTGCATGGCTTTCACAACCCTAATTGAATTAACAAATCTTTCCATGACCCTACAGAGACGTGTGTATACAAACTATGTGGATATTTTCGATTGCTATTTGCCTGAAATAAAAGTAGTAATTAATAACCTGAACTAACACCAACGGCTTGAATTCAGTTACTATGTGAAATCGTTTTGTTCTTTACTTCAAATAACATTTTCAAGTAACGCAAAATAGGCTGTTACAAACCCTTTAAAGTAAAAAGTAAAAATGTATCGTAGTATCATCTTGTCATTCTTCAAATTCGATGCGCATAGAATGCCAATGGTAATCAATGGAGCCCCACGTAGACAAATCGTGACATCTAGTGGTGAAATATCGAACAATATAATCCTAACAGAGCGAGTGCATTCTAGCGGCCAGAAGAAGAAACTTTTCAATAAAATCTGGAGGTCGGCGTGCAGTTACCTTTTTGACAGCTAGATGTCTCGAGTAAATCTGCTGGCGAATTATGTTTTAATTAAATATATATTTTACACCATAATATGCACAATATAACGCTTAATTTTAAAGCGTCTGAGTCATTACAAAACAATAAACATATAACATTTCAAGCAAAAAACCTAGCTCTGACCGGGTTTGAACCATAGGCATTTGACCGATAGGCTAACGCTCTACCACTGAGCTAATTGTGTCAACGAATATCGTTCTATATAGCAAATAATGATTTATACTAAACGATTTCATCACTGGAGTATATTATTTATATATAAAGCATTTCATACAAAGTTTATTTATTTTGTATCAGTACGCTATATTGCATGCAATACTCAAATTAGTGAAATATAAGTCAGGCACAAGATATCCGCTGCCATCTTGTCTTATTACTGAATCGGCTCAGCTTTTTAAAATCACGTCTGCACTATAGTATTACAAAATAAACTTTTAATTTCGAACGTGCCTCTTCGTTTAGAACAGTTAAAACTATTCTCGGCTCGATAATCGGAACTGGTGGGTCCCATGATATGGATTATAAAGTTTGCATAATTCGCACGGGTGCCATCCTGAAATGGTATGGCGGACGACCTTGTAGTTTGGTCACAAGACGCATCCTATACGAAGGTATGTTGTTACCAAATTTGGTGGAGATCGGATGATTTGGTTAGTCGTTACTTGATTTTACGTTTTGAACGTTTGAGTGGCCGCCATTCAGTTTTAGTAAAGATGGCGGCGATATAAAACATGACACTGAGGTGCCCTTTGCTTGTTCTACCTCTGTACCAAATTTCGTTCAATTCGGTTTCACCGTGTTCGAATTGATAGGGGGGGGGACAGACATTCAGAGTACACACACTCACACACACACAGACACACACACACACACACACACACAGACTCACACACACACATACACACACACACACACACACACACACACACAGAGACTCACACACACACATACACACACACAGACAGACACACTTTTTTCGCCCTGTGTTGATCTCATAAGTCTACTTTCATTTTTTGCAAAAATCGAAAGTAGGCTAAAAATCAAGCAAAAAAGTTCTACTCTGATAGGATTTGAACCCCGGCCAGCCACATGAGAGACGGGAGCTTTAACCACACAGCCAATCGTACACTCATAACTCACGCGTTATCGATCAAATACATATAACGTACTGTATTAGCAAATAATCACTTGGACTGAAGATTTCTTCACTGGAGTGTATTTCAAACCGAGTTCATTTCATATTAAGTTCATATAATTTTTATCAGTAGGTTATATTGCATGCAACGTACTGAAATTAGTAAAATGTAGGTCAGAACGAGAGATCAGCTGCCATCTTGTCAAATAGCCGAGGCGATTCAGATTTTTAAAGTCACTCCTAGATTATAATATTACAATATAAACTTTTAATTTCGAACGAACCACGTCGCTTAGAACAGATTAAACGATTCTTGGTTCGATAATCGGAACTGGTGGGTCCCATGTTATGGATTATAAATTTTGCATAATTCACACGGCCGCCATCCTGAAATGGTACTTTTGATGACCTTGTAGTTTGGGCACAAGACGCGTCCCATATGAAGGTAGGTTGTTACCAAATTTGGTAAAGATCCGATGATTAGTTTGGTCGTTGCATTATTAAGTTTTGACCATTCGATTGGCCGCCATTACCTTTTGGTAAAGATGGCGGCAACATAAAACATGACACTGAGGTGCCCTCTGCCAGTGCTACCTCTGTACCAAATTTCGTTCAATTCGGTTTAACCGTGTTCGAATTGATAGGGGGGACAGACATTGAGAGTACACACACTCACACACACACACACACACACACAGAGAGAGACTCACACACATACACACACACAGACAGACACACTTTTTTTCGCCCTGTAGTGATCTCATAAGTCTACTTTCATTTTTTGCAAAAATCGAAAGTAGGCTAACAAATAGCACTGTACCTTAATATAATTTCTACACAGTGCATTGTCTTCAAACAACTCCAGTGACAATATTACTGAGGAGCGGCAGATGTAAACATATGGCCTGCATATGGCATTGCAAGCACACAGAGCGCATGCGTCGGTCGTCCAGATATCTTGAAAGACAGAGATATAACACCCAATGCTCGCTCTGCGATCACAAAATTCAAGTAGCTGACTCTCAACAGATATTTATGAATATTTATGTTAAAACATATAATAAAGTTATAATTATCGTCGAACATAAACAGTCGTATGCAACTCGCCTATAATGGTAATTAAGACACTCGTATGGAAATTATAAAGCTCGCATACGCTCGTTTTATAACAATACTCGTGTCTTAATTATAGCCATTATAGGCTTGTTGCATAATGTACTATTACGTTCGACCCTAACTATTATATGTCGGAAAACTGTATCATAATGATGATCATTATAACACTATTTTTCATTATGAAACATTTTCTCCCACCAATCACAGCTCTAGAAACAGTTGTTTGACCAATTAGATTAGGATACCTTCGCGCATGCGCTCAAAATCCAACATGTCTATATAAATTGCCGAAAGTGCACCGTCCATATGTTCGCGTAAATAAACTGGTGAATATGAGACAAGAAATAGCACTGTACCTTAATATCCCCAAACCCAATTTCTACACAGCGCATTGTTTTCAAACGATTTCGGTGACATTTTTACTGAATACTGGTGCTCAATCTGCACATATGGCATTGGAGCACACAGAGCGCATGCGTCGGTCGGTCAGAGAGCTTGGAAATCGGAGATGTGCTACCCAGCGCAGCACCTGATCTCAAAATTCTAGTGACGATCTCAACAGATATTTATGAATATTTATGTTAAAACATTTAATAAAGTTATAATTATCGTCGAACATAAACAATCGTATGCAACTCGCCTATAATGGTAATTAAGACACTCGTATGGAAATTATAAAACTCGCATACGCTCGTTTTATAAACATACTCGTGTCTTAATTATAGCCATTATAGGCTCGTTGCATAATGTACTATTGCACGTGAGCAGGTGTTGTGGAGTCTGGATTTCTCCACAGGCACATCGTGGATCTTCTGCATAACCCCACTTAACAAGGTTGTTACGACACTAAGGCACTCCTGTTCTCATCCGGTTTAAGGACCTCCAGGTGGTATAAGGCGAATGACTACCACTGCTCAGTTCTTCTTTAGGGTTAAACCCCTCTGGTACTATTTGTTTCCAGAATGACACATGCCGGACGTCTGGCTTGGTATGGAGGGGTACTGTTCTCTTAATAAAACTCTTCCTGGATCTTAGACGAGGAGTGGTCACCTTGTGGTTGATCATAGAATGTCTGGGATCTGTTTCAAGCTTTCGTCTCTCTTTCTCTGCTGCCACCCTGCGTCGAATAACTGGAGGTGCAATGCCAGCAAGAGGGCAGATCTTCTGCACTGGAGTAGGTCTCAGACATCCAGTGACAATACGTGTGGACACGTTAAGAGCTATGTCCACTTGCTTGGTATGAGCAGATGCTCCCCACACTGATGATCCGTACTCTCCTGCTGCGAAGCAAAGTCCCAATACTGTTGAACGTAGAACCTGAGGGTTCGCTCCCTATGTTGAACCTATCAACTTTCACATTATGCTATTTTTTGAGCTGATCTTGCACTTCAATTCTCTGCAATGTTTCCTGAAGCTCAGGGTACGATCAAGCTTGATTCCCAAATATCGAGGCGTTTCACAGCTTTCGAGTGTCACTTCTTTCCAGACAACATTCAACTTTCTCCAGGCCTCTTTGTTGCGAAGATGAAATACGCATACTTGTGTCTTTCCTGGGTTATGTTTCGGGTGATTCTGGGTGTAATAATTGCCTAATCTCTCAAGAGCATTGGACAGTTTTCCCTCCACCTCCTCAAAGCTCCTACCCTGTACAGCAATAGCGGTGTCATCCGCATACATAAATCGCCTGGCCTCTAAATATTCTGGCTGGTCATTTGTATAAATGTTGAATAGTAATGGGGATAACACACTGCCTTGAGGTAACCCGTTTTTCTGGTTCCTCCATCGACTTTTGTTCCCTTGAAGTGTAACATAGAACCTTCTGTTCTGGAGCATCCCACGTATGACATTTGTTAGATTCATGTCCTTAGTGATGTTGTACAGCTTGGCTATGAGCTTCTTATGGTTTACTGTATCATATGCAGCACTGAGATCTATAAAGGCGACACCAGTGATAAGTTTATTCTCATAACCATCCTCGATATGCTGTGTCAGGTTCAGAATTTGGCTGGAACATGATTTCCCTGGTCTAAATCCAGCTTGATCTTGAATTAGCCGGTTATCAATGAATGTTGCAATTATTTCAAGGATCAACCTTTCAAATGCACCATACAGTAAATAATAATAGTCTAACAATGATAGTAACAATAATTTAATAATTGCAGCTAGATAGCCATGTAGGATTACAGTACATATAATATTTTCACATATTTGGGTATTCACTTATTGATTGCAGTCTTTTTGTACACAGTTCTTTATGGTATCTTTCACAGATTCATATAAAAAAGCTGGCATTGGGTCATGGTAATTCTTCGCATATTTTTGGCATATTAGATGGTGGAAGCCGTATGTAGATCTGTCTAGTTACAGGTGACGCATCTCGTAGTTCGGAGCCGTCCATGCCCGATTCGTTATGGCTTTGGTGCCATAGAACTCAGGCCAGACTGATGCTCTTATGTCAGTCATGATTCGTTGGTTGGTTGGTTGGTTGGTTCTTAAGTTTAGGGGCTGCGACAACGCGGTCATGTAGCTCCGTGTACTTTGGGTGTGTGTAGAATCTGTCTGTTAACCGGTGGTAATTGTGATGACTGAATTAGTGTGTGTTATCTGTTTATTAATTCAAGTAAGGACTGCAGATTTATGAATTTTTCAAATAGTTCCTACGTTTGCCGCCAAACGCCACCGTCGACGACTACAAGTTCAGAACTTAGCTACCAGACGCCACCGCAGTCAGCTCTTGGCAACGAACGTAGGAACCTAAGAGCGTTGTTTACATTCTTAACCTAAACAATTTAGCTTCACACAGGTGTAATTAGTGGAAGTTTCTTTAACATGCCGTAAATCTACGACATGGGACCGCCGGCTTTACTTCCCCTCCGAAAGAAGGCATACTGAGGGATTTTTAACGCTCTTAAAAAATCCGATGACTTCGGCCGGATTTGAACCCGCGATCTTGGGCATAGAAGCTCAGCATGGTACCGACTACGCCACCGAAGCCACCTCATGATTCGTAGCTGGTATTCAAAAGCCCTGGTGTGCAGGCTGATGTCTTCAATGAGAAACGTCTCTCTTGCCAGAAGATACACCAGTCTTGATTTTGCTGTTTTGGTCAGCCCCAATGCTTCTTTCATGTATGCTGACTTCACGTTTTCTAGTGTCTCTAGGTTTTTGTCCATAAGATTGTTCCATACAATTTCTATCCCATAGGTAAGGATTGGCATGATTTTTGTTTTGAATAATTTGATGGAAACAATATATACAAAAGAATGAATACAGACACAGTATCAGCCTGAAACACAAACGCCATATACAAGAGAAGATATTAACGTAGGTAGGCTGTCAGCTATTGTCGTGATGTTATAATTGAACTAAACAATAGCATTTTAACATAATGCAGTAATCAGATGTGAGAGGTAGACTGCTCCAAGAAGCAGGATGAAAGACGACTATTGAGAGCTGCAATGCTTGCAATGTTAATAATAATAATAATATCGTATGACCTCGGGTGCCAGGTGCAAGCTTTGTTAATTGACAGCCAGAGGGCAGCTTGCATGTCGAATTTCGTCGTTCCTTTGAACGCTATGAAAGTCAAGGAGGTTAGATATCTAAGCTCCTTGACACTATAGCGCTTTCTAGTAGAGAATGGAGGAACTTTGTGTTGGCGGAAAATCCCGAGATTAATTTTGCCATTATGAACACGGCCTACTGAATTCAAATAGGTTCTTTAACTTGCCAACAACGTTTGACATCCATGTCGTGATTTTTGTTGCCTTTCAAAAAAATCACTTACCACGGCTAGGAGCGAACCTGCAAGCTTGGGGTTGGTAGTCCAACACGTTAACCACTCAACCACCGTGGCAATGTTGACAAACTTGCATGAAGCGGGGTGTTGCAGAGGCGTGGGGCGGTGCAAATAAAATATTCATTGAACTTCATGGTTCGGTGGATAGGAATCTGGAGCGTTAATTTTGTGTATCTATTTTCTTGATTATGAACTGAGAGAGATTACCTAGGAGATTAATGAACCCTGCTGTAAAATCTAAGAGAAGCATAGGTAGATCTAAGAGACGACGGTAAATCTAGAGTTAAACGACAGGAAGGTGTTGAAGCAGAGGAGATAGCAATGCAATCTCTCCTCGATCCTTGTACCATTGACAGGGTGTGGTGTCTTGTCAAGTGTATTAGTAGTGTATTTGTAACAGTTCTACACCCTCCACCTCCACACCCTCCACACAAGATGGCGGCGGCGCGATATCTCTCGAACGCATGGTCGGATTTTAACAAATGAGGTGTTGTTGAACTCGGGCAGACACCCCCTTTCCAATGGACAACATATTTCCACCCCAAAAATAAAACCTACCCTACTAGGGGTGAAAATTGTAATTTTTTAGAGAATCTCTCTTTCCAATTGCAACATGTGAGAGTTTGAATGCCGATATGGATTTAAACGTTGTTCCACATAAAGTTCATGTGTACGGTCGATAGCCACTATGAACTAACAAGCTTGTTTTTTGTTTTTTATGCATGCCCACTCATAGCTTTTGCAAGAGGGTGGGGGAGTGGATCCCTGTGGATGGGTTATTGTTGACAGGTCATTGATGACAGGTCCTTCTGGACGAGTCCTTGTGGACAGGTCCTTGTTGACAGGTCATTGTTGACGGGTCCTTGTTGACGGGTCATTTTTGACGAGTCCCTGTGGACGGGTCATTGTTGACGAGTCCTTGTGGGCAGGTCCTTGTGGATGAGCCGTTTTGGACTGGTCCCTTTGGACTGGTCCCTAATGATATGATGAAATTAGTCGTTGTTCCACATGAAACGCATGTGAAGAGCCGATTGCTACTATGAATTAACATGTTTGTTTTCTGTTTTTACGCATGCGCACTTGGGTTTTCGTAAGAGGGCGGACTTTTTAAATAATGATTTATAGATGAGTTATTTAAAAAAATAACCAAAAGATTCAAAACTAATAGGTCATTGGCTTTTTAATATCTCATGAACCAATAAAGCTAGGGACTTGTATGAGGGGTCGTTGGACTTGGTATGACGCCCCGTTTTTCAATGTATTTTTGATTTTTGTCAAAAGGGCCTAAGTACACTTTTGTTAATATCTCGTGAACCAATAAGGCTAGGGACTTGTATGAGGGGTCGTAGCACATGGGATGACATTCCCTTTTTAAATGTATTTTTTGAAATTTTGACAAGGGGTCTAACTACACTTTTGTTGATATTTCCTGAATCCATAATGGGATTTTGACCTGTGAGGTGTCGTTGGACTTGGGCAGACACTCTCTTTTTGAATGTATTTTTGACATTTTAACAAAGGGCCTAACTACACTTTTGTTAATACCTCGCGAACCAATAAGGCTAGGGACTTGTATGTGGGGTCCTAGCACTCGGGGTGACGCTCTGTTTTTAAATATATATTTAATGTTTGTCAAAAGGGCCTAACTGCACTGTTGTTAATATCTCGATAACTAATAATGGGAGAGAGTCAAGTGAGGTGTTATAATACTAAGGATGGCCAACCCTTTCCCATGACCAACGAATTTACCCCAAATATTCAAAACAACAAGGACAATGACCTGAGATTATATAAACTAATACTTGGATATCGACATGTGAGGTGTCATAGGACTTAGAATGGTCAACTCTTTCCCATGACCAATGAATTTACCTAAAATATCCAAAATATTAAGGTCATTGACCCGAGATTTTATAAATTAATAATTGGATACGGACATGTGAGTTGTTTACCGTGAGTGATGAAACATAGCTAGGTAGAGAAAGAACTAGTGTAGACTACATGTATGGTGACTGACAAGTCTTTCTCTATTTGAACTTGTTTTCAGATCAGACTGTAGTACAGAGAGAGTATAGGTTGCAGGCATGGGTTAATAAATGACAAACGGTGTATACAAAATCGGATTTATTGATTCATGAATTAAGAGTAGACTATCTTTAATTGATTGGTTAAAGAGGATAGCTAATGAAACAATATGGTGACTACATTGAACTAAACTGAACCAAGCTGAATCAAACCCAACCAAACCGAACCAAACCTAATCGAAAACAAGCCAAGGGTTTAAGTGTAAAACTTTTGGGTGGATGTGGTCATTGGTAATGTCAAAAAGGAAAGGGATAACGCTCTACCTATAGAGGGTAAGGTAAAGCTAGTGCATGGTGCTAATGCACACACCCAAGTCCATGAACCTCACACAACTATCCTATGCAGTTTTATGGGTTGACTGTTAAAACTTGCTCAGTGGTTACTGGGACAAGATGGTCGCAACACACAACAAGCTTTAAATATCTGAGGCTAATAATCTATACACAAACTCACACACACTTGTTCTAAACTAAACTGTCTTGCTGGCAGAGCTCACACAGTAGGCAAATGACAGAAATGCTTGACTAACAGAAATACAATCATTTTCGGTTGTCTAATGTTACCAGCTAAACATTACGTGCTATATTGGTGAACACATGTGCCTCTTTCACCGGAGATCTTAATTCGATTTCTAGCTCTAAGGCCTAGAACGAATCAAACTAAGAAAAAAGGGTATGGTAACGCAGTGGTTAAACTGTTAACCTTTCACTGAGGTAGACTAGGGTTTGATTTTAGGTTAATATGCATGTCATAAACAAACAAAAAAAAGCAGAGATAATGTTTAAAACTGATTACAATCGTCTCTTTTCAAATTATTACTTAGATTACAAATACAAACTTGGACTGGGTTTGACATACAGTTAATGCTTCCTATCACATACTAGAATGTAAGAAAGCCAAACAAGCAAAAGGCGTAGGTAAAGCAGTGGTAAAATCGTTATGTGCAGAGAAATACCTAACGGTTTTATGAACTGGCAAATGTATGTCGCATAAACAGTGCAGGATACAATCCAGCAACCATAATTTTTATCTTGTGGACAAGAGAAAACATATATATAGAGAGAGATATATTGAAAGCTTGTGTATGTGTGGGTAGCATTGGTTGTTTGACCAGAGAAAATACGGTGAGGTAGGGTGGGGAGAGGGAGAATTAGCACTTATATATGAATGGAAAATAGATTTTTTTCAATCGTTTTGTTTTTCAAATGCAGTGGTAGATAGTCGATATTTTGTAAAACATTCTTACTTGCAGTAGTATAAGCCTCTATGGTTCCGCTAACACATAGATAGACTGTATTATTGCCATGGTGAAGCACTCACATTAAGATTATTAACAAAATCATACAATGAAAAATAAAAAAATCTTGTTTTGGAAATATCGTTTTTCAACATACACAAAATAAATATATAAAAAATTTGTAAACAGCAAAATGGAAAATCCATGTTTCCATATAGACAAAATTTAAAAACCTTAAACGGACATTTAAGAAAATATATGCAAATGGGAAATTGACAAATGTGTAAATATGAAAATGGAAAAATCCATGTTTCCATATCATGAAATTGAAAAACATCAAACTGTCATTAAAAAAATGCAAAATGGAAAATTGACAAATTGCAATGTGTGAAATGTGAAATTGAACAAATGGTTATCATAATTTTTTTTTTAAAGAACATGGTGCTCTATGGTTGAGGTGTGAATCAAACCCTCTCTACTTATTTGGACCACTCGAGACTGAGTAGACTAGTTTTAGTTGTCATACCACTTTTAAAAGTTTGTGTTAAATCTAGGAATTGAACCCAAGAGCTTGTAGGGGAGATCCAAGGTTATAATATGTTAAACAGATAGCCTTGAATGTAAGGTGTGGTAGCTATATAGAGATGAGACGTTTCGCTCGGGGCAGGGAGGCATGGAGTTCTGCATCAAACCAGTCAAAAGACTGACGACTCAAACAACAACATGTAGAACTCACCAAAATAATGTTGTGTAACGGTAAATGTTAGTCAACGAACAGTAATGCATTACTAAAACCCATGACACGATACCTAAGAGCTTTTCTAAAATTATTTTAAAATGCCTTTAACCCTATATTAAACACCCAGTTCACAAGACTCATAACTGCAATGTTATGGTAAAACAAAACAAAATCTATATTTCAAAACAAACAAGTGGTTTAGTCAATGTATACTGGGAAAAGTTTTATAAACACTCAAGTCCACAAAAATAATTAAATTAGTAACTGTCAGGTTGACTGAGTGGTTATGGTGTTTGACTTAAGATCAAATTTTCTGTACAAGAAAGCAAGGGTTCGAATCCCTTACCTGATATAACTATTGCCTCAACATGGCTTGACCACACTGTATTATTGTGTACTCGGTACACAAACCATATATAGAGTGTATTGTTTAAGGTCACTCTCTTTGCGAACATAGTCAGAGACTGTTGATGGTTAACAATTGCATTAATAGTGGGACATAGGGATAGCAATTAAGAAAAACAGACAATACCCATACACTATTTTTATTTATTTAATGTAAGTACTTGTACAATAGTTATATACAAACTACAACTCTCTTTTGTCTATTACTATCTAGTCCTTTTCGATCCACTTGCATATCAAGGGCAGATGACTTTATAGTTCAGCCTCTTAAAACAACAACAACACTACCTCTTGCATAGTCTGTGATGTTGATGATTCTTGAGGCGTGGAAGATGGATACAACATAACTTTTACAACAGGGGTTAAACGTTGCTCAACAAACAATGCACTATTTTGAGTAGCAACATCTTTCTCTTGTACTAACGTTTTAACATTCTGATGATTTTTTGTCAACACCATCAGTGTTTTGTCTGGAGCACTACATTGATGATCACCCACACTTAAAACCACACCATTTCTACTTTTCATTTTGCCTCGACATTTTGTTGACCTCTGTTTTGAGCATCGCCAGAATAGTATTCCTTTTACATTTTGTCGTCTATAGTTATAAGAGTAGCCTTTATAGAGTACACGTTGTTTACCTCGGTTAGTTGTAGTAAGTTCCATAGTAGTAACTAACCTGTTAGTATGATTTGCACACGTGGTAGACAAGTGGTAGACAATTGGTAACATAGTGGTAGAAAATTGGTAGCAAAGTGGTAGAAAAGTGGTAGCAAATTGGTAGAAAAGTGGTAGCAAAGTGGTAGAAAAGTGGTAGCAAACTAGAAAAGTGGTAGCAAACTAGAAAAGTGGTAGCAAAGTGGTAGCAAAGTGGTAGAAAATATTACATGTATTGTCAAGAAATAGTTTAAGCGGTTACATGGATTCATTACACTATAATTTTAGCATCACGAAGCTCATTTTCTATATCCAAAGGTTCGTCCTCATATTTAGTATGACCAGCCTGTTTACAGGTATGCAAGTACTGAAGCCGCTGGATTAGCTTATTGGGATTGTTCCAGTAAGCAAATTTAACAAATGATTTTTTTTGGTGTAAACCATTATCATCATCATCATCATCATCATCATAATCATCATCATCATGGTTATCATCATCAATATAATTATCATCAATATAAACATCATCACTATTACTACCTCTTGCATAGTCTGTGATGTTGATGATTCTTGAGGCGTGGAAGATGTTTTAAGGGGCTGAACTATAAAGTCATCTGCCCTTGATATGCAAGTGGATCGAAAAGGACTAGATAGTAATAGACAAAAGAGAGTTGTAGTTTGTATATAACTATTGTACAAGTACTTACATTAAATAAATAAAAATAGTGTATGGGTATTGTCTGTTTTTCTTAATTGCTATCCCTATGTCCCACTATTAATGCAATTGTTAACCATCAACAGTCTCTGACTATGTTCGCAAAGAGAGTGACCTTAAACAATACACTCTATCTATGGTTTGTGTACCGAGTACACAATAATACAGTGTGGTCAAGCCATGTTGAGGCAATAGTTATATCAGGTAAGGGATTCGAACCCTTGCTTTCTTGTACAGAAAATTTGAACTTAAGTCAAACACCATAACCACTCGGTCAACCTGACAGTTACTAATTTAATTATTTTTGTGGACTTGAGTGTTTATAAAACTTTTTCCAGTATACATTGACTAAACCACTTGTTTGTTTTGAAATATAGATTTTGTTTTGTTTTACCATAACATTGCAGTTATGAGTCTTGTGAACTGGGTGTTTAATATAGGGTTAAAGGCATTTTAAAATAATTTTAGAAAAGCTCTTAGGTATCGTGTCATGGGTTTTAGTAATGCATTACTGTTCGTTGACTAACATTTACCGTTACACAACATTATTTTGGTGAGTTCTACATGTTGTTGTTTGAGTCGTCAGTCTTTTGACTGGTTTGATGCAGATCTCCATGCCTCCCTGCCCCGAGCGAAACGTCTCATCTCTATATAGCTACCACACCCTACATTCAAGGCTATCTGTTTAACATATTATAACCTTGGATCCCCCCTACAATCTCTTGGGTTCAATTCCTAGATTTAACACAAACTTTTAAAAGTGGTATGACAACTAAAACTAGTCTACTCAGTCTCGAGTGGTCCAAATAAGTAGAGAGGGTTTGATTCACACCTCAACCATAGAGCACCATGTTCTTTAAAAAAATTTTTATGATAACCATTTGTTCAATTTCACATTTCACACATTGCAATTTGTCAATTTTCCATTTTGCATTTTTTTATGACAGTTTGATGTTTTTCAATTTCATGATATGGAAACATGGATTTTTCCATTTTCATATTTACACATTTGTCAATTTCCCATTTGCATATATTTTCTTAAATGTCCGTTTAAGGTTTTTAAATTTTGTTTATATGGAAACATGGATTTTCCATTTTGCTGTTTACAAATTTTTATATATTTATTTTGTGTATGTTGAAAAACGATATTTCCAAAACAAGATTTTTATTTTTCATTTTATGATTTTGTAAATAATCTTAATGTGAGTGCTTGACCATGGCAATAATACAGTCTATCTATGTGTTAGCGGAACCATAGAGGCTTATACTACTGCAAGTAAGAATGTTTTACAAAATATCGACTATCTACCACTGCATTTGAAAAACAAAACGATTGAAAAAAATCTATTTTCCATTCATATATAAGTGCTAATTCTCCCTCTCCCCACCCTACCTCACCGTATTTTCTCTGGTCAAACAACCAATGCTACCCACACATACACAAGCTTTCTATATATCTCTCTCTATATATATGTTTTCTCTTGTCCACAAGATAAAAATTATGGTTGCTGGATTGTATCCTGCACTGTTTATGCGACATACCTTTGCCAGTTCATAAAACCGTTAGGTATTTCTCTACACATAACGATTTTACCACTGCTTTACCTACGCCTTTTGCTTGTTTGGCTTTCTTACATTCTAGAATGTGATAGGAAGCATTAACTGTGTGTCAAACCCAGTCCACGTTTGTATTTGTAATCTAAGTAATAATTTGAAAAGAGACAAGTGTAATCAGTTTTAAACATTAACTCTGCTTTTATTTGTTTGTTTATGACATGCATATTAACCTAAAATCAAACCCTAGTCTACCTCAGTGAAAGGTTAACAGTTTAACCACTGCGTTACCATACCCTTTTTTCTTAGTTTGATTCGTTCTAGGCCTTAGAGCTAGAAATCGAATTAAGATATCCAGTGAAAGATGCACATGTGTTCACCACTATAGCACGTAATGTTTAGCTGGTAACATTAGACAACCGAAAATGATTGTATTTCTGTTAGCCAAGCATTTCTGTCATTTGCCTACTGTGTGAGCTCTGCCAGCAAGACAGTTTAGTTTAGAACAAGTGTGTGTGAGTGTGTGTATAGATTATTAGCCTCAGGTATTTAAAGCTTGTTGTGTGTTGCGACCATCTTGTCCCAGTAACCACTGAGCAAGTTTTAACAGTCAACCCATAAAACTGCATAGGATAGTTGTGTGAGGTTCATGGACTTGGGTGTGTGCATTAGCACCATGCACTAGCTTTACCTTACCCTCTATAGGTAGAGCGTTATCCCTTTCCTTTTTGACATTACCAATGACCACATCCACCCACAAGTTTTACACTTATACCCTTGGCTTGTTTTCGATTAGGTTTGGTTCGGTTTGGTTGGGTTTGATTCAGCTTGGTTCAGTTTAGTTCAATGTAGTCACCATATTGTTTCATTAGCTATCCTCTTTAACCAATCAATTAAAGATAGTCTACTCTTAATTCATGAATCAATAAATCCGATTTTGTATACACCGTTTGTCATTTATTAACCCATGCCTGCAACCTATACTCTCTCTGTACTACAGTCTGATCTGAAAACAAGTTCCAATAGTGAAAGACTTGTCAGTCACCATACATGTAGTCTACACTAGTTCTTTCTCTACCTAGCTATGTTTCATCATTCACGGTAAACAACTCATATGTCCGTATCCAATTATTAATTTATAAAATCTCAGGTCAATGACCTTAATATTTTGGATATTTTAGGTAAATTCATTGGTCATGGGAAAGAGTTGACCATTCTAAGTCCTATGACACCTCACATGTCGATATCCAAGTATTAGTTTGTATAATCTCAGGTCATTGTCCTTGTTGTTTTGAATATTTGGGGTAAATTCGTTGGTCATGGGAAAGGGTTGGCCATCCTTAGTATTATAACACCTCACTTGACTCTCTCCCATTATTAGTTATCGAGATATTAACAACAGTGCAGTTAGGCCCTTTTGACAAACATTAAATATATATTTAAAAACAGAGCGTCACCCCGAGTGCTAGGACCCCACATACAAGTCCCTAGCCTTATTGGTTCGCGAGATATTAACAAAAGTGTAGTTAGGCCCTTTGTTAAAATGTCAAAAATACATTCAAAAAGAGAGTGTCTGCCCAAGTCCAACGACACCTCACAGGTCAAAATCCCATCATGGGTTCAGGAAATATCAACAAAAGTGTAGTTAGGCCCCTTGTCAAAATTTCAAAAAATACATTTAATAAGGGAATGTCATCCCATGTGCTACGACCCCTCATACTAGTCCCTAGCCTTATTGGTTCACGAGATATTAACAAAAGTGTACTTAGGCCCTTTTGACAAATATCAAAAATACATTGAAAAACGGGGCGTCATACCAAGTCCAACGACCCCTCATACAAGTCCCTAGCTTTATTGGTTCATGAGATATTAAAAAGCCAATAACCTATTAGTTTTGAATCTTTTGGTTATTTTTTTTAAATAACTCATCTATAAATCATTATTTAAAAAGTCCGCCCTCTTATGAACACCCCAAGTGCGCATGCGTAAAAACAGAAAACAAACATGTTAATTCATAGTAGCAATCGGCTCTTCACATGCGTTTCATGTGGAACAACGTTTAATTTCATCATATCATTAGGGACCAGTCCAAAGGGACCAGTCCAAAGGGGCTCATCCACAAGGACCTGCCCACAAGGACTCGTCAACAATGACCCGTCCACAGGGACTCGTCAACAATGACCCGTCAACAAGGACCCGTCAACAATGACCTGTCAACAATGACCTGTCAACAAGGACCTGTCCACAAGGACTCGTCCACAAGGACCTGTCATCAATGACCTGTCAACAATAACCCATCCACAGGGATCCACTCCCCCACCCTCTTACAAAAGCTATGAGTGGGCATGCATAAAAAACAAAAAACAAGCATGTTAATTCATAGTTGCTATCGACCGTACACATGAACTTTATGTGGAACAACGTTTAAATCCATATCGGCATTCAAACTCTCACATGTTGCAATTGGAAAGAGAGATTCTCTAAGAAATTACAATTTTCACCCCTAGTAGGGTAGGTTTTATTTTTTGGGTGGAAATATGTTGTCCATTGGAAAGGGGGTGTCTGCCCGAGTTCAACAACACCTCATTTGTTAAAATCCGACCATGGGTTCGAGAGATATCGCGCCGCCGCCATCTTGTGTGGAGGGTGTGGAGGTGGAGGGTGTAGAACTGTTACAAATACACTACTTGTGTTTGGAAAGTTTTCACCACCTCACGGCTAAGCTGTGGGCGTTAAGTGGCTCACCACGATTGCAACGCGACGGGGAGCTGCAGCAAGTTCGGAGAATTGAGGTTCGAATCCCGACACTGAGTGGCTATCCTGAGTGTGATATTTCTGCGGGGTTTTCCACATTTCCTCCAAGTAAATGCCGGGATGAAATCTAACATAAGACCACGACCGTCTCTTCTACCCAGTCCTAGCTCAAATGTAAACAAACACACTACTACAGACACCACAGTAACATAGGTTATCAGACAAATTATGTACACTTGACTGTACACGGGGTTGAAATGACTATGATGCCCAAGCCTCTAAATTGACTACTGTTACTACTGTTTTTGTTGTTGTTTATTTTAAGGGGCTTTGCGACATCCTGGTCATGCACTTTGTGTGATAACGTTTGTTGATTATGGTGAGTAGTTTAAATTCACATGTGGATGTCTGTGTGGTTTTAAATTGGCCCGAATGAATATTTCTATGTGCAGCCTATTTATGAAGAGCGTAAATATTAACCATTATGACAATGGTAATAATTATATGATGATGATAATTAGGGCTCGGAATTTTAGGTAAATAAATATTTTTTTATGTAAATACATATTTTAAACTTTTTGTCTATAAATACATAAATTCCTGCTTTTCACTTATTAGCACATAAAAATATATAATATGTAGATTTCTTAAAATCAGCATGCTAGATCTTTCAGTTCATTACATTTTTGTTCTGTGTTACTTCAACGGGGAAGTACCTGTGAGCTATCTAATCTTCATGCAGAGCGTATGTCTCCTTGCAGCTGTGTTTTTCTTATCTTGTCGCCCCGTCCCACTCACTGTGGAAGCCGGGGATGCCTAAAGTAAAGGCAACTACAAGTTATCGTCTGCAGCAGTATGTTGCAGAATTTAAGGATAATTTAACTTCTGATGGGAGCGTTCTATTCTGCCAACCATGTGGTAAAGCAATCAAGGCTGAACAGCGATCTCAAGTTACACAACACCTCGAGGGCCAGAAACATAATGCCGCAGTTTCGCGCCTTCAGAAGAAGTGTTTCGCGATAATCGTCGGACATTTGTGATGGACAACCTGAAGATGTATCTCGTTGTGTGTTGTAATGCTTCAGCAGTCAGTGAGACATAGAATAAATTGCATTTGTGAGAACTGCATATTGTTTATATTCACATTAATAAACTAAATTATAATTAAATATTTTTACTTTTTTGTCACATATTTCAGGTATTTTTAATACATAAAAAATAAATATTTTCCCGATTTTTAGCACCTAAAAATCCGAGCCCTAATGATAATTGTTATTTTAAGGGGCCTAACATCTAGATTATTGGCCTCTAATGGTTTGGGTGATCGTGAAGATGATAACGAAATATAAACTATAACTAAAACTTACTACTAACTTATATACTAGAAGAAGAAATGGATAACAATAGGAGAATAAGGCAAATGAAGGACAGGAGGAAATGAAATGCCCTCAACGCTCGAAGAATGAGGATTGAGGGACTTGGAAGGAAGGAGAGCTATGAAAGGCAGATAGGAAAGTGAATGAGAAGAGGGTCCGCCCCAGAGGCAATGCAAAAAGGGGGGAAAACCGGACCCAGCTCAGGAATCTCCCGGGGTCACCAACTCCTGAACTCACCAGCCGTGAGCCCTTGAGGATGTAGCACTATCGAGGGTGCACATACCTTACTTCAATAAGGGCCTTGAGCAGAAGGCTGGAGATATCATGAAAATAACAAGAAGGCTGACCCCTCGAAGAATGAGGGTATAAGGAAAGATGAGACAAGGGCCAATTAAGGCGGGAAAGTGAAAGACTCCCTAGGCCTCGGATACCCTAATACCATCGGGGTAGGAAAAGAACAAGAGTTGACCAAGGGAGGTCGATAGGAAAGATGACAGAAAGGAGCCCGGCACAAGTAAGTGGAAGTAATGCCGAACTCAGCTGGGGCCCCGTGGTCGCCAACCCACGTCCCACTAGTCGTGAGCCCTTGGGGGGGGGGGGGGGTAATAATTAATATCCGTGTTGACCGATAGTATTATCTTATTCAAAACCGCCTTGTCACACACTAAAGAATGTGGTTTAAACACTGCTTAATGAATGTTGCTTATTTTATTTCTCGACGTATCCATACATTATATTTTGGCTTGGCAATATCCAAATTGTATCATACGTCTTGCACATATAAACTAAAATACTAGGTCAGTTTGGATTAAGATTATGTACTACATTACCAAATTGGACAACTAACTTCAACAGAATGATCCAACTTGTAGGAGTCTTCTGGTTTATTTCAAGGTTAGATAATTTTATACCATCAAAATTTTACAACTTTCCCCAATATATTAACAACATCGTAGCAACATCATAACTGACAAATATGTTTCTTCTGAACATTTTAAGGTTAGACTACATCAATGTGATACAGACTGCCGTATCCATTAAGGTTGAATTGTAATCATATTACGCCCGATAATATTAAACCACACTGAAGTTGATCGTGATATAACTGGAAGATACATCATATAGCAGCGACGTCTGATTCACCGTAATCGAACCATTCATGAAATGGAAAATCCACAGCCTGCTTCCAGTCTCCGACCGGGTCAGGAGTGGAATGAATGAAGCCCCCATCTAGTGGCGAGGATATGAACTGTGCCGGCTGCCGAGGCCTGACGCACTCCTCTGGGGCAATGATTAAATGAATGACAGATGCAATGAAATGATAGTGGAGAGTGTTGCTGGAATGAAATTTTTGACAGGGAAAACCGGAGTACCCGGAGAAAAACCTGCCTGCCTCCGTTTTGTCCAGCACAGATCTCACATGGAGTGACCGAGATTTGAACCACGGACCCAGCGGTGAGAGGCCGGCGTGCTGCCGCCTAAGCCACGGAGGCTCCATAATCGAACCATTCATATGTTTATTAATTCTTTTTGTGAGCTTTCTTTTTAGTTAAATTTCTAATAGTATTTTGTAAGGATATCCATTTTCTCTTTTATCTTTGTAAACTTAGTTTTAAGATTATTTTAATTCAATGTACGCTGACGAAGGTGTCATTGAACACCGAAAGATGTACGTTTAAGCTGTGATTAAACCACATTATTTAGTGTTTGATAAGGCAGTTTTGAATACGATAAGCCTATTTATGAGAAAACATAGGTGACATTATTTAAATGACTCATGGTGGTTCCGTATTGATATGCTAGAATAGTTATTAACAAGAAATGTACATCCGCCTGAATCAATACTATAAAGAAAAAATAATTATTTAACTTGTTTTCAGTACCTATTTCGCGGATTAATTACATTTTATCCCCTTCATCAGCTATTGAAAAAAAAAGTGTAGTACAGTAATAAGATACGTATTTAAACCTAATATGGTGCACCATAAAATTTAGGTTATAAGAACAGAATAAAATGAAATAGATGGTGACGGTGATCAGCAGCTCATGACAAATAGTAGTTCCATATTGAAGCTTTAAATGGTAGATATGTAACACCAATACTTCACTAATCCGTGTAGGTCTATAACTAATGAAGAGCCTGTATGCTTAGAGATCAAAATTTTGCCTTTTCAAAACAAAGCGGCTTTATGAAACCCGACGTGATGGAAAGTGATCTCTTGGTAAATAGAGGTTAGTTCAAAGCATATGGTGCATGAGGTTAGGACAATGTTACATTTAGAAAATGATTTGTCTAACATAGGTGTGTTGCTTGGCCGTAGACATTGAATGAGGCACCCATTTGTAGATTGTAAATTCTGAAAGTATATCCTAAAATTAGTTGAGTCTCTATGGTGGACGGCTGGGAGCTCCTAAGTGCTATACACTAGAAGAAAGCCGATGATGAGTACACAGAACACGTGCGCTGAGAGTGCTATCAACACGCCCCTTCCAGCAAGTACTGTTCAACAGCCCTCGCAGAATATACCTTTTATATTCCAATAACAACGTCATCCTACCCAGGAGGAGTTTAAAAGCAGGCGATGTCCCTTCTCCAGTTAGGTGAAAAATGATAACGCATTTCGTAACATACGTTTATGTATTTATTTGTTTGTTTATATGTTTATTTGTTTGTTTATTTATTTCTTTATTTATTTATTTATTTATTTATTTGTTTACATGTTTGTTTATTTATTTGTTTATTTATTTTGTCATTTATTTGTTGATTTATTGGTTTACTTATTTGTTAATTTATTTGTTTATTTATTTGTTTATATGTTCATTTATTTGTATATTTATTTGTTCATTTATTTGTTTATTTATTTGTTTATTTATTTATTTTTTAATTATTATTTATTTATTTGTTTATTTATTTGTTAATTTATTTGTTTGTTTATATGTTTATTTATTTGTTCATTTATTTATTTGTTTGTTTATTTGTTTATTAATTTGTTTATGTGTTTATTTATTTTTTCATTTATTTGTTTATTTATTTGTTTATTTATTTGTTACCGTATGTATTTATTGGTTTATTTGTTTATTTATTTGTTTGTTTATTTGTTTATTTAATTGTTCATTTATTTGTTTATTTATTTGTTTGTTTATATGTTTATTTGTTTATTGGTTCATTTATTTGTTTATTTATTTGTTTGTTTATATGTTTATTTATTTGTTTATTTGTTCATTTATTTGTTTATTTATTTGTTTATTTGTTTATTTATTTGTTTATTAATTTGTTTGTTTATATGTTTATTTGTTTATTGGTTCATTTATTTGTTTATTTATTTGTTTGTTTATATGTTTATTTATTTGTTTATTTGTTCATTTATTTGTTTATTTATTTGTTTATTTGTTTATTTATTTGTTTATTAATTTGTTTATTTGTTTAATTATTTGTTTGTTTATTTATTTGTTCATTTATTTGTTTATTTATTTGTTTATTTATTTGTTCATTTATTTGTTTATTTATTTGTTTATTTATTTGTTTATTTGTTCATTTATTTGTTTATTTGTTTATTTATTTATTTATTTATTTATGTATTTATTCTATAGTCCAGTCTAATCTGCAGAATGCGAACCAGTCGCCTCCATGATCCCCTATTAGCAATTAGCACTGTGCCCTCCTCTTCTTATATACCCCCATTTGTTGCTGCTGTTGTTTCATTCAGGGTCTTCATGTCACTTCAACCCCGTACACTTGGGTGTGTGTGTGTCTGTGCAGAATCTGGCTACACACATCGTACCAACTTTAGGCCCTCGTACAGCAGGCAGGCGTTATCATGAGAAACAAGAGAAATGAGGGTATCTGAAAAGAATACACAAGGACCAATTGTGGCAGGAAAATGAAAGACTCTCTAGGCCTCACTTACCCTAACATCGTCGGAAAAGAATAAGAGTTAACCAAGGGAGGTTGAGAGAACTTACTATAATAGAAGTGGTAGGAATGCCGGGTTCAGCTGGAGTTCAGTGATCGCCAACCCATGTTCGACTAGACATGAGCCCCTGTGAGCATTTACGAAATTACCGTAGTATTGTGTGTTTGGCCAAGAAGAGATGGCCACACAAAAACACACGGGTCTGGAGTTATTCTCGCCTTTGTTGTGCAGCCTGTATTGTTCTCAAGATGTGGTCGTAATTCAGCACGCCACCAGCAGAGGGCACAGCGATCGATTGGCATGGGACCCTCACAAATTGGATATCGAAGAAATAACAGACCCGTCATGTGAAAGCAGGGTGGAGGCTAAGTGTGAATGTGTGGGTATACTACTGTTATGGCCATTAGAGGGACCCCTAACCATTATGATGAATCATTGTACAATGGATTACATAGTACATGTTACGATGTCATTCAGGGTCTTGAGCAAGGGAGGAGAATTTAATGTATTGCAAAACAAATCCCAGTATCTGAGGCTTATACTGTATATGTTTTAAAATAATTGTCATTTTATTAAAGAAACGCGCACAAGTTGTGCATTAAGCATATAATAGTACATTATGCAACGAGCCTATAATGGCAATAATTAAGACACAAGTATGTTTATAAAACGAGCGTACGCGAGTTTTATAATTTCCATACGAGTGTCTTAATTACCATTATAGGCGAGTTGCATACGACTGTTTATGTTCGACGATAATTATAACTTTATTATATGTTTTAACATAAATATTCATAAATATCTGTTGAGAGTCAGCCACTTGAATTTTGTGATCGGAGAGCGAACGCTGGGTATGATATCTCTGTCTTTCAAGATCTCTGACCGACCGACGCAGGCGCTCTGTGTGCTTGCAATGCCATATTATGCAGGCCATATGTTTACATCTGCCGTCCCTCAGTAATATTGTCACCGGAGTCGTTTGAAGGCAATGCGCTGTGTAGAAATTAGGGTTGGTGATAATTAAGGTACAGTGCTATTTCTTGTCTCATATTCGCCAGTTTATTTACGCGAACATATGGACGGAGCGTATTCCATGTCGGTAATTTATTATAGTTCGATGTTGTGTTTATGTCCGACATGTTGGATTTTGAGCGCATGCGCGAAGGTATCGTTACCTAATTGGTCAATGAACGAGCTCTGATTGGCTGGAGAAACTGTATCGTAATGAAAATCAGTGTTATAATGACCATCATTATGATACAGTTTTCTGACACATAATAGTGAGGGTCGAACATGGATACATTTACACTACATTCATTTGTAATTCATTTTATTTCAGTCCTATGGTTCTAAGCAGGTCTCGATTATTGACTTCGATAGTTCTTTGCATCTTGTAATGTGGTATCGATCACATGGGCGTTCACAAAGATCACATACACATGTTTTGTTCGGATCGTGATGGTTCTTCACTTTGCACACTGTGTGGTCTTATCCGTGCGTTGCCAAAGAGTTAGCGAAATGGCGCAGGTCTTGGTTGGTTTCCATCCATGATCTATTCACCATGGCCTCCGTTGCATAGAAGTCAGCCCATATCTCTTTTGACATTTGTTTTCTTATTTCCACTTGTTTTCCCAGTTCTTAGTAAAAGGTAGATTATATTTCGTCCTGAGATCTTCCATCAGAAAGGTTTCTCTTGTTAGGACATAGGTGAGTCGTGAGCGGGTGTATTTGGATATTGCCAGGGTGGACTTCAGGAACCGAGCTTTGACGGCTTCTATGGCTGATAGGTCTTTCATTCCTAGTTTTTCCCAGGTTATTTCTATTCCATACGGAGGATGGGTACTATTTTTGCATCGAATAGTTTCATGGCAGTTTTTAGGGATAGTCTAGGTAGTGATGGTATTGTACCCGTTCGTCCGTGGTATGCGATGACCCGACTGCCATAGCATCGCATACCAAGTGTCCCAGGACAGAGTGAATGAAATGAAAATCCACAGCCTGCTTCCAGTCTCCGACCGGGTCAGGAATGGAATGAATGAAGCCCCCATCTAGCGGCGAGGACATGGACTGTGCCGGCTGCCGAGGCCTGACGCACTCCTCTGGGGCAATGATTAAATGAATGACAGATGAAATGAAATGATAGTGGAGAGTGTTCCTGGAATGAAATTTTGACAGGGAAAACCGGAGTACCCGGAGAAAAACCTGTCTGCCTCCGTTTTGTCCAGGAGAGATCTCACATGGAGTGACCGGGATTTGAACCACGGACCCAGCGGTGAGAGGCCGGCGTGCTGCCGCCTAAGCCACGGAGGCTTGCCCCAGGACAGAGTGGATTGAAACAATAAAAACACAAGGAATTTGTGGGAGGTCCAGTTGAAATTTTAAACAAATAGCAGTGGGTAACACGAGACAAAGTATCTCTGGGTCGTTTACGGGTTTAATTTAATGACAACAAAGCAAAGGGCGCCACCAACTGGATTCTTAACAAACCACATCCTTCCTGGTGAAGCCTTAATCATGACACAGGAAAGGATTGGGAAAATACATCGACACGAGGTCACGCAAAATAAAATCAAAGAAGGTTTATTTGAACTTGAACGACAAGACAAAACACTAGCAAATCCTGCCTAGGAGAAAGGTAGATTGCGATAGTTAGGATGTAATTGTTCTTTTCAAGTCTAACCATCTCCGCTCTAGTTCAAAACAAAATTCGTTCACGTGTTAAAAAAAAAAAAAAAAAAAAAAGTTTCTTGGGTTCTCAGGGTCACCGTAGCACTGAATCACATGACACTGTCCTATTTGTGAACCCTGACACCTATCATTGTTAATGATAACAGCAAGCACGTGAACTGTTTAAATTTTAAATTATTCTAGGACACAATAATTATATCTACAACATATTCAATCATTCATAATAGCACTGAATGTCTGTATTCCAAATTTATTGCAATTATGATTATCAATCAATAGAATCAACAACTAAATTTACACAAATCATTTGCAATCATCCTGTCAGAATCTTAATCGTCTATCGACAACATTATAATTATCTGGTATTATGAAGCATGGAAAAATCTGTTCAATCACTCACCACATCAGCTACTATTCAAACAGCTGTTTATTTAAATTAACATATTTATCATCAGGTCAGATCAGCTGTTCCATTTAAATTATTATATTTATAATCAGGTCAGATCAGCTGTTCCATTTAAACTACAGAGTAAAATTCAATAAATTATTATTAAAGAGACTTGGATTAATTAAACTTCCAGAAAATATCTAGGATTGGTTATAGAGGTGTCGTCAAAATATATTACATTAGTGAAAATGTATTGCCAGGCGTAATTATACATGTTACATGTTATAATCAATGCTTATATTATACTCAATTGCCATGCCAAATTTTATTGACAACTATTCCACATTGGACGTTATCATCCACGAACAACCACTCGAATTTATTCAACATGAACCACTTCATTAAATATCACAATTGAACATTATCAATCTATCACCATTTCATCACAAATATTCAACGCACATCATGAATCAAAAAATAAGACTGGGTTCACTAACCTTCAGTCTAAACCATTAATATATCAAAGTGTTAACCTCACAAATATTGACAATCTTCACATAACGCTTGGCAAAAGTATCAAAAATCAACGTATTTAATAATCCACATTTATTGTAAGACTGGCTTCAGGCATTAATAAAGTTGACCTATCAGAACTGTGGTCACTATAATTGTGTTTTACAACCTCTTAAAGAGCATGAAAATTACTGAAATGATTATTATCCAATCCAAGCTTTAATTAAATTCGAAGTGTAATATCTCTAGAAAAATCTTTGAAATCTGTTTCAAAAGAACACCATCTGTGTTAGATTTAATAATATTCATCATAGCTGTTCCATTCTGCCTGTGATAAATTCATGAAAAGAACGTACTCATCTTAAAAGAATCAATCGGTTAATATCCTTGTTTAAGGTGTAAATCAACTCATCAGAAAATTAATAGATATTAAATTTACTGTATTCTGAAGTAGAACATCGCTACAAAAACTATTGGATCTACCACATAAGAATCACAAAGTGTAATCCTGCTTACATTTATTTTTACTGTACTTGATAAAGATCAACTAATATATGACCTGTTAATTATTGTTTGATTCGCTACAGTCAACATTGCATTCGGATGATAAAATGATAGTTTCCTAGTGATGGGTATAGCGTTTAGACACCACACAATTGCATAAAACAACAGGTCCCATCCCGATGGCTCAGATGATTAATCCCTAGTGACAGGTATAGCGTTTAGACACCACACAATTGCGTAAAGCAACAGGCCCTGTCTCGATGGCTAATATGAATGAATGCATATGACTGGAAACAACAATTATTATACTGTCAGATAGTAGTGACACTGCTTCGCTAAAGCGAATTAAATTCAATAGCTTAAAAAGATTCAATAAAAAAAAAGAAAAATCGCTGGTCACTAACTCCACACATTCGCTAGAATGCAAAAAGCCGTCAAAAACCCGAATACAGGTCTCGAGTCTCTCAACTGCTCGATAGAAAAAATCCTACTGTGCTCAAAATGCACTATTCCTCACTATAAAAGATGATCAAATACCCTGCGTATTAACGTCGGTAAATAGCAAAGATCAGTGAAATGCCCGTGCCATTTCACATGGAATCCACCATATCTTAGCGAATTCATCAGGATGAAATGCAAAAATATATCAGACGATGCATCAAAATAACACTCCTAAGGATATACAAATGTGCCCATAGTCATATCAAATCATATCAGTGAATTCATCAAAGCGCTCATATTACCTCATAGTCCAGGTGGTAAAATATTTATTCAAAGATCGACGGTAATCCAGATATTCGTGATTAATTTCTCGTAAGATCGGCGAAATATTTGTGCTGTACCATTGGAACAGCATTCTCCTCATCCTAATGCATATCACGGCACGGTCACTCGCCTGGGTAGGAATCAAATCCGTCACTCCGCTCTGCCATCCTGTCTCTCCTTACGCCTAGCCCATCATGTTAAAGTGTAAGATATCCATCCCGGGTACTGTCCAAAAATCCACTGAATGTTGCGATTTAAATGGGTACCCCATTATGCCCATGGCATCCACAAATGTTCGTTAATCAAAGTCATTTAGCACCCACTTCACCACTGCAGAAAATAAGTGAAGTCACTTCCATAGTTCTGATCGAATGTTCCAGTGTTATTTGAACTACCCCGTGGCCGCCTGGGCTGTGCCGTATAAAAATACATCTGCTGTGCTCTCAACCCTAATGTCGAAAATGTTACAAAGTTCATTCGCTGGTAGGCATACACGTTGAAAATGCAAAACTAGAAAAGGGGTACAAAAATGTAAATACATAAGAATAACCAGGTCACAAAAAACCATTGAGAATGAATACAAAATTATGAACAGTGTCATCCCACAGTGCACAAACTTAAAGCTATTAGGGGTAACAATCTCCGACACCCTGAATTGGAACATTCAAAGCGAAGAGGCAAGATGTAAGGCCACCAAAGTTCTGGGTTTCTTGTACAGAAACATGAGAGGTTGTAAACCTAGAGCCTTCAGGATGGCTTACACATGCATGGTCCGTCCAATATTAACGTACGGCTTACCTGCCTGGCATCCCACTACAGCGGAAAACATGAACAAGCTCCAGCGTGTACAGCGCCGCGCAGAAAGGCTAATAGCTCGTTATTCCCCTTCCCCTTTGTCAAAATTTCCATCTATAGAGGCAACAGCCAAACAAATTGATCTAATTTTTCTTAAAAAATCCCTTACAGGTTCCATTAATATTGACCCTTTTTGCCGACTGTCATTGGCATATCGCTCAGTTCGGAGAGGACGAGGTGTAACCCTCGTTCCGCCCTTCGCACGTAGCAATGCTTACCTGACAGGTTTCTACGGCCGCTCTGCGCGGTTATGGAACGCGCTGCCAGGAGATGCCAAGATCTTGCCTCTTAGGAAATTCAAGCCGTACGTAAAAAGGTACATTGTATAAATAAACGTATGTATGAGTGATAGATTGTCTCGCTGAATGAATGAGTATCTGAATGGAATGAATGAATGAATGTATCGAGTGATTGAGGTTATGAAAGTGCGTGCGTGAGAGAGTGAGTGAACAGGAAAATGTACTATGTCAATATTCTAAATATGTAAATACTGCAAATATCTTTGTAAAACTTGTAAATATTGTTAAAACAAAATGTAGATGTAAGCTGTGCCTGTGGAGCATGAAATATGTATGTGGGGCTTGCCCTTTTTCACTAGGCCTTCCATACTTCGTGTACGATTTATGGTAAATAAATAATAATAATAATAATTGTAATGCCTATGTCCAACATGCAGTAATGTTAATGTCGGTTGCAGTATCCCATAACACGACCTCCAACTTTTCACAAGATGTCTGCTATAACAGTAATATTCCTGCTCGGCCACATGCCAGTAACACGACGTTATAAAATGGCGCATATGCATATTCACGCGCATCAGTTGTTAAATGAAGCTCGCGTCTGCCGGATTAGCAATTGTACTATGCTCGTAAGACGATGCGTACCGTATTGAGTAGCGTACAGTAATACTTCTCTTTTCACGCAGCTATCTTGCTGTCCACCTGGGCCAGTCAGGTGACCCCACTCTCCTCACTTGTGGTAGGGTAGCTTGCTTGTTGCCGTACTCTGACGTCATATGCCCAACCATGGCTAATATTAACTTGCTGTAAAGCTATAATTTTCCTTTATGGGGTTATCAACCATCTCAAATATTATTACAATAAATATTCAGCATTATTCCTCTTCTTTCTGACATTACACAGGGCCGTAATTTTAAATTACTTAAATAAATCTCTTGCATTCTTCCCGTGATTCCTTACGTTGGAGGGGTAGTCCTTCCTTCTCCCTGACTCTAATACGTCACTTCCCATACAGTCCCCGGTGCGATACCAGCGCATTCTTTAATTCCAGATAACAAATTTCCAACTTCAGCTAGCGTAGCCGATTACGTCAAGTGCATATCGGGTACAGTATGATAAATATTGCCTTCGTGGATGCTGATGTTCTTGTTTTTGTGTGAATCCGTAAGGATCTTACGGTTGTCTGGCGGGTCATGCCCAGGTATTTGTATGGTACCATTTTCTCAGAACCTAAGCTTTGACTACACGCGTGGTGGATATTGTACATCAAGAGAAGAATATTAGGAAATCTCTTAGCCTAAACATTTATTCTTATTAATACACATTAAATCAACTGTTCTGCAAGCAGAATAGTAAAGGCTAATCTGTATCGTGATTATTTTCATCGATAAATTCTTCCTCGGAAGTATCTGCGTCTCCTCCAACTGCTATATCTTCTTGTTTTTCTTCTGCTTCTTCCTTTTCTGATTCTTCTTGCCCTATAGCGTCATAGATTTCCTCTTAAATTTAAGTCGCTTCGGATTTTTGGCTCGTATACAAGCCCTAAAAACCCATAACCTTATGAGACACGGAGATAGTTTAATTATATTAAAATTTGATATAAAAATAAGACTGAGCTCAATAACTAAATTAATAATATTGTACTTACATAGCTATACGCGTGGTGTACCTTATTCACCAGACGCAACAGCTCGATGTTCATTCCTGTGAATCAGCACTAACGAATCCAACAACAATGACACTACTTGTAGTCGTTTGCGGACATTTTTACGGATAGGTTAGGTGGCGCCTAAGAGCCTGCAGAAACATTACAACCAAAAATTGTCCATCTTTAGCACGGGTGGTGTGCTTTGTACACCAGCGCGTGTACTTAAAGGTCAATCGATATGAACCTTAGTATCGTGCTTTGAATATCAGTTTGGAATCTGTGGTAGTAAAATTATTCAGATGATTATTGGTTTTTGAAAACCAGACTGATAACCACTAATATTTTACTGGAAATGTAATAGTTAAATGATGATCCACCAAAATATCTTTCCTTCAGTTCTAAACATACTGAAGCCTCCGTGGATTAGACGGCAGCACACCGGCCTCTCACCGCTGGGTCCGTGGTTCAAATTCCGGTCACTCCATGGGAGATTTGTGCTGGACAAAGCGGAGGCAGACAGGTGTTTCTCCAGGTACTCCGGTTTTGCCTGTCACAAATTTCAGTCCAGCAACACTCTCCACTATCATTTCATTTCATCTGTCATTCATTTAATCATTGCCCTAGGGGAGTACGACAGGCTTCGGCAGCCGGCACATTTCATATCCTCGCCGCTAGATGGGGGCTTCATTCATTCCATTCCCTGGCCCGGTCGGTCCACTGGAAGCAGGCTGAGGTTTTTCATTCATTTCTAAACATACCAAGGCAATGGTTTTACTACAGAGGCTCAAGAGCCGTTTCAACAATATGTGTGAAAATTTTCTTGAATATTTGTCCTTCTATGACAATTACTACGCACTAGTGGGCCCGTGCGATAAATCTTGCATGTTCGTAAACCACACTTTCCCCAATAGGTGCCACGGTGGGTGAGTGGTCAACGTGTCGGTCTACTAACTTCAAGCAGGTTCGCTCCTGGCCGTGGTAAGTGATTTTTTGAAAGGCGGAAAAAATTACGACACCATGTCATACGATGTTGGCATGTCAAAGAACCCATTTGAATTCAGTAGGCCGTGTTCATAATAGCAAAATTAATCTCGGGAATTTCCGCCAACACAAAGTTCCTCATTTCTCTAATAGAAAGGGCTGTAGTGTTCAAGGAGCTTAGATATCTAACCTCCTTGACTTTCATAGTGCTTCAAGGAACAACGAAATTTTACAAGCGAGCTACCCTCCGGGTGTCAAATAACAAAGCTTACACCCAGCACCCGATGCCATACGATATTATTATTATTCCCAATAGAATTATGCGAACTGAACAGCAATGATGTCCCGTAGGTTCCTACAGCAACAGTATTTGTAAATCGCACATTTCTTACAAAAATTGATCTATGGAATCAGAATGCAATTCGTTACTGTCATTTGTCATTTGTGTGCTGAGTCCATTGATTGACAGCTTAGCTGCAACACTCACCGGTTATTTGATATTTATGAAATTATACAATTTGATTACTCGTTCCTTTGATTTACTGTTTCTGAAATTTATGGAAAATGATAAAGGAAAGACCTCAGAATGTTAAAATGACATGAAACAGGCGTCACAGTGGCCAACATGTGAATTTGACAGCAGTTATGGAGCGTAGTTTCCTACTTCAACAGTATCTGCAAATCGCACACTTCGTACATTTTTTTAAAGTCATTTTTTTAAGGAAATTATAGATATTTATGAAATTAGAGTGCAACGGTCGCTTGTGAGCGACTGAAATATACTAGTTGAAACCCGTCAAAACATGACGGACAATGGAATGGACACAACATCTCTCCGACGATTCGTTGCTATCGGACGAATGGTATATGAACGCATACAGGACTTTTTTGAAACGCTTCACGCGTCGTGGCTCATTTGTCGAATTTACTCGTGCGCTGCCTATTGGGTCTAATTGGGAATCTAAAGCATACAGGGACCCACTCAAACATACATGTTGTTTATTTTCTATGAGCCGTTATTGAACTGTCCAAACAATGCCATGCTCTACGATGCAAGTGGTTTGTGCATATTTTGAAGCCTGCGTCAAAGACCAAGAATTCGATATCACCGCCATCTATGGTACAAAAACATATCTAAAGTCAATTGTTGAAGCACTTTTCAGAAGAAACCACTGCCAAGAGAAGGAGCTTGGGAGAATTTGTGCGGAAAGAAGACCCTGTTGAAGTGGGAATTTAGTTTCACTAAGGCTAGCGGTTTCCATGACGACAGTTTTTGTTTTGTTGACTGTTCCTTGTGGTCTAAAACTGTGCTCATCCTACATTATGGTTGCTACGCCACCTACCGGGTCCAATTGTGAATCTAAACCATACAGGGACCCACTTTAATAGACTATACAGTACATAAAAAATTTCACCAAAATCGGCCCAGTCGTTTAGGAGGAGTTCAGTCACATACACACGTGTCGAAGAATTATATATATAAAGATTGTTCATTTGACAACCACTAGCTACAGCTTACTGAAACCCTCTACATACCGTAATTACAGAAGTGTCATGTACATTTCAGGAACGTTTTAAGGACATATATTTGTGATAAACACAGTCAAATACAGGAAACTGCACTTTTCTGTCGCTTGACACTTCCCGGTTCCCTTAACGTAATTATCTCTGGAGGTGGGTTCATGTCTAGTGTTCCACGAATATATTTCAAGTGTTCTTTCCCATGTATTGTGCCTGCCCATTTTCCTGCTATAAGTCTAATCGTCCGAAGTATGGATCAGAAACACACTGTGAGATTAACCCCGACTACACGGCCGTATTAAAATCCTCCCCTCGTCTTCCCCCACAACAATAGGCAGTCTTCCTCATGCCCTTACGCAATTATCTGGGTGAAGAACTGTATCACAACTGCTCATCGGGTTTAGTTAATACATTAATGGGACTCACGCTGAGAGCGGCTAACGGGACAGATCTGTCATCGACTTTCAACATTTAACGAGTATGATGGAGGGGAATAACACTGTTCGATGAGCCGTTTCCTTATCCAAGGAATAGGCCTATCCCCTCAGAATGTTTTGTAACAAAAAGGCCAGTATACTAAGCCAGATTATTGTGGGAGATAATTTAATCACAGTGTAGTTTTCAAGTTATTGTCCATATTCTATTCGTAAATGTTCTATCGTTTACAGTCTCTTACCATTGAAACTAAGAGAATTTTGCAATTGAATTATTATTGAAATGTTAAAAATATAAATAATTCAATTGCAACAGATCTGATTTTTAAGGAAAATTTACATTATTTTTTCCCATATTTTATCTATGTATTCTAATTAGACAGTATCTTAGACAATAATTAACAATATTTTTAACATAATTTTTAATAATTGAAGATTAGTCTACGAATAGACTACCGTACTGAAAAAAAATTATAGAAAATATTTTATTTCTAGTAGTCATCACTTTTTCCATATAATGGCTGGCTGCGTGGCTCAGGGGTAACGTTCTCGCTTGCTGGGCCCGAGGTTGTAGGTTCGTATCCTGGCGCAGTCAGCTGGCATTTGAGGGTGTGCAAATGCGAGGGAGCCGTGTCCGTAGATTTACTGGCACGTTAAAGATCCCCTTCGGGGCAAAATTCCGGCACCCCGGCGTCTCTAAAAGCCGCAGTTGTTAAAAGGGACGTAAAACCAATAACATTATTATTCTTTTTGCATAGAATGTTAATGTTAGATTGATGCTTTTATTTTAATATTTTTATTTCTAGTAAAGTGAAGAAGGTTACAAGATAACCGAAACTGGTATTACATTGTAATTAGTTTCAATACATTATTGATTTTAAGGTGGATTATCATTTATTTACCTATTCATTAGGTAAAATTTTAATTAATAGTCTACTGTATCAGCCAAAAAAGTGAAACATAGGAGAACATATAACCTACATTTCTGACACATGAAAGAAGTAAAACAGAAACTAACGTACATTAAAAAAAAATACTAGAAAAAAAAGAAATTAATGAAAAAGAGCAATAAAAATTACGAAAACCAGTAAGTTAAACGCGGAGACCAGGCGCCTTCAGTGGTTTGGGCCGATATGAGATTCTATCAAGATCATAGTTCAGTATAGAAGTTGCATATGGCAGACTCAACAACAGTAATCAATGGAAAATACTAATTAAAACCTTCGAATGAGACAAGTTGCTCTGTAAAATACGTTGATGTTCGAAATAAATGTTTAATGTTTTTCAGTCAGTCAACACGATTGTATCTAATTGTTATTGTTATTGTATTTTAACATCCCCTAACGATTCATCAAGATTCGACTGTATACAGACCATACAAGAAGAGAAGCATCACAATAGTCGCTGTCTGTATATCTATGTGCTGTAGGGCACAATGTCGCAGTTGAACAGTATCATCATGTTCGATTTCCCATGATGACAGACTTTACGTAACCCTGGATCATTTCCGATCGCCGCGCCGGAGCGCATCTCATTATCTGCCTAGGACATTTATTTATTTAATCGTATGATGAATTACATAAAAACAAATCACAAATCCAAGTTCAAGTTTTGGAGCCATTCCACAGTACATTCTCGAAGATGAAACAGATCACTAGGGCTCCCGGAGTAGGCATGTAGAGGGCAGCGCTGGATGATATGGTCCATGGCCTGTTCCTCCTCATTGCATTGACACAATGGGGAATCTATCCAACCCCACTTATGGCATAGGTAATTGCAACGGCCGTGCCTGGTTCTCAGTCTATTGAGGCGACACCATAATTTTCTAGGACGGTCAAATCCTTGTATTTTCACCGTTGGGTTGATTCTGGGCACTAGTTCCAGACGTTGAGTTCGACCATTCGTCCTGCCAGCATTGGTTTAGGTTGAATCGATTTGCCAGAAGTTGGTCGGCCAATAAACTGGTTGGTCTCCTCGAATGAAGTCGCTTCGGTGGTGGGTGGCAGAATTCCTGGTGTATTGGTAATGAGGGAGAAGCATAGATCTTCTTTGCTTCTCTGATCAGAGCTTCCTTCCTCCTCAGGTGAGGTGGTGGAATGTGGCTGAGTACTTGTAGCCAGTGGCGAGGGGTTGATTTTATGGTGCCGGTTATGCAACGCATAGTGTCATTCAGCTTGGTATCCACTTTATGCACATGTGCACTTTCCAACCATACTGGAGCACAGTATTCCGCTGCAGAATAGACTAGACTGATACCCGTTAATCTTAAGCAGTCCGCCGTGGCTCCCCATGAACTACCGCAAAGCTTGTGCAGGATGTTATTTCTGGTGGAAATTTTGTGAGAGAGCTTGGTGAGGTGTTCTTTGTAGCTCAGAGTTCGGTCCAGCGTGACACCTAGGTATTTCGGGAAAGGGTTGTATTTCAGTTTTTCACCACGAAATACTACATTTGGCTTGTAGTTTGCTAGTCGGTTGGCAAGATGGAAGCATGAAACCTCTGTCTTAGACATACTTGGGATCAGTCGCCAGGACTTGAAGAACGTTGACATTTTCTCCAGATCGGTTGTAAGAGTGCCTTCTGCATCTTCAAAAGTTCTGCTTTGAGCTACCAGTGCAATGTCATCTGCGTAAATAAACTTAGTAGCTGTTGTTGGTGGCAAGTCATGAATGTACAGATTGAATAGAACTGGGGCCAAAACTGATCCTTGGGGTAGACCATTATTTAGTTTCCTTTTGCGACTTTTAGCATCATCTAGAAATACTACGAACTCTCTTTCACAAAGCATGTTAGAGATGAGATTTGCAATTTCCAAACAGGGGATAGCTTCCAGCACTTTGAGGATCAGTCCATGTCGCCAGACAGTATCATATGCGCTAGTCAGGTCGATAAAGACAGCTGTTGATTTTAGCTTCATTTGAAACCCTGCTTCAATGTGAGTGGTGAGGGCCAAGACTTGATCAGTACAGCTTCGGTTTTTCCTGAATCCAGCTTGTTCTGGTGGGGTTACAGCTTCAATGAGTGGTGCTATCCTGGCAAAGAGGACTCGTTCTAAAAGTTTATAAATGCAGCTAAGAAGTGCTATTGGACGGTAGTTTTCAGGTCTCTGCTCCGACTTGCCAGGTTTAAGAAGGGCGATCACCTTTGACCGTTTAAACTGCTTTGGTAGGTTGTTAGTCTGAAGGATGAAAGTAAAAAGTGAAGTAAGCCAGCTGATGCTTTGTGGACCCATGTTTCGCTGGAATTCATTATAGATGCCATCTGGACCAGCAGCTTTACCAGTTTTCAACATCTTGATAGCGGTTTCAACTTCCTGAACAGAAAATGGCCTAGACAGTTTCTCATTCTTCTGAGTTCTACGTTTGAGTTCGGTGAGCTTTTGTTTGCCTAGGACAACAAACAGTAGATAGAGTATTGAAGTACACAGCAGAAGCTCAAAGTGAGAAATGACTTTGTGCTCAGTCTAGTTAGCCAGCGGTGTTCAACACAGACAAACACAGTCTGGGAATGTGGGTGATATTAGAATATACTAGAATTCCTAACTCGTCATTGACAGGTTCATAGATCTAAAGAGAGGCAGGGACGACAACTGCTGGGTTTATAATCCTAAGGATCATCATCATCATTTTCATTTCCCCTTTTCCAGCTGACACTGGGTGGGGGCAAATATGGTTCCTCTCCACTTTGTTCTGTCGTACCACCATTCATCTTCCGACACGGTGTTCCAATCCAGGTTCCGTTTACTAATGCTATTCTTCACCGAGTCCATCCAATGCATTCTTGGTCTTCCTTGTTCTGTCTTCCCTGTCATCCGTCGTTCCAGTGCTCGTCTTGGTTGCCTTACTTCATTCATCCGTTTGACGTGTCCAAACCATCTCAATCTGTTTCGCTCCAGTTTGTCATTTAGTTTCTGTACTCCCAGTTCTTTCCGTATATCTTCATTTCTCACTCTGTCTCTCCTCGTTTTCTGGACCATACTCATCTCAGCTGCCTGTACTCTGCTCTCATCCCTCTTTGCTATTTTCCAAGTTTCTGCTGAATATGTCGTTATAGGAACATAATATGCTTTGTACATAACGTCTTCAGCCTTAATTGGTGTATACTTGTTCCATACTAGTCCCCGTACCTGTTGGTAGAAAGCACTCCCGAGTTGTATTCTTCTGCTAATTTCCAAATCTAGTCTTCCATCTTCAGTCAGTTCACTTTCCAAGTATTTGAAGTGTTTCACCACTTCCACTTCCTAAGGATATCCATTTTATTTTATTTTAAAATGATTCTATTATTTTATACCAGAATACTTATCCATTAGATTTTATAATTTCATCGTTCTTATTCATTGTTTTTCCAGTTACTTCATTTCATCCTGTATATATTTTACTTAATTTCATTTTCCATTAGTTTTATTCAATTAATTTATTAAGGTTTAATTGTAATCTGCTGAAGAAAGTCCCATTATTGACCCGAAACATGTACTAATTTGAATAGTATTGATTGGCGGAGCATTTTAATTAATGCTTTCATAATCCTATAAAAGAACAAGTAGTTCCGTGACGAACTAAAGAGCCTACGTTTTTTAAAATTTAAGATTCATGCCAATTTATATAGACCAATTTAGAATAATGGCGAAATCAAGTTGGTAATACTAACATTTCTAAGTACTGCAGTTTGAAATACACCTGAAATAGTGTAGCCTAATAGAGTAACGTACTACATTTGGCAGCTATGGTGACTCTGAATATATTCTTAGTTACATCTCTGAAGGTATACGACGCACATACAAATATACAAAATTTGGTTGAAGTCTGATGGATAGTACGGACGATACATGCTGTTTGATATTGGATTCATCTGTACGCGTAAAATCATGTTGGGAACAATGTCATGTATGTGATGCTCAGAATTAATCTGAAATATTACCATCTACGATAGTGCCATTTTTAGATAACATCCATTTTGTTAGTTGGTTCCTCAGTTTAGGGGCTGCGACATCGCGGTCATGCAGCCCCTTGTACTTTGGGTGTGTGTAGAATCTGTCTGATAACCGGTGTTAATTGTGATGACTGTATTAGTGTGTGTATCTGTTTTCAATTCAAGTAAGGACTGCAGACATTTTTTTAAGTAGTTCCTACTTTTGCCGCCAAACGCCACCGTCAGCGACTACTAGTTCAGAACCTGGTTACCAGACGTCACCGCAGTCGGCTCCTGGCGACGAACGTCGGAACCTAAGAGCGTTTGCCAAATGTTTAGCCTAACCTAATTTAGCTTCACACAGGTGTAATTAGTGGAAGGTTCTTTAACATGCCATAAATGTATGACATGGGACCGCCGGCTTTACTTCCCCTCCGAAGGAAGGCATACTGGGAGATTTTAACGCTCTTAAAATATCCGATGACACGGCTGGGTTTGAACCCGCGATCTTGGGCATAGAAGCGTTTTGTTAGTATAGAAGTTACATGTAATTAAAAATTGAAACTATCAGGAAGCTTAGAATCATGTTGGCAGCACTGAGGTATATTAGTTACTCCAAATTAATCAAGAATTGCTGACAGTGGGGTAAATTACACACTAACAGGATGTTACTTAAAGAATTAAAAAGCCTGCTTACTAACATCGGGATCTATTGCACGAAATCAATGTTAGCATATCCCTTGTTGAGAAACAGTGTTAAATCGCTCACCACGACCTCGATGAGGAGCAGTAGCAAGTCCAGAGATCGGAGGTTTGAATCCGGCTCTGACCGTGGCTATCCTGAATGTGTTTTCGCCGGTTTTTCCCACACTCCCTCCGGAAAAATACCGGGATAGTACCTTATTTCTAGTCCCGGTACACCTACTCTATTCTTGTCTCCAATACAGCTACGCACACTTCTACAGCTACCAAAAAACACAGGTTACCAGACAAATTCAACACATAGCCAAGTACGCGGGGATGATAACTAACAATGCCCCAAACCCCTAATACGAATTAACAACAATAACAGCAAATCAACGAGAAACAGCAATAAACCTACATCCGAATATCTGTGAAGAAAATCGATCATCCCTGCATTTTGGCAGTAGTTAGAATTTAGGTGGAGCGAGTGTGGACACACTCCACGGTCTTGTTAGTTAGTTTGATAGTTATTGTTGTTTTAAGGGGAAGAACTACGAGGTCATCTGCCCCTAAAGAGGTCTGTGCTGCTTGATTGAGAAACATGCAAGTCAGAAGGATGTGCTTCCATAAGTGTAAGAATTGTTCAGCATGAAAAGTTCTAGAAAAAAGTCCGCGAGAGCATATCTCTATCTTTAATACATCGCCCACTATAAGTGCTTTTACGTTTTCATTTCTTCCAACAATCTCCATTTAATTAATGAGGCGACAGTTTACGCGCTAGCTAGGGGCGAGCCTATCACCCCAGTTACAGCCTCGCTAGCGGGCGAGTCTATTTCCCCAGATACAGCCAACAGCAAACTGTCGAGTCGTGTTGAGTTAACACTTCAGAGAAGAGTGGTTGTGTTTGGAGTTTCCCTGGAAGTGCAACTCGGCTTTTCTTCATTTCACATGTGAACGTTCCGTTCCGCAAAATACACAGTCAAGTTAAGATTGGATGGAAGTGGGATTTGTGTTTCGTGCACCTCGCCATTCTTAAATTACGTCTGACGAGAAATCGTTGCACATGCATCTCCATTATAATATAATTAATACTCCAGCCAGTGATTTTAACCCATCATGCTAAGACGTAAATCGGATATAGGGCGTAATTCAATGACAAGCGCTTATCACGTAATGCATTCATAATTGTTTCCGGGCAAAGCCGGGGCGGGTTGCTAAATAAATGTGTATAAACCTTTGAAATGGAAGTGGATTTGGTGTCTGAGAGATGTGAAACGCAATTTATATGTCGAAATTTTCCGGAAATCGCAACATGGTACCAATTGCAATAGGTAGCTTTCACCTGAAATCTGCGTAAAACATGGTTGGTTGGTTCCTCAGTTTAAGGGCTGCGACAACGCGGTCATTTCGCCCCGTGTACTTTGGGTGTGTGTAGAATCTGTCTGATAACCGGAGTTAATTGTGATGACTGTATTAGTGTGTGTATGTGTTTTCAATTCAAGTAAGGACTGCAGACATTTAATTTTTCAAGTAGTTCCTACTTTCGCCGGCAAACGCCACCGTCAGCGACTACTAGTTCAGAACCTGGTTACCAGAGGCCACGGTGGGTGAGTGGATAGCGTGTCGGTCTACTAACCCCAAGATTGCAGGTTCGCCCCTGACCGTGGTAAGTGATTTTTGAAAGGCGGCAAAAATACGATACGCATGTCATACGATGTTGGCATGTCAAAGAACCCATTTGAATTCAGTAGGCCGAGTTCATAATGGTAAAATTAATCTCGGGAGTTTCCGCCAGCACAAAGTTCCTCATTTCTCTACTAGAAAGCGCTATTGTGTTCAAGGAGATTAGATATCTAACATCTAACCTCCTTGACTTTCATAGTCAAGGAACTACGAAATTCGACATGCAAGCTACCCTCTGGGTGTCAAATAGCAAAGCTTGCACCAGGCACCCGAGGCCATACGATATTATTATTATTAGAGGCCACTGCAGTCGGCTCCCGTCGACGCATGTCGGAACCTAAGAGCGTTTGTCAAATGTTTAACCTAACCTTATTTAGCTTCACACAGGAGTAATTAGTGGAAGGTTTTTTATCATGCCATAAATCTATGACATGGGACCGCCAGCTTTACTTCCCCTCCGAAGGAAGGCATACTGAGGGATTTTTAACGATCTTAAAAAATCCGACGACTTCGGCCGGGTTTGAACCCGCGATCTTGGGCATAGAAGCTCAACATGCTACCAACTACGCCACCGAAGCCGCTATTGTATTGCGTAAAATATACTTGTCACGTACTTGTAAACTAAGCTCGAAATCCCACACAGCGTAGTTCACTTGTAGTATTTTTAACAGCACGTTACCCGGTTTACTACCTCGCATGGAATTAAAAAGAAGCCGGTGAGTGCAAATTGAATTTAAATGAAATCTAGTATTTTTTAGTTATGACGGCTTTATGGCCAGGGGGGATGAGTTTTACCTTTCGAACTCCGCTCGTAATGTTGCAGACATATTAACGCTGAGTCCGATTGTTGAGGTTCATAAAGCGGAATAATACAGCGGTAGGCTTGCTTGGGATTCTAGAACCCTTAGTTAAGAAACCTGCAGTCATAAAAAATTTTGAACGTTAAATTTTGTTCTTGGTAATAAATAAAATTGAATGACTTTAAGTGATGGCGTATTTCTTAACAAGGGGTTTGTAATGCTTTTCTTAATATCCTCGCACAAGGAGGCATGACTTGGGTGGTAATATCACAGCCTTGTGCAACCTACAGCCTGTGAAGTGGGATCTCAAATCCTTTGCATAGTAGCACTGCTGACGTTGCTAACTCGACCATCGCTCATCAAACTTGTGTTGTTGACGACGATGATGATTCTTTTAGGGACTTTGCGACATTGTGCTCATGTAACCCCGTGTACTTGGGTGTGTGTAGAATTGTCTGATAATCTATGTCACTGTAGTGTGTGTGTATTTGAAATTGAAGTAGAAATTGGGTAAGAAGTAGCCGTAAGTAACAATTTTAAAAAATCATGAAAAATATTTTTTTTTGAAAACCTGTCTTAAAGTAATGGTTGGTTGGTTGGTTCCTCAGTTTAAGGGCTGGTACAACGCGGTCATGTAGCCCCGTGTACTTTGGGTGTGTGTAGAATCTGTCTGATAACCGGTGTTAATTGTGATGATTGTATTAGTGTGTGTTATCTGTTTTTTAATTCAAATATGGACTGCAGACTTTCCTACTTTTGGCACCAAACGCCACCGTCAACGACTACTTGTTCAGAACTTAGCTACTAGCCACCGCAGTCGGCTCTTGGCAATGAACGTAGGAAATCTATGACATGGGAAAAAATCCGACGACTTCGGCCGGGTTTTTATCTTAAAGTAAGGAGAGAACTTTAACAAACAGTCCTGAAATTTTTCGGTGAGTACTTGTTAATCGTGTCTGACAAGAAGGTAAATAAAAAGTCGACAATTAGCATAGGCAGTATAGAATGCAAACACATTTGCCATTGAAAAACACAAATGTTTTAAATATCCGTATTGATATTATAATTAAACGTTTAAAATTATACGCCAAATGAATACATAAACAAATATATATTTTATATCATTATAGAATTTTGGATTACATACTACAGGAGAATTTCAATACGGTTAGATTACATAATGGTATGATAAAAACATTTGATACCTCTTTTAAATCAAGACTGTTTACTGTATTTATACATTTCTTTCTCCATAGACTGTTGAATTAAAGAGGATAATACAGAGAGTTTGTTTTATATGCAACGGGGACCCTCGCTTGCCCGCTCGCCCGCGTTGCGCGTTGGTCTCCCGCCAGGCACTTTGCCGTTATGCGGCGCCGGCGTTGCACTGAGTCATTGAGTATAGGAATTTGTACTTAAATTTGTACCTCAATGTGATCCTTGACCAATATTTTGACGAACTGACTTACGGAGAGCGATTGTCAACTCATTTTCAACAAGATTCTGCCACTGCTCACACTGCCGAAGCATCCATGACATAATTGCGTCGCATTTTCGGTACTAGAATTATAAGTTGGAACGTGTGGCCCCCGCGAAGCCCAGACTTATCACCATGTGACTTTTATTTGTGGGGCACGCTTAAAAATAGAGTGTATGCGAGAAACCCTCACACTATAAATGAGCTTAAAGGCTATATTACAGGTGAAATACAGTCAATCGGTGCTGAGGATCTTCATAAAGTAAATGACAATTTCATAAAGAGGTGTCAGCGATGTGTAGCAGTGAATGACTAACATTTTCAGCACCAGCTGTGAACTAGGTAAGTACAAATTCCTATACTCAATGACTCAGTGTCGCGTGAGCGCCGTATAACGGCAAAGTGCCTGGCGGGAGACAGACGCGCAACGCGGGCGAGCGGGCAAGCGAGGGTCCCCGTCGCATATAAAACAAACTCTCTGTACATAACCTAATACTATTTGGCAAATTTAAAGAGGAACTACTGATACCTTAATTCCATCTCAAGAATCCCGTTTTTCATTATTTTCTAAACGTTTGGATAAATATTAGAATTGCCACATATCCACATTCTTATACGAATTTCCGAATTTCGCCATCCTATACAACAAGGTACGTGATAATAAATCATATAAAGTAGATTTTTATCAGTTCCATATGTTAGCTAATTATGTTTCGTTTATTTATATTTAAAAAATTCTTACATGTTTTATTTTCCTACCTATTAGGTTAATACATGTCATCGTAATACTGGTTGGCACCTATTCAAAATTTTAATAAACTCCGTATTGAAGAAGATTCTACTTATTTAATCAAGCGCCGAAGTGAACTATTTTATTGATTATAGAACTTGATTTGCTAAATTATTTTTGTGTATATTTTGATAAATTTTTTAAAGCTTAACATTTTTACATTCACCGTTAATATTTCTTATTTTCTAACTACTTTTTGAAAAATTATTGTAAAAAGACCAATATTATATTTATTTACTTATTTATTTACTTATTTATTTATTTATTTATTTATTTATTTAAAACTGCATTTGTAAGGATATCCATTTTATTACTATATTTTATTTATTACAATTATTATCATTAATTTTTCATTTCTAATTTGGATTTAAGTCATATATAATATTGATACAAAGAATAAGAACCTCAAAGTCAAAGGTTTAGCATTTGCTGACGACGTAGCGTTGTTTGCTGAATCAGAACAAGAAGCTATTAACCAAATAGATCAGTTAAAAGAAACGGCGGAAAAAGCGGGCTTACAGATTTCGTTGGTAAAAACAGAGATGATGACAAGTGATCAGAAATACACTAAGAAAATGATAAAAACAAATTATGGGAGCATCAGGGTCACTGACCGATTTAAATATCTTGGAGAAATAATTAGTAGCAATGGGACGGATAAATTGGCAATCGAGAACAAAAAAGGGAAATTGGAAAGATTAAATTTTTGTACAAAAAATATATACAATAAAAAGAACCTGTCTATCAATGCAAAATTACGACATTTTAATGCTGTTGTTAGACCAGTCATCTTGTACGGCATGGAAACTACAAATATAACCGGAATGGAGAATTTGCTCAAGATAGAAAGAAGAATTTTAAGAAGGATTTATGGTCCTAGGAAAACACAGGAAGGTTATAGACTGAGATCGAATGCAGAAATTTATAGTAAAATTGACAACCTTGAAGTGATGATCAGAAAACGGCGACTTCAGTTCTACGGACATATGGTCCGCATGGATTGCTCAAGGTTAAACAAACACATTTTTGATAAAATCTGGAACTATAAAGGACAAGGAGGCTATGTAAAACAAATGAAAGAAGAACTTCAAAAATTCAAAATTACTGAAGAAGATTGTCTAAATCGAATAGAGTACAGAAAAAAAAATTTTGGTCTCAAAATTCTTGTCGGGGAGAAGAAAAATCTCAACAGAGGAGAATGGACTGCTGAAAGAAGAGCTGCACAGTCGACCAGGATGAAAGACTTTTGGAAGAGAAAGAAGGAAACTAGACCTATAAAGAAGTGATATTTGCGTGGTCCTTGTTGGCCTGTCCGCGGTGTGTGTATATATATATATATATAATATTTTAGTTTTTAATTCTTAATTGACTTTTCATTTTAATCTGAAGATAACGTCAATGAAGGTCGAAACATGTCCCAATATATAAAATATATATTTGTTTATGTATTGATTTGGCGTATAATTTTAAACGTTTAATTAGGTAGTATAGGACATTCTCCCCACTTAATTTCGTTTCTAACGTCATTAGTCATTACCCTTTCGTTACCGCATAAAGTAACGGCTCCAATAATGCGTTACTTCTCAACCTATTTTTACCTAATAAACTAGAAGAAGCTAGGTAAGAAGGAGAAAGTAATAATGGACCGAGAATAGCAACTGTGTTTTAATCAAAAATGAAGACGTGAAGTTTTCGGCTGAAATAGTTTCCGACGCTCGATGCATACGATGCAATAAAGTAAATCTAACCGGGTCAACTGCGACCTACATACACAATCGACTTTAGGGATATTGAGAGACGCTAGATCGAGAACTTGATAATGCAATCCCAGCTGAAGCTCTTGAGAACATAACTCAAGTGGAAGGTGATTTATGGTGCCCTCATCCTCAGAATAACGGCAGGACCAAGTGTTTACTGTGCCCTACCTATTAACGGCGACTCAACCCACGGGGGAAGGGATCTTATATCATTTTGGCAAGTAGCTTACTCTGTAACAAAGGAAGAAAACATACATTTATTTCCTTCCCTTTCCTTTCCTCCGTAATAGAGTATTTTCTAACAGTAAGTTCGAACTTCGTTCTGAGCTTAATATCCTCGAGATGAAAAATGCACCATCTGGTGGATGGAAAGAGGGGAATGAATGCAAAACACGGAACATTCTTTGTTGGAGAATAATTTCGTAAAATACATTTGTTGTTGTTGTTGTTGTTTCATTCTTCAGTCTTTTGACTGGTTTGATGCAGTTATCCATGCCTCCCTGTCTTGAGCTAATCGTTTAATCTTTACACAGTTACCATACCCTACATTCGAGGCAATCTGCTTAACATATTCTAACCTTGGTCTACCCTTACAGCTCTTGTCCTCAACCCTTCCTTCCATAACTAACTTTGCTATTCCTGGCTGTTTTAGTACGTGTCCTACCAACCTATCTCTTCATTAGAAGTGGCCAGAAACATCCCTTCTCTCCCAGTCGTCTTAATATCTCTTCATTTGTAACCCTATCTACCCATATGATCCTCATCATCTTCCTGTAACACCACATTTCAAACGTTTCAATTCTCCTCTATTCTGCTGCTCCAACAGTCCAAGTTTCACTTCCATAGAGTGCCACGCTGCGGACAAAGGCTTTCAGAAATGACTTCCTAATACCTAAATCTATATTCGATGTCAACAGATTTCTTTTTCTTCAGAAATGATTTCCTTGCCTCGCCCAACCTACTTTTTATATCCTCTTTGCTTCGTCCATCACTGGTTGTTTTGCTTTCTAAGTAACAGAAGTCTCCTACTTTCTTTAACTTTTCACCTGTCAATTTGACGTCCATAGGGGTTTCTAATTTATTTCGGCTGCATTCCAATAAAATACATTTAACACTTAGAAATGATTTTGGGGCATAGCTCTCCTTGATTAGATTATATTTGCTAAGTATGATAAAAAAAAAGTTTACCGCCATCAACAATTTCAATTGGGTTCACTCAGCTTTATGGAAACAACTGAGATGAGAGTGGGTTAGATTCTCCCTTTCGAATATCTTTAAGTGGTATCCCAAAGGTTCCCGCTTTTACTGCAGACTCTTAGTCCACCTCGTGGTGTAGCGGCTAGAATTGTTGACTGTAATCCCAGAGGTCCGCGTTTGATTCCCGGCTCTGGCGAGAAATTTAATTCTGGTCTGAGGGATGGAACGAAATACACTCAGTCTCATGGGCATAACAGAGAAGACGCAGGTTTGATTCTCCTCCTCAGCCATCCTGGAAATGGTTTTCCGTGGTTTCTCTCTTCACTCCAGGCGAATGCCGGGATGGTAGACTACCTAACATTAGGCCACGGCGGCTTCCTTCCCAATCCTCATCTGAATTACAATTGCACATACTAATATAGCTATCACAATAATACCGGTTTATCAGACAATATTCCACACTCACCCAAGTACACGGTGCTAAATTAGCACGATTTCCAAGCCCCAAAAATGAAATAATAATAATAATAATATCAACAACAACATCCCGGCACATGATAAATCACTTAAGATCTCCGCTGCTTCCTCCCTATTCCTAGCACCAAGCACAAGAACGCACACTATTTCAGTCACCACACCATCACAGGGTATCAAATACTACGATTTCCCTAGCCTCTAAATGAAAGAAAACAGAATTTAAATGCAACGTTCGTGGGTTCAAAAGGCAAATGAAACCAAAGTTTGCTGTTTTTCGTGCGTTTAAATCTCGCGATCGTAAGTCTCGGAATCTCCTTTTCACTTTGATCCGTACCACTGTTATTAGTGTTATTTCGATAATCAAACATACGTCGCTGAGGAATCGAACTCGGCCACCAAGGTGAGAAGCGAGCTGCTGTTTACTTAGCCTCCTGTACAATTTATTGGGCATGTGTTCTGGCTTGAGAACTTGTGTGACAGTAAGAAATGTCGCACACGGCTGCACTAATTGTTGGCTGTTGTTCAACTAACTTGGAGCTGAGCTAGTCTGTGATTTACTTCTACTCCGCGCCAATTTACAGAGATACCGCCAGTAAGGTGAAGCCAGACTCTGCCACCTGATTGAAGTACTCCTCGATAGGCAGAGATTGGGACCTAGGAACAAAGTTCATTCCTTCTTATTTCCACCAGTGCCTTATTCGGAAATATGTACATTGAAGCTTCCTTTCACAACATGGAGTACCTCAACTACAGGGAGATTATTTTGCTAGAGCCGGGCTGGTGGCCGGCTGCAGTGCGCCCGCGCCTTCCACCAGCCAACCGAACTCGGTCCGCGGATTGCGCGCAGGTGGAAACCGTAAAAAAGTACAATAATTAATGGTAAATTCACCAGCAAGTCATGATTAAAGAACTTACCTTTTCACAGGAGATGCTGAGTGTTCTCCTTCAGCTGACAGACAGGTGTTGTACCGTGTAAATAAATTAGTGTTTACACGTTGTAATTCCCTTCTGTTGTGAGGGATATCTGCTGCCGTATATTGTTCTCCAGCTCCACTAGAGTACGGGTAATTAATATGTACACTTTGTATTTTAAATTACCCCACAATTGAAGATCAATCGGGCTTAGGTCCGTCCTTCTATTAATTACAGTAAATACGCAGGGAGGGGGGGGGGGTTCAGGAGTAGCTACTTAATATCACGATGTAACTTCCAAAGTCACTGTATGTCAGCTGACGGAGGGCATTTTCAGCATCTTCTGTGAGAAGGTAAGTTCTAACCTGTAACTGGTCGTGAGGGCATCCAGATTACAAAGAAATTAAAAAAAAAATCTGTGCTTCTTTAATTAAATCTTGCAGGAAGCTGTTTATGTTACCTCCTTATCTGTGCGCCGACACTACACACCCTCGTTGTTGAAAGTTTAGTGATTTAATTAATGGCGTTAATGACTCTGATTCGCTTGCCTCTGCGCAACCCTGCGGTCCGAGCTTGGTTGGCTGGCGGAAGGCGCATGTGCCCGGCAGCCGGCCGCTAGCCCCGCTCCAGCAAAATAATCTCACTGTAGTTTCAATACGGCGAAATACTAATAGAATATAACTTACCATATGTCTTTAAGCAAACAGGGTAAATTTCAAAGCAAAGTAATTTATTAAACTGCCATCTACATACTGAATTAAAGAGGGAATTTAAATCATGTAAACCGAATCTAATATAAATTCATTGAGTGAATTATTCTCGACCAGATAATGTTGGTGTGTAATAAAAGAGCCATTCCTGGTGTATTATTATTATTATTATTATTATTATTATTATTATTATTCATTATGCCCACTCGAAGAGGGTGCTTAAACCTGTTGGTTGGCTTGATGGTTTTCACCTTCTTATCCTCCCAAAATCTCTTCTTGAATACACTGTTCTTGCGTTCCGAGAACCACTTCCTACCAGTTTTTAGCCAATTTTCAATTTTGAAAAAATAGTCTTATGAGATCACCTTTTGTCCGTGTGTGTGTGCGTGTGTGTGTGTGTGTGTGTGTGAGGTGTGTGTGTGTGTCCCCCTAATAAAATCTAAACGGCTGGAGCGATTTTAATGAAACTCTGTAAGTTCATAGCACTATTCCCGGCGACCTCGACCGTGCCCTACAAATTTTGTTACGTCTCACCAATCCAACATGGCGGCTGTGCGAAATATTTCACTAGCATTCAATATCTCCGAAACTATTACTGATATCACCCTGAAATTGTGTACGGTGATAAAGGGCACTACTAGAAGTTCACCTATGAGACTTTCAAAAACCTGGTGACTACAAAACCAACATGGCGGTCAAGCGAAATTCAGACTTTTAAATAGACATTTCTGGCGATTTAACTATCCAAACGTAATGAAACTTGGTACAGAAAATGTTTATACACATTGTAATGCACTGGAGTCTAATTTAGTTCAATTGTTTACATAACCTCAAAATGGCGGCTGTGCGAAATATTTCACTGACATTATACTGTATATCTCCGAAACTATTACAGATATCATCATGCAATTTTGTACGGTGATAAAGGGTACTTATACCAGTTCACCTATGTATATTTCATAAACCTGTAAAGTACAAAACGAACATGGTGACCAAGCGAATTTGAAATATTTTAATAGACTTTTCTCGTGATTTAACTCTCTGAGCGCAGTGAAATGTGGTACAGTAAATGATTTTGCAGATTGTAATGCACTGCCATCTAATTTAATTCAATTGTTTACATAACCTCAAGATGGCGGCTGTGCGAAATTTTAAAATTAAGTTTTTATTCTTGTGTCGTAATCATGCGATCGAAGTGAAAGTATGAATAATGAAGCTAGGCAATAATTGTCCTTGAATGGTACATAACTCTATGGCCTATACATATAACAATCCTAAATGGCGAGCTTCCGAAATATTTAGACGGTTCTCAATATCTATGAATCGTTTACAGCAACCAAACTGATTTTTTTTATGTTCATAGAGAAGAAGGAAGGAAGGAAGATTGTAGTTTTACGTGGCCGTGAATCTTGTGATTATAAGCCACGGGACCTCCTTTTTACGTGGAATCCGAACCACAGGACATGGCATTTCACTTCGAAAATCTCACATGCATTGACTGGGAATCGAACTGTTCATAGAGACTATGAACATATGTTCACCTATAGGACTTTCAGTAACCTGGTGAGCACAAATCCAACATGGCGGCGATGCGAAGTATAAATATTTAAATGGACGTTTCTCGCGAATTGACTCTCTGAGTGCCGTGAAACGTTGCACGTTAAATGCTTATAAAAAATGTTGATCCACTGGCATGTAATTTATTTCAATTGTTTGCATAATCACTAGATGGCTGGTGTGCGTACTTTTAAAATCTCGTTTTTACTTCTTGTGTTCTAATCATGCGATTGAAGTTTGAATACCACACGTACACAATAATCTTAATGTAATAGTACAAAAATAAAAATCCATCCTGGCGACCATATGAAATATTTAGACGGTTCTCAATCCATTCCTGACCCGGTCGGAGACTGGAAGCAGGCTGTGGATTTTCATTTTCAATATCTACGAATCTGTTACAGCAATTAAACTGAAATTTTGTATGTTGATAGAGACAATTAACATGAGCAGGATATATGAAAATAGGCTGTATAGTTCTTCACGGAACTACTTGTTTTATCTAGGTTTCTCTACGAATTTGTGACCGCTTACTACTCGTTACACGTTTTCCAGTGATGTCGTATGTGATGTTTCTGTCTTCTAGCTAGTTTATTTTGAACTTCTTTTAATTGGTTACAATAAACATTAGCCTACTTTGGTTAGCTTGTTTCCACTCTATAGATATCATTATTATTATTATTATTATTATTATTATTATTATTGTTACTATTAAGAAAATTGAAACTTATGGAAACTTTATCACTGTTATCGGATCATGGTGAACATTATGAAGTACGTAAGAAACATTACTGCAAGAACGACTTGGGAGGTATACCCTCAAAACGTCTGATTCGTCTACCCCTCCTCCCCTTTTTGGTTGGTCTTGGAGACAGTCACTACATAAGACAGTAGTTTCTTATATCCGCCACAACCCCGCGAATTAATTCTCTGGGTGCGTCCCTGCTGACGGTAAGATGTAAAAGCTCCGTATGGTTGATGATGATGATAATTGCTGTTTTCAGTGGCCTAACAAGTAGGTTATCGGCCCCTAATGGTTTGGGTGATCGTGAAGAAGAAAATGAAATGTAAACTATAACTAAAACAAACTACTAACTTATATACTTGAAGAAGGATGGAAAACAAAAGGAGAATAAGGTATATAAAGGACAGGAGAAAAAGAAATGCCCTCAACCCTCGAAGAATGCGGATTGAGGTACTTGGAAGGAAGGAGAGCCATGAAAGGAAGATAGGAAAGTGAAAGAGTAGATGGTCCGCCCCAGAGGTAATGGATAAAAGGGGGAAAACCGGACCCAGCTCAGGAATCCCTCGGTGTCGCCAACTCCCGAACTCACCAGCCGTGAGCCTCTGAGGGTTCAGCAATATCAAGGGTGCTTCAGAAGTGGTGGGGCTATATACACCCTGCCTCATTGAGGGCCTTGAGCAGAAGGCAGGAGATAACATGAAAAGAAAAAGAAGGCTGACCCTTCGCAGAAGGAGGGTATCAGAAAAGATGAGGCAAGGGCCAATTAAGGCGGGAAAGGAAGGGACTCCCTAGGCCTCGGATACCGTAATGCCGTCGGGTTCGGAAGGGAACAAGAGTTGACCAAGTGAGGTCGACAGGAAAGAAGACGGAGAGGAGCCCGGCATAAGTAAGTGGAAGCAATGCCGGACTTAGCTGGGGCCCCGTGGTCGCCAACCCACGTCCCACAAGATGTGAGCCCCTAGGGGGGGGGGGGAGGGCTCCGCATGGGCCCAGTTGTATCATATTTCATGAAAACTAACCTATGTTTCTATTTGTACTTGATAGAATAATCTTCACTTTTGAATTGATCGTTAACATGAACAAAATATTTGTATTATTAGCTTGTTATTTCATGGAGTTTGACGTAGCATCTGGAAATGTGAACGCTACCAACCAGACATCTCAATTAGTAGCAGCAGTAGTGCTTCAATTCTTTTCGACCTCACTCTACAGCAAATTCTACCAAATTGTACTGATGCATTCCGTCGCAATCAATGAGCCCTTGGGCGAGAAATGCGAGACAGCCCATATCAGAATGCAGCAGAAGTAATTGGAGATGTATTACCGTTGTATTCCAATAAGCACCGAGTGTAATTCCGCTATTGTTGTTGACTCAGTTGGCACGCGAATTCAATCTGCCTTAACGCTGGTCGTAATTGCCTATTCTGCAGGTCGCTCCGAAGTGGCCAGGCTGAAGCGCTATAGCCTGATAGTTCAAGGCTTCCCTTCTCAGGATAACATTCTGATATTGAAGTATTAGAAGCCATTTTTCAGTGTTGCCTAGTATCTTAGTCCAGTGAAATTAGTTTAAAACCTGGACAAAATTAATAACAAGCTGAAAATGGGTGGAAATGTTAAGAACCATGTCCTAAACGAAATCCCAAAAGTCCCAAAAAATCTGAGCTGGGGAAACGCCGCCATCTTGGAAAAACTGACGCCATTTTGGATTTTTCCGTTTTTGGCCATATCTTTCAAACAAGTGGTCCTAGCGAGGTCAGACTGGTCAAATTGATCGGATTTTACTGCCAATGTCTCAGGAACATTAATAAAATATGTTAGACGCGTTCTTACAGCTGTTTTATTCAATTAAGTACTATTAACATAAATAGAGTGTTTAAAGTTCGATTTTGACCGTTCCTGTCACAATAGCTACCAATGCAAATAATGTATTTAAACCTAAAATTATAAATCATATTCTTGAAATTGTGAGTATCACATCTAAAATGCTTAAATTATTGTCAGTATTAAATACAGAGACATTATGAGAGATGTAAACTTTGACTTGTAATGCTTAGCGGCTTCCGTCGTTTGGTGGTTCCATGAGATCTGTAAAAAAAAGTAACGGTGAGAATCTTATCTTTTGTGCAGATAATGTCTATATTTATTTTGAAATAACTTGCCCTCGTATTAAAGCACAAGATCGTCAGGGTCGTCAACGTCGTTGTTCTCCTCTGGGCGGTTCGCACATCCGTGACCAGCGCAGTATCCGCACATTGTTGTGCAGCGTAGGCCACTCAGTAGGCAAGCGCATTTGCACTCACATCCGGATCTGCAGTTGTGGTGTCCAATCGGCTAGTTATGGGGCATCCATATAAGGAAAGAAAGAAAGCCTCTCCTGCTGCAGCGATTTCTTTGTGCGCTGGATCTGGCTTGTTGAAAACATGGACCTTACTGCGCAATTTAGTGTTTTCTTTAAGCTGCTTGAAGGACCTGAGTTTTTCCTTTCTAAAGGGGGCGGATGTGGTGTCACAACCAGTAGCAGCGTGGAAGAAAGGGAGAATTGGAAGCAAGCTTCCAAGGCCAGACTTGAGTTTTCTGCTTTTGAAAATCTTGCCTTTTCCATTCTTCTTTCCGGCATAAACATGGAAATGTCTTCGTGAACATCAGGAACAGAAACCATCAAGACGAGCAGATCAGTATCTTCTCCCACAATCACAGAACTGACTTCTGTTTTCCTGAAGTTTCGGCTGTGTTGAAACAATCAGGGTATCAGCGTCGTCTTCAGCTTGAATAACCTCAATGCCTGCTGTTGTAAGGAGTTTTGATTGAAGAGCAATGAAACGCGTCTTGTTGTTCTCGTTTGATAAAAACACTCCGTGTGGTACAGTAGTTGGCGTGAAATCTTCCATAGCTGCGTCTGGTGCATCTTTGCCAGTTCTCCTGGCATGTTCTGCATCTTTGGTTGTCGAGGCACCATAGGCATCAAACACAACGGTTGTCTTTTTGCCAAAATGGATTTCAATATAATTGACGTTTTGCTGGCAAATTTGGGAGTAGGTTGCAGGACAGGTCCAAACAACTCGATGCAGAAGGAAACCTCCGTCGACCATGAACACAGAGTTTGATGGCAAAGCTTCGTCGCAGCTTGAAAACTCTTCTTGGACTTTGAGCCTTTCCGCAGAAGTGTGCCATCAAATAGAGCTGGTAGTCTTGCGGCCAACTCGTAAGTCAAGTACGTTGAAAGCTCTTCTTTACTTCGTATTTTGCAAAGGAGGCGATGAAACAGTAGGTTCGGATCTATTTGCACTGAGGTGTCCTTAATTTTAATGATCTTGGCCATACTTCCAAGGTAACGAAATTTGTCCTTCCTCTTTAAGTGGACGTCGCTGAGGCATTGAGCTACGATTGACTTCATGGCTTGCAAACCAAGGGCGTGGGATTCGTCGCAGTTCACGGTGTCGTCGGCAACCACACGTGTACGCAGACACAAAATAAGAGGAAGTTCCACGAAAGGGTTGTGAGAATGCAGCCACTCTGTCATCTTGTCAACATCCCCTTTGTCTCTGCCTTGTCTTGTCTCACGAAGTTCGACGTGTTGATCGCAAAATTCAGAGAAAACACCACTGAAACGTTCCATTGCATCGACAATACCAGACGTTGCAGGCATGGCGGTCACCCATCGAGCTATCACCTCTTCAGACATTCCGTGGCCGTGTGTCAGTCCTCCCGATGACTTCATAGTACGCATCAGCACCTGTTCGATTGCCATATCCGTCCAAACTCCACACCAGAATTTGTCGGATCTTCGGACGGTGAAGAAGCCTTTCGTCACAAATTGTTCGATTTCGGACGCAGTCATGGTTTCATTTATCCTCAACATTTGCTGGAGGTAAATGTGAGCGTATTTGGCATTATTAAAATGCCCTGCAGCATGTAAGTATGGGATCATGCTCTGCACACAATACAGGTGAAGATTCCATTCCCTGGAACGTTCGGCTCTCACGAAAAGACGCTTGATGGTTACCATTTTGAAATACTCAGTCCACAATTTCGCTGTGCGAACTGATTTGGCGATTTCGTCGAACTTGGTGTAAAACTGACTGAAGGCGTCAGCGAGACATGCAGTGTTGCGGATGCTTGCAACTGTTTCTTCCCCTAAAAGTACTTTTCGGTGAACTGCTTTAAGTTCTTCGGTTAACATCGTATCTCCTTTTATGACGTCGATGAGGACACTGGCGAGAGGAACTTGAGTCAGGAAATGGGCACGGATTGCTCGAGCATACGCGTGTCCAGACATCATGTGAATTACCGAATTATTTGCATAGATTTCCACCCACAAGTCCTCTAAGCCACTTCCAGCCATTAAAGATCCTACAGCCCCCATAAAGGACATCAAGAGGTGAAAACCTCCAAGCCGCAAAGTATTATTTGATAAGGGGCTCTTTTCTTCGGCCGAGAGCAGGATATCCAAAGCTTTTGCATAGAGCGATTGGTCAAACGTTACCACACAGGACTGGTTTCTCGCTTCGCTCTGCTCTGCTGCATCAAGGAGGCAAGTGTGAATCGTCGACGGATTTGAAGGCGATAAGTTTGTATATTCATTGGCCTACTTTCGATTTTTGCAAAAAATGAAAGTAGACTTATGAGATCAACACAGGGCGAAAAAAGGTGTGTCTGTCTGTGTGTGTGTGTATGTGTGTGTGTGAGTCAGTGTGTGTGTGTGTACTCTGAATGTGTGTCCCCCCTATCAGTTCGAACACGGTGAACGCAAATTGAACGAAATTTGGTACAAAGGTAGCACTAGCAAAGGACGCCTCAGTGTCATGTTTTATATCGCCGCCATCTTGACGGAAACGTAATGGCGGCCACACAAATGTTCAAGGCTTAAATCAAATTACGACTAACCTAATCATCCGATCTCTACCAAATATTGCAACAACACACCTTTATGGAGGAAGCATCCTTTGACCAAATTAATAGGTCATTAGCTTAATAGTTGGCGGATGGCGGCCATCTTTGTGTCAAAATCGATTCCCCCTATTAATTCAAACACGGTGAAACCGAATGGAACGAAATTTGGTACAGAGGTAGCACTAGCAAAGGGCACCTCAGTGTCATGTTTTATATCGCCGCCATCTTGACAGAGACATAATGGTGGCCACACAAATGTTCAAAGCTTAAATCAAATTACGACTAACATAATCATCCGATCTCTACCAAATTTTGCAACAACATACCTTTATGGAGGGAGCATCCTTTGACCAATCTAATAGGTCATTAGCCTAATAGTTTGCGGATGGCGGCCATCTTTGTGTCAAAATCGATTCCCCCTATTAATTCGAACACGGTGAAACCGAATGGAACGAAATTTGGTACAGAGGTAGCACTAGCAAAGGGCACCTCTGTGTCATGTTTTATATCGCCGCCATCTTGACGGAAACGTAATGGCGGCCACACAAATGTTCAAAGCTTAAATCAAATTACGATTAACCTAATCATCCGATCTCTACCAAATTTTGCAACAACATACTTTTATGGAGGGAGCATCCTTTGACCAAACTAATAGGTCATTAGCCTAATATTTTGCAGATGGCGGCCATCTTTGTGTGAAAATCGATTCCTCCTATCAATTCGAACATGGTGAACCCGAATGGAACGAAATTTGGTACAGAGGTAGCACTAGCAAAGGGCACCTCAGTGTCATGTTTTATATCACCGCCATCTTGACGGAAACGTAATCGCGGCCAGCCAAATATTAAAAGCTAAAATGTAATTACGACCAACCTAATAATCTAGTCTCTACCAAATTTCGCAACATCATATCTTTATGTGGGAAGCATATTCTGACCAAACTGCAAGAACATCAGCCCAATAGTTTGCAGATGGTGGCCAAGTATGTGTGCAAATCGATTCCCCCTATCAATTCAAACAGGGTGAAACCGAATCGAACGAAATTTGGTTCAGAGGTAGCACTAGCAAAGGGCATCTCAGTGTCATGTTTTATATCGCCGCCATCTTGACGGAAACGGAATGACGGCCACCCAAATGTTAAAAGCTTAAATCAAATTACGACCATCCAAATAATTTGATCTCTACCAGATTTTGCAACAACATGCCTTTTTGTGGAAAGTATCTTATGACTGACTACAAGGTCATCAGCCCAATAATTTGCAAATAGCGGCCATGTATGTGTGCAAATCCATTCCCCATATCAATTCAAACATGGTGAAACCGAATTGAATGAAATTTTTTACAGAGGTAGCACTAGCAAAGGGCACCTCATATTCATGTTTAATATCCCTATAGCACGTCGTATTTCAACAAGCTACTACAACCAACATTCAATTATACTCCTTGAAAAGGACAAAGAGTTATAACAATACCCATGCATTTAGGAGAAAGTAGGCTGTATGTTCTTTACTGAACATATGGTTTTATCTTTAGAATTACTCTTATTCCTTCAATTCAGGTAACTTGACTAAGTTAGTGCGTAAAAAATTGGTCAACATCGAACTTTGAACACACTATTTATATTATTAACAGTTCTAAAATAAATAAAAAAGCTGTAAGAATGCGTCTAGCATATCTTATTAATGTTTCCGAGACTTCGACAGTAAAATCAGGTCAATTTGACACCTGTCTGACCTCGCTAGGACCACTAGTTCGAAATATATGGCCAAGAACCGAAAAATACAAGTTGGTGGCCGTTTTTTCAATATGGCAGCTTTTCCCCAGCTCGGATTTTTGGGACTTTTGGGATTTCGTTTAGGACAATGTTCTTACCGTTTCCACCAATTTTCAGCTTGTTATTAATTTTGTCCGAGTCAGAGGTCAATTTTGTCTAATTGCACTGGACTATCAATCATAGAATGGTTTTCAGTCGGTCAACACCGATTTTGCCCAAATGACTGGGCAGGGCACAATCACTACTTAGTATAAAACAAAGACCCCGATTCTTGGATGTCACGGGTAATCTTGAGAACCACTGGATGGATTTTGATGCGGTTTTCACCATTCTATAAAGGATATCTTGCGGAAGGTTTCTGTAGAAAATAATTTATTTATGATCAAAGGAAGCCAAGCAGTAACGATTTCAGTAAAAAAGTCGAAAAAAATACTCGCGTCCGTGCGCTTTTTAAGCTTACGCTGGGCAAACCGTTAAAACTATCATTATACTATGAGTGTAAGAATTGTTCAGCATGAAACGTTCTACAAAAAAGTCCACGAGAGCATATCTCTATCTTCAATGCATCACTCACTATAAGTGTTTTTATATTTTCATTTCTTCCAACAATCTCCATTCAATTACTTGGGCGATAGTTTACGAGCTTACTAGGGGCGAGCCTATCACCTCAGTTACAGTCTAGCTAACGGGCGAGTCTATTACCCCAGATACAGCCAGTAGCAAACAGCAGAGTCGTGTTGAGTTAAGACTTCAGAGAAGAGTGGTTGTGTTTGGAGTTTCCCTGGAAGTGTAACTCGGCTTTTCTTCATGTCACCTGTGAACTTTTCGTTCCGCAAAATATTCAGTCGAGTTATGATTGGACGGAAGGGGGGATTTGTGTTTCACGCACCTCGCCATTCTTAAATTACGTCTGACAAGAATTCGTTGCACATGCACCTCCTTGATAATATATTAATGTGGGAAACAGTTTCCAGATCATGACACTCACAAGCATCGAATATAGAACTGAATTATTTATTATAAACAATGAAACTGATTAAAATACAGTAGAGAATTAAGGGAATGTGTTTCGCGGCTCATCGGAACTCGGAATATTGCTTCTCTTCTTTTTTATTCTCAGACAATGGCGCTGAGCTTACACCTGCGCCCCCTAGATCCCATACTCGCCCGTCTTGATCCTCATCCGGCTCCCACATTCGGCCGTCCTGATCCTCATCCGACCCGGATGAAGAAGATCCGCCCGGCCAGGGCTTCATGAAATCCGCACAGGACGATGTGATTCTTGGTCCAGCATGGTCTCCTTCTCTGCTGACGTCATATGAATCGTTGAGTTTAACTCGAGTCACTCGATAAGGTCCTAGACTTTTGGTTTTTAGTTTCAGATGTGGACCGATCTGAGTGCGTTTGATGGCAACCAGGTCGTCGACCTGATACTTCTTAGGCTCCTTACGTCGTCGGTTGAATTCAGCACGATTTTCAGATTGTACTTTTTCGATCTGCTTTTTTGCATCTTCTCTCATCTGATCACGTTTTTCGTTGAACGAATCGATCAGCTCCTCTTCGATGAGTTGCACTATATGTAGATCATTTTGGTTGTGCATTCTGACTCCTGTCAGCAACTCGAAAGGTGACATTCCGATGCTCCTCTGGAACGTAAAGTTGATAGCTCGTTGGACGGATGGTACAACCTTGTACCATTTTGTTGGATCGTCAATGCTAAGTTTAGTGATGATCTTGGTCACTGTTGAGTTGACTCTCTCGATTTGACCATTGGCTCTTGGCAGTCCAGCTGTGATCAAGACGTGCTCGATACCCTGCGATTTGCAGTAGTCCTGGAACTCATGGGAGGTGAACGATGGCACTCTGTCGGTGATCACTTGAACTGGATTTCCAAAGTTCGTCCTCTGAAACTCCATCTTTTCAATCGTCTCGGCCGATTTGGTAGTTTTCTCAGGATACAGCCAGGTGAACTTCGCGAAGGCATCTATCAAACAGAAGATGTGTTAATATTCCAAGTATGTAGGCTTAAGTGGTCCAATGTGATCTATGTGGTAGGTGTGCAATGGCACACTCTGTTTGAACATCGGATGTAACCAACCTTCTTTCTTGCCTGCCTTCCTGTTAACCACCAGACACTTCACTCAGTTGGCTATGACTCGTTTCACCTTGTTGGCCAAGTCTGGAATATAATATTCCTGCTTCACGTCTTCTTCAGTCCTTTTAACAGCGCAGTGTCCCTTCCCATTTGCAGCTCTGATGATTTCATGGTGCATTGCCCGCGGGAACACCAACGTCTCTCGCCCGTCAACAAATTTAAACAGCAGTTCATCTCTGACGATGAAGTTTTCGTAAGGCCCTTTCGCTTTTTCGCTTTTATCGCTGTCAATCCTTCGTCTTTTCTCTGGGCGATTTTGATCCTCGCTGCAAGGCCATCAGGGAATCCAAACATCACTGCTGGACATCGGCTCAGGGCGTCGACATGTTTCATCCTAGTTGCAGTTCGGTGTTCGATGGTATAGTCAAACTCCTCCAAGGCCATAGCCCATCTCGTGGGACCAGGTCCCTTTTGTGCATTGTCTTTTGGAATGCCATACAGTCAGTCACGATCTTGAACGGAATTCCAAGCAAGTACACCCTATACTTTTTTAATGCATTCACCACAGCTAAGATCTCGAGCTCGAAACTGCTGTATTTTTCTTCCGGTATCGTCGTCTTTTTACTCATGTATGAGACTGGATGTAGTTTCTTGTCCTCTGGGTACTTTTGCAACAACACAGCGCCATATCCACTCTTGCTGGCGTCAGTGTGCAGCTCCGTCTCGTATTTCGGGTTGTATATCTTCAACACAGGTTCTGAAGCGAGAAGACGTTTGAGCTCAACAAATGCACGTCGTTGTTCCTCGCCAAACTTGAACTCCGGCTTACCTCTCAACAGATCGTTCAGTGGTTTGGCTACAATCGAGAAATTTGGGATAAATTTTCTAAAATAGCCAGCCAATCCGAAAAAGCTCTGCAGCGCAGCGATCGTCTTTGGCTCCGGGAAGTTTTGTACAGAAAGGATCTTCTCAGTGGCGGGTTGAATCTGTCCACGTTGAATAGTGTATCCAAAGAACTGTACGCTCCCCTTCAGAAACTGGCACTTCTCGAAGTTGATTTCCAGCCCGTGCTCTGCAGCTAATTCCAACACTCGTCTCAATCGTAGGAGTGCCTCGTCGTCATCCTTCGCTGGGATGATTAAGTCATCCATATAGGTAAACACTATGTTCTCTCGGATTAACTCCCAGTACACAGCTTTAATAAAGCGTTGGAAGACTGCAGGTGAGTTGGTAAATCCAAATGGAACTTTTTTGTACTGGTACTGTCCAGAACGCGTTACGAATGACAAATATCGTCGACTTCCTTCTTCGACTTCCACGTGAAAGAATCCGTTCCAGAGATCCAAGGTGCAGAACACCGTAGCATCCTGTAACTTGTCCAGAAGATCCTCTATAACTGGCATGGGAAATAGATCCCTAACCACGATTGAGTTCACTGGATGAAAATCAGTACAAAGTCGCTTTTTTCCATTTTTCTTTTTGACTACCACCACTTGGCATGTATATTCTGATTGACTCGGTTCTATGATATCTTCCTCCAGCCACGCCTCGACTTGCTCATCGACAAATTCGTTCTCAAGCGGTGCCATTCGTCTGGGCCTGCTAAATATCGGTTTTTCTTCTTTCAATGCGATCTTCACCTTGACATCAGTAGATTTCGTCTTCTTTGGTACATATCTCGCTACCAAATCCTGGATCTGTTCCCTTCTTTCCTCATCAACGCAGTTCTCGATATCCAATTCCTGTTCGTCGGCTACCCTGATCAACATCATTGGGACCTCTAGTTTCTTGATGGTAACTCCTTGCTTGCTCAGGATGACCTCACCCTGATCCAATAGATCGTTACCAATAACCATGTCCCACTCCATAGTATCATCAGAAACAACATAGACGTTGGTTCGGAACTCCAGCTCGTCTACCTCAACGACTGTTGTGAAGTAACCTTGAGGAGCAACAAAACCGTTACCGAATCCTTTCAAAACAAGATCCGTGCTCTTCAATCCTGGGGAACCCATGGTCTTATGGATGTTTTGTCGCAGTAGGTTATAAGGACTGCCACAGTCGATAAGTGTCTGAAGTTTCTGCTGACCCAAACTAAACTCTTTGAACTTGAGGCAGCTTTTGTTTTCATCAATAAGATTGATACCTTGATTATTCCTCTTATCGTTCTTCCTCTCTTTTTTCCACTCGGATGAAATGTGGCCAAACTCATTGCAGTTGAAACATCTCTTGCCTTTGTCCTTGTGTTCACATTCCTTTGAACTATGACCAGATCCACCGCAATTATAACATCTATCTCCACTACTCGCCTCTTTCTTCTTTGTACTGCCCCAGCACTTTCCGGCCTTCTCGTTGGCACTTCCTTGAAAATTACTGTTATTATACTTTGTGCTTTTCTTTGGCAAAGACTTCACCGCCATCTCAAAACTTTTCATTTTCTCCTTGAAATCCTTGGAAATTTTTGCTCCATAGAGAAGAAGTTTTGATCCTGAATCGTCCTCGATCCCATCAATCACGTACTGACACCGAGAAACTTGCTCAACAGCACCTCTACTGGCAATTTCCTTCATCACAAGAAAGTACTCCTGTATAGATTCGTCGCGCTTTTTTCGTCGCTGGGTTAACAACTTGTGAATTTGTGCACTGCTTGCCGCCACTTCAAACTCCTCTTCCAAGGCCTTCTTTAGTGCAGTCCAGGACGTCAGTCCTTTCTCACCTTGAATAAAAAGCTTAGCTAAACCATCGAGTGATTTCTTAGCGAAAATAAACTTTTGCAGCTCACTCCATCCCATCAAGATTGACGTCTCCTTAAAATCTGCGATCCATTTCTTCACTGGGTAACCATCCTTACCGTTAAATGTTTTCAAAGCGCCCTCTACGACGCGGAACGACAATGAAAACTTATGTTGTTTTCTATACCTTCTGTGCTCTCTTCGTCTTCTTCGTCTTCTTCATCTACGTCATCATCGTCTATATTAGTTGCGAGTTCATCCAAATTTCTCAAGTAATAACAAATGGTGTTAATCATTACCTCCTTTGTCCCGATCTCTGTATTAAGAATCTCAGAAACACGCAACAGATCAACCTTGAAAAATGTTTCTTCGATAAATTTCTTCTTAGCTTCCTCTTCAATGGAATTTTCGTCAAAATCGAATCCAGGAAACTCTCGCAGTCGCTTTCGATTCTTCCTGTCATGGTATATGCTCGAAAATGAGGTTACGTAAAACTTTGATTGCTTTGACCGGAGCATCACTTATGTTCTTATTTATTTTCTCTATTGCACCGAGAGTAGTCATCTTATTTGTTTACTCAAGTCTATCAAGTAGATTTCCGTCAATATCGCTTCCTCAAAACCTCGCTATCAAACCTGTTTAACCTCATTCACCAAACCGGTGATATTTGTAGGTGATATCGTTGAATACCGCTTCCCGTCGTTTCTCTCTGACGAGTCGCTATCCTCTTACCACATCCACAATCCTCTGTCGTCGTTTAGATTCCGACCCTCGTCGTCGTCACGGCACCACTAATTGTCACCGAAACTGAAGAACAAATTTTGCTAGCCTATGAATCCCCGTCGTAGATTCGCACGTCGTGGGCTCACAAAACTGCACGTCGTCTCGTCGTCAGCGTCGTAGGCAACAGCAACAAATATGATTAGCTGTCCACTAAATCGTCGAAAATAGCGTCGTATTTTGCGTCGTACTTCATCTCGTGGATTGCGTCGTAACTCGTTGTTTCAGTCCATGCCGGACAGGCCCCCATTTGTGAGAAACGGTTTCCAGATCATGACACTCACAAGCATCGAATATAGAACTGAATTATTTATTATAAACAATGAAACTGATTAAAATACAGTAGAGAATTAAGGGAATGTGTTTCGCGGCTCATCGGAACTCGGAATATTGCTTCTCTTCTTTTTTATTCTCAGACAATGGCGCTGAGCTTACTCCTGCGCCCCCTAGATCCCATACTCGGCCGTCTTGATCCTCATCCGGCTCCCACATTAATAGTCCAGTCAGTGATTTTAACCCATCATGCCGAGACGTAAAACGGACATAGGGTTGCTAGTTTATAAAATATAATAATAATAATAATAAGCAAATATCCTGGAAATACTGACATATATTAGTTATGATCACTCCTATAAAGGGGATTTTTTTAGGATTACGTATTTCGACCTTCAAGCTGTCATCATCAGATCCGGATCACCGTGTTGACGTTGAAATTTATATAAGAATATTATCTAACTTAAAATGAGTATAGTGCGTTAAGTTGGTGTTATATTACGATTCTCAGTTTGAATCTCAATATACAGGGTGTAACAAAAATGTACGGCAAAAAATCCAGGACACATTCCTCACATGTAGACGAAGAAATTATGTTATATAAACATAGGTCCGGAAACGCTTTGTTTCCATGTTACACCTCATTGTTTCCAACTCATCAAGGGAACACATAAGAGCGGGAGGTGCCAGCATACCACATGCAACTCTTGCTCACAGGAGATGTTCAATATGCATGCATCGACCCACCGTCACGTCTTAGTGAATCTCGGATGCGCTGATGTATCCCTGGAGGATTGCTTATGGTTTCTCAGCCTTACATAATACGGGCAAGGAGACTCTAAACATCTTGTACAGGGGTTCGATACACAAGAGCTTTCAAATGCCCTCACAAATAAAAGTCCAGTGATTTTAGGTCCGGAGAGCGTGGAGGCCAGGCAATTGGTCCACCTCTACCTATCCATCTATCACCAAATCTGCTATTTAGAAGCCGACGGACATTAACACTAAAATGAGGAGGTGCTCCATCGTGCATGAAGTATATGTTTTGACGCACAGCTAAAGGTACATCTGCTAAGTCGCATGGCAACAAGACCTTGTAAAACAAAATAAGATACAGTCAGTCTGAGAGACTAGACTTAATAATTTCAAATGACGCATGCCACAAATGCTGCACATGTTATAAAGGCTCAGGAGGGCTTCGAGCAAAGCGAGACTCTTTCAACAGACTCCATTACCCATTAATTTAGGCTTCCCACGCGGGGAGCAGAGAGTGGGAGGTGCACTCTGCTGCATAACATCACGCACTCGCCGTCACCGTATCGCATAACGCCAGACCCCAGGAGTAAACTCAGACTCAACAGACTCCATCACCCTTTAACTTAGACTTCCCGCGCGGGGAACGGAGAGTGGGAGGTGCACTCTGCTGCATGACGTCACGCACTCGACGTCTCCGTATCGCATAACGCCAGACCCCAGGAGTAAACTCAGACTCGGTGCATATGCACTGAACAACCATGATGACGTCATACACGCCGTAACCGTAACGCATAACGGTAGACCAAAGCATAACGATGAAGTCGACAAGATCATTTGAAATGATAAAACTGACGGTGCACCTACGATAATGACAACGTAACCAGACGTAACCACGAGTGCATGTTCCCCATGATTCTAAAGTTCTGTTGTGTGTTTCCCATGCTTAATGAGTTGGAGACAATGAGGAGTAACATGGAAACAAAGCGTTTCCAGACCCATGTTCATATAACATAATTTCTTCGTCTACGTGTGAGGAATGTGTCCAGCATCTTGTACCGTACATTTTTGTTACACCCTCTATAACCGCAGGATGTCTACCAAAACCAACTAACAGATTCCCCTGACAATTCCTTGATTTTTTCCAGGATAAATCAGAAAATTCCCTGAGTAACAGTAGCGGCCATAATATATATACAGGATGTATCTTAATTATACCGACAAAAAAAATCAGGGACGCTCTGCGTGTTATGTAAAAGACGATGCCGCAATCGGATTGGCGGAGAAAAATTTTACCTCCGAGAAAATGAGGTTCCTTTGTTACTTCCGGGCGCGCGATTCAAATCTACGACCTCGCCGTATTTGCTGAGCTAGAGAGCAAGCCGCTGGCCACCGCTGTGCTTCACGCAAGGGAAGGGAGTGTGGTATGCTGGCGGGCATGCGCAAGTTTCCTCGATCGCCTCGGCTTGCCGCATGCCCGCCAGCATATCTCTGTCTCCTTCTATCACACTCCCTTCCCTTGCCTGAAGCACAGCAGCGGCCAGCGGCTTGCTGCCTGGCTCAGCAAATACGGCGAGTTCGTAGATTTGAATCGCGCGCCCGGAAGTAACAAAGTAACCTCATTTTCTCGGAGGGAAAAATTTTCTCCGCCAATCCGATTGCGGCATCATCTTTTACATAACACGCAGAGCATCCCTGATTTTTTGTCGGTATAATTAAGATACACCCTGTATATATATAAAACATTTCAAAAAGTGCATGAACAATAAAGGGTAGCATGACAAAGTTGAAAAGGCAGAAACAGAAATAGTTCATTATGCAACGAGTCTATAATGGCAATAATTAAGACACGAGTATGTTTTTAAATCGAGCGTAAGCGAGTTTTATATTTTCCATAAGAGTGTCTTAATTGCCATTATAGGCGAGTTGCATACGACTGTTTATGTTCGACGATAATTATAACTTTATTATATGTTTTAACATAAATATTCATAAATATCTGTGGAATTCAGTTAATTCAGTTAGTGAACAGGGCGCGCTGGCTTTGCTGATTGAACAGAATGGGTCAAGGCACTCCGAAAGCAGATACCATTCACTTTGCTTGCCAACACAGAACACTAATTATTTACAGCCTGTCGTTCAGCTCTATAGCATTCACTTATATTGTCACCGAAGTCGTTTGAAAGCAATGCGCTGTGTAGAAATTGGATTTTGGGATATTAAGGTACAGTGCTATTTCTTGTCTCATATTCGCCAGTTTATTTACGCTAACATATGGACCACTTTCCATTTCGGTAATTTATATAGACATGTTGGATTTTGAGCGCAGTCGCGAAGGTATCCTTACCTAATTGGTCACACAACTGTTTCTTGAGCTCTGATTGGTGGGAGAAACTGTTTCATCACGAAAAATAGTGTTATAATGACTATCATTATGATACAGTTTTCTGAAACATAATGTTTACATTTCGACATCGTCGAACATAAAAAATATTTTTCTATATTTTGCCAATTTCTAAATGTTACATCTAGAAAAACTATTGTATTTGCGAGTATTGAAAGCAGTTCGTCAATAGAAATGTTCTCAAAAGTCATACAGTTACACGTGCAATTTGTGTGCTCTATCTTTCAAGGAATGAGAGCTTACTGATTTAACGTCAGTACGAACATACATCTACAACAATCATCACCAGAATATACTCTCCCCCATCAAATTTAAATGCTTAATTTTCAATTATTCAATGTTGGGCCTTGTAAGACTAAAATTCCCTGAGTGTCATCAAAATACCCTGATGATTCTCTGAGTTTTCCAGGAATTAAAAATTCCCTGAGTATTTCCTGTTTTCCAGGTTTTCCAGAGTAGTAGACACCCTCTGAGGTTAGTTCGTTTCATAAGGGTTAGTGAATTACGTATAGTCTCTACTTAGTATAAAACAAAGTCTCCGATTCTTGGATGTCACGGGTAACCTCGAGAACCACTGGATGGATTTTGATGCGGGTTTCACCATTTTGTTAAGGATATCTCAAGGAAGGTTTCTGTAGAAAATAATTTATTTATGATCAAAGGAAGCCAAGCAGTAACGATTTCAGTGAAACAGTCGAAAAAACCTGGCATCCGTGCGCTTTTTTGCTTGGCAAATCGTTAAAATATCAATACACAATGAGTGTAAGAATTGTTCAGAATCAAAAGTTCTACAAAAAAGTTCGCGAGAGCATATTTCAATCTTCAATACATCGCCCGCTATAAGTGTTTTTACGGTTTCATTTCTTCCAACAATCTCCATTCAATTACTGAGGCGACAGTTTACGAGCTACTTAGGGGTGAGCCTGTCACCCCAGTTACAGCCTTGCTAGCGGGCGAGCCTATCACCCTAGATACCCTCCGCAGCAAACTGTCGAGTCGTGTTGAGTTAAGACTTCAGATAAGAGTAGTTGAGTTTGGAGTTTCCCTGGAAGTGCAACTAGGATTTTCTTCATTTCGTTCCGCAAAATACACGGTCAAGTTAAGATTGGACGGAAGGGGGATTTGTGTTTCATGCACCTCGCCATTCTTAAATTACGTCTGACAAGAATTCGTTGCACATGCATTTCCTTGATAATATAATTAATAATTAATACCCCAGTCAGTGATTTTAACCCATTATGCCGAGAGTAAAACGGGTAGGGCCTATAGGTCGTAGTTCATTGACATCGGAAAAGAAAGCGCTTATCACGTAATGCATTCATAACTGTTCCCGGGCGAAGCCGAGGTGGGTTGCTAGTATTTAATATAATAAAAATGACCATATGGCACAAGTTGGAGTATGCCTTGTCCCAACTTCCCTTCACGGATTTTAATTCTAGGTGGCATATAAGGGAATCGAACCCAGTGGACGAGGCTATGGCTGGCAGATTATTCTAGGAGCCTTTCTCGAACATCAGTTTGCATATTTATTGAAACGTGTCTCGTGATATCGTAGGGCTGAGTGGCATAGTTATTTAAGCCCCTGCCTTCAAAACTCAAGAATGTGAGTTTGATCTTGACTCAGTCCGATTGTATTTCAACACAGATTATTTCCTCCAACCCATCAGATCTCCTTCAACACAAAAATCAAGTACCCCCATATCTCTAAAATAACAGCAGATAAGCCCAAAGGATACTTTAAAACCATGGCATTATTTTTCTTATTATTAGTAGTATTATTATTATTATTATTATTATCATTTTCTGCTTCCACACATAATTACTGTAATTTATTGGTATCTCATCCTTCGCGCTGTGATAATTTCCATGCATATAGACAACACGCTCTCTAGCTATAAGCGATTGAGAAATCAATGATGCATAGAAAGTCGATATTATTTCCGAGTCGATAGCTGTCGTTCGTATTCCACGTTCTAATATAAAACAGCTGTTGTATGAGACGCTCTTGCAGAATTGGATTTATTAATATTTAATGCGTATATCAGGTCATACTTGAAACTTGATGGAAAATGTTCTGAGACTCTAGAGATAAGGCTGGCAGTGTAAACAGAGAAAGGTTTCATAGTTCGAAACAGGAAAACGGCACTTTGAATGTACAGTAGTCTATATTATTATGATTATTATTATTATTATTATTATTATTATTATTATTATTATTATTATTATTATCATCATTGTTGTTGTTAAGGATATTTGGTACGTAAGCTAGAGGTAACTGATGAGAGGGTAGCACGAATATTGTTAGGACAAATAGATGGGAGCAATGGCAAGGAGATAATGAAGAGATGAATACTAAGTTAGAAGTGAACACGCTATGAGCAGTGATCCTTACCGGTGGTCCGCGAGAGCCTCGGGAGTGGTCCGCGGGAGAAAATGGTCCACCAGCACGCATAAAAAAGTGGCCAATAAATGGAGATTTCGAAAATGATGTGCGTTGAACAAGAATCGTCCGAATGTATCCGCGACGATGTTCAACAAGTTTTGAATTGAAATAGCCTATCTTTAAAATATAAGTGTTATTAGAATATGATACAAAATATTTTTATACCGTAATTTATGTTTAACCGTGGCAAATAAACTTTACCAACATTAAACAACTAGAAAGTCACAGGGCAAAATTGAAATTATTATGGTTATTATTATTATTATTTTGCACTGTCCTTTAAAAACAAAATTGTTGCTTGAACATAAATTTGTAATTGAGACTTCTCATTCTAAGTAGGCTATTTACAGTATTATAAAAAAGTTATTTTGTAGGCCTAGGCCCTTCAAGGGCTGTAGTGCCAGGGGTTATATATATATGTTGTTCTATTAAATAATGTGTAATTTAGTTGTACTGTACACTAATTAATAGTAATAATAAATAATAAAAACTGTTTTGCTTAATCATCTTTGAATATTCTTATGATGAAGGCGTTGGGGAAGGGTTACAACTGAAAAGGTGTATCAGCAGAGGGAGAGGGAGTGGGTTGACGGGGGGAGGGGATGGGGGCCCGTACATGATTCAATTTCAGGCTGAGTGGTCCGCAGACTTCTACGGGTTCAGAACCACTGCTATAGAGCATCCAGCGTTTAGAAAAGACAGCGGAGCCTTATGGCGACAGTGTTGATAACTCTATAGAGCGTCTCAACCTTAAAAGACAGTATGGAATTAAATGTAGTACTGTGCGAGTCCAAGCTCTATGAACTTGCGGGATGAGGAGAAAGAGCAGGGAAGGGTCAGGCGAGAAGAGAAGGGCCTGTCAACAGCCCGCAGTTTAACTTGACATGCTCGTCTATTCCAATACTGCTAACATAGGGTCTTCTCTGAAACCAGTGTGGTGTTACGAATGAGTCAGTGAGTCACCGACCAATGTATTTGGTTCTGTACTATGCACGGACGGAGAAACCTCATCACTCGTCAACACCGTTTTTCATAGTCCGCGATGCACATTCCTCTCAGGTTCACGTAGCTTAGACTCGAGCAGTAGTTGCCTCTCACTCGCACTCCTATGTCCTGCAATTAGCTTCGTCCTCTTCCACCCCGGCGATGTTGCCATTTCCCAATAATTGAAAGCTACAAATCTAAGAAACTGTTTGCGTGGTCTTATAGATAATTTTCCGCTCTTTATGATGATATAAAAATAAAAGCCATAAATAATTAACACATGGCCCAATTTTCAGAATTACGATATTTTAGCGCGAATCTATATTTTTGCAGATATAAAACTTATCACGCCATAGATAATGAACTAATGATCGCAACAGATCAAGAATTTATTTTTAGCTTGCCTGATGTTGGTAGAAGATACTCTATTTCTCAGGGCAGTAATTATTTTCATAGTAAGAATGTTATGATTTTTTTTTCTTAAATGTTACTTGAAAAATCTGAGATGGTATCACAGAAAGTCACGTAGCGACAAACTTTTTTGCTATTGACTTTACGTTGGTGACTAAGCGAGAAGAAATGTTCATTAATATGTGAAAAAGTTTTTAAAACAAACCAGAGCTCGATATCAGATAGCATTCATAAGTTATCGCACTTATTCCTCCCGCCCAGAGCTGACGCTGCGTAAGTTTGTGTACTCAGGCGCCAGTATCTCCCCGACTGATGGTGTGAAAAACTGTGAAATGAAGTGGTCCTTGAGTTATTTATAAATTGTCCGCCTCGTTGCGTACCGTAGTGGTTAGCATTCCTGGCTGTCACCCTGCTGTCACCGTGGAGGCCCAAGTTTGAATCCCGGCTCCGCCAAGAAATTTAATTCTGGTCTGAGGGCTGGAACGGGTGTACTCAACTTCATGAGACAAAACTGAGCAGAGGCGGGTTCGATTCCTACCTCAGCCATCCTCTAAGTGGTTTCCGTGGTTTGCCTTTGTTCATCCCGGGAATAACATATTATAATATTATCATATTCATGAATAATTTAAAAATATAAATTGTTATAATGTGTGCATTAAACTCGCGCTCTGAGGTTCGGCGTATCATATCTAAATATCGTAGCGTTGTTCGCTGCAAGGTATGAGCTACAGTTACATACAACAAGCAAATATTTTGGAAATTTCCCGAGTTTTGCGTAAAAGCACGCCTGTATACGAGTTATATTACATCATGTGCCCGCCCGTGCAGAACTTTGTATATGCAGTAGATCTGGCATCAGCGCGCCCCATTTAATGCGTACTGTCTTTTAAGGTAGAGGCGCACTATAGGCAGAGATAGCGCTGACGTCATACGTTATGTTCCACGGCCAACGAGAAATACTGGCCCTGGTGCGCTTTCGTGACGTCAGCAATGTAGTGCTGTTGCACCACTTCTGGTAGGGTTATGTATGACGGGAACATAAACCGTATTGTCTACAAGATGCTGAAATCACAGAATTAGAACATCGTACTTAACCCATATCATATCAGAAAACACGCTGTAAAAAGCATTGACCCAACACAAGCATGGCTTCTGGCAAAACATACATGGTAATTGCAACTCAAGTCTTACACTGATCAATCTTATGAAGTCCAATACTTAGCCACAATTTACTTATGTAGTCATTACTCTAAGTAGAACCAGTAGATCACTTATCTTTAATCGTTGTAGTTGAACACAAGGTAATACTTTTCAGGAGTACGGTATGTTATCTTTCCCTGGCGGTTGCTTGTTAATTATGTGGAATTACTTGACGGTTACAAAGGGGTCAGGAAGGTTATGAAAAGCTAAGAATAATGCCGGACAATGTAAGCATGCTTTCTTATAGTTGAGCTATATGCATAAATGTATCAAACCTTTTTGTAATAGAAAGATATTCACGAACATAATATTCTATGGTCTTTGTCTTACTGCCGGTGTGTTAGTCATCTTGACTTCATCACTGAATCTGTATAAATTCTGGTATTCATTTACCACTTGTCTTCATAGAAGGTATTAATGAGTCGTTAGTCGGTGGCGAGTGTATTCCGCAGATCTCTTCTATAAACGTATTAATTTCTGTTCCGCCCCTTAAAACAACAATAACTAAGTAATCATCTCACTGCAAGTTTCTTTGATCTAATTATACTCATGTCACTGCTCATGTCCACATAAGTTACTCACAACGAAGGTCACAGATTCTACAACTCAACTTACTGTACTCGTTGCAGCTATTAAAGACACAACAAATCCTTGAATCCTAGTTCGCATGGATTTTTGTTACGAGTAACTTCAACATGAAACTAGGCTATCTATAGCTGGTGTAGTTTTGTAAACCTATACAGTATAATTTATCGTGCTTGAAAACACACGGAACATCTAAACTGGGTCCATTTCAAGAAGATTGACATAAAATATCGCATTTCTGCTGCTCATGAATTGCTCTCGACTTAAACTCACAAGCCCCATCAAGCACTACTTTGCCTACGTCACAAAAGGATTAGGTTTACGCGCCATGGCCTGTCTTTCTCGTTGGCCGTGTTATGTTCACCGGCTTCAAGTACTGTCCTTTCATAAGTTAGCGACACAACACAACTCCAGCAGCTACCTGAAGTAGAACACGCAGAGGAAGGAGCAGTTTTGCAGGTGTTAACGGATTGGACCAGTATTAAGGATACCGTACGCGAAGAGAACCAATAACGACGTTCATTTCGTTGATATGAAGCATTACTGATTGACAGATACCGAGAGCACAACACTTCCTTCCTTCTCGGATCTACTGTATGCTGACGATGTTAGCAATTTTTACGTCAGCAATACTGTTGATCTTCACTTTTTGTTTGTTATTAGTTTAGTTTATTATTATTATAGCTTGTCACGGTGGGTGAGTGGTTATAGTGTCGGACTACCAACCCCAAGATTGCAGGTTCGCTCCTTGCCATGGTAAGTGATTTTTGAAGGCGACAAAAATCACGACACTCATATCATACGTTGTTAGCATGTTAAAGAACCCGTCGAGGAGTTTAGATATCTAACCTCCTTGACTTGCATAGCGTTGAAAGGAACGACGAAATTCGACATGCAAGCTACCCTCTGGGTGTCAATTAACAAAACTTGCACCAGGCACCCGAGGCCATACGATATTATTATTATTATTAAATTTCTTTCAATTCCATTCTTGTTGTTTTGTGAAGATTAATATTTGTAATATTGTAGTGAGTTAGCCATGCGGTTAGGGCCGCGCAGCTGTGAGTTTGCATTCGAGTGATAGTGGGTTCGAATCCAACTGTCGGCAGTCCTGATTCGATCGAACAGAAAATAAACAGACACACAACACAAACACCAATGACGGATAGTGCTTCAGAACTTAGGTTGCCGGAGGAACTGAGCACGTGCTCCACTCCGGGCGAGCATGCAGCACTGGACGAGGCTCTTCTTTCCAGCGTGTTAACCTCGAAAATGTTTAAATCACTAAGACTTAATATAAACGATACTTGTATGCAATAACAAAGGTAATCAAGGTAATAATTGTAGGAAGCTATTATGACGAAAAATATATATTTTCAGAGTTCCTTCATGATAAAAGGTGAGGTAACAAAACCAGTGTATGGGGGGATTTCCGTTAAAAGTAAATGCCCATAAGACCCACAGTCTTTTCTAAACGCTGGATGCTCTATAGATGAAGCTGTTCGTATGAGCCGACTCAGATGGTGGGGTCATGTGATGAGCATGGGGAAGGAGAGATTACCTAACAGGGTAATGAGTTCGGCTATAGAAAGTAAGAGATGCAGAGGTAAGCATAGGAGGCGATTGTTAAATGCAATGTAGAACAATTTCAAAGTGAGAGGTGCAGAAGCAGATGAGGCCTCAGTGCTAACTGCTAATAGGGAGGTGACTTGTTCGCAAACAGATATTTACAGACTAGTTTGAACGCTGAAAGGGAAAATAGTCTCAAATCTAAATGTATTGTTATTAAAGAACGTTGTTATGCTCCGTGAATAACTGGTTAGCATGCTGCATTCCGGCCCGAAGGGTCATGGTTTGATTCCAGGCCAAGTCGCGGGAATTATAGTCTCCTATGATGAATTCCTTGTTTCTAGAACTGAGTTTGTGTGAGGTATTCGCTATCATTTCACTACACCAGCAAGTTGGTTCGTTGGTTCCTCAGTTTAGGGGCTGCGACAACGCGGTCATGTAGCCCCATGTACTTTGGGTCTGTGTAGAATCTGTCTGATAACCGGTGTTAATTGTGATGACTGTATTAGTGTGTGTTATCTGCTTCTTAATTCATGTACGGACTGCAGACTTTGAATTGTTCAAGTAGTTCCTACTTTTGCCGCCAAACGCCACCATCAACGACTACTAGGTCAGAACTTGGCTACTAGACGCCACTGCAGTCGGCTCCTAGCGACGAACGTAGGAACCTGAGCGTTGTTTAAATTTTCAGCCTACTTTCGATTTTTGCAAAAAATGAAAGTAGACTTATGAGATCTACACAGGGCCAAAAAATATGTGTCTGTGTGTGAGTCTGTGTGTGTGTGTGAGTGTGTGTACTCTGAATGTCTGTCCCCCCCTCCTCCCCCTATCAATTCGAACACGGTGAAACCGAATTGAACGAAATTTGGTACAGAGGTAGAACAAGCAAAGGGCACCTCAGTGTCATGTTTTATATCGCCACTATCTTGACGGAAACGTAATGACGGCCACCCAAATGTTTAAAGCTTAAATCAAATTACGACTAACCTAATCATCCGATCTCTACCAAATTTTGCAACAACATATAGTTATATGGCAAGCGTTGTTTGACTAAACTACAAGGTCATCAGCCGAATAGTTTTCAGATGGCGGCCATGTATGTGTGCAAATCTATTCCACATATCAATTCAAACACGGTGAAACCGAATTGAATGATTTTTTTTACTGAGGTAGCACTAGCAAAGGGCACCTCATATTCATGTTTAATATCCGTATAGCACGTTGTATTTCAACAAGCTACTACAACCAACATTCAATTATACTTCTTCAAAAGAGTTTTAACAATACCCATGCATTTAGGAGAAAGTAGGCTATATGTTCTTTACTGAACATCTTGTTTTAACCTAATTTAGCTTCACACATGTGTAATTAGTGGAAGGTTCTTTTACATGCCATAAATCTATGACCTGGGACCGCCGGCTTTACTTCCCCTCCGAAGGAAGGCATACTACACCAGCAAGTAAGCAAGTAAGTAAATAAGTAAATAAGCAAGTAGGCTAAGTAAATAGGCAGGCAAGGAGGCAAGTTAATGAGAAAGTAAGCAAATAAAAAAGCTGCACCAAGCCTCCCAGGAGGTTACACGGCATTTATTACAGAACGAAAAGTTGATGTGTATGCTTTGGAACAGTCTGACTCGTGCAGCGAATCTCCACAAGTATGTAAAATGAGCTATTACAGTGCATGCTATTAATAACGACACGTTTCCATGACGGTGCTGGGAGCAAAGGATGGCTTTTGACAAAAACATAATCTCAGTCCAGAGAGCAATAGTGAAACCAGGAAGCCGTAACTCCAATAATTACTCACTGTGGCAGCATATAGTTATTAAACACTCTGCTTTTACATAGATATAAAGCCATTAGAGTGCCAGGCAAGTGAGACAAGAACAAATGAGGTCATATACAGGGTGATACAAGTGTATCTGGCGGTGTCCTCAAGATTCAATAATCGTGGGTTATTCGAAATTGAGAGCCCAGTTCTTCGTGCTCCATAGTCACCTCCAAACTAGTTGGTCCATTGGGTCACCAAGGTCTGCTTTAATGCTTTTTGCTTATAACAATGATAATAATAATAATAATAATAATAATAATAATCAAGGATACAAAGAACAGCTGGTAATTGATGCCGTGATCATGGAGCAAGGCTACAAAATGATGCGAAATCTATATATGACCTACATTGATTACAGGAAAGCATTTGATTCATTTCCACACTCCTGGTTACTCCGAGTCCTCAAGATTTATAAAGTTAATCCAGTCATAATTACAACATTGCAAACAATGATGACATCTTGGGGAACCAAATTGTATATACAACAGGGTGGTACTTCGATTGAGTCAAGATTCATTCCAATCAAGAGAGGCATTTTTCAAGGTGACAGTCTGAGTCCTTTGTGGTTCTGCCTTGCGTTGAACCCGTTATCATTGTTATTGAATGCGACACGAAGTGGCTTTCTGATTAGACACTCTGGCACAGTAATCCATCATCTCTCCCATTTGATGTACATGGATGACATAAAATTATATGTACCCTCTGAAAAGCATATAGATAATCTGATTATCACAGCTTCCTTTTCTACAGACATCGGTATGTCCTTTAGGTTGGATAAATGTCGTACACTTACTCTCCGACAGGAAAAGTTAGAAACCCGAGGATTTGTAATCGAAAATCCATGTCTCATTCAGCCCATGGAGGAAACTGAGAGTTACAAATATCTTGGTTTCCAAGAGTCAAAGAGAAATGATCACAAGATCATGAAGGATCAAACAGTAGCGAAGTACAATCAACGTCTCAACAAGATTCTGAAATCCAATTTGAATGGAAGAAACATCTTCAAGGCCATCAATACATATGCCATTCCAGTACTGGCTTACACGTTTGGTATAGTAAAATGGACATAGAGAGACATGGAAAATATTCTTATTAAGACACGCACCACCTTAACGAAACATAGATGTCTGCACCCGAAGTCAGCAGTTGAACGACTGACTTTGCTACGCCAGAGAGGTGGACGCGCGCTTACTGATATAATACACCTACATGCCAAGCAGGTGAAGAAACTTCAGGCCTACTTTTTGAGCAAGACGAACTCTCCCCTGCATCAGGCTGTTATACACGCTATGGACCTTCTTCATGCCAGGGATGTGCAGCTAGCTACTTCAGAAGAGCACATAACCAACAAGCTTCAACAGAGAACTCAGAAAGCACTGCACGGCCGTCATCCTTATGATCTCACTTGTCAGTCAAATGTCGACATGCATGCTTCGAACAGCTGGCTGACCCAAGCGGATCTATTTCTTGAGACTGAGGGGTTCATGATCGCGATACAAGATCAAGTAGTGGCACCAAAGAACTACCTAAAGTACATCATTAAGGCAGACATACCAGATGACAAATGTAGGAGATGCCATCGCGAATCGGAGACCATCCAGCATATCCCAGGGGGCTGTACAACAATTTCATCTACGTACTACTTGAAGTTGCATGACCAAGTAGCCAAGATAATCCACTTGAACCTGGCAAAGAAGCACTCCTTAAGTAATAATGTTCTGCCTTACTATCAATACATTCCTGATGCTGTTCTGGAGAATGATACACACAAGCTACTCTGGGTCAGGTCAGTGATCACAGATAGACCTATATCAGCAAACAGGCCAGACATTATTCTTATTGATAAAGTGCAGAAGAAAACTCTTCTAATAGATATCGCAGTCCCTAACTCGCATAATATACAACACAGTTATGCTGAGAAAGTGACGAAATACATGCCTCTGGCTGAAGAGATCCGACAGATGTGGCGACAGGAATTTGTCACTGTATTGCCAATCATAATCTCTTCCACAGGGATCATACCGAAGTCGCAGAAGGCCAACCTCGATAAATTGGGGTTCCACCATAATCTGCATACTAGTATGCAGAAAGTAGTTATTTTAGAGACCTGCTCCATAGTTCGTTTGTTCCTCAACCTACCAGTTTAGAGAACTCCACTCCATCTTGCAACAAATGCCGATGAAATGGTGAATTGTACCCAACGATATGGTGAACTTATGAGACATAATAATAATAACAATTAAATAATGTTAAGTAAACTCTTGAGCCCAGTGGACTAGTGCAACTCCTCTACCACTTGGATGAATTGCAAGACAAAGATACCAATTCAGTATCTCAATCCCGAATTAAATTTCTTGGCAGAGTCGCGAATCGAACTTGCACCCCCGGGGTGACAGCCAAGAACGCTAACACCACACAATGAAGCGTACGATGATGATAATAATAATAATAATAATAATAATAATAATAATAATAATAATAATAATAATAATAATAATAATAATAGAAGGCTGTGACTTGGCGAGGCTGATCGGATCGAGGCTCCTCCTATTTATATAGTTTGTTTAGTTATTTCATGTCTACTTGATTGTTTTATTGTTTGGAAGATGTTTTTGAGTGACTTACAGACAGTACACAGTGTTTAATAGTGATTGTGCGAGGTTTTTATAGTGATATTTGGATATCATATGTGCATGAAACTTGTTTACGTTGTTGCCTAGGAATTGCTGGTACAGGTTAGGTTAACATTACCACAAATATTCCGTTTAAAATAGTTTAATTTATGCCCTGTATTGTGTGTTTATTACTCCGTTTACTCAATTACTCCAATTGGGCCCCTATAACAGATATTAATTGTGTAATGTCGTTTATTTCGTTAGAAATAGGGGCTAGGATTGAGTAAAATGACATCAGTTGGATCACATATTTACAAAGAATCTGGATCGATCAGTCAAAATAACACACTAGCATTCACAGGAGTGTTGTAAACCTTGCGATAAGTATCAAAGGCAATACCCAGGCAATACCTGGCTGAAGGTATAAAAAGCACACAGGAAAGACAATAATAGTAATTTGCTTTAAGAAATGTCACTGCCTGTGATACGGCAGGTTACCTCTAGAACCACCGCTAGAGGTGACAATACGCAAACCGGTGGCAGTGGGATGACAAGCTGCTGTCCACCCACCAGTAAACCCGAAGAAGCTCCAGCAGTTCAAGACGATATTGGCGGTACACAAAATCTCGAGTCTCGCACCGCAACTGACGGCAGTGCCTTTGTATTAAATACAACCACTCTCGCAGGTAAGCCCAGAAAATGCATGAAATGGGAAACTCATATGAATGAATCTATCATGCGGGCATATTATCGAATAACTCGTCTTGAAACAGATATAAAAAACTACCGTCAAGCACTGCATGCGGCTTTCAAGCAGCAGTATCCTCTGTTTAGCATCACTGAGCAACGAGTCGCGGATCAAAGAAGAGCAATTGTAAAGAATCATTTAGTTCCCGACCCTGTTCTGGATCGAATCAGACAGGAGATATCTCTTGAACTATATCCCTCAGCTGCAAGTGGTGAAACTAGCCAAATAAATACTGATAATGAGGTCTTCATGAATGAATCGACTCACGTAAATGAACTTCATAATGGGGAAGCAAGCCATCATTCCAAGATCAAGACGAATTTAATGCAGCTCTGCTTGAATAAGCAGGTACTGACCCTACCCAACGTCCAATACTTCCGAGGCAGCAGTCTTCCCGCAAGTTTGCCATGGTGTTGAAAGAACTGAACGAAACCGTACTTCCCAGCTATTTAGAAGAGCACCAATCTTTCATGGAGGTTCATACTGCTATCTATTGTGCAGCACTAGCTGCAGTACGAATTAATGGGGGTAGGCCACGCCCTCCAAACCAACAGTCTGCTGCAAGGAAACCCAGCGATCCACCATGGGCAAAACGTTTAAAACAACACATTGAACAACTACGCCAGAATGTAAACAGACTGCAACAGTATAAGAATGGAGTGAGAAGTAGACGTCTGAACAACCCCATACGAAGGATCATGATGGACTCCTCACTAGAAGAATTTCAGTTCCCCGAGGACGCAGTGATAACATAAGTACTTGATACTACAAAAACTTGCAGCCCTCTCTAAGCGTCTTAAGAGATACCAGAACACTACCGAACGGAAGAAACAGAACAATGACTTCAAGAGAAATGAGAGAAAGTTCTATGAAGACCTGAAAAAGACACCTCAAGTTCAGAATGATTCTCCAGAAGGACCCAGTGCGGAGAGTGTTACCGACTACTGGTCATCAATATGGTCTTGGCCGGAAGAACACAACAATGAAGCTCCGTGGTTTAAGGAAATAGAGAATGCTACCAGACGAATAAATCAAATGGCACATACAGACGTTGATGTTGAAGAACTACGCCAGGTCATCAGCAGCCTACAGAATTGGAAAGCACCTGGAATTGACCGGAGTAGTGGGATGATGACAGAGCTGCGACACTTCTTTTTGAACCCTCCTCGTATCGGTCCCGAACCTGATATCTCGCTAACCAAACATGGGATAAGAACATACAGGATGTCCTAACACTCGTAGTGACGCCCCCTACTTTCCTATAGCCTCTTTATTTAATTAAAAGACCAAAACTCAAAAGGTCATTCGCGAGTAGTGGGGTAGTGTTGGTTTCCTCAAGTCGCGCTCGTGCTTCAATATGTCTGCCTATGTTGGGAAAGGGTTAGGTGGTGGGGGAGGAGTAGGGTCGAGTGAGGGGTCGTTTAGATGGTATTTTTTCCGCTCTAGGTGATGGTGAGGTTATTTTCTAAAATGGATGGAATTGGGAAACGCCATTTGGGGTAAACATGTTGTTTTTTGACATTTTGGCGATGAATGTTTTTTTTATACGCATGCGCACTTGAGGAGTTTTTAAATGATTATTTATAAATGAGTGTTTTTTTAATATGTATTGAAATAAACTCCAAAAAACTAATAGGTCATCGGCTTTTTACTATTTCGCTAACCAATAATCGGATTTAAACCTATGAGGTGTCGTAGGACTCGTGGTGAACTCTTCTTTTCTATGGACGGGGTATATCCACCCCAAAATAAAAGCATGGTAAGGGGGGGGGGCTGCTACACGTAGGAAGTTGTAAGCCCCTGCGACCTTGGAATGGAAGGAGCCATGCTAGGAGGGCGTGCTTGGATTCGTTTTTTTCGTCTCGTCGTGCTCTTTACGGGAATGTAGGTGTCGAGAAGGTGAACATAGGGTTTTGGGTCTAAAAATGCGTTTTTCACATTTTTGCCGATTTTTGGAAAACGGAAAACGTGATGATGACATGTGTGATAGTATTTTTTCGTCTCAATGTCCTTTTTACGGAGATGTAGGTACGGAAAAGGTAAAAAGCTGGAAACACGGTTTTTGATGTAAAAATGTTTTTTTTTGTGATTTTCCCTTATATTGCGAAAACTGAAAACGTGAGGATGACGTGTGTGATAGTATTTTTTCCTCTCATTGTCCTCTTTACGGAGATGTAGGTATGGAATAGGTAAAAAGCTGGAAACATGGTTTTTAGGGAAAATGGGTTTTTGTGATTTTCCCTCATATTGGAAAAACTGAAAACGTGATGATGACGTGTGTGATAGTATTTTTTTCGTCTCTTTATTCTCTTTACGGGGATATAGATATGGAAACGGTTAAAAGCTGGAAACATGGTTCTCTTTGGAAAATGTCTTTTTTTGTGTTAATTTTCGCGTTATTTGGAAAACGAATGAGGCGATTTTTGTGACGGGCATCATCATTTATTGCATGTGACAGGCCATTAAGACCCATAGCAGAAAAACAAGGGTATATAATTCTTGATTACAATATAAATAGCAAGCATAACATAATATAGGCTATAACAGTGTACTTCATAACAGGAAGAATGATTTCAGCTTCTCAAATAATGGTGGCATATATTAGAACAACGATTTCTATCCCTGGCATCTTCCATACTTGCATCTGGATCTACCTGGTTCAGTGCCAACATAACTCGATCTTTCCATCTCGTTCTTGGTCGACCTCTTGGACGTTTTCCCGTTGGCTGAAAATTGAACACACGGTTCGGGAGAGTACCTTCTGCTCTGATAATGTGTCCTAACCTTTGTAATCGTCTTCTCTCTATCTCTCTACTGATGTCTGCCTTTTTATAACGTCGATATAACTCCTCTTTACTCCGTCTTTCCCAACTGTCAGTTTCTGGCCAGTATTTTGGGCCATAGATTTTCCGCAGCATTTTTCTTTCAAATGCACATATACGTTCTTCAAAAGTTCTTGGAGTCGCCCACGTTTCACAACCATACATTAAAACAGGTCGTACTAGGGTCATGTATAGGTGGATCTTGTTTTCCTGAGATATTAGACGTGAAGTGAAAATTCGATTCATGCTATACGGAAACATGAGTAGCGTTGGTGATTCTTTGTCTAATTTCCTTTTCTATTTCACTTTTGTTTGACAATATTGATCCTAAATATTTGAATGATTCAACCGTCTCAAATTTGTGCATTCCAACGTCGATAGCGATCGGAATATTCTGTCGACGTGATATAATCATGTATTTTGTTTTCTATTCATTAACCACCAACCCCATTTTCTTTGCTTCCAGTAGGAATCTTGATGTATCAGTCGTTACCTGATCCAAAGTGTTCCCCATGATCACCACATCATCAGCAAATGCAGGAATTATGTCGGATCCGACCATCTCCATTTCCCTATTCCAACCAGTTCCACGTTTAACCTTTTCCAATGCTATATTGAAAAGGACTGGGGCTAGAGGATCTCCTTGTCTTAGTCCACTTTGAACGCTAAAGGATTCTGATTCTTGATTTACAAACCACACCTGGCATCTAGAGTCAGAGTAACAGGTCTTGATCAACCTTATGTAGTTCATTGGAATGCCCATCTCGTGCATAGCCGTCCATAATACTATACGGTTTATTCTGTCATAGGCCTGACGAAAATCAATAAAGATTAAATGCAATTCCTTGTCAAATTCGTAGAATTTCTCCATGAGTTGCCTCAATGTAAAGATGTGGTCGATAGTAGACCGACCAGATACAAAACCACATTGATATGAGCCTATAATGTCTCCCAAAAATGGCCTAAGTCGATTCATAAGCAGTGAGGTAAAAATTTTATATCCTATCTCGAGTAAGGCAATCCCTCGGTAGTTAGAAGGTTGTGTGGCATCACCTTTCTTAAAAATGGGGCATATCACGGCTCTCTTCCACTCACTTGGAATAACTTCTTTCCTCCAAATATTAACAATTAATTGTTGCAGATTTTCCATTAACACTGGTCCACCATACCTAATCAACTCGGCAGTAATTCCACTTCCTCCCGGAGCTTTGTTGTGCTTTAGAGATTCCACAATATGTCTTATCTCATCAATAGTTGGCTCAGGTACTTGCATTTCCGCCGTCATCATTGGCACCTGTGGATTTAAAGCATCCATCTCAACATGAACATTTAGTAACTGATCAAAATGTTTTCCAAATAGATCTGCCTGTTCTTCAGGAGGTACTATTTCTCCATCTTCGTCCTTTAGTATTAGTGTATGTTGCTTGTAGATTCCCCTCGCAGGGTTAACCATTCTAAAGAAGGATCTCGATGCTTTCTTGGATTCCTCTATTGCTGTCAGTAGTGCCTTACCATGATCCCATTTTTTCTGTCGGATGAGTCGATATGTCATACGTCTCACTTCCATATACGCTGCATTATTATCTTCCGATGGATATTTCACCCATTGCAATCTTTTTATTGTTCTGTTTTTCACTGCGACTTGACACTCATTATCAAACCAGGGTTTGTTTTTGGCTTTTGGTCGCTGACCCAAAACTTCATTTGCACTTTGTAGAACTGCTCTCCGCAAAACAGACCACTGCCCTTCCACATCTTCTAATGTATTTGATGTAGATAGACACTCCTTGATTCTATCTTGATATTCTTCCCTCACAGACGTAAGGGCCAATTTATCTTTGTCCGGGATGACCATTTCTTGCTTTCGCTTTCACCATTTGGTAGACAGCTTGAGGCGCAATTTCATTACTACTAGAAGATAATCTGAATTCATATCCGCTCCACGGAATGTTCGTACTTGTTCAACACACCCACGATGTGTACCATCTACTATTATGTGATCAATCTGATTCCTCGTATCTCCACCTGGTGATATCCATGTTGCTTTATGTATTTCTTTACGTGGAAAATATGTGCTGCTGATGACCATTCTTCTGTCATATGCAAATGTGATCATTTTGATACCATTTTCATTGCTATTGACATGGAGACTATCTGGTCCGATGGTTGGACGATATTCGTCTTCACGTCCAACTTGTGCATTTAAGTCACCCAGTATGAGACGAATAGCATGTTTTGGTAAATGATCTACAGTAGATTCCAATTCTGCATAAAAGTTGTTTTTCACATCCTCCTCCGCATCTTCTGATGGTGCATGACAATTTTCAACACATATCTTATATGGGGATGCTTTCAAGATCAGTGCACAAATTCGATCATTTATGGGCATCCACTTACTTACAGCAGAAGATATCTTATTATGTACAACAATTCCAACTCCCGAAGTCCATTCAGGTCGATCTTCGTTACTATTAAACATCATATATTGATTTCCAACATTCATGATCCCTTTCGGTAGTCTTGTCTATTTAACTGCTGTTAGTATACACCCGTAATTACCCAGCACTGATTCCAGCTGCGTCATTCCTCCTGTCATGATGACCTAACATTCCATGTACCAATTCGAAAACCAATCAGTCCTTTAATAAAGCCTTTGTCGTCAACCTTGAGATCATTCCTATATTTTCCTTTATTTCTTTCTTTGATAAGTGTAATTTAAAACTATCAGGATATCAGCCTGATGAGCTCGAGTCCAGTGGTGGGGTTGCCACCTACGGTTTCTGGACCACCGGGTTTGTTATCAAAGTGCCTTCTTCTGGACAGGTTGCTTTCACTGCAGCTTAAAGTGCCCCATCTACACTTACCCCAACCTGGGGTCCAGGTTCTATGCCATTGTCCTTCTGTAGGATCTTCTGCCTTTAGGAACGGTTTCCCCTTCCATGGACATAGAAAGTGCCCTAACCCCTAACAGCACAACCATCAACTATAAGTGACCGTTGGCCAAATATAGGGGAGACTCCTTATCCCGTTGACATAATACAAAAAGGATATCTATTAAAAAAGCTTCATATAAAATTTGCTATCAATACAAAAGATCATACAAAAAGTAGGAATCACCAGCTACTTCAAGGAGAAAGGGTGTACACATAACCTAAAATGGTATTTGATTGATTGTCAAGTGCAAAGATCGGACACCTCGCATTAACATGCCGGTTGTCATGGGCCTGACATAGAAAGCGGTGTAGGCCCGAGCGCTCTTCATCAACGACGTTATATATGCGGCTTTGGAATATCAAGGCATGACCCTGTTGAAGCAAGGAACTTCAAAGCAAATACAGTATTCAATCATCGCTTCGTAAACAACATGGCAGCTATCCAAGACATCGCAGTACAGTCCACAAATTGATTAAAGCACTCCAAAATGACATCATCAATCCTGAAGCCAAAATGCACACATGCTAGAAAAACACTAATGATCATTGAATACACTGGATGATCCCTATAAAAAAGCTTCAAAACCAATTATAAAAACAAATATGTTGCACCACATCGCAACTGCGTCCCATCATGGCCCCATAGATCGGTAAAACACTTATGCATTATTATTATTATTATTATTATTATTATTTGTCATGGCTTGTCAGGGCTCACACGCAGAGAGAGAACTTGCTTGATGAAATGAGAATTGAAAGCATTGAGGCTGACCCACGGCGAGCCAGACAAGACAAGGGGTCTTATCATCGAACGTGCCTCGCAGCAGAGAGAGATAACAGCCTGTTGTTCGCATGCAGGTGGCTGTATCTGACCCAGACGTGTAACTCGATATCGCGATGAAGGACATACAGCTCTGTCGAAAAGCTGATCATTGCATTCCCACGCACACTCATGCAGAGATTGCAAAGCTTGTGAGAATCAGTCTGACTTGTGCGCTCCACGACATTCTACGCATAGGAACAAAAAAAAGTAAAGTGTTAACTTTGCATGTTGTTGAGGAGACATATATGTTCTGAGGGTAAGAGAGACTCATCATTCTTGTGATCATCTTTGAAGGCAACGGATGCAAGTGCCTTATGCTCTTTGTAAAAAATTACGTGAACCGCGGCCATACTTGTACTAAGGTAGGTTCATTATTGTTAATTATGACATCATTGGTTTTATTGTTATTTTGTGTATGCGTGAAAAGTAAGTTAGTGACTGATTGTATTTTTTGGGGGATATTGTTTGTTGCAGATTTTTAAAAAGAAAACGTCATTAAGTCTGGGAAAGCAGACAGAGAGACAGTGACAGTGACAGTGGCGGCAAAGAGCACATTTGCTGAAAGCATTATAATTCATTATATGGTGAGTACATGTTGTTCCATTACTTTTATTGTTGTTGTTTTTGTTAAATGTATGCCATTTATTTCACGGAAATTTATAAACTTATGGCGTGTATTTATTATTGTTTCAGAATGAAGACATGTATGGAGTGAACAGGCTTTAACTACCTTGACGCTTGCGAAATAAAAAAAGGGGAGCTATGAATATCGATTAATTCTTTTTTTGTAAATGACCTTGTTACTTTTTGACTGAGTGTCTTATCTATGTGCGCACACTTGAAACCTTTTGTTTTAGCAACTCTTATGAATGAATGAATGAATGGATGAATGAATGAATGAATGAATGCACATGTTTAATGTATATAACAATGACTAATAACGAATTGTATTGGTTTGTTTTTCAGATAAATCGTTGGAAACAAATCAACAGAAACCTTTGTTGGTGATCATCTCCTGCTGGGGACAATTGTAAAGAATCATCATTAAATTGCTACGATCATTGTGTGCCTGTGAGTGTGATTGTGTGCCGGTCAGTGAAAGCGATATGTGTGGCCGTGTGGAATTGCTGGTTTTGGATTAACTTATTCTAAGGTAAGGTTTGCACGTTTTTTAGTCCATTTTATAATCATGTTTATATCAGAGAGTGAAGTGTTAGTGTGGCAGCCTTTGGCCAAATGTTTCAAAACGCGAGTTTGCTCCGGCCGAATTTACAATGCGAATCACTGTCTGTTGCCTAAAGATTTTGTGGAATTATGTTTTCCCATGTTTTTGAGTGAATGTGAACAAGGCTTAAGATTGCATCAGGCTTTAAAAATAAATTTCGAACTACTATGTGAATTTACTTTGATAAAAAATAATGTTGAAGAGAAACACACCTTCAACCTTTGTACAAAAATGGAGAAAGTACTGATAGCTGATAATTTGGAAACGTGGTATCAGGAGAAAGCTATTCAAGCGCTTATTACTAAATTTGATAAGTTGCAACAGGGTCCCAGTGGCTTGGCCCTCAATAGCATTGCCTATTTGCAAATCAATATTTGTAAATACAATCCATTGAATGCAGGAAGTAGCTATATTGCCACACCGAGCTTTATCGCTTCCAGAAAGGCAGAGATCAGCATATGCAATAAAGACGATTACTGCTTTTTGTGGAGTATAGTTAGCTGTCTGAAACCCTGTGAACACACACGTAGTGATAGACCAGGGAAGTACAAAGATGTGTTTAACCACATGAAACAAACTCTCCATCTCGAGCGTGTTTCATTTCCCATGCCTCTAGATAAAATTCATTTATTTGAGAAAGATAATCCAAATTTCTCCTTTATGGTGTATGGCATCGACGGATCCAATATTGTGGGCCCCTTGTATGCCACCAAACAGGTAAAGCAACATCACATTCACCTGCTTTTCCTGTCTGATGGGGATAAAAGCCATTATTGTTGGATAAAGAATTTAGGAAAACTAGTAAGCAGCCAAGTGTCTAATCATGATGGTAAGAAACATATTTGCGAGCGCTGCCTTCAATATTTTACAACTGATGAACTTTTGAAACGACATACGGAAGACTGTGAAGGGCAGACGGCAGTAAAGCTAGTCTTGCCCGAAGGGAATGACGCAGTCTTAAAATTTAAGGCCACTAATAAACAAGACATGGTACCATTTACTGTTTACGCTGATTTTGAGGCCCTTACTGTTCCCATTCAGGGATGTGAACCAAGCCCCATTACAAGCTCAACCAATCCAGTGCAGAAACATGAGCCTTTTGCTGTAGCCTATTATGTTGTCTGTCACTATGTTAATTCACAATGTGAGTATGTAAGTCATGAAGGTCAGGATTGTGCGCGGTGGTTTGTTGATCAAATGGCGGCTTTAGCAGGCAAAGTAGAAACTATTTTGAACAACCCTGTACCAATTCAGATGAATGATGTACAGCAAAGAGAATATGATCAAGCCACCACCTGCCACATATGTGAAAAGCCAATCTTAGGCGGAGAAAAAAAAGTAAGAGACCACTGCCACAGGACAGGGCATTTTAGAGGTGCTGCCCATAACGAATGCAATTTGAAGTACTCTACACTTCGCTTCCTCCCTGTCTTCTTACACAATTTCTCCAGGTATGACCTTCACTTCATTGTAAAACAATTTGCTCATGTAGATAAGAGCAAATTCAGCATTTTGGCTAATAACCATGAGAGCTCTACCTCACTTTCATGGAGAAAAGGAAGCATGAGCATTCGCTTTCTCGACTCATTCAAGTTTATGTCTAGTTCGCTGGATAGTCTTGTGAAAGGCTTAAGCGAAGATGAGTTGAAACATACCCATTCCCACTTTACGGATACAACTCAATTTAAATTGTGTGTTCGTAAAGGCCATTTTCCTTATGATTATGTGGGAAGTTACGAGGTGCTTGAAGAAACGACTTTGCCGCCAAGAGAAAAATTCTTTTCTCAGTTAACACAAAGCACCATCAGTGAAGAAGACTATGTCCACGCACAGCATGTTTGGCGAGTGTTTGGCATAGAAACCATGGGCCAGTATGCTATGCACTACTTAAAAGTAGACGTGTTGTTGTTGACCGACGTTTTTGAAACGTTTCGTCAACTATGTCACACGATCTATGGCCTTGATCCCGCCCACTACTATACCTGTCCAGGGTTAAGTTGGGACGCCGCCCTCAAATTTACCCACATTGAGCTTGATTTACTGACGGATCCCGATATGGTACTCATGATGGAAAAAGGGATTCGTGGGGGTTCGTATCGCTCAATCAGCGACATGCCAAGGCAAATAATCATTACATGCCTGATTATTGTCCCGAAGAACCAGAATCCTACCTAATGTATTTCGACCTAAACAATTTATACTGTCACGCTATGAGTCGACCACTGCCGTACAGAAACTTTGTCTGGCTGTCTGAGAATGAAATTAAAGATTTTAATGTTCATAGCGCCAACAAGCAACAGGACGTAGGGTATGTTCTTGGCGTTGACTTAGCTTATCCCCCCCATCTCAGACAGCGACATGGTGATTTCCCCTTTTGCATAGAGAAAATGGTGCCGCCCGAGAGTAAGGGCAATCATAAGAAATTGATGGGTACCTTGTATGATAAAAATCACTATGTGTTGCATATTGACATGCTGGTAGAATGTTTAGCCCAGGGCTTAACCCTGAAAAAAATCCATAGAGGTATTTCTTTTTGTCAGAAACCGTGGTTGAAACCATACATGGATTTAAATACCAGTCACAGACAAAGTGCCACTCAACCATTTCAAATAAACTTTTTTTAAACTGATGAATAATTGTATCTATGGCAAGAGTTTGGAAAATGTACGGCAGTATAGGGACATTAAGTTGTTCAACACATGGCATGGACAATGGGGAGCTCAAAAATATATTGCAAAACCAAATTTCAAATCTTTAAACATTATTGATCATGATCTACTGACTATTGAACTTGCCAAAACTAAAGTGGTCATGAATAAGCCTATCTATTTAGGCCAAGTCATTTTAGATTTTTCAAAATTGCACATGTATAAATTCCATTATGGTTTTGCAATACAGCGATTTGGTACCATTTCCTTGTTATATACAGACACGGATAGTTTTATTTACCATATCCGTGACTGTGATCTGTATGTCGTTATCAAACAAAACCCAAAATGGTTAGACACGTCCTCGTTTAGTGAGAAGAACATGTTCGATATTCCCCGTCTGAACAAAAAAGAAATTGGTTTAATGAAAGATAAGTGTTCAGACACCATGATGACTGAGTTTGTAGGTCTCGCTCCGAAAATGTATAGTTTTCGACAGGTGGATCGATGCGAATCTATGCGAGCCAAAGGGATTAGCCAGCATGTGGTTAAACGACTCTGTGTGGATGATGATTTACATGTCCTTCAGACCCACACAGCCACGGCACATAGTCAGTTTAGGATTCTCTCGAAAAATCATGATTTATTTTTAATGAAGCAGCGAAAACAAACACTCGCTTTGTTAGACGACAAGACAGTGGTGTCAGGATATGATGACAAGCGTCCCATTTGGTTACAACCAGTAATGGTTGTAGCTATTGTTGTTGAACAACATGACAAGTGTTTGGTTTGGTTGCTATCAAATGCGAGATGCCATCTTGAGCCTCGGAATAAAAATAAAAAATTGTAGTGTATCATATAATTTTTGTTTTTTAACCTGTGTGCATGGATGTATGCATGGATGTGTGAATGCCTGTAAATAGTTGTACGTAAACTGTATGTCATGTGCTATTTGCCTGTCAACGCATAAAGAGAGCCATGCATGAACGTTTGCATGGTTCACTGTGCACAGGCTAGATTAAAAACATGTTGGCTTTTTTAGGTTAGGTTAGGAAAAAACAAACAAGTAGCCACCCTCACTATTGATGTCGCTTAGTAGGCCTCATGTTTCAGCAAAGTGACCATTCACCCTCAGTAGGCATGCGGCTTAATAGGCCACACTAGTGTGTGGCTTAGAAGGTCTCATGCAAGAACAAAAGAATAATAATAATCTGCTGCTTTTACTGTGCACAATCTCTCACTTTATGGCTAGAGTTATGAGTGGTGATATATTTGAAAACAACACCAGTCCAATATCTGAACAGAAATTGTTTTTTTAACCTGTTGCATGTTATGCTTGAGGCCTACAGCTAAAAAAGTCAACAGACAGATGGTTATTTATTTGTGTTTTGCTTATTTTTTCTTTTCTTTTTGCTATTGACTTAGGGGACAGACAGTGTATATAGTACATAGTATTTTTAGCCTACTTTTCACATTTTGCAAAAATGAGAAAAAAGTAGACTTATGAGATCGGGCAAATGTGTGTCTGTCTGTCTGTCTGTCTGTCTGTCTGTCTGTCCTTCTGTCTGTCTGTCTGTCTGGCTGTGTGTGTGTCCCCCCCTATCAACTCCTAAACGGCTGCAGCAATCGAAACAAAATTTGGTAGGAGTAAAGATCTACACCTGAATATCTCACGGCCATATTTGAAAATGATGTCAGTGCTACCAACTGCTAAAAAATCGCAATTGAAATTTGAGCTCCATGTTGGATATCTTGGAAAGTATGAATGGGAGCTATTTCAAAATTGGCACATGTACAGACCATAATATTTCAGTTTAATTTCCAGGAGGCCAAACATGGCAGTGTTGCCAAAATGATTATAAGCCTCCTGATAGGTCCAATTTTTAAATGCATATAACTTCTACACTATCAATTGGAATTCAACCAAATTTCGTATGTTGTATGGGTACATAACCAGATATGACTGAGCGTATCCTTAAGACCTACCAGGGCTGCCAACTGTTAATAAATGCTCCTAATTTATTCTATCCAAATACCAATATGTCAGAAAGTATGCAAGCCGACAGCTTTAAACTATGCACACGTATAGTACCTGACATTCTATATTAATTTGGAGTAACTTATATACGTCAGTGCTACCAACATGATTCTAAGCCTGCTGACAGGTCCAACTTTAAATACATGCAACTTCCATACTATCATTTGGATTTCAACCAAATTTCGTATGTGTTATGTGTACCATAACAGATATGACTATGCGTATTCTAAGGAGCAACCAGGGCTGCCAACTGTTAATATGTGCTGTCCCTATTTTTGTTACCCTAATATCAATATATCAGAAAGTATGCAAGCCAATAGCTCTAAAATTTGCACACGTATAGTACCTGGCATTCTAGACGAATTTGGAGTAACTAATATACGTCAGTGCTGCCAACATGATTCTAAGCCTGCTGATAGGTCCAATTTTAAAATGCATGTAACTTCTATACTAACTAATGGATTTCATTCAAAATTGGCACAACAATAGATCACATTATTTCAGATTATTGACCAATACATGCATGACATTGTTGCCAACATGATTTCACGCGCGCTGTTAGATCCAATGTTTAACTGCATGTAACGTCCATGCGATTCATTGGACTTCAACCAAATTTTGTATTTTGTACCTTAAGAGATGGAACTAAGAATATATTCAGTCATCAGGGCTGCCAACTCTAGTGCTCTATTAGGATACATTATGCCAGGTATACAGTATTTCGAACTAATTGGAAATTTCGATATTAGCAACTTAATTTCGTCATTATTCTAGATAGGTTCATATTCTGTAGAATAATCATTGGCATGAAAAGTAGGCTGTATAGTTCTTAACGGAACTTCTTGTTATTTATTAACTTAGTAAACGGCAACGACTACTTTTGAGATTCAATCATGAGCCATGATGAAGATCGTTTTATCGTCACAAAACACACCACGTTCAATGAATATGCCACGATGGTGTCTCATAATCCTCAACGTGTGGCCTATCCTTCAGAATATAGAAACACAAAAGTACGCATTGATACCATGATTTATGACAACATTATGGATGATGACGTAGTTTATGATCCAGGTCATCACTATTGTAAATCCTGTATGCTAAATTTTGGTTTTGAAAATAATGTATCCACGCAAGTGGTTCATAAAGCATGGTACGGTTTAACCATGAATCAAGTGATTGTTAAATTAGCTGACGAGGATCATTTTGCAGATTTCTGGTGTACAATATGTACAAAACCCCTGTTTAATGTTTATTTTCCAATAACCTCTCAAATGTTTTGTTTTCATTTTTATAAATTTCCTGCTGAGGAACGAATCACTTCGTATCGACAACAAGCATTTCGCCAACTTTGTCTTAGCTTACCTATCAATCAATATTCGCCTCATAGAATGAGATTTGTTAGAAACTAACAACATCATGTCATGATTATGGCTTTTTTTTGTTTACATTCGGTTTTCAGGTGCATACTTGACGTTTAGAATACATTTGGCTATTTTGTTTGTTTGTTTGTTTTAGTTTATCGTGTATTCACGTTGATGAACACATACACACTGGTTTAAATTTATAGTTTTGAATTTTGTTTCTTTCTTGGTTTGTTGGATGTAGACATGGTTATTAAATGCATAGCGTGTTAACTTTGCCTTTTATAGGTTACCAACAGCATTCAGATGTTTGCTCTTAGTATCTGTTGATACAATTTATTTAACAGAATGCAGTGTGAATTTGCACAACAACAGGGCAAACGAATACAAGTCATTCGACAAGGGGATGATAGGCTAATTCCCATTCACAACAGAGACATACATTTACCTCCAAGAGATTTAAAAAAAAGATTCACACTTAATTTTGATAAAACATTTCCTATTAAATAATTTCCAAATGTATGTTTTGACTGAAAATGATACAAACATTATTATTATATTTTTGTTAATTTATCCAATACTATCTATCTACAACTTTAAGTCATAAACACTCAGGCTTAAAAAAACACACTTTGATGTACAAAGATATTGTTGTTGTTGTTGATGTAATATAAGAACGAGAGTGTTAGAAATTAACACTCTTTTCTTTGGTTATAGACAACCATGGACGCCTTGAACGCCATTGGTCAAGATTGTGGCTTTGCACGCAAGAAAATGAGTGAATTGCCTACGCAAACACCCTTTAGCATACATAAAATTCAAAAACTGAAAACCAAATTTGGTAAACGAGCTCTTTGCATTTGTCAAGACTTTGAGACATTTCTTCCCACACGATTTAATAACCTACCTGATAATGTCATGGAAGATGTCAATTCCAGTATTCACCCTGTCTATTTAATTTATGAGGGTGAAAAATAATCGATGCATGGTTCGTTTTGTAAAAATTGAAAACGAATAATCATTGTACGCTAGCCGTGACTTTATGTTTATTCATGCACTACTCTTTAATAACTATATGGTAATAAAATAAAATTATGTTTTGGTGCTCAACAGTTTGACGTTTATTAATTGTTGCTCAACGTTTACAATGATACATAATAATAAAAATAAAGTTTCAAAACTTATGCTTAATGGTAGAATTTTTTGTTTACAGGTTTAGTACAATTACCATGTATATAATTTTTTATAATAATGATGAAACTATTAGTTAAAATGATGGACTTTGGTCCATTTTTTATTGTTTGTGATTGAAAAATAGATTTACTACAATTAGTAATTTTTATAATGATCCACTGCTGTCCCTTTTTTATTGTTTGTCATGTATGTCATTTTATTCATTTTATTTATAATTATAATGATGAAACTATGAGTGAATAATAATAATGGAAAAAACACAACATGGACTCTTGTCTTTTATTTTTAATTTTTGTCATGGTAACAGTGATACTATACATTTTTTAAAATAAATTCATTACGTTAAAGTCCATATCTAGATAAAAGTAATTTGCTCTTCATAGCACCAATCACTATAAATGCTGGCATTCGTTCTGCTAGACTGGCATCTGAAGCTGTTAATCGTTGCTTGGCAATGCTTAACGAGACTTTGTCGGCAATGCGTCTTAGTGTGGGACCACCGTTTTCATAGGCTTTATCGTGATTAAGACATGCATGATCCAAAGCATTGATTCCCATATCCCCTCTCCTCAAACGATCTTCAAGACGAGTTCCAGGGCCGCAAAAGCTGTAAGCAGGTAAGTGAGCTTCGAATGGTAAGTTTTTAATGATGTTATCAATAATTCCACGGCCAGTACACCTGGGACATAGAGGCTTCAATCGGTGAAAAACACTTTTTTGTTCTTCTTCTTCTTCTTCTTCCTCTTCTTCTTCTTCTTCTTCTTCTTCTTGTTGTTGTTGTTGTTGTTTGTCGGCGGCTTCTGACGAGCATGGTAGGTGATGGTTGTTTTCCGCATGACAGCCATGGAATGATGAAACAATGTCTTTACACTGAGTTTTATGACCATGATATAATTTCATTAATTGGCATGTGGCACACTGTCGAATGGAAGGTATTTTTGCCATGGTTAATTGCTTGTGATGGGAAAAATGACTGCATGGTTGTAGTTCACTCAATACAGAGTCGTTAGTCCACTCGGCAGGCGCCTTTACCCAAATTTCTTTGACAGCGTTGGCAGCAACATAAAAAAGAAATGATTTAGGTAGTGCTAATAATTCATGTTGTGTAAAGCTAATCAGTTTTTTCTTGCCCACAAAGAACTTTCCAATAGCCTTGTCGATTGTAGAGGCGTCCATGTCTATAACGTTGATGTTATCACCTCACGTGTGCACGTCTCACTGCTATCATTGGACGATACACTTTCAGTTTTAATTTTATTGAACAACTCCCAACATGCACTCATGGTGAGCCAATGAAACAATTGCTATGCATGCGCTTTATTCTGAATATTGTCGCAAGGACAAGTGTCCATGAGCGTTTGCAGGGATGGACAACCCAGATCTAAAAGGTCAATACATTGACAGTGAGAGGGTAGAAATGGTTGAAGCCACTGACGTTTTTCACTCCCTTTAACAAATAAGACATTGGCCGAGGACAAATGGGCTTTCATGACGATGTCAAGATACTTGTAAGAAATATCACCCTTGTTCCATGCTAACTGCAAATGATTTTCAATCCATTGGCTCTGTTTTTTATCTTTTTCACTAAGCAACTCGAAAGCATAGAGAGGTTTAAACACCAAATGAATAGGGTTAGACACCCAAAACGTACTACAATCGATAAAAGCGACTTCCTTAAATATAAATTTGTTGTCTGCAATTTTAAACCCCTGACAATCCACGATGAGTGTACGCATCATGCTTTTATTTTTACTTGTTACCTCATTGACGTCTAATCAACAACTAACCCATGCCATGGTTTAACATGGCAAAGTCAAAGGACTTTAGGAAAAAAAGAAACAAATGAATTGAACAACAGCTAATTTTTTTTGAGGTTTTATTCATAACATATAAAACACTTACACTTTTATTACAAAGTTTGTTGCCTTAATTTGGAACAGCATTCAAATGAATAGTTTGCACATCCGGTCCACAGGTATCTCCTAGTTTTTCAGGGTCTGGTACAATAACAGGATAATTCAAACTCCATGGAATATTGCCCACATCATAGCGATTGAGGTAAGGGCAGGATGGACTCCATCGCTGATGATCGCTAAAGGGTCGATCCCCTATTTCCCAGTTTCCAATTTCAATGTTGCAAAAAATACACTTGACCACATCCCCACGTTTTAAGTAATAAAATCCGCTCGCAGCCAATTCTCCACAATCCATAAAGGGAACTGTCCATGCTTCAAAAGTTTTCAAACGATTAAATTCACATTTTAAATTCCATGGTTTGTCTGTCACGTTGTTGTCGTTGTTGCTGTTGCTTATTGAGGGACACATGATGTTTGTTGTTGTTGTATGTGCGCACAGTGCCAGAGCGCAACAGATACTGTGCATGCAGACGCTTATCTTCAATCCTATGAATGATGATCTTTTTTTTCATTCGACCACAGATGGCTTACATGCTGGTGACATAATTGGACAAAGGATGATATTTCACTTGTCTAGCATGAATAATCAAACAGTAGGCACTGGTATGGTCTGGGACATTTTCTTGTGTTTCAAAATCAACCCTTAAATCAATGGTGGTGATTTTCATAGATTCTTCTAGATACGAACAGTCGAAAACAATCAGTGGTGCTTTTGCTTTAAACCCTTGTGGCGACAACATAGGACAATCCTGTTTTTCATAATAAGACGATTGAAATTTAGCGAACATGTCATAAAGGGGACCAAACTTATTTTTTGAAAAATTGAGTTCCAACCCCTCATAGGGAAAGCAAACATTATTTAAAAATAGTCGTATATTTCTCAAGTGAATGTGATCAAACAAGGTGACATCTTTGCTTTGTTGATATTTTCTATTGGTTTGAAAACCAATAATAACATAGAGGGGTCTCTCGGTAGAGCGAGTCGATTTGACACTCCAACTATGTGTGTCTGTGGTAGGTAGCAAGGGGTATTCATGTAGACACCAACTTCGAAAGGCGATAGGCAAGGCTTTATCTTTTTGCACCAAATTTAACATGCTTAGCTTTTTACGATCCGATAGCGTCACATGGGGGCACTTTCCATAGTAATCGAAGCAGTTGAATTTTGAGTCTATCACTTGGTCACAGGCTCCTTTCAGCGCATTATAATCACTGCGGTCTCTCACCAGATACAAACTTTGTCTTGCGTTTAAAATAATTCGCTTGTGATCTTCGGCAAAGCCAAGGAGTAATTTTAAGGGTAGGAAGCCTGTAAAAGTGCCATCGGTATGAACTAGCCAGTCATTGCTACTGTTGGGACACCATCCTGCCATAGAAAACGTTTTACTTTCCTCCTCGCTATAGGATGGATATAATTTCATAAGACTAGTCATGCCCACATTTCGAGTTATATCTATGACAGTATCATTTATCACATAACGTACTTCAGAAAACAGAAAAGCCAAACCATGATTCGCCAACGCAGACGTTGTGGGTGTGCTGCCATCTGCTTTCATCAATTTACCCTCAATTTGAAGAACACTTTCATGAGGTAGAGTAAAAATATCTTGATTGTTAATGATGAATTGAATCTCGTCATTGTTATTCAGTCCTGTTGCTTGAGGTTGATAGGAATGCATATCAATGCGCACGACGCCATCTTCCACTTGTATGGGATTTAACACTTGCAACAGCTCTTTGTTCATGATTGGGGTGTAGCGTATAACCAATGCGTTGTAAGCGTTGTCGGTTTACTCGTGTCAACCGTTTCATACACGGCGGGCAACTAACTGACCTCGTAGACGTTGTTGTTGCTTTATAGATAAATTTCATAGCGTCTTTAAAACCAACTTGTAGGTCACAGGGGTGTTGGCGTCCAAAGCAATCAGTTGTTGGTTTCTATTCACTAAGCGTAAGGTAATATTTCTAATATCACTGACACACACAGGATGATATAGAACCACTGAAGGGTTTTCACGAATAATATAGCCGCAAGGAGAGGTGACAATAAAATCATACAGGGAATGGCTTTGTTCTTGATTCGTAAATACGTCTCTAATAATATTGCAAGTTACAGAAATGTGATGGTCCTCGATGAATTTCACTGGATAATCTGATTCATGAGGTTGGTGAGCTGCCAACACTCTTGGTTTAAATCCTAATAAAGGACCAATAGAATGAACTCGTGTTTCAAAGTCAATGTTAAACGTAGAGAAAATACGACAGCGATGAGTTATTGTATTGGCTGTAAGTTCAAATTTGTGTGTCCCATCCGCAAATGGTTTGACACCAAATTGTTTTATCATTGACACCCTAATGGCCTCATGCACATCGTCTATGGTATAACCTCCAGGGGGTAGTGTCAACATATAATCATCATAATAAAATTTGTCATTAATATCCAGTTGAATATTGTAAATTCTGTTGTAACTTTCCAAAGAAATTAATCCTAGCACATAGGATTGTTCTGGTTGCAATTCAATGGGGGGAAAAATCCAGGGACACTTCAGGCCCGCGACTGTGCACGGTAAATGTCTTGGCGTTGACATTCATGATGACGAAACTGTTGGCTTAACGCGACCTCTTATATAAAAAATGTAAACTCAAACAGCCACACTCTTGACTGTCAAAGGTTTGTTGACGATTCACATTATAGAATATCTTTACCCGGTTTCCCAAATAACGTAGCAACTCGATCGGGGGTGGTAAATTTCCATAACTGCCAAAGTACCATACTGTGGAACCTTGTTTCACATAGGCTACAAAATGGGTTCCTGGGCCTGCATCATCATCTAAATTCATCATGGCTCGTTCTTCTTTCCACGGTGCTTTGGGTAATTCATTTCGCATAAATACACCTCGAAAATGAGAAATCTTTAGTTATTCATAATGTTGAATTTTGGGCTTATGCCGTGTTTTATTATATTGCAATTCGACGCGTATTATGAATAATAACACGGGTCGTGAAAGTCTAAATGACAAATCTTTAGTTGCTTGGCATAGCGTTCCACTTCTTCATGGGTCATGGCATGACGAGGCAGTTGCCTTAAGCGCTTATCGATGATGGAAATTTTTTTCTTCTTAGACGGTAGGCCACTACCTTGTGGATAAAAGACTGGCTTTAAAGGATTGCCATTTCTAGCTCCCTTCTAACGTTTTATTGTGTCGCTCGCTTTCTTTGAGTTGTTTCTTTCCTTGCTCGACGGCTTTTATGGTTTTCGCTACCCCAAAGCTGCCAACCCTGCAAATAAATCCGGCAAAAAACCCCCACGCTTAGCAACAGGAATGACTCGCCCACGTTTTTTCGTTCTTCCTTTTCTTTTTATCGATACATGATGCTGCGATTTCGGAGCTGTAGACAATCGCACCGCTTGAAAATCTTTTTCGATAGCCACTCTTTTTAGATTTTTTTAAAAGTTTTTTTTAAGTTTTAACACTGGGTGTGAGGCAGATCGACTTGGTTTCCGACCTGGCTTTTTTCTCTTTTTGAGATTTGTTTTTTTCATGTTCATAGCATATCTTTTTTTCACCATGCTGCTACTTGGTGAACCTTTCACAGCAAACATTCGATAACAACTAACGTAGAGAACCTTATTTCATAGCAGTATATTCCAATTCTATATAAAGCGCAAAATCATTCACCGTTTTCCCAGCTTCCTTTTCCTCAAACGTAAGCATAAGATGAAAGGATAATTCATCTCCAACATTTACTCTTTGATGGTTGTGAGCCAACACTCTATCACCGTTTAGTTGTATTTTTAAATGTTTCTCATCAGGCATGGCATATTTAATATGAATTACACCATCATAATGCAGTCGATAACGACTTACACCGGAAGCAAACATATAGGTAAGATCATCATTCACCAGTGATGGTGGGGAATGGTTTCTGTCATTGTCCAGTTTTTGATTTGACAGGTACACTAAAAATACAGATGGGACAAATTTATAAAGCCTTTTCATTTGATAGGTCACATAACGTTTCGTGCAGACATCATTTTCGTCTCGAGGCTCTTGCACATCAATAATACGATGATGATTGGCTGATTAGCCCTCAGCGGTTAGTCTCGGGGCCATGTGATAGACACTTTGCACTTTGCGATCGACATAGCTTTTTGTTGCCAACTCTCGTGACTGTTTCGACAAAGAGGCGGCCGTGGCCATGGTTACACGAGCTCGCCCAAACACGTCCATGGTGATGGACGTTAACTAACCTATCCTACTCACCACTTGCCTATATATATAAACCTTATACACACATGAAAAAACTCAGTCATCGACACAATGGAATTAATGAAACAATCCCATACTTTGCCCGTCTCTGATTTGGTTTCAGAGCTATCACTGTCCGTGTGCGAACCTAAACGTCATGGCACTCTATTCCCATCTACCGTTCGATGTATTATGGTAGGGCCTTCGGGTTGTGGAAAGACCAATGTTTTGCTGAACATTATTACCGCGCCTCATGGCCTACGATTTCAAAATATTTATATTTTTGCCAAATCCTTATACCAGCCTCTGTACGTGTATCTGGAACAAATTATGTCTTCGTTAAATAAAGAAGCCATGGGCTATTTTACATTCACCTCACCTCAAGATGTAGATCAACCAGACCGCATTCAACCAGATTCCATTATAATTTTTGATGATATTGCCACTCAACGACAGGCCATTATTCAAGAGTATTTTAGTATGGGACGCCATAAACAAGTGGATTGTTTTTATCTGGCTCAGACCTATTCCAAAATCCCCAAACAGTTGATTCGTGACAATGCCAATCTCATCGTTCTCTTCCGCCAAGACTCTAGAAATCTCTATCATATTTTTCAAGATCTTGTGAATCCAGATATGTCCTTTACAGCTTTCACGCAATTGTGTGCTTCGTGTTGGAACCATCATCCCCATGCCTGTTTGGTCATAAATAAACAGAGTGAACGATGTGAGGGACGTTATCGCTTGGGTTTTGATCATTTTATTTCTGTTTAAAAAGACCAAGGGTTGGACATTTCCTGTTAGTGTGTCTTTACCTTCACCATGGCGAACGCCATAGGGTACAAGAAACATGTTCAAATCCTGCAGCGTATTATTGAGGCACAAAATACGATTCGACATAAATTTCGTGAATTGCAACGTTTAAAAAACGTCAATCCTTTACCCATGATAAAACATGCTCCATCATCGGTTGATTCCACGAGGTTCAAACATAATGCTTCTGCTGCTACTGCTGCTGCTGCTACCTCTCAAACCAAACCCTTAACAAGTTCAAAATTTACTCAAACAGATTCCACACGACAGGTAAAATCCTCCTCCTCCTCTAATGTTAGTGAACAAGAACATCAAGAACATGAAGAAGAAGAACAAAAACATGAACAAAGTGAAAGTGAAAGCGAAAGCGTATTTAGTCCTGAAAGAAACAAAAAATCCTCACCCCTTCAACAGTTTCTAAAAACAAAACAAAAATCTTCTGTCATAGCGGCAACACCGTCCTCCTCCACATCGTCTCCGTTTTCACAAGTCTTGGCAACCCCTCAAAATAAAGCTCAACTCAAAAACATTTTAATCAAACATTATGGGGCAACCCTGGAACCATATCTGACCCTTCTATTTATTGGAAAGACAGATACCACGTATGGTGTGCGCTATGAGAATGATAGTTTTAAAATTGGGGATTCATCCATTAAATTTGCTCGTACGAAAGCTGTCATTAAAAAGATCAACTATAAATTAACACCAGGTCTGTTAAAGCTGCTATTTTCTCGCACCCCTCGACACAAGATTTTACGTCCGAGGACCTTGCTAAATATAAATCCATTTTATTAGACACCAACGCTCACAAAAGAAACTATAAATCCTCTCAGCAGGTCAATGCCAATATATCCCAAAAATATTAAACCATCATTGCAAACATCTTTGGTAAGCAAAAACATCACTCTGCCTCTGTTGTAAGGTTTAAAAAATTAAAACCCTACCTAGATATAACCTTTTGGAATAATCCCAATCAGTTAGTAGAGCGCTTATACTTGCTTCATGCATCAAAACAAGCTGGTCACACTGGACATGAGGCGGAAATCGCCCACATTGAACAACAACTCCGAGATGCTAAAATTATCTTATAAGCCATCACCCATCAAAGTGGGCATTGCTCATGAATTGCATAAACCAGCCCGACGCATTTATGAACGTCGTCGTTTTATTTCCAAAGGAATCGATGAACTTTGGCAGGCAGACCTGGTTGAAATGATACCTTATTCTAACGTTAACGACGGTGTACGCTATATGTTGACTGTCATTGATGTCTATTCCAAAATGGCTTTTGTTCAACCAGTAAAAAATAAAACTGGTGTCTTAGTCACAAAGGCCTTTCAAAATATTATTGAACAATCAAAACGTCAACCTCACTTGTTACAAACCGTCCAGAGGAAAGAATTTTTCAAAAAGGATTTCTCCAGTTTTCTCAAATCTAAGGATATTCACCATTATACCACCTATAGCAATCTCAAAGCTAGTGTAGTTGAACGCTTCAATCGAACATTAAAAAGTTATATGTGGAAAGAGTTTACAATACATGGTTCCTATCGATGGATAGACTGGTTACCTCAACTTGTGTCTCGCTACAACAACACCATTCATTCCACCATCGGCATGAAACCTCGCCTCGTCACCAAGAACCTACCCAGACTCAATAGACTGTTTAACCCTATAAAAAGGGTAGACCCAAGGCGACATCGCCTTAAAATTGGAGATTTTGTTCGCATTAGTAAACATAGAAGTGTGTTTTCAAAATCGTATACTCCACAATGGTCGACAGAAATTTTTAAAATTCGCCAAGTCAAGCCAGGTCAACCAGTGACGTATCTCTTAGAAGATCAGAGCGGTCAACCCATTCAGGGACGATTCTATTATGAAGAAGTGCAAAAAACATTATATCCCAACGATTATCTCATTGAACGAGTCAAAGGTGCAAAATATTTTGTAAAGTGGTTAGGTTTTCCTTCCACGTATAATTCATGGGTCAATAAACATAATTTTTTGTAATAAAACCCTATTTAATTATTTAGAAAAAAAAGCATTTCCAAAAAGATGTATCACATGACCTTTCATTATTCCCACCCTTTTGTTTATTACATGTCCAATAACCTCTTTGTTCAAGCCCATGTCAATCTTTTATCATGATGTTATACACCCACCCATCATTTCAAACTTTGCGTTGCATGATGAGTCCATAATGAATCTAGGCTATGACATACACAGTATAAAGCCGCACACTGTATAATGACACCTGCCTCTTATCTCTCTGCTGCGAGGCACGTACAATGATAAGACCTGTGTCTGACTGGCTCGCCGTGGGACAGCCTCAATGCTTTCAATTCTCATTTCATCAAGCAAGTTCTCTCTCTGCGTGTGAGCCCTGACAAGCCATGACAAATAATAATAATAATAATGCATACGTGTTTTACCAACATCATAGCGCTTAACATAACGTGACTTCAAATCTGGTTTCTTACTTTTTCCCCAGTTTTCCTCAACGATCTCGAAAAAAAATGACGGAAACCATGATTTCAGCTTTTCCATACCTACATTCCCGTAAACAGAACGACACAAATACATCGACACGCCCGTCATAAAAATCGCCTCATTCGTTTTCCAAATAACGCGAAAATTAACAAAAGAAACACATTTTCCATAAGAGAACCATGTTTCCAGCTTTTAACCGTTTGCATATCTATATCCCCGTAAAGAGAATAAAGAGACGAAAAAAGTACTATCACACACGTCATCATCACGTTTTCAGTTTTTCCAATATGAGGGAAAATCACAAAAACCCATTTCCCATAAAAACCATGTTTTCAGCTTTTTACCTATTCCATACCTACATCTCCGTAAAGAGGACAATGAGAGGAAAAAATACTATCACACACGTCATCCTCACGTTTTCAGTTTTCGCAATATAAGGGAAAATCACAAAAAAAAACATTTTTACATCAAAAACCGTGTTTCCAGCTTTCTACCTTTTCCGTACCTACATCTCCGTAAAAAGGACATTGAGACGAAAAAATACTATCACACATGTCATCATCACGCTTTCCGTTTTCCGAAAATCGGCAAAAATGTGAAAAACGCATTTTTAGACCCAAAACCCTATGTTCACCTTCTCGACACCTACATTCCCGTAAAGAGCACGACGAGACGAAAAAAACGAATCCAAGCACGCCCTCCTAGCATGGCTCCTTCCATTCCAAGGTCGCAGGGGCTTACAACTTCCTAAGTGTAGCAGCTCCCCCCCCCTTACCACGTTTTTATTTTGGGGTGGATATACCCCGTCCATAGAAAAGGAGAGTTCACCACGAGTCCTACGACACCTCATAGGTTTAAATCCGTTTATTGGTTAGCGAAATAGTAAAAAGCCGATGACCTATTAGTTTTTTGCAGTTTATTTCAATACATATTAAAAAACACTCATTTATAAATAATCATTTAAAAACTCCTCAAGTGCGCATGCGTATAAAAAAAACATTCATCGCCAAAATGTCAAAAAACAACATGTTTACCCCAAATGGCGTTTCCCAATTCCATCCATTTTAAAAAATAACCTCACCATCACCTAGAGCGGAAAAAATACCATCTAAACGACCCCTCACTCGACCCTACTCCTCCCCCACCACCTAACCCTTTCCCAACATAGGCATACATATTCAAGCACGAGCGCGACTTGAGGAAACCAACACTACCCCACTACTCGCGAATGACCTTTTAGTTTTGGTCTTTTAATTAAATAAAGAGGCTATAGGAAAGTAGGGGGCGTCACTACGAGTGTTAGGACACCCTGTATGTTCTAATCCCATGTTTGGTTAGCGAGATATCAGGTTTGGGACCGATACGAGGAGGGTTCAAAAAGAAGTGTCGCAGCTCTGTCATCATCCCACTACTGACCGGATCCATAATTACTACTATAAAAGGCTCACATGTACCCACCGTTTACTGGCTATTCACATACAATGTTTTCTGGAAAATCCTGCTGCATTTCCAGTTTTCCTAGCCAGAGGGTTACCCTATCTCAAGCCAAAGGACTCTAAAATCACAAACCCGTCTAAATATCGCCCCATCACCTGCTTGCCAAACTTTTATAAGATCATTACATCCATTATTGCAAATCGTATTCGTGCGCATTGTGAGGAAAACGCCATTCTCGCAGAGGAGCAAAAGGGTTGCAGAAGGAATTCTCAAGGATGTAAGGAACAGCTCACTATTGATGCCGTGGCATTAGAGCAGGCCTGTCGTAGATCACGAAATCTTTATGCCTGCTTTATTGATTACCAAAAAGCTTTCGATTCCGTGCCTCATACATGGCTTATACAGAGCTTGGAGATTTACAAGGTCAACCCTATCATAGTGAACTTCCTGAAGTGCGCAATGGTTTCATGGAGCACTGCCCTGCAACTTACAGTGGGTGGCACTCGTTTAACATCTTCATTAATACCGATTCGGCGAGGAATTTTCCAAGGAGACTCGCTAAGCCCACTCTGGTTTTGTCTGGCATTGAATCCTCTCTCGCAAATCCTGAACAGTAGCAACTACGGTTTTAGTATTAAGGGTAATCATGGTGAAGCGTACAAGATGAACCATCATCTTTACATGGAAGACATTAAACTGTATGCATCAACTAAAGTGCACCTACAATATCAGCTCATCTCTATCACTCAGAGCTTTTCCTCAGATATCCATATGCAGTTTGGTTTTGATAAGTGCAGAACACAGACTGTTATTAGAGGCTCGCACTCTGCACAAGGAATACCTGTTGGAGAGGGACAGAGAAGTATTCAGCCGTTGGAGGAAGGCCCATTGTACAAATATCTTGGGTTCTCCCAGAGTACCCGTCTCAGACATGGTGATATCAAGAAGAACATAACTGAGCAGTATACTTCACGAATTCGCAGTGTCCTCTCTTCAAAACTTAGCGCTAAACATATCATTAAGGCAGTTAACACATTTGCAATGCCCGTAGTTACATACTCCTTTGGTATAATCAGGTGGACTCAAACTGAACTGCACGATCTGCAACGAAAAACATCGGTGCTTTTATCACGCCATCGTATGCACCATCCGAAATCAGCAACAGAGCGCCTGACTCCACCTCGGTCTGAAGGTGGTAGAGGACTGATAGACATCATGAACCTTCATACAAAACAAGTGACAACTCTGCGTGCATTTTTCCACAACAAAGGAGAAACATCCCCTCTCCATCACACTGTATCTTCAGCTGATGATAATTACACACCGCTCCATCTGTCATCTTTAGATCCACCAGTAAAAGAAATGAAAACTACTGAATACAAGATCGGGAATTGGAAACAGAAGGCGCGTCATGGGAAGTTCCCACATGAGTTGGACCAGCCTTACATCGACAAGTTAGCGTCGCACGCATGGCTGACCCACTCGGTCCTCTTTCCGGAAACAGAGGGATTTGTTGTAGCTATCCAAGACCAAGTTGTTGCTACTCGAAGCTATCGGAAATTTATCATAAAAGACCCAACAACAGAGAGTGAGAAGTGTCGCCGCTGTGGCAAATGTAGTGAGACCATTCAACACGTTATATCCGGTTGTTCTCACCTTGCCAACACTGACTACAAACATCGACACGATCAAGTTGCCAACATTATCCACCAGAAACTGGCCTTGAAGTACAAACTTCTTCAAAGCTCCGTCCCCTATTGGAAATACACACCATCTGCAGTACTCGAAAATGCCACACACAAGCTCTATTGGGACAGATGTCGCAGTTATTAACAACCGGCCAGATATCCTTGTCATCAATAAAGTACACAAAGAGGCATTACTGATAGATATCGCATGTCCCAACACTCAAAACATCCAAACAACAGCTGCTACTAAAATATCTAAGTACACAGAGCTGGCAATTGAGGTAAAGCAGATGTGGAAACTTGATTCGGTGACTACCATCCCAATAATTGTATCGAGTACTGGTGTTATACCCAAAACTCTCCACAGTAGTCTATCAATATTGAATCTGCACCCGCAGATATATATTGAACTTCAGAAGGCAGTTCTGTTAAACACATGCCATATTGTTCGGAAGTTCCTTGGTGACAATACCCTGGCCGAATACTCAGCAAGGCTCGATGATCCAGAAGGGAATTTAGCTCATCCTACAAATGAAGGAGACTCGTGAAGACTGCGGGAACGACATGGATGTGAAGTCTCTGAATACTGTAATCGTAATTATTTCAGTACAGATGGTTCCTTGCTAAGGCCGAACCAGGCTGTAACAGAAAATGTAGCCGGTATTTGCCGAGATAATGTTGTCAAACAATAAACTATAATAATAATAATAATAATAATAATAATAATAATAATAATAATAATAATAATAATAATAATAATAATAATAATAATAATAATAATAATAATCACAATAACAATAAATGTTCATAGCCTAATTTAGACCTTTCTAGTTGAATTTCTTGGCATCGTGAGGAGGACACTTGGCAATGCTGTATGAACTCTCCCCTTAATGATTTGTTATGAGGCCGCTGTTATAGCCATAGCTTTTGCAACAGTAAACTGCACTGCGTTCTGGAACATACGAATTAGAGGGGCAAGGGAATTTATTTATTTATTTATTTATTTATTATTACAGTATGGGTTTTGAAGCCATTTTTCAGTGTTGCCTTAGTAAACAAAAGTTTGGTGCTTTTCAGTCGGTCAACATGAATTTACCCAAAAGAGCTGGGTTATACCCTAATCCTGAAAAAATTACATCAGATTAATAAATACACTAGGATGACCAGCTGCGATCGTCAAGCGATCATCATCAGATCCATTACACTTCGGCTATAAAATCTATGTTCGAAAATACAGATGAAAATACAGTATTTACAATATGTACAATTATTTAGTTGCAGTATTGGTATTGCAACTTTTCGGTGTATGCTAGTTGTACTTTAGTCGAAGTGTAATGGATCTGATGATGATCGCTTGACGATCGAAACTGGTCATCCTATAGTAGTTATTAATCTCATGTATTTTTTTCAGGATTATGGTATAATCCAACGCTTTAGGGTACATTCGTGTTGACCGACTGAAAAGCACCGAACGTTTGTTTATGTATTTATTTCTTTGTTCATTTAGCGTATGGCTGTTAGTGCCGGTAGTGTCCGAGGACATGTTCGGCTGGCCAGAGTTTGTAGCTGCTTCTATGCGGACACCCATGGGGTGAGTTACAAGTACCGTCACATGTGGATGAGATGAAATGAATGAGGATGAATTAAACTGGGCAAGTTCAATTTCAAGTAGTTCCAACTTTGGCTACCAGACGTCACTAACACCCAGCGGTGAACGTTGGAACTTGATCGAGCGTTTCTAGTCAAATAACCTACTAATTTAGCTACACACTACCAATTGTAGTGACAGGTTCTTTTACATGCCATCAATCTATGACACTGGCCCGCTTGCCTTACTTCCCCTCCGAAGGAAGGATTTTAACGCTCTTAAAAATCCGATGACTTCGGCCGGGTTTGAACCCGTGATCTTAGGCATAGCAGTTCAGAATGCTACCACTACGCCACCGAAGGGGAAGTCTAAAGCTCCGCATATTTCCCTGGACTACCAGATTGACTTGCCGCGCTACAGTACACTTTATTGGTTGGTTGGTTGGTTTGTTTGTTTGTTGTTGTTGTTGTCTTTGTTTTTTTGTTTTTTTTTTTCACGGGGAGGGTTTGGGGCAGGGAATTTCTGTCCACAAAGCCTACGGTGGTACATTTTGGGGACCCAAACAGCCAGGGGATTATAGTCTAATAGACAGACACCGCCATTAAAACTGGCATCAAAGGCTACTGACTGAACTTGTTATCTAACTTGCTTCAGAGGGAAATCGCGAACAAGAGATTTTCTCATTGATTACCAAAGCATATGGATCACGTTATAATTCAGAGAGCAACTAATGCTATCGATATCTGATCTAAATCTAATTCATTTGGTAACAATTAGGTGATGAGATCAATGTGTAAACACGCTGTTGGCTTATCCTGACGTCCCTCAATTTCCGCCCGCCTAATGATCCTCGCTTATTTGTACCTGCCACCTATCATCCATCTCCCGCTCCTTCCGGATTCATTAGCTGCAGTCTTCATTAAGATTTTCCTCAGCTTGAAAAATTCATTCCTAAGGGAGCAGACTATTTTGTATGGATAAGACATTAGAAATGAATTAATGCGGACGGAATGGAATGCAATGGAAAAAAACATAAACCTATGTAATTGGAGAGTAATTTCTATATCCCATATCTCGTCTGAACTACTTTTGTCTGCTCAGGGTAATAAAGCGTTCAAATGTGAACAATGAGTTATCTATTCATTATTGCAAAAAATGATGTTCCTTCTAACTGATGTGATATTGAATCAACTACTAAGGTTAGTAGAAAACAATGTGCCAACCTTAATCAACAGGCTACAGTTACTAAATGTATTAGTAGGGCCTACATGTTTTGGCTGTTCATTGGAGCCTTCATCAGCAAAAAATGATACAAATATTGTTAAAGTTAAGACAAAATACCGAACATTATAATAGTAAAGTTAGGACTAGCTATAAAACATGAACAAACATGAACTTTCTAGACGAATGGTAAAACATAATGTGTAATTTGAGTGGTATGATCATTTCGTTTTAGATCATATTGAAATATGCTCTAAAATAGCAAAAGCAGTGCAATTTCAATTAAAACACCAATAGTTTTATAAGCCACTTGAATACTGCGCTATCATGGCTCATCGAACATTTGAAATCACTATTTTTGCTATAGAAAATCACTATATTTGAGCTATGACGGTATTTATTGAAGCACCATCATACCTAGCTGTTAAATGTGGACTCGTATGGACAAACTTTTGTTATATCGATTCACTAATTGGAAGCAGAACGCACTCTTGATTTGAGCAGACTTCTAACATACAATAGCTATTATTTGTTTGTAAAGCACTTGCCCACACTTGACCTGTTCCATGGAAAAATGCATACAGTGAGTTTTTATACCAACTAGCAATTAAAATCACAGGTACAGGGTACGCAAATAGAGCCATGGAAATCAGTGTGAAGACAGATTTAACTCTTCAGTCGGTCAACACGAATTTGCCCAAAGACTATATGGGATTACAATGTTCATAGGTTAATATAAATAATAATTAGGTAAATAAACAATTCTGGAAAGAATACATGAATGAGTTATGATCACTGTTGTAATGGGGCACTTTAGGATTACGCTTTTCGTCAAGTGGTCATCATCAGACCCTGATCATTGGGATTGGGTTTTAAATTTATATTCAAATATTGACTGTGTGGTCTAATATATATATAAAGGAAGATGGATAAGACATTAGAAATGAATTAATGACAACGGAATGGAATGCAATGGAAACAAGATGTTCAGTAAAGAACATATAGCCTACTTTCTCCTAAATGCATGGGTATTGTTATAAATCTTTGTCCTTTTAAAGGAGTTGTAGTAGCTTGTTGAAATAAAACGTGTTATACGGATATTAAACATGAATATGAGGTGCCCTTTGCTAGTGCTACCTCTGTACAAAATTTCATTCAATTCGGTTTCACCGTGTTGGAATTGATATGGTGAATCGATTTGCACACATATATGGCCGCCATATGCAAACTATTGGACTGACGACCTTGTAGCTTGGTCAAAGAACGCTTCTCGCAAAGAGGCATGCTGTTGCAGAATTTGGTACAGATCAGATGTTTAGGTTAGTCGTAACTAGATTTAAGCTTTTTACATTTGGGTGGCCGCCATTACGTTTCCATCATGATGGCGACGAAATAAAACATTACATTGATTTGCATTTTGCAAGTGCACCCTCGGTACCAAATTTCATTCAATTCGGTTTCACCGTGTTTGAATTGATAGGGGGAATCGATTTTCACACATACATGGCCGCTATCTGCAAACTATTGGGCTAATGACCTTGTCGTTTTGTCAAAAGATGCTTACCATATAAAGGTATGTTGTTGCAAATTTTAATAGAGATCAGATGCTTAGGTTGGTCGTAATTTGATTTAAGATTTTAACATTTGGGTGACCGCCATTACGTTAACCTCAAGATGGCGGCGATATAAAAAAATGACACTGAGGTGCCCTTTGCTACTGCTACCTCTGTACCAAATTTCGTTCTATTCGGTGTCACCATGTTTGAATTAACTGGGGGAGTCAATTTGCACACAAACATGGCCGTCATCCGCAAACTATTGGGCTGACGACCTTATATTTTGGTCAAAAGATTCTACATACATAAAGGTATATTACTGAAAAAATCGGTAGAGAACAGATGATTATGTTGGTCGTAATTTGATTTAAGCTTTGCTCATTTGGGTGGCCGCCATTACGTTTTCATCAAGATGGCGTCGATATAAAACATGACACTAAGGCGCCCATTGCTAGTGCTACTTATGTACCAAATTTCGTTGACTTGGGTTTTACCATGTTTGAATTAATAGGGGGAATCGATTTGCACACATACATGGCCGTCATCCGCAAACTATTGGGCTGATGACCTTATAGTTAGGTCAAACGATTCTACATATATAAAGGTATATTGTTGCAAAAATCGGTAGAGATCAGATGATTAGGTTGATCGTAATTTGATTTGAGCTTTGCACATTTGGGTGTCCACCATTACGTTTTCGTCAAGATGGTGGCGTTATAAAACATGACACTGAGGTGCCCTTTGCTAGTGCTACCTCTGTACCAAATTTCGTTCCATTCGGTTTCACCGTGTTTGAATTAACAGGGGAGTCGATTTACACACAAACATGGCCGTCATCCGCATACTATTTGGCTGATGACCGTGTAGTTTGGTCAGAGGATGCTCCCCACATATAGGTATTTTGTTGCAAAACTTGGTAGAGATCGGATGATAAAGTTAGTCGTAATGTGATTTAAGCTTTGAACATTTGGGTGGCCGCCATTACGTTTTCGTCAAGATGGCGGCGATATAAAACATGACACTGAGGTGTCCTTTGCTAGTGCTACCTCTGTACCAAATTTCGTTCAATTCGGATTAACCGTGTTCGAATTGATAGGGGGGGGGCAGACATTCAGAATACACTCACACACACACACACACACACACACTGACAGACACACTTTTTTCGCCCTGTGTTGATCTCATAAGTCTACTTTCATTTTTTGCAAAAATCGATAGTAGGCTAAAACAAAAAACTATGTATTGGAGAGTAATTTCTATATCCCATATTTCGCCTGAATTACTTTTGTATGCTCAGGATAATTAAGCGTTCAATTATGAACAATGAGTTATCTATTCATTATTGTCAAAAATTATGTTCATTAAGATTTTCCTCAGCTTGAAAAATGCATTCCTTGTAACTGATGTGATATTGACTTAACTACTAAGGTTAGTAGAAAACAAAGTGTCAACCTTAATCAACAGGCTACAGTTAAAAGGAACGTAAATCCAATAATATTATTACTAAAACACGATAAGAACATTACAAATGTTGAACATATAATGAGTCAAGTTGATGTTTCTATTACGATTTGCAGTTTGGATCTTGTTATAAAAGGATAGTCTTATGAGGATTTGTGCATTACGTATGCGTTGTCTTATTATGCACGTGTTTAAACTTAGAACAACGAAATATAATAATTGGAAATAACATTAGATCATGCACTTGAATTCTAGTATGTATATGGTTGCTTATCTGAGTTGTACAGTTCTTACGCTATGGCGTGTCTACTCCAGAATATTTTTAGCCTACTTTCGATTTTTGCAAAAAATGAGATCAACACAGGGCGAAAAAAGTGTGTCTGTCTGTGTGTGTGTATGTGTGTGTGTGAGTGTGTGTGTGTTCGTGTGAGTGTGTGTACTCTGAATGTCTGTCCCCCCCTATCAATTCGAACACGGTGAACGCGAATTAAACGAAATTTGGTACAAAGGTAGCACTAGCAAAGGACACCTCAGTGTCATGTTTTATATCGCCGCCATCTTGATGGAAATGTAATGGTGGCCACACAAATGTTCAAAGCTTAAATCAAATTACGACTAACCTAATCATCCGATCTCTACCAAATTTTGCAACAACATACCTTCATGGAGGAAGCATAATTTCACCAAATTAATAGGTCATTAGCCTAATAGTTTGTGGATGGCCATCTTTGTGTGAAAATCGATTCCCCCTATTAATTCAAACACGGTGAAACCGAATGGAACGAAATTTGGTACAGAGGTAGCACTAGCAAAGGGCACCTCAGTGTCATGTTTTATATCGCCGCCATCTTGACAGAAACATATTGGCGGCCATACAAATGTTCAAAGCTTAAATCAAATTACGACTAATATAATCATCCGATATCTACCAAATTTTGATACAACATACCTTTATGGAGGGAGCATCCTTTGACCAATCTAATAGGTCATTAGCCTAGTAGTTTGCGGATGGCGGCCATCTTTGTGTCAAAATCGATTCCCCCTATTAATTCGAACACGGTGAAATCGAATGGAACGAAATTTGGTATAGAGGTAGCACTAGCAAAGGGCACCTCAATGTCATGTTTTATATCACTGCCATCTTGACGGAAACGTAATCACGGCCACCCAAATATTAATAGCTAAAATTTAATTACGACCAACCTAATAATCTAGTCTCTACCAAATTTTGCAACAACATATCTTTATGTGGGAAGCATATTCTGACCAAACTGCAAGATCATCAGCCCAATAGTTTGCAGATGGTGGCCAAGCATGTGTGCAAATTGATTCCCCCTATCAATTCGAACACGGTGAAACCGAATTGAACGAAATTTGGTACAGAGGTAGCACTAGCAAAGGGCACCTCAGTGTCATGTTTTATATCGCCGCCATCTTGACGGAAACGGAATGACGGCCACCCAAATGTTAAAAGCTAAAATCAAATTACGACCATCCAAGTAATTTGATCTCTACCAGATTTTGCAACAACATGCCTCTTTGTGGAAAGCATGTTATGACTGACTACAAGGTCATCAGCCCAATAGTTTGCAAATAGCGGCCATGTATGTGTGCAAATCCATTCCCCATATCAATTCAAACACGGTGAAACCGAACTGAGTGAATTTTTTTTACAGAGGTAGCACTAGCTAAGGGCACCTCATATTCATGTTTAATATCCCTATAGCACGTTAGTAGTGGTTTTGTGACAGTTCTGTGACCACCTCCACCTCCCCACCTCACAAGATGGTGGTGGCACGATATCTCTCGAACCCATGGTCGGAATTTAACAAATGGGGTGTTGGTTGTTGAACTCGGGCTGACACCCCCTTTCCAATGGATAACATATTTCAACCCCCAAAATAAAACCTACCCCTACTAGGGGGTGAAATTGTAATTTTTAGAGAATCTCTCTTTCCAAGTGCAACGTGTGAGAGTTTGAATACCAATATGGAATTAAACGTTATTCAACATAATAGGCATGTGTATGGTGGATAGCCACTATGAATTAAAAAGCTTGTTTTTTGTTTTTTACGCATGCCCACTCATAGGTTTGGTAAGAGGGCGGGCTTTTTAAAAGATGGCGGCTGTAGTGTAACCTAACCCAACCTAACGGGTCCTTGTGGACAAGTCCTTGTGGACGAGTCCTTGTTGACAGGTCCTTGTGGACGATTCCTTGTGGACGAGTCCTTGTGGATGAGTCCCTTTGGACTGATCTCTTTGGACCGGCCCCTTTGGACTGGCCCATGAATTTACCCAAATTATGTCAAAGGCCTTAACTAACGGACTAATAAGGCTAGGAACTTGTATGAGGTATTGTAGGACTTGGGATGAAGCCCCCTTTCAGAATGTATTTTTGAAATTTTGACAAAGGGCCTAACCACACTTTTGTTAATATCTCGCGAACCTATCATGCTAGTGACTTGTATGAGGGGTCCTAGCAATTGGGGCGATGTTCCCCTTTGGGGGTGAAACTATCCCCCCCTCCCACTCCCAAATTGAAAAATCGATATCTTGGAAACTAAGAACCCTAAAATTATGTGTCATAGCTTTAAAAATAGGTCATAAGATACGATTTTACCACGATAGGTCATTTCACCCCTAAAATAGTAAATAGTAATGTTACAGGGAAAAAAGCGGTTAAACACTTAAAAATGATAAATGAACCTAAGATCATTTGTTTTTGTTGAAAAAATAGTAAGAGGGTTTAAACTACCCCCAAAATTTAAAAATCGTTTTATTGGAAATTAAGAGCCTTAAAATTAAGTGTGATAGCTTTAAAAATAGGTCATGACATACGTTTATACCACGATAGGTCATTTCACCCCTAAAACAGTGAATAGTGATTTTACAGGGAAAAAGGTGTTAAACGCCTAAAAATGATAAATGAACCTAAGATCTTTTGTTTTTGATGAAAAATAGCAAGGGGGTGAAAACTACCCCAAAATTGAAAATCTTGGAAACTAAGAAACCTAAAATTAGGTGTGATAGCTCAAAAAATTGGACATTTAATACTCTTTTACCACGATTGGTCATTTTACCCCTAAAATAATGCATGTAGATTTTACAGGAAAAAAGGGGAACCAATAATCAGATTTGGACACATGAGGTGTTATAAGACTCTGGGCGACAATCTCTTCTTGAATTTATTATTTATTTTCTGAAATTTTGACAAAAGGCCTGACCACACATTTTGAAAATTTAGGGGCCGGTCCAAAGGGATCAGTCCAAAGGGACTCATCCACAAGGACTCGTCCACAAGGACCTGTCCACAAGGACCAGTCAACAAGGACCCGTCCACAATGACCTGTCCACAAGGACCAGTTAGGTTGGGTTAGGTTACACTACAGCTGCCATCTTTAAAAAGCCCGCCCTCTAACAAAAGCCATGAGTGGGCATGCGTAAAAAAAAAAAACAAGCATGTTAATTCTTAGTGGCTATCCACCGAACACATGCACTTTATGTAGAACAACGTTTCATTCCATATTGGCATTCAAACTCTCACATGTTGCACTTGGAAAGAGAGATTCTCTAAAAAAAATTACAATTTCACCCCCTAGTAGGGGTAGGTTTTATTTTGGGGTGGAAATATGTTGTCCATTGGAAAGGGAGTGTCCGCCCGAGTTCAACAACACCTCATTTGTCAAAATCCGACCATGCGTTCGAGAGATATCGCGCCGCCGCCATCTTGTGTGCAGGAATTTGGAGTTGGAGGCGCTAGAACTCTCACAAACACACTACTCACGTTGTATTTCAACAAGCTACTACAACCAACATTCAATTATACTTCTTGAAAAGGACAAAGAGTTATAACAATACCCATGCATTTAGGAGATAGTAGGCTATATATTCTTTACTGAACTTCTTGTTTTTCTGTGACGGTGCTTGTAGAGATATTTTAGCCGATGATAAAACACACAAGCTTAACAACAAAAATATTTAATCAAATAATAAATGAACTTCGAAGAACGTATTTTGTAATAATGGCAGTTTCATTACAAAATTGAGAATATATATCTTGCATTATGACAACTATATCAATGGTTATAATATGATAACTTCTAGAAACCACGCACACCCGAGAAACATATTGTCTTTCTACAAAATAGATGAAGCAGTCTAAGCGTTGTCTTTTACTATTTCCTTGTTTTTTGTAGTCAAAATAACGGTGCTTTCAAATAATAATTCCCCAAAAGACAATATTTTCTGCAAAAGGTTTTATCCTGACATACTGAACTAGGATCTATAACAGCAAATAATGTTGTCTTACACATAATCTTGTTTTCTGAATGTGAAACCGTATATCTTAGCCGGTACATCTCCATTTAGTTACATTGGCGGATTGAACGACCCGCCAGGGTCCTGCGAGGCTAGCCATTATTTAAGGTCAGGACAGAGAGAGTGGAGCTTGTAATTGGTCGGTGATGATTGCGGTCCACAATGGCTGAATGTTTTATGTGGGAGCAGGACTCAATTAGCCACAGAGTAGATCACACGCAGACTTGGGGAATTCCCGCCCTTATGTGTTAATGTTGGCATGTACTGGTGGTATAGAAACTACAGTCCAGAATTTGATAAATCTGAATCATTTTACTAAAAGTGTTACGATAGGTGTTAAGTTCTGCGGGTTCGGCCATAAAGTCACTGTACCCCTGAATATTATCGTTGGGGTAACGAATAATGAACTAGGTATCTGGTGATCAAAGGGATCTCTTTGAGTTCCTTCGTTGTCCCTGTGGAGCTGTTGGTTACGTGCTATGTCCTGTGCGATATCCGGAGTTGGGCAAAATCCTCCCCACAAAATGTATTTTCGATACAAAGTTCAAAATTCAATAACTGAATCCTTGAAAATACAAATTTGTTTTTTAAAATTAAATTGAAGTCGCCTCCGTAGCGTAGCGGTCAGCATGGTTAGCTGCCGCCCCGGAGGTCCCGGGTTCGATTCCCGGCTCTGCCACGAAATTTGAAAAGTGGTACGAGGCAGGAACGGGGTCTACTCAGCCTCGAGTGGCCCAAATGCGTAGAGGGGGTTCGATTCCCCCTCAGCCATCCTCGAAGTGGTTTTCCGTGGTTTCCCACTTCGTCTTCGGGCAAATGCCGGGATGGTACCTTCTTCAAGGCCACGGCCACCTCCTTCCCTCTTCCTTGCCTATCCATCCTCACCATCCCTTACCTTCCCTCGTGTGGTCCCTGTTCGCTTTGCAGGTGAGGCTGCCTGGGCGAGGTGCCAGTCCCACCTGACCAGTTGTATCCCTTCCGATTCGATGTTCCCAGCTCTAGGACACTGCCCGTAGAGGCGGTAGTGGTGAGTTCCCTCGCTGAGTCCGTGGGTTCCACCAACCTGGAGGGTAAACGACTAAACAAAACAAAAAACAAAAACAAAAAAAACATTTTCAGTATAGTAGGCTTGCAAACCATTCATTTGAAAAATCGTATTGGAATGGAAATCTTCTTCGCTAGAAGTACTAGATATTTTCGGATTTATTTGAAAATACAATTTTGTATTTTGAACGATTCAGTTACTGTATTTATAATTTTGTATCGAATATATATATATATATATATATATATTATTATTATTATTTCCGATTATTCCCCTTCAGGAGAGCGTGAGAACTTGAGCCAATCACAGCTTCACTTCCTTTTCCTCTCTTCTTTTCTTCCCAAAACCTCTTCATTAGTTCACTGTGCTTTTTCTTCCTTTCCTCTGTCCATTTTTTTCCCTGATGTATCTTTCCTTGAAACTTGTACAATTTTCGTGTTTCTGATTTTATTTCTAAATTGTTCTCTGTCCTTAATGTAGTCTTCAGAGATTTTAAGTAATGCCATGTCTTCATGTACTTCTTTAATCCAACTGGTATTTAATTTACTTGCATTCACGATATTGAAAATCTTCTTAGTGAGTCTGTTCTCATCCATCCTATATATGTGTCCATAGAACTGCTGACGTCTCTTCCTAAATTTATCTATAATGCTGTCTGAATTTTCATAAAGTTCCTTTGTTGGTCTCCTGACCCAAATTCCATTACGGAAAACAGCGCCATGGATTTTCCTAAGAATTTTTCGTTCCTGTTTCTCAATATCATGAATTCTTGTCATTCCTCTAATGACGGTGGTTTCTGCCGCGTACAAGGCTTCAGGCAAGACAACTGTGTTATAATGGCACAATTTTGCATTATATGTATATATATATATATATATATTATAATTTATTCGTTAATTCCCCATAAGGAGAGCGTTATAACACAATCAATGTTCCGTTCTCGCTTGCTGAGCCCAAAGTTGCAGGTTCGAAACCTGGCGCAGTCAGCTGCCATTTGAGGGTGCGCAAATGCGAGGGAGCCGTGTCAGTAGATTTACTGGCACGTTAAAGATCCCCTTCGGGGCAAAATTCCTCACCCCGGTGTCTCTAAAAGCCAGTGTAGTTAAAAGGGACGAAAAACCAATAACATTATTATTACAATCAATGTTCATGTTTTATTCTGCCCCTTTCTTCTTTTTTCCCATAAACATCTCATATACATACTATGCTTCCTCTTTCTCTACTCCGTCCACTTCTTTCCCGGTTATCTCTCTTTTGTAGTTTCCTAAAACATCTGTTGTCTAAGTTTTTCTCTTTTTACCCGATTGGTTTTTAGTGTACTATTCGTAACTACAGTTTATAAAATAATTTATGTTCGACCCTGACTATTATGTGTCAGAAAACTGTATCATAATGAGACTCATTATAACACTATTTTTCATTGTGAAACAGTTTCTCCCACCAATCAGAGCTCAAGAAACAGTTGTTTGACCAATTAGATAATTAGATGCGTTGAGTTCCACGGCCTTCTAATGTAAATTTCACTGCCTGGCCAAGTGTCATAGTAGAGTAATCGAGGTGGCCATGGTCAAATATAAGGCATTCTCTACGTCTCATGCGCTCTGTTCAGTACATAAAACTGGCGAAATCTCGACAGCTATTTATGAATATTTATGTTCGAACATAAACAGTTGTGTGCAACTCGCCTATAATGGTAATTAAGACACTCGTATGGAAATTATAAAACTCGCATACGCTCGTTTCATAAACATACTCGTGTCTTAATTATTGCCATTATAGGCTCGTTGCATAATGTACTATTATTGGTCAGTCTGTCTTCGATCATCCTATGTACATGTCCAGAAAATTTTGCCCTTCTTTTCCTTATGTTGTTTGTAATCGTATATATATATATATATATATTGTATTTTGCTCAACTTTGGCGAAATCTTATTTAATAACGCTAGTGATATGGTTGTGAAGGAGGCTCTTACAGTTTGCGATGTGAAGCCGATTTCTTTGTGATAAGCTGGTTGTCTGGTGTTATTAGATCGGGACTTTGTGGATGCCATGGGAATGCTGACAGTGTTGAAGATCCACGACCAATCCAGCGGCTTCGGTGGCGTAGTTGGTAGCGTGCTGAGCTTCTATGCCCAAGATCGCAGTTTCAAACCCGGCCGAAGTCGTCGGATTTTTTTAAGAACGTTAAAAGTCCCTCAGTATGCCTTCCATCGGAGGGGAAGTAGAGCCGGCGGCCCCATGTCATAGATTTATGGCATGTTAAAGAACCTTCCACTAATTACACCTGTGTGAAGCTAAATTATACAGGTTAAACATTTGACTAATGTTCTTAGGTTCCTACGTTCGTCGTCAGGAGCCGACTGCGGTGGCATCTGGTAACTAAGTTCTGAACTAGTTAGTCGTTGACGGTGGCGTATGGCGGCAAAAGTAGGAACTACTTGAAAAAATTCAATGTCTGCAGTCCTTACTTGAATTGAAAACAGATAACACAAACTAATACAGCCATCACAATTAACACCGGTTATCAGACAGATTCTACACACACCAAAAGTACACGGGGCTACATGACCGCGTTGTCGCAGCCCCTAAACTGAGGAACCAACCAATCCATTTTTCTGAGGGGGAAAAAAAGGGAAAAAAAAATGGCGTGTAGAAAATACAAACAGTTAATGCGAAATGGGGGGGGGGGGGGGCACCTTCTGTTCAACCGTACTTGATCCATAACATCTTCTGCCGTCTGCTGGGTACTTTGCTCCGTTAACAGACATTTGAAAGCAATATATGGCTCAGTCAAATAATTGACAATAACTCTACATAACATGTGGTAGATAGTGCTTTTTATGTGTCATCGTCACTGCTACCAATTGTTGAATTTTTCCACGACAGTCTCATCTGATAGTCGGTGGCACAAGGTGCTTAGTTTTAGGGCTCACGTCTTTTCGCATGCAGGGCCAAGCGAAGAATGAAGGGGGATGAGGGAGACGTCCCTCCACACAGCTTTGCTGCCGTTTCCATAGCAACCTCCTTACTACCAAGTAATGCAAATTATCAGCCCGTTCCGCAGACACTGTCCGATATCTTAAGTCGATCAACTACGGCATTTCTTATTTTTCTGAACACGTCATTGGTTTATCTGCAGTTATAGAATTAGTGTCCTATACGTTTGGTAAGTTATGGCGCAATTTCTTTTGTGAAGGTACATAACATCGGCAGTCAGACTACGAGGCGCTGCGTACCCAGGAAGTCATAATTATAGTTCAGTACTCGCTACATTAGTGATAACATGTGACTTATGGTTCACTTTGTATATTAAGATTGTTTTTCAGTTGATCAACACGTAGACGGGAGCACAATATCTTGGACGTTCAATATTAGTATATCCTGCTCAAAATAACCTTTACAATACCTGAAATTAGAAATTTTAAAAGCCATTATAGGCTATACCTTAATACACATTTTCCGAGAAGTATATCTCTCTATATATAAAAAGTAGTTCCGTTAAGAACTATACAGCCTATTTTCATATATCCTATTTATGTTAACTGCCTCTATCAACATACAAAATGTCAGTTTGATTGCTGTAATAGATTCGTAGATATTGAGAACCAACTAAATATTTCGGATTGCCACCATGTTGGATTATATATGTAGGTCCTAGAGTTATGTACTGTTACATGAAGATTATTGTGTACGTGTAGCATTCAAACTTCCATCGCATGATAAGGACACAAGAAATAACAAAGAGATTTTAAAATTTCGCACAGCTGCCATCTTGTGGTTATGGGCACAATTGAAATAAATTAGATGCCAGTAGATTAAAATTTGTATATGGATTTACTGTACCAAGTTTCACTGCACTCGGATGGTTAAATTGCGAGATACGACCTTGTGAATATTTATATTTCGCGTCACCGCCATGTTGGATTTGTGATCACCAGGTTATTTAAAGTCCTATAGGTGAACTTAAGTTCATAGCCCCTATGAACATAAAAAAAATTCACTTTGATCGCTATAATGGATTCGTAGATATTCAGAGCCATCTAAATATTTCGGACGGTCGCCATGTTGGATTGTTAAATGTATAGGCCGTAGAGTCATGTACCAGTACCATTAAAGGAAAATGATTGCGTAGGTTCATTATTCAAACTTTTACTTCGATCGCATGATTACGACACAAGAAATAAAAACTTAATTTTAAAATTCGCACAGCCACCATCTAGACGTAATGTAAACAATTGAACTATGTTAGATGCCAGTGCATTTCAATGTGTATAAACATTTCCTGTACCAGATGTCATTGCGTTTGGAACATTAAATCGCGAGAAAGGTCTATTTAACATTTTCAAATTCGCTTGGCCGCCATGTTCGTTTTGTAGTTAACCGGTTTTTGAAAGTCTTATAGATGAACTTCCAGTAGTGCCCTTTATCTCCGTACAAAATTTCAGGATGATACCGCTAATAGTTTCAGAGATATAGAATGCCGTTAAAATATTTCGCACATCCACCATCTTGTGGTTATATAAACAATTGAACGAAGTTAGATGTCGGTGCATTACAATGTGTATAAGCATATACTGTACAAAGTTTTATTGCGTTTGGTTGGTTAAATCGCGAGAAACGTCTATTTAAAAGTTGCAAATTCGCGTGGCCGCCATGTTGGTTTTTTAGTTACCAGTTTTTCAAAAGTCACATAGGTGAAGTTCTAGTAGTTTTCTTTATCACCGTAATAAATCCCAGGGTGATATCGGGAATAGTTTCGGAGATACTGAATGCTGGTGAAATATTTCGCACAGCCGCCATTTTGGATTGGTGAGACTTAACAAAATTTGAAGGGCACGGTCGGGGTCGCCCGGAATAGTGCTATGAACTTACCGAGTTTCATTGAAATCGCTCCAGCCGTTTAAAATTTATTAGGGGACACACACACACACACACACGCACACACACACCCACGGACAAAAGGTGATCTCATAAGCCTATTTTCTCAAAATTGAAAATAGGCTAAAAATGAAAGTTTATCTGTTTTATTCTGAATTTCCACGGAAATTTGCGATATTTGCGCGTATCAGTCAGTTTTATGATGGATGCGCGCAAAAATATTTTTTTTGTCTGTCTATCTGTCTGTCTGTATGTCTGTTTGTCTGTGGACAATTTTTTGTGTCCTTATAACTCGAGAACGGCTGAGTGGATCAACGTAAAATTTGATACAGATATCCTTCATAGTCACGACACTAATCACTGATGTAACTCTTCTCCGTACCTCTCATAAAAGGGGCCCTACCCCCTTAAAATACATGCTGAAATAGGCGTAGAAGGGTGAAACAAAGCTCATTTTCAGCCCCACAGTGTGAGAAACGAAACTCGGGGGCCCCAACGGGTCACCGAAAACCACATTTTAAGGCCCTAAAACCAACAGTTTTTGAGATATTCCCAGAAAACTAATTTCACTTAATAAATTAATGAAAGAATGCATGCCGGTAACCATGGCAACTGAATCTCAGAGGTCCATCTATTTCTGTAAGACGCAATGCAATTCTACTTATTACATTACTGTGAAGGTTTTCAAACGGCAATAAGGTTATAACGGATCCAAATTAAGCTGAAATAATCATCAATACATATAATGCGCTTATGGGTCAAGAGGTACTCTAGAATTTTTTACGCGATTTACAAGTGCGGGTATGGTACGGAAGGTCTATTATATCCCGATCCCTATATTGTTATATTATTATTATTATTATTATTACCGACAGTAGTGGCTACGCTGGCTAACGCGCAGCATTAGGTCATGGGGCCAAGCTCTCTGCTGACTCGGCAGACGCGTGTGTTCGAGCCCCACCGTCGGCCGTCCTTGAAATGGTTTTCCGTGGTTTCCCATTTTCAACACCAGGCAAATGTTGGGACGGTACCGACAGGCCACGGCCGCTTCCTTCCACATCCTTGCCCAGTTTCATTCGCCATCATTCATTTCATCTCTCATTAACTCCTCTCATGAGGTTGGCGTCAGGAAGGGCATCCGGCCTTAAAAACCATCGCCACAAGGACTTCCATCGCATCTCATCCCCGACCCCGTTGGAAAACGGGAATAATAAGGGGTAGACATATATACATTATTATTATTATTATTATTCTTTTAATTATTATCATTATAATGGCGTACAACGACGAGACAAAGCTCTTTTTCAAACCCTTGGTGTCAGAAACAAAACTCGGGGCCCCTCAAGAGCCGTAAAGGGTCCCCGAAAACTATATTTTAAGGCTCTAAACCCAACAGTATCTTAGATATTCCCAGAAAACTAATTTCATTTAATAACTAAAAGAAGGAATGCAAGCCACTAGCCACGACAACAGTATCTCAAGAGATGGCATCCAACTTTCCACCTATTTCTGGAATAAGTAATGCCACTCCATTTATTACATTTCTGTGAAAGGTTGCAAATGGCTATAAGGTTATCACGGAACCAACTAAAACTGTAAAATTCATCAATGCGCTTAAGGGGTTCAAGGAGTACCCTAGATTTTTTTCACACGACTTACACGTGCGATATGTCGTACTGAACAGCAACATTATTTTCAAAAATTCCTGATTTGAAATAGTAGACTGTTTTTTGCTGATTTTAGGAATTTGGGCCATTGGAGGCTAAAAAAAACTGAATTTTCATGCACCACAAGCCTTTATAATTTTTAAAAGGGGTCTTCCTGTAGTTAGGCACTTGACACAACGGTTAGGGTCAGTTCGTATGTGAAGTGTATTGCGATTCGTCTACGAGGTTTTCAATTTTATTTTCACGCCAGGAAGAACACGTTAGGTAAAGTTAGTTTGAGAGCACATTTTATCTAATCAACAAATAGGTTCCAAGCCCCTAAACATTGCAACAGTAGCTCAATTGATAACATCTGGTTATTAATACCGAAGACCGTTCGAAGAATGGGTACTTCTGCTAGTAAATATAAATAATGAATTCATTTACGGTGCATTTTGTCCGCGTTAGGAGATGTGTTAGATAAGTATAATTCCCCGCCCAAATTAATTGTAGACTGAAAAACAATTCTTGTAACTTATTAGATATCTGAAATTCGTACACAAGTAACACAATTACAAACTATACACCGCATAATTAAAATACATTAAGGGGGTAACTTTTTTGTTCCTCGAGTGATGAACTGGACCTTCAACTCATTTTTCACAGTTTTTCCCACACGTAGACTCTTCGATTGCCTAAACGAAACTGTATTACGCCAGCGGCGGCTGGTAATAAATATCTTGGTGGTGCCAGCAAATTCAAAAAGGAAAGAAGGAAGCTTGTAGTTTAACGTGATCGTTAATCTTGAGATCATGAGCCACGGGACCTCCTTTTTACGTGGAATCCGAATCACAGGACCTGGCATTTCACATCGAAAATCTCACATGCATTGGCCGGGAATCGAACACAGTCCACCTTGGTGAAAGGCCAAATTTGCAATCAAATCGTCCAAACGTGCAAGTATAGACACTGCACATTTTATGCTATAGGCCTAGGTGTCCGAATCACAGTATTTAACTGTGTAATTGTACAAGGCTCGCTTACAACTTTGACACAATTTCAGTGGCCATCGCGAAATAAACAGGTAAAATAAAATGAACAAAATGCCGTACCGTCAAGACTACCTAACATACAGATATAACCTAAACGTCGTAAGGATATAATTAAACACAAAAATAATTTTACGACGCTCCTATTAAACACATGCAATGCCACCATAAAAGTTAACAAACCCGAGAATTTGTATTTGCGTTCTGGTAGGCGTAACTGTGTCGCCAACTTAAACAAACCAAACAAAGCAAACCTTACTGCAAAAAGTTTGGATTGTTACATTATAAATAGAGAAATAAGTATTCCTGCCGCCAATATGAGTGTGAAAATTTCGCTAAATGTCTAACAAGAATGAACAAAAAGCATCTTGTATATATTTAATAGTCGTCGCCAAATATTATGACAAAGCATTACATTGGGAACCCTGGAGCTACGTCCTCTGCATTGTGCTGCCATATGGTGATTGAAATATAAATCACTTGAAGCAATTGTAGCTAGCGCATGCATGCTGTACTCTGGTGAATGCGCCACGCGGCTGTTGGCTCTACCTAGGGTAATCTGTGGCCCAACGCAACACAATACAACTCATGCAAAGCCAAGCCAAAGTAGCCTTTATTGGTGCTGAGTCTTATTTTCGGAGGTGGAGCCCGTGTGGCCTGGCTCACTCATTCAGGAAAGCACCGCCAGAGCTTATGCCAGTTCGCGCGCTCGTTCAAATGAATGCACGATAAGATATGCTTGCCATTTCCTTGAAGTTTATAATATTAACTGTTATTGAGAGGGCACATTGGTGGTGCCATGGCACACCGGCACGACCTCACGGGCCGCCCCTGGATTACCATCCAGCTATGCTTTTTGTTTTAACATTATATTAAAACCACAATTGATTTACGTCCATTGCATCACAAAGATGATGTGGACAAGGGCAATATTCTCTCTCTCAAATTACGAGTGCCGCTGAGCTTGAATGTGTCAGCGTTTGTTGTCTAAAGCAGCAGGAGCCTTGCGGGACGCAGGAGACACAGCGATGAGTGTCAAGCAGCATGTCGCGCGCTACTTGTGTTTAAGCTTTAATGCGAATTGTGAACGGAAAACATTATAATATTGGGAGAATTAAGAATGGTGCGTTTCTAATTGAGTCGTCCAGTTGCAAAACTCGTTTAGTCCACTTGTCAATAAGGATCATGTCGTAAAATTAATTATTTAATTATTTTATTTTAATTTACTTTATTTAATTTTATTTAGTTTTATTTTGTTTTGTTTAATTTAATTGTATTTTGTTTTTTATTTTGATTTTGTTTCGTTTAATTTTATTGCGTTTTATTTTGTTTTAAATTGTTTTCTTTGTTTTTTGTTTTTTTTTATTTTTTTTATTTAGTTTTGTTTATTTTGTTTAAGTTTGTTTTGTTTTGTTTTATTTTGATTTCGTTTTGTTCATTTTGTTTTATTTTATTTTGTTGTTTTGTTTTATTTTGATTTTACAGAAAACAAACATAAAACAAAAAACAAAAAACACGAAGCAAAAAGAAAAATTAAAAAACAATAGCAAAAGCAGAAAACTAAAAACAACAAATCAAAAAGCAAAAAAGCAAAAGCAGAAAACAAACACAAGACCAAAACCAAGGAAGAAAAGCAAAAAGTAAAATTCAAAAGCAAAAGCACAAAGCAAACAGAAAAACAAAGAACAAAAACACAAAGCAAAAAGAAAAAAGTAGAAAACCGCAAACACAAAAGATACGTGAGGCAAAGTCCAGAGAAACGTTTCTCATGAAAATGAAAATGATTCTTATACACAAGTGGATTACACGAGTTTTGCAACTGGACGACTCAACTGTAAGTAAACATAGTCCCCACCTCGACTGCCGGCACTCGTAAGTTCATTCATTCGTTGAGTTCAGTTCTTGAAGTGTCAGACAATTTAATTTTTTCCCTTTGTATTGTAGGTCACTATTGAGGCATGTTCAGCTTCTTGAAAGTATTAACCAAAATGAAGCAATCTGAGAAAACAGTTGTGAACATTGTTATGAGGGCGAGCGATCTGTGCCGGGCGTGTAGAACACGCACCGCCTGTGTTTTGTAGCTATCGCCGCTAGAGCGAGTCTCATGAGGACCGAAACATGCGCTAGAACGACCACATCAGCCTGAGGAATGTAGCTACATCCGTTACTTCATTGAGCACCATTGTTATTACAGCAATAGGAAGTGCCAACTGCGAACGAAGGAGCGGCACGAGTCCCACTGCTGGATTAAAGCAGATCAACCAACGCAGTAGTCGACAACAGTTTCATCCCGAAGGGTCTCGATTGAACTAGTGAAAATCCTGCAGCGTAGCCATACTCGTAAAGTCGTCGCGCACCATGACTGCCCAGGGGAGATGAAAGGTTCGATTTCCGGTGCTGACACTGGCCATACTTCTTGAGTGGAAGCACATTTCAAGGCATATCTCTTATATAAAACCAAGTGTCCTGACTGACTGACTCACCAACTCACTGATTCATCATCGCCCAGCCAAAACTATTAAAGTTGACACATGAAATTTTGGGGATATGTTCGTTGTAAGTCGAAAACGCCCACTATGGAAGGATTTTTGGATATTCAGGTTCTAAAGGGATGTTAAGGGGGTACACCTGAATTTCATTGAATAACTATACCTACGGATTGGTTTCATTGAGGGATGTGATACTCGGCATATAAACTCATCATTAACAAGTAGTTCCGTGAAGAAGTATACAGCCTATTTTCATATGTCATACTTATGTTAATTGCCACTATCAACATACCAAATTTCAGTTTGATTGCTGTAATAGATTCGTAGATATTGAGAACCGACTAAATATTTCGGATGGTCGCCATGTTGGATTTTATATTATGTAGGTCCTAGCGTTATGTACTGTTACATGAAGATTATTGTGTACGTGTAGCATTCAAACTTCAATCGCATGATTAGGACACAAGAAGTAACAAGGAGATTTTAATATTTCGCACAGCTGCCATCTTGTGGTTATGGAAAAAATTGAAATAAATTAGATGCCAGTGGATTAACATTCGTATAAGGATTTACTGTACCAAGGTTCACTGCACACGGATGGTTAAATTGCGAGAAACGTCCATGTGAATATTTATACTTCGCGTCGCCGCCATGCTGGATTTGTGATCACCAGGTTATTTAAAGTCCTATAGGTGAACTTGAGTTCATAATCCCTAAGAACATATAAAAATTCAGTTTGATGGCTATAATAGATTCGAAGATATTCAGAGCCGTCTAAATATTTCGGATGGTCGCCATGTTGGATTGTTAAATGTATAAGCCATAGAGTCATGTACCATTAAAGGAAAATTATTGCGTAGGTTCATTATTCAAACTTTCACATCGATCGCATGATTACGACACCAGAAATAAAAACTTAATTTTAAAATTAGCAAAGCCGCAATCTTAAGATTATGTAAACAATTGAACTAAATTAGATACCAGTGTATTACAATGTGTATAAAGATTTCCTGCACCATATTTCATTGCATTTGGAACATTAAATCGCGAGAAAGGTGTATTTAAAATTTTGAAATGCGCTTGGCCGCCATGTTCGTTTTGTAGTTAACCGGTTTTTGAATGTCTTATAGATGAACTTCCAGTAGTGCCCTTTATCTCCGTACAAAATTTCAGGATGATACCGCTAATAGTTTCAGAGATATGGAATGCCGGTGAAATATTTCGCACATCCGGCATCTTGTGGTTATATAAACAATTGAACCAAGTTTGATGTCGGTGCATTACAATGTGTATAAACATATACTGTACGAAGTTTTATTGCGTTTGGTTGGTTAAATCGCGAGAAACATCTGTTTAAAGTCGCAACTTCGAGTGGCCGCCATGTTGGTTTTGTAGTTACCAGTTTTTCAAAAGCTACATAGGCGAACTTCTAGTGATTTCCTTTATCACCGTAAAATATTCTAGGGTGATATCGGGAATAGTTTCGGATATATTGAATGCTGGTGAAATATTTCACACTGCCGCCATGTTGGATTGGTGAGACGTAACAAAATTTGATGGGCACGGTCGGGGTCATCCGGAATAGTGCTGTGAACTTACCGAGTTTCATTGAAATCGCTCCAGCCGTTTAGAATTTATTAGGGACACACACACACACACACACACACGGACAAAAGGTGATCTCATAAGCCATTTTTTCAAAATTGAAAATAGGCTAAAAATAAGAAGACAGTTGTCTGAGGGTTTTTCGATGTGCTGTATATTATGAGGTGTATGCGTGAAAAGTGGGGGTTGAAGGATTCCTTAAGTGACAGAGGCTAAAAGTATGAAACTCAGGGGGGAAAATTCAGCTTGAAAAATAAATAAATAGGTGTTCGACCGTTTTCTTCATGAATCCAATTTAAGGGGCCCATGTGGAGGGGTGAAATTCTGGGGGAAAAGTTCACTAAGGAAGGATTTTTGGATAATCACTCATCATCGCCCAGCCAAACCTATTGCAGTTAGAAACTTGAAATTTTGGGGATATGTTCGCTGTATGTCGAAAACGTCCACTAAGGATGGATTTTTGGATATTCATGTTCTGAAGGGGTGTTAAGGGGGTTAAACTTGCATTTCATGGAATAACAATATCTCACGAGTTGTTTCATTTGGGGATGTGATATTCGGCATATAAACTAATCATTAAAAATAAGCAGACATATGTCTAAGGGTTTATCGATATAGTGTATATTATGAGGTGAAAGGGGTGAAAATTGGGGGTTGAACGATCCTTAACGGAGCGTGTATCTCTTAAAAGACATAGGCAAGAAGTTTGAAATTCAGCGGAAAAAAATCAGCTTAAAAAGTAAGTAAATAAGTGTTTGAACGTTTTTTCATAAAGCCAATTTAAGGGGCCCATGGGAAGGGGTGAAATTCTGGAAAAAAACAAGATGTTCAGTAAAGAACATATAGCCTACTTTCTCCTAAATGTATGAGTATAGTTATAACTCGTTGTTATTATCAAAGAGTATAATAGAACTATTCTTTGTTGAAGACCTTAGAAACGATTTACCTCTACCAAACGCCACAACCTAGATAAAAACTGCTACCATCATTGAAGAAAGAAAGAAAGAAAGAAAGATAAGAAGTATATCAAGAATGTTATGGATCTGGAGACATAATCGACCGGACTGGCTGCAGGGCTCAGCGGTAACGTTCTCGCTTGCTGGGCCCTAGGTTGCAGGTTCGTATCCTGGCGCAGTCAGCTGGCATTTGAGGGTGCACAAATGCGAGGGAGCCGTGTCAGTACATTTACTGGCACGTTAAAGATCCCCTTCGGGCCAAAATTCCGGCACCCCGGTGTCTCTAAAAGCAGCAGTAGTTAAAAGGGATGTAAAACCAATAACATTATTATAATTATTATTATTATTACATATACGACCTGCCGTGGGCAACAACCAACTTTGAGTTGAGGCATGTCTTTACACGTCTGGTTGTGCATGGCTTTCACAACCCTAATTGAATTCAAATAACATTTTCAAGTAACGCAAAATAGGCTGTTACAAACCCTTTAAAATAAAAAGTAAAAATGTATCGTAGTATCATCTTGTCATTCTTCAAATTCGATGCGCATAGAATGCCAATGGTGTAGTAATCAATGGAGCCCCACGTAGACTAGTCGTGACATCTAGTGGTGAAATATCGAACAATATAATCCTAACAGAGCGAGTGCATTCTAGCGGCCAGAAGAAGAAACTTTTCAATAAAATCTGGAAGTTAATTTAGTTACCTTTTTGGCAGCTAGATGTCTCGAGTAAATCTGCTGGCGAATTATGTTTTAATTAAATATATATTTTACACCATAATATGCACAATATAACGCGTAATTTTAAAACATCTGAGTCATTACAAAACAATAAACATATAACATTTCAAGCAAAAAACCTAGCTATGATCGGGTTTGAACCATAGGCATTTGAGCGATAGGCTAACGCTCTACCACTGAGCTAATTGTGTCAACGAATATCGTTCTATATAAAATGACTTACATAGAACTTGTTAGCAAATAATGATTTATACTAAACGATTTCATCACTGGAGTATATTATTTATATATAAAGCATTTCATACAAAGTTTATTTATTTTGTATCAGTACGCTATATTGCATGCAATACTCAAATTAGTGAAATATAAGTCAGGCACAAGATATCCGCTGCCATCTTGTCTTATTACTGAATCAGCTCAGCTTTTTAAAATCACGTCTGCACTATAGTATTACAAAATAAACTTTTAATTTCGAACGTGCCTCTTCCTTTAGATCAGTTAAAACGATTCTCGGCTCGATAATCGGAACTGGTGGGTCCCATGATATGGATTATAAAGTTTGCATAATTCGCACTGCCGCCATCCTGAAATGGTATGGCGGACGACCTTGTAGTTTGGTCACAAGACGCATCCTATACGAAGGTATGTTGTTACCAAATTTGGTAGAGATCAGATGATTTGGTTAGTCGTTATTTGATTTTAGGTTTTGAACGTTTGAGTGGCCGCCATTCAGTTTTAGTAAAGATGGCGGCGATATAAAACATGACACTGAGGTGTCCTTTGCTAGTGCTACCTTTGTACCAAATTTCGTTCAATTCGCATTCACCGTGTTCGAATTGATAGGGGGGGACAGACATTCAGAGTACACACACTCACACACACACAGACACACACACACACACACACAGACTCACACACACACACATACACACACACACACACACACAGACTCACATACACACATACACACACAGACAGACACACTTTTTTCGCCCTGTGTTGATCTCATAAGTCTACTTTCATTTTTTGCAAAAATCGAAAGTAGGCTAAAAACAGGAATGAAAGTGTCCTAACTGATTGACTCACTTACTCACTCATAAAACTCAGGGGGGAAAACAGCTTAAAGACAAGATGTTCAGCAAAGAACATATAGCCTACTTTCTCCTAAATGTATGGGTATATTTATGACTCTTTGTCCTCATCCCTAACACAATCACCTCTACCACCATGTATTGTTTGTTTTCTTTTATATTGATAATTAGCCAGTAAGTGTCACAATCAATATTGTATACTTTATGATGATTGAATAACAAAACTACTAACTTATTGTAATGCATTCACGTCCGTTAATCTCTATATTAAGCCAACCTGCTAAGTTAAGAATCTTCCGTTTTGGATATCTTCCCCTTTAAAAATCCACGCCGATCACAGTAGGATGGTGCTGCGACCTATCAGTGAATTAATCTTTATGTTGTACGCCTATGCACTGCCATCGTAATGTACTATGATGGCAGTGGCCTAAGGTTGTTGAATGAGTAGACAGTTTAAAGTAGCCAAGAGGGAGGCGATCCAGCTGGCAGTGTTTAAAGGTAATCGGAGCGCGATCGTGGCTAATAGTTGAACTACCAGTATTACAAAATTGCCATACTTCAGGAGGCCAGGTATTTACACAGCGGTAAGTTTGGAACAATATTACCCACATAATCCACAAGAGGACAGCACCGTACAGAGGCATTAAGAAGGCTGTGGTTAATGACAACGTGTATCTAGTTCTTCTATTCTCCTTTTCCTAATGTCTTCTGTTTATGTGCGATGCTGGGGCTGTGATTTTATTAATAAACGAGAGTATACATTAGCCTCTCCTTTGAGCTAAATGACATCTTATTCAGTATCTGTGGAAAGAGCTCGTGCACATCATTTGTAAAAGAATTCAAGAAAAAAAAGTTATCTGCAGCAGTACTCGATCCCCAGTCAACTGCGTGACAGACTAACACACTAGCCAAGAGCTAATCCTATCCTTAACATCGTGGTGTTCTTAACTGACATTAGATACAACCTGTTGGCAAATAATGACTTTAAATAAACGATTTCTTCACAGCAGTACATCTTCATTAAAGATAATTTCATACAAAGTTTATATTATTGTATCAGTAGGGTATATCACATACAACATACTAAAACTACCGTATTGAAATATAAGACAGACACATGAGGACAGCTGCCATCTTGTCGTGTGACACAGACAGCTCAGCTCTTTTAAGCCACTCATACAGTATAATATTATAATATTAAATTATAATAAATAACGGATCACGACCTTCAGGATAGCTTAAACCACCCTAGGCTCGATAATCGGAATTGGTGAGTCTTAAGCCATTGATTAAAATGGTTGAATAATTTACACGGCCGCCATCCTGAAATGGTTCGGCCGATGACCTTGAATGTTGGATGAAAGACGCGTCCTATATAAAGGTATGTTGTCACCAAATATGGTAGAGATCGGATGATTAGTTAAGCCGTAATTTGATTTTACGTTTTGAACGTTTGAGTGGCCGCCATTCTGTTTTGGTAAAGATGGCGGCGATATAAAGTATGACACTGAGGTGCCCTTTGCTAATGCTACCTCTGTACCAAATTTCGTTCAATTCGGTTTCACCGTGTTCGAATTGATAGGGTGGACAGACATTCAGAGTACACACACTCACACACACACACACACAGACTCACACACACACATACACACACACAGACAGACACACAATTTTTCGCCCTGTGTTGATCTCATAAGTCTACTTTCATTTTTTGCAAAAATCGAAAGTAGGCTAATAAGTAAACAGGTGTTCGACCGTTTTTTCTTTCAAAAATCCAATTTAAGGGGTTCATCGGGAGGGGTGAAATTCTCAAAAATAAATGAAATTAAATGTCCTGGCTGACTCACTCACTCATCATCGCCCAGCGAAAATTATTGAAGTCAGAAACATGAAATTTTGGGGATATGTTCATTGTATGTCGGGAACGTCCACTAAGGAAAGATTTTTGGATATTCAGGTTCTAAAGGAGTGTTAAGGGGGGTAAACGTGCATTTCATTGAATAACAATATCTCAGGAGTGGTTTCATTAGGGGATGTGATACTTGGCATATAAACTAATCATTAAAAATAAGCTGACACATGTCTAATGGTTTTTCGATGTGGTGTAAATTATGAGGTGAAAGGGATGAAAAGTGAGAGTTGAAAGATTCCTAACGGAGCGTGTATCTCTTGAACGACATAGGCGAGAAGTTTGAAACTCAGAGGAAAACAATCAGCTTCAAAATAAATAATTAAATAATTAAATAAATAGGTGTTCGGCCTTTTTTTTTCATAAATCCAATTTAAGGGGCCCATGGGGAGGGGTGAAATTCCGGAAGAAAAGCGTCCACTAAGAAAGGAATTTTGGATATTAATTCTTATCGACCAACCAAAACTATTAAAATTAGAAGAATGATATTTTGGGGACATGTTTGTTGTGTGTCGAAAACGTCTACTAAGGAGGGATTTTTTGGATATTCAGGTTCTAAAACGGAGTTAACGGGGTTAAACCTGCATTTCATTGAGTAACAATATGACACGACTATGACGCGAGCGAAGCCGCGGGTACCTGCTAGTAAAAACATATATTGAAGTATACTTCTTTGAATATATTAAGGGCCGGATTAACCAACGCTACGATAACAGGCCGTCAGTAAATGCCTCGTTAATTTTAACATCGGAATTAAACTCGTTGATGTTTCAGCGGCAGATTTGCCGATTGAAATTAGCAAACGAATCGTTATGTTTAAGGGCTGTACAAAACCAATTGAAAGATGATGATTGTGGCGGTCTTCTTCTTCTTCTTCTTCTTCTTCTTCTTCTTCTTCTTCTCGCGGATGGGTCACTTAGGACCACGCGGAATCAACGCATGTTGAGGCTTGTACGTTTGTTCTGCAGAAATTTGTGGATTCTGTAAGTGAGTCTCGTATGATTCATTCTTTCCAAATTGTCCAAAAATTGAATTCGTCTCATTCTCATGGTATCGATAAGTTTAGAAATTTTCCTATATATTTCAGAGTTGGATTTGGGATAGTGTATGCCATTTTTAGCCTATTTTCAATTTTGAAAAAATAGGCTTATGAGATCACCTTTTGTCCGTGTGTGTGTGTGCGTGCGTGTGTGTGTGTGATTCGTGTGTGTGTCCCCCCCTAATAAAATCTAAACGGCAGGAGCGATTTCAATGAAACTCGGAAAGTTCATAGCACTATTCCGGGCGACCTCGACCGTGCCCTTCAAATTGTGTTACGACTCACCAATCCAACATGGTGGCTGTGCGAAATATTTCACCAGCATTCAATATCTCCGAAACTATTACCGATATTACCCTGACATTTTCTATGGTGATAGAGGGAACTACTATAAGTTCACTTATGCGACCTTTGAAAACCTGGTAACTACAAAACCAACATGGCGGCCAAGCGAATTTGCGACATTTAAATAGACGTTTCTCGCGATTTGGCCAACCAAACGCAATGAAACTTGGTACAGTATATGTTTATATAATTTTAATGCACAGATATCTAACTTCATTCAATTGTTTACATAATCACAAGATGGCGGATGTGCGAAATATTTCACCGGCATTCCATATCTCTGAAACTATTAGCGGTATCTCCCTACAATTTTGTACGGAGATAAAGGGCACTACTGGAAGTCCATCTATAAGACTTTCAAAAACCGGTTAACTTCAAAACGAACATGGCGGCCAAGCGAATTTGAAAATTTTAAATAGACCTTTCTCGCGATTTAATGTTCCAAGCGCACTGAAACCTGGTACAGGAAATATTTATACACATTGTAATCCACTGGTATCTAATTTAGTTCAATTGTTTACATAACCTCAAGATGGCGACAGTGCGAATTTTAAAATTAAGTTTTTATTTCTTGTGATGTAGTCATGCGATCGAAGTGAAAGTTTGAATAATGAACCTACGCAATAATTTTCCTTTAATGGTACATGACTCTATGGCCTATACATTTAACAATCCAACATGGCGACCATCCGAAATATTAAGACGATACTGAATATCTACGAATCTATTTTAGCAATCAAACTGCATTTTTAATGTCCATAGGGGCTATGAACTTAAGTTCACCTATAGGACTTTAAATAACCTGGTGATCACAAATCCAACATGGCGGCGACGCGAATTATAAATATTCACATGGACGTTTCTCGCAATTTAACCATCCGCGTGCAGTGAAACTTGGTACAGTAAATCCTTATACGAATGTTAATCCACTGGCATCTAATTTATTTCAATTGTTTCCATAACCTCAAGATGGCAGCTGTGAAAAATTTTAAAATCTCCTTGTTACTTCTTGTGTCCTAAATATGCAATTGAAGTTTGAATACTACACGTTCACAATAATCTGCATGTTACAGTTGGTGTATTCTTGGAATACACGGTAAGATAGAGTATTCTTTTTAATGCTCTTTGCTTGTTCATTTCATCCTTTTTCTCAAACACCAACAGTGATCTCCTAGTTTCTCTTTGGTGGTCATGTCTCTTATGTCATTGTGAGTCTGTTCTAGATATATATCTTCCATGACCCACCTAGCGTCATCTAGCAGCGAATCTCTGAAGCTCCTCAATTCTTCCTGGTGCAAGAGGACTTCCTTTTCCATCTGGCCACCAGATCTCGTTGCCATCGCCAGCTATCATCTCCTTGATCAAAAGAACTTCGTCTACTCTTTCACCCAACAGGCTGTGTTAGTATCGCCTGCCATCAACTCTTTGAAGACCATTAACTCAAGAGAATTTAAGTTTACAATATTGGTCATGCTTATATGTTTTCCTTTTGTCTCCTACCCCCACTCTTTTCCCTTCCTTGGACCCTCCACGCTTCACTGAGTGGGTCTCACTTGTAAGTCGGCAGTTGACTCGGTCAGTCAAGGCTCAACTAGAGCCAGTCTCCTCAAACCAAGAGGCACTCTCTACGTTCTACGCCATGTTGGCACATTAAGTAGTCGTCAAAGGGAACTTCACCTTCGACATGCAACCAAGATAAGTACAGATTTAAGGTTTTAACCTCATCTTCATCAGTTTTATTATCTACATGCTTTTATTGATCATTTTATAGACAGCGTGAGATTACTTATTTGGGGCGGTAATCATTCTTCGCGGGATTTGCCATGTTGGGCTTTTGTCTGTCTAAGCCAACCTTAATAGAAAGTAGCTTTTCTTAAGCTATTTAAATGAGATATCTTCTCACCACGTGGGATATTATCTAATACCCGCTGTCTATAAATTGCCAAGCTAGTTCCTCCGCTGGATTAACGTTGGCCCCATTCTTCTATTAAGATCGTTCTGGAACCTTCCAGATCCTGTACTTTATCTACAAGTCTTGCCGTCATGTATTTTTCACTCACTTGTGAGAATACTATTTAAAATTGAAGAATCTTACTTCTGAATTAAAGCTCAATAGCGAATTTTCTTCCACCGTTGGAATGTTCTATGGCGCATTTAATTGTAATCCACAACTTTCTCAAGCAATAGACTTTCGCCTACCTAGTGCAACCAGTTATTTTTCATCATTGCAATAACTTTCTTTGCCATAAACTTTCGTGTTACTACAGTGAATTTTTCATCTATTCAACAGACTATAGTGATAACTAGTGCTTGTTCAATTTTTCTACCGCGTCGCGATCGTCCGTTTACATTAAACAAGGCCATGAACATTGATCCTAAATCCCAATTGATCTTTCCTAAACCTTCTACTAACACACCATATTAATAAAATTGTAATTCTAGATCATTTTCAATAAGGTGTCACTCTAACGAAGTGCCCTTCCATCTTGCTTGTTTATCATTAATTAATTTCTGCATAACTACGTGTTTTATACACGGTTCAAGCTTACATTGTTTTTACCCTATAATCAGGGAAAACAATTCTTTCAACTCATGAGTGAGTTATTTCTAGGTCTCACTAAAGGGAAACTGCCCCATTTGGCTCGTGATTCCTACTTAAACATAGGAGGTCTAGAACCTTCCTTTTGACTTTCTCTTCAGGTTTCACAGTAAGTGACCTGCCCTTATTTGTATAATAACCAACAGTAATTCTGTATAAATATAAGAAGTTATAGGAACTTCTCCTTCATTCTACCCGCTTTCTTTTTTGTTATTTTCGAAGTTGTAACTTTTTCTAAAATAGTTACCTGGAAATTTCTTAAAGTACACTCCTTGTACTCAATTTAATGTTTAAACTTTAATCACTTCATTTGTCTTTTTTTAATCTTACAAAGATTTTAGTACATATATAAGGTTTGAAACCTAAAGAATTGTTAATTGCCTGGAGCAAACTTTAAATGTTAGGAGGTCTGCGACCCCAAATTGTTAATAAAAATTGAAACTATATGCTTGTCAAATTTATTAGACTCTTTTGCCTTGTTAAATAAATTAAATATTTGTTTTTGGATTTATCATTTCTCTAATACAACGGTTAGGCAAGATCCTGTCTTCCTTGGCTCTCCCTACTCAATGCCATTAAATCTATTGATAGGGCTTTCACCACTCGTTGCATTTGAGCAAGAACTCTTAGTGGTAATCTCGTTAAAGTTTCTCTTAGCTTTAATAGCTAATTCTAACTGGCCAGTAAGGCAAGTAAAGCTCGCTACGCCAGCTACCTGCTTGTGGAGATCCTCTCCGAAAACTTATGGTTGGTTTTCCAAAAGATAAGTGTTTCTCTTTGTCTAAACTTTTAGCCGGCTCCTTGCTGAGTAAAAGCTTAGCCATTTCCAGATGCAACCATTGGTTCACTTACCAAAATTACTCCCCAAGGTATAATTTTTTATCACTATCCTTCTTGGAAGCACTTGGTCGCTTTTTCAGGAACTCTATAACTTCGAAAACTGGAATTACTAAACCTGATTCAAATTATTGGCATTCTTCGAATTACTTTGCAAAAACGAATTTCTTTGAACAGACATACAATAAATCTGTTACTCTTAGTCTTGCCAGACCATCACCCTTCCCCATAGTAAGCAGATGCATGCTTGAGAGGGAATATACTAAAGCCACTCTCTTGCAAACCACCCAAGTCCTATCTGCGTTTCCCGTCAGCTTGGACCAAGTCCTTACCCACTTTAGGTATCAGAGAACGAATTTGCAGTGGCAACCGCCTCTGAGTGCATTTAGAGTTAAATTCATAACTTTTGTGGGACTCTCCTCCTATTTTTCTATCCTTTTTCTCCAGTCCGAAACCCACCTCCTTTTCTTTATCATCTTCCCTTGGTGGTTAGGTTATTCCTCAGCCAATAATCTACCCAACAGTACATAACTCTAGGACCTACATATATAAAATTCAACATGGCGACCATCCGAAATATTTAGTTGGTTCTCAATATCTACGAATCTATTACAGCAATCAAACTGAAATTGTGTATGTTGATAGTGGCAATTAACATAAGTAGGATATATGAAAATAGGCTGTATACTTCTTCACGGAACTACTTGTTAATTCTGGGCCCTAAGATCTTTCGCATAATTTTTCTTTTCTTAATCTCTAATTGTTCCTTTAATGTTTTATGTTGTAAATTGAGCGGTATTTGTACAGTATATTCTATGTTTTAATCAAGCAGGCCGCGAAATGAAAAAAAGAAAAGCTTAATAGTTATATACTGCTTGGTTAAAAAGAAGGAAAATAGGAAGAAGAACCGGGGACTGAATTTCTCTTTGGTGTAAAGAAGCATTCTTATTCTGTAATGCATCACACGATATTACACATAAATAAGAACTGGTACTCCTACATATCTTACTTGTCAGATAGGAATTCCAGGTTAGATTCTATCATCTGTAGAACATTCATCACAGAAGGTTTGGCCAACCGAAATCTTATAATAAATTCTGTCGTCGCATTCATCATAGTAATTCCTTCGTTCTTTATAAATTTATAAAATGCAGAACTCACATTCTCCACTTTTGTTCGAAATTGAGTTAGCAAGCAAGGCATTCTTATTCTTCGTTCCGAACAACACTTGACTATCTTAGTGCTGAAAAGCCAAACTCACAATATCCAGTGGTTTTCAAATGCCAAAAACTCAATTTAGATTCAAAACTAACATTCTCCACTCTGTTTTGTTTCAAAGAGCACATTCTCCCTGTTGGCCAATCACAGGACAGCTTCTGTTCATGAGAATATCTACTGCTGCAGGCCAATATTATTATTGTCTGTTCAACTCGTAACTTCTACATAATAAATAAATATAATATAAGGCCTCCGTGGCTTAGGCGGCAGCACGCCAGCCTCTCACCGCTGGATCCGTGGTTCAAATCCCGGTCACTCCATGTGAGATCTGTGCTGGACAAAACGGAGGCAGACAGGTTTTTGTCCGGGTACTCCGGTTTTCCCTGTCAAAAATTTCATTCCAGCAACACTCACCATTATCATTTCATTTCATCTGTCATTCATTTAATCATTGCCCCAGAGGAGTGCGTCAGGCCTCGGCAGCCGGCACAGTTCATATCCTCGCCGCTAGATGGGGGCTTCATTCATTCCATTCCCTGATCCGGTCGGAGACTGGAAGCAGGCTGTGGATTTTCATTCATAAGGGTATTCCAACAATGCAATTGGTTTCATTTGTCTAAATGTTTCACAAACTTGGCCAACTTGGCCATTGTTTTGTCTGGAGTATTTCGTTTGAGTCAAAAGTAACATTCTCCAAAATTAAAACCTATTTTTCAGATAAATTAATATTAAATAATGAAACATATTTTATACAAGAAGGTGTAATTAATTATAGCCTGGAAATTAAGCAAAGTCTCTTAGAGATTCCATTAGTAATACATTTAAGAAGTTTTTTTAGTTCCTGTAAAATTAGAACAAGTGGAGAACGTGAGTTTTGAATCTAGACCCCTCAATTCGAGGTCGACCAATATCTAACATGTCTTCAAGAACATAAAGTTTAAGGCACGTTCCATTTTGGATTGCAATGCCACGTAAATCAACAGCCAGCCGGAAATTGTATGTAGACACGGCATATAGTTTCATTGACTCGTTAGGGATGCTAATGGATTGTTATAGTTTGGTGAACCACTACATTTCGGTCCGTTAACGGCCTTCAATGGTTTATAAATATTTTTAGGAACTAAGGTGAATCCGGCCCAAAGGATGAAATGCAACTATTACTTACTTTAAAATCAATCTAGAATTCGAATATTCCATATTTGGAACATCAATCACAGGCTGTATAAGACAGCTCGGAGAAACACGTGTGGACCGCTGACCGCTGGTTGCATTTCCCTGGCGTAGAGAGCGGCTTTCAAATTAAATCAGAAAACAATTTGGACCACAACATAGTTGCTGTAGTCCCATGGGCGTTATAGAGGATATCGAAATAAGGGCTACGTCCAAAAAAGAGCTGTTTGTGGTGGTGGGGGTGATTGTAGTTTTAATGTTATCATTGAGATCACCCATCCCTCTTGACACAAGCCTACAAAACAGGAATTAACATTCACGAGTGGAAATAAATTAGATTAAAGTAACCCTCAACTGTATCACCGAAATGTGGAAATTTCTTCAATAACAATCACACTTCCATTTTGTGAGATAACTCGTTGCATTACCCACTTCATGGATATTGTTCACGCTCAAAGACATTATTTGGATAGTTTGTTGGACGCACACTGAACTTCAATTAGAAGTAATAATTTCAACTCAGAGATTTGCTGACGACAGTGTCACCTTAGCTGATCACCAGAGGATTTGAACGAGTTCCTAAACGGTAGGATGGACTCTATCTTGAGGACAGAATTCCTGATGAATATAACTAATGGAATTCAGCCGAAAGAAATCAGAAACCCTATTGATAACAAAATGACAGGGTTGCCATGAAAATGGTCTCCATGGTTTCCCATTTTTACCACCAGGCAAATGCTAGGATGGTTTCTTTCAACAGGTCCACGGCCGATTTTCTTTCAAAATTCCTTCCCTGACTCGACCTGAAAATAAAATAAATGGTCATTGACTGAATTATTAAAATTATTTATATTCAATTGCAGGTGAAAAGCTAAAGGAAGTAGGAGACTTCTGCTTCTTAGGAAGCAAAATAACCAGTGATGGACGAAGCAAAAAGGATATAAAAAGTAGGTTAGCTCAGGCAAGGAAAGCATTTCTACAGAAAAGAAATCTGTTGACATTAAATATAGATTTAGGTATTAGGAAGTTATTTTTAATAGCCTTTGTCTGGAGCGTGGCGCTTTATGGAAGTGAAACTTGGACTGTTGGAGCAGCAGGAAAGAGTAGAACAGACGCGTTTGTAATGTGGTGTTACAGGACAATGATGAAGATCAGATGGATAGATGGAGTAATAAATGAAGTGATATTAAGACGAGTGATGATGATGATGATGATGATAATCGTGTGGCCTCCGAAGAGGCCAAGTGCAGGTCTTTCTAGTTGACGCCCGTGGGTGACCTGGGCTTCGGGATGTGGATGAAGTGATGATGAAGACGTCATTAAGACGAGTGAAAGAGGAGAGATGTTTCTGGTGACTGCTAATGAAGATCAGTGATAGGTTGGTAGGATACATACTAAGACACCAAGGAAAAGCAAACTTAGTAATGAAAGGAAGGATCAAAGACAAGAACTATAGGTGTAGACCAAGGTTAGCATATACAATATTAAACAGATTGCCTCGGATGTAAGGTGTGGTAGCTATAAAACGATTAGCCCAGGACAGAGAGACAATGAGAGCTGCATCAAACCAGTCAAAATACTCAAGACTCAAACAACAACCACAACAACAACAGGCGATCATTATCATCTTTCAAGGATTATTGTAAGTCAATATGGATATTCATTAATCAACCAATATGGCTAATTGGCTAATACTTTGACTTATTATAAATTAATCGCAACCAATGGCCATAGCTGGATATTTTTGATTGTACGCCCGAGAGCTCCCAACATGTACAATTTCAAGTAGTTCCAATTTTGTCTACCAGATGCTACTGTCACTAACACCTAGCGGCGAACGTTGGAACTTGATAGAGCGTTTCTAACTAGCCAAATATAACCTACACACTAACAATTTCCGTGGTAGATGCCATAAATCTATGACATGGGTACGCCGGCTTTACTTCCTCTACGGAGGAAGGCAGACCGTACTGAATGATTTTAACCCTCCTAAAAATCCGATGACATCGGCCGGTTTTGAACCCGTGATATTAGGCATAGCAGTTCAGCATACTACTGACTTCGCCACCGAAGCTACTTATTAAACACAATGTGCTTGTAACAACCTATAGGAGACGAGAAAGGAAACTTTCTTGGCATTAAGTAACACGCATAGAGTACACGCGTAAAACCAAATACAAACTCTTCTACGATGGCTGTGATGTCCTCACGAAGCTAATTGCACCATATTTGAGCCTTTAGATCAAAATGTAATTTCTTGAGAGAGCCGGAAGCAAAACCAATTTTCAGAACGCCAGATAAATGCCAGTCTTTTGAGGACCAAAAATTAAGCAGTTCAGTGGGTCATGGGTTGAAACCATCTGATATGAACTGTTAAATCTGAGTAAAACTCATATGATCCCATCAGCTTGAATAAACCAGTTATGTCATCCAGAATGATGAATTACGTGTATGCAATAACGACCAGTTCATTTCTGTTTGATTGCACGAATAAAATTGTATTAAACTTATATCCCCCAGAGAGGTTTATGGAGATTTAATAGGCACTGAAAATGGTATTTCATTACGCACGAAACGAGGTTCACATGCATTAATGGCTGCGATACTGTAAGCACGTTTCTTCCCTTTTCTCCAGCTCGTCTCCGCGATAAGCACATTTTGTAAAATGTGATATTTTTCGTCATTAGCTTGGTTTGTTCATTACATCTATCCTCTCTGTTAGTATGAAAATGGCTTCATTTGCAGTAGAAACGACATAGCCCTGGGGTAGATGTCAACGCGTGCGATCGAGAGATAACACAAATGAATTTGAAATTACAGCAGTTTCAAATGCTTTGTGATGGTTGACGTAAATGTAGGCTATATGGTGTGTTTATATGAAACAGACTACTTGCATAGCGACACTATTAGTTGCTGTAATACCGTGATGGAGGTGATAGTGTTCACACAGTATTTGGATTGGTGAAAACAGCACCACGTAAATAGAAGACAACTAGGAAATGGATTTTTACGAAATAAAACTGTTCCATGCAAAGGAGATTCAATGTGTGTCCTAGTAATTTTTAAATTATTAACTTTTGCAGAAACGGCTACGCTAGCACCCTAGCTCGTGACTCGCTGTAATCAGGACAGTGTGGCTTCGAATCCCACCTCCGACGTCCCAAAAATGATTTTTGTGGTTTCCGATTTCCACCACCAGGCAAATACCGGGACGTTTCCTTTCAACAGGTTCACGATCGATTTCTTTCCAAAATACCTTCCCAGGCCCTGCCTTAATTAGACCCAAGCTAGCGGTCGCCAGGACGATCGGTCTGTCACCATCCCCAGTTGTATCTGCTGACAAAGTGTATTGAGCTCCTTGCGGGTTCCCTCACTGAAAATAACCTTGATCATCATATTAATCCCTAGGAACCGATAACCTTAATCTATTAATCTATAGGGGTTGATCACTAAGAAAGTAACCTTAATCGTCATGTTAATTCTTAGAGGCCTATTACCTTATCATCGTAATCCATAGTGGTCGATCACTGAAAGAGTAACTTGAATCGTCGTGTTAATTCTCAAAGGCCTATTACCTTAATCTTTATAATAATCTATAGGGGTGGATCACTGAAAAAGTAACCCAAATCATCATGTCAATCATTAGAGGCCGATTACCTCATTAATCACCATCTTAATCCATAGGGGTGGATCATTGAAAATGTAACCTGAATCATCATATTATTCCTTAGAGTCCGATTACCTTATTTATCACCATCTTAATCCATAGGGGTGGATCACTGAAAACGTAACCTGAATTATCATGATATTCCTTAGAGGCCGATTACCTTAATCAGCGTGTTAATCCTTAGGGGTGGATAACCGTAATTATTATCTTAATCCATATGGCCGATAACCTTAATCATCAACTTATTCCTTGACCATAACAATTATGCTTACACGCACTACTACAATGAGCACTAGCGCTCACCCAAGTTCACGGGGCTGATCACCAGCATGTCTTAAGCATCTAATTTGAATTAACTATAATAATTAGTAAACAAATGAAGAACGAAGGGACAGGGAAGAACTTTGTAGAATTTATAAGGATTTAACCTTGGTTTCTATATCTTTTCCTTAGCGTTAAAAAAGACACCATTTTACGGTAACGTCTGTCGTGTTAAGTAGAGGTATTAAATCCTTGTCGTTCCGCTTCATAGTAGAGCCCGACAGGCAGTGTGTGAGTGACAGATAGCAGTGCGGTATTATCCCGCCAGATCTGTGTCTATCGCTCCAGAGTGTAAATTGTACGAGCAGGCGGGGTGGGGTTCCTGTGGGAGTCGGGTCCCTAGGGAGTGCGCAGTATGAACCAGACAGGCTTGCGGCTCTGGGGACAATACTGTACACACATCACTCTACTGACGACATCTACCTATTCAACAATGAATAATTGAATGAATGACTACTAGTAATAATAATAATAATAATAATAATAAATTCGGCACAGAATGGCTTAAAGAGGTACAAAGAGACTTACAAATTATCAGTATACAAAATTTCGAAGACCGAACTGAGTGCCAGACGAAAATCAAGAATGTTAAGTTCGAACTAAGATCATTACGACAACCTGGAAAAAAGTGAACGGATGAGAGGAAGAGGGAACATTCCGTGAGAATGAAGAGATTTTGGGAGGAGCGGAGGAGACACGCCTCCAAATGACATCATGTGATCCAAGTTTAATCGCTCTCCTGTAGGGGAATTTTCGCTTAAATAATAATAATAATAATAATAATAATAATAATAATAATAATAATAAATGTGTGCGGAACATGAATAAATTATGAACGCCACCTTTTCGTAAAAATATATCATCTGTCAAATGTCGTCTCTGCAATAAATGTACTGATTCTATCCAGCACAACACAAGGAGGATGCTAAACGTTTGCTCCAAAGGAATACTTGAAGGGACACAAGAACGTAGCGAAAGTAATACACCAATACATAGAGCCCTGCGCGGATAAACAAAACGTTATCCGCATCCGCACGACTGTTATCCGCATCCGCACGACTATTATTCGCATCCGCAAGACATTTTCCCGCATTCCCACGTGCATCTTAATCTACTGGCAATACAATAATATTTTAAATTAGATAAAGCATAATAATAAAGGTGCGTTCAAAAAGTAACGAGCCGGAGGCTGGAATGTGCAAACCGGTGACTACATCGGCTAATCGTGGCGTGTGGAACGAGGCGTGGTTCCGACCAGAGCGTGGAAGGTCACAGCTCGTTGCTAGAGGCACGCGTGCACGTCACGTGACGATACAAAGCGAGCAGCAGCATGCATCAATTGTCCAACGCTGCCAGTCACATTGCAAACAGTGACATGGAGGCGTCAACCGAAAAGCAAAGAGGTGTTGTTCGGTTTCTGACAGCGGAACGACTATGCACGACCTCATACGGCCAACACAGTCGCGGCACTCCAGAAGTAATTCAAATGGGAGGTTCTCGGCCACCCTCCATACAGTCCAGACCTCTCTCCCTGTGATTACGCCATGTTTGGTCCCCTGAAAAGAGCTCTGCGGGGCCAACGATTCACCTCGGACGCCGACGTCCAGCTGTTCGTGCGGAACTGGTTCACATCGAAGCTCAGGAAATTTTATGAGACGGCCATTCACCGCCTCGTGTCACAGTGGGACAAGTGCCTCAACAGCCAGGGCCAATACTTCTAACATACAGGTACTGGTTTCTGTAATTATGCCTCCGGCGCGTTACTTTTTGAACGCACCTTATATATAAAGCAACATATTTAGACATTTGAGGGAAAAGTCGTTCCCTTGAGCTTTGTATGCTATGTGCTATGTTTAAAATGAATATTATAAAGCCAGAATTGTAACCCTTTCCTGCTTGGAATGTTAATTATGCTTGATGACATAATTTGAATGAGATTAGCTTAAATCATCATCTTACTTTTATCATAAATAGAACATAACGGAAAAATATGATACCGGTATGTCATTAACATAGGTCCTAGTAATGATATTAAACAGTTTCGGATTGTATTCTAAAAACTATCCGCAAATTTTCTCCAAACATTATTCGCGGCTTATCCGCTATCCGCACAGTCGTGCCAACTATATCCGCATAGCAAAAAAATTTGCGGATATCCGCGGGTTTATCCGCAGATATCCGCATCCGCGCAGGGCTTTACCACTACACCATTCAAACTGTCGCCTAGTAGGGAAACCAGAACTATGGCTTAGATATAATTAATGTAATATGAGAGTTTTTTCAATGTGCCGAAATATTTCACCTCGAAGGAATGTGTATTTTCCCACTCTTCGAAAATTGGTTTTCTTGGTAGCAAATCGAATCCGCGGTCTTGGAATCTGGATTCGGAATTTTATCTACCTACGAAGCTGATGGATAATGAATAATCGACAGGGGCGGGCATCAATTCCACCCGGGAATTCCAGTCAGGTAGCCAGGGTTACCTCAATTCCACCCGGTCCTCCAAGGGACCCAGAAATGAGTTCCTCAACTCCGCCCAGGCTTTTCCCCAATGACGTAAACAAATGTCATAACCCTCCTGCTCGCATACCAAGGGCCGGGGTTATAGTTTGAAATGAAGTAAAGATTTATGTGATTTTAAGATACTGATTTTTCTTATTTGATTAAATTTCCTGCCCATATTTTTATTTAACAACAGTGATTTATATCTAGCTCTTTATGTATTATGTTTATATCTGATTTAACGAATGAGCGGACTTGACTTCAGAGCGTTTGACCGATGGCGTGGTGGTGTTCGCAAGACATTGTTGTGCCATTGGTCAACCGCTCTGATGTCAAGTCCACTCATTCGTTAAATCAAGTATCAAGTGTTTGGCACATTGTAACTTATATGGAAGAAAATACAAGTGATTTAAAATTAATCATAATATTCTTTTAAATAAGACCGCCAAGTTTTCTATTTTTTTTTTACAAATTTTATACATTGTTTTTAACATGTGCATAATTAAATGTTTGTATGTTTTTTGACCTCGTCAGACATTATTAAATTAAATTTAGATAATAATAGGTGTATAATTTGTACCTAAAAAAATACTTTCGATATCAGCTGCGGATGCTGAAAATACTGTTTTCCAGCCTAGAACGGAAAAATCAGCTGCATTGAAGAATTCGCTCATGCGCTGCAGAAGGTGTTTGACCCGGCCCTTGGTATGCGAGCAGGAGGGTTATGACATTTGTCTACGTCATTTGGGATAACCCCTTTGCCGAACCCTTGTCAAAGCCTGAGTGGAGTTGAGGAACTTATTTTTGGGTCCCTTGGAGGACCGAGTGGAATTGAGGAAAATCGGGCGGAATTGATGTTCGACCATCGATAGTAGATATGTCGAATCTAAAATGAACATACCTTATCGTATTTAAAACATTACAAGCAGAAAATTTGAGAAAATGAAGCAAGATTTTAAATCAAGTCACACACCGTGTCTACAGAGGGGAGGTGTACTTTGGAGATTCGATGTTTGAATACCGACGCTGAAGCAGCCATCCTAGGAGTGGATTTCCACATAACTTATCCATACTCACGCTAGTCACATTGCAAGAATGTAACGTATCTTACTTCAAGTCTCATGGCACCTACCCGAATTCTGGACCCTGAAATCAGAACATTGTACACTATAACAGCCACTACAATCACACAGGTTAATTGAAAAAATAATACGCACAAATATTTGGAGCTGCCCTAAGATATCCTAATCTCCTGAGTGAAATAACAACTTTCTGAATCAAGGTCTACTAGGTAATTATATATTTGCCACATCTCTGGCAACTAGTTGCGTTGTAGAAGCGGCTTCGGTGGCGTAGTCGGTAGCATGCTGAACTGCTGTGCCCAAAATCGCGGGTTCAAACCCGGACGATGTCATCGGATTTTTAAGAGCGTTAAAATCCTTCAGTATGCCTTCCTTCAGAGGCGAAGTAAAGCCGGCGGGCCCATGTCATAGATTTATGGCATGTAAAAGAACCTACCACTACAATTGGTATTGTGTAGCTAAATTTGTACAGTGCCTACCAAAAGTTTAATACCACTAGCTTATTTTCAACAAAAGCTCGCTGGTCTTATATGTTTGATTCACATTTTGTCAAATATTTTATGAAAATACTTTGATATAATAGACATCTACCTGTACCAAGAACATTGTAATATGGCTTTCAGTTTTTGAGTTACAATTTTTTATTACAAGTGGAGTATCGAAGAAAAACACAATTTTCAACCACAAATTAATTTGTTGACACTAAACCAATGGGGTTACCTTACTGATTATTTTTTGTAAGTATTGTAGAATGTATACAAACGTTTTGGTAAATGACAAGAAACTCCCAAAAATTTTCTTGCCATTTGGTAGTGATGTTTGTATACCTGGCTTCTCAGAATAGACGAGGGAAACTGATTCCAGGTACTCGGAGTGTTGGCCTTGGAACTGTCTCTCTATCTGTTGACACCATGCTGTACTGTGCCAGGTGAAAGTTTGGGTCAGCTAGCTCAACCCTCAAAGAAGATATTAACCAGTGAATGCTCATCAGTCTTAGCATCAATTCGATACCTTTTACAAAAAGTACAAAAGTCACTACCAAATGGCAAGAAAAGTTTTTTTTTTTTTTCATTTACCAAAATGTTTGTATATATTCTACAATACTTATAAAAATAATCAATAAGGTAACCCCATTGGTTTAGTGCCCACAAATTAATTTGTGGTTGAAAATTGTGTTTTTCTTCGATACTCCACTTGTAATAAAAATTGTAACTCAAAAACTGAAAGCCATATTACAATGTTCTTGGTACAGGTAGATGTCTATTATATCAAAGTATTTTCATAAAATATTTGGCAAAATTTGAATCAAACATATAAGGCCAGGAAGCTTTTGTTGAAAATAAGCTAGTGGTCTTACACTTTTGGTAGGCACTGTAGGTTATTTGGTTAAAAACGCTCTATCAAGTTCCAACGTTTGCCGCTGGGTGGCATTGGCGTCGGGTAGGCAAAGTTGGAAGTACTTGAAATTATTATTTATTTATTTACCAATAATTGTGCATACAATTTATGGACGGCTGTTAGAGAAATGGCAAGCTCCACATACCCATCAGTGTCACCATCTTCGTTCATTAAATCTATACAAATCTGAAATGTCACATATATACAATTTACAACTTTACATTGCTATATATACACAATCTGCTGTACATGACGTCTATATCATACAATTCATAAATAAAAGGGAAGATAAAGGCACACACAAATACATGCTCACGCACGCACACATACATACATACATACATACACACATACACGCACGCACACACAAAGTTACATTATATAAAAATTCAATTTACATGGGGTTTTAGTCCCTTTAGACTGAGCCATCACTTTGCGGCGAAATTGTCGTGGAGGAAGGTCTTTTATTGCATGATGCAGGTCATTCCAAATTCGAGCAGAGCGATTGTAGAACCTAGATTAATAATCTGTTGTCCTAGCGAATGGAGGAACGAGGGTGACACCCTGTGCTCTACGGACTGAGCGATATGACAGTTAAAGGCGGTGAAATGGGGACAGTTTAATAGTGCCAGCTTCATTCATTTCATCTCTTATTAACTCCTCTCGTGAGGTTGGCGTCAGGAAGGGCATCAGGCCGTAGAAACCATCAGCCACGTGGAATTTCATGCCATCTCATCCCCAACCCCGTTGGAAACGGGATTAATAAGGGGTAGCCGTAGATACTATAGATCTCTGGCAACCAGTGTGTGTATTGCTATTACCTGCTCAATGGGATAACTGAAGCCATATCTAACACCGGTTGCTAAAATAGCTGCTAGATTCCCGGTCAAAGTACTGCTCGGGTCTAAGCTCTGTGAACTTGCGGGATGAAGGGCAGAGGCAGGGAAGGAGCAGGTGAGAATTGAGAAGCATGTCGACAGCCCGCCGTGTTATCTGACATTCTCGTCTATTCCAATACTGCTGACATAGGGTCTTTTCTGAAACCAGTGTGGTTATTTATTTATTTATTTATTTATTTATTTATTTATTTATTTATCGTATGGCTTTTAGTGCCGGGAGTGTCCGGGGACATGTTCGGCTCACCTGAGTCTGTAGCTGCTTCCAGGGGACACCCTTAAGTTGAGCTACAAGTTCCGTTCAATTTCGAGTAGTTCCAACTTCGCTACCAGATATTAATGATACCTAGTGGTGAACGTTGGAACTTTGATAGAGCGTTCCGACGAAATCTAACCTAACAATTTAGCTTCACACAGGTTTAGTCTGTGGAAGGATCTTTTACAGGCCATAAATCTATGACATGGGACCGCCGAAGGAAGGCATACTGAAGGATTTTTAACGCTCTTAAAAATCCGACGACTTCGGCTCGGTTTGAACCCACTATCTTGGGCACAGCAGTTCAGCATGCTACCAACTACGCCACCAGTGTGGTGTTACGAATGAATGAGTGATGAGTGGTCAACGTGTCGGTCTACTAACCCCAAGCTTGCAGGTTCGCTCCTGGCCGTGGTAAGTGATTTTTGAAGGGCGGCAAAAATTACGACACCATGTCATACGATGTTGGCATGTCAAAGAACCCATTTGAATTCAGTAGGCCGTATTTATAATGGCAAAATTAATCTCGGGAGTTCCCGCCAACACAAAGTTCCTAATTTCTCTACTAGAAAGCGCTATAGTGTTCGAGGAGTTTTGATATCTAACCTCCTTGACTTTCATAGTGCTTCAAGCAACAACGAAATTTGGCATGCAAGCTACCCTTTGGGTGTCAAATAACAAAGCTTGTACCCGGCACCCGAGGCCATACGATATTATTATTATTATTATTATTATTATTATTATCACCGACCAATGTATTTGGTTCTGTACTATGCACGGACCGGGAAACCTCATCACTCGTCAACACCACTTCTCATAGTCCGCGATGCACATTCCTCTCAGGTTCACGCAGCTTAGACCCGACCAGTATGTGAAGCATGGTTCGGATTCCACGTAAAAAGGAAGTCCCGTAGCTTATGATCGCGAGATTAACGGTCACGTTAAACTGCAATCTTCCTTCCTTTTAATATAGCTGTTAACTTAATGGAATGACTGAGTTAAAATGCATTTATTTCTACAGCGAACGTGAACTTTTGCACACACTGAAACTGGATATTGCAGCATTTTTGCCATCGAGAAGAATTTAAGTTACATAACACAAATATTCTATGTTGTTTATCCGTACGAAGTAATATTTCCTTTAGAATAAGAACAGGACGAGACAGGGAGACCATTCCCTCGACTGGAAATGTCATAGCGAAGCGCAGCTAAGCGACTGCATGAGACACTAAGATGAATGTATGGACGAGTGCTTGAAATGTATGACGTCTAGATCTTACAATACGGTGCTATCTCCCCAGTCTCTGAAGGTGCTACGCAAATATCCTCACGGTGATGTGTGTTTGGTGTGAATATTATAGTATTTGCATTAGTAGGTCAGTTATTAGTTGAGACGCCCAACGGATCCCCATTTGGTGACCATAAATACGGCATGCGATTGATCTTCAGTCCCTTACGTGTGTTTCTCGCCTATTGGTTTTATGAGGGTGATGGGCTTAAAGCAGAAGTTGACTGTTGAGTTTATACTGCTCGGGTCCAAGCTCTACGAACCTGCGGGGTGAGGGGAAGGGGCAGGGAAGGGGCAGGAAAGGATCTGTCAACAGCCCGCCGTGATATGTGGTATTCCTTTCTATTCCAATACTGCTAACATACGGCCGTTGCTCAAACCACTGTGGTGTTGCGAATGAGTGAGTGAGTCACCGAACAATGTATTTGGTTCTGTTACTACGCATGTGCCGGGAAACCTCATCACTCGTCACCATTACTTCTCATACCCCACGATCCACATTCCTCTCAGGTTCACGCAGCTTAGACCCGAGCAGTACTCTCCAAGACAAATAGTTGCAGCAACGTTGCCAATACACTGCACAACCAGTCAATTCACACGTGTTATGTTTGCTGTTTGAAAATCATTTAATTTACTTAATTAATAATTGATTGATTGATTGATTGATTGATTGATTCCTTCTGAGAGGCTTAAACGTCGTCATATTCGGACTTTGGCACATAGGTGGCTCTGGGATCGCCTTCGAGTTCACGGTCATCTCCACGATATTCGGGAAGTTGTTCGAGTGCCCTGTTCTTCTAGCATGAAGGAGGCAAGCTACGACCTTAAGTTAGAAGCCATCCCGGCATATTCCTGGAGTAGAAATGGGAAACCACAGAAAACCATTTCCAGGATGGATGAGGTGGGAATCGAACCGTCCTCTTCTCAGTCTTGCCTCACAAGGCTGAGTGTACCCCGTTTCAGCCCTCAAACGAGAATTAAATTTCTGGGCAGAGGCGAGAATCGAACCCGGGCCTCCAGGGTGGGTACCAACAATTTTATCCAGCACATCACGAGGCGTACATAGGCCTATAAAAATAATAGAATGCAACTTAAAACTATGTATAATTTTCCAAATCAGCATGTGTATACGTTTTTACCTTCCCATCACAAATGTTTAACGACTTTGTACCCTGTAGCCGTCTCCAAAGTGTTTCTTTTGTTTCCTTACCCATTTTGACTCCAAATGAATTCTGAGGTCAGTATCTAACTCAAGGCTGTCGCTTTCTTCCGAATACTAGTCCGATGATGAGTACACACACTAGTATAAATACCACCATAACACAGGTTAACAAACATCCAAGTGCACGGGATTGATGACTATGACGTCCAAATCTCCAAAAATGAAAAAGTATCATATAACAAATTCGTATCCATTCTATACCCTCCGCAACAGAATATGGTTTGTTGATGTGTGCGCGATGGTGCGGCGGTCGGGATTCGAATCTACGTGATTCCGAGGTGGAATTTTCATCTGATAATTTATACACACATCAAAAAAAGTTTTGCATCACCTCGGTTCCAAGAGTTCCGGAACCGTTAAATACAAAGGGAATAGAGATCAACACAAACAACATTTCAGCTCGTTTTATTGCTCATGAGACCCACACATTGCATGTTGTACCATCATACAGCTAGACTTTCAGCATTTGTGGTCCAGATTGCAGTACACACCACTACCTCTAATACCCAGTAGCACGTCCTCTTGCATTGATGCATGCCTGTATTCGCCGTGGCATACTATCCACAAGTTCATCAAGACACTGTTGGTCCAAATTGTCCCACTCCTCAACGACAATTCGGCGTAAATCTCTCAGAGTGGTTGGTGGGTCAAGACGTCCATAAACAGCCCTTTTCAACATATCCCAGGCATGTTCGATAGGGTTCATGTCTGGCGAACATGCTGGCCACTGTAGTCGAGCGATGTCGTTATCTTGAAGGAACGCATTCACAAGATGTGCACGATGAGGTCGAGAATTGTCGTCCATGAAGACAAATGCCTCTCCAATATTCTGCCGATATGGTTGCACTATGGGTCGGAGGATGTCATTCAGGTATCGTAAAGCCGTTTCGGAGCCTTCCATGACCACCAGTGGCGTACGTCGGCCCCACATAATGCCACCCCAAAACATCAGGGAACCACCACCTTGCTGCACTCGCTGGACAGTGTGTCTAAGACGTTCAGCCTGACCAGGGTGCCTCCAAACACGTCTCCGACGATTGTCTGGTTGAAGGCATATGCGACACTCATCGGTGAAGAGAACGTGATGCCAATTCCGTGGGGTCCATTCAGCATGTTGTTGGGCCCATCTGTACCGCGCTGCATGGTGTCGGGGTTGCAAAGCTGGACCTCGCCATGGACGTCGGGAGTGAAGTTGCGCATCATGCAGCCTATTGCGCACAGTTTGAGTTGAAACACGACGTCCTGTGGCTGAACGAAACGCATTATTCAACATGGTGGCATTGCTGTCAGGGTTCCTCCGAGCGGCAATCCGTAAGTAGCGGTCATCCACCACAGTAGTAGCCCTTGGGCGGCCTGAGCGAGGCCTGTCATCGACAGTTCCTGTATCTCTGTACCTCCTCCATGTCCGAACAACATCGCTTTGGTTCACTCTGAGACGCCTGGAAACTTCCCTTGTTGAGAGCCCTTCTTGACACAAAGTAACAATGCTGACGCGATCGAACTGCGGTATTGACCTTCTAGGCATGGTAGAACTACAGACAACATGAGCAGCGTACCTTCGTCCTGGTGGAATGACTGGAACTGATCGGCTGTCGTACCCCCTCCGTCTAATAGGCCCTGCTCATGCATGGTTGTTTACATCTTTGAGCAGTTTTAGTGACATCTATGAACAGTCAAAGGGACTGTATCTTGGATACAATATACACAGTCAACGTCTATATGCCGGAGATCTGGGAACCGAGGTGATGCAAAACTTTTTTTGATGTGTGTATTATGTCAGGAAAGGCATTGAGCCAAACCCATAATGAGCCAGGTTTGCAACCCTAATTAATTGATTTCCATAAGAAGAAACCCTCACAAGTTCCATTGCTATTGCCGACTGTTATTAGCATATCGCTCAGATCGGAGAGGACGAAGCATAACTATCGTCCCGCCCTTCGCTCATAGCATAGCCTAGGCCTACCTGACAGGTTTCTACGGCCGCTCTATGTGGTTATGGAACATACTGTCAGGAGATGTCAAGAACTTGCGTCTTTGGAGATTCAAGTCATTCATAAAAAATTACGTTGTGTAAATTTTATGAGTGACTAGCTGAAGTACCCGTGCTTCGCTACGCGTCATAAATAAATTAAAATGTGAAGGTGACAGTTAAAACAGGGGATAGGCTAGGTGCTGCGCAGAGGGAGATTAAGGATGGAACATTTTGTCCAACTACACCGCTCGGCGTTGACCGTGTTTTATAGCACAAATTTAGGTTTTACTCGCTAACCGTTGGAGATAACTTTCGGATAGAAAATGTAATTTTAAACCTCGTATATGCCATCAAAAGTTTGCTATTTCTTAGCGTTCTCTTTTTATTTGAAATGCAAATATGAAAGTTTGAAACCAAAGGGTGTAGTGACGTCACTAAAATGGTCACCATCTTTAAATAGTGCAAAGTATTGAAATCAAAAGTAGCCTATATGTTAACCAGGTAAATCAGCTACTTCCATGTAAAATTCATGTAAATCGGACCAGTGGTACTTGCGTGATTGAGTAATACACAGACACACACCATTTCATTTTTAGTCTCGCTTCGCTCGCGTCATAGTAGTGTCATATTGTTATTCAATGAAATGCAGGTTTAACCCCGTAAACACCCCTTTAGAACCTGAATATCCAAAAATCCCTCCTTAGTAGACGTTTTCGACATACAACAAACATATCCCCAAAATATCATTCTTCTAACTTTAATAGTTTTGGTTGGTCGATGAGAGTGAACATCCAAAAATCCTTCCTTAGTGGACGTTTTTCTTCCAGAATTTCACCCCTCCCCATAGGCCCCTTAAATTGGATTTATGAAAAAACCATCGAAAACCTATATATTTTAATTATTTATTTATATATTTTTAAAGCTGATTGATTTCCTCCGAATTTCAAACTCCTCGCCTATGTCGTTTAAGAGATACACGCTCCGTTAGGAATCTTTAAACCCCCACTTTTCACCCCTTTTACCTCATAATATACACCATATCGATAAACCCTTAGACATATGTGTGCTTATTCTTAATGATGAGTTTATATGCCGAGTATCCCATCCCCAAGGAAACCAATCGGGAGATATTGTTATTCAATTAAATGCAAGTCCACCCCCTTAATACCCCTTTAGAATCTGAATATCCAAAAATCCTTCCATAGTGGACGTTTTCGACATACAACGAACATAGCCCCAAAATGTCATGTTTCCAACTACAATAATTTTGGCTGGGCGATGATGAGTGAGTGATTAACATTTATTTTTCATAATTTCACCACTCTCATGAACCCCTTAAATTGGATTTGTGAAAAAAAAACGGTTGAACACCTATTTACTTATATTTGAGCTGTTCTTCCCCCCTGAGTTTGATGAGTGAGTGAGTTCGGCCACTTTCTTTCCTGTTTTCCACCCAGAATTTCACCTCTCTCCAAGGGCCCCTTAAATTGGATTTCTGAAAAAACAGTCGAACACCTATTTACTTATATTTTAAGCTGTTTTTTCCCGCCGAATTTCAAACTTCTCGCCTATGTCGTTTAAGAGATTCACGCTCCGTTAAGAATCCCTCAACCCCCAATTTTCACCCCTTTCACCTCATAATATACACCACATCGATAAACCCGTAGACATGTCTGATTATTTTTAATGATTAGTTTATATACCGAATATCACATCCTCAATGAAACAACTCATGACATATCGTTATTCAATGAAATGCACGTTCACCCCCCCCCCCCCCCCCTTAACACCTCCTTAAAACCCGAATAAACAAAAATCATTCCTTTATTGACGCTTTCGACATACAACGAACATATTCCCAAAATTTCATGTTTCCTACTTTAATAGTTGTTTTCGCAGGGCGTGATGAGTGAGTGAGTCAGACAGGACATATTCTTTCTATTATTTTGCCAGATTTTCACCCTTCCCCATGGGCCCCTTAAATTGGATTGATGAAAAAACGCTTGAACACCTATTAACTTATTTTTAAGCTGTCTTTTCCGTCGTCGTTTCTAAAAGCCGCAGTTGATAAAAGGGACGTAAAACCAATAACATTATTATTATTATTATTATTATTATTATTATTATCATTATACAAGAAGAAATACGTATCCCAAAGAAATTATTGAATGGATGAATGTGTGGAGTGATTGAGGTGATGAAACTGCGTACGTGAGAGAGTGAGTGAGCAGGATAAAATTTACTATATTTAACTTATTATTTATATGTAAATACTGCAAATATTGTAAATACGAAAAGTAGATGTCAGTTGAGTCAGTGAAGCATACAATATATATGTGGGGCTCACCCTTTTTCACTAGTCCTTGCATACTTCTTGTATGATCTCTGTGAAATAAATATTATTACTTAGGCTATTGATCTTATCTTATCGTTGTGGCCACTAGGAACCGCGAGATCTCAACTGGTTTTCTTCTAGTTAGCCCACCACGCCTTCATCCTTTCAGAATGGGATTTCTTCCTTTCAACCGAGTGAAGGGGTTTTACTTCATTTTGATGAACCTGGCGGAGTTTTTGTTTAATGGTGTTGTGAGCAAGATATCTGATTCAGAAATTTCCAACAAGTCCTTATTCCCTCCCACCAGCAAAAGAGGCATCATCTATAAACCTCGGAAGTATTATAATAGACGGTTAGAGAATCTACGGACTGACATTCTGAGGAGGTGAGCATAGAATGTTATTCCCCGTTTACGAATTACACTTGAGATCATTTCAGTGGGGGAGTATATTTCTGAATTACTCCAGAGCTTGTAACCTCCATCTTTGAACATAGGACCAAGAATTTTCCTAATAATAATAATAAATTAATTGCAGCCGAATGGCCAGGAAAGGTTTCGCAATATTAGGTTACATATTTACATTAGATCACAATAAAATTGTAGCCTACTGTTCATTGGCTTGCATTTATGAGGTCATTAAGAGACCCTATCCAGCTTTTACATTTCTTGAAGTGATAAAGTTCACACATTTCGCCACATATTTTACACACGCATTGGTCATCTGCTTGGTGATATTTAGTATTTACATACATTTTATTGTGGAAACCTACGATTGAGTACCTTTGCGTTTGATTGACGTTGGTCCATTGTCTATTTAACACGGCATCTGTTCCAAAAAATCCAGTATCTATCTCTTTCTCCTTCTGTTTCCTTCTTTCTTTTACTTCTGTACAAGCGCGTGTACTTGGTAGGAATCCTAAGAATTTTCATAATGATCCCTGTTTTCTTAACATCAAGTCTCTCAATCGGGCCAGCTGCGCGGTTTGTTAGGCATTCCGCTGCATACAGTGCTTCCGGTCTAATCGCAGTTTGATAGTGGCTTAACTTTAAATAATAATATTATTATTATTATTATTATTATTGTTATCCTGTTAATCCAATTAATATAGTTTGTTGATGTTATAGACTGAGAACTGTCATGTCTGCGCTTCTTGTCCGGACCTTTCTCACTCCGTGCGAGATGGTCTATGGTTACGCTCGGAGAAGGTCAGCCTGTCTTGTCTTGAAGTTTCCCAGTGGGCCCATAATCCGGATACTTCCGCCTGGTGGGGTGCGGGTGGGGAGGTGCTTTGAAAACAAAATGTTTAGGGAGATTAAGGTTAGAGTGCACATTTACCGGGGTGATCCTCCCGCCAAGAGGGTAAGGCTGAATATGTCCACAACAAATTGAGAAGTGTTCTACAGTAAAATTGCTTCCGCTGAGAGTTACGTATGTTTGAAAGCATAGTACAGTGCCTCCAAAAGTAAAGAGTCGTGACACCATAAGTCTGTCCAAAGTCTAGCTGGCACCTGCTCGCGATTAGTGACAGGATGGAACCAATATTTTGAAAGAGAACCACTCGACATGTTGATATTTATCACAAGTAGTTATCCCTTATAAACCAACCTGTCTCTGTGAGTGGTTGGTGTCACCCTCTACTCATGGAGCCAAGTACTTATAAATCCAGTAAGGTTGGGGGAGTAAAACGATATTTGTAACACCAGGTTCGAATCCCACCTTGGCCGTACTGAAAATGATTTTCGTGGTTTCCCATTTTCACCACCAGGCAAATGCCGGGATGATTCCTTTCAACAGATCCTCGGCCGACCCCCTCAGAATACCTCTCTACTGACACAAGTTAGCGGTCACTTGGGAGATCGGCCTGTCACCATCCCCAGTTGTTATTGTTGTTGTTGTTGTTGTAGTTGTCTTCAATCCTGTGATGGAGCCCTCGATGCTTCCCTGTCGTGAGTTAATCGTTTCATCTCTGCATAGCTACAGCACCCACCCAACATCTGAGGCAATCTGTTTAACATATTCTAACCTTGGTCTACCCCTACAGTTCTTATCCTCGACCCTTCCTTCCATAACTAACTTTGATATTCCAGTTGTATCTGCTGACAATGCGTGTTCATTGATTCCTCATATTCAAAGTCAGAGATATGTCTGGTTGCCTGAACCCATGCACATGCTTTGGAGGAATGACACCCTGTGTTCAATGTTGTACTGTACCAGACTGTACGAACCATCCTCCGACTGGTACATGGTCTGGAGGAACGACACCCTGTGTCCAATGTTGTACTGTACCAGACTGTACGGACTATCCTCCGACTGGCACATGCTCTGGAGGAATGACGCCCTGTGTCCAATGTTGTATTGTACCAGACTGTACGAACCATCCTCCGACTGGCTCATGCTCTGGAGGAACGACACCCTGTGTGCAATGTTGTACTGTACCAGACTGTACGAACCATCCTCCGACTGGCACATGCTTTGGAGGAATTACACCCCGTGTTCAATGTTGTACTGTACCCGACTGTACGGACTATCCTCTGACTGGCACATGCTCTGGTGGAACGACACCCTGTGTGCAATGTTGTACTGTACCAGACTGTACGAACCATCCTCCGACTGGCCCATGCTCTGGAGGAACGACACCCTGTGTTCAATGATGTACTGTACCAGACTGTACGAACCATCCTCCGACTGGCACATGCTCTGGAGGAATGACGCCCTGTGTTCAATGTTGTACTGTACCAGACTGATCGAACCATCCTCCGACTGGCAAATGCTCTGGAGGAACGACACCCTGTGTTCAATGTTGTACTGTACCAGACTGTACGAACCATCCTCCGACTGGCACATGCTCTGGAGGAACGACACCCTGTGTTCAATGTTGTACTGTACCAGACTGTACGAACCATCCTCCGACTGGCACATGCTATGGAGGAACGACACCCTATGTTCAATGATGTACTGTACCAGACTGTACGAATCATTCTCCGACTGGCACATGCTCTGGAGGAACGACACCCTGTGTTCAATGATGTACTGTACCAGACTGTACGAACCATCCTCCGACTGGCACTTGTTCTGGAGGAACGACACCCTGTGTTCAATGTTGTACTGTACCAGACTGATCGAACCATCCTCCGACTGGTCAATGCTCTGGACGAACGACACCCTGTGTTCAATGATGTAATGTACCAGACTGTACGAACCATTCTCCAACTGGCATATGCTCTGGAGGAACGACACCCTGTGTTCAATGTTTTACTGTACCAGACTGTATGATTCATCCTCCGACTGGCACATGCTCTGGAGGAATGACGCCCTGTGTTCAATGTTGTACTGTACCAGACTGATCGAACCATCCTCCGACTGGCAAATGCTCTGGAGGAACGACACCCTGTGTTCAATGTTGTACTGTACCAGACTGTACGAACCATCCTCCGACTGGCACATGCTCTGGAGGAACGACACCCTGTGTTCAATGTTGTACTGTACCAGACTGTACGAACCATCCTCCGACTGGCACATGCTATGGAGGAACGACACCCTATGTTCAATGATGTACTGTACCAGACTGTACGAATCATTCTCCGACTGGCACATGCTCTGGAGGAACGACACCCTGTGTTCAATGATGTACTGTACCAGACTGTACGAACCATCCTCCGACTGGCACTTGTTCTGGAGGAACGACACCCTGTGTTCAATGTTGTACTGTACCAGACTGATCGAACCATCCTCCGACTGGGCAATGCTCTGGACGAACGACACCCTGTGTTCAATGATGTAATGTGCCAGACTGTACGAACCATTCTCCAACTGGCATATGCTCTGGAGGAACGACACCCTGTGTTCAATGTTTTACTGTACCAGACTGTATGATTCATCCTCCGACTGGCACATGCTCTGGAGGAATGACGCCCTGTGTTCAATGTTGTACTGTACCAGACTGTACGAGCCATCCTCCGACTGGCTCATGCTCTGGAGAAACGTCACCCTGTGTTCAATGTTTTACTGTACCAAACTATAAAAACCATCCTCTGACTGGCACATGCTCTGGAGGAACGACACCATGTGTTCAATGTGGTACTGTACCAGACTGTACGAACCATCCTCCGACTGGCACATGCTCTGGAGGAACGACACCCTGTGTTCAATGTTGTACTGTACTAGACTGTACAAACCATCCTCCGACTGGCACATGCTCTGGAGGAATGACGCCCTGTGTTCAATGTTGTACTGTACCAGACTGTGCGAACCATCCTCCGACTGGCTCATGCTCTGGAGGAACGACACCCTGTGTTCAATGTTGTACTGTACCAGACTGTACATTCCATCCTCCGACTGGCACATGCTCTGGAGGAATGACGCCCTGTGTTCAATGTTGTACTGTACCATTTAGGGGCCGATAACCTCGATGTTAGGCCCCTTAAAACAACAATTATCATCATCACCATCATGTACTGTACCAGACTGTGCGAACCATCCTCCGACTGGCTCATACTCTGGAGGATTGACGCCCTGTGTTCAATGTTGTACTGTACCAGACTGTACAAACCATCCTCCGACTGGCACATGCTCTGGAGGAACGACACCCTGTGTTCAATTTTGTACTGTACCAGACTGTACGAACCATCCTCCGACTGGCTCATGCTCTGGAGGAACGACACCCTGTGTTCAATGTTGTACTGTACCAGACTGTACAAACCATCCTCCGACTGGCACATGCTCTGGAGGAATGACGCCCTGTGTTCAATGTTGTACTGTACCAGACTGTGCGAACCATCCTCCGACTGGCTCATGCTCTGGAGGAACGACACCCTGTGTTCAATGTTGTACTGTACCAGAATGTGCGAACCATCCTCCGACTGGCTCATGCTCTGGATGAATGACTCACCGTGTTCAATGTTGTACTGTACCAGACTGTACAAACCATCCTCCGTCTGGCACTTGCTCTGAAGGAATGACACCCTGTGTTCAATGTTGTACTGTACCAGACTGTATGGACCATCCTCCGACACACAATTATCTTGGAGGAATGACATCCTGTGTTCAATGTTGTACTGTACCAGACTTTCCTGACCATCCTCCGACTCACATTTGTCTTGGAGGAATGACACCCTATGTTCAATGTTGCACTCTACCCGACTGTATGGACCATCCTCCGATTGGCATGTGTGTTCCTTTATTGAGCAAGGGTCACAATTGTTCTGGATGAATGACACCCTATGTTCAATGTTGCACTCTACCCGACTGTACGGACCATCCTCCGATTAGCACATGTGTCCCTTTTCTAAGCAGGGGTCACAATTGTTCTGGAGGAATGACACCCTATGTCCAATGTTGCACTCTACCGGACTGTACGGACCATCCTCCGGTTACACATGTGTTCCTTTATTAAGCAAGGGGTCACACTTGTTCTGGAAGAATGACACCCTAATTTCAATGTTGCACTCTACCCGACTGTACGGACCATCCTCCGGTTACACATGTGTTCCTTTACTAAGAAAGGGTCACAATTCTTCTGGAGGAATGACACCCTATGTTCAATGTTGCACTCTACCCGATTATACGGACCATCCTCCGATTAGCACATGTGTCCCTTTACTGAGCAGGGGTCACACTTGGACACTGTGGTTGCTGATGACCTCTGGAATTCCTTCCCACGCGCTCAACTGTGCAGTGCTGTGTACTGCCATGAGAACCAGACAGCCTAGCTTTTTGTACACATTAACCAACGATTTTTGCTTAAGAAGTCATGGCAGCTCTGAACGCTTGGGTGCAGACACCCCAGGCCACACTGCTAGGAGAGCTTCATCATACAGAGCATTCATGGTATTGTATAATCTTTATTAGCTCGGAGGCCTAGGGTTCGATTCCCAGTTCCGACAGGGATTTAGAAACTGATGTGAGGGCAGGAACGGGGTGCACTCAGCTTCGTGAGGGCATTTGAGTAGCTGGCTGTCAGTGAGGCAAGGCCCCAGTCATGGAGACCAATATTAACGGTCGTGGGGACCCAACGCGCTGATCACGCGGCGCTTCACAATCTGTAGACGAAATGGCTGGGTAGCGGTCGGAAGGTGGGCCAAGGCCCTTCAACGTCTGTGGTGTCACTGGGTTTATTTATATCTATCGCGATTGATTGATTGATTGATTGATTGATTTATGGTTTTGGAATGGCTTTGGAGGTTAGCACAGATGCGTGGTTTATGACTGAACTTGAAATAGTTTTCCGAGGTTTCCCCCTTTTAGCTTTCAGGTAAATGCAGGGATTAATATTACTTATTTATTTATTTATGTATTTATTTATTTATTTATTTATTTATTTATTTATTTATTTATTTATTTTTCGTGTGGCTTTTAGTGCCGGGAGTGTCCGAGGACATGTTCGGCTCGCCTGAGTATGTAGCTGCTTCCAGCGCAAACCCTTAGGGTGAGCTACAAGTTCCGTTCAATTTCAAGTAGTTCCAACTTTCGCCACCAGATATCAATGATACCTAGTGGTGAACGTTGGAACATTATAGAGCGTTCCGACGAAATCTAACCTAACAATTTAGCTTCACACATGTTTAGTCTGTGGTAGGATCTTTTACATGCCATAAATATATGACATGGGACAGCCAGCTTTACTTCCTCTCCAAAGGAAGGCATACTGAAGGATTTTATCGCTCTAAAAAATCCGACGACTTCGGCCGGGTTTTACCCCGCTATCTTGGGCACAGCAGTTCAGCATGCTACCAACTACGCCACCGAAGCCGCTAATGCAGGGATGTTAACCCCTAATAGGCCATGCCCGTCTATCCCTGCCTGACATTTGAATCGTGGCTAGCATACTTGGCTGTCTTCCTAAAGGTCGGGTTCGATTCGCGGCACTGCAACAAATTTAATTCTGGTCGGAGAGTTGGCACGGGATTTAATCACCCTCGTGAGGCATAACTGAGGAGAAGTGGATCCTATTCCCTTCTCAGTCATCCTAGATGTGGAGATATGGTTATCTGCTGATTCCCACTTCTGTTCCATCTAAATGCTGGGATATTTCATAATTTCAGGCCACGGCTACATATACACTACTATAGACACAACACGAACACAGTTTATCAGACAAATTCTGCACAACACCAAGTATACGGGGCTGAAACGACCATATCCAAGTCCCTAATTGAAACAACTACAACAACAAATCTTGCCCAGTTTATTACATTTCATTACATTTGATTTCAAGGGCGGGATGGCACAGCGGTCGAATTGCCTGCCTCCTCACCTACGTGGGCCGAGTTTGAATCCCTGTTAATGCTTGTGTAATTTTTGAGGTGAAATCTATGTCAGATGATTCGGATTCTATGTCAAAAGGAGGTTATATGACTTTGGATCGGGATATTAATGACTACGTAAAACTATACGCTACCATCCTTCCTTCCTTCCTCCCTCCCCTGACCTCGTAGAGACGGGAATAATACGGGTTGAAAATACATGTCAAGTCGAATCCTGAATTTTTCGGGCTAGAACGTTGAACATTTTAATGATGTTATAATATTAGTTATTGTTGCTTTAAGGGGTGGAACAGCATGGTCACGATGTTGATGATAGCTAAATTAACAAGAAGTTCCATGACGAACTAAAGAGCCTACTTTTCTTAAAATTTAAGATTCATGCCAATGATTAATCAATATGGATCTATCTAGAATAATGACGAAATTAAGTTGGTAATATCGTAATTTATAATTAGTTCGAAATACTGGCATAATGTAGCCTACAGTTTGCAGCCCTGGTGACTGAATATATTCTTGGTTCCATCTCTTAAGGTACAGAATACAAAATTTGGTTGAAGTCCAATGGATAGCATGGATGTTACATGCAGTTAAACATTGGATCTAACAGCGCGCGTAAAATCATGTTGGCAACAATGACATACATGTATTGGTCAGAAATAATCTGAAATAATATGATCTATTGTTGTGTCAATTTTGAATGAAATCCATTAGTTAGTATAGAAGTTACATGCATTTTAAAATTGGACATATCAGCAGGCTTAGAATCATGTTGGCAGCACTGGCGTAGGCTTATATTAGTTACTCCAAATTAATCTAGAATGCCAGGTACTATACGTGTGCAAAGTTTGGCTTGCATACTTTCTGATATATTGATATTAGGGTAACAAAAATAGAGACAGTATTTATTGACAGTTGGCAGCCCTGGTTACTCTTAAGAATCGGCATAGTCATATATGTTATGGTACACATAGCACATACGAAATTTGGTTGAAATCTAAATGATAGTATAGAAGTTACATGTATTTAAAGTTGGACCTCTCAGCAGGCTTAGGATCATGTTGGTAGCACTGACGTATATAAGTTACTCCAAATTAATATAGAATGCCAGGTACTATACGTGTGCATAGTTTGAAGCTGTCGGCTTGCATACTTTCTCATATATGGGTATTTGGATACAAAAAATTGAGAGCATTTATTAACATTTGGCAGCCCGGGTGGCTCTTAAGAATACGCTCGGTCATATCTGATTATGTACGAATAGCACATACGAAATTTGGTTGAAATCCAAAAGATACTGTAGAAGTTATATGCATTTAAAATAACGACCTATCAGCAGACTTATAATAATTTTGGCAACACTGCCATGTATGGCCTCCTGGAAATTAAACTGCAATATTATTATCTATACGTGTGCCAATTTTGAAATAGCTCCCATTCATACCTTCCAAGATATCCAACATGGAGCTCAAATTGCAATTGCGATTTTTCAGCAGTTGATAGCACTGACATCATTTTCAAATATGGCCGTGAGATATTCAGGTATAGATCTTTACTCCTACCAAAGTTTGTTTCGATTGCTGCAGCCGTTTAGGAGTTGATAGGGGGGGGGCACACACACACACACACAGACAGACATACAGACAGACGGACACACACACATTTGCCCAATCTCATAAGTCTACTTTTTCCTAATTTTTGCAAAATGTGAAAAGTAGGCTAAAAATTCTAATAATACATATTTTAATGGGTGGCTTCGATGGCGTAGTTGATAGCATGCTGAGCTTCTGTGCCCAAGCTCGCGGGTTTGAACCCGGCCGAAATCGTCGGATTTTTAAGAGCGTTAAAATCCCCTCACAGTATGCCTTCCTTCGGAGAGGAAGTATATTTGAGAGCCCCATGTCATAGATTTATGGCATGTAAAAGAACCTTCCACTAACTACAATTGTGTGAAGCTAAATTTGTAGGTTATATTTGATTCCCGCTCTTAAAGTTTGAACGTTCGCCGCCAGGTGCAGGTTGCGGCAGCATCCAGTAGCCAAGTTCACAGCTAGGTGTCGTTTACGGCAGCTTTTTGTAGCAAAAGTAGAAGCTACTTGAAATTGATAGTCTGCAGTCCTTACCTGAATTACAGATAATACACACTATTACAGCCATCACATTTAACACCGGTTATCAGACAGATTCTACACACACCCAAAGTACACGGGGCTTCATGACCGCGTTGACGCAGCCCCTAAACTAAGGAACCAACCAACATATTTTAATGAATATATTTTTGTGTGTGTTTACTATTTAAATAATGCTTTCCCAGCGGTGTTTTGATTTTAACCACGTGTAAATAAGGTATTGTGTTTTTTATCGATAAAATAGCGAGTTCTCAGTGAGCAGCTGCTCAAATATCGCCCGCGACCCTTTGAGCGATCGAGATATCGACGAGAGCTTGTCAAGGAGCTGTATCCATTGTGTTGTTTTTGTTAGTCTTGTTGAGTATTCCCAATAATAAACATTTCAAGAAATATGAAATCTGGTCTCCCATAGTTCATCTGCTGATGGCGCGAGACAGTTCTAATGTGGTGTTGTTTGAAAGTCAACCGTAGTAGCTGGGGGAGAGGATTAGGAGTAGTACCAAGTAAAAAAAAAAAAAAAAAAAAAACAGAAAACATACTTGCCAGGTGGTCCCAACTGTTGTGTAATGTTTCAGGGAGTTCCACGTTTGGGTTGTACCCTTGTAATTACACATGGCTGATAAGTGGGTTGTCCCTGCTCTCTGCAATAACCAACAACATAACTGGGAGAGATGACCTCGCGTTTCCTCCCGTGAAACAATAATAACCAAGTATTATTTGATAATAATATAACAAGTTTGTGAGGAGGTAGCAATGAGGCCACTCCACTATTCGTATCTGAATTTCATTTTTGTTTAGTTAAATTTCGAGCCTTTTACGTGTGTATTTTTCTCCTCCCTATCTTCTGAAGAGGCTGAAGGAGCGGACAGTATTCTAGTGAATAAAAAAAGAAGCTTCATTAAAGTTACATTTGCATAGAAAGTAGTGGCAAGAAGATCTCATTCCAATATGGTGCATAATGGCGTGTTCATTTTTTTAAATGGTACTCTGTTAACTACTAGATATCTTGGAGAGGGGAGCTGTTGTCAAGACAATTAAGAACCCTCGGTTCATCTCCTCTCCCGCTGTTTACCTCCAGTTACGATAATTTAAGGTGAACGCTTAGAATAGAAGATACGGCGGGGTTTACTTGTTTAACCTCACTTAATGTAACCTGTGAACATGCTGAACGCAGTTTTCAGCGAAACGTCAGGAAGACAAAATGTCCTTAGAACACGGCCCGCGAAACATAGATTCCTACGATTTTGAGAGTTAGGAGCCTTTCACTGTGAAGAACCAACCGGTCATGGACGTACGGTATTGTGTTTGCTCTGTTGTAAACATTGTGAAAGTCATTTAGTGTTCCCCCCCCCCCTGTTATTAACTTTGCAAAACAAATGGACTTATCAGGTATTCATTGTAACCTCACGATATGCGACTTAAGTGCCGGTACAGCAACAAATAAGATCACCTCGTGGTGTAGCGACTAGCATTTTGGTTGTCGCCCCGGAGGTCTGGGTTCAATACCCGGCTCTGCCAAGAAATGTAATTCTGATCTGAGATCTGAAACGGGGTACACTCAACATCGTGAGTCAAAACTGAGACGAGGTGACTTCAATTCCCACCTCTGCCTTATTGGAAGTAGTATTCCGTGGTTTCCCACTTCTACTCATAGCAAATGGTGGGATGGTTCCTAACGTAAGGCCACGGCCGCCTTCTTCCCAATCCTCATCTGAATTACAAATACACACACTAATATAGTGGAACGTGGATAATATGAAGCTAAAGGTACCAACAAGATATTCGAATTATCCAAACGTTCTAATTAGAGAAGATACATATTTTAGCTTTGGTTGAATGTCTGAAATGGTAGGTCTTTGAATAAGTAAATATTTACGGAGAAATGTTATGTAAAAGAAATATTAAACAAATGTATTACAGATTGCATTAAAATAGGTACCAGATCACATTGCAATTACTCTCGAGTGCAGAATGTTCATTATGTAAAATTAAAGTTCCACAAGGAATTGTGAAATTCTGATAGTTTTGCGGAATTTAGGTGTATCAAGTGACAACTAAGTGGGAAATCCTAGGAGCAGGGGGGGGGAAGAGGGGAGGGGAAGTAAGTAAGTTTTCCAGGAATTACTCATGCTTTAGACAATGGCGATGTTTACCAGGGGACAGTAACAAAGTGATGACTCTATACAATAAGGGTAAGAGGGGCGAAATTTCACTCAATGAGTAGCGCGGGAACTTTGGCACTAACTTTCTACTTATAATTTAGTACTTGTGACCCAAAACTTCGAATTAAAAAAGGTAAGCTTCGAATTATACACGATTTTTTTCCATTGATTTGATACGAAGTTCAAGGGACCGCCACAAATCTTCGAATTATCGACGAATTCGAATTATGGAAGTTCGAATTATCCAAGTCTCACTGTACAGACATCACAATGACATACTTGATCACACACATTCCACATAAACACGCACACACCCAAAAACACAGGGCTACGTATTCACGACGTTGCAAAACCCCTCATTGAATTAACAACAACTATATATATTTGAAAACATAATATGTCTGTGATTCGTGGTAACTTCCTTGTCTAGAGCTCTCTGGAAAAGCATATCTGTTATTGATTTGTAACTGTAAAAAAAAGCAAGAAATTGTAGGCTGGATGTGTAAATAGGACCTTAGTTTCCCCGAACTTCATGAGTTTCATCGGAGCGTTGTTGTGTGCTGAGCTGCGGACTATACTGTACTTGTTCCTGTTAGGAAGGGTTGGCTTGAAGACATGTTTATTCATGTACCAGCTAGGGACGGCTTCATGTCAAGCTAAACTCACAACTTTAATAGTAATGGATTCGTAGGAGATGTTTACCCGTCAACTTCGTTATGCTAATGATCATTCTCTTTCAAGGAGTTTTAACCCTACAGCTTATTTAAATACATATTTGCGCCTATCAGGTGTACGAGTTATTTCCTGATATATTGTTTTTGTTTAAAGACTTAACTCAATTATAGGCTGCCGCACTGGGAAAAGTGTAATGAATGCATATTACACCCTCTGACTGAAAAGTTCGGTGAACGGATCTATATTACGAACGGATTGTTGGCTTACCTGAAGGAGCCGTTACTATCCTTCGAACTAATCCTCGTGGATGGTTATGCACTTCTTAGAACGGCTGTACAAGTCCTGGCATAGTCTGCCTGAGGGATAGCCTTCAGTTGGGTCGTCACATTACGTTGAATGTCTGAAATGTCCGAAAACCTCTGGCCCTCCAGGGCTTTCGACGATCCAGGACCCCTATACTCCATACTTTGACGCATGCCTTCGAGGTCGTACCTCAGGCACCAGGTCTCGTCACCCGTGACGATGGTTTTCAGGACCATTCCATTCACCTTTCTCACTGCCACCCGTCGAACAGGTGTGCACGTTAGGTTGCATAAATTCACCCGTCTCACTGCCGCCCGTCTATCAGGTGTGTAAGGTAGGATGCATAAATTCACGCTTCTCTCTTGATTTCAATTTAGAGTTTTGACGACGTTGTCGCAGCCCCTAATCTAAGGAACCAACCAACCATTCTATTTGTTTCCACGTATCGTAACGTGAATAGGAAAATAAATGACCAGTTTCTTTGTTATAATTTGCATGTTGAAATTACAGGTATCCCTGTAGTTTGCTCTCTCTTTATGGGAGGTGCATGTCTAATTGAAACCATCACATTTCCTGCATTGCAAACGAGTAATAAAATGTGAAAATAATGGAGATTACTTTGCTTGTTATTTATGATGTTATTTAGATAGAGTGAATGCGCTCACATCCCAGTGAAATAACGAAAATTACATTTCTGCAGATGAATTAAATTTCCATGTCACATCAGTGCAGAGAGGCGGGTGTGTGAACAGATTAAAGTAGATAAGAAGATTTTGTTTCAACAAACAGCGTGACATACACAGTGAACACTTGTAGGAACTGGGTGTTTACTGCTGCATACGAGGGATACTCAATGAATCAAAACACTGGTTTATTACTCTGTTGGAAAGGTACATTTATATAGGTTTATATGAGGCCATTCTTTCAGTGTTGCCTACGAAAATAATCACTTTTCTGTCGGTCAATTGAAACAATTGAATTGGTTGGGGAATAAAATTATTTATCACCCTTACTAACCTAAATAGAGTATAAAATGGGTTATTGATACATTTTTATACTTTGATACCCTTTTCTAAATACGGCGTTTAATTGGGTGGCATACTTCGTTCGCCAGAAAAACATCATCAGATCAGGTTCTGTTCAGTTTTTTTCTTTACATATAAAACATTTGCCCAATAATATAACCTATCAACTTTTTAACATGTTAATTTATGTCTCTCATTTAATTAGAATAATAATTTAATGATACTATTTTGGCAGCACTATTTCATATTGAAATGAACCACTTATATTATTACCTGAAACACTTTCCACTGTCCTAAAACCACCTCGTGGTATAGCGGATAGCATTCATGGCTGCCACCCCGGAGGTCCGAGATCGGCCTTGCCGATGAATTTTTATTCTAATAATAATAATGTTATTGGTTTTACGTCCCTTTTAACTACACTGGCTTTTAGAGACGCCGGGGTGCCGGAATTTTGCCCCGAAGGGGATCTTTAACGTGCCAGTAGATCTACGGACACGGCTCCCTCGCATTTGCGCACCCTCAAATGCCAGCTGACTGCGCCCGGATACGAACCTGCAACCTTGGGCCCAGCAAGCGAGAACGTTACCCCTGAGCCACGCAGCCAGCCGAATTTTTATTCTGGTCTGAGGGCTGGGTCGAGACACATTCAGTCTCATGAGGCAAAACTGAGAAGAGGAGGGTTCGATTCCCACCTCAGCAATCCTGGAAGGGGTTTTTCCGTGGATTCCCCACTTTTACTCCAGGCACATTTTGGGATGGTTCTTAACGTAAGGCCCCGGCCGCCTCCTCCCCAATCCTATGCCAATTTACAAATACACACATCAGTGCATCTATCACAATAACACAGGTTATCACAAACACCCAAATACACCAGGCTATAAGACCGCAATGTCATCAAAAAAAATTCACAATGTCATTGCCCCTAAAATTAGCAACAGCAACTACTTTTTAGTCTTCACAGTCGCTCCTCATTCTCTTTTAGCGGTCACCTTCTCGAGGTAGGTCTTGAGACTCCAAATCAAGACAACCATTGACTGGTAGAGCCAAGAAATTAAATTCTGGTCTGATGGCTGGAACCGTGCACATTCAGCCTCATGGGGCAAAACTGAGAAGAGGTGGGTTCGGTTCCTACCTCAGCCATCCTAGAAGTGGTTTTCCGTGGTTTCCCACTTCTGCTCCAGAAAAATGCCAGGATGGCACCTAACTTAAGACCACGTCCACTTCATACCCAAATCCTACCTCAATTACAAACAATAGTACAGGCACCACAATAACACAGGTTATCGGACAGATTCTTTCTATATACATACACACACCCAAGTAGACAGAGCTACATGACCACGATGTCGCATAGTCCCTAAAAGAATCAATAACAACACTCAATGGCACTGACAATGATTTTGAATCTGAATTTGAATTTAGTGTTTCTCTTATACCGGCCACTGAGGCTACAAAGCCTCTTCATTCAGAGGACGGTTAAATACAATAAAAGCAATGAAGAAAAAATAATTTCAGTTGCCAATAATAGTTCTTAAAACAGGTAGTTGTTAATAATAATAATAATAATAATAATAATAATAATCCCTGGCACTACAGCCCGTGAAGGGCCTTGGCCTACCAAGCGACCGCTGCCCAGCCATTTGGCCTGCAGATATTAGGGTGACACGTGATCAGCGCATCGGGTACCCTCGGCCGTTAATCTTGGGTTTCGTGATGGGGCACTGCCTCACTGTCAGAGAGCTACTCAATTGTCCTCACGAGGCTGAGTTTACCCCGTTCCAGCCCTCACGTCAGTTTCTAAAAACGAATACGGAGCCGGGAATCGAACCCGGGGCCTCCGGATGAGAGGCAGGTGCGCTACCCCAACACCATACTGTTGCAAAATTATTCCCTTTTGTTGTACTACGAGTATCTTTTAGCTTAGATTATTTAAGTTATTTGTGAAATTTTTAGTATCAAGTTACATGGCTCGTAAATAGTAGACTACAGAAGAATCAATTTTAAAACAATGATGACGTAAGCCATAAATAAAGCAACAGCTACAACAATGACAAGCGAATACGCACACAAAATGCAAGAGACATGAATGTAGACATGCGTTTATGCACAATTTAGAGTAACTCTACTAACACTTGCTTTCATTTAAAGTGCACAAGGCCAGAAGAAATTCATTTATTTCATCCTCCATTTAAAAAAATAAAATTTGAAATTTTTGAGTCTTCTGGCGGGAGTTTAGCACATAACACTGAAATGGAAAGGTAACAGCGTGGAAAAACACTTATGACATCAGTTGTTGCGTGGTTGCTTGGTAATGCTACTTGAGCGAAGATTGCTACATTTTTGTCAGGTCCATCATGTGGGAGGGAGAAAGATCTCTCCTCCCATGCTCTGTGTGATATATCTCGCAATTACTCCCCGCTCTGGTCGGTGGAAAGGGGAGAAACAAAGACAAAAGAATATTTTATCTTTCTGTCTCGCATAATGTAATTCAAGGAATGTTGTTTGTTGCCAGCTTGTCAGGGGTATTTTTGCATACACTCATCTCTTCTGTCCGGAGTACATTTGCCCTGAAGCGTGTACAGAAAGCAAGGCGAGAGTTGGAGGTAATAAAAAGGGTGAAGGATCCATTCTACCTTTATATGAGAGGGAAATATTAAATAAGCCTTACGACAACACGGTAACATTTCATAAAAGGTAAATTTTTAATACTGTGTCTTGTTATTATCAACATTAATGAAGGACCTTTCTAACGACACGACAATTCTGTAAAAATAATGTTATATTTTGACGGGTACAATAGATTGCTGTAGACATGGACCATAAAGAACATAAAATTGTGTGCATGCTGTTTCACCAAAGGACAATATTTTCAAAATAATAGAACATTATGCAACGATCCTATAATGGCAATAATTAAGACAGGAGTGTGTTTATAAAACGAGTGAAGTAAGTTTTATAATGTCCATACAAGTGTCTTAATTACCACTAGTTGAAACCCGTCAAAACATGACGGTCATTGGGAAAATATTTACGGAAGGATTTTCTTATATGCATTCTTTGTATGATTACAGAGAAAGATCGACTTTGCAACATATAACTGCCCATGACTGAAAACTTGATGAGGCAAATAGTGACCTAAACGTTCCAGAGTTTCCCCTTGAGCTTTATTGATTGTGATAAATTATGCCAAGCGATTGGAAATTGGTGGCTCTTAAAAGAAAATGGGAGTATTTTTATGGCATATTTATATTGGATTTTTAAAGTGGCTTCGTATTTTGTCGGATTTCTCACTTTATTGCGTCAATTTGTAGTTTACATACGACCGGACAATGTTCCTTTTCGTCGAACGGGCTTTTATAGTAGTATTTCTCCCAAAATTAACGTCTTATTCGATAACACTATAGAGCCCTGCATCAATGGAGCCGCTAAATATTAAATGGCAAATAATACTTCCATTGCAAAAACAACAGTGTGGTTAGACTAATTGTTATGTACTCTAAACAAATAAAATCAATAAACAATTGGCTTATACAATGAAGTTCAACATGACCAGTGTATTCACCGTCCAGAGACTTTCATACTAAGTTGGTTGCTGAGGAGAATGCGATGAGGCTGATCGCCAATAATAAAATCCTTATAATTATCCTTGCCAGCAACAATGTTTTGCAATAGTTCGCAAATGCAGCTCAGGGCGATGTTCTTCATTTTGATATAAACAGCACGAAACTTCTCGAAATAAGCAATATCTATCGCCTGTTATAGGCAAAATAACTATGCGACCAGCTCTTAAACTTTCATTTTCAGCTCTAAAGTGTAAAGCATCAGCAAGACCAACGTAGGTATCGACACGCAATTTCGTTTGTTGATTGCGAATATATTTTAGTCTATCTCCTTCTATTCGACAATAATAGTCAACTATTAATTGTAGGGTAAGTTTACCTGCATTAAGTAAAGTGTTGAAACCTCCTGCTGGAGGACAACCTCGAATCGACAGCCTATACAAAATATATTCACGCATTGTCATATTTTGCCTATCGTTCGTCTTACGTTTCCCTCCTGTTGGCAGAGAAATATGCCACCCTGTTTCTCCGCAAGGCCAGATTAAAACGTCAGTTAATGGATCACAATGTATACTGTCAACATCAAATTCCTTTAAAACTCCCTGATTGGAAAATACGGCTATGTGGCGGTGTGACGCCGGAGCACCTCTGTTGTTTCAAAAGTAGCTGCAATCTCTGATGAGGCTGGGTTATTGTAACGTCTAGGATCTTCTTGAGGTTCATGGTAAAAGCGCATGACCAAATCTAACGGTTGACGTTTTTCTCGTAAAGCCAGCATATTTTTGAATGCATTGTCTTATACAGTTGAATGTAAGGGTTATGCTCTTGCTAAATATTATTTAGAGTATGAAGTGTACCCTCCCTGATGCAAGAATTCGCTCGATTTGCTAGTCTGATTTTATTAGCTTCAGAGCAGTCTAATATACTCAACTGTCGCTTATATTTTTGGAATATATGGAAGAAATGCGATGATGTACAATTCCTGAAATTTTAAAACAATGTGGACCGTGTTCAGGTGGTACGGTAACATTGGCACCAAAGGAAACGAAGGACATAGAATTGTTGTACTGCCGAATATTCTCTCTGAAGTTCCTTGAGGTATCATCATTTCCAGTGAAAAATGGTTTAAGCCAGTCAAGTATTTTGTATTCCGGCAGATCAATTTTACCATTGAAACAGCAAAGGCCAAAGTAAGCAAGCGTAGTTTTTTCGCAAGAGAAGAACAATGCAGAACAATGATTACATTCGTTCGTCAAGGACCCAACGCTGTACGGCATAATATCTGTCATTGTTTCTGAAATGGCAGGTTTATATTATATATTAAAAGTGGTTTCGCCTTTTCTCCGATTTCTCATTGTTTTGCGTCTATTTGTAGTTTCCACACGACCGGTTAATGTTCTTTTTCGTCGAATGCGTCTATTTACATTAGGATTTATCCCCAAATTAATGTCGTATTCGATCACACTATAGTGTCCTGCATCAACGGAGCCGCTAAACAATAAATGCCAAATAACACTTCCTTTGCCATAATCTACTACAACGTGGTTAGTCTCATTGTTATGCACTCTAAACAAATAATAATTAAACTATTGGCTTATACTGTACAATGGAGTTCAACATGACCAGCATATTCACCGTTCAGAGACATACGATTTTCATACTCAAGTTGGTTGTTGAGGGGAAGGCGATAAGACTCATCGCCAATAATAAAATCCTTATAAATATTCCAGTCAGCAACAATTTTTGTAATAGTTTGCAAACGCAACTCACTATGACGTTCTTCGTTTCGATATAAACAGTACGAAACTGCTCTAAATAAGCAATTTCCGTCCCCTGTTATTGGTACAATTCTTCGGATATCCAGGACAGTAAATTATGAAGAGGAGCATAGAACCACTTCGCCAGTCACCTTAATAATGGAGTCAGTTTTATAATTATATTTCCTGTGCGTGTAAAAAGTCGTATTTACACAGGGAAGCCCACTCTTAAATCTGGCAATGAATTATCGAGACAAACCGGCCCAGTAATTCTGCGTAGTCACTTGCTAGTATGCCAATAGTTATGGTATATAAAATGAAAGGTTTAACAATTCGTAGAAGCTGCGATATGTATTCTCGACAGACAACGACTGACCTGGACTGACCACCAAAGACTATAACAGACCACCAAAGACTATATAACAGAAAGATCGGAAACACAATACAAACGGCGGTTCCAACATTCGACTGCAGCGGCATCTGCTACTGAAATATAGAAGTTAATTTGGAAAACAATGGAATCAAAAAGAGGCCTACATTTTTAATATTAGAATTTCAACGTAGGCCTACTGTATATTACTCGTATTAGTCTACCGTATAACTGGTAAAGGTACAGTTCATTACCGTAGTGGAATTTCATGTAACAATATTTTGGACATGCCTTGTGTGTTTATAAGGCAAATAAAGAACTGAAGAAAACAAATGAGTACCGTAGCACATGGCACGATTTGAAGACACTCGGAAGTAAGTCGCCCAGGCGGGTGGATTCACTGCATATATTCTTCGTAATGTGTTGGAATTCGTACAATCCTTGATTCACAGTCGGCTTGACAGTTATCCCATGTGCAACAATATGCCAAAACTTCTGTAGCAATAAAGATAAATAGCCTAGCGTTATTGGAAATGTAATCTGTCGAATGTTGGAACTTATAAAGCGTTTCAATGAAATTACCATAGCGTTTTAAATTGAGATGGGAACGTAGAATTCCTTAGTTTACGGGAATGCCAAAAGTTAAATATGTTTTGACAATATAATAGCAATTGCAAGAAAGGAAAATACGGAAATAAAAAAACATGCTGGGGGGGGATTCGAACCACTTACATTGGGCGATGCATAAATTATAAGATTACGGCGGAGTCACCTGAGCTACCGAACCACTGCTAATGGCACGCAATATTAAGGTACTTAAACATCATGCACACTCAAAATTTGATATCAGTTTACGTTTTTCAACATTTTCTGTCTAGTATAATTATATTCCAGTGTATATTCTGGAAATATCATAAACAATGTTACCTTCCATTATAATTCTTATACATAACTATGAAATTAAAACTCGGTGGACTCGTAACCACCACGACTGTCATGAGGCAAGGCGATTGTGCGCATGCGCGATTGGCAAGATTTCTGAATTTTAGTTTATTAATTTAAAAATATTCTGTAACATATTTGTTTATTTTAAAGACACTCTGCAAATCTACATGCCAAGAGCTCCCGTTAGAATGCATTACGAAGTCAATCGGTTAAGACGTGATCTCATTCTCGATGTAACAAAAATCGCCTTAGTGTTTTGAAATGAAAATCCACAGCCTGCTTCCAGTCTCCGACCGGGTCATGAATGGAATGGATGCAGCCCCCATCTAGTGGCGAGGATATGAACTGTGCCGGCTGCCGAGGCCTGACGCACTCCTGGTGTATTCTTTGAATACACGGTACGTGAGAATCCAATTTTAATGCTCTTTGCATGTCCATTTCTTCCTTTCTTATCAAACACCAAAAGTGATCTTCTATTTTCTCTTTGTTGATCAGGTCTCTTATATCTTTTATGAGTCTGTTCTAGATATATATCTTCTATGACCCACCTAGCGTCATCTCGCAGCGAATCTCTGAAGCTCCTCAATTCTTCCTGGTGCAAGAGGATTTACTTATCCATCTGGCCACCAGATCTTGTTACCATCGCCAGCTATTTTCTCCGTGAGCAAGAGAATTACGTCTACTTTTTTACTCACCATGCTGCGCTAGTATCATATGTTATCAACTCTTTGAAGACCGGCTCAGCAAGAGAAGATTAATTTTTGTTGTAATGTTGGCTATGTTTATATGTTTTACTTTTGTCTCCTACCCCCACTCTTTCCCTTCCTTGGACCCTCCGTGCTCTGCTGAGTGGGTTTCACTTGTGCGCCGGCCGTCGACTCAGTTAAGGCTCAACTAGAGCCAGTCTCCACAAACCAAGAGGCAAACTCTACTTTCTACGCCATGTTGGCATATAAAATATTGTAAAGAAGAACTTCACCTTCAACATGCAACCAAGATAAGTACAGACTTAAGGTTTTAACCTCATCTTCATCAATTTTATCTACATGCTTTTATTGATTATTTTATAGACAGCGTGAGATTACTTGTGGGGCGGTAATCATTCTTCGCGGGATTTTTCATGTTGGGCTTTTGTCTAATCAAGCCAATCTTGGGGAAAAGCAGCATTTCTTATGCTTGTTAAATGAGAAATCTTCTCACTACGTGGGATATTATCTAATACCCGCTGTCTATAAATTACAAAGCAAGTTCCTCCGCTGGATTATCTTTGGCCCCATTTTTCTATTAAGATCGTTCTGGAACCTTCCAGATCCTGTACTCTATCTGCGAGTCTTGCCGTCAGGTATTTTTCACTCACTTGTGAAAATACTGTTTAAAATGAGGAATCTTCCTTTCAAATTACTGCAATAGCAAACTTTCGTCCACCGTTGGAATGTTCTATGGCACATTTAATTGTAATTCACAACTTTCTCAAGAAATAGACTCTCGCCTACCTAGTGCAACCAGTTATTTTCATCATTGCAATAACTTTCTTTACATAAACTTTCGTGCCTCTACAGCGAAATTTTCATCTATTTAAAAGACTATAGTGATAACTAGTGCTTGTCCCACTTTTCTACCGCGTCGCGATCGTCCGTTTACATTAAATCAGGCCATGAACATTGATCCGAAATCCCAATTATCTTTCCTCAACCTTCTACTAACAAACCATATCAATAAAATTGTAACTATTCTATAAGGTGTCACTCTACGAAGTGCCCTTCCATTTTGCTGTTTATCATTACTTAATTTCTGCATAATTACGTGTTTTATACACGGTTCAAGTTCATATTGTTTCTCTTTTATAACGAGAGAATACAATTCTTTTAACTCATTAGTGAGTTGTTTCTAGGTCTCACGAAAGGGTACCTGCCCCATTTATCTAGTGATTCCTATCTAAATACAGGAAGCCTAGAACCTTCCTTGTTGATTTTTTCTTCAGGTTTCACAGTAAGTGACCTGCCCTCCTTTTTATTGTACCCGATTGTCACCATGTGGACCATGTGTTCGTATCCCAACTAGCTCACGGTCTTTCGAGGTATGGGACGTTCCTGCCCACAATACGACCACATGCTCAGGATTTGAGTCTACCAGGTAACTACTCTACAGGAAATACACAACATTCCTATGAATAAAATATTTACTGGTCTAAAATCATGGCTGTACAACAAATACAAAACAAAGGACAAATTACAATTAATTCCCACAAATAAATAGGGTTATTCTGTGAGCTTTCTCCTTAAAAATAGCGCTACAATGCACTCAAACCTACTTCTAATATCCTGTCAATAATAGTTCAGATTACAAGGTTTTCATAGTGTTCGTCATGTGACACAATTTTATTTAATGGAAATATCTTAACACAAAAACCACATGTCACATAAATATGATATTACTAAGACATTATTCCGTCTCCTACGACATTTACTTTAATTAGCATTACTTCAATGTTTCCTACATTTATTAGCAAATATTTGTTGTGTCGTGCGAATCATCTTCCTTCTTTCCATCCCTATGAACGCTCTAGGAAAATGAGTCATGCTTCTTAATCATAAAATAAACATAAACATGGATAGAATATTTATAGTTTCACCATATAACGATTATCTGGGTCTTGTCGGACTTATCATAGATACAACTGTGTCATGTTCTGGGAAAAACACATACCCGTTTTTCCTAAATTAGCATAAACTGGCAAAATGCACTTTAAAGAAGATGCGGGGGGCGTGGTGGCTCAGCGGTCTAGCTGTATGCCTCTCACCAAGGCGGTCCGGGTTCGATTCCCGGTCAATGCATGTGAGATTTTCGAAGTGAAATGCCATGTCCTGTGGTTCGGATTCCACGTAAAAAGGAGGTCCCGTGGCTCATGATCTCAAGATTAACGGTCACGTTAAACTACAAGCTTCCTTTTTTAAAGAAGATGCCTACATTATTTTGGTTCAGCTTTCCCCCTCAGAGGATAACTTCGCCAAATATCATCTGATTTCTATGGTTCAACCACATATGTGAGTTGCCATATACCATTTAATTCCATTTGCATCACTAAAATACTTATATTTTAATTGCATATTGAATACCGAGATCTCTCAGTGTCCTATTGTGACTGTAATTGACAAGGGATCGGTCGAGCAACCTCCCCTTCCCTCAGCAGGTCATAAAATTCGTTCCAGACGGCTCTCCAAGATGGCTGCCACGGAAATGGTCTACATTCCCTGTCTCTCTCTACCGTCAAGGCCAAACTTGTTTACAATTATATAACAGTAAAGATCCGCTAGGCATAGTCCTAAGTAATTGAGTCATTTAATTAATTAACACCTAACTTTACAGTGTATTTGGGCTCAAATGGCTCCTATTAAACATTCATGGCAGGGGTGAAATTCCAATGATAGCATTGCCGTTCTAAGGTGATTACTTGTGGCTTTTAAGACGCGCATCATAATGAAACCCCATGGTTATCATCAGCAGCTGTCATTAACATATATATTTTGGGAACCACGTTCCTCGTCGACGAATATGATTCTACCTCTCGGGCAGACCATAAGTATAAATGCACACCGCGCCTCGCTGGGCGTCCATAGTGGCTATAATTCAATGCAAGCGTTGGCAATAGACAGAATCTATCCAAATCGCTGCGTAACAAATACAGTATGCACAAAGGCGATACTTCTCGAAGATTAAGCCAATTTTCACCTCACGCGCAAGCTATACTAGTCTTTCCCGTGCTTATCTTACGTAAATCACTGGATTCTACGTTAATCTGCACGCTATATGCGGCTAAACAATATTTCACATATATGACTCCATTATCAAGGTACCTGCGTTCTTCCTGTTATACTATTTAAGCCAAAGCTTTACATAGCTCCTAACACAAATGTATAAATATACTGGCTTACTTTAATTTCAAATATTCATTCAAAATTTCACTGACACTGAGAAAAGCTCTCGTATTTCGCGATATTCCACACTACATTCTTTACTGTTTACCAAATGACAGTATCTTAAATTAGACATGACACTATTTGAACATTACTTAGGCCAACTTTGCCCTTACTTTATGGTTGCCGACCCCAGTTATTATTATTATTATTATTATTTTAACGTTTAGATCCATCACTATTTTTGACCTAAATGGTCCTAAGCAAATCACCTTCCAAGTCATACTTTATTCAAGACGAGTGGTGAAAACTCGTTCAGTAAGTGACTATTACATCTTTAATTTCAAAGTGATTAATCGTTACATGGTGAACTATGCCATTATAATGCTATTATTTGCATGTGTACTCACGTTTCCTTCTGGCTGGAAAGTACCAGTATCTTCGCCTGAGCTCTACCATGATGATTGACTTAATCCATCATGATATCCAATACACAACACTGAGATTCACACTTTTTACACATGATACACATATTATCACAAGTGGCCTTTACCACTGATAAACACTGAATATTAATCATTAAACACATTAACACTTTAAATTATTATTTCACAATTTATACACACTTCCTCTATCATTTCACATGTTGATCCTTAATCTGGATTTCACCTACGCTTGACCTCAGAGATGCGATGAACTTATGATAACCGCTGGTCTCCGTGAAATCTAGTAGCGTTTTTATAGATGTTCGATCCTAGTTCCCTGCACTCCCGTTCACCTCACTGTCCTGGTTAGGTGGCAATAACTTCCACTCTCCCATCACTGGAGTGCTCCTGATGCTGATGTCATATAATTGACAACACCTTCCGGTATACGAACTGTTCCAAACATTATCAGTTCCTATTCGCTGTAGCGAATTTATATCTGTGTCAGATAATAAAGAAATATCTGCATTTTGTTACTTTTTATGCACTTCATTATTACTGATGAAGCTTACAATTTGCTTCCATTGTCTTCAACGGCGGTACGCTGATATTTTAATAATTGGCGTGCTTAATGCAGAGCGCATGTAGACAAAGGACTAACTTCCAACTCGAGCGACCGTCTGACGTCTTCAACTGCCTTCAACTCTACATCACTGACTTCGACTGACTTCCAACTGAACTGCAACTGAACTGCCAACTGCCCTGCAACTGCCCCTTGGCGTAGGCTGCTCTCCCTTATATTGGTTTCTTGCACAAAATAGTTCACGGGACACGTGAGAGCGACTCCCTTCTTGAAATACTCCGTCTTCAGCCGAAATAACATCTGCATCTTGTTTATCTAGGCGTGGAGGTTTTAAAAACACTCGCGTGCCGGCGATCGCTTCGGCCAATTAATTACAATTAATTGCCTTAGTTCAGCGCGTGGGACGCCACGGTGGGGATTTCCCGCTGGTTGGTTAAAGTATTCCTGCTTTCGAGCGTGAGTTAGGTTGTAATGCGGTCATTTTGAGAAATAGGCGTAATTTTAGGTGAAAAACCACTCCTAAATTACTCCTCCGTGAATACATTCATCTGTGTGTATGTTCCATTGCATTACAATGCTCCATTTATCTGTAATTAATTAATTTCTTGTGGGCTTGGTTCCGCCAAAGCTTTGCTCGTTGTCGACTGGTGAATTCCCGGGTCATTAATTTTGAGCTGTCTGACCGCCCTAGACGGAAATAGTTCTACTGGCGCCGAGCCTACCCCGCCTACTTGCTAAAGTAATTTGTCAGACTTCAAACTAGCCTTCTCTCGACTTCGTATGCACTGAAAACGTACATTCCCTTGCATTTTGCTTATAATTTTTCCTTTAAATTGCTATGATTTGCACCTAAATAATCGTGAAATCACGCTAGACTATTATGTGTCAGTGGACCTCTCATTGCTCTGTGGGTTCCATATAATGGCTCCCCCTTAGAGACCACTGGTTCGACCTTAGGCATAACCATTTGCCTGGTCTTCTCTGATGAGGCCTGAGTTCGATACCAGACTGCCGTGACCAGTTGGGCACATCTTTCTCCTGCTAAGTTCGAAAAATTCATTTCATAAGTGAATTTTTCGGGCCTATCAGCTGGTATCAACTCCTTGCAGTGTTTACTTTAAGCGGTCATTGCTCTCGGCAATGGGCTTTCACGTTTTCCCCACTCCACTCTTGTCTGCTGTCTCGTAGACTTTCGTTTTCCTGTCTCAATTGTTCATTCATCTCCTCTAACTCCACAGCGGCTCCCTTCAACTGGTCGTAAAACTCCTGCAGCCGACAGCTGCACTCTCCCCTCGTGTCCGCTGGGCTGGCGAGCTGTTTGCTTTTCTTCGACCCGTCTCGAGCCTGCAAGCTTTTCTCCAGAACCTTTCCGTGCATACGTAATGATTCCCCGTTCACTTGGATGTGTGTAGCTTGCTCTTCTCTCGCATCATAGTCTTCTGGTGGACTATATAACTTCAGATTAGCTGCATTCACCACAACTTCTCTACCTGTTGCCTCATCTTTAATCCGATATGCGTTATTCTGCAGATCCCTTATAATCAGGTAGGGTCCGAGATAAGCATGCTGGAATTTCTTATATTTCCTGCTCTCTGGATCTGAACTGGCGGGTTTTTTCAATAAGACGTATTCTCCCACGAGTAGCGGTCTATGATAGCGTTTCCTCCTGTTTCTCCGCTGTCGTTTATCTGCTTGTTTCTTGAGATACTCGAACGTCCTCTGGATTCTCAACTCACGTCCAAGTTGTGCATCGACGGGTGTCTGGATGACATTATTCCATGGCCTCTCGGGTCTTCTGTCGAGATGTAGGCTCACTGGCACCTCTCCTGTAGCTTCGTGCACGGTATTGTTGATACAATATTCAATAATCTAAAGTACGTCAATCCATTTCCAATTCTCAGTAGAGCAGTATATCTTCATGTATTTTTGCACCTCCCTCATAACTCTCTCAGCGGAGTTCGACTCCGGGTGTCTAACCGTGGACAAAATCTGTCTTATGCCCAGATTTTCCAACTCCCTGCGAAATTCTACGCTGGTAAAACAACTTCCATGATCCGATAAGATGTTTTCTGGCTGTCCTAATATAGGAATGATTCTTTCCTTCAGCCTCTTAAGTACTTGTTTTGTACTGGTTTTCTGAATTGGACACAGGACTACCATTTTGGAAAACACGTCTAGTGCAACTAGGATGTGTTTATTTCCTCTTCTAGCTCTAGGCAGGGGCCCAAAGTTGTCCAGCGCCAGGAGCTGACATGGCTTCTCTGGTAAGAGTGGTATAGGTTTCTGCCTCATTAAGTACGAGTTAGGCTTTTACTCGTTGGCACATATCACATGTCCTGATAGTATTTCTGACTGTTTCTCTAAGTTTAGGCCAAATAAACGCCTCTTTAAGCAGGGCAACAGTCTTATCTACACCGGAGTGTCCAAAAGCTCGGTGTGCTAGCCAAACTAGCCTTCTCTGCAATGCTGGTGGTACAACAATCCTAGGTTTTGTGTGGTCAGAGTCGCTCCATTTATGTAGCATCTGGTTAAACCATAGATATTCCGTTGAAAGTGCTTCAGCTTCCATATACATCGGGGTTCCTCTATCCAGTTTTCCCTCGAAGTAATTTATCATCAACCGTATCCAGGGATCTTCACGTTGAAAAACGGTGATGTTCCTCAGATCATCTAAGGTCTTCTGATCTCTATCTTCTATCTCAATAGCTAGAGTTTCTTCTTCCTCTGCTGTAGGGTATCTGCTTAGCAAATCAGGTATGATATTGTCCTTCCCCGGGCAATATTCTATTTCCACTTGAAATTGTTGTATGTACAGGGACCACCTTGTCAGTCTTTGACTCGACAAGTCAGTTTTCAGCAGGAACGTTAGGGCTTTATGGTCTGTTCTCAAAATAATTCTAAAACCATAAATCAGCTTGTGCCAATACTGTAATGCATACAGTATCGCAAGTAATTCGATCTCCGTGACCGTATAATTCTTTTCATTAGGCCTCAACCTTCTACTGATGAATGCGATATAAGTTCTCTCCTCTGGCCTGTCCCTATTTTCCTGATACAACATAGCTCCAATGCCTATGAAGGATGCGTCAGTCTGGATGATAAATTTCTGAGTGTAGTCAGGATATCCCAATTTCACATAATCTAACAGCATCTGTTTAGATTTCACGAAGGCTTCCTCGCATTGCTCCGTCCATCGCCATCTTCCTCCCTTCTTAAGTAAGTCTTGGAGTGGTGCTACAATCTCGGTGTACTTCGGACAATGGTTCGAAAAGAATCCAATAACGCCTAGATATTGCCTGACGTTCTTTACCTTCGTTGGTCTCGGGAAACGTTTTATGACTTCCAGTTTTCCCGGATTAGGCCTGACTCCTTGTGCATCGATTACATGACCTAGAAATTTAACTTCTCTCTGAGCAAAGTTAGACTTCTTTATATTGACCTTGAAGTTAGCCTGACTTAGGTCATATAACAACTTGCGTAGATCTCTGACATGTTCTTCAACTGTTTCAGGGGTCAGTAGTATATCATCTACGTAGCATATGGTTGTAGCTTTTACTTCTTCGGATAGGTTCCTATCTAGCGCTCGTATCAACGCTGAACCTGCTGTTTTTAATCCAAATGGAAGACGGACGTATGAGTACGTGTGCTGGTCAAATAAAAATCCGGTTAACAGACTTGTTTTCTCTTCCAGAGCAAGATGGTGAAAATTTGCCGTTAGATCAAGATTTGAGAATACAGTCTTTCCTTTGAACCTTCTGAGTACCTCCTTAATGGGTGGAACTGTATCAAATTCCGGTATGACCTTGGAATTCAAATTTCGTAGGTCCAGGCATATCCTCACACTTCCATCCTGTTTCGGTACAACTACCAGTGGGCTGACATAAGGTGTGGCTGTCTTTACAATGACGCCTGCTTCTAGCATTTCTTGTATCGCTTCTTTGACCTTTAAATAATGTTTCTCAGCTACAGGATACGGCTTCTGTTTGAATGGCGTCCAATCGCTGACTTGAAACGCATACTGGAAATTCTTGATCCGGCCAGGTCTCGAATCGAAGACTCCTTTATACTCGAATAGCAGTTCCCTTAGCATTTTCTTATATTCTGGACCAAATTTAGCTTCCTCAATCTTCTCTTCCAGGCATTCTTCAAATTTTGGTTCGAGATCCTTTTCAATGTCTGCGGCCAGTGTTGCCAACTCATCCTCAATATCTTCTATTGTCGACACTGCCTCCCCAGTCATATCTCCGTATGTATGCCATACGTATTCTTCTTGTCTCGCTTCATTATGCCTTAATGAGAGTTCTAAGTCTTCCTTTCCCTCACTTGCGCGAAACATTACAATGTCTTGCGAGAGATCTATAATAACTTTATACTCTCTTATGAAATCCATCCCAACAATAAGGTTATATGGCAGCTTATTTACAAGCAGGAAGCTCTGTGAGAATGTAGAGTTCCCTATCTGCAAATCTAAAAATACTTGGTATCTGCATATCATAACTTTGTCTGGTATGACACCTTTTATTTTCACGCTTGAAATGGGTATTTTCAATACGTGGATTTTACTCTGGATTTCATTGTATAATACCTGGGTTATCAAGCTCACTGTTGACCCTGTATCAATGAGACTTCTTACTTTCGTTCCCGCAATGTTTACAATAATAATAGGTAGTTCCCTTCTTACATTGACCGTTCTTTCATCGAGGTCTTCGATAAGCTCCTCAGGTTTGGCAATCCAGTTAATAACATTTACTGTATTCCATCCTGAACCTATCTCTCTCTGGTCATTTAAAATTGGTGTTTTTTTTTTCAATTGCTCCATTCTTTGTGGAATTCTTCTGCCTGTCTTCATGCTGTTGAAGTTCCAGACTTTTGGCACCATCGTCGTTTTGATATATGTCGGGTGACCTTCTATTTCGAATCGCTTCATCCCAGTGAACTCGCGATTGTCTTGGATCATCTCCGCGCTCTTCCATGTATCTTAAAGATGCATGATAGCGTTCTTCCGCCTCTTCATCGAACCCACGACTCTGCTCTTGGGATCTCCATCCTTGGTTATTCCCATTTCGGCCGTAATTTCTTCTGTTATCCAGCTGCTGGTCTCTGGTACCACGCTGATTCCAGTTTTTCCTTCCTCGGTTACCACGGTTCGAACCTCCTCGATACGCTGGCCTCCAATTTTGGTTTTCGCGTCCTTCGCGCTGCCAGTCGGATTTTTCTGTTTCGGTGCTTGTAGACTTGCATTTCGTCTGCACCTTCGTTGGCTCGATCGGCGTATTCGTCATATTAACTTGTTCCACATGTCGACTTTGTCTTGCGTGCTGCACTGTGGTTAAATCAAGTTGTCTCAGCACCTCCTCCATATCGATTGCAGTTTTGGCGTTTGCTGAGATTAGCAGGCGCTGCACTTCATACGGCAGCTGCTTAGCTATTGCTATGCATAAATCTGACTCTCTAAGCCCTTCATCGAGCTCGCGAAAACGGCATAATTGGTTCACAAAAAACTCTCCGTACTTGGTCGGGTTACTAGTACTGTAAAGCCTGGAATACAAGTCCAGTCTGAGGTTTTGTTGTACGCTCGCGTTCCAATACCTGCTTAAAAATGCTTGGCGAAATTCCTCAACGGTGTCGAACGTGTACCTAAAACTTCTAAACCATAGAGCACACTCCCCATCGGTTAGTTTTTCAATCGCTCTCAACCTGCGCTCTGGCGGTACTTTCGCATCATTCAAGTACTCGGAAACTTCTTTAAGCCAGTACTTGGGTGTCATATTAGAATTACTCCCAGAGTATTTCTTTGGTTTTTCATCACTAGCCCTTATAACTGTGACTATTTGGTTCTGTACAGCATTTTCCTGCTGTGTTGACATAGCCATTGGCATACCAGGTGTGGCATACGGGCTGTCACTTGGCATTGCTGCATTCTTTGGAGTGGGCTGTATTTCTATCTCTGCCCATTTATTCCTCCTATTCTCGTCTATACTTCCTTCGCTAGACCTAGGATTCCGCAACATGGATTCTTCCTGCGCTATCATTCTAGTTTCTAATTGGCTGTGCCTGTTTTCAGTCCTTTCCAAACGAGCTAATACCTCTCGTTCTATTTTCTCTAGGCGATCTCGGTTTCTTTCTGCCATAGAAAATACCTTTTCTTTATTATCCTTAAGGTTTTCCTTCAGGTGGATAATTTCCCCTGCTAGACTTTCTCTTACTTCGGCAAGAGTCTTATCACTGGCTTCAGTCTTTAAGCCTTCTCGAAGCTCTAACTCTTCGCGTAAGCCTGTAACTTCCCGTTGAATGTGACCTTGTATATGAGAGATTTCAGTCCTTATTTTCGTGATTTCTCCTTGGTCTTCGTCCTGTCTTTTATGGATAACTGCTAAGTCGTTCTGAGTTTGTTCCAACTCTTTCTGCACTTTTCCAACTTGTATCTTCATATTAGACATTTTTTCCTTATTATCTCGATCAGACGTCTTTATTTCCTGCATTTCCTTGCATTGGTCAAGGATATTCCGATCCTGCTTTCTTAAGGCGTCGTCTACAGCCTTGGCATAACCTGCCATTCGCGTATTCCATTTTACTTCATTATCTTCGAACCTATGATCCACGGTCTGAGTAAACGTGTTAAATTGTTCTAACTGACGTTTTGTGTTAGCTTCATTCTGACTTTGAATGTCTTTAAGCTCCCGGGACATACTGTTTAAATTATCGTTAATTTCACGCTGTGACTCTCTGCACATTTGCAAATTGCTTTCTAATTTTAATTCAATAGACTCAAAGCGTTTATCGTTATCATTTTGCATTTCTGAGATCACGCTAACAATATTCTTAGTTACCTGTCTCTGGACAGACTTTTTAACGTCGTCCATTCTCTTATTAACCTCTACTAGGTTTAATTCTAACTGTGTGTTTACACTGGCTTGATTAGCCTCTAGTCTAGTATTGACTGTAGCCAACATCTGGCTTACCTCAGTTTGACTAGCCTCTAGTCTATTGTTTATTTCGGTTTGATTGGCATCCAATCTACCCGCTATTTCATCTTTAAATGCTTTGGATTCTTCCTTACTCTTAGCGTTTGTAACATCGAAATGTTCCCTTAACTCGGCGATACACCTAAGTACCTCTTCCGTTCCGGCCATCCTGTACTACTTAATTTGAGATTCAGGTAGGCCCTAGCTGAAGACACTGGCGCGTTCTATTGGAAAGAAAAGATTCCGATCCCGCGACAACAACAACAACATTATTATAAAATGTCAAAACTAACTATGGAATGGGTATAGACCCTCGTACCCGTCTGACAACATTTGTCTGACGTCTGAACATCATCTAGAAAGACTCACAATCGCTCAAACCAAGTTTGAGGAAAAAAAAATATTTCTATGGTTTTCCCCATGAAAACCATGCTATTATTATGGTTTTTTTCTGAATCCCATAAGCCATCCACGTACGGGCGCCATGTTATTTTAATGCTCATGCCCCACAGGTGGGCGACATGTTATTTTTATATGTGAGGGTCACATGCTTATTTATGCCATGCTCATGATGCTTAAGTGGAGGTTACCTGTATTTTAACTGGCCCCACATATCAGCGTCATGTTAACAATAATGGGTTATCTATGGCTATGGTTTATGAAAGTTACAATTATATATAAGCATGTCTTATGGAGGAATAACAATTATTTTTAATGTGGTGGCTTATTAACAAATGGGATGCGGTCTTCCTATTCTGTCCTAATTTCTATGCTATATTTGCTTCTACCATTAATACCTTGACCGACTTAAGTAATTACCTGTGACTCAATCCAAGTACAGAGACAACTCCCCCATGTACCCGATTGTCACCATGTGGACCATGTGTTCGTATCCCAACTAGCTCACGGTCTTTCGAGGTATGGGACGTTCCTGCCCACAATACGACCACATGCTCAGGATTTGAGTCTACCAGGTAACTACTCTACAGGAAATACACAACATTCCTATGAATAAAATATTTACTGGTCTAAAATCATGGCTGTACAACAAATACAAAACAAAGGACAAATTACAATTAATTCCCACAAATAAATAGGGTTATTCTGTGAGCTTTCTCCTTAAAAATAGCGCTACAATGCACTCAAACCTACTTCTAATATCCTGTCAATAATAGTTCAGATTACAAGGTTTTCATAGTGTTCGTCATGTGACACAATTTTATTTAATGGAAATATCTTAACACAAAAACCACATGTCACATAAATATGATATTACTAAGACATTATTCCGTCTCCTACGACATTTACTTTAATTAGCATTACTTCAATGTTTCCTACATTTATTAGCAAATATTTGTTGTGTCGTGCGAATCATCTTCCTTCTTTCCATCCCTATGAACGCTCTAGGAAAATGAGTCATGCTTCTTAATCATAAAATAAACATAAACATGGATAGAATATTTATAGTTTCACCATATAACGATTATCTGGGTCTTGTCGGACTTATCATAGATACAACTGTGTCATGTTCTGGGAAAAACACATACCCGTTTTTCCTAAATTAGCATAAACTGGCAAAATGCACTTTAAAGAAGATGCCTACATTATTTTGGTTCAGCTTTCCCCCTCAGAGGATAACTTCGCCAAATATCATCTGATTTCTATGGTTCAACCACATATGTGAGTTGCCATATACCATTTAATTCCATTTGCATCACTAAAATACTTATATTTTAATTGCATATTGAATACCGAGATCTCTCAGTGTCCTATTGTGACTGTAATTGACAAGGGATCGGTCGAGCAACCTCCCCTTCCCTCAGCAGGTCATAAAATTCGTTCCAGACGGCTCTCCAAGATGGCTGCCACGGAAATGGTCTACATTCCCTGTCTCTCTCTACCGTCAAGGCCAAACTTGTTTACAATTATATAACAGTAAAGATCCGCTAGGCATAGTCCTAAGTAATTGAGTCATTTAATTAATTAACACCTAACTTTACAGTGTATTTGGGCTCAAATGGCTCCTATTAAACATTCATGGCAGGGGTAAAATTCCAATGATAGCATTGCCGTTCTAAGGTGATTACTTGTGGCTTTTAAGACGCGCATCATAATGAAACCCCATGGTTATCATCAGCAGCTGTCATTAACATATATATTTTGGGAACCACGTTCCTCGTCGACGAATATGATTCTACCTCTCGGGCAGACCATAAGTATAAATGCACACCGCGCCTCGCTGGGCGTCCATAGTGGCTATAATTCAATGCAAGCGTTGGCAATAGACAGAATCTATCCAAATCGCTGCGTAACAAATACAGTATGCACAAAGGCGATACTTCTCGAAGATTAAGCCAATTTTCACCTCACGCGCAAGCTATACTAGTCTTTCCCGTGCTTATCTTACGTAAATCACTGGATTCTACGTTAATCTGCACGCTATATGCGGCTAAACAATATTTCACATATATGACTCCATTAACAAGGTACCTGCGTTCTTCCTGTTATACTATTTAAGCCAAAGCTTTACATAGCTCCTAACACAAATGTATAAATATACTGGCTTACTTTAATTTCAAATATTCATTCAAAATTTCACTGACACTGAGAAAAGCTCTCGTATTTCGCGATATTCCACACTACATTCTTTACTGTTTACCAAATGACAGTATCTTAAATTAGACATGACAGTATTTGAACATTACTTAGGCCAACTTTGCCCTTACTTTATGGTTGCCGACCCCAGTTATTATTATTATTATTATTTTAACGTTTAGATCCATCACTATTTTTGACCTAAATGGTCCTAAGCAAATCACCTTCCAAGTCATACTTTATTCAAGACGAGTGGTGAAAACTCGTTCAGTAAGTGACTATTACATCTTTAATTTCAAAGTGATTAATCGTTACATGGTGAACTATGCCATTATAATGCTATTATTTGCATGTGTACTCACGTTTCCTTCTGGCTGGAAAGTACCAGTATCTTCGCCTGAGCTCTACCATGATGATTGACTTAATCCATCATGATATCCAATACACAACACTGAGATTCACACTTTTTACACATGATACACATATTATCACAAGTGGCCTTTACCACTGATAAACACTGAATATTAATCATTAAACACATTAACACTTTAAATTATTATTTCACAATTTATACACACTTCCTCTATCATTTCACATGTTGATCCTTAATCTGGATTTCACCTACGCTTGACCTCAGAGATGCGATGAACTTATGATAACCGCTGGTCTCCGTGAAATCTAGTAGCGTTTTTATAGATGTTCGATCCTAGTTCCCTGCACTCCCGTTCACCTCACTGTCCTGGTTAGGTGGCAATAACTTCCACTCTCCCATCACTGGAGTGCTCCTGATGCTGATGTCATATAATTGACAACACCTTCCGGTATACGAACTGTTCCAAACATTATCAGTTCCTATTCGCTGTAGCGAATTTATATCTGTGTCAGATAATAAAGAAATATCTGCATTTTGTTACTTTTTATGCACTTCATTATTACTGATGAAGCTTACAATTTGCTTCCATTGTCTTCAACGGCGGTACGCTGATATTTTAATAATTGGCGTGCTTAATGCAGAGCGCATGTAGACAAAGGACTAACTTCCAACTCGAGCGACCGTCTGACGTCTTCAACTGCCTTCAACTCTACATCACTGACTTCGACTGACTTCCAACTGAACTGCAACTGAACTGCCAACTGCCCTGCAACTGCCCCTTGGCGTAGGCTGCTCTCCCTTATATTGGTTTCTTGCACAAAATAGTTCACGGGACACGTGAGAGCGACTCCCTTCTTGAAATACTCCGTCTTCAGCCGAAATAACATCTGCATCTTGTTTATCTAGGCGTGGAGGTTTTAAAAACACTCGCGTGCCGGCGATCGCTTCGGCCAATTAATTACAATTAATTGCCTTAGTTCAGCGCGTGGGACGCCACGGTGGGGATTTCCCGCTGGTTGGTTAAAGTATTCCTGCTTTCGAGCGTGAGTTAGGTTGTAATGCGGTCATTTTGTGAAATAGGCGTAATTTTAGGTGAAAAACCACTCCTAAATTACTCCTCCGTGAATACATTCATCTGTGTGTATGTTCCATTGCATTACAATGCTCCATTTATCTGTAATTAATTAATTTCTTGTGGGCTTGGTTCCGCCAAAGCTTTGCTCGTTGTCGACTGGTGAATTCCCGGGTCATTAATTTTGAGCTGTCTGACCGCCCTAGACGGAAATAGTTCTACGGGCGCCGAGCCTACCCCGCCTACTTGCTAAAGTAATTTGTCAGACTTCAAACTAGCCTTCTCTCGACTTCGTATGCACTGAAAACGTACATTCCCTTGCATTTTGCTTATAATTTTTCCTTTAAATTGCTATGATTTGCACCTAAATAATCGTGAAATCACGCTAGACTATTATGTGTCAGTGGACCTCTCATTGCTCTGTGGGTTCCATATAATGGCTCCCCCTTAGAGACCACTGGTTCGACCTTAGGCATAACCATTTGCCTGGTCTTCTCTGATGAGGCCTGAGTTCGATACCAGACTGCCGTGACCAGTTGGGCACAGTATAATTGTAATAGAAGTAATTCAGCATAAATATAGGAAGTTGTAGGAACTTCTATCTTATTCTTCATGGTTTTCTTATTGTTATTTTCGAAGTTGTTATTCTCTCTAGAACATTCTCTCAAGAATTTCTTAAAGTACACTCTTTGTACTCGATTTAATGTTTAAACTTTAGTTACTTCATTTGTCCTTTTTTAAAAAATCTTATAAAGATATTAGAACATATATAAGGTTTGATACCTCATAAATTGTTATTTGCCTGGAGCAATCTCTAAATGTTAGGAGGTCTGCGACCCCATTGTTAAAAAATTTAATGATCCATATTTGTCAGAAAAATATATATTTGTTAAAGTTATAAACTTCTTTGAATTGTTAAATAAATTAAATATTTGTTTTTGGATTATAATTTCGCAAATACAACGGTTAGGCAAGATCCTGTCCTCCTTGACTCTCCCTACTCAATGCCATTGAACCTCTTGATAGGGCTTTCACCACTTGTTGCATTTGAGCAAAAATTCTTAGTGGTAATCTTGTTAAAGTTCTCTTAGCTTTAAAGGCTAATTCTAACTGGCCAGTAAGGCAAGTACAGCTCGCTACGCCAGCTACCTGCTTGGGGAGATCCTCTCCAAAATCTTATGGTCAGTTTTCAAAAAGATAAGTGTTTCTCTTTGCCTAAATTTTTAGTCGGCTACTGGCTGGTTAAAAGCTTAGCCATTTCCAAATGCAACTACTGGTTCACTTACCAAATTTATTTTCAAAAGCATAATTCCTCTATCACCATCCTTTTTGGAAGCACTTGGTTACTGTTCAGGAAGCTTATAACTTCGAAAACTGGAAATATCAAAATTGATGCAAATTATTGTCATTCTTCGAATTACTTTGAAAAAAAAAAACGAATTTCTTTGAAAGGACATACAATGAACTTGTCACTTTCAGTCATGCCAGACCAACACCCTTCCCCATAGTAGTCTTATGCCTGCTTGAGAGGGAATATACTAAGGCCACTCTCCAGCAAACCGCCCAAGTTCTAGCTGCGGTTCCCGTTAGCTTAGACCAAGTCCTTACCCACTTTAGGTATCCGAGAACGAATTTTCAGTGGCAACCGCCTCTGAGTGTATTTAAAGCTAAATTTATAACTTTTGTGGAACTCTCATCCTATTTCTCTATCCTTTTTCTCCAGTCCGAAACCCACTTCCTTTTCTTAATCATCTTCCCTTGGTGGGTGGGTTATTCCTCAGCCAATAATCTACCCAAAATTTGGTCCCAGAAACCCGGGAGAGTCCATTTGTCATTTTTCTGTTTGGCAATACTTTGCAAATTATTAATATCTGCTTTGAATCTTTCAGCTATATCCACATCGTGCAAACCCTGGGAAGGGGAAAGAGGCCGCTCCTGTCTCCTTTGGTGTTTCCCGTTCTTTCTACTTATTGCTGCTGCCAGCTTGATTTCCAATGTTCCACAGTTTCGTGAGTTGCATTTCAATCTATTTTCTTTAATATGGCTCCTACTGAAAAGGATAAGGATGAAAAACTTACTTCTAAACGAGCATTCTATAAAGGGCAAATTACCCGTTTTAGAAAGTACATAAAAGAGTTAGATCCCTCAGAAGCGCAATTAGACTTGTTGAAACATCGTGTAAGGGATTTTGAACGTTCTTATGAAAACTATTGTAACATTCAAACTGAAATAGAAACTTGTATGCTCAACCAAACCGAAGATCGAGTCGAAGTAGAAAACCAATATTACGAAGGCATAGGTTCTGCTTTCAAAATAATACGCCAACTCGAAGAGGAGCAGAAAAAGGACGCTTCTGTTCTTGGTTACCTTCACGAACCACAAACTTCTTTCCGTGATGGTACTCACAAGCCCAAACCAATTTTACCGAAAATTGATTTACCCCATTTTTCTGGAGATGAATCTACTTGGGATTCTTTCTATGAATTATTTTCCTCCCTTGTTCATGACAATGAAGACATTCAAGTCATTTACAAGTTTCATTACTTGAGATCTATCCTCCGAGGTCAAGCTTTGCAGTTAGTCGAAGCACTTCCTCTACGCGCCGAAAATTACCCCATTGCCTTTAACTTATTAAAAGAAAGATATGGAAATTTACGGTTGCGTATTCAACGCCATATGAAGGCTCTATTCAACCTACCTGCGTCACAGCACAATGACGTCACCAGTTTGCGCACTCTAGTTGATACTAGACAACTTCATGTCAAGGCTTTGTCCCAACTAAATCAACCCACTGAACACTGGGATACTTTCCTAATACATTTAGTGGTTTCAAAAGTTGATGCTGCTACCCTCAAAGCTTGGGAAATTGAACTTTCTAAAGAAAACGACTATTCTTACGAGCATTTAGTCACTTTCATAAATGCCAGATGCCAGCTCTTAACCGCCTTAGCTAATCAAAGTGAACCATCTTCCCCGAGTTCCAAATTTGAATTAATGTCTATCAAACCTAAAAGCGATCGCATAGCGTCTAATACCCAAAAACCCGGGTCCAGCTCATCTAAATTTAAATCAAGCACTACTGGTTACCCAACTAGGTCTAGTGAACGTCGTGTTGCTAGCTCTATGGTTTTAAACACTCAAAGCGAACCTCGCAATAGTTTAAACGAACCTTTAAAGTGCATACTTTGTAAAGATCCCCATGCCCTATACCTCTGTAAGTCCTTTAAAGAAATGTCAGTCGACGACAGAAGAAAATTAGTTTCCCAGAATAAACATTGCTTCAATTGCCTAGCGCCTACTCATTCTGCTTCTAATTGTAAGTCCACAAGACTTTGCTACCATTGTGAAAAGGCTCATCATACTTTGCTACATCGTCATGATCAGGCATGGTCATCGACTGCATCTACTTCTCCGAAAAATGATAGTGCTAACAGTGCTAATGCTTCATCGTACATTCAAAATGCCAAGTCCATTCGCAGTGCTCAAGTATTGTTGTCTACTGTCCAAATCGAAGTTCAGGATAACTTTGGCAACTGGGTCCGTGCACGCGGTCTTCTAGATTCAGCGGCAACTCATGATTTTGTGTCTAATTCCTTAATTAGAAAACTAGGCCTACCTGTAAACCCCACTTCTATCAATGTGTCGGGCATCAACAGCTCAAAATCGCAAGCTTTACAATTCTCGAAGCTAACCATAAGAGATATTTGTCATAGAAACAACTTCTTTAAACTTAATTGTCTCATTCTCAATAGCATTGGAGAAGATACTCCCAGTCACTCTGTGGATATTTCAGGGTTAAATATTCCCTCGCATTTAAGGCTAGCCGATCCTTTGTTCAACATAAAAAATCCTATTGACATACTCTTTAGTGCCAATGTTTTCTGGAATTGCCTACGTAAACAGGTTCGTAAGTTATCCTCAAACGTGGTCGCCAGAGACACTAATTTTGGATGGATCGTGACAGGTCAACTTCCCCATTATTCTCCCCAACCCGCATCGCAATGTTACTTCTCCAATACTGATCTGGAACAGTTCTGGAGGCTTGAAAGCGTTGATTCTCCTAATGTAACCTCTTCAGAAAATGAATTCTGTGAGCAACTTTTTTTGAACACCACCACTCGTTCTTCTGATGGCCGGTTCGTTGTTCAAATGCCAAGATTACATAATCCTCCAAAACTTATTAATTCTCAGCCCAAAGCTCGAAAAGCTCTCTTTGCTATCGAGAGCAAATTCAAGAAAGAACCTCTTGTTAAACAGCAGTACACTGATTTCATGGATGAGTATGAAAGCTTGGATCACATGGAAGTTGTTAACAAATCTGAGGATGAATTGCACCCCCCCCCCACTTGAAACGGTTTATCTAAATCATCATCCTGTGTGGAAAAACCCCCTTGTAAAAGATACAATTCGAGTTGTTTTCAATGGTTCATCACCCGACGTTAATGGCAACAGCCTTAACGACACTCTTTACTCTGGTCCTGCTATTCAATCAGATCTATCTGCTATACTCTTAAACTTTCGATTATTTCCCATAGCTGTCATAGCTGATATAAAACAGATGTACCGTCAAGTTTTAATTCATCCGGAACAACCAGATCTCCAAAGAATCTTGTGGCGTGATGAAATCAGTAAGCCCATTAAGGTATTTCGCTTAAAAACGGTTACTTATGGCTTAAAACCCTCTGCTTTCCTTGCTATTCGATCTCTACACTTGTTAGCCTCACAAGATGGTCATTTATTTAATTCCAAAGCCTCTGAAGCACTAACTACGTCATTCTATGTTGACGATTATTTTCAGTCCTTCCCTACTTTGGAGGAAGCTTATTTTGTGTCGTTAGAACTTCAAGCATTGCTAAGGAATGGAGGTTTCCCACTCCATGAGTGGAATTCCAACTCCCCTGAGTTTCTCGCCCAGTTTCCCATCGAAGACGTAGATCCTTCTTCTGTCGAAATTTGTGGAAACTCCGAATCTATAAAAACTCTAGGAGTTCACTGGTGCACTAGCACAGACACTCTCATCTATAAAGTTTCGCTCGCAGAAGAGCTTCCTAATACAAAAAGACAAATCCTCTCTGAAATTGCAAAAATTTTTGATCCGCTTCAATTCCTTGCCCCAGATATCGTTATAGCCAAACTCTTCATGCAAGAGCTGTGGTCGCTCAAATGTGAATGGGATGACACTGTCCCTCTTTCTGTTCTTAATCGTTGGCTCTCGTTTCGCAGCAATTTGCCGGATCTTTCTCTTATTGAAATTCCTAGGAATCTAATTAACGCTTATTCTAATGCATCCTTCTCCCTTCATGTGTTCGCTGACAGTTCCGAAAAAGCTTACGGTTGCTGCGCATATTTAGTTTATCACGGTACATTATATGGATCTTCAGTTTCCAACCTTGTTTGTGCCAAATCGAAGGTCGCTCCTCTTAAAACTATCACTTTGCCTAGGCTCGAACTGTGCGCTGCACTCATGGCTGCAGAACTTGTTAAGAAATTATGGGAAGTATTAAAAGTCGAATTCTCGCAAATCTATCTCTGGAGCGATTCCATGATCACCCTTTCTTGGCTCGCCAAGAACCCCTCTCACTGGCAAACTTTTGTTGCAAACAGAGTTTCCAAAATTCAAACTCTTTCTTCTGGATGTCAATGGAGGCATGTGCCCAGTGCTGATAATCCAGCCGATATTATCTCTCGTGGTTGTTTACCCTCTCAATTGGCAGCTTCCCAATTGTACTGGCATGGGCCCTCGTGGTTAATCGAAGACTCTTCTTCATGGCCTTCTAAACCTCCAGCTACAAACTCCAACTTGCCTGACGCTAAAGTATCTTTACCTACTGCTTCGTGTCTTGTTTCCAACGTTTCTTATCCCATGTTGTCCCGCTATTCTTCCTTTCACAAATTAATTCGAATTGTTGCTTATATCCTTAGATGGAAATATCTTGTGGTTGACCAACCGCTTCTCCCCAAACCACACCTTACCAATCATGAATTGAATCTCGCTACCATTAAGGTTTTACAACTGACACAGCAAGAAGCCTTTTCTTCTGAATTGTCTTTGCTTTCTTCTGAAAAGGATCTTCCCAAATCCAGTCGTCTTCGTGCTTTAGCTCCGTTCCTTGATGACCATGGGTTACTCAGGGTAAGTGGAAGGCTCTCGCAATCTTTGCTCTCTGAGGACAAAAAGCATCCCGTTATTTTGCCTTCCAAACATCACGTAACTTCTTTAATTATACGTGACTTTCATTATCGTAATCTGCATGTTGGTACACGCACTCTGCTTTGCCTCTTAAGGGAAAAGTACTGGATCATAAATGGAATTCACGAAGTTTCTTCTGTAATTCATAAGTGCATTCCTTGCTTTAAAGCGAAACCTAAAATCAATACTCAATTAATGAGCGATTTGCCCTCTTTTCGCTCTTCTCCTATACGCCCATTTGCTTTAACTGGTGTGGACTATATGGGTCCGTTACAATATCAACGAAATTCTCCTGAAGCTAAACGCAAATTGTTTGGTAAGCTTTATGTTTCTCTCTTTGTTTGCATGGTTACTGGCGCTATCCACTTGGAACTAGTAACGAATGCTTCTACTTCCTACATTTTATCAGCTGTCTCTCGCTTCACTGCTAGGCGTGGTGTTCCTTCAGAGATGTTCTCTGATAACGCTTCCACTTTTCAGGGCGCAGCTTCCCTGTGGAAGAAAGCTCTCACTTCCTCTCCTGCCATGGAGCAAATTTCTAATTTTTCTTATTCAAAGGGTTTCAAATGGCGCTTTATACCACCCTACGCTCCTCATCACGGTGGTAGGTGGGAATCTTGCGTAAAGCTCACTAAACGTCATTTAAGAAAAGTTTTAGGCTATCGTATTCTGACTTATGAAGAATTCAATTCACTGTCTGTTCTGATTGAAGGTGTTGTTAATTCTCGCCCTTTAACTCCTCTTTCCAATGACCCTGATGACCTGCTTCCACTTACACCTGGTCACTTCCTTATCGGCACTTCTCTTTCTGCTCCTCCTCCTCTTCCCAATTCTTTCAGGGATTATAATTTACCTATTGTTTGGCGTAAACTTGAAGCCCTCCGCAATTCCTTTTGGAAGAGGTGGAACTTGGAATATTTAACTTCTTTGCAACGGAGACAGAAGTGGTTTCTTTCCAGTCCCGACCTTAAGGTGGGGGACTTGGCCGTGGTTAGGGATGTTTCACCCCCTCTAGTATGGATCTCTGGTAGAGTGACCGAGTGTTATCCTGGAAGAGATGGGAGAGTCAGGGTGGCCAAAATCTTGACCACTAATGGTCCGATCACAAGACCACTGTCTTTGATCGCTCCGTTGCCTTTGAATGTGTAACTGTTTATTTGTTCTCTGTTGGTGTGTTTCCCTCCCAGTATGGTGTATTCTTCGAATACACGGTACGTGAGAATCCAATTTTTAATGCTCTTTGCATGTCCATTTCTTCCTTTCTTATCAAACACCAACAGTGATCTTCTATTTTCTCTTTGTTGATCAGGTCTCTTATATCATTTATGAGTCTGTTCTAGATATATATCTTCTATGACCCACCTAGCGTCATCTCGCAGCGAATCTCTGAAGCTCCTCAATTCTTCCTGGTGCAAGAGGATTTACTTATCCATCTGGCCACCAGATCTTGTTACCATCGCCAGCTATTTTCTCCGTGAGCAAGAGAATTACGTCTACTTTTTTACTCACCATGCTGCGCTAGTATCATCTGTTATCAATTCTTTGAAGACCGGCTCAGCAAGAGAAGATTAATTTTTGTTGTAATGTTGGCTATGTTTATATATTCTCCTTTTGTCTCCTACCCCCACTCTTTCCCTTCCTTGGACCCTCCGTGCTCTGCTGAGTGGGTTTCACTTGTGCGCCGGCCGTCGACTCAGTTAAGGCTCAACTAGAGCCAGTCTCCTCAAACCAAGAGGCAAACTCTACTTTCTACGCCATGTTGGCATATAAAATATTGTAAAGAAGAACTTCACCTTCAACATGCAACCAAGATAAGTACAGACTTAAGGTTTTAACCTCATCTTCATCAATTTTATCTACATGCTTTTATTGATTATTTTATAGACAGCGTGAGATTACTTGTGGGGCGGTAATCATTCTTCGCGGGATTTTTCATGTTGGGCTTTTGTCTAATCAAGCCAATCTTGGGGTAAAGCAGCATTTCTTATGCTTGCTAAATGAGAAATCTTCTCACTACGTGGGATATTATCTAATACCCGCTGTCTATAAATTACAAAGCAAGTTCCTCCGCTGGATTATCTTTGGCCCCATTTTTCTATTAAGATCGTTCTGGAACCTTCCAGATCCTGTACTCTATCTGCGAGTCTTGCCGTCAGGTATTTTTCACTCACTTGTGAAAATACTGTTTAAAATGAGGAATCTTCCTTTCAAATTACTGCAATAGCAAACTTTCGTCCACCGTTGGAATGTTCTATGGCACATTTAATTGTAATTCACAACTTTCTCAAGAAATAGACTCTCGCCTACCTAGTGCAACCAGTTATTTTCATCATTGCAATAACTTTCTTTACATAAACTTTCGTGCCTCTACAGCGAAATTTTCATCTATTTAAAAGACTATAGTGATAACTAGTGCTTGTCCCACTTTTCTACCGCGTCGCGATCGTCCGTTTACATTAAATCAGGCCATGAACATTGATCCGAAATCCCAATTATCTTTCCTCAACCTTCTACTAACAAACCATAACAATAAAATTGTAACTATTCTATAAGGTGTCACTCTACGAAGTGCCCTTCCATTTTGCTGTTTATCATTACTTAATTTCTGTATAATTACGTGTTTTATACACGGTTCAAGTTCATATTGTTTCTCTTTTATAACGAGAGAATACAATTCTTTTAACTCATTAGTGAGTTGTTTCTAGGTCTCACGAAAGGGTACCTGCCCCATTTATCTAGTGATTCCTATCTAAATACAGGAAGCCTAGAACCTTCCTTGTTGATTTTTTCTTCAGGTTTCACAGTAAGTGACCTGCCCTCCTTTGTATAATTGTAATAGAAGTAATTCAGCATAAATATAGGAAGTTGTAGGAACTTCTATCTTATTCTTCATGGTTTTCTTATTGTTATTTTCGAAGTTGTTATTCTCTCTAGAACATTCTCTCAAGAATTTCTTAAAGTACACTCTTTGTACTCGATTTAATGTTTAAACTTTAGTTACTTCATTTGTCCTTTTTTAAAAAATCTTATAAAGATATTAGAACATATATAAGGTTTGATACCTCATAAATTGTTATTTGCCTGGAGCAATCTCTAAATGTTAGGAGGTCTGCGACCCCATTGTTAAAAAATTTAATGATCCATATTTGTCAGAAAAATATATATTTGTTAAAGTTATAAACTTCTTTGAATTGTTAAATAAATTAAATATTTGTTTTTGGATTATAATTTCGCAAATACAACGGTTAGGCAAGATCCTGTCCTCCTTGACTCTCCCTACTCAATGCCATTGAACCTCTTGATAGGGCTTTCACCACTTGTTGCATTTGAGCAAAAATTCTTAGTGGTAATCTTGTTAAAGTTCTCTTAGCTTTAAAGGCTAATTCTAACTGGCCAGTAAGGCAAGTACAGCTCGCTACGCCAGCTACCTGCTTGGGGAGATCCTCTCCAAAATCTTATGGTCAGTTTTCAAAAAGATAAGTGTTTCTCTTTGCCTAAACCTTTAGTCGGCTACTGGCTGGTTAAAAGCTTAGCCATTTCCAAATGCAACTACTGGTTCATTTACCAAATTTATTTTCAAAAGCATAAATCCTCTATCACCATCCTTTTTGGAAGCACTTGGTTACTGTTCAGGAAGCTTATAACTTCGAAAACTGGAAATATCAAAATTGATGCAAATTACTGTCATTCTTCGAATTACTTTGAAAAAACGAATTTCTTTGAAAGGACATACAATGAACTTGTCACTTTCAGTCATGCCAGACCAACACCCTTCCCCATAGTAGTCTTATGCCTGCTTGAGAGGGAATATACTAAGGCCACTCTCCAGCAAACCGCATAAGTTCTAGCTGCGGTTCCCGTTAGCTTAGACCAAGTCCTTACCCACTTTAGGTATCCGAGAACGAATTTTCAGTGGCAACCGGCTCTGAGTGTATTTAAAGCTAAATTTATAACTTTTGTGGAACTCTCATCCTATTTCTCTATCCTTTTTCTCCAGTCCGAAACCCACTTCCTTTTCTTAATCATCTTCCCTTGGTGGGTGGGTTATTCCTCAGCCAATAATCTACCCAACTCCTCTGGGGCAATGATTAAATGCATGACATATGAAATGAAATGATAGTGGAGAGTGTTGCTGGAATGAAAGTTTGACAGGGAAAACCGGAGTACCCGGAGAAAAACCTGTCTGCCTCCATTTTGTCCAGCACAGATCTCACATGGAGTGACCGGGATTTGAACCACGGACCCAGCGGTGAGAGGCCGGCGTGCTGCCGCCTAAGCCACGGAGGCTTCCCGCCTTAGTGTTTTAAATATCTTAATCACCATTATAGGCGAGTTGTATACGTCTGTTTATATTCAGCGATGACTAAAATTATTTTATGTTCGAACATAAATATTTATAAATATCTGTCGAGATTCCGCCAGTTTTATGTACTGTTCTAAACAGAGCGCATGGGACGAAGAGAATACCTTGTTCAGTATTCGACCATGGCCACCTGGAATATCCGACTATGACACTAGCCACGCAGTGAAATTTAAAATAGGAGGCCGTGGAAGTCAGCGCAGGTGCGATGCTATCCTTACCTAATTGGTCACACAACAATTTCTTGAGCTCTGATTGGTGGGATAAACTGCATCATAATGAAAACTTGTACTATAATGAGCCTCATTATAGTACAGTTTTCTGACATATAATAATTATATTTCGCCAGGGTCGAACATAAACAAATTTAGAATACTGTTGTAAAGATCGCTTACTTAAATGAATTATGAATTAATGTGTAACTTGTTTTGAGATTATCAACTTATTATCAGGGATAAAAACATTCTAATGTCCTTTTAATTAATCTCGCTGCGTAGCCGTGCGCGTTAAATAGCTCACCACAACCACGATGGGGAGCTGCAACAAGTCAGAAGATTGAAGGTTCAAATCCCGGTGCCAGCTATACTGAGTGTGGTTTCTCCACACTCTCTCCAAGCAAATGTTGAGGTAGTAGCATATTTCAAGTAATTTCAAGTAATTACATTCACACACACTATTACAGTCACCATAGATACGCAACAAATTGAATACTCATAAAAATACACGACTGGCTACGTAGTGCAGCGATAACGTTCTCGCTTATTATTAGTAGTAGCAGTATTGTTACAACAAAGTACACTGGACTGATGACCAAGCTGTTCCAAGCCCATAAACTGAATTAACAACAACATTAACTTAATTTCTTATTGTTCCCCTATCCTTCTCCAGAATTCATGCCAGGATCATAATATAAACTTACTGAAGTTAGTCATTTTGAAACGTTTCCTTATCGACTTTATAATAGAAGTGAAATAGTGAAAATAAGTATACAAGTTTCGACCACATTGTGTCCTTCAGTAACTGTCTAAAGTTAATTAGAACTAATAGAAATACGAGCAAAGTTGATTTTAAAATTATTAAAGGTAATAGAAATACGAGCGAAATTGATTTGATAATCAATTTTCATAAAAAACAAGTAGTTCCGTGATTAACTACAGACTACAGCCTATTTTCTTATATCCTACTTATGTTAACTGCCGCTATCAACATACTACATTTCAGTTCGATTGCTGTATTAGATTCGTAGATATTGAGAACCGACTAAATATTTCGGATGGTCGCCATGTTGGATTTTATATATGTAGGTCCTAGAATTCTGTACTGTTACATGAGGATTATTGTGTACGTGTAGCATTCAAACTTCAATCAAATGATTAGGACACAAGAAGTAACAAGGAGATTTTAAAATTTCGCACAGCTGCCATCTTGTGGTTATGGAAACAATTGAAATAAATTAGATGCCAGTGGATTAGCATTCGTATAAGGATTTACTGTACCAAGTTTCACTCTACTCGAATGGTTAAATTACGAGAAATGTCCATGTGAATATTTATACTTCGCGTCACCGCCATGTTGGATTTGTGATCACCAGGTTATTTAAAGTCATATAGGTGAACTTACGTTCTTAGCCCCTTTGAACATAAAAAATCAGTTTGATTGCTATAATAGATTCGTAGATATTCAGAGCCGTCTAAATATTTCGGAAGGTCACCACGTTGGATTGTTAAATGTATAGGCCATAGAGCCATGTACCATTAAAGGAAAATTATTGCGTAGGCTCATTATTCAAACTTTCACTTCGATCGCATGATTACGACACAAGAAATAAACACTTAATTTTAAAATTCGCACAGCCGCCATCTTAAGGTTATGTAAACAATTGAACTAAATTAGATACCAGAGCATTAAATGTGTATAAACATTTCCTGTACCAGATTTCATTGCGTTTGGAACATTACATCGCGAGAAAGCTGTATTTAAAATTTTCAAATTCGCTTGGCCGCCATGTTCGTTTTGTAGTTAACCGGTTTTTGAAAGTCTTATAGATGCACTTCCAGTAGTGCCCTTTATCTCCGTACAAAATTTCAGGATGATACCGCTGAAAGTTTCAGAGATATAGAATGCTGGTGAAATATTTAGCACAGCCGCCATGTTGGATTGGTGAAACGTAACAAAATTTGAAGGGCACGGTCGGGGTTGCCCGGAATAGTGCTGTGGACTTACCGAGTTACATTGACATCGCTCCAGCCATTTAGAAGTTATTAGGGGGACAACACACACACACACTCCTCATACACACACACACACACGCACACACACACGGACAAAAGGTGATCTCATAAGCCTATTTTTTCAAAATTGAAAATAGGCTAAAAATATATTAGAAATAGGAAGAGAAAGAATGTATTACTTACGTGTGTAAGAAATATGTTGTAATTACTCCCTACTTAACTGAAATATCTATATATGGTGCGGATGGTCTTTTATGGAGAAAATTGCGTGGATGTGTATTGTGACGATCAATTGCATACTTGTTAGTGGATAAAAAGAATATATTTTGTGTTAAACTCATAGTTACTGTACATGGCGGCGGCTTCGGTGGCGTAGTTGGTAGCATGCAGAGCTTCTGTGCCCAAGATAGCGGGTTCAAACCCGGCCGAAGTCGTCGGATTTTTAAGAGCGTTAAAAGCCCTCAGTATGCCTTCCTTCGGAAGGGAAGTAAAGCCAGCGGTCCCATGTCATAGATTTAGGGCATGTTAAAGAACCTTCCACCAATTACACCCGTGTAAAGCTAAATTAGAGGTTAAAATGTCAACAACGCTCTTAGGTACTGTACCCAATCGTCATCATATGGAACATGTGTTCGTATCCCAGCTTACTCACGGTCTTTCGAGGTATGGGGCGTTCATTCCCACCATACGATCACATGCTCAGGATTTGAGTCTGTCAGGTGACTACTCTACTTGAAAGAAACAACATATTCCTATGTATAACATTTAATGATAGAAAATCATGGCATTACAACATAAAACACAAAAAAGATACTTTACATTTACTTCCCACAACAAAATCAAAGTTATCTGTGAGTTCCTCCTTACAATTAGTGCTTCACCGCACTCAAGTCTATTCAAAACATCCTATTATTGATACTCTCTGACATTTGCGAGTGTCCATAGTGTTCTTCACGTGGCACAATTTAACACAAACTGGAATATCACAACACAATAAACACAAATTATATTTAAATGACATTAAATCTGCAATTATTAAACATTTATCCGTTTCACACGGGCATTCACTTTCAGTAACATTAATTCATTATCTTATGCCTTGATTAATAAGTGTTGTGTCGTGCGAATGGTATTCTTTTTCCCATCAATTTGTAAAGCTGAAGTGGTACACTTTCCCTTCCAAAATACACATGGATAGAAATGTTTTATAGCTTCACCATACAACGATTTTCTGGGTCTGGTCAAAACATTAACGTTACAAACGTGTCATGTCATTAAAATTACGCTACCCGTATGAATAAATAAGTGCGAACTGGGCAAATACACTTTACAAAGATGCCTATATTTATTTGGTGCAGTGTTCCTCCTCAGAGAATAACTGGGCCAAATATTATCCGATCACAACGTTCCAACATGGTAGGTGTGTGGAAATAATGCAATTAATTCAATTGACATAATCACATCAAGCATATCTTAATTACTTTTCGAAATATCGAGATTCTTCAGTGTCCCACTACACTTTTTAAATAAAAGGATCAGGTCTATAGACTTCCTTTCCAAGCGGACAATAAATTAGTCTCGGCTGCCTCAGCAAGATGGCCGCCGGTCTAGTGGCCTCCCTGCCACCCCATCTGGCTTCTCGCAAGGTCAAGTTCATTTACTGGTGCAGTTACACTGGAGGTACCCTGAGTGGGTCGTGTCCCTAGTAATTGAGTCAATCTAATAATTTAACACCTACATTTAGAGTATAATGGGCTCATCTCGGCTCCTAGTTAATATTCCTGGCAAGGGATAGATCACGAAATAGCTTTGCCGTTCTGTGGGCGACATTAGTGGCATCTCAAGTGAGTATCAAAGTTCTCACACTGGTGCAGCTGCCTATAACAAGAGGAAATCGACGTTTCCTATACGAAGAACCATTAGTCTTACCTCTAAGGGTAATATATGGGGTCACACAGGGTCTCTAATAGTTATCCCTGGTGGCAAAAATACTGCAAACAGTGGATACAGACAGACTCTGTCCCAACTTCGTTGCGAATAATACAAGTATGCTCCAAGGATACTATCTCGTAGATTTCGAAGATTAGCCGACTAGATTCGCCTAACGCGCAAGCTACTTTTGGATGATCCCCGCAACTTATTGACGTAAATCTCTTGATTCTACGTTACATGCTCGCTGAACGCGGCTCAAACAATACTTCTTATAGATGACTCAATTATTAAAGCACTCACGTCCTCTCTGCAATTACTCATAAGCCAAAGCTCTATGTAGCTCCAAATCAAGTATAAATTTACTGGCTTACATTAATTACCTTAATGGCTCTCAAATACAACCATGTATAATATACCATAATAAACATTCATTCAACAATTCAATGACACTGAAAACCTCTCATTATCTCGATATTTTACGTTCCTTTCTTACTGTTTACAATAACACAGTATGCTTACGCTAGACATGACACACTTTGCACGTACTACAGGCCTGACATGCCCATTTATTTATTCATTATTGTTACCGACCCCAGATTATTACTATTATTATTATTTAACGTTACCGTTACTTTCATCAATGTCTTACGCCTAAATGGCCGTAAACAAATCACCCTCCAAGCCATATTTTACCAAAATACGAGGGGTGTGAACTCGTACATAAATGACTGTTAATTCTTAGTCTTAGGGTGATGCTTCGTTGTATGGTGAACTATTTAATCATATCAACATATTAAATTTGTACTCACTTTCATTTTTACTGGGTTAGTCCAGCACAACAGCCACGCGCCTACCATGATGCTTGTCTTAAGCCATCATGATATCTTTCACACGACACATTGTATACACTTTACACATGGTAATCATATTTTTCATCACTGCCTTTTCTCACTTTGACACAATACATATTATTTTACCATATACACATAAACACTTTTAAAAATCACTGTAAACTTTATACACAATTCTCGCACTATTTCACACATGGATCCTTGATTGGACTCCCACTATCGCCTGACCTCAGAGATGCGATGCAGCTAACTCTTGACAACCGCTGGTCTCCATGAAAGTCTATCTTGCGTGTGTGTGTGTGTTCGACTCCTGTCACCTACAGTTTATATCTCCTCTACTTCAAATCTGTTCAATCCTATTTCACGACTATTTGTGACGCCTTCCAGGCTCCCATAACTGTAGTGATCATTACGATATTATGTCATTTTACCTATGACAACAACTCCTAGTATGTTCATTGTCTATAAACACCCTAAATTATCTCTACGCTATACTGAATCTATACTCGCGTATGTCATTGGTTAAACGTCTGCTGTAGACTAAATCTTACACGATGCATAATTACTGTTGTGAAGCTGCATGATGCGCTTTCCATTGTTCTCCACTAATACATTTGAGCGTCGATACTTTATAAATTCGCGCACTTTCTTGCGTGATCTGGCAGCGTGTTAGTTCACGTGTTGAGTCAAGACGAACTGAAGACGAACTAATTTCCCTGCGAAGCTTACCCTATATAAGGCTTCCTTGTGAAACATAGTCCACTGGACGTCCAGGACCGACTCCCTTCTTGATATAATACATTTCCAGACAAATTGAAGTATAATCCTCGTTTGTCTAAGTGTGGAGGTCCCAAAATCACTCGCGTGCAAGCGATCGCTTCGGCCAATTAATTATAATTAATTGCCTTCTTCCATGGCGTCATGACGCTATTCTGGAAATTCCCCTCGGCTCATCTACAAAACCTTCCTCCGAAGCGGATGAGATCTGTTCAGAGGTTCGTTTATAGATGCAGGCTTTAATTTAGGCGTGAGAACACTCCTAAATTATCTTTCCTAGAATATATTCATCTGGGTGTAAGTTTCATTTCAATTCATTGCTCCAATTGGCTGTAATCAATTAATTTCTGTGGGCGACTGCCCCCACTCCACTTCTATGCCTTGTAAGACTGTGGATCCCAGAGCCATTAATCTTGGGCTGCTCCTGCAGTCCAGACGAAAATTAGTTCCTTGGCGTCACCTAAAAACGCCCCTTCGCTAACCACGATTTGTCAACTGTCAAGCTGGTTTGCTTTCTTGCATTCAGGCTTCTAAAACGTACATGGGCTTGTATTTTCTTGCAATGATCCACCTTAAAAGCTATGATATTCCCGTTCTAGCCGTGAAATCCTGCTATTATGATTATATGCAGATATAACTCATTGTTCCTCGGGTTCATTGTAGCGGTTCCCCCTCAGAGATCAATTATTCGATTCTGGGCAGAATCATGGGCCTGGTCTTCTTTGATAAGACCCGAGTTCGATGCCAGTCCGCCGTGTCTAATTGGGCACATCTTTCCCTCGCTAAGCTCGGAAAATTCATTTTACAAGTGAATTCTTCCGGGCCTCTAGACGGCATCAACTCTGTAGACAGTGTTTACTTTAAGCAGTCAGTGCTCCCGGGCAGTTGGTTGTCTCGTTCTTCCACTCCACTACGTCTACCGTTTCGTATTTCCTTGTTCTGCGCTCTTAGCTGTTCATTCATCGCTTGGAGCTCTACCGCTGCTTCACACAACTGGTTGTAAAGCTCTTCCAACTGACAGCTGCATTCAACCCTCGCCTCCCTTGGGTCTACGAGCTGCATGTCTCGTTTCCTTTCTCCCTGGCGTGGGATTTTCTGAGGACTCTCTGCGTGCATATATAATGACTCCCTGTCCATTTGGGTGTGCATGGCTTGCTCTTCTATGGTTTCATATTCCTCCGGCGGACTATACAATTTTAAGTTAGCAGCGTTTACTACTACTTCTCTGCCTGTTTCTTCATCTTTGATTCTGTAGGGATTATTTTGCAAGTCCCTTATAATCAGGTAGGGTCCGTGATAATTATGTTGGAACTTCTTGTATATCATGCTCTCTGGGTCTGAACTAGCTGTTTTTTTTTTCAATAAGACGTACTCTCCCACGAGTAGTGGCCTGTGATAGCTTTTCCTTCTATTCCTTCGCTGCCGTCTGTCCGCTTGTTTCTTGAGATACTCGAATGTTCTCTGGATCCTCAACTCGCGTCCAGGCTGTGCGTCTACAAGTGTCCGAATGACGTTGTTCCATGGCCTCTCCGGTCTTCTATCAAGATGTAGGCTCACGGGTACTTCTCCAGTCACTTCATGCACTGTATTGTTAATACAATACTCGATAATTTCAAGTACGTCTATCCACTTCCAGTTTTCTGTAGAGCAGTATATTTTCATGTATTTCTGCAGTTCTCTCATGACTCTCTCAGTGCTGTTAGTCTCCGGGTGTCGAACTGTGGACAAAATCTGTCTTATTCCCAGATTTTCCAGCTCCCTGCGAAATTCTACGCTGGTAAAACAGCTCCCATGATCAGACAATATGTTCTCCGGCTGCCCTAGTATAGGAATGACTCTTTCCTTCAGTCTTTTAAGTACCTGTTTCGTACTGGTCTTCTGAATTGGACATAGGACTACCATTTTAGAAAACACGTCTAGTGCAACTAGGATGTGTCTATTTCCCCTTCTAGCTCTCGGAAGCGGGCCAAAGTTATCCAGTGCCAGAAGCTGACATGGCTTCTCTGGCAGGAGTGGTATCGGTTTTTGCCTCATTAAATACGAGTTAGGCTTTACTCGCTGGCAAATATCGCATGTCCTGATTGTATTTCTGACTGTATCTCTAAGTTTTGGCCAAATAAATGCTTCTTTCAGCAGGGCAAGAGTCTTGTCTACGCCAGGATGGCCAAAAGCTCTGTGTGCCAACCATACTAGTCTTCTCTGCAATGCTGGCGGTATAACAATCCTGGGTTGAGTGTGATCTGCATCGCTCCATTTGTGTAGCATCTGGTTAAACCATAAATATTCCGTTGATAGTGCCTCGGCTTCTACATACATCGGGGTTCCTCTGACAAGCTTTGCCTCGAAGTAATTAATCATTAACCGTATCCAGGGATCTTCACGTTGAAAAACGGTGATGTTCCTTAGATCATCTAAGGTCTTCTGGTCTCTATCTTCTATGTCGATAGCTAGAGCTTCCTCTTCATCAGCTGTCGGGTATCTGCTTAGCAAGTCAGGTATAATATTGTCCTTCCCCGGGCAATACTCGATTTCCACTTGAAATTGCTGTATATACAAGGACCACCTCGTCAGTCTTTGACTTGACAAGTCAGTTTTCAACAGGCATGTTAGGGCTTTATGGTCCGTTCTCAATACGATTCTGAACCCATAAATCACTTTTCGCCAATACTGTAAGGCATATAGTATTGCGAGTAATTCAATCTCCGTGACCGTATAATTCTTTTCATTAGGTTTCAATCTTCTGCTTATGAATGCAATATAAGTTTTCTCTTCTGGCCTGTCCACATTTTCCTGGTAGAGCATCGCCCCAATGCCTATAAGTGATGCGTCAGTCTGAATAATAAATTTCTGGGTGTAGTCTGGATATCCTAATTTAACATAATCTAAAAGCAACTGTTTAGATTTCACGAAGGCTTCCTCGCATTCTTCCGTCCATCGCCACCTTCCCCCTTTCTTCAGTAAATCTTGGAGTGGGGCCACGGTCTCGGTATACTTCGGGCAATGGCTCGAAAAGAATCCAATAACGCCTAGATATTGCCTGACGTTCTTCACCTTCGTTGGTCTCGGGAAATGTTTAATGACCTCCAATTTTCCCGGATTTGGCCTAACTCCTTGCGCATCTATTACATGGCCTAGGAATTTAACTTCTCTCTGACCAAAGTTAGATTTCTTTAGATTGACCTTAAAGTTAGCCTGACTTAGGTCATCCAACAGCTTGCGTAGATCTCTGATGTGTTCTTCGACTGTTTCAGATGTCAGCAGTATATCATCTACATAGCTTATGGTTGTTGCTTTTACTTCTTCAGACAGGTTTCGATCAAGCGCTCGTATCAACGCTGAACCCGCTGTTTTCAGATCAAATGGGAGACGCACGAATGAGTATGTATGCTGATCGAATAAAAACCCAGTTAATAAGCTTGTTTTCTCCTCCAGTGCAAGATGGTGAAAACTTGCAGTGATGTCAAGATTTGAGAATACAGTTTTTCCTTTGAATCTTCTGAGGATCTCCTTTATGGGTGGCACTTGGTCATACTCTGGTATGACCTTGGAATTCTAATTCCGCAGATCCAGGCATATCCTTACACTTCCGTCCTGTTTAGGTACAACTACCAGTGGGCTGACATAAGGTGTGGCCGTCTTTACAATGACGCCCGCCTCCAGCATCTCCTGTATTGCTTCCTTGACCTTTAAATAATGTTTCTCTGCTACAGGATAAGGCTTTTGTCTGAATGGTGTCCAGTCACTAACTTGGAACCCATATTGGAAATTCTTGATCTGGCCAGGTCTCGAATCGAAGACTCCTTTGTATTCAAATAGCAGTTCCCTTAACATTTGCTTATGCTCTGGACCAATTTTAGCTTCCTCTATCTTTTCTCCCAGGCATTCTTTGAATTGTGGTTCGAGGTCCTTTTCAATGTCTGCGGCCAGTGTTGCCAACTCTCCCTCGATGTCTTCTGTTGTCAATACTGCATCCCCAGTCATATCTCCGTATGTATGCCATACGTACTCTTCTGGTCTCGTTTCACTAGGTTTTAATGAGATCTCTAAATTTTCCTTTTCCTCACTGGCGCGAAACATAACAATGTCTTGTGAGAGATCTATTATGACCTTATATTCTCTTATGAAATCCATGCCAACAATAATGTTAAAAGGCAGCTTATTCACAAGTAGGAAGCTCTGTGAAAACATAGAGTTCCCTATCTGTAAATCTAAAAATACTTGGTATCTGCATATCATTACTTTATCTGGTATCACGCCTTTTATCTTCACGCTTGAAATTGGTATTTTCAATACGTGGATTTTTCTTTGGATTTCATTATATAACGCCTGGGTTATATACCGTCGAGCCCGTGTCTAGAAGACTCCTTATCTTCATGCCTGCGATGTTTACAATTATAATGGGTAGTTCCCTTTTTACATTGACCGGGCCTTCATCTCGGTCTTCAATGAGTTCCTCAGGTTTAGCAATCCAGTTAAACACATTCACTGTATTCCACCCTGCATTTATCTCTCCTATTTGGTCATTTATTTTTGGTGTTTTTTTCTATTGCTCCATTCTTTGTGGAGTTCTTCTGTCTGTCTTCGTACTGCTGAAGTTCCAGACTCTTGGCTCCGTCATCATTCTTATAGATGTCGGGTGACCTATTTTTAATCGCTTCATCCCAATGCACTTGCGATTTTCTGTTGTGGTCTCCACGCTCCTCCATATTTCTTAGTGATGCGTGATAACGTTCTTCTGCTTCTTCGTCGAACCCGCGACTCTGTTCTCGGGATTTCCATTCTCGGTTATTCCCATTTCGGCCGTAATTTCTCCTGTTATCAGGCTGTTGGTTTCTTGTATCGCGCTGATTCCAGGTTTTTCTTCCTCGGTATCCGCGGTTCGATCTCCCTCTGTATGCTGGCCTCCAATTCTGGTTTTCCCTTTCTTCTCGTTGCCAGTCTGACTTCTCAGTTTCTGTGCTAGTAGACTTACTTTTTGTGTGCACCCTAGTCGGTTCAGTTGGTGCACTAGTCATGTGGACTTGTTCCGTGTTCCGACTCTGCCATGTATGCTGCGCTGTGGTGAGATCGAGCTGCCTAAGCACTTCCTCCATTTCAATCGCTGTCTTAGCGTTTGCCGAGATTAATAGTCGTTGTACTTCGTATGGTAATTGCTTGGCTATCGCTATACACAGATCTAGCTCTCTAGGGGCCTCGTCAAGCTCTTTAAAACGGCATAATTGTGCTATGAAGAATTCAGCATATTTCGTTGGGTTATTTGTACTATAGCGTCTGGAGTACAAGTCCAATCTGTAATTCTGTTGTATATTTGCATCCCAGTACCTGCTTAAAAACGCCTGGCGAAATTCTTCAACGGTGTCAAACGTGTAACGAAAACTCCCGAACCATAAGGCGCATTCGCCCTCAGTCAGTTTTTCGATAGCTCTTAATCTTCGCTCTGGCGGTACCTTTGCGTCATTCAAGTACTCGGAAACCTCTTTGAGCCAGTATTTGGGTGTCATATTTGAGTTACTCCCAGAATACTTTCTCGGTTTCTCGTCACTAGCCCTTACAACAGTCACTATCTGATTTTGTACAGCATTTTCATGCGGTGTGGACATAGCGATAGGTATACCAGGCGTGGTATACGGGCTGTCACTTGGCATGGCTGTATTCTTCGGAGTGGGCTGTACCTCTATATCTGCCCATCTATTTCTCCTATTTTCATCTATGCTTCCTTCGTTAGATCTCGGATTTCGCAATATGGACTCCTCATGTGCGATCATTCTAGTTTCCATTTGACTGTGCCTGTTCTCCGCTCTTTCTAAACGAGCTAACATCTCTCGTTCTATTTTTTCCAGGCGATCTCGGTTTTTCTCTGCCATAGAAAAGACTTTCTCCTTGTCATCTTTAAGGCTCTCTTTTATATGGGAAATTTCCCCCGCTAGACCTTGCCTTACCTCGGCAAGCGTTTTATCGCTGGCTTCATTTTTCAAGCCCTCTCGAAGTTCCAATTCTTCTCGTAAGCCTGTAACCTCTTTCTGGATGTGACCGTGCATATTGGAGATTTCGGTCCTTATTTTGGTAATTTCTCCCTGGTCCTCATCTTGCCTTTTATGAATGTCTGCTAGATCGTTTTGAGTTTGTTCTAACTCTTTTTGAACCATTCCAACCTGCGTTTTCATGTTTGAGATTATTCCCTTATTTTCTTTAGCGGAAGTTTTTATTTCACTGATCTCCGTGCATTGGTCAAGAATATTCTGATCTTGCTTCCTTAATGCTTCGTCTACAGCTTTTTCGTAGCCTGCCATACGATTACTCCATTTTTTGTCGCTGTCTTCAAGCCTTTGATCCACGGTCTGAGTGAACGTATTAAATTGCTCTTGCTGTCGCTTAGTATTCGCTTCGTTCTGATTTTGAATATATTTAAGCTCTACGGACATATTGTTTAATCTATCATTAATTTCACGTTGCGATTCTCTGCACGCTTGCAGATTATTCTCGAGTTTTACCTCTATTGACTCAAAGCGTTTGTCGTTATTTGCTTGCATCTCTGAAACCACGCTAACAATATTTTTGGTTACCTCTTGTTTAATAGATTCTTTAATATCATCAATTTTTTTATGGACCTCAAATAAGTTTGAATCTAATCTTTGACTAACCTCTAACTGGTTATTTTCTAACTGAGTGTTTACTGTAGCCAACATCTGGCTTACCTCGGTTTGATTGGTCTCTAACTGAGTATTTACCGTAGCCAACATCTGCCTCATTTCAGTTTGATTGGTCTCTAATCTAGTGTTCATTTCAGTTTGATTAGCCTCCAACTGATTATTTACTGTATCCAATCTACCCGCTATTTCATCTTGAAATGCTTTAGCATCTTCCCTACTCTTGGCATGAGCAGCATCAAAATGTTCCTTTAACTCCGCGATACACTTAAGTACCCCCTCAGTACCAGCCATCCAATATTTCTTATCTTGAGAGATAGGCAGGCCGTAGCTGTGCATGCTGATGCGTTCTATTGGGAAAAGAATTCCGATGTCGCGAGAACAACAACATTCATTTCAGCACAGTGCTGTAACCACCTATGGAATGGGTTTAGACCCTCGTACCCGTCCGTATATTCACTCGTCTGACAACAGTGTCTAATGTCTGAGTATCACCTAAAAGACTCACAATCGCTCAAACACAGTTTGAGGAAAAATATACTATTATGGTTTTCCCCCATGGAAACCATACTATTATTAAGGGGTTTTCTGAATCCCATAAGCCATCACGTTCTCTGGGTGCCGTGATAAACAAGAAGTGCACATGCTCAATGGCTTCCCCATTGTAAGACATCGGCCATATTCTGATTTATTAGTAAAACTGTCCAGGGAGTGGTTTTTATTGCCGAATGCCCCACGCTGGGCCATGCCATTATAAACAAGATGAGAGGTCTTACCATGTTTTGCCACACACGGGTGACATGATAAACAAGATAAGAGTGGGTGCTCAATGCCAACAGGTTACATTTAAGCATGTCTTATGGAGGATTATCAACATTTATTTTAACGTGAAGGCTTATTAACTATGGGACGCAGCCTTTTCCTAATATATCCTAGCTTCTCTGCTATACTTGCCTCTACCATTAATATCTTGGCCGACTTTTAGTAGTACCTGTGACTCAATCCTAGTACGATAACATGTCCTCCATGTACCCAATCGTCATCATATGGAACATGTGTTCGTATCCCAGCTAACTCACGGTCTTTCGAGGTATGGGGCGTTCATTCCCACCATACGATCACATGCTCAGGATTTGAGTCTGTCAGGTGACTACTCTACTTGAAAGAAACAACATATTCCTATGTATAACATTTAATGATAGAAAATCATGGCAATACAACATAAAACACAAAAAAGATACTTTACATTTACTTCCCACAACAAAATCAAAGTAGTCTGTGAGTCCCTCCTTACAATTAGTGCTTCACCGCACTCAAGTCTATTCAAAACATCCTATTATTGATAATCTCTGACATTTGCGAGTGTCCATAATGTTCTCCACGTGGCACAATTTAACACCAACTGGAATATCACAACACAATAAACACGAATTATATTTAAATGACATTAAATCTGCAATTATTAAACATTTATCCGTTTCACACGGGCATTCACTTTCAGTAACATTAAATCATTATCTTATGCCTTGATTAATAAGTGTTGTGTCGTGCGAATCGTATTCTTTTTCCCATCAATTTGAAACGCTAAAGTGGTACACTTTCCCTTCCAAAATACACATGGATAGAGATGTTTTATAGCTTCACCATACAACGATTTTCTGGGTCTGGTCAAAACATTATAGTTACAATCGTGTCATGTCATTAAAATTACTCTACCCGTATGAATAAATAAGTGCGAACTGGGCAAATACACTTTACAAAGATGCCTATATTTATTTGGTGCAGTGCTCCTCCTCAGATAATAACTGGACAAATAGTATCCGATCACAACGTTCCAACATGGTATGTGTGTGGAAATAATGAATTTAATTCAATTGACATAATCACATCAAGCATATCTTAATTACTTTTCGAAATATCGAGATTCTTCAGTGTCCCACTACACTTTTTAAATAAAAGGATCAGGTCTATAGACTTCCTTTCCAAGCGGACAATAAATTAGTCTTGGCTGCCTCAGCAAGATGGCCGCCGGTCTAGTGGCCTCCTTGCCACCCCATCTGGCTTCTCGCTAGGTCAAGTTCATTTACTGGTGCAGTTACACTGGAGGTACCCTGAGTGGGTCGTGTCCCTAGTAATTGAGTCAATCTAATTATTTAACACCTACATTTAGAGTATAATGGGCCCATCTCGGCTCCTAATTAATATTCCTTGCAAGGGATGGATCACGAAATAGCTTTGCCGTTCTGTGGGCGACATTAGTGGCTCTGGCGCGCATCTCAAGTGAGTATCATAGTTCTCTCACTGGTGCAGCTGCCTATAACAAGAGGAAATCGACGTTTCATATACGAAGAACCATTAGTCTTACCTCTAAGGGCAGATCAATTAATATATGGGGTCACACAGGGTCTCTAATAGTTATCCCTGGTGGCAAAAATACTGCAAACAGTGGATACAGACAGACTCTGTCCCAACTTCGTTGCGAATAATACAAGTATGCTCCAAGGATACTATCTCGTAGATTTCGAAGATTAGCCGACTAGATTCGCCTAACGCGCAAGCTACTTTTGGATGATCCCCGCAACTTATTGACGTAAATCTCTTGATTCTACGTTACATGCTCGCTGAACGCGGCTCAAACAATACTTCTTATAGATGACTCAATTATTAAAGCACTCACGTCCTCTCTGCAATTACTCATAAGCCAAAGCTCTATGTAGCTCCAAAACAAGTATAAATTTACTGGCTTACATTAATTACCTTAATGGCTCTCAAATACAACCATGTATAATATACCATAATAAACATTCATTCAACAATTCAATGACACTGAAAACCTCTCATTATCTCGATATTTTACGTTCCTTTCTTACTGTTTACAATAACACAGTATGCTTACGCTAGACATGACACACTTTGCACGTACTACAGGCCTGACATGCCCATTTATTTATTCATTATTGTTACCGACTCCAGATTATTACTATTATTATTATTTAACGTTACCGTTACTTTCATCAATGTCTTACGCCTAAATGGCCGTAAACAAATCACCCTCCAAGCCATATTTTACCAAAATACGAGGGGAGTGAACTCGTACATAAATGACTGTTAATTCTTAGTCTTAGAGTGATGCTTCGTTGTATGGTGAGCTATTTAATCATATCAACATATTCAATTTGTACTCACTTTCATTTTTGCTGGGTTAGTCCAGCACACCTGCCACGCGCCTACGATGATGCTTGTCTTAAGCTATCATGATATCTTTCACACGACACATTGTATACACTTTACACATGGTAATCATATTTTTCATCACTGGCTTTTCTCACTTTGGCACAATACATAAACACTTTTAAAAATCACTGTAACATAACTTTATACACAATTCTCGCACTATTTCACACATGGATCCTTGATTGGACTCCCACTATCGCATGACCTCAGAGATGCGATGCAGCTAACTCCTGACAACCGCTGGTCTCCATGAAAGTCTATCTTGCGTGTGTGTGTGTGTTCGACTCCTGTCACCTACAGTTTATATCTCCTCTACTGCAAATCTGTTCAATCCTATGTCACGACTATTTGTGATGCCTTCCTGGCTCCCGTAACTGTAGTGATCATTACGATAATATGTCATTTTACCTATGACAACACCTCCTGGTATGTTCATTGTCTATAAACACCCTAAATTATCTCTAGGCTATACTGAATCTATACTCGCGTATGTCATTGGATAAACATCTGCTGTAGACTAAATCTTACACGATGCATAATTACTGTTGTGAAGCTGCATGATGCGCTTTCCATTGTTCTCCACTAATACATTTGAGCGTCGATACTTTATAAATTCGCGCACTTTCTTGCGTGATCTGGCAGCGTGTTAGTTCACGTGTTGAGTCAAGACGAACTGAAGACGAACTAACTTCCCTGCGAAGCTTCCCCTATATAAGGCTTCCTTGTGAAACATAGTCCACTGGACGTCCAGGACCGACTCCCTTCTTGATATAATACATTTCCAGACAGAGTGAAGTATAATCCTCGTTTGTCTAAATGTGGAGGTCCCAAAATCACTCACGTACAAGCGATTGCTTCGGCCAATTAATTATAATTAATTGCCTTCTTCCATGGTGTCATGACGCTATTCTGGTAATTCCCCTCGGCTCATCTACAAAACCTTCCTCCGAAGCGGATGAGATCTGTTCAGAGGTTCGTTTATAGATGCTGGCTTTAATTTAGGCGTGAGAACACTCCTAAATGATCTTTCCTAGAATATATTCATCTGGGTGTAAGTTTCATTTCAATTCATTGCTCCAATTGGCTGTAATCAATTAATTTCTGTGGGCGACTGCCCCCACTCCACTTCTATGCCTTGTAAGACTGTGGATCCCAGAGCCATTAATCTTGGGCTGCTCCTGCAGTCCGGACGAAAATTAGTTCCTTGGCGTCACCTAAAAACGCCCCTTTGCTAACCACGATTTGTCAACTGTCAAGCTGGTTTGCTTTCTTGCATTCAGGCTTCTAAAACGTACATGGGCTTGTATTTTCTTGCAATGATCCACCTTAAAAGCTATGATATTCCCGTTCTAGCCGTGAAATCCTGCTATTATGATTATATGCAGATATAACTCATTGTTCCTCGGGTTCATTGTAGCTGTTCCCCCTCAGAGATCAATGATTCGATTCAGGGCAGAATCATGGGCCTGGTCTTCATTGATAAGACCCGAGTTCGATGCCAGTCCGCCGTGTCTAATTGGACACAGCACCTACATTCGTCGCCAGGAGTCGACTGCGGTGGCGTCTTGTAGCAAATTCTGAACTGGTAGTCGTTGACGATGGCGTTTGGCGGCAAAAATAGGAACTTCTTGAAAAATCCAAAGTCTGCAGTCCTTACTTGAATTAAAAAAGTCTTCTCGGCACGCCGGAAGGCGGAGGTAGATTTCACCGGACAAACTTGGGGATAGGCGAAAATAGGCAGAATATGCAGGTTTTCGTAGAAGGGTCAGACCTCATTTATTGCGAGAAGTTATTTTATAATTGGAGCTTAATTAACTTTGTTTTTCGTCATTTTATGCTTATTTTAACATTTCATTGTCTTATGGGAACGGTAACCTTCTTGTCATTTGGGGTCCATTTTTATACTTGTGGTCACACTGTCCTTATGCAAGGTTTCGACACTGATGTGTAACTATGTAACGGTCTGTTACTTCTTCACGCAAAATTATATCTCCCGCAGAGATTTTGGTTGGTTCCTCAGTTTGGGGGCTGCGACAACGCGGTCATGTAACCCCGTGTACTTTGGGATGGCTGTATTAGTCTGTAATTCAGGTAAGGACTGCAGACGGTCAATTTCAAGCAGTAGTTCCTAACGTTGCTACCAGGTACTACCGTCAACGACACATGGCTGTGAACTTGGCTACTTGATGCCACCGCAACCAGCAACTCGCAACGAACGTTGGAACTTCCCCTCCAAAGGAAAGCATACTGAGGGATTTTTAGCGCTCTTAGAAAATCCGACGACTTCGGCCGGCTTTGAACTCGCGACCTTGGGCATAGAAATTCAGCATGCTACCAGTTACGTCACCGAAGCCGCTTCACACTTATTCAGATGGAAATCTGAATCTGATCTCGTGCAAGTGCGTTGTCATGGCAACGTCTGATGGCTCATCCCTCATCAATTTAGTAGTGTTGCCATGGCAACCTCTGATAGCTCTTGGCATTTTCTTATAATTCCGAAATCATTTTTCTCATCCCTTCACATAATGGTGGCTCATATCAAAAATTCTTTCAGACAAAAGTTTTAGGTAATTATTAGGGGAATATTGTCCATTTTGTACGGTTTTGATATTGTGCCTATTAAGATAGATATGATTAATGTTTCCCGAAAAACCCACTTTTTCCCACCCCTTTGGTCAATGGTTGGTGCTCTAAAGAAATCTTCAAACATAAATTTTTGGGCTTTATTCGACACATAGTATGAACGTTGAATCGATTCGATATTTCACATATTAAGAGAGTTATAGCAATATTTCACTTTTTTGAAAAAAGCCCCCCATTATCACCCCCTTCGACCGATTTAGCCCAGTAACGATCTCGACAGAGATTTTATAGGTATACATATTCGGTAAAAATTGCAAAGTGATTGGTGCAAAATTACGGCAGTTATCGTGTCCACAAGATACTGATATACATATATATACAAAAATTATATATAAACTTTTGAACTGACGGTAGTTTTGGGGTCTGGGGGATGTGAAACGCGAAGATATGTCGAAATTTCCGGAAGTCGAAACATGGTACCCATTGCAATAGTTAGCTTCCTAATGAAATCTACCTCTGGTTGGTTCCTCAGTTTAGGGGCTGCGACAACGCGGTCATCTAACACCGTGTACTTTGGGTGAGTGTAGAATCTGTCTGATAAACGGTGTGAATTGTAATGGCTGTAGTAGTCTTAATTCAGGTAAGGACTGCAGACGGTCAGTGTCAAGCAGTAGTTCCTAATGTTGCTACCAGGTACTACCGTCAACGACACCTAGCTGTGAACTTGGCTACTAGATGCCACCCCAACCAGCAACTCGCAACGAACGTTGGAACTTCCCGTCCAAAGGAAAGCATACTGAGGGATTTTAGCGCTCTTAGAAAATCCGACAACTTCGGCCGGCTTTGAACCCGCGACCTTGGGCATAGAAGTTCAGCATGCTACCAGTTACCTCACCGAAGCCGCTTCACACTTAGTCAGATGGAAATACTGAGTCTGATCACGTGCAAGTGCGTTGTCACGGCAACGTCTGATGGCTCATCCCTCATCAATTTAGTAGTGTTGCCATGGCAACCACTGATAGCTCTTGGCATTTTCTTATAATTCCGAAATCATTTTTCTCATCCCTTGGCGTAATGGTGGGTCATATCAAAAATTCTTTCAGACAAAAGTTTTAGGTAATTATTAGGGGAATATTGTCCATTTTGTACGGTTTTGATATTGTGCCTATTAAGAGAGATATGATTAATGTTTCCCGAAAAACCCACTTTTTCCCACCCCTTTAGTCAATGGTTGGTGCTATAAAAAACTCTTCAAACATACATTTTTGGGCTTTATCCGACACATAGTATGAACGTTGAACGGATTCGATATTTCACATATTAAGGGTGTTATAGCAATATTTCACCTTTTCGAAAAAAGCCCCCCCTTTTCACCCCCTTGAACCGATTTAGCCCAGTAACGAATTCGACCGAGATTTTATAAGTATACATATTCGGTAAAAAATTCAAAGTGATTGGTGCAAAATTACGGCAGTTATCGTGTCCACAAGAAACTGATATACAGATATATACATACATAAATTATATATAAACTTTTGAACTGACCGTGGTTTTGGGGTCTGGGGGATGTGTAACGGGAAGATATGTCGAAATTTTCCGGAAGTCGAAATATGGGACCCATTGCAATAGTTAGCTTTCTAATGAAATCTACCTAAAACAGATAACAGTCACCAATACTGTCATCACAATTAACACCGGTTATCAGACAGAATCTACACACACCCAAAGTACACGGGGATACATGACCGCGTTGTCGCTGCCCTTAAACTGAGGAACGAACCAACCAACTGTACATGGCAAAGCTGGAATCCCCAGGTAATCTGTGCAAAAAGCCATTTACCACCAGACAACTTATTCTGTGGACTGGGCTTAATATTCTTCGCGTAGTTTGGACCACCATCTAAAATTTTAGCTACGGCTACCGTTAGTATATTTTTATCACCTCACTTTAAAAGTAATACTGTGAAGCATGCATCATTTAGTTAAAAAGGTATGTACAGTAAATGAATACATGTAAATTGATTTCAAGTAATGAATTATGTCCAGAAGAGTGAATTAAGTTGATGAAGTTGAGATACTAATGAAGGAATAAAGCACGGGGTTGATCTAGCAGCAGGTGAGAGTTGAGTTGAAACACGCCTAGCTGGACGCATGCCAGACACATCAGCACCCATGTTTATACAACCGATACTGCGTCTACTACATCATACTCCACTGCACAAAATAACAGCCAGTATGGTAATGACGTCACACCATGTTGTTCCTGTTCAGGATCATAATGGCGGTGCTTGTTTCACTTACTCCCCCATGCGACAGTAACAAATAATTGTTTAGCAGCTTCGGTGGCGTAGTTGGTAGCATGCTAAGCTTCTATGCCCAAGATCGCGGGTTCAAACCCGGCAGAAGTCATCGGATTTTTTAAGACCGTTAAAAATCCCTCTGTATGGCTTCCTTCGGAGGGGAAGTAATGCCGGCGGTCCCATGTCATAGATTTATGGCATGTTAAAGAAGCTTCCACTAAATACACTCAACGTTAAACAACGTTCTTAGTGTTCCTACGCTCGTCACCACGAGTTGACTGAGGTGGCGTCTAGTAGCCAAGTTCCAAACAAGTAGTTGTTGACGGTGGCGTTTGGTGGGAAAAGTAGGAACTACTTGAAATTCCATGTCTGCAGTCTTTACTTGAATTAAAAACAGTTAACACACACTAATACATATATCACAATTAACACCGGTTATCAGACCGATTCTACACACACCCAAAGTACACGGGGCAACATGACCGCGTTGTCGTAGCCCCTAAACTAAGGAACCAACCAACCAACCAACCAAAAATAATTGATAAGATTGGACCAAGTACGCAAACACACATACAAATGAAATATTCCTCTGACTGGCTGCGTGGCGCAGCGGTAACGTTCTCGCTTGCTGTTCCCAAGGTTGCGTGGATCCTCCAACAGTATATTGGCGCTTGAGGGTACGCAAATGCGAAGGATCCGTTTCAGTAGATTTATTGATGGAACATAAATCCGGCAACTCGGCGTCTCTAAAAGCCTCAGTAATTAAAAGGAACGTAAAACCAACAACATTATTATCATTGTCTTGGTTTCAATGTAGAATGTGTTGTAACCAAAATTTGGAGTCCCCCATGACAGTTTAGTTTGGATTATTATCTTTCTTCACATATATTTCATTCCTATAAGTCATCGTGTTGGCAACGTGACCAATTGTTTTGGTCCGTCTGCAGTAGACGCAGTGTCACTATATTATTATTATTATCGTATTCTAAAACTTTTCTTTTACTTCATTTTATTTAAATACGTATGGTAGCACTGTGGTGAGCAAAGTGGGAGCGTGAGGTCACAGAGTGGCGGCAGTTTTGCCAGAGACAAAACATTTTACATTGCGACCTGCTTTGACTTGCTTTCTATACTGTCCAGCTGTTAATATGGAAGAGGAGTGTCCGTGTGGAGGTTGGAGATTTTAAGATTCTGTCGTTTTTACTACATCGCATTGGTTTTGTACTCCTGTATTATGTTTCTTCACGATAAAAGTCAAACGTGATTGAATGTTATGCAACGACAGTATACTGTATGCATTATGTTCTTTGGTAGTGGTGAAGCGCAGAACTAAAGGCATATTTGGTGACTTGCAAGATGGCTGATACGGCCTTGGAACTTTGTAGTGGTGACGAGCAAGATGGCTGCTGCGGCTTTGAACTTGTAACAGTGGTGATATTATGAACTATTGAACTAGATCGTCATAAAAAGCAAGGACAACTACCAGGCTACACTGTTTACTCGGGGAGAAGATAGAGATGACAATGAGATAAGTAAGATGAAAATAATATATGTCGTCGTGATGGATATTAGAGGTTAGGGAATGTGAAGTTGTCAAGATCGGTAAATGAGTTGCAAGAAAATATAAAAGAAGCTTTTGAAGCTACATCTATGGAGTATGTCCAAACCAGAGCCATTGTCCCATGGAGTTTCAAAAACCAACAACATTATTGTCATTGTATGGGTTTAAATTTAGAATATGTAAGCTGTGTTAAGAACTACAGCGATTAAAAAATCACTGCCCTGTACAATTCTAATTGAATCTCAGTTAAACTATCCGGAACAGGAATTAGTTTCCAGTAAATGCTTATTCCAAAATAAATAGACATCTCAAACGCATGGAAAAACATTATCATCCTCAGCGAAAAGTTTCAGCTGATTATTGATACATCTTGGCAATAAGACTGTTCAACATTTTGATAAGAAAAAAAATAACTTATTTATTGGAATCGGTGATATTGTTGTAATAATTTTGATAGTAGTTCATTTTAGGGACAGACTCCTAGAGTTTACTTTCATAAATAACTATTCAAAAGTTTCAGGATTAAAAACTGCACATATTTCTACCACAAATTGGCCTCAAAATGTTTCAAACCAAGATGGCCTGGACCCTGTTTTAATCATGCCCCTGACTATATGCCATGGGACCTCCATTTTACGATAAACAACGTACATTAACCGGGAATAGAAGCTCACATTCAGAATGTAAAATTCGTAGACATTACTATAGCTACAAGAGTGCGTGGTCATATACGTGAGGCCGCAAAAGTTTGGTCAGTGACAGTTTGGAACTTCATAGCATCAAAAATCTACCTTTGGGAGTTGACCGTTCATGGTGTAATATTTTCACCCACCTTCCCCGAAAGCAGAGGACTTGGGTTCTAGTCCCGACCAGTGGTAGCTTGTGCACTGTAACCCATCGCCCCTCCAAAAAACTAAAATATTTAGAAACATTCTTTTACATAAACGCTCACTCAGAAACACTCAAGAGGCTCTCTGCTGAGTTTTACATACTGAACAAACTCAACACATATACACATTCCTCATAGCGTACAAAATTAATAAAACACACAATAACATTTGCAACGACAAAATATACACGAACTCGGAACCACTTGGTGTGAGCGCAAAAAAAAAAAAAAAAAAAAAAGAACTTCACAGTGTTACCAAAAGCATTAAAATGAAACCATCAACGCCGCGAGATTTACAAACTAGACATTTTGTAATTAAAGATAATCACAATATCATGTCCTTATTTCGAGAAACATAATTTTTATAGTTCATCGATTTACAAAATGTGGCTGTAGAATAGGTACGTTGGGAGTACTAAAATACCTTCTGAAGGCAACAGATGATGGCTTCCTCTATTTATTTTCCGTTTGCTTTGAGCTATCTCCTCTAAAATGCTAGCGCTGAGTCTAGAAGGAGCCATTTCGTGTGACTAGTGCTGCTGCTCTGTGGTCGAACGACGAATCGCTGTGATGTAGCCTATTGAACTGTGGTCTTGACTGCTGTCCCAATAACAACGGAAAAGCCTTTTTGCAAAAGGCGGAGTTCATGTTTGCTGCCAATTAACTTGGAAATTCTCGTTGAGCTGCGTTCTACACAGCCAGTGCCGGACGTGAAGTGCAGCGCACGACTACTTGCCTCGTTGTGAGGGGAGTTGATATATTTCCTATTCATTGGCTGACGTCTTTTTAATGCGCTGTATTTGATTGTAGATTAATATTACTAAAGTAATTAATATTCAAATAAAACAATGTGCTTCAGCACTTCAGCACATAAGGTGCGGCCATCCCTGGTCCTGGCTCGTATGCTTCAAATATCTCTGCCATAATTAGGCTATACCGTAAAATAATCTCTATAAACCTTTTAAAGTACGACGACGACACATTGCAATTGTCAGAAAATAGCTGTTTGAATGACATAAGATTGCCTCCACGATTGGTCAACCTCCAAAGGTAACTCGTTTGTCAAACCTTGTTACAAGAGTTTTGTCCATTCTCTTAACTCATGAATAAGTGGCTGCAATTTACCGGTGGACTGTTGATAGTCTGGCCTCCTCAACTGTTCAGAAAGGGTTAAAGCAATGCATTGAGTCGACTGTACAAGCACAGTAACGAGCTGCAAGTTTGAAATCACTGTTCTTCTAGACGTGAAGGAAGGTAGCGCAGAGGTGCTTACTTATGTATTGAAGTAGTGTGTGCTGCGGGAAGATAATTACAACTCCAACTTGATGTGGAACTTTGAATGCGCTCCTCGTAGTTGCTAGTTAGCACAACAGCCAATCACATCCCTTCTACTTGTTAATTAATACTCTGCCTTTGTATCACTGTGAGACGCCTGCCTGCCTGCATGTCGCCACGAGATTGCTGCCCCTGTGCGTTATTCTACCCGTCCTACAGCATCCTCCTTTCCGCCAAGCAGGTCAACTATTTTGAATTCTTTTAGGTGGAAAGATCTGCGCAAACAATTTTCCAATTTTGAGTTTTTGTTTGCTCTGCCATGAAGCAAAACAAAAAAACAGGAATTCTATTAGGTGATCTACGGATGAGGTTTAATTCGTTGTTAATTCATTTAAGGGGCTTGGGATATCTTGGTCATCATCCCCGTGTAGTTGAGTGTGTGTTGATCTCGTCTGATAACCCTGTATTTATGTGATAACTGTAGTAGTGTGTGTAACTGTATTAGGGACAGGGAATGTAGGCACCCCGGGACTTGAAGTACAGCACTATCCCGGCATTTGCCTGGAGGGAGTGTGGACAAAGCCCGGGGAAGAAAACACAAGCAGGATAGCCGCTGTCAGCGCCGGGATTCGAAACTGCGATCACCGTACTTGCTGCAGCTTCCCTCGTGGTCTTGGTGTATGATTTAACGAGCACGGCTACGCTGCGGTACAGGGATTTAATTCATTTATCTTTCAGTCACTAAATGTGGCACGAGATATGTTTCATGACCTGAAATCACACTACTCAAAATGCCGTAGAATACTTCACCGTCTTCAAGAATCCATCTTCATTGGCCGGGAATTGAGTTGTTGTTGTTGTTGTTTCATTTCATTGTCATTGTCGTCATTTCATAAATGAACCAACCTCCACCACTAACCTCCACCCCTGAATGCCTCTCACCAAGGCGGTCCGGGTTCGGTTCCCGGTCAATGCATGTGAGATTTTCGAAGTGAAATGCCATGTCCTGTGGTTCGGATTCCACGTAAAAAGGAGGTCCCGTGGCTTATAATCACCAGATTCATGGTCACGTAAAACTACAATCTTCCTTCCTTCCTAACCTCCACCCTACTCATGTGCCTATTAAAACAAAGTTTTTCTAGAAGACAACAGAATAATGCACCATTTAACTAAGAACCTTGATCGATTTGACCCATATATTATATACACTACGTTATTCTTTGATTGACGCCAGTATCTGGTGTCGGAAATGAATCAAAGACATGTTGTTGTTTGAGTTTTCAGTCTTCTGACTGGTTTGTTGCAGCGTTCCATGCCTCCCTGTCCTGTGCTAATCGTTTCATCTCTACATAGCTACCACACCCTACATCCGAGGCAATCTGTTTAACATATTCTAACCTTGGTCTACCCCTACAGTTCTTGTCCTCGACCCTTCCTTCCATAACTAAGCTTTCTATTCCTGGGTGTTTTAGTATGTGTCCTACCAACCTATCTCTTCTCTTCATTAGCAGTCGCCAGAAACATCTCTTCTCTCCCACTCGTCTTAATACCTCTTCGTTTGTAACCCTATCTACCCATCTGATCTTCATCATTCTCCTGTAACACCACATTTCAAATGCTTCAATTCTCCTCTTTTCTGCTGCACCGATAGTCCAAGTTTCACTTCCATAGAGCGCCACGCTCCAGACAAAGGCTTTCAAAAATGACTTCCTAATACCTAAATCTATATTCGATGTCAACAGATTCCTTTTCTTGTAGAAATGCTTTCCTTGCATGAGCCAACCTCCTTTTTTTATCCTCTTTGCCTCGTCTATCACTGGTTATTTTGCTTCCTAAGTAACAGAAGTCTCCCACCAGCTTTTCACCTGCCAATTTGATGTCCATAGAGGTTTCTGATTTATTTCGGCTGCATTCCAGTAATAATCAAAGACATACGTATATAATTATTCTTGATTGTCAACGAATACACCACATATGTTCGACTTGTTGCAAATAATCCTGTAGGACTTACAAACAAATAAAAGTAAAACCTTGGCTGAATCGACCCTTTTATGGTTTATAGATTAACCCTTATAGTGCCAGGGACCGATATATCGGCCATGTTTTTTATACAATCTCTATTGTGGTGTTTGAAGCCAATTTCTATTATTAATCCCAGCCACGTAGTGTTATCAGTGCTATAACCATGACAACACGGGTATCATTCTCTCTCTGTGAATATATCGATGTTCCGTGAATAATTGGATTCATAAAAAGTATTCTTTGAACATGCTGCAATCAGCTGACATCTCGCGCGTGTTATCTTTAGAGGTCGTGTTTGTTTATGATCTTGCTCTGAGCTAATTGATATAGATCCTCTTTGAACGAATAGCAAATTAATAAGGTTTAAAACATATAATAGGGCTATTTAGGTTGTGTAGGCTGTCAACATTTTATTCAAATTTCCATTTTAAATTTTAAACAAGTAGTTCCGTAAGGACCTAAATAACCTATTTCCAAATATCCTACTTATGTTAATTGCCTCTATCAACATACAAAATGTCAGTTTGATTGCTGTAATAGATTCGTAGATATTGAGAACCATCGGATGGTCGCCATGTTGAATTTTTATATAATGTAGGATATATATACTATAAGATGAAGATTATTGCGTAGATTTATTATTCAAACTTCAGTCGCATTATTAGGTCACAAGAAATAAAACGAGATATTAAAGTTTCACACAGCCGCCATCTAGAGGTTATGAAAACAATTGAAATAAAATAGATGTCAGTGGATTGAAATGTGTGTAAACATTTACCGTACCAAGTTTCACTGCGCTCGGATGGTTAAATAGCAAGAAACGTCCATTTAAATATTTAAAATTCGCGTCGCCGCCATGTTGTATTTGTCCTGACCAGATTATTGAAATTTCCATAGCTGAACTTATATTAGTAGCTTTTATCAACATTTCGAAGTGAAATGACATGTCCTGTGGTTCGGGTTCCACGTTGAAAGGAGGTCCCGTGGCTAATAATCATATTCACGGTCACGTAAAACTACAATCTTCCTTCCTTCCCTCTATCAACAAAGTTTCAGTTCAATTGCTGTCATAGATTTGTAGATATTTAGAGCCGTCTAAATATTTTGGATGGTCGTCATTTTGGATTGTTGTATAATGTAGGTCATAGAGTTATGTACTATTAGATGACGACTATTGCGTAGGTTGATTATTCAAACGTTGACTTAGATCGCATGATTAGGACACCAGAAATAAAAACATAATTTGAACATTTCGCTCAGCAGCCATTTTGAGGTTATGTACACAATTGAACTAAATTAGATTTCAGTGCATTACAATGAATATAAACATTTGCTGTACCAATTTTCACTGCGCTCGGATGGTTATATCGCAAGAAACGTCTATTTAAATGTTTCAATTTCGCTTGGCCGCCATGTTCGCTTTGTTCATAACAGGTTTCTGAAAGTCACATAGGTGAACTTCTAGTAGTACAATATTTCAGGGTGATATCAGTAGCAGTTTCGGAGATATAGAATGCCGGTGAAATATTTCACACAGCGGCCATGTTGGATTGGTGAGATGTATTAAAATTTGAAGGGCATGGTCAGGGTTGGACGAAGTAGTAATATGTCCGCACCGAGTTTCATTGAAATCGCTCCAGCCGTTTAGATGTTATTTGTTGGGGACACACACACACACACGGACGCACACATACACACACACGGATAAAAGGTTGATCTCATAAGCCATTCTCTTTTCATGAATGAAAATAGGCTAAAAATTAGAGTTTTAATGAAACAAATGGATCATAATGTTAATTATTTATAATATCGTACTTTAAAAAAAATATTTACCTGCTACGAAAAAAGTATGAACATTTTATTATTATTATTCTTATTATATTCGTTCAGCCCCTAAGGAGCACGTGGAACCATTAAATAGCACTGGAATTCATCTTTTTGAACTTCTTATTCGCCCAAAATTAATTCATTCTTTTACTCTGGGCCTGCCGTCTTTCTTGTGTCCATGAGTTTTGGAGTTTCAAGCTTTTCTCGGATGGATTCTTGGTTGCAAATTTGTGGGTGTTGATCTTTTGTCTGTATGCAGTCCTTGTTGTAGTCATTGGGTCAATGTCGACTTCAGTAAGGTCCATTTGTGTATCTACTAGCCAGCGAATGTTGGTTTGTCGGTTCCCATTGATAATAAGAAATATTTTCTTAGTCAGACGTGAATCATCCATTCCTGTTAAATGCTCATAAAGTTTCATACGCCGTTTGCATGCGACTGAAGAGAATCGTTCACTTAATGCATATAGTTCTTCCGAGCTTTTTCGCATCCATATACCGTCTTGAAATTTGGGCCCGAATATCTTCCTTAGTATCTGTCGTACAATTTTCTCGATGTCCTTGATGTGAACTGTGAGTGACGATGTCTCAGTTGTGCAGAGTGCCTCTGTTAGGACAACTGTGTGGTAGTGTCGGAGTTTGGCTTTTGTGGATAGGGATTTCTTATTTTTATATAAAAAAATGTAATTACTGTACATGAAATTTAGCTTGGGATTATGAACATAAACATTCATAATAGCTTTGCATCGGAAGGGTTAAGAATAACATTCACATTGTATTGGATGAAGCTAATGTGGATAGTTCCAGGTTCTGTCTAAGGGGACCAGTGAATCTCACTCTCTCCTGTCACTGTTGCGGGCAGAGAGACGACACCCTTCTCACAAGTTAGCTACTGAAGGTTCTGCCAGCTGCAATTAACAGTCAACTGCACTGGCACAGTGGAAGAGAAGCACAAGGTGTATGACTGCAATCCATTCCGAGGTGGTTTTCATTTTTGAAGGGTGGGTAAAGAATTTACACTGTGCAGCCTGTTCCGATTTATCACGGAACTGTATAATGGGTTGCCTACCCACCCGCAATATGCTTGAAATCTGCTCGCAGTGCGCTAGCGACGAGGCTGAGTTCGATTTCACTGATTGCCGCCTTCTTATGCAGCATTGCAAAATATTTTGCTCTTTTAAAATATATTTACACAGGCTTCACAATGAGTTTGAATGATTTTTGTTTCAGACCTTGTTATTTTACGCTTCTGTTAATGGCTTTTGCAGAGCATTTCAACGAAATAAAATTTTATTTTACAACATAGTTTATTACAACACAATGCATTTTTGTGTTGTATTGTATTTGCAACATAATTTATTGCTTTTTACCCAATACCACAAAACGAGATACAATTTCGAAATGCATAAGAAGGCGGCAATCAGTGAAATCGAACTCAGCCCCGTCGCTAGCACACTGCGAGCAGATTTCCAGCCGATTGCGGGTGGGTAGGCAACCCATTTTACAGGTCAGTGTTGAATCGGAACACGTAGATAAGAAACCCTGTGCACAACAGGTAATCCACCTGCAAGTGATAATCTAAACTCCACCCACGTAATCTGCGAAGTGCCAGTGTAAAAACGCGTGGTTCGCGCATATGAGGCAGTTGGCTGGCTGGTCCAACGATGCGCAAGGCCTCGGAAAGAGCAGCGTGGGGTGGGGGGCTGATAACTGTAGCGAGAGCGAAACGCTCAACTCCACCAGTTGTTGATCTTCTGTGCTCCGCCCATCGCATTCTTCCTCTCACTTTCTCCGTGTGACGACATGCATGATCCTACTTCGCTGACATTGGGGTATAAACATATGTTTGCTTCAGTGCCTGTCTTGGGTGTTAGGCAACTATTGAACTGAAACAATGAAATAAACGCGTGAGTTACCAAACCAATAATTTCACCTGATAGCCGATAATAATAATAGTAATACTAAGGTGTCTACTGCATGGTTTGAAGGATACAAACTTACCTCAATGCAAAAAGCAGGCATCATAAATTGCGACAACCAGAATAGTTCTAAAATTCATGGAGTGTAAGGAAAGTTTTTTAAAGGTGCTGTTTATGCTCTGTTTTCTTATAATCTCTATAGTTGCCATATATTTGCCAGATAATGTTTTGAGAGTGTAGTAACCATATACTACTACTACTACTACTAATAATAATAATAATTATTATTATTATTTAGCGTGAGGCTTTTAGTGCCGGGAGTGCCCGAGGACATGTTCGGCTCACCAGAGGCTGTAGCTGCTTCAATCGGGCACCCATAGGGTGAGCTACAAGTTCCGTTCAATTTCAAGTAGTTCCAAATTTCACTACCAGATGTCACTGACACCTAGTGGTGAACGTTGGAATTTTGATAGAGCGTTCCGACGAAATCTAACCTAACAATTTAGCTTCACAAAAGTTTAGTTAGTGGAAGGATCTTTTACATGCCATAAGTCTATGACATGGGACTACCAGCTTTACTTCACCCCCGAAGGAAGGCATACTGAATGATTTTAAAGCTCTTAAAAAATCCGACGACTTCGGCCGGGTTTGAACCCGCGATCTTGGGCACAGCATGCTACCAACTACGCCACTGAAGGCACTGTATGGAGCAGTGTTATATTAGCGTAGGCCATCAAAATCCAAAATTGCTGGTTCGATTCCTGTTTATTCCGATGGCATTCATTCAGATAAATACCAGGATGATTCCTGAAAGTCTCGGCCGACTCTTTCCCAAACATTGCCTCAATTACAAACAAGAAGTTCCGTGACGAACTAAAGAGCCTACTTTTCATTAAAAATTTAAGTTTCATGCCAATTATTAATCTATATGGATCTATCTAGAATAATGACGAAATTAAGTTGGTAATATCGATTTTTGTAAATTACACTAGTTGGAAATACTGTATACCTGTCATAATGTAGCCTAATAGAGAACTACAGTTGGAAGCCCAGGTGACTGAGTATATTCTTAGTTCCATCTCTTAAGGTACAGAATACAAAATTTGGTTGAAGTCCAATGGATTGCATGGACGTTACATGCAGTTAAACATTGGATCAATCAGCGCGCGTAAAATCATGTTGGCAACAATAACATACAAGTATTGGTCAGAAATATCTGAAATAATACGATCTATTGTTGTGTCAATTTTGAATTAAATCCATTAGTTAGTATAGAAGTTACATGCATTTTAAAATTGGACCTATCAGCAGGCTTAGAATCATGTTGGCAGCATTGGCGTAGGCCTATATTAGTTACTCCAAATTAATGTAGAATGCCAGGTACTATACATGTGCAAAGTTTAGAGCTATTGGATTGCATACTTTCTGATATATTGATATTAGGGCAACAAAAATAGAGACAGTATTTATTAAAAGTTGGCAGCCCTGGTTACTCTTAAAAATCGCCATAGTCATATCTGCTATGCTACACATAGCACATACGAAATTTGGTTGAAATCCAAATGATAGTATAGAAGTTACATGTATTTAAAGTTGGACCTCTCTGCAGGCTTAGAATCATGTTGGTAGCACTGACGTATATAAGTTACTCCAAATTAATATAGAATGTCAGTTACTTTATATGTGCATAGTTTAAAGCTGTCGGCTTGCATACTTTCTGATATATGGGTATTTGGATAAAATCAATTGAGAGCACTTATTAACAGTTGGCAGCCCTGGTGGCCCTTAAGAATACGCTCAGTCATAGCTGTTTATGTACACATGGTACATACGAAATTTGGTTGAAATCTAATTGATAGTGTAGAAGTTATATGCATTTAAAATTTGAACCTATAGCAGGCTTATAATCATTTTGGCAACACTGACATGTATGGCCTCCTGGAAATTAAACTGCAATATTAGTATCTATACGTGTGCCAATTTTGAAATAGCTCCCATTCATACCTTCCAAGATATCCAACATGGAGCTCAAATTTCAATTGCGACTTTTCAGCAGTTGGTAGCACTGACATCATTTTCAAATATGGCCATGAGATATTCCGGTATATATCTTTACTCCCACCAAATTTTGTTTCGATTGCTGCAGCCGTTTAGGAGTTGATAAGGGGGGGGGGGGGGGGACACACACACAGCCAGCCAGCCAGACAGACAGACAGACAGACAGACAGAAGGACAGACAGACACACATTTGCCCGATCTCATAAGTCTACGTTTTCCTCATTTTTGCAAAATGTGAAAAGTAGGCTAATAAATATACTACTACAGATACCACAAAAGTACAGGTTATGAAACAATTTCCACCTTCACTAAAAATGCACGGGGCTGATATGGTCACGATGTTCAAGCACCAAAATGAAGCAGCAAGGCAGAAGTAGCATTTTTGTTGTTCTTGCCAAGAACACAAATAACTACAATTTATTGTTGAAACTTGACGGTGCTGTAAAATTTATTCTGGAAATTGGAGCTTCATTTTTCTCTAGAAAAACATACTTTTGTTCAAATTGAATACACCACTCAATCCCTCAGAAGTGTTCCTGATTGACACAAAGCAATGGGGCTCCATACTCCACTACCTCGCGTCTTGAGACTCACATCTTGTTCCGTCTCAAGTTGTGGAACAGCATCAAGTAGAACCAACACACAACTCGGAAAAGTTTTTGTCAAAGTGCATTTTGAGGAAACTTCAAAATTAGCAGTTTTGAAAGTTTTAAAGCCCTGATACCCTTCAACACACACACAGCCTGCTAAATTGGAACGGCATAGTTTTAATTGAATTTCACACCCCTGATTCGAGGAGAACGTAGCTAGGAGAGAGAGTAGGGGGAGGGGGTGATGTCACGACAGATGGTAGACCACGGGAGGAATCTGATAATTCAATTTGTCCGTCTTTGGTGGGTTGCACGAGCAGACAAACCTCCCCCCGGACCGGATTGTGATCATCAATTGTCGTTAGGTCGACCCGGTTATTGCCCGTGACGTCAAAGCAGGCGTAGGAGCATGTGTGAGTGATATGTAACCTCAGAGGAAGGAGAAGTGTACCCCACTGTTCTGGTCTATTTCGCCAAAATATTCTACCTTGAAGGAGTATCACTATTTATAGAGTCAGTCGTTAAATTAGGTTCGTAATTTGATTATTTTTGTGTTGTTTTAATAATAATAATAATAATAATAATAATAATAATTATTATTATTATTATTATTAATATTATTATTATTATATTTAATTAGAGTGCCATATCACCTCCTGGGACGTAGGCGACCTGAATTTACTTCGTCAAAGGATCACTAACCAGGCATCCCAAGCCTGAGTTTGCGTGTGGTAGGGTGGCCAATCCTTTCCACTCCTCCTCCTCCTGTCATAGCATCCGGCAGGTTCCCATTTTGAATCACGAGGCGGGAGACCCCGTACCAGACCATACTAAGACTTTTAAATTCGTGGCAGAGCCAGAGATCAAACCCGGCACCTCGGGTGTGACAGCCAACAATGCTAGCCACTGCGCCACGAGGTGGTCAGTATTAATAATAAAGATACTATAATAATAATAATAATAATAATAATAATAATAATAACAAGTAGTTCCGTGACGAACTAAAGAACCTTCTTTTCTTAGAATTTGAGATTCATGCCAATCAATAATCTATATATCAGATATAAAATGATACATCGGATCAATCAGCACGCATAATATCATGTTGGGAAAAGTGTCATGTATGTGTTGCTTAGAACTAATCTGAAATATTATCATCTATTATCGTCCCAATTTTGGATAAAATCCATTTGTTAATATAGAAGTTACAAGTATTTAAAAATGTTGGCAGCACTGACATGTATCAGTTATTCCAAATTAATCTAGAATATTAGGCACTATACGTGTGCAGAGAATAAAGCTGTTGGCTTGCATTCTTTCTGATGTATTGGTATTAGAATAAAACATAGGGAGATCATTTATTCACAGTTGGCAGCCCTACTGGCTCTCAAGAATACGCATAGTCATATCTGTTATGGTACTCAAAGCACATATGAAATTTGGTTGAAATCAAATTGAGAGTATAAAAGTAACATACATTTAAATGCTGGACCTATCAGCAGGCTAAGAATCATGTTGGCAACACTTTCATATATGGGCTCATGAAAATTAATCCGGTATGTCATTATCTCTGTGTGTGACAATCTTGGAAGAGCTCGCATGCATAACTTCTGAGATATCCAACATAGAGCTCAAATTTCAATTGTGATTTTTTAGCAGTTGGTAGAACTGATGTCATTTTCAAGTATGGCCGTGAGATTTTCAGGTATAGATACCAAATTTGGTTTTGATAGGAGTTGATAAGGGGGGGGGGAGGAGGGGGGAAACACACAAACAGACAGAAGGACAGACAGGCAAACATTTGCCCGGATCGATCTCATAAGTCAACTTTTTCCCCTCATTTTTACAAAATGTGCAAAGTAGGCTGCAAATCAATCTCATCTACTGATTACATGGAAAGAGGCGTTTAATTAGACAAAATATTTCACTCACACGTTGCACAAAAGTATATCTGAAAATACTTTTCCTTCTTACAAGTAAATCCCTGACGCCATTTTGGAAATATATTACGCTCAAGTTGTTATGAAACAGATAAGTTGTTACTTGACCACCTGATGGTGTTGCGAATAGCATTCCTCTCTGTCGCCCCAGATGTCTGGGTTCGATTCCCGGCTCTGCCAAAAAGAATATTCTGGTCCGAGGCCTGGAATGGGGTACACTCAGCCTCGTGATGAAAATCTGAGAAGAGGTGGGTTCTAGTCCCACCACAGCCATTGTGGAAGTGATTCCCCAATCCTACTCCAGATAAATGGCCGGATGGCTCCTAACTCAAAGTGACCGCTAATGTAGTTTACCAGTAGCAGCATAAAACTTTGAAGTATATTTCCAGAAATAAAACCTATTAAGTTTGCATGTTCTTTATTATGAGCTAGATTATGATAGCTCACGTGAACAAATCGAGAAGTGGTTAGCGTGACAGAGACAGTGAACAAGCGGATGGTTGCTGTGCACCAATTTAGGCTTTGGTCGCATGATGTCACACCCCAACTTTGATCGACAACGGTATACAGTAATGGTGATGACCAGACAACCACCAATTCGAACATAGGACAGTGATCGTATTCTTCTTAGCATCTACAAGACAACAACAAAACAACAACAACAACAACAACATTTCCTCTTTATGCTGCTACTTCACCCTAAAACATCAAGACTACCTGAGAGGGAGGTGTAAGCACGACCTCGCGATCATGAAGAAGGTTGTCTTCGTTTTATCCAGCATAACAGCTCGTATTATTCTAATGAAATTGGGCACTGGTCTCTAAGAAAGATGTTTTCTGTTTACACTAATTGACACTCCATAATTCTGAATAGGGGCAGATGACCTCGTAGTTACGCCCCTTATAACAACATTATCTAACTAACAAAATCTGAATCTGAATCTTAATCTGGTTAAGTATTGACCATCGAAAATATGTCTTTAATGTACTGTATTTTTATTCATAATTGAAGTTACCCTAGAGCCTGTTCCTGCTGATCAATGCAGCAGCCTAATAGATAGTGTCCCGACGGACACGTCTCAGTGTTTCTGAGATCACAGTGGCAATTGTGGTACCCCTTTGATTAACTGGGATCAGGCAACCCGTCTTGCAGTAATGTGTTGGGGGACAAACGGCTTGTGACCGCCAAGGTAAGGGACTATCTGTTATACCTAACTCATTATCCTATGGAATTATTAACAATCAAACTGAAATTTTGTATGTTGATGAAAGGAAGGAAGATTGTAGTTGTTCGTGACCGTGAATCTTGTGATTGTGAGCCACGGGACCTCCTTTCTACGTTGAATCCGAACCACAGGACATGGTATTTCACTTTGAAATGTTGATAAAGGCTATTGACATTAGTTCACCTATTTAACTTTCAATATCCTGATGAGCGCAAATACTACATGGCGGCGACGCAAAATTGAAAGATTTAAATGGACGTTTCTCGCGATTTAACCATCCGAGCGCAGTAAAACTTTGTACGGTGAATGCGTATACACATTTTTATCCATTGGCATCTAATGTATTTCAATTGTTTTCATAAACAGATGTTGAATGTCTTTCTGGGGAAGAGCATTCCATATTGTTCGTATACGTAACCACAGGTCATCTATTGAAACTATAGGACGACGATCAAGAGCGATTCCCCGTACAATGGCATCCCAAACGTGTTCAATGGGCAACATATCCGGCGAATACGCCGGCCATGGCAGAAGCTGTATGTGTGCTGCTGCAAATAAATCCTGAGCAGTCCTTGCAACATGTGGGCGCGCATTGTCGTGTTGAAAGACAGTTCCAGGAATTCCTTGAAAAAAAGGGCATGCCATCGGGCTCCATCACGTCACGGATGTACCTGTTGCTGTTCAGAGTACCCACAATGCGTGGTAGCTGCGATCTTCCATGATACGCAATCGCATCCCAGACCATACCACCAGGTGTTTGGCCAGTATGACGTTCGATAATGCACGCCGAAAAGTGGTGTTCACCAGCATATCGTCGAACATGAATGCGGCCACCATGGTGCCACAAATTAAAGCGGGATTCGTCAGAAAACACCACCTGTTGGCAATATGCATGCCAGTCTCTATGTGCATGAGCCCATTGCAGCCGCAGACGTCGATGGTTTTACGTGAGGGGGATCCTGTAAAATGGGGTTCTTTCACGCAGTCCACGCTGCAGCGGACGTCGCCAAATTGATGAAGCAGACAGTAATACAGCTGTAGCAGTGGACCATTATGCAGCCAGCTTTCTTTATGAAGCTGTACGGTCCGTCAGCGCCATGCGGACAAGGTGTCTTTAATCACGCTGACGTCACCTTTCGGCGTCCACTCCCGGGTTTCCGAGTTGTTCGATTCTCGTCCGCTCATTGCTTCCACACTCGCATCGCTGTGCTGATGTTACACCGCACACGAACGCTTATTGCGCGATGGGACAATCCTCCTTCCCGAAGCCCGATGATTCTCCCCCTTCGAACTCCATAAGGTGGTTAAATCGCACTCTCTGTCGGCGACTAGGCACAGTGACGTCGTCCCACAACGTTTACCACTAGCAGATCACCATAGACTTTTTCCCATGTCCCGCTAAAGCCCTCTATGTATACAGCGGTACAGAGCGCGCTGCCTTACTTGTCCCTGGCTCCTCTCCATCTTCTTTCCTGTCGACCTCTCTTGGTCAACTCTTGTTTTCTTCCGACCCCGACGGTATTAGGGTATCCGAGGCTTAGAGAGTCACTTTCCCGCCTTAATTGGACTTTGTCATATCTTTCCTGATGCACTCATTCTTCGAGGGGTCAGCCTTATTTTTCTTTTCATGTTATCTCCTGCCTTCTGCTCAAGACCCTCAAGGAGGCAGGGTGTATGTAGCCCCATTACTTCTGGTTAATAATATCGTATGGCCTCGGATGCAGGGTGCAAGCTTTGTAATTTGACACCCAGAGGGTAGCTTGCACCCTGGATAGTGCGACACCCTCAAATGCTCTCGGCTGGTGAGTTTGGGAGTTGGCGACCCCGAGGGATTCCTGAGCTGGGTCCGTTTTGTCCCCTTTTTGTCTGACCTTGGGACGGGTCCTCTCCTCTTACCCTTTCCTATCTTCCTTTCATGGCTCTCCTTCCTTCTTTCCTGTCGACCTCTCTTGGTCAACTCTTGTTCTCTTCCGACCCCTTCCTTCCTCATTCTTCGAGGGTTGGGGGCATTTATTTGTTTGCCATTTCTTCTTCTAGTATGTAAGTTTGTGGTTGGTATTAGTTATAGTTTACATTCTCATTTCATCTTTCACTAACACCCAAACAATTAGGGCCGATAACCTAGATGTTAAGTCCCTTAAAACAACAATTATCGTCATCATCATCATCATCATCGGAGTGCGCTGCTCAGCCCGCACATGCGTGGTGACTCTGACATGTTAATCATTTGCATAACATACTATCCGTCGCATGTGCGGCACATGTCAGCTCCATCGCGTCAACCCTTTGCAGTGTTGCAATTTTATAGACAGGAGTTTATATAAAAATCCAACATGGTGACCATCCGAAATATTTAGACGGTTTTCGATATCTACGAATCTGTTACAGAAATCAAATTGAAATTTTGCACTGTATGTTGATAGAGGCTGTTAACGTAAGTTCACCTATGGATCATTCAATAACCTGATGAGCACAAAACCAACATGGTGGTGACGCAAAATTTAAATATTTAAATGGATTGTTCTCGCTCTTTTCATCTGAGCGCTGTGAAACTTACCACAGTATATCTTCATACAAGTCTTAATATACTGACGTCTAATTTAATGGAATTTTATGAGAACTTAAAAAATGGTGGCTGAGGATTTTTTCAAATCTCGTTTTCATTTCTCGTGTGGTAAGTTTTAGTTCTTCACGGAAATACTTGTCTTCTTTACAGTAATTGAAGTCCCTGAGCCTATGACATTATGTTTCTTGTTTCGTTTATTTATACAGATAAATCGTGATGAAGCACAAGAGAAGAAATAAAAGCAAGAATTGCAGCCGGTAATAGAGCTTATTGGGCACTGATAAAAATCCTCAAAGCGCGCAGCCTCAGTAGAAGATCAAAGGTGACAGTGTACCGAACAGTGGTAATGTGCTGCTCGGAAACATGGACTATGACTGTGACAGAAGAGGAGCTTTTGAGAAGATGGGAAAGGAAAATATTGAGGAAGATTTATGGAGCAGTGCATGAGGCAGGAAGATTGAGAATACGGGAAAACAAAGAATTGGAGGAACTATATGGTCATCCTGATATAATTTCGGAAGTAAAGAGTAATAGGCTAAGATGGCTGGGGCATGTGGAGAGAATGGCAGGTGATAGAGTAGTTAAAAAGAACTATAGAGGAAATCCAGGTGGAAGTAGATGCAAAGGAAGACCTAGGAAACGATGGTTGGATGTCGTGGAGGACGACTTACGCAAGATGGGAGTAAGAAGATGGAGGAAACGTACAGAAGATCGTCAGCATTGGGCAACGATTGTTGGAGAGGCCAAGGTCCTACATGGACTGTAGCGCCGAGGAGTAATATTAGTAAATTGTGATGAAATAAGAAATATTAGGTTTTGCTTTGTGATTACGTAATAGAGGAGTGGGGGTGAGGGAGGGAGACGGGTCATAATCGACCAAAAAGTGTTAACGTACTATGTGGACGGCACCTGAATAATCATATTTGGTAACCTGATTTAGCTTTAAAAGCCTTTTGTTTTAATTTCTAAACTGAATGAATCAAGTATGTGATGACTTCTTGCATTATTATTATTCTGTGATCCCGCGTTGAGAATAATTCATTGGCATGGTCGAGCTGTTCAATAAACGAAAGTGGCGCATTGCTCGTGATAAAGTGCGTCATTTGTTTTCCAGCTCTCAATAGAGCTCCTGTCTCACCTATTGTTTGGGTGCGCAGGATAATTATCAGGAATCAACTTGCTAATTGTTATACAGTTCCTTATAATTGTATTTCTGCTGCAGGTGCTGTAAATGTGTTCCTATTGTCATCACTGTGTACCTCTCTCTGTAGAAACACCGTTTCAATTCAGCGTAATATCATTCAGCATCTACCAATTGTTAGCTGGAACTTTCTTTAGGAACAGAAATGATCATAATATTGTTGGATGTACGGGAGACAGAACGGATTCAGATCTGAATAATGATGTTGCTGGTTCATTTACAGGCTTTGCGACATCACGGAGGTCATGCAGCCTTTTGTACTTGGGTGTGTACATAATGTGTCCGATAACCTGTCTCATTGTAGCCCAATATTTGAACTAGTATCTGTAATTCTAACTGGGCGGTCACCTCGTTGCGTAGCGTCCACCGTTCGATTCACGGCTCTGCCAAGAAATTTAATTTTTGTCTGAGGGCTGGAACGAGCTTTCCGTGATGTCCACTTCTACTCCAGGCAAATACTGGGACGGTTCCTCATTTAAGGCCACGACTGCGTCCTTCTCAATCCTTACCTGAATTACAAATACACACGTTAATATAGCCATCACAATAATATAAATCAGATAAATTCTAGACACATACCCAAGTACACGGGGATAATGACCACGGAGTCCAAGCCCCTTTAATGACTCAACAACCTGTTTGATAACTTTTATCATTATGATGGCTATGCTAGTGTTTGTATTTTGTTCTTGGTACTGGAATTTGAGCAGGGCCGGCGATGGCCTAAAGTACTATCCATTTGCCTGGAGTGGAAGTGTGATACTACAGAAAACCATTACTAGGTTTCTTCAGTGGGAATTGAACCTGCCTCTTCTCAGTTCTCAGAGCTGGCTCAAGAGATTGTATGTACCCTGTTCCATCATACTTAAGACCAGAATGAAATTTATTCGCAGAACGGGGAGTAAATTTCAGAACATTTGGTTTCATTACGAGACCACACCAATTGATTGCACCACAGCGGTCCATGCTTGAAAGAAGCTGTCAGCAATATTGATGTAATGACTAAGCTAAGCTACAAGGAAATCCATCAAATATCAACAGCTTTTCATTTAGATTGTAGGCCTATATCAGTTGCGCGAGAATCACCTACTCGGAATGCAGGAGATCCTGGTTTCAAGTTCAGATGGTGGTCAATTTTCAACTGATAACATAGGCTCTACTCATTAGAATTCATTAGAGAAATATTGAGAAACTGGCCTCAATCGTCAAAATATAACCGTAATAAACATGCAATACCGTCAAAATGATGAAGATACGCTAGGATGGTTCTTTTGTTTTAGGGGGTGTATACAGAAACCAGACAGCAGTTATTCGAGCGGAAGGACATGAGAGAGAAGCTGGTAATCAGAAAGGTGTAAGGCAAGGCTGTAACTTATCTCGCATACTTTTCAATCTATACATTGAACAAGCAATGAAGGAAATTGGAGAAAAAATCAAAGTAGGAGTAAAGATTCAAGGGGAAATAATTTCATCTTAGCCGACACACCAGAGGATTTGAATGAGTTTTTAAATGGTATGGATTCTGTCTTGAGGAAAGAATTCATGATGAAACTTAATAAATGTAAAACAAAAACATTGGAATGCAGTCGAAGGAAATTAGAAAACCTTATGGACGTCGAATTGGCAGGTGAAAAGCTAACGGGAGTAGGAGAATTCTGTTACTTAAGAAGCAAAATATCCAATGATGGACGAAGCAAAGAGGATATAAAAGAAAGTTAGCACAGGTAAGGAAAGCATTTCTACAGACAAAGGAATCTGTTGACATCGAATATAGAAGTCATTTTTGAAAGCCTTTGTCTGGAGCGTGGCGCTCTATGGAAGTGAAACTTGGACTGTTCGAGCAGCAGAAAAAATTGAAGCGTTTGAAATGTGGTGTTAGAGGAGAATGATGATCGGATGGGTAGATATGGTTACGAATGAAGAGGTATTAAGACGAGTGGGAGAGGAGAGATGTTTCTGGTGACTGCTAATGAAGAGAAGAGATGGTAGGTAGGACACATACTAAGACACCGAGGAATAGCAAGAAGGGTGGAGGATAAGAACTGTAGGGTTAGACCAAGGTTAGAATATGTTAAACAGATTGCCTCGGATGTAGTGTGGTGGCTATGTAGAGATGAAACGATTAGTACAGGACAGGGAAGCATGGAGAGCTGCATCAAACCAGTCGAAAGACTGAAGATTCAAACAACATTCCTTTCTATTAATATCCTTTCTGATCGTCTAGATTTCCCGTGAGACAAATTCTAGTACATTTTGTATTTGAAGATGTCTTACCTTGTTGCATACATCTTTTGTTTGTCTGCTCGGCTGTTTTCACCTGAGACTGGTAGTCTAAAGAAGGAAGCTTTTAGTGTTACGTGACCGTTAATCTTGCGATCATGAGCCACGGTACATCCTTTTAACGTGGAATCCGAACCACAGGACATGGCATTTCACTTCGAAAATCTCATATGTATTGACCGGAAATCGAACCCGGTCTACCTTGGTGAGAGGCCAACTGCTTGACCACTGCGCCACCACGCCACCCGACTGGTAGTCTGTGCATTCGTCTGTTCTCGTCTCATATATCGTTTTCTGTCTGCTCGGCTGTTTTCTTCTGGGACAGGTGGTCTGTGCGTTTGTCTGTTCTGATCTCATACATTGTTGTCTGTCTGCTCGGCTGTTTTCATTTCAGACAGTGTTGTCTCCGCGCTTGGCTGTTTTCATCTCACAAGGGGAGGATACGATGCATGGGTCACCGATTCGAACCATCTTTAGTACATTTGTAGGGCATGACCAGGCATATATCAGGTGCAAGTAGTAAGGTGCGCTTCTCAACCGATTCTGAGAAATTAATTATAAATTATTCGTAATTGCTGTACGGCTTTCATGTGCGCTGTACGTTAACATGCAGCCAAGGAGCGCGTGGTGCAGTGGTAAGAGCCCTGCTTCGTAAGCGTGAGATCACTGGATCGAATCCCACCAGGGAGCGTATTTTTTGTAAACATCGGCAATTCGTACAACTGTAGGTGTCGTGAATAATGTTCATTTTGCATTCAATTGTAATGTGTTTTGTGAGCGGGAAAAGGGATTCTGAAATCAGGGATTCTGAAATCATCGTATGGGGGTGAACGTTTGTGACTTTACATAATGTACAGTCGGGGCAATGCAAATACATTGGTATTATACATGGTCAGGTGTATTCTATTATATGTATACGTTTATACACTGAAGGCCCAGTCTGTCCCGTTCATTGCACGCCAGTGAACCATCAGACCACCCCGTACCCCGCAAGTAGTGTCTCATGCTATGGGTATTGGTTGGAAAGTGTTCGGACATGGAGAGGTCACCTGCACACAAACTAACGATAACGGTGGGCAGTTGTACTAACAGCAAACACTGTGAATAAAGGTATTATTTCATCAATCTCCTGTACGATTTATTCCGACTCCCCTTTCCCGCTCACATAACACGTTATTACAATTGAACAGTATTCACTACACCTACAGTTGTACGAATTGCCTATGTTAACAAAAAAAATCCAAAGGATAACCGGTGGGATTCGATCCATTGATCCCGCCCATACGAAGCAGGACTCTCACCGCTGCACCACGGGCTCCTTGGCTTCATCCTGACGTACTACGCACATTAACGCCGTACAGCAATTACGAATAATTAATAATTAATTTCTCGGAATCGGCTGAGAAGCGCACCTTACTACTTGCACCTGATATATGCCTGGTCATGCCCTACAAATGTACTAAAGATGGTTCGAATAGGTGACCCATGCATCGTATCCTCCCCTTGTCAGTGTTGTCCGTGTGATCGGCTATTTTTATCTGATTAAGGTTACCTGTCCACTTCGGCTGTTTTCTTCTGAGATAATGTTGCCTTTCTCCCTCAGTTGACTGTGAACCAATGTTGACTATCTCTCTCTCTCGCGTTGTTTCTTGTAGCCGGCTGTTAATTAAATGCGGCTCGTTAGGGAAGCCGAACCCAGGGCGACACAGCGTCATAGAGGTTATCCTCTGGGAGAGGCGGAGCACAAAGGCCAAGCCGTGAGCCATCCGCAGAATGATATCCGATGGGAGTAGTCTGCAAAGTTACAGCTTATTCTAAACTAATTAGGAACACACAAACCACAAATCACACAAATTAGACATAACGGGAAACCCTAACCGAGCTTTAAAACTTGACAGTATGAGCAGGTAGACGATGGTTTCGTAGTCATGGGACAAGTATAGGATCGCCCAAGGAAGGAACATCACTAGTATAAAATATCAGCTGTTAAGTTATTGTTTTGTTCTTAAGGATTAGGAAGTACGTCGTTCATCATCAGCTGTTCTGCTAAATCATAAATCCCCCGAAATTTAGTTGACTTTATTAGATATCTGTCAAATGCTAAAAATGCAAAAGGTACTCATCGACCCTTCCATTAGTCATTTTCAAGAAAATTTTCGAATTTCTTTATATTGTCTTATTCGATAGTATGTCCCCTCTAGTTTCCAGAAATATATAGTTTATACTAGTTTTATTGTTGTTTAGCTCATTTATATTTACTTTAATGTTCGGTGAGCAGGCTTTTCAGCAGGTATCACATTGACGCATAGGTGCAGCAGATAAAGCACACATTAATCTGGCTTTGAAACAGCCTACTCCAGAACTAAAACAATGTAGGAGATACTCTCGGGTCGGAGAATGCAGTAGATTGACCTAAAATACAAAGAAAAGGCAGTTTTTAGCAGTTGAAAAGAATGACTCTTTACTCTAAATGTGTACCTCAACTTTAAGTTACAATTACTCTCACTTCATTTTTTTCAATATTTGTGTTGACTTGGGCAGTTAAAATGTCCACTTAGAATGCAGATATTAGTTTCATTTAAAAACTAAAATGTAGATAAATAATGCAGCTATGTTGTAAAGCAGAATGAAGCTGTTGAATTGAAATTAGGGTCGCGCCGCCCACAATTAATTTATTTTTCAATCAAAATAACGTAAATTGTAAAACAAAGCAAATATATTTGCCTCAATCAATGATACAAAAACGATTCTGCTATACAACAGTCTGAACATACAACATATCAATTTGCGATAACAATGACTCAATTAAGTTGAAAAAGAGCAAAGATATCGCGTAATAAAAATGCACGTTATTTTTGTGATTAATCTTTGAAAAAGACCCCCCAAATGTATTTCATTTTTCTTTTTTTTGTTGTTGCAAAAATCCACTATTTTATATTCTTGGAACCAGTGATATCAATTTCAAGAAAATAAGATAACTTGTAATGAAATGTCTTAAGTAGTGTCGATGAGTACCTTTGTGTGCTTTTAAAATATTAGTTCAAAATCGAAGTTATTCTCCACACTTGCTGTTTGAAAGCATTCCGTTTTCATTCGGTGGGTCAGATGATATTGAAGAAAGAGTAGATATGTACTCTGAAAATATTGTATAAGATAAAGGTGAAAAACTAATTATAATATTGCTGAACATAATTAATCTGTGACATAATGGTCATGTAGCCTCGTGGGTTTCGGTGTGAGTGGAATCTATCTGATTACCTGTGTGACTGTGATGGTTGGAATAGTGTGTGCAATTGTAATTGAAGCTAGGGTTTGGAAGGAGGTGCTCGTGGCCTTAAACTTGGAGAAATCTCGCCATTTGCCTGAAGGAGACGTAGGAAACCACGGAAAACCACTTTTAGTACAGCTGTGGTGGGTATTAAGACCATTTCTCCTCAGTTATTACTTACGAGGCTAAGTGTACCATGTTTCAAACCTCAAATCGGTAGCTGCCCCAGAACGTGAAGTAAGGTACTATCCCGGCATTTGCCTGGTGGTAGTGTGGAAAAAACCGGAGGAAACTACGCTCAGGACAGCTGCTGTCTGCATCGGGAATCGAACCTCCGATCTCCGAACTTGCTGCAGCTCCCCATCGCGGTCGTGTTGAACGAAATAACTCGATCGGCTACTCCGCGCGGTACAGTCATTAAGGTACTCGTTTTTGTCGGAATGATTCCAGGCCGACATTGCTCTTCCTTTTCTATCTTATTTTGACCTTTATTTTCTTCCTGATTGCCCCCCCAGGGGCTCACATCTAGTGGGACGTGGGTTGGTGACCACGGGGCCCCAGCTGAGTCTGGCATTGCTTCCACTTGTGCCGGGCTCCTCCCCGTCTTTTTCCTGTCGACCTCACTTGGCCAACTCTTGTTCTCTTCCGACCACGACGGTATTAGGGTATCCGAGGTCTAGGGAGTCTCTTCCTTTCCCGCTTTAATTGGCCCTTGTCTCGTCTTTTCTGATACCCTCCTTCTGCGAGGGGTCAGCCTCCTTTTTCTTTTCATGTTATCTCCTGCCTTCTGCTCAAGGCCCTCAAGGAGGCAGGGTGTATGTAGCCCCACCCCTTCTGCTGCACACTGGATATTGCTACACCCTCAGGAGCTCACGGCTGGTGAGTTCGGGAGTTGGCGACTCCGAGGGATTCCTGAGCTAGGTCCGGTGTTCCCCCTTTTATCCATTACCTTTGGGGTGGACCCTCTCCTATTTCACTTTCCTATCTGCCTCGCATGGCTCTCCTTGCTTCCGAGTCCCTCAATCCGCATTCTTCGAGGGTTGAGGGCATTTCTTTTCCTCCTGTCCTTTATTTGCCTTATTCTCCTTTTTGATTTCCATTTCTTCTTCTAGTACACTGAAGAAAATGGAAATTGCAACACCATTAAGGCATTGGTGGTTTTTGTTGATTTTCAAGATATGGAACGATGCCATGTAGGTATGTAAACGATCAAAGTTTCAGACCCATTGGATTGTTGCTACAGGTCTCCCCACGTGATTGGTCGCGGAGGAATCAACTCCAGTATTCGGACTCTGGTGTAGCGTAGTTGACTTGCTGTCTGTGCATTGAAGTGTTCCCCGTCAAACATGCCTCGACTAAGGACTGTCACTGCACGTGTTGGCCGACAGGCATTTACGGTACAACGTGCATGGCAGCAGTGATCAAATAAAGGTACCCACACTCGTAGACCTGGCACAGGCCCAGCGCGACAGACAACTGTGAGAGGGGATCGCCGCATCGTTCGGATGGCCCGGATGGAACCCCATGCAACAGCAGCGCAAATTCGAGCAGCTGTGGCACCCCACGTTACACAACAAACAGTTGGTAGTCGCCTGCGTGCAGCTGGCTTACGATTCCGTGTCCCTGCAGGTGTTCCATTGACCCCACAACAGTGACGTGTAAGGCTGGCCTTGTGTCGAGAACGATCGACGTGGGTCAACGAATGGCATAGGGTCGTCTTTAGTGCTGAATCGCGCTTCTGTCTTGCCCGCAGTGATCGCTGGAATCGTGTGCGCCGACGTACCGGAGAGAGGGGCCGCCCAGACCTTATTGTCGAGAGGCACACAGGGCCAACACCAAGCATTATGGTCTGGGGAGCTCTTGGCTTTAATGTGAAATCACAATTAGTGCTTGTTGAGGGCACTATGACTGCTCGACAGTACGTTGATAGGGTACTTCATGTGGTTGTCCCTATGATGGCGAACATTGCTAATGGGATGTTTCAGCAGGACAACGTCCGGGTTAACACTGCACGCATCTCCAGAGAAGCTCTCCACGACATCACAACCTTAGAATGGCCCGCCAGATCCCCGGACCTCAGTACTATTGAGCATGTGTGGGACATGATGGGTCGACAACTGGCCAACCATCCTCAGCCACCCACAACTCTGGAACAACTGCCCCATGCAGTGCAGCAAGCATGGGCCACAATTCCTCAGGAAGCGATCCAGGGCCTTATTGACTCCATGCCTCGACGAATTCATCAATGTATTGCAGCTCGTGGTGGGCACATCCTGTTTTGATTGTTGTCCAAACTTGCGGTCAGAGGGACCTCAAAGTGTAATCATCGAATTACAACCGAACACTCGTCCTGCATGTTCAATTGCATCAGTGTAGCACCACTCCTTCTGGGTGTTGCAATTTCCATTTTCTTCAGTGTATATAAGTTAGTAGTTAGTTTTAGTTATAGTTTACATTTCATTATCATCGTCACGACCACCCAACCCATTAGGGGCCGATAACCTAGATGTTAGTCCCCTTAAAACAACAATTATCATCATATTCATCTTCCTGATTGTATGTTAACATCAGTTGTTGTTGTAGTTGCTCATTTTAAGGTCATATAGCCCAGTGTATTTGGGTGTGTGTTATAACCTGTGCTAATGTGATGGCTGTACTAGTGTGTGTATATTTGTGATTGGGGATATGATTGGGGTAGAGGCAGCCGTGGCATTAAGTTAGAAACCATCCCAGCATTTTCCTGGAGTAGAAGTGGGTGTTAATCACGGAAACCCACTACCAGGATGGGTGAGGTGGGAATCGAACCCTCCTCTTCTCAGTTTTGCCTCACAGGCTGAGTGTACCCCGTTCCACCCCTCACATCAGAATTAAAATGTCTTGGCAGAGCCAGGAATCGAAGCAGGAAGGAGGCGACCGTGGACTTAAATTGATCGAAATCTGCGCAGGGTCTAATGAAAGCGGTGGTGCATGGATATTGGGACTGACTGTAAAAATCTCACCACACAGATATCGACAAGTATTTTAATCGCCAATGTGGCTGCATTCCCCATTTTCTATTCAGTGTAATCAAACTCTATTATGTCCCGCAGTTAGGTAGCACGAGCTAGGTGTGGAGCAATCAGTGTTCAATCAACGCTAATAAAGTTATACAATATTTATTAGAAAGCCAAATCTTGAAAATGGTATTTTCGTTAACCTCATTTCATGATTGCGCCACACAGCATCGCATTGCATCGCGAGCGAACGTGCCGCCAGTTCATGAATACCTGAGCTGAAATATTCGCTTAGGGATTCATGGCTTTAATCACTAGCTTATAGTAGTTTCGGAAAAATCTTTAAATATGTACGAAACTATCATTCTGCAGAAATATGTAGGAAATTACATAAATAGTTTATTAGAGACGTTATTGTAATTTCAAGAGCTACTACAATATCTCCCCTCCTACAGACTCTAAATGTTAATCGAGACTTTCATCAGCTCTTTAGAGATTATAGCATTATAACATAACTATACGGGCTTCAGAGAACCAAAGTATAGTTACTGAAACAGCCAGTTCTAAGCTGGAAAGTCGTAATCGCGACCAATGTACTTCAGGACGATTCGGGTTGTCGAGAGAACTACTGTTTCTGCTTTAGGTTGTACATTTGAGTATCCAGATCCAGTTTTTAAGGCCTCTGAGCAAGGTACTTGGGATCACGTTGGTACTTGAGACAATGATAGGTACTTATTATATATATATTTATTTATTTATTTATTTATTTACAGTGTACTTTCCTAATATTGGAAAGCGTTAAGCAATTTGACTCAATTCTTGACGTTCTTCTTATTTTGCCAGCATTGTTCCATTCTGTTGGAGAATGCCAATTATCTTTCGTCAGACCATTGAGTTCTGTAAGGTGTAGGTTTTAGTTGCTCTTGTTGGACTTCCCAGTTGTTCACTTCGTTACGGAAGGAGTCTCTGTCTGATGTGTCGGTTATGTTAGCAGTTCACATGTCTTTTTGTACTTCTTTCATCCATGGTGATGATATGTAATCTAGTATTCGTTTGGTTAGTCGGATATTCGGCAGTCTACTTATGTGCCCGAAGAATTTATTTTTCTGATGTTGACTTCGATGTTTGAGTATTTTTCAGTTGTCTTGATTGACTGTAGTCGGTACCCGTCAGGACTGAGTCTTGCTCCTAGTATTTTCCGAATTATTTTTCTCTCTTCTTTCTTGATGTCTTCAAGTTCATATTTCTTATTGAGTGTAGGAGTGTTCCGCTTGTGTAGAGACTTGCCGGTTTGATGACAGTGTTGTAGTGTCGAAGTTTGGTTTGTCATGACATCCATTTTTTTATTATAGAGGGTTTGGATAAGTCCGAGTGTTCGCCTGGAATTTTGGAGACGGTTTTATTGCGAGATATTTTCGGATCCAGTTGGTTTTATAAATTCTCCCAGATATTTGAAAGTGGGACTCTTTTGATCGCTCCGTATTGTGTTTGCATGTTGGCGCCTTTGTGACTTAGCACTTGATTTTTCTCGAAGGATATTTGAAGTCCCACTTTCTCGGCGCATTCTTGGAGTGTTTCTATTTGTTTTATTGCGGTCTCTTCATTTTCTGTTAGTATAACCAAATCATCGGCGAAGGCAAGATATGGTATAGAGAGATTGTTTTTACGAAAGCCAAGTGTAACAGGTTTCCAGACATTTTGTTTATTGAGCTCCTTTTTCCCATTCTTCCATGACAATGTTGAACAAGAGAGGGGAAAGACCATCTCCTTGTCGCACACCAGTCTGCATTTCGAAAGGTTCCGAGATTTCCCCCATAAATTTTACTTTGGATTTTGTGTTGGTCAGCGTTTGTTCAATGAGTTTCCGTGTATTGTGGTCTAATCCTCTTTCTTCAAGGATCTGGAAGAGTGATTGCCTATCGATCGGGTACTTATTATTAATATTATTGTTGTTGTTGTTGTTGTTGACAAGTAAGGACACGCCATTGACTGAGATTGAGTTTGTCACAAGGACCGAACTGTCCAGTCCCATTTGGGAGGCGCGTGGAGGATGCTTGTCTTCAGCATAGTCAAGTAGAAACCAGCCACCCTCCATGCGCTTCGTGGCCTGATGGAATACGTGGCTGCAATCGTATAGCAGACTCCGTGATTCATTTCCCGCCTCCCAAGTTTTATGAAGGCTCAAAGAGAGGGAATTCTTTACTCTCGCGTCTATCGATCCCTCAATATTGTCTTCCGTCATAGGGAATAGAATTGAATAGTGTATAATACAGGGATGGTGTAATGGGCGCCGTTGACTGGTTCCCTGGTGGTCCATTAATGCTTGCGCCCATCATGGCTGGTCAGAAATACGGTACAATGGGATCTGTCTTAAAGGGGAAGGTTGACCTTTGTAAAACACTGTATTATTGAAACTAAGCCCTTATTTACAGGGTGTAATTAAAATTGGTAGCATTGAAGATCTCCAAGCATTGCTGAATCGCGTGAACGCAGTTAGCAATGATTATGTCTTAAGGATGAACATTCGCAAAACAAAATTCATGGTTGTCAGCAAAGAAGTAATTGATACCACATTATCAGTTACTGATAAAGCCAACGAACGAGTTCATTCGTATGGATATCTAGGGTGGTACCTGAATGACAAATGGGACTGCAGCCATGAAATCAAAGCTCGCATTGAGCAAGCCAGGGGTGTCTTTTTCAAAATGAAGAATCTGCTGTGTCACCGAGATCTTAATCTGAGAACGAGACTACTTGCCCTCAAGTGTTACATAATTCCCATACTAATATATGCAGTATCGTCGCATGCTTCGTATATCGTGGACCGACAAGGTGATAAACTCCGAGGTGCTGGATCGGATGGGCAAGGAGGTGCTCTACAACATCAAGCGACAGAAGCTATAATATTTTGGCCACGTTATTCGAAATAACAAGTACCGACTCCAGCAGCTAATCATGGAAGGCAACATTGAAGAACGGTGCAGACCAGGGAGGAGGAGGATCTCCTGGCTCAAGAATTTGCGGGAATGGTTTGAAATAGACTCAGCATCTCTGTTTCGAACGGCAACCTCGAGGGAAGGGATTGCAATGATGATGGCCAATCTTCGACGAAGAGACGGCACATAAAGAATAATAATAATAATAATAATAATAATAATAATAATAATAATAATAATAATAAGCCGACTTCGTGATGAAGTGAATACACCACTAGCGTCAGATCATAAGGGTCCCGGGTTTGATACCGCCTGGGTCATGAGTTTTTAACTTCAGACGATTAATTCCCTGGTTCGGGTAGTGGATCTTTTTGACGTCGTCATTACCATTTCATCCTTATTACGACGCACAGTCCTCATCAATATGAAAGACCTTAACTGTCCGTGTTAATATTATTGTATTATTTTATTTACTTTCGAATCGAGCCACAATGGACTACGAGTTAACAATCAATATCATTTTCTGTGTCTTGCCTCTTGTTCGTCTGCCAGCTTTGACGTCCTGCCAGTATCTCTTGATCCCATCACTCGGTGCCTCCTTCCGATCTTCTGAAAGAGGTCCCCTTCGTTTTGTGGGTTCTGCCCCTACCTTAAAACCCCAGTAAATTTTGATAATGTATCTAAATTCATTCCTGTTTATAATCTTATCCTCCGGAATACCGTTTTCTGTAAGATCTTTATTCCATTCCCAATTTTTAGCCTTTCAAAAACCTGTTGACTATAAAACGAACATGGCGGTCAAACAAAGTTGAAACTCATAAGTAGACTTTTCTCGCTATTTAACCATCCAAACGCAATGAAACTTGGTACAGTAAATTTTTATGCACATTGTAATGCATTGGCATCTAATTTAGTTCAATTGTTTACGTAATATCAAGATGGCAGCTGTGCGAAATATTTCACCGGCATTCTATATCTCCGAAACTATTACTGATATCACCCTGTAATTTTATACGGTGATATAGGGCACTACTGAAAGGTCACCTATGGGACTTACAAAAACCTGTTTACTACAAAACGAACATGGCGGCCAAGAGAAATTTATAATTTTAAATAGACTTTTCTCGCGATTTAACCATCCAAACACAATGAAACTTGGTACAGCAAATGTTTAAACACATTTTAATGCACTGGCATCTAATTTAATTCATTTGTTTTCATAACCTCAAGATGGCGGCTGTGCGAAATTATAAAATTGTGTTTTTATTTTTGGTGTCCTAATCGTGCCATCGAAGTGAAAGTTTGAATAATGAACCTACGCAATGATCTTCATCTAATGGCACATAAATCTATGGCCTACATACAGAATATTCCAACATGGCGATCCTTTTCATAGGCGGGAGAATTTTGAATAGTAATTCACGGAACTACTTTTTTGCCTTTCGTTTCATGAAATTCCAAACTTTGTTTGTCAGTCGATCATCGTACATTCTGATGATGATGATGATGATAATTGATGTTTTAAGTGGCCTAACATCTAGCTTATCGGCCCCTAATGATCTGGGAGATAGTGAAAGATCAGATGAGAATGTAATGAAAACTATAACTAATACTAACTACTGTCTTACAAACTAGAAGAAGAAATGGTAAACAAATAAAGAATAAGGCAAACAATGGACTGGAGGAAAAGAAATGCCCTCAACCCTCGAAGAATGTAGACTGAGGGACTTGGTAGGAAGGAGAGCCAGGAAAGGCAGACAGGAAAGGGAAAGAGGAGAGGGTCTGTCCCAAAGGCAATGGAAAAGGGAGGGGGGCGGGACCGACCCAACTCAGGAATCCCTCGGGGTTGCCAACTCCCAAACTCACCAGTCGTGAGCCCTTGAGGGTGTAGCACTATCCAGGGTGCACCAGAAGTGGTGGGGCTACATACACCCTGCCTCCTTAAGGGCCTTAGCAGAAGGCATGAAGATATGAAGAGAACACAAGAGGTCTGACCTCTCGAAGAATGAGGGATCAGAAAAGATGAGACAAGGGTCAATTCAGGCGAGAAAGTAAAAGACTCCCTAGGCCACGGATACCCGAATACCGTCGGGGTCTGAAAAGAACAAGAGTTGACCAAGGGTGGTTGACAGCTAAGATGACAGAGAGGAGCGCAGCACAAGTAGGTGGAAGCAATGCCGAACTCAGCTGGGGCCCGTGGTCGCCAACCCACGTCCCATAAGCCGTGGGCCCATGGGGGACGGACATTCTGAAGATGTGTCCATAGAATAGGAATCCTTTCATTTTCATTTTTGACGTGACTTATTCCATCTTTCTGTAAAACTCTTCATTCGATTTGAAACGTATGTGTACGTCAACCCATCTGTTGCCTGAATTTGTTCTCAATATCCTGCTTTGTTATTAATATCATTATCATCATCATTATCTCCAACAATAATATCAAACATTGGAGGTGTAGTTGCATCTCACCAAACTCAAGTAATTGTTGGCAGCCCGCACGTGGTCTCATTTTGTGTCAGAGCTCGTGTGTCATTTGAGGGAACGTTCCATGTTATCTCGCGGAGGAGTTTCTGTATAACATTAGAAAGAACATCAAGGCGAGTTGGAGACAGTTTAAATGAGTATGGAAATCAGAAGGACTGTTCAAAGGCGAGCAGATATTGAAGCTGTCTGCCTCCTGATGCTCGACAAGGTGACACCTCGGGCTCCAAACGAACCTATGCAGTCTTCAACAACACTTCATTTACGGTAACGCTTTTGGAAAGTAATTTCATTTTCCTGAACGTGTTCACAGCGCTTCGCCAAGCCACCACGACGGGCGAGATGAGTACTAAACCACAACACTCTAGCACTAACCTGCATTATTCTGAAGTTCTCTCATCCACTCACCTGTGTTTAAAACGTGACTCAATGACTCTCTGTAACAGGGTCGTAAAACACGGGGTGGCCAAAGGGGGGGACATAATCTCCCCTCAAGTTTTAGCTGCAAGTAAAATTCTATACGCACCGTACACTTAAATAAAAACTAAAACTGATCTATAAATTTATTTATTTATTTACTAGCAGAAGTACCCGTTCTTCGAACGGTGTTCGTAGTTAACACCAGATATTATCAATTGAGCTACTGTGCAATGGTTAGCGGTTTGTCATTCCATCAAGTTTATCAGAACGAAGTTAGTTTATTGGGAATATCACACACACTGTTAATTTAAGGCCCTTAAAATGTAGTTTTCGGTGACCCTTTATAGATTCCCGAATTATCTGTCTCACATTGAGAAGCGCAACATATGCTTTGGTCGTCCTTGTAGGATAATTTTTATATTTCGCATATTTTAGCATATATTAAGAAGTTTTTCTCTATATCCACCCTTCTACTGTATGAAAAGTACGGTGAAGAGTTTTATAAATGATTGGTGTATTGACTCTCATGGTCACCATAACTAATTTTAAGATGCACCAAGCATCCGAACAAGAGGTATAGGCGTACATAAAGATACACAGAAAGACAGACAGACAGACAATTCTATTGTCTACAACATATTACCCAGATATCCTAATATGGGTATATCTACCCCACAGTATCAAATAAAATCATCCTTATGATGAACCCGTATGTCGACAAAAAAATTTTTGTTAAAATGTGCTCTCAGACTAAATTCACCTAACGTGTACTTCCTGACGTGAAATAAAATTGAAAGTCTTGTAGACGAAACGCAATACACGTCACATAAAAACTGACCCTCTACGCTGTGCTAGGTGCCCTTACACAGGAAGACCCCTTTCATAAATTATAAAGGTTTGTGGTGCATGAAAATTCAGGTTCTCTAGACTCAAATTGCCCAAATTCCTAAAAGCCGCAAAAAATGCTAGTTCAATTCAGGAATTTTTGAAAATAATGTTGCTGTTTGGAGATATAATAGACCTTCTGTACTATATGTCGAACGTGAAAATTGCATGAAAAAATTCTAGGTTACCCCTTCACCCACTTAATTTGCATTGATGAATTATACGGTCTACGTTAGTTCCGTGATAACCTTATAGCCATTTGCAAACTTTCACAGAAATGTAATAAATGGAGTGTCATTGCTTCTTACAGAAATAGATGGAAAGTTGTATGCCACCCCATGAGATAATGTTCTCATGGTTACCGATTTACATTCCTTCATTAGTTTGTTAAATTAAATTAAATTAGTTTTCTGGGAATATTTCACAAACTGTTGGATTTGGAGCCTTATAATGTAGTTTTCGAGGACCCTTTAGGGCCCCCGAGTTTTGTTGCTGGCACCGAGGGGCTTTGTCTCGTCGTTGTACGCCATAATATAATACTAATAATAATATAATATAGGGAGAAATTATAACTCCTATTTTTTATTATTTTTTATTCAGCCAATGGCCATGTACTTTTCTTTTCAGGACGGGTCAGGGAAGGGATATTATCAGAGAAAGAAGCATTCACATCGCGCTTGAGCAAAATGGAAATGGCCTACCATTTAACTAAGGACATCTATATGAAAAGGTCAATATCCTTCAACGCAAAACTAAAACATTACTTCAGTGTCATCCGTCCGGAAGTCTTGCATGCTTCTGAATGCCTCACGATGAACAGAAAAGGCTTGGTCGAGAAACTGGAGGCCAAAGAAAGAAAAATTTTGAGAAAGATATTGGGTTCCATCAAAGATAATGGGGAATACAGAAAACGGCATAACCATAACCTATATACTCATGTGGAGAAGATAAGCAACGTCATCCGGAAGAGAAGGTTACCATTTGTTGGGCATGTGAAACGAATGAGCCCAGCGAGACTGACCAACCGCAACATAACTTACTTTCAGGTGAGGAAAACAAAATGGGCCTGGTTCATTGAACTGGATAAAGATCTGAAAGAAGTGGGGATTACACCAACAGACATTCAGGAGTGCGTCCCACTCAAAGGGAAACTTCAAGCTTGTAAAGGTTTCCAAGAAAAACCGAAGCTAAAAACGGGAAAGATTTGGACCCAGGAACGGAAGGAAGTCCACCGAGAACGAATGCGGGCGTACAGGGCAAACATCAAAGCCAGTAGGAGACGGTTGGAATGACGCGGTCCATAGATGGCCTATACGAAATGAATGAATGAATGAATGAATAATATGGGGATAGGAATATAATAGACCTGCCGTACCACACCCGCAGGTGTAAATCGCGTGAAAAAATTCTAGAGTACCCCTTGATCCCCTTAAGCGCGTTAAACGTATTCATGAATTTTACGGCTTTGGTTCCGTGATAACCTTCTAGCCGTTTGCAAACTTTCACACTAATGTAATTAATGGAATTGCATTGCGTCTTACAGCAATAGATGGGACCTCTGAGAATCCGTTGGCATGGTTTCTGGCTTGCATTCGTTCATTAGTTTATTAAATTAAATTAGTTTTCTGGGAATATCTAAAAAACGGTTAGTCTTCGGTCCTTAAAATGTGGTTTTCGGTGACCCGAGTTTTGTCTCTCACATTGAGGGGCTGAAAATGAGTTTTGTCTCGTCCATCTACGCCTATTTCAGCATGTATTTTAAGGGGGTAGGCCCCCTTTTATGAGAGGTACGGAGAAGAGTTACATCAATGATTGGTGTCGTGCCTCTGATGGATATCTGTACCAAATTTTACGTTGATACACCCAGCCGTTCTCGAGTTATAAGGGAACAAATTTGTCCACAGACAAACAAACAAACAGACAGACAAACAAAAAAATTATTTTCGCGCGCATCCATCATAAAACAGTCTGAAACGTGTAAACATCTCAAATTTCCGTAGAAATTCAGAGATAAACACACAAATTTTCATTTTTATATATAGAGAGATATACTGCACCGCCCGGTGTTGACCGTGTTTTATTGCACAGATTCTGGGTTTACTCGGTAACGGTTGGAGATATACGAAAAGTGATAAGGACCTTTCGGATAGAAAATTAAATGCTAAAGCTCATGTATACCATCAAAAGTTTGCTATTTCTTAGCGTTCTCTTTTTATTTGAAAAGGAAATATGACATTTTGAAACCAAAGGGTGTAGTGACGTCACAAATGTCGGCTTTACTCGCTAACTGTTGGAGATACACGAAAAGTGATAAGGACCTTTCGGATAGGAAATTAAATTTCAAAGCTCGTACGTGCCATCGAAAGTTTGCTATTTCCTACCGTTCTCTTTTTATTTGAAATGGAAATATGAAATTTTGAAACCAAAGGGTCTAATGACGTCACTAAAATAGTCGCCATTTTTTAATAGTGCAAAATTTCGAAATCAAAAGTATCCTATATGTAAACCTGGTAAATCAGCTACATCCATGAAAAATTTCATTTAAATCGGACCAGTGGTTCTTGAGTTATTGAGTAACAGACAGACAGACAGAAAGACAGACACACACCATCTCATTTTTAGCCTACTTTCGATTTTTGCAAAAAATGAAAGTAGACTTATGAGATCACTACAGGGCGAAAAAAAGTGTGTCTGTCTGTGTGTGTGTATGTGTGTGAGTCTGTGTGTGTGTGTGTGTGTGAGTGTGTGTACTCTGAATGTCTGTCCCCCCCCCCCTATCAATTCGAACACGGTGAGCGCAAATTGAACGAAATTTGGTACAAAAGTAGCACTAGCAAAGGACACCTCAGTGTCATGTTTTATATCGCCGCCATCTTGACGGAAACGTAATGGCGGCCACACAAATGTTCAAAGCTTAAATCGAATTACGACTAACCTAATCATCCGATCTCTACCAAATTTTGCAACAACATACCCTTATGGAGGGAGCATCCTTTGACAAATCTAATAGGTCATTAGCCTAATAGTTTGCGGATGGCGGCCATCTTTGTGTCAAAATCGATTACCCCTATTAATTCGAACACGGTGAAACCGAATGGAATGAAATTTGGTACAGAGGTAGCACTAGTAAAGGGCACCTCAGTGTCATGTTTTATATCACCGCCATCTTGGCGGAAACGTAATGGCGGCCACACAAATGTTCAAAGCTTAAATCAAATTACGACTAACCTAATCATCCGATCTCTACCAAATTTTGCAACAACATATCTTTATGGAGGAAGCATCCTTTGACCAATCTAATAGGTCATTAGCCTAATAGTGTGCGGATGGCGGCCATCTTTGTGTCAAAATCGATTACCCCTATTTATTCGAACACGGTGAAACCGAATGGAATGAAATTTGGTACAGAGGTAGCACTAGCAAAGGGCACCTCAGTGTCATGTTTTATATCGCCGCCATCTTGACGGAAACGTAATGGCGGCCACACAAATATTCAAAGCTTAAATCAAATTACGATTAACCTAATCATCCGATCTCTACCAAATTTTGCATCAACGTACCATTATGGAGGGAGCATCCTTTGACCAAACTAATAGGTCATTAGCCTAATATTTTGCGGATGAAGGCCATCTTTGTGTGAAAATCGATTCCCCCTATTAATTCGAACACGGTGAAACCGAATGGAACGAAATTTGGTACAGAGGTAGCACTAGAAAAGGCCACCTCAGTGTCATGTTTTATATCACCGCCATCTTGACGGAAACGTAATCGCGGCCACCCAAATGTTAAAGGCTAAAATGTAACTACGACCAACCTAATAATCTAGTCTCTACCAAATTTTGCAACAACAAATCTTTATGTGGGAAGCATATTCTGACCAAACTGCTAGATCATCAGCCCAATAGTTTGCAGATGGTGGCCAAGTATGTGTGCAAATCGATTCCCCCTATCAATTCAAACACGGTGAAACCGAATTGAACGAAATTTGGTACAGAGGTAGCACTAGCAAAAGGCACCTCAGTGTCATGTTTTATATCGCCACCATCTTGACGGAAACGGAATGACGGCCACCCAAATGTTAAAAGCTTAAATCAAATTTCGACCATCCTAATAATTTGATCTCTACCGGATTTTGCAACAACATGCCTTTTTGTGGAAAGCATCTTATGACTGACTACAAAGTCATCAGCCCAATAGTTTGCAAATAGCGGCCATGTATGTGTGCAAATCCATTCCCCAGATCAATTCAAACACGGTGAAACCGAATTGAATGTTTTTTTACAGAGGTAGCGCTAGCAAAGGGCACCTCATATTCATATTTAATATCCCTATAGCACGTTGTATTTCAACAAGCTACTACAACCAACATTCAATTATACTCCTTGAAAAGGACAAAGAGTTATAACAATACCCATGCAGTTAGGAGAAAGTAGGCTATATGTTCTTTACTGAACATCTTGTTATATATTAGTATGATTTTTCGTATGGCTTTTCGTGCCGGGAGTGTCCGAGGACATGTTGGGCTCGCCTGAGTTTGTAGCTGCTTCCAGCGGACACCCTTATTAGGGTGAGCTACAAGTTCCATTCAATTTCAAGTAGTTCCAATTTTCGCTGCCAGATATCAATGATAACTAATGATAAGCGTTGGAACCTTGATAGAGCGTTCCGACGAAATCTAACCTAACAATTCAGCTTTACACTAGTTTAGTCTGTGAAAGGATATTTTACATGCCATAAATCTGTGACATGGGACCGCTGGCTTTACTTCCCCTCAGAATCAAGGCATACTGAAGGATTTTTAACGCTCTTAAAACATCCGACGACTTCGGCTGGGTGTGAACCCGCTATCTTGGACACAGCAGTTCAGCATGCTACCAACTACGCCACGAAGCCGCCTGTTTGGGTCTTTTGCTCGACGTTGACAAATGTTTTATGTTTTGTATTTATATTCTGATTGTATTTTGTATTTTAATTAGAAATAATAAATACATAACATCTTTGTATTTTTAAATACATCGTTAGGCCTACATTAACGTGTTAATTTAAGCTTTAAAGTCTTAAACTATAAATGAATCTCCCTGGTAAGTAGGCAAGCTTAGTTTATAAATTAGCCCCCCCCCCCCTACACTTTTACTCCCCTGCTCTGTATCATCTTTACTGTGGCTGTGAATAAATAATAATTGTAAGGTTTTGCACAGCATCGCCATAGAAAATACGTATAGAGAACTAGCTAGTTTCTACATCTCGACCCTATTTCTGTCCCCTTACTAACACCTAATAGAGGTGTTCTCAACCTGGTGGCCGCGAGCACAAGCTCCCCTGAGATATATTCTTCAATTCAAATTCTGTTGCATGAACCTGAATAATAGTATTTTCCTTACAATTTCTTACAATTAGTAATTTTATGATTCAGTGAAATAGTATCTTTTAATCTAATGTAAAATTAATTGGACATCCCTGTTTTATGAGTAACAACAACGATGCTGATTCGACTTAACAAGTGGGGCGTGGTGGCTCAGCGGTCTAGCTGTATGCCTCTCACCAAGGCGGTCCGGGTTCGATTCCCGGTCAATGCATGTGAGATTTTCGAAGTGAAATGCCATGTCCTGTGGTTCGGATTCCACGTAAAAAGGAGGTCCCGTGGCTCATGATCTCAAGATTAACGGTCACGTTAAACTACAAGCTTCCTTTTCCTTCGACTTAACAAGCAAATGCATCTTACCTGTTTGAGTCATTCAAGCAGTTGCCCCATGCCTGGTGAGTAGTGAATCCTTAGCTATTTCAGCACTTCTGACGAAGAGATGGGGAAGAGAAAGAGAAGTGCATGCTTGTTGCATTATTATTGTTACGTGCCACCCCCCTCGTGGCAATTTTGTTAACTGGATTACGGTGGGGGTACAAAGCACAACACCAATTACTGCTTAAAGAAATAATTAACTTTATTGTGGCCAGAAAATTACACTAATCAGCAAATAAAAGCAATTAGGAGCCTTACTCCAGTTTCCTCAAGTCTCTTCCTTGAGCGCTCTCGGCCCTTCCAATTGTCAACAGATCACAGAAGTTAATCCGTCCTAATGAGTACGGTGGCCTTGACAGAAACTACCTGCTCCTCTCCTTTATGTTCACCGACCTCAATTACTTACGATCACTTGCTGCAGGCTATTTCGCTGTCCACAAGCTGGAGAAACAATGTCACTGGATTTCGTAACTCGCACAGCACTTCGTCACCACACTTCTGTCGCACAAGATAATCGCTCGCACTAGCTCGTAAAACACAACAACAACCCCCGCTTGACAGGTCGCACTTATATAGCAGGCCGGTGACTCAATACATGCTTCTAGATCCATCCAGGGTTCATGGCTTCTCGAGGTTTCCATCGCTGGTCCAGTCACGAATATTCTGGACTATCCCTTTGTCTTAGTAGCCCTGTTGCATAAGGCACACGCAATACAGGAGGCAGGCCACAGCCCAGCCCCTGGGGCAGTTGTGACTCTAGCGGCGAGCGATGACACAAACTCACAGACGTAACACCACCCCCTTCCTAAAAAGGCTGATCGTCCCGATCAATCATTGGTCCGTCTGTGTCCCTCCGTAGGCAGCCAGGCGATCTGGATGCATGATCTTCATCTTCGCCCTCGGGCTCCGCTGGATCCTGTAGACGACATCGTTGATCCGTTTCACGACTCGGTACGGGCCCTCCCAGGACTTCTGAAGTTTGGGTGACAGGCCTTTCTTCCGTAATGGGTTGAAGAGCCAGACCAGGTCGACCTCGTGGAATCCGCCGGCATCCGTCTGCTGGTCGTATCGGGTCTTCATTCGGTCGGTCTCGATCCGCAGTTTCCTCCTCGCGAACGCGTGCACGTCCTCCAGTTGGTCGACCAGTTCTTGACAATACTGGCTTACCGGGATCGGATCATTCCCAGGTCGGCCGAAGGCAAGATCGACAGGTAGACGGAGCTCCCTCCCAAACATGGCCCGGGCTGGTGTGCACCCGGTGGTTTCATGCACGGCGGCGCGGTAGGCCAGGAGAAATAGTGGAAGATGTTTATCCCAATCCCTCTGGTGCTCGCTGACGACTATTCGGAGATGGTTCTCGATGGTGCGATTGATTTGCTCTACCATCCCGTCGGACTGAGGGTGTAGCGGCGTCGTCCTTGTCTTCCGGATTCCCAGCAGCTGGTATAGGTTCTGGAACACCTGCGACTCGAAGTTCCTCCCTTGGTCGGAGTGCAGCTCCAGGGGTACTCCGTACCGGCTGACGAATTCTTTCACCAGGGTCTCTGCAATCGTCGCGGCTTCTTGGTTAGGGAGCGCATACGCCTCCGGCCATTTGGTAAAGTAGTCGCTGACGACTAATATGTAGCGGTTCCCTGCCTCGCTTAACGGGAATGGCCCAGCAACATCGATGGCCACTCTCTCCATGGGGCCGCCCACGTTGTAGGTCTTCAGTGGACACCGTCGTCTTCGTCCTGGGCCCTTGCTGGCTGCGCAATCGTGGCACCTCGCGCAGTGGTTCTCCACGTCTGTTCGGCATCCGATCCAGTAGAACCGCTCTCTCAGCTTCTCCAGGGTCTTCTTTATCCCTAGGTGTCCACCAGATGATCCTCCATGAACTTCCTTCAGGACTTCCTCCGTCATAGCCTTTGGAACGACGACTTGTTCCCGAGATGTCTTCCCGTCGGTGCTCTCCCAGGTACGGCAGATGAGGCCATCCCTTACAATCAGCGAGTCCCACTGTGCCCAGTAGGACTTAAACTTTGGGCTGCAGTCACTCACAATGTTCCACCCGGATCTGGGGACACAGGCCCTCTTCCATTCGGCTATCAGTCCCAGGTCATCATCTTCTGCTTGTGCCCGCGTGAAAGATTCGCGGCTCCAGTTCCCTTGAAGTTCCACAGTAGTCCGTCGGCACAGTATCCCGGTGTTCTCCTCCCTTCGGGCACAGAAGGTGCAGTCTTCGGGGCACGGTCTTCGAGACAGGGCGTCGGCGTTAGAATGCAGTTGGCCTTTCCTGTGCTGAATCTCAAATTTGTACTGTTGAAGCCTCTCTAACCACCGCGCGAGTTGACCCTCGGGCTGCTTGAAGTTCAGGAGCCACCGCAGGGATGCATGGTCGGTCCTGATGAGAAATTCTTGCCCGTACAGGTACTTGTGGAAGTGTTCAATGGTCTTCACGATGGCGAGCAGCTCCTTCCTGGTGACGCAGTAGTTCCTTTCTGGCTTTGACAAGGCCTTGCTGAAGTAGGCCACTACTCTCTCCTCGCCGTCCACTACCTGCGACAGGATTCCCCCTATGCCAAAGTCGCTGGCATCGGTATCGACAATGAACCTTGTTCCAGGTCTGGGGTAGGCCAGAATAGGCGCGGTGCACAGAGCCTGCTTGAGTTGTTCGAAGGCACTGTGGCATTCTGCTGTCCATGTGAAGAGTTGGTCCTTCTCAGTCAGTCGATGTAAAGGTTTGGCGATGTCGGCAAATCCTCTCACGAAGCGACGGTAATAAGTGCAGAGTCCCAGGAAGCTTCGTAGTTGGGACTTGTCCTTCGGAACTGGCCACTCCCTCACAGCTGCGGTCTTTTCTGGGTCGGTGCGCACCCCTTCCTCGGAGACAATATGCCCAAGGTACTGGACCTGCTTCTGGAAGAGCGGACACTTCTTGGGGCTCAACTTCAGCTGGGCAGCCCGTAGCTTCATCAAGATCTCCTTCAGGTTGCTGTAGTGCTCCTCGAAGCTTTTTCCCAGAACGATGACGTCGTCTAGGTAGACCAGGCAGGTCTTCCAGTGTAGTCCCCTCAGAATGGACTCCATTAGCCTTTCGAAGGTCGCAGGGGCGTTGCACAGACCGAATGGCATGCCGGTGAACTGCCAGAGCCCGCTGCCCACAGAGAACGCAGTTTTCTCGCGGTCCTTAGGGTGGACCTCTACCTGCCAGTAGCCACTCTTCATATCCAAGGTGGAGAACCATCTTGATCCTGATATGGTGTCCAGCGTGTCGTCGATCCGGGGTAGAGGGTAGCTGTCCTTCTTCGTGACGTCGTTCACCCGCCTGTAGTCCACGCAGAACCAGATGGAACCGTCCTTCTTCTTCACAAGCACGACCGGAGAACTCCAAGGACTATGTGATGGCTCGATCACCCCTTGCTCCTTCATCTCTTCTACCATCCGGTCGACTTCGGCTTGCTTGGCGAGTGGGACACGTCGGAATGGGGCCCTAATCGGTGCGCTGTCCCCAACGTCGTTTCTGTGCTGGACCAAGCTTGTCCTGCCGAAGTCTTTGCTCCCCACGGAGAAGACATCCTGTAATTCGCGTAGCAGGTCCTGAAGTTGGCGTGATTGCTCTTCGTCTAGATGGTCCTGGGATCCTTGGTACAGCTTCTGTAGTTCTTCTGGCAGGGCGCGTCTTCTTCGGTTGTCCGTCTGCAGGTGTCCGTCCGTCGTTTCTGTGATGCGGGCAATCCAGGTAACGGGCTCGCAGACTCCTAGATTGGTGTCCCGGTGAACCGTAATATCGTAGTCGTTCAGGTTGGACAGGCGGACGTACGGCCGAGGCGTCGTGTTGATGAGGGTCTTGGCAACTAGCAATCCTTTTGTCTGGATGTCCTCATATTTTGGCTCGATGACAGCCGCCACTCCCTCAGCAGTTCCGTCGACAATTACGGCGGCGCTGACCTCCGTCCTGGCAGGAACGATGACGTCCTCTCTCAGCCTTACTCGTCGTGCGGTGACGGCCTTGTGTGCTGGTTGCAAAGCAAGTTCCTCACCTCCGAAGTGCAGAGTGTTGGTACTCAAGTCCAAGATGATGTTGTTCTGGTCCAGGAAGTCCAGTCCGATGATCACTTCGTTTGATACGTCAGCCACAAGCACTGGATGCTTCACCACCCGTCGACCAATGACGAGCTCCAGTGATGCTTCGCCATGTACCGGTGCGGTCTCTCCGGTCGCGGTTATTAGCTGGAGTTTCCTTTGTGTGGGTTGAACTCTCCACTTCGGGATCACGGTGGGGCTGACGATGGTCCTCGATGCTCCCGTGTCGATTAGCATGGGCCGGCTCTCTCCGTTGACGACTCCGTCGACCATCAGGCTGCTATTATCCCTCCGTAACTGCGTCACACGAACTTGGACTGCCGGGACTTGATGACTGCCACAAGCCAACCTTTGCCCCCGTAGGCTGGCTGATACTTGCTTTCCTGGGCCGCGCGGTTTCCCTACGACTGACTGTCCTGACGGAAACCCTTGGCGGCGGCGATCACCGCAGTCCTTGCTCAGGTGGCCTCTCTTACGGCAGGTCCAGCAGGTCGGTAGTCCTCTTCCGGGCCGCCTCTCCGGATGTCCTTCGGCTACGTTTTTGCTGGTGGTACCGCGACTATCGAAGAAACGGCTTAGCGCCTCCATTAATTCGTCGGCCAGGGGCTTGGTCTCGTTGGTTTTTACTGGTTCGTCGACGTCCACTTGACGCACCCGCGCGTGCATTCTGGATGCCTGTTTTGCCGTCTCGAACTCAAGTGCGTGTCTCAGCGCATCTGTCAGGGTCTTATTACGCGCGAGTCGCAGCGCCTGTTGAGTGTCCGAGTCCCGTAGCCCGTCGGTGAATGTCTGCGTCGCTATCTGCTCCAGAAAGTCGGCCGGCGCTGTTGGGTAGGCGAGCCTTACGAGGCGTGCGATGTCCATCTCGAACTCCTGCAGGGTTTCCGCGTTCTTTTGTACCCGGGTCCGGAGCTGCATCTGGTAGGCCTGCTGATGATGGCTATCACCATATCGGGACTCCATATGGGCGATCAGGGAAGCGTAGTCCTGGGATCCAGTCGGGATGGCCTGAAGGACGTTAAGGGCGTCACCTCTCAGCGCTACAATGAGAGCTGTAGCCTTTTCTGTGTTGTTCCAGTTATTTATGGAACAGGCCGCCTCGAACTGACGTAAGTAGGTGCTCCACGGGACCTTTCCGTCGAAGGTTGGGGGCGTCACGCTGCTATGTCCCGTTCCTGATATTCCCGGTGTAACGGTGGGCGGGCGTTGGCGCAGCTCGGCAACTTCCTTTTGTAAGGCGTTGAATTTCTCCTCCACCCCCAACAGCGGGCGTTGGCACAGCTCGGCAACTTCCACTTGTAAGGCGTTGAATTTCTCCTCCACCCCCATCAGCGGTCGTTGGCACAGCTCGGCAACTTCCACTTGCTAGGCGTTGAATTTCTCCTCCACCCCCATCAGCGGGCGTTGGCGCAGCTCGGCAACTTCCACTTGTAAGGCGTCGAACTTCTTTTCCACTGCCGTGACTTCCTCACGCAGACCCAGTTCTAATTTCTTCAGGTCCTGTGTCAACTTATTCTGACCGTCTTCCTTCTTCTTCTGGCCGTCCTCTATCCTCTTCAGGTCCTCCGCCAGCTTATTTTGACCGTCTTCTAGTTTGGCAGTTAGGTCCTCGGCTAACTTCTTCTGGCCGTCCTCCATCTTCTTCTGGCCGTCCTCCATCTTCTTCAGGTCCTCCGCTAACTTATTTTGGCCGTCCTTCAGGTCCTCTGCTAGCTTATTCTGACCTTCTTCTAATTTGGAAGTTAGGTCCTCGGCAAAACTTTTCTGGCTGTCATCCAATTTGGCAGTTAGCTCCTTGGTTAAATTCTTCTGGCCGTCTTCTATGCCATTTAACTTTTCTAGCAATGCTGCCAATTGCGCCTCCATTTTAGTTGTTTGCCTTGTAAAGGGCATGCACTCACAGGAAAATTAGAGAAAATGACCTGCTCGGGTTTTGAAACCAGGACCGTCAGGTGTTGTGCTTGAGTTCGTAATCCGGCTTCTGACACCAGTTGTTGCGTGCCACCCCCATCGTGGCACTTTTGTTAACTGGATTACGGTTGGGGTACAAAGCACAACACCAATTACTGCTTAAAGAAATAATTAACTTTATTGTGGCCAGAAAATTACACTAATCAGCAAATAAAAGCAATTAGGAGCCTTACTCCAGTTTCCTCAAGTCTCTTCCTTGAGCGCTCTTGGCCCTTCCACTTGTCAACAGATCACAGCAGTTAATCCGTCCTAATGAGTACGGTGGCCTTGACAGAAACTACCTGCTCCTCTCCTTTATGTTCACCGACCTCAATTACTTACGATCACTTGCTGCAGGCTATTTCGCTGTCCACAAGCTGGAGAAACAATATCACTGGATTTCGTAACTCGCACAGCACGTCGTCACCACACTTCTGTCGCACAAGATAATCGCTCGCACTAGCTCGTAAAACACAACAACAACCCCCGCTTGACAGGTCGCACTTATATAGCAGGCCGGTGACTCAATACATGCTTCTAGATCCATCCAGGGTTCACGGCTTCTCGAGGTTTCCATCGCTGGTCCAGTCACGAATATTCTGGACTATCCCTTTGTCTTAGTAGCCCTGTTGCATAAGGCACACGCAATACAGGAGGCAGGCCACAGCCCAGCCCCTGGGGCAGTTGTGACTCTAGCGGCGAGCGATGACACAAACTCACAGCCGTAACATTATTATTAATACTATTATTATATTTGAAATGTACATAAAAATACAAAACCGTCACCATCGGACTCCTTGCGAGCCAAAGACTCTGATGAAACACTGGATCTCAAGATGTTCAGCGCAAGTTACTGAAGATACAAAACCCCACGTGCTACGGTTGTGGTACCAAGGAGGGACCGGGTGAGTTAGCCATGGTCGTTACGGCATGACTGCTGGCAGTCGCTCACATCCGGGAGGCGAGTAGGTTCGGATCCCCCCTCCTGCAACCTTGAAGATGATCTTCTGTGGTTTACCTTCTACCTTCCAGGCAAATGCCGGGGTTGGTCCCTAACTATAGGCCACAGCCGCTACCTTCCAACTTCTTGTCCTTACATTCAAACTTTCCTCCCCAGACAACACTCTACATGAAACGGTACTTGTAGCTCACCCATTGGGTGTCCGCCTCGAAGCAGCTACAAAAACAAGCGAGCCGAACATGTCCTCGGACACTCCCGGTACTAAAAAAAAGCCATGCGCTAAAAAAAAGGAGGGCAGCCTTTTGCAATAACTGCGTATGGTTTCACTTCAAGTCAAGGTTCTCCTTTGCATTTTCTCAGTCCTATGTTACCATTCACAGATACAACAACTGGCATGGCGAAACTTTCCTTTAAGCCATATGTGTGACTAAGCTCTGTGGCAGGTGGCTGGTAATAGTGGTTTTTCTCAGTCACCGTGTCCTGTAGGTTTTATTATTATTATGATTATTATTATTATCGTTCTCTCCAAATTGTGACTGAGGAGAAGGGATGATTGGTTTGTTCCTCAGCTTAGGAGCTGCGATAACGTGGTCTTGTAGCCCCGTGTACTTTGGTGTGTGTAGAATCTGTCTGATCACCGGTGTTAATTATGATGGCTTTATTAGTGTGTGTATCTGTTTTAATTCAAGTAAGGACTGCAGACATTGCATTTTTAAGTAGTTCCTTGTTTTGCCGCCAAACGCCACCATCAGCGACCAACTAGTTCAGAAATTAGTTACCAGATGCCACCGCAGTCGGCTCTTGACGACGAACGTAGGAACCTAAGAACGTTAGTCAAATGTTTAACCTATATATAATTTAGCCTCACACAGGTGTAATAGTGGAAGTTTCTTTAACATGCCATAAATCTATGACATGGGACCGCCGGCTTTACTTCCTCTCCGAAGGAAGACATACTGAGGGATTTTTAACGTTCTTAAAAAATCCGACGGCTTCGGCCGGGTTTGACCCCGCGATCTTGGGCATAGAAGCTCAGCATGCTACCGACTACGCCACCGAAGCCACTTGGAGAAGAGACTATAGATGACATAACGCTTGATTGTCCCCTCAGAGCCTTCAGTGATACATTGGAAGATCTACACAGGCTATCTCAGGAGGCTGTTTGACTGGCTTCGCCATTAGGATCTGCAGCTGTAAATTAATCATTTCAGACTACGAACTTGAGATTATGTATCTCTATATATATAAGAATGAAAGTTTGTCTGATTTTTTCTGAATTTCTACGGAAATTTGCGTTATTTATGCGTTTCAGACTGTTTTATGACGGATGCGCGCGAAAATAATTTTTTTGTCTGTCTGTCTGTCTGTCTGTCTGTCTAAGCCTCCGTGGCTTAGGCGGCAGCACGCCGGCCTCTCTCACCGCTGGGTCCGTGGTTCAAATCCCGGTCACTCCATGTGAGATCTGTGCTGGACAAAACGGAGGCAGACAGGTTTTTCTCCGGGTACTCCGGTTTTCCCTGTCAAAATTTCATTCCAGCAACACTCTCCACTATCATTTCATTTCATCTGTCATTCATTTAATCATTGCCCCAGAGGAGTGCGTCAGGCCTCGGCAGCCGGCACAGTTCATATCCTCACCGCTAGATGGGGGCTTCATTCATTCCATTCCTGACCCGGTCGGAGACTGGAAGCAGGCTGTGGTTTTTCATTTTTCATTTCTGTCTGTCTGTTTGTTTTTCTGTCTGTCTGTCTGTCTGTCTGTGGACAAAGTTGTTCCCTTATAACTCCAGTACGGCTGGGTGGATCAACGTAAAATTTGATACAGATATCCTTCAGACGCACGACACTAATCATTGATGTAACTCTTCTCTTTACCTCTCATAAAAGGGGGTCTACCCCCCTTAAAATATTTGCTGAAATAGGCGTAGAAGGGCGAGACAAAGCTCATTTTCAGCCCCTCAATGTGAGAAACGAAACTCCAGGGGCCCGAAAATCATATTTTAAGGCCCTAAAATCAACAGTTTTTGAGATATTTCCAGAAAACTAATGTCATTTAATACAATAACGAAAGAATGCAAGCCGGTAACCATGGCAACGGAATCTCACAGGTCCATCTATTGCTGTAAGACGCAATACAATTCCATTTATTACATTACTGAGATGGTTTGCAAACGGCTATCAGGTTATAACGGAACCAAATTAAGCTGTAAAATACATCAATGCGCGTAAGGGGGACAAAGGGTACTCTAGATTTTTTTCACGCGATTTACACGTGCAGGTGTGGTAGGGAAGGTCTATTGTATCCCTATCCCTATATTGTTATATTATTATTATAATTATTATTATTATACTACGGCCTACAACGACGAGACAAAGCTTATGTTCAGCCCCTTGTCAGAAATAAAACTCGGTGGCCCTAAATAGCCGTAAAGGGTCCCCGAAAACTACATTTTAAGGCCCTTAAACCAACAGTTTCTGAGATATTCCCAGAAAACTAATTTCATTTAAAAAACTAATGAAGGCATGCAAGCCAGTAACCATGACAACAGTATCTCAAAAGGTGACATCCTACTTTCCATCTATTTCTGCAAGAAGTAAAGCCACTCCATTTATTAAATTTCTGCGAATGTTTGCAAATGCCTATAAGGTTATTACGGAATCAACTAAAACTGTAAAATTCATCAATGCACTTAAGGGGGTCAAGGGGTAACCTATATTTTATTCACATGACTTAAATGTGCGTTATGACGTACAGAAGGTCTATTATATCTCCAAATAACAACATTATTTTCAAAAATTCCTGAATTGAAATAGTTTTTTTTTTGCCTTTATGAATTTGGGCCATTGGAGGCTAGAAAACCTGAATTTTCATGCACCACAAGCCTTTATAATTTATTAAAAGGGTCATCCTCTGGATGGGGACTTGACACACCTGTGAAGGTCAGTTTTATTTGACGTGTATTGCGATTCGTTTTCGAGATTTTCAATTTTATTTTCACTTCAGGAAGTACACGTTAGGTAAATTTAGTTTCAAAGCATATTTTAACTAATCATTTTTCTTCGTCGACAAACAGGTTCGAACTCTCTAACCATTGCAACAGTAGCTCAATTGATTACATCTGGTTATTAATGCTGAAGACCGTTCGAAGAATGGGTACTTCTGCTAGTTACTGTATATATTTGTAAATAGTTATGTATCACTCCATAATACGATAAATATATTATTATTATTATTAAAAAGTAACGAGCCGGAGGCTGGAATGCGCAAACCGGTGACTACATCGGCTAATCGTGGCGTGTGTAACGAGGTTTGGTTCCGACCAGAGCGTGGATGGTCACAGCCCGTCGCTAGAGGGTACGCGTGCACGTCACGTAACGATACAAAGCGAGCAGCAGCATGCATCAATCGTCCAACGCTGCCAGTCTCATTGCAAACAGTGACATGGAGGCGTCAACCTAAGAGGAAAGAAGTGTTGTTCGTTTTCTGACAGCGGAAGGAGTAGGGGGAACGGACATTCATCGCCGAATATCACAAGTGTACGGCGAACACTGCATGTCCCTTGCAAGGGTCAAGGCGTGGCACAAGCGCTCCAGGGAAGGACGGGTGTCGTTAGCCGATGATGCCCGGTCTGGTGCACCCCCCAGCATTACCGATGACAACGTCCAGCTGGTTGATGCACTCATTACCCAGGACCGCCAAGTGACAGTGAACGCCATAGCTGCCGTGGTTGCTCCACGACAATGCACGACCTCATACGGCCAACACAGTCGCGGCACTCCTGCAGAAATTCTCGGCCACCCTCCATACAGTCCAGACCTCTCTCCTTGTGATTACGCCATGTTTGGTCCCCTTGAAAGGGCTCTGCGGGGCCAGTGATTCACCTCGGACGCCAAGTCCAGTTGTACGTGCGGAACTGGTTCACATCGAAGCCCAGGGAATTTTATGAGACAGCCATTCACCGCCTCGTGTCACAGTGAGACAAGTGCCTCAACAGCCAGGGCCAATACTTCTAACATACAGGTACTGGTTTCTGTAATTATGCCTCCGGCTCTTTACTTTTTGAACGCACCTTATATTATTATATTCGATTTAATGGTACTCGGGTACTTGGTATAACATGAAGGGGGTGTTCACAATCTCAAAAAGGTTGAAAACTGTTGATCTAACAATTTTGATTATGTACAGACAAAACTCCTATTTTATTTAATTAAATGTGTGACAAAGATTCTGCCTTAGGGGTAGTGAATTTGTTTGAAACGATATCATACTGTTATTGATACAGATGAAGATGAACTAAATAAATAGCCAATTAAAACCTCCAGTGTACAGGAAGTAAAAATTGTTGTGGAGTTGATATTGAGTTTGGCTACAATACCTGTAGGGTACTTTCCTTCATTATCAATACGGTATATGTATTGTATTTGGTCTGTGTTCTATCACCCGCAGAAAGCACTCATGCCCACAGGATATCAAGTACACGCCACATTGTTTGGACGCCAGTGGTGTGTTTGCTGCTAGCAGTGATGCTTCTGAAATGGGACGTCCAGTCTTGATTAGTACCATCCAGTTGTTATCAGCTTTTGAAACAGTAGACAAAATACAGGCTGTTTCAGGAGAAATAGTAAATATTTTAGGAGGTGGTAGTATAGATGAATTGTAATAATAAATTTCATATAACATGAGTCCCATTTTTATTGCATAACGTGATACAGATATTGGTATGTCACCAGGGCAGTTATCGTTTCGTGTGTTGGCACACCGGTTGCTATGGGCACGTTTATTCGCCACCAAGGTTCCCGAACCTTACCCCTTTGGATGTTTGCCTGTGGGAATAGTTGAAAAGCGAAGTCTACACGGAAAAAGTTAACCCAAGAGCCGAGTTGGTCGTTCGGATTATGCATATTGCAGCCCTCATCAATGAACGTCAAGACGCCCGCCAAAGAGCTACACGGTGTGTTATCAAGAGAAGTGCAAAATGCATTGAAGTTGGTGGTGGAATGTTTGAAAATCAACTTTGAACGTCTTCATTTGCCTTGGACTTACATTTGTTTAGGTAAAATACCACCAGTTGTATCTCTGTACGCAATTCAAGTGGGACACATGTTATATGGAATTTTTGTATTGCAATTCATCTATACTATCACCTCCTAAAATATTTACTATTCCTCCTGAAACACTCTGTATATTTGGGGGTTTGCCGTATCATAAAAGACTAAGCCTAATTGTTGTCTTTTCTTCTCCTTCGTTTACGAGCCTGGAACATCTTCGTTATTAAGATCGTGTAATTGAGTGTGTATTTAATTTACAGGGTGCTTCTAAATTCCCATTACAGACTTTAAGGGCTTGTAGCGGGGACCAAGACGGTTAGGTCTTCCCGTCACGCGAATAATACCACTACAGCATACGTTCAAAGCTTTTCAGTCGGTGAACAGAATATAAGCCAAATAACTGCATACTACAGACATGTAAGACATAAATAACATGTGACTTTCCTTTAAGCCATATATGTGACTAAGCTCAGTGGCAAGTGGCTGGTGTGGAGCCGTAGCCCACATTTTAACCGAGTGTGTGGATCTTGCTGACTTACGAAGAAACCTTGGTTTGCAGATGAAACTCAAACTTATATTAGCCGATGACGCGGTGGCTGCTGATCGCGTTATCCGCTTTATAAGTGAGAGTGGGTTAGGGCCAGCAATCTAAATTTTCCAGTGAACATTGACTCAACGACTTGTTCATTTTTGAATGATAATTTTTTGTTTTTCCGCAATTTTTGTTTATTTTTATAATCTTTATTTTTTAAATCTTTTATTTTTGTTTTATAAATTTTTGATCTTTTTAAATTTAGATGTCCACCTCAAAATTCTAAATTCAATTCCAAATTTGTATTCTTTAATCTGTGCTAAGAGGGGCAGATGACCTCGTAGTTCCGCCCCTTAAAACAACAATAACTAACTAACAAGAGGCTGATATTAGTGCCTTTTCTCAGTCACCGTGCCCTGTAGGTAACTTCTACCCATTACAGTAGTGGAACGTGCTGCCATCTTATAATAGCCTGTCGTCTGCTATAGCAAAATTACGTGATATTACATGTGATTAAAAATATATCTATATTCATCATGGAATTAAGAAGAGGGAAGAAACTATAGGATGATAAGTTTCGCTCGTCAAGCGGGCATCATCAGATCGAAATATACAAGATAAACTAGCTCTACAAAACCCACAATGACACGCACAAACGGTCTCTGCCCTCCAATTAAGAACCCCCGCCCCCATTGTAGTACATAAAATCGTTTTATTTTGTGAAAAATATCTTATGCAATATTTCTTTCAGATTAGAGTGTATAAATACTTGTTTCACGCCTAATTTGTGTTCACCGACTGGAAAGCAGCGGCTTCATTGGCGTAGTTGGTAGCATGCTGAGTTTCTATGCCCAAGATCACGGGTTCAAATCCGGCCGAAGTCGTCTTATTTTTAGAGCGTTAAAAATCCCCCAGTATGCCTTCCTTCGGAGGGGAAGTAAATCCGACGGTCCCATGTCATAGATTTATGGCATGAAAAAGAACTTCCACTAACTACACTTCTGGAAGCTAAATTTTGTAGGTTAGTTTAATAACGCTTTATAAGTTCCAACGTTCGCCGCCAGGTGCTGACTGCGATGGCATTTAGTAGCCACGTCCGCAACTAGGTGTCGTGGGCAGTGGCATTGGTAGCAAATGTAGGAACTACTTGAAAAAATTAATCGTCCGCAGTCCTTCTACCTGAATCACAGATAACACTCACTAATACAGCCGTCACCATTAACACCGCTTATCAGACAAATTCTACACACACCCAAAGTACATGGGGCTACATGACCGCGTTGTTGCAGCCCCTAAACTAAGGAAACAACCAACCAACTGGAAAGCTTTCTTGAATATAATTATGCAACACAGACAATGGCTTCTAATACTTGTGGAGGTGGTTGTGAGAATGACGCCGCGCGATCCTTGCGACGCTACGGCTGTACGGGAGTCTTGCTCCCTCACTCCCTGCCCTTAGGCTGGAGCTTATTGCGTCATGAATATCCATGAGTCTGACAAAGTTAACCGAGGAGGCGAGGGCACCAACAAAAGAAGAAAGTTGAAAATCTGTTGGTTGATTGGTAGCAAGAGGTGTAATGTGGCTGGGGCCTCTAGTCATTACTAAACGCCAGGTGAGCCAACTTTTACATGCGATACTTACCACTGTTTCAAGATCAGAACTACCCTCCTCTTGTGTCTGTCACTGACCAATATTGACATGAATACGTCTTCATTTCCAGTCTTCGGTGGCGTAGTTGGTAGCATGCTGAACTGCTGTGCCCAAGATAGCGGGTTCAAAACCAGTCGAAGTCATCGGATTTTTTAAGAGCGTTAAAATTCCTGCAGTATGCCTTCCTTCGGAGGGGAAGTAAAGCCGGCGGTCCCATGTCATAGATTTATGGCATGTAATAGATCCTTCCACAGACTAAACTTTTTTGAAGCTAAATTGTTAGGTTAGATTTCGTCGGAACGCTCTATCAAAGTTCCAACCTTCACCACTAGGTATCATTGATATCAGGTAGCGAAAGTTGGAACTGCTTGAACTGGAACGGAACTTGTTGCTCACCCTAAGGGTGTCCGCTGGAAGTAGCTACAGACTCAGGCGAGCCGAACATGTCCTCAGACACTCCCGGCACTAAAAGCCATACGATAAATAAATAAATTAGTCTTCGGTCTTTCCAGAAAGCCTAGAGATACTGTAGACACAAATCCACGGTAGATTTGTCAGAGCTATCATTCGCATATCACTTGTACGTCCCTCTTTGGATTTGGATCAATAACGCGTAAGAATTTGATCGAAATCAATCTCTCATAATACTATGTTTCTTGCTACCTGTGGTGAGCTGGAACTGTTTCCGTGTTTCTGGACGACCATCTAATGTCAATTTTCAGATATGTTAGTCAACGTGGATTTTATCACAGATCTACAGGGTCTTTCACTTAATGTGGGGGGCCGATAACCTAGATGTTAGGCCCCTTAAAACAACAATTATCATCATTATCACTTAATGTGGGGCGGCCGCGCGACGCGGCGCGTTGAAAGTCGGACGAGCACACGACAACTCACTGAGCTTGGCGTCGAGAGAGCGCCCGTACGAATCGTATGTTAACAACAAGCAAACATAATAACACACAATCGAAGTAAAATCATTGTCACAGAAGATGTTGAAAATCTCCTCCAGCTGCATCTACACATTTCTGGCATCTTCTAAGGAAATTTTCATTCACACGCATTAGTTCATCTACCGAGATAAACTAAACATCACGAGAGAAATTAAGGCTGAGCTCATCAAGAGTGTGAGGGTTTGTTGCAAAAACCTTATTTTTCAATTTTCCCCTCAAATAAAAATTGAAGCAATAGGCTTTAACACTTAACAATACCACGTTATAAAATTTTGAAACACAATAACCACGTACACACGTTATAAACTTATAACACGTATAACTTAAAATAGGCTATAATCGAAGTAACGAAGTCAACTTGACTCGTCAAATCCTGCGTCGCAACTGTCTCAGCTCCGTGATGCAATGTGCTCGTCAGACCTTTGGCTCCACCTTCTACCTGCAGCGCTGCGCCAGCCGTGCGGCCGGCCCCACTTTGAGTGAAAGACCCTGTACAAAGAAGAAGAGTCTTGAGACCAATTTGTATTCAAAAAGGGAAGAGAAGAAAGCAAATTGAAGTTCAAAGAAGAAGAGTTCTGTGATCTTTTTGTATTCAAATAGGGAAGAGAAGAAAGCAAATTCAAGTTAAACAAGTAGTTCCGTGAAGACCTATACAGCCTATTTTCATATATGCTACTCATGTTAATTGCCTCTATCTACATACAAAATTTCAGTCTGAAGGTTTTGATAGATTCATAGATATTGAGAACCGTCTAAATATTTCAGATGGTCGCCAGGTTCGATTTTGATTTATGTACTATTACATGAAGATTATTGTGTACGTGTGGTATTCAAACTTCAATCGCATGATTAGAACACAAGAAGTAACAAGTAGTTCGGTGAAGAACAATACAGCCTATTTTCATATATCCTACTTATGTTAATTGCCTCTATCTACATACAAAATTTCAGTTTGATTGCTGTAATAGATTCGTAGATATTGAGAACCGACTAAATATTTCGTATGGTCGCCATGTTGGATTTTATATATGTAGGTCCTAGCGTTATAAACTGTTACATGAAGATTATTGTGTACGTGTAGCATTCAAACTTCAATCGCATGATTAGGACACAAGAAGTAACAAGGAGATTTTAAAATTTCGCACAGCTGCCATCTTGTGGTTATGGAAACAAATGAAAAAAATTAGATGCCAGTGGATTAACATTCGTATAAGGATTTACTGTACCAAGTTTCACTGCAATCGGATGGTTAAATTGCGAGAAACGTCCATGTGAATATTTATACTTCGCGTCACCGCCATGTTGGATTTGTGATCACCAGGTTATTTAAAGTCCTATATGTGAACTTAAGATCATAGCCCCTATGAACATACAAAATTCAGTTTGATTGCTATAATAGATTCGCAGATATTCAGAGCCGTCTAAATAATTTGGATGGTCGCCATGTGGGATTCATTAATGTATAGGCCATAGAATCAGGTTCCATTAAAAGAAAATTATTGCGTAGGTTCATTATTCAAACTTTCACATCGATCGCATGATTACGACACAAGAAATAAAAACTTAATTTTAAAATTCGCAAAGCCATCTTGAGGTTACGTAAACAATTGAACTAAATTAGATACCAGTGTATTACAATGTGTATAAACATTTCCTGTACCAGATTTCATTGTGGTTGGAACATTAAATCGCGAGAAAGGTCTATTTAAAATGTTCAAATTCGCTAGACCGCCATGTTCGTTTTGTAGTTAAACGGTTTTTGAAAGTCTTATAGGAGAACTTCCAGTAGTGCCCTTTATCTCCGTACAAAATTTCAGGGTGATACCGCTAATAGTTTCAGAGATATAGAATGCCGGTGAAATATTTCGCACATCCGCCATCTTATGGTTATGTAAACAATTGAACCAAGTTAGACGTCGGTGTATTACAATGTGTATAAACATATACTGTACCATGTTTTATTGCGTTTGGTTGGTTAAATCGCGAGAAACGTCTATTTAAAAGTCGCAAATTCGCGTGGCCGCCATGTTAGTTTTGTAGTTACCAGTTTTTCAAAAGTCACATAGGTGAACTTCTAGTAGTTCCTTTTATCACCGTAAAAAAATCCAGGGTAATATCGGGAATAACTTCGGAGATATTGAATGCTGGTGAAATATTTCGTACAGCCGCCTTGTTGGATTGGTGGGACGTAACAAAATTTGAAGGGCACGGTCGGGGTCGTCCGAAATAGTGCTATTAACTTACCGAGTTTCATTGAAATCGCTCCTGACATTTAGAAGTTATTACGGGGACACACACACACACACACACACACACACACGGACGAAAGGTGATCTCATAAGCATATTTTTTCAAAATTGAAAATAGGCTAAAAACGAGATTTTAAAATTTCGCACAGCTGCCATCTTGAGGTTATGAAAACAATTGAAATAAATTAAATGCCAGTGGATTAACATTTGTATAAGCATTTAACGTGCAAAGTTTCACTGCACTCGGATGGTTAAATCGCGAGAAACGTTCATTTAAATACTTATAATTCGCGTCGCCGCCATGTTGGATTTGTGATCACCAGGTTACTGAAAGTCCTATAGGTGAACTTATGTTCATAGCTTCTATGAACATAAAAAAAAGTTCAGTTCGATTGCTGTGAAAGATTCGTAGATATTGAGAATTGTCTAAATATTTCGGATGCTCGCCATTTTGAATTGATACATGTATAGGCCATAGAGTTATGTATCATTAAAGGAAAATTATTGCGTAGCTTCATTATTCAAACTTTCACTTCGATCACATGATTACGACACAAGAAAAGAAAAACTTAATTTTAAAATTTCGCTCAGCCGCCATCTTGAGGTTATGTAAACAATTGAACTAAATTAGATGCCAGTGCCTTACAATATGTATAATCATTTACTGTACCACATTTTACTGCGCTCAGAGAGTCAAATCTCGAGAAAAGTCGATTAAAATGTTTCATCTTCGCTTGGCCGCCATGTTCGTGTTGTACTTTACAGATTCTTGAAAGTTACATATATTAACTTGTGCCAGTGCCCTTTATCACCGTACAAAATTTCAGGGTGATATCTGTAAAAGTTTCGGAGATATAGAATGCCAGTGAAATATTTCGCACAGCCGCCATTTTGAGGTTATGTAAACAATTGAACTAACTTAGACGCCATTGCATTAAAATGTGTATCAACATTTGCTGTACCAAGTTTCATTACGTTTGGATGGTTAAATCGCGAGAAAAGTCTTCTTAAAATTCTCAAATTCGCTTGACCGCCATGTTGGTTTTGTAGTTATCAGGTTTTTGAAAGTCTCATAGGTGAACTTCTAGTAGTGTCCTTTATCACTCTACACAATTTCAAGGTGATATCGGTAATAGTTTCGGAGATACTGAATGCTGGTGAAATATTTGCACAGCCGCCATATTGGATTGGTGAGAGACAATAAAATTTGGAGGGCACAGTCGGGGTCAGCCAGAATGGTGCTATGATCTTTACAGGTTTCATTGAAATCGCTCCAGCCGTTTAGAAGTTATTATGGGGGGGCATACACACACGCACACACAGACACACGGACAAAAGATGACCTCATAAGCCTTTTTTTTTTTTCATAAAATGAAAATAGGCTAAAAAGAAGAAAAGTTTTGAGACCTTTTTGGATTCAAAAAGGGAAGAGAAGAAAGCAAATACAAGTTCAAAGAAGAAGAGTTTTGTGACCTTTTTGGATTCAAAAAGGGAAGAGAAGAAAGCAAATACAAGTTCATAGAAGAGGAGTTTTGTGACCTTTTTGGATTCAAAAAGGGGACAGAAGAAAGCAAATACAGGTTCAATATAGGAGGAGAGTTTTGAGACATTTTTGGATTCAAAAAGGGGAGAGAAGAAAGCAAATTCAAGTTCAAAGAAGAAGAGTTTTGTGACCTTTTTGGATTCAAAAAGGGAAGAGAAGAAAGCAAATACAAATTCAAAGAAGAAGAGTTTTGTGACCTTTTTGGATTCAAAAAGGGAAGAGAAGAAAGCAAATACAAGTTCAAAGAAGAGGAGTTTTGTGACAATTTTGGATTCAAAAAGGGGACAGAAGAAAGCAAATACAGGTTCAATATAGGAGGAGAGTTTTGAGACATTTTTGGATTCAAAAAGGGGAGAGAAGAAAGCAAATTCAAGTTCAAAGAAGAAGAGTTTTGAGACCTTTTTGGATTCAAAAAGGGAAGAGAAGAAAGCAAATTCAAGTTCAAAGAAGAAGAGTTTTGTGTCATTTTTGGATTCAAAAAGGGAAGAGAAGAAAGCAAATACAAGTTCAAAGAAGAAGAGTTTTGAGACCTTTTTGGATTCAAAAAGGGAAGAGAAGAAAGCAAATACAAGTTCAAAGAAGAAGAGTTTTGTGACCTTTTTGGATTCAAAAAGGGAAGAGAAGAAAGCAAATACAGGTTCAAAGAAGAAGAGTTTTGAGACCTTTTTGGATTCAAAAAGGGAAGAGAAGAAAGCAAATTCAAGTTCAAAGAAGAAGAGTTTCGAGACCTTTTGATTCAAAGAGGGAAGAGTAGAAAGCAAATTCAAGTTCATATGTGAAATAGGTTTAATCGCGCTCCTCAGTTGAGCAAAGCGTTGCAATAATTGCTGGAATTTTACTATTGTAAAACTAATGGCTGTGGTCTCCCTCATATTAATTCCCATTGATGCCAATTTAGGTTGGATTTGGGCATGAAGTGGCCATTGCCTTAAGTTAGGTACCATCCGGGCATTTGCCTGGAGTAGAAGTGGGGAAACCACGGAAAGCCGATTCAAGGATGGCTGAGGTACGAATAGACCCGCCTCTTCTCATTTTTGCCTCACGAGGCTGAGTGTACCCCGTTCCAGCCCTCAGAACAGAAATAAATTTCTTGGCAGAGCCAGGAATCGAACTCGGGCCTCCGCGGTAACAGCCAAGAATGCTAGCCACTACGCAACGAGGCGGACTCTACGCATCGAATCAGCCCCTGTCTTGTGGAGTGTTTAGCAGGTGTAAGTGTTTCTTTTAATCTTCAATATTACATACGCAATTATTAATTGTGTTTGTCATCCTCATACATTTCTAGTAGCAATCTTCTACCTCATTCACCTTCCTCGACTCTACTCTGACTTTCGGAAATCTTTACTCTTTAATTTCATACGCTCCCTTTCCCTCGAGCTCCAACTGCGCTAAATTGTTCAAACATCATTTTATATTTCAAATTTTTTAACTTTTTTTTTCTTTCACGACGCAGAAGGGAGAGAAATTTATAAGAGTTGGTCGCTATGTAGAATATTATCGATCTTTGTGGGAGCAAAAGAACCTCCTACCCTTCTCCTCCTCCTCCTACCCCCTTTTGAAAGGGAAGTGAAGTGGGACTTGAATATTTAATTACAAATTTAACAAACTTGTAAGTACGCCCCTTATTCGTTGAAAATTACATTTAGGTGGAGTGAAGGTGTATTGGAATGTAGAATCTGTATTAATAAGGATTGTATGGAAGTAATACCAATAACCCATGAAGCATAATATCTCAGTTAGATGTTACACTGGATTGTTTTGAAAGTATTTCTCGTGGTAGTGGTGCTTCATTCTGTTTCATCAACCAAAAACGAACAGTGATTTATACTCAAAGCCGAGTGTACTTAGGCTGTTTCATGTTTATGGAAGCGTCTAAGTGACGCATCATATACTATAATTAAAGCCCGGAAGTACGTCGCCTCCGTAGCGAAGCGGTCAGCATGGTTAGCTGCCACCTCGGAGGTCCTGGGTTCGATTCCCGGCTCTGCCACGAAATTTGAAAAGTGGTATGAGGACTGGAACGGGGTCTACTCAGCCTCGGGGGGTCCAAATGAGTAGAGGGGGTTCGATTCCCACCTCAGCCATCCTCGAAGTGGTTTTCCGTGGTTTCCCACTTCGTCTTAGGGCAAATGCCGGGATGTTACCTACTGTAAGGCTACGGCCGCCTCCTTCCCCCTTACTAGCCTATCCACCCCAATTTTCCCCTCCCTTCCCATCACTCAAGAGGCCCCTGTTCGCTTTATAGGTGGAGGCCGCCTGGGCGAAGTGCTGATCACATCTCCTCAGTTGTACCCACCCCGACCAGATGTTCCAAGCTCCAAGACAATGCCCTTAGAGGCGGTAGTGGTGAGTTCCCTCGCTTTGTCCGTGGGAACCACCACCCTAGAGGGTAAATCGACTGAAAAAAGGCCCGGAAGTTCATGCACTATTAAATGAATAAATATGCATGCGAAAATGTACTTATTATTGGTGAAATATGCACCACGTTTAAAAAAATGAAAATGAAATAACTACGGCAATTACGTTCACTCCGTATTCTTTTGCGTTTCTTTCTTTCTTTCTTTCTTTCTTTCTTTCTTTCTTTCTTTCGTCGTCGTTTGAGCCTACTGAGGACCACGGGGCTCGTATCTCCTCGTCACTTTGTCTTTTCTCTTCTTCCAGTACTTTTTCATCATCCGACTATGAGCCAGATTTCTCTCCTCAGTCCATTGTGGTCTGCTGACTCCGGTGTTCTTCCTAGCTGTCAGTGATACAGAAAAAACTCCCTGTCGGATGGCTTGCCGGAATTGTTGGCGGTCCTGTATGGAATTAGTGGGATCCCTAGGTGGTCTAAATCTGTTCTGACCGTAGAGATCCACTTGGTCCTATGGGCCTTCCCTCTTCCTGCCACTGTGAAGATCTTACTGGTGAGCCGGCAAGGGATCATGCGAGTCAAGTGTCCATAGAAGGCCAGGCGCCTTTTTCTCATACAAGTCTTCTTGATGGCTGTAAAGCTCATTATTGTGCTGCATTCTGTAGGTGCCTCCCTCTTCCCGTATAGGTCCTAGTATCCTCCGCAGGATCTTCCACTCCTTGACTTTCTATTTTGAATAAAAAGAAAATATGAACAGACGGACATAATATGACTACACCTTTTTTAAAATATCTCAACTAAGAAACAGTTCCAAAATAGTGGGAAATATTATTTTATGGAACTTCAAGCGGTGTTGACCATCAATAATTATTTCATTAGTCTATGTTACTTTTTAAGTATAACTGATATAAAATCTTAATAGCCTTTGCATTTTTTTTAATGAAAATAATTTTACATTATTTACATAGTGAATGAAGAATGAAAATAATTCATACTAACTTGCAAAAAGGAGTGAAACGTACTAGGTATTAAAATAATTTCAGTATTATTCTGTGATGGACTCTCGAAGTCGGTATCGAAATATAGGCTGCGACTTTAAGAACTTGAAGTAACAAAAAGCGCTGCAAAATAGGAAATTAGAATAAACGACGTTCTCAAGCAGAGATATGCACTTAAAAAGGAAAAGGAGAGAAAAATGAGGCATTGTGTCAAAATAATCAAAATATGGATAAATATGCAAAAATATGATGTTGCATGAACTTCCGGGCCTTAATTATCGTATTATATAATACGCTAAAGTGTATGTTTCACAAAACTCAAGTTCCTAAACCAGAGGGAGTTAGAAGGTGTGGTTTGTACCAAAATCTTCCAAATCGTCTCAATAGTACCATAAAAGTCTTGCATTTATTGAAACGTCAATGGAAATATAGGCTATTTAATCGTTTAACAAGTGTGTTTAAACACATAGCCGCATAACACTAGAGTCGGGCGGGTGGTATATACACATGGGGCGCTCACAAGTAGTCGATTAAGCATTCAAACGAAACAGAATTACCTGCAACAGTGATGAATTGCGCTCTGATTTCATGAATATCGTTTAAAACGTTCGTTTAAACAAATAAACAAGAAGCCCACATAACGGTGAAGCCGGACGGGTGGTTATTCTACTAGAGATGCAATGAATCGACGGATTAGGATTGGAAGACGCAAGTTCGATCTCGGGCAATAGAAGGCATTTCATAACCGTTCCTCAACTTCTAGGACAATTCAGTCACTTGTAGAATGACCCCCCCCCCCCCCCGATTTACGCCACTGACGGTACATTTGAACCTTTCTTTCATAGGGGCCGGTAACCTCAATGTTAGACCTCGTAAAATACCAATTACCATGAACCTTTTTATACTAAATCCTGCATGAAATAGGGAAGATCTGAATCCGCTTCATGAAGTCACTGGCCTATCACATTCGGATGTGATAGATTAGTATCCTCGTATTTGTGGTTTGCTCTGTGACGTATCCTGGTGGATGACACTGCGTCTTGCTCGTGTCAGCTGGTGATATGTGGACTTTCTATATTGTGTGTAGTTGTGATGAACTGCTAACTAAGTTTGGGCCACGTCCCCTACTCCTCCACGTGATAGATTACCTCACTACCCCTGTACACCAGGATGTAGCACACTTTCTTAGCGCATGACGTCACGCGTGGCGTGGGAGGGTTTGGTTATTAATGGCTCGTCCCACGGGCAATGTCGGAGGGATTTTCACTGCGCCTTTCCAGTCCTATTACAGCAAAGACAACGGTACAGTTCTCAGCATACAATGTGGTACATCATGGGTTGTTCACCCCGCCTCCCCAGTTACATTAAAGTAAAGACAATGGTACAGTTCTCAGCATGCAATGTGGCACATCATGGGTTTTTCACCTCGTCCCCTAACTATATTAAAGTAAAGAACACGGCACACAATATAGCACATTCTGGGTTGTCTTACCAGACCTATTACGGAAAAGACAACGGTACAGTTCTCATCATTCAATGTGGCACGTCGGTCTGAGTGGCGCAGTTGGTTAAACGTTGGTCTGTAAGTCCAAGATTGCAGGTCAATCCCGACACAGACCTATTCTTCTTTATTTTCTTGATGTTGGCCATCTTAGGACCACTGCAGTCATTTTCGCTTGCTTCCTGCTTCTTGTTTCTCTTCCAATAGTTCTTTATGGCTTCACTTTGCTGTTTCCTCCTCTCTTCTGTCCAGATGTCGCTCCGTTCCTTCCTGTCTTTCTCCTGCAAACCCTTGAAATTTTGTGTTATTCTCACAAAGTTATACTGTCATCTGTTAATCCCATCTCTGCCATATCCTTCTTTTCACTTTGCATCCACTCATTATCATTCTTACTCTTGTAAAGATGTTAATTTTTTTTAATGCTAGTCTGGTGTTATTCTTCCTCATTATGCAACCGAAGAACTCTCCTCTTCCTGATCGTTCCAGACATTTTGTCCGTATATTCATCTTGCCTGTGTCTGAACTCCCCATCTTCAGTATTTAAAGGTCCCCGATTTTATCTTAGAATGCTTCTTTGCTTTTCCTCTAGCTCTTCTATTTCTCCTGTTTTCGTTGAGAACATACACTGAGAGACATTCTGGTATAATTTCTGTATTGTACTGCCTGATTCTAGTCATGATGGAGAGATTCTTCTTCTCATGGGTATCGTTGATGAGTTGATAAGCATGTTCCAGTTTCCTTGCTCTTGCTTCTTAGTGAACTTCATTAACTAGTATTATTTCCCGCAGATACTTGGATGTTTTTACCCTACCATAGTCTGTTATTAGTAGGGCTCGGATTTTTAAGACGTAAAAAATAGCCCGAATATGCAAGCTAATCTTCTTCTGTGGTGTTCAATCCGAAGATTTGTTTGTAGCAGCTTTCCATGAACTCCGTTGTGTGGCTAGTCTCTTCAAGTCCAAGTAATTATCACAACCCTTGTCGTGAATGATTTGTTTTATGTATCCTTGCCGTGGTCTACCTCTACAGGTCTTTCCTTCCACATTGCCCTCCAGTAATATGTGCAGAAGACTTTCATGCCTCAAGATATGTCCAATCCAATTGTCACTTAGGTGAGTAAGCATATTAGGCTACATAAACATGGCTTCTCTCCAATCCATTTCAGCGTTTCTTTATTACTGATTTTGTCCACCCATGGAATTTTTAGTATTTTCCTGTAGCACCATATTTCAAAGCTAATATGACCTTATAAATGACGAAAGCCTTTTGACTCAGAAGTTAAATTCTATATTTTACATTGAGACAGTTAATACTATATTTCGTATGACTCAATAATGTCAAAATACGACCTGAAAATTACTGATTTAAATATGGTCGTTTCTTTTTAATTATAAATTCAAGCGACAATCTCTTCGACATTAAATTGTTAGCTAAATTCTCGATTCCTATTTTAATATTAATTTTCGGAATATACATGTTTATGTGGTTATTTACAGTCTATTTCTGTCAACACTAGTTCCCGTTCGGTAAGTTGAGGATGACTGCACACCTAGAGCTGCCATCAAACTACCGAAATATGACGTTCTTACCAATGAATGCTCAAAATATGACCGATCGGTAAAAAAATGCTCGAAATATACATTTATATGGCAAATGAAAACCACTGTATTGTGACGATATTCACTTGATATGCATCAGAAACCAATTGGGCATGAAATTAGAGTCAAATAAAAACAAGTAGTTCCGTGAAGAACTATACAGCCTATTTTCATATATCCTACTTATGTTAATTGCCTCTAGCAACATACACAATTTCAGTTTGATTGTTGTAATAGATTCGTAGATATTGAGAACCGACTAAAAATTTCGGATGGTGGCCATGTTGGATTTCATATATGTAGGTCCTAGAGTTATGTACTGTTACATGCAGATTATTGTGTACGTGTAGTATTCAAACTTCAATCGCATAATTAGGACACAAGAAGTAACAAGGAGATTTTAAAATTTCGCACAGCTGCCATCTTGAGGTTATGGAAAAAATTGAAATAAATTAGATACCAGTGGATTACCATTCGTATAAGGATTTACTGTTCCAAGTTTCACTGCACTCGGATAGTTAAATTGCGAGAAACGTCCATGTGAATTTTTATATTTCGCGTCGCCTCCATGTAGGATTTGTGAACACCAAGTTATTTAAAGTCCTATAGGTGAACTTAAGTTCATAGCCCCTATGAACATTAAGAAATTCAGTTTGATTGCTATAATAGATTCGTAGATATTCAGAGCCGACTAAATACTTTGGATGGTCGCCATGTTGAATTGTTAAAGTTATAGGCCATAGAGTCATGTACCATTAAAGGAAAATTATTGCGTAGGTTCAATATTCAAACTTTCAATTCGATCGCATGACTACATCACAAGAAATAAAAATTTAATTTTAAAATTCGCACATCCGCCATCTTGAGGTTATGTAAATAATTGAACTAAATTAGATACCAGTGCATTACAATGTGTATAAATATTTCCTGTACCAGATTTCAGTGCGTTTGGAACATTAAATCGCGAGAAAGGTCTATTTAAAATTTTCAACTTCGCTTGGCTGCCATGTTCGTTTTGTAGTTAACCGGTTTCTGAAAGTCTTACAGATGGACTTCCGTAGTTCCCTTTATCTCCGTAAAAGATTTTAGGGAGATACCGCTAATAGTTTCACAGATATGGAATGCCGGTGAAATATTTCGCACATCCGCCATCTTGTGTTTATGTAAACAATTGAACGAAGTTAGATGTCGGTGCATTACAATGTATATAAACATATACTGTACCAAGTTTCATTGCGTTTGGTTGGTTAAATCGCGGGAAACGTCTATTTAAAAGTCGCTACTTCGCTTGGCCGCCATGTTCGTTTTGTAGTTACCAGATTTTCAAAGGTCACATAAGTGAACTTATAGCTGTTCCCTTTATCACCATACAAAATGTCAGGGTAATATCGGTAATAGTTTCGGAGATATTGAATGCTGGTGAAATATTTCGCACAGCTGCCATGTTGGATTAGTGAGTCGTAACAAAATTTGAAGGGCACGGTCGGGGTCGCAGGGAATAGTGCTATGAACTTACACACACACGAATCACACACACACACACGCACACACACACGGACAAAAGGTGATCTCATAAGCCTATTTTTTCAAAATTGAAAATAGGCTAATAAAAAATATGATTTTCCCTAAACATCCGAGCCCTAATTATTCGTAGTGTAGGTAAAATTCCAATACGAGAAATAAATTAGGTCTTCTCCAAACATACCTGAAGTCCAACATTCTCTGCAATATTTGTTTCAAAATGTTTACGTGTGTATGTACTGTTTGCTTTCTCTCACAACAGAAAGGATTGCAATATCATCAGCAAAGGCCAGAAAATGTATACCCGCCCCTTTAAATTGAGATATTGTTTCTAATGATGCTGTTGCTTGTGTGTTTCAGGAGAGAAGCCCTACAAGTGTTCCTGGGAAGGATGCGAGTGGCGGTTCGCGCGATCTGACGAGCTCACACGTCACTACAGGAAACACACGGGTGCCAAACCATTCAAAGGCTGGCATTGTGACCGTTGCTTCTCCCGGTCCGATCACCTGGCACTTCACATGAAGAGACACGTGTAGAATATCCCATCCCATCCCATCCCTTACCCCCCTACACAAAATTCATCACTGCCAGATACACAAACATAAAACACACTAATTCACAAAAAACACACCTCACATTCAAATTATACACATTCAAAAGTCAGAACGACAAAACGGGGCCAGTTCAAGTAAGCATTTGCAGTCTTTCCATTTTATATCCCTGGCCATTTACATTACTTAACAAAAGTTTAAAACCACTTGCCTATTTCATGTAATTATTTCCTGATCTTATAAGTTTCTACCGACAACTTAAGATTGCTGATGGTGACAACACTGTGATCGAAATGTATTACTATTGGTGATCTTATTTAATATCATTTAGATTTTAATTAAGTTTAGTCAAAAAGGACCAATTTGTTTAAGATATAGTGTACCCTTCCGGGCCTTCTAGGATATACTCTAGCTTGGGTGGCTCTAAATTAATTATACATCCTAGGGGGTTCAATGAAGGATCACAGGAAGCTTAAACTAAATCAATATGCCAGAGGAATCGTTAAATGCAAAAAATAATCAATTCATGAAATTAACACATCTTCCCTCTTACTCCCATCAACAGACAACATACAACTCCCTTAACATTTACTGTAAATCACAAACTAATAACTCAAAAGAGCTGATCAAATACTAACCAAATACACTGGCTGATACCAGGAAAGAAATAAAATCTTACTAGCAGTCCTCTGCTTCAAGGTTCGAAACGTCAACAGACTTAAATCAAACAAATATGGCCTAAACAGCCCAGCCATTCTATTTACGCGCACTCATTATTTATAATTATGGTAATTTCAGGGTTTTGGATAAGTTCTTCCATTACAATCATTCCCATCCTCTCAAGAGTCCGGCGAATGAAGGCATAGGTTATTTCCGGTCACAGGCAAATGCGTGCATCACTTATTTACAGTTACAATGAAACACGTTAACTCAAATCAGAGCCACAGCTCTGCCAAGCTAAATAATCAATCAAAATACTAGACAAAACACACATGGGTCATCAAATAAAGCACCACGGCGGCCTGTGCCCCGTGAATTAAAATACTCAAATAATTACAAAGAATGCACAAATGACAAAATAACATTACGTGACTTCGCTTTCTGAAGCGGCAAAGAAAACAAAAACCCCGGGAAGTGCGTCGCCGCATCCCAACTACAAGGACAAACATTACCACTCAGATGTGGTGAACCTGATATTGCGACAGCCGCCTTCTCTTTCCAAAACAAACCAATCTCGTGGACAATGACCTTCGCTGCACCCTAAGAATCTGAAAGTCGGCCAAGGACCCTTCTACCTGCTCCCCCGTCTGACCGCCTTGGGCGATGAGTTGTACGCAAATTTTTCTTCCGTGAAAGATCCAACACTTGCTCTCCCCAGATAATGAATCCAAACATTACTTACCAATATTTTACCCATTATATCATCGTAGAACTGCGGAAACTGAACCTCCGCTTACTTACCAATATTACCATTTTATATCATCGTAGACCTGCGAGCATGTAACTTCCGCTTACTTTACAACTCATCCAAGGGTCACCTCTCAATCTCACCTGAATTTCGACTGTCCTAGCCATTGCACCTGTCCTCTTACCTTGGATATGGTCATCAACACCTTACTTCCGAGCCCTTGCTCAATATAGCTGCATTAGACTGGTCTGTCACAATATCATCAACTACTTTCGCCCCATATCTCGCCATTCTACGTTACGGGTTGTGCTCGAGCACTCAAATCCCATTATCCCTTTTAGTGCATTCATAAAGAACGTTACTGACCCAACACACAAAATATAACACAAAAAATACGATGACCATGTAAAATGAATCTATCATTAAAATATATACACAAACTTGCACAAAATTTTGCCTGCTGTGCCCGAAAATACCTATTGATTATAATTACTTATAATTCGAAAGAAACTTATCCAATTCCTGTGATGGGTACGCCACGCATGCACGCCCCATACTGAGTTTACTTATCTAATCATCCAGTCCATGATGATGCCTAGTTCCATGAGTCCAATCTGCTGGTTCCTGCGTTCCATCTTGAGGAAGGAGGATGATTTTACACACGGTTCAAATCCACCAAAATCAAAGGCCCACTGTGAACTTCACCTTTTAACAATGCACGGTTTATGTAAGGAGCTATCCTATTCCCCTGAGCAATGCATTAGCTTACTTAATTCGGCCAACAGTATATAGCTCCCTGCGTGACTGGCATTATTCTAATAGCACGGGTGGCTATCCCTAATTTTATAGATCCCGTTTCACTATCAACGGTACGCGCACTTCGCGTAATTACACTGCTCAGCTTCACGCTGGCGAAAACTGTGTTTAGAACTACGATGTCGACTGACTGTACTCATAAATTTGCGGCAATTGCTGATCTGCACGGGCAAAGGCTCTCACCTCCAATTCGCGGCAATTCCTGATCTTCACGGACAAAGGCTCTCGCCTCCCGGAATGTACAATATCGACTGTCTTCACTGGAAGTCCACCTACTATTCATATGATTCGCGAGGAATTTCTCAGGAGAGGGGAGTTTCCAAATTTTATTTCTATGTTATCACTCGCATGGAAATGTAATGTAGCCCATTCGAATACTCTCGTTTTCAATGTCTCAATGCTGCCTTTAATTTCAAATCGGATCGTAGGGTCCTCTGATAATTAGCCTCGTGAATCCTGTCATTGTTCCTCAATTTTCGCGGCATTTGGCGGCGTCCTGCGTCCCCGTCTGTGATTGGTCGTTTCAAACTCACCCCTCATTCTGGTTTTGTTTCTGGATAAAATCACACAATGACTTAATTGAAATTTCAAAATGACTTTTGAGAGGTTGAGATCGTCCTCTTCATGATGATGTAACTTGCGTTCCTGAATCTTAATTGCTGCTCTAATTTCTTTCAAGTAGGCCGAGCTTATCCTGTAGATTATCGTTGAATTTTTGGCATCAACCCACCAAGTTGAATGACCGTCTTCCCTTGTCTGCCCACGTCTGGTCTCCAGATGTTTGCCTCTGCGTTCCATCTCTATTGTCAGCAGCGCAGTGAAAGTTGCAAATAGTCACGTACAAGTTGCTTCTTTGTTACCACTCTGGCTTGCGAGCTATGCCTTCCTTCCATCTGTTTTAACATGAACATTTTCTATATGAAATTATATGTGCAATTTATGCTATGACCAATGCATAAAGGTCACAATAGTTAATTTCATACGTGTACACACAAACATTGTTGTTAAGAAATCCATATGTTACGGGTGTTACTGATTTGAAACTTTTGTTGGTAACACTCTTCTATTTGTCTTGTTTGGTTGCATGCACTGATTCAATTTCTGTTATGTTTGACAACCAAAGCTAACATATATTTGTCTTTAAACATAAGAAATAGTGGCCATAGTATTACAACCGTAGCTTATGGAGCGCCTCTGATTTAATTTCACACTATACCATTACAATACTTGCTCTTCTAATGATTTACCATGAAAATACCGTACTTGGCTCATCCTGAAATGTTAGAAGCCATTTTTCAGTATCACATTTATAATTTATTACCAGAATTGATTTTCAGTCGGTCAACGCAAGTGTGCCCAATTAGATTGTTCGGGAAGTAACGAAAATTGTATCGACCTCCTATCTGAATACATGAAGTATTTGTGCATTATAAACACACTTCTTTCTTTAATATAGAAAAATTAGCTTTTCCAACATATTTCTGAAAATTGTTTGATTTTTTCCATTTTTTCCAATTATGTATTTTATTTTTAAATACTTTTTTGAAGGGGAGTAGATTGGATTATGTTTCTGTCCGCCTCGTTGCGTAGTGGCTAGCATTCTTGGCTCTCACCGCGGAGGCCCAGGTTCGATTCCCGACTCTGCCAAGAAATTTAATTCTAGTTCGAGGGATGGAATAGGGTACACTCTGCCTCGTGTGACAAAACTGAGAAGATGTGGGTTAGTTTCCTACCTCAGCCATCCTGAAGGTAGATTCCCGTGCTTTCCCACTTCTACTCCAAGCACATGCCGGGATAGTACCTAACTTAGAGCCATGACCGCTTCCTACCCAAATCCTACCTCAATTACAAGTGCACACACTAATATAGACATCACAGTGACAGAGGTTATCAGACAAATTATACACACACCCAAGTGCACGGGGACTCGTGACCACGATTTCGCAAAACCCCTAAAAGAATAAACAACAAAACATCAACATGTTTCGTTCATCAAACGAGCATCAACAGATCCAAATATACATGACTATACTAAACCCTATATACCCTATACCCTATATACTAAACCCATAATGCCAACCTCGAACGATTCAAAATATGACATTATTAACAAAATTATGGATATTATAACTTTTCAGAATAGAACTCTGAGAAGTGTCTCTACTAACTGCTAATTTTTGTCTCTATAAAATGTTCTCTTTCATTTACTAGGCAAAAGGTACTGTGACTAACCCTCACTTGTTCTATCATTAAAATAATATGTTTCTATTTACGAGTATCAACCACTACGCCCTTAAAATTGCTGCTGATATCACTCAGTACAGCATAAACTTCAGCGTATCAAAATAAACAATAGTTGCTCAATAATAGCTGACAAAAATACATAACTCAATCACATAAAACACATCAGCCTGAATGTTTATTTATTTAACTATTTGTTATATATTTTCTTTTCGTTTCCATTCCTTCTGCCGTGTCAGTAAGTTTACTGGCACGTTAAATATCCCCTTCGGGACATAATTCTGGCACCTCAGCATCTCTAAAAGCCTGAGTAGTTAAAAGGACGTAAAACCAATAACATTATTACTATTATCCTTTCCCATTTTCCTCTTATAACAGGTACAACCTAATTATGCGAAACATATCACCACAATATACCGCACACTTAATAATTTCCGTACGCTGAAATAATACTGATAATAAAAAGAATGTCGCCTCCGTAGCGTAGCGGTCAGCATAGTTAGCTGCCGCCCCGGAGGTCCTGGGTTCGATTCCCGGCTCTGCCACGAAATTTGCAAAGTGGTATGAGGACTGGAACGGGGTCTACTCAGCCTCGGGTGGTCCAAATGAGTAGAGGGGGTTCGATTCCCACCTCAGCCATCCTCGAAGTGGTTTTCCGTGGTTTCCCACTTCGTCTTCGGGCAAATGCCGGGATGGTACCTACTGTCAGGCCACGGCCGCCTCCTTCCCTCTTCCTATCCTATCCATCCCATTCTTCCATCCCTTCCCCTCCCTCATGAGGCCCCTGTTCGCTTTGCAGGTGAGGCCACCTGGGCGAAGTGCTGATCACACCTCCCCAGTTGTATCCATCCCGACCAGATGTACCCAAGCTCCAGGACACTGCCCATAGAGGCGGTAGTGGTGAGTTCCCTCGCTGAGTCCGTGGCAACCACCAACCTAGAGGGTAAATTGACTAAATAAATAATAAAATAAATAAAAAGAATAAAATAACAATAATAACATAATTTTAACAATACTTTAACTAAATATTATTCTGGTAGTACAATGGTACATTATGCAACGAGCCTCTAATGGCAATAATTAAGACACGAGTATGTTTATAATTTCCATACGAGTGCCTTAATTACCATTATAGGCGAGTTACATACGACTGTATATGTTCGACGATAATTATAACTATTTTATGTTCGAAAATAAATATCCATAAAAATCTGTCGAGATATCACCAGTTTTATGTACTGAACAGAGCGCATGGGACGCAGAGAATACCATGTACTGTATTTGACCATGGTCTTCTGGAATACCTCACTATGACACTAGCCACGCAGTGAAATTTAAAATAGGGGGCATGGAAGTGAGCGCAGGTGCGTTGCTATCCTTACCTAATTGGTCACACAACTGTTTGTTGAGCTCTGATTGGTGGGAGAAACTCTATCATAATGAAAAGTTGTAGTATAATGAGCCTCATTATAGTACAATTTTCTGACATATAATATTTTCATTTTGCCAGGGTTGAAATAAAGGTAAGTACGGTACTTAAAATTATGTTACAAGATCACTGATAAGGAGAGTATGATATTAATAGATTTCTGTACATGAAGAAGCCAAACAACGAAAGGTGCTGTCAAATACAGGGAGGCCCTTTAAAAAAGCAATTGACGGAGTATCGAGGATTGGGAGCGCATTCAGGTGGAGACAGTGAGCACAGTGGTCGCAAGGACCGGTTATTGGTTCACATAAGCAGCATGATTACGCCTTTAAACACTTATAAATGAAACCGAAACTCATCAGTGATATACTGCATGTACTCAGAACAAATAATAACACCAACAAATAAACCAGTAAATGAAACTAAAATCACTAGCTATATACGCGCTCAGAACAAATAAATAAATCAAACCTATAAACTAGTAAATGAAACTGAACTCACCAGTATTTACAGAAGATGTTGGAAGAGATCTCCTTGAGCCGCAATGCAAGCTTCGCATCTTGTAATGAGATTTCGAAATACTCTTTGCAGTTCATGAACACTGATGGAACGCACTGTGTTCCTATTATCGTCCCTTAAATGTTCTACACTTCGTGGATTATTCCTGTAAATGTTACCTTTTAAGATTTCCCCATAGATAATAGTCAAATGCATTTAAATCAGGTGAACGAGGGGCCATTAGCCTTTACTGATCATTTCATCATCATGGACCACTTCATGTAATCTAAGCATAGACCTACGCGCTGTATAGGCTGTCGCACTATCCTGCTGGAAATAACAGTATCTTTTCTCTTCTTCAGTTAGTTCGGCAAAAATAGTTCGAGAATATTGTGAATATATCGGTTGGAGGTAACCGTTTCTTCAAACAATATTGGACCGATAATTTGTCGGGCACTAACAGCGCAGCGTTAAAAATCCTTCAGTATGCCTTCCTTCGGAGGGGAAGTAAAGCCGGCGGTCCCATGTCATAGATTTATGGCATGTAAAAGATCCTTCCACAGACTAAACTTGAGTAAAGCTAAATTGTTAGGTTAGATTTCGTCAGAACGCTTTATCAAAGTTCCAAAGTTCACCGCTAGGTATCATTGACATCTGGTAGCGAAAGTTGGAACTACTTGAAATTGAATGGAACTTGTAGCTCACCCTAATAAGGGAGTCCGCTGGAAGGAGCTACAGACTCAGGCGAGCCGAACATGTCCTCGGACATTCCCGGCACTAAAAGCCATACGATAAATAAATAATATGCGCACCATACACCCACCTTCACATCATGCACAGGTCTCGGATGTAAAATGTAGTGGGTTCTCTGGATCCCAGATCCTATTATTTTGTGAATTGACATATCCGCTCAGATAGAACCACGCCTCGTCACTCATCAAAAGAAAGTTCGGATCCACGATACCATCGTGGACACCATTGATTAGCCAATTAAAAAATCTTACTCTTGCAACGAAATCTGCAGGCTGTATGTTATGGACTGAATGATACCGGTAAGATCGTAAATGTGATAATTTTGTTGCATTACGAGCTGAATTACGTGAAATACCAGTTTCCTGAGGTAATCTTCGAAGCGACTTACGTGGACCGACTTGCAGGCTTGCCTGTATATCGTCTAACCTCTCCTGTGTGCGAACTGTCCTCCTTCGCTGTTTTTCTTATTATGAGCGGAACCACTATTACGCCACTAATGAAGGAGTAGTTGTGCGTAACGCTTTGATGGTACGGTAAACCCGTATACTGTCTCCTGAATTTTCGAAGGCACTTTTTATCTGGTTTCTTCTTCTTGTACAAATAACACTCGACCAGGAATATTCTCTGGGCTATAGTATACTTGGCCATTAGGCTACGATAATAAACCTCACAACATAACTATACGCTTTTCAAGTCCAATAGTTGGGTTATTGCTGAACTGCTGTAGGACATTGAGCTTTGAGTAATCGCTCCCGCCTGTAGGTGTCACACCCGTCAACGCCTGCTATCGACACTCGTCTATGGTCTCACATGGGAAATCCCGCGGACCACAAATGGGGGACCCACGGGTCCTGGCCTGAAAAGCGAAGTCTTAAAGAGGACTCCCTGTATATTCAAGTTGAAATGTGCGCATAATTTGTTGCAGATATTGAATGTCTTCAATAGAGGCGAATGTTCATGTTGCTCTGGTTCTTGGACAGTGGTATGTAAAACATAACTGGGCTAAATGATCACAATGTCTCAAATCCCTTGATATAATTAACAACAACATAATGTAGGAAGTATGATGGCTTCAGGAGATTTTCAAAAAGAAAACAGTGTCATTTACTTGCACATTAATCGCGAAAATAAAGCAAATCCAATTTTCTGTTGTAGCATTATTGGTTTCAGAGATATGGAAGTGTGTATACTGTACCTTGCTGGCAATGTGCCACCGGGAATAGAACCACGACCCGTAGCACAAACAGTGTAACCGCGTAACCACTGATGGCCAACAGTTTACATTGTTAAGTTCGCACGTACGCTTTGCCCAATAGCAGGTGTCAGAGTTCACACTTCCCAATCTCCTGACCTGTTGCTGATAAAGTTACTCCAAATGCGTTGTAACCCATGCGTAATGTCAGTTCAAATTATGTCCAGAATGTCCAGTGCTAGAATTTACTCAATATCAGTGCGGGCTTTCTCCTCACCAAATTTAGAGGATGACATGTTCTCACTTAACTTAACTCGCAATTCAGTTACAATTTAGTAGCCGCCATTAACACTTCCATAGCAACTATCAAAGTGAACGTTGCTCCCCTTTTACTCACGCTGCAGCACATTGACTCTCCCGCTTACGAAACTCATTTTGTGCGCAGGTAAGTTTTTGTGCACTCTACCGTCCTGGTATTTGCTTGGAGTTGAAAATGGGAAACTACAGAAAACCATTTAAAGGAACGTTGACGGTGGGGTTGGAACCCACTCGCCTTGACTCCCACGACCTGTCGGTACAGTATTAGTTGAGATACTTCTGAAATCTTCAATTGCGAATTGCGTAGCAAAGTGCCTTGCTCGTTATACAATGAGGATTGTAAACCTCACCCAATTATTTAATCCCGCAACTTGCTATGCTAGTGCCATTGTTGAAGCCCTTAATTTGAATTTCAACGAACATCGAATGTATTCACGTACGGAAATCAAGTTCCTGCTGGTGTTCTCATAACAGAGTAAACAGAAGAGCAGAGCAGACACGCCAAGCTGCACCATCTGTAGATGTGTATATAACTTCATTGTCTAGCCCTCGAGATTATCGTCAAGATGCTGGCTTCTGTTTACGATGGTAAGCTAGTCGCTGAATATTCACGAACTACAAGCGGGTGCTAAGTCTTTAATAGCTGGCCAAACCTCCAGCCAAACACCGGTGTGAACACTAGACTCTGCACAATGACACCATTCGTGTACCCAACAGATAATAGTTTTATGAGCTCCTTATGTCTCAAGTAGTGTAAATTTACTTTTTGTACTTCTAAGAGATTTAAAGCTTTACGTTTTATGTGAATGTTAGTTCCAGCAAAAGTTAAGTTTAAGTTTGCAATACTTTTCTAAATATACATAGACTATACAGCAGGGGTGCACAACCCTTTTATAAGTGGGGCCAAGTTTATTTTTACATAATAAGTGGCGGGCCGCAAGTTACCTTTCCACATAGGCACTTGCCAAACCTTACCGCTAATTTTACTATTATCTGAGTAACCTATTTACCAGCTGACAAAAAATGTGTTTCAATACCAATTTTGTGTCTTCTAAATGGTTTAAATCCATTTTTTTTGGAAAATTCACCGGCTGTGAAAGCCAATATATCATCTTTTTGGAAGCCTTCATAAAGAGGTTAAGGCTGCTTGAGTTTTAGTTCTTGCAGAAAGTAGTGCAGTTGCACTCTATATAAAGCAGTGGTTCTGAACCCGTAGTAGTCTGCGGACCACTCAGCCTGAAATTGAATCGTGTACGGACCCCCCCCCCCCCCCTCTCCCTCCCCCCTCCCCCTTCCCCATCCCCCAATACACCTAATCAGCTGTAACCCTTCCTGAATAACAATTATTTTAAAGATATTTCAATTAAAAATCTGATAGTCATCGCCACGATTACCTTCGGACGATTCTCGTTCAACGCACACCGTTTTCGAAATCCCCATTTATTGGCCACTTTTTTATAGCCTACGTGCTGGCGGACCCTTTTCTCCCACGGACCACTCCCGAGGCACTCGCGGACCATCTGTGGTTCGCGGACCACCGGTTAAGAACCACTGATATAAAGGGAGGTAGCGCGCAGTTCGTTACTCCTGTGCAGGGCCGGGCGGGGACACCAAGAGCCCGCCGATGAGCCAGCTTGGTGTCCTAGGCGAAACCCTACACAAGACACGGCACAAACCTAGAAGAATTGCTGAGTTTTATCAAATTACTGATTTACAATCAACTTACACCTAATTCGAAAAGGTTTAGGGGTATATAAAATAAAATATTACTATCACAAGGTTGTAAAATTTTTATTTTTACAAAAAACAGAATTCTTAACATCAAAGTACAATATATAAAAATGAAAATCAATATATCGTCAAACTGACCATCAAATCAAGTATTAGCCTAATGCTCTTAATGTGATGCATGTAATTGTTTATTTTTCAACAGTCTGTCAATATCAGGTTCAATGTTAGAGATGGCGATGCGCAAGTCAGTCTGAACCATGCAGCAGTCGGGTTATGCAAAACTTAAAATCTCTCCAATAATTGTTTACATTTTAATTCATTTTTAACGATTTTTTAATAATTTTCTTATTTCAACTAGAGCCTACAATAATGGGAAAAATCTCTTCATTCACAATATACATATTCAAGTTTTCAATAGTATAAAATATTTATCCTCGGGCCGCAAAAACTGACTAAGAGGGCCGCGTGTTGTGCACCCCTGCTATACAGGGTCATTCAGCTAAGTTGTACACCTTAAATACGTACGCATCCGTTGATGATATAGACATTCTATATTTGGATTCTTAAATTGTATTAGGATGCTCATAGAACACAGTCCATGTCGTCTCCATCACGCTCTTATTTACCGGGAAACAGGTAGCAACTTGTTTTTTTTAATGGAACTATACTAATGTCCCTCAATAGAATACCGAAGAAATGTGCTAATTTTCAAAACCGACGAGTTTCATTTTGAGATATTAAGGGTTTGCATCCGGAGAAGCATTAGACAGAAAGTGATGCACAGGTTCAACTCGTCGGATTTGCGAAATAACCACATCACTGAATTTGTCGCTCGATTCGTAGGCGTTCCAATGGGTAAAATTAGTATAGTCCAATTTAAAAGCAGCAAAGTTGCTACTCGTTTTTGGTAAATACGAACGTGATGTAAATATAATAATAATGATATATACACACATCAAAAAAAGTTTTGCATCACCTCGGTTCCCAGAGTTCCGGAACCTTTAAATACAAAGGGAATAGAGATCAACACAAACAACATTTCAGCTCGTTTTATTGCTCATGAGACCCACACATTGCATGTTGTACCATCATACAGCTAGACTTTCAGCATTTGTGGTCCAGATTGCAGTACACACCACTACCTCTAATACCCAGTAGCACGTCCTCTTGCATTGATGCATGCCTGTATTCGTCGTGGCATACTATCCACAAGTTCATCAAGACACTGTTGGTCCAAATTGTCCCACTCCTCAACGACAATTCGGCGTAAATCTCTCAGAGTGGTTGGTGGGTCAAGACGTCCATAAACAGCCCTTTTCAACATATCCCAGGCATGTTCGATAGGGTTCATGTCTGGCGAACATGCTGGCCACTGTAGTCGAGCGATGTCGTTATCTTGAAGGAACGCATTCACAAGATGTGCACGATGAGGTCGAGAATTGTCGTCCATGAAGACAAATGCCTCTCCAATATTCTGCCGATATGGGTGCACTATGGGTCGGAGGATGTCATTCAGGTATCGTAAAGCCGTTTCGGAGCCTTCCATGACCACCAGTGGCGTACGTCGGCCCCACATAATGCCACCCCAAAACATCAGGGAACCACCACCTTGCTGCACTCGCTGGACAGTGTGTCTAAGACGTTCAGCCTGACCAGGGTGCCTCCAAACACGTCTCCGACGATTGTCTGGTTGAAGGCATATGCGACACTCATCGGTGAAGAGAACGTGATGCCAATTCTGTGGGGTCCATTCAGCATGTTGTTGGGCCCATCTGTACCGCGCTGCATGGTGTTGGGGTTGCAAAGCTGGACCTCGCCATGGACGTCGGGAGTGAAGTTGCGCATCATGCAGCCTATTGCGCACAGTTTGAGTTGAAACACGACGTCCTGTGGCTGAACGAAACGCATTATTCAACATGGTGGCATTGCTGTCAGGGTTCCTCCGAGCGGCAATCCGTAAGTAGCGGTCATCCACTACAGTAGTAGCCCTTGGGCGGCCTGAGCGAGGCCTGTCATCGACAGTTCCTGTATCTCTGTACCTCCTCCATGTCCGAACAACATCGCTTTGGTTCACTCTGAGACGCCTGGAAACTTCCCTTGTTGAGAGCCCTTCTTGACACAAAGTAACAATGCTGACGCGATCGAACTGCGGTATTGACCTTCTAGGCATGGTAGAACTACAGACAACATGAGCAGCGTACCTTCGTCCTGGTGGAATGACTGGAACTGATCGGCTGTCGTACCCCCTCCGTCTAATAGGCCCTGCTCATGCATGGGTGTTTACATCTTTGAGCAGTTTTAGTGACATGTATGAACAGTCAAAGGGACTGTATCTTTGATACAATATACACAGTCAACGTCTATATGCCGGAGATCTGGGAACCGAGGTGATGCAAAACTTTTTTTGATGTGTGTATATATATTTAATGTCCGAGGACATGTTCGGCTCGCCAGAGTTTGTAGCTGCTTCTATGCGGACACCCATAGGGTGAGCTACAAGTGCCATCGCGTGCAGAGTGCTGTATGGGGAGGAAAGTGTGAATGTAAGGACGAGGAATTGGAAGGTAGCAGCTGTGGCCTATAGATAGGCACCAACCCTGGCATTTGCCTGGAAAGAAGATGTGACACCACATAAGACCATCTTCAAGGTTGCCGGCGGGGAGATTCGAACCACCTCGCCTCCCGGATGTAGCGAATACCTTCAGCCACGTCGTAACAACCACGGCTAACTCACCCGGTAATAATAATAATATTAATAATAATAATAGTAATAGGAGGACATCATCACGTCTATAAGGAAAAGACGCCTGGCCTTTTATGGACACTTGGCACGTCTGGATTCTGAAAGACTCAGCAAAAGGATATTCACAGTAACAGGAAGAGGCAAGGCTTCTAAGAACAAATGGATTGCGTCAGTTAAGTCAGATATGGAACAACTAGATATCCCACTGGAACAAACTCGTGACCGTCTGCTGTTCCGTCAGGTCATCCGACAGGGCGTTTTCCCAACGTCCCTTACAAGTAAGAAGACTACAGGAGCTAAGTGGACAGAAGAAAGAAGACTGATTCACAGTCAGAAAATGAGGGACTATTGGAAGAAGAAGAAAGCAACAACTTTACTTAAGAGTAGATACGAGCCCCGTGGTCCTAAGTAGGCCAAAACGATAAAGAAGAAGAAGTAATAATAATAATAATAATAATAATAATAATAATAATAATAATAGTTTTACTTTCCCTTAAATACTGCAGCATTTTAGAGACGCCGGGGCACCGAATTATGCCCTGAAGGGGATCTTTAACGTGCCAGTAAATTTACTGACGTGGCTCCCTCGCATTTGCGCACCCTCAAATGTCAGCTGACTGCGCCTGGTTTCGGTCATACAACATTGGGGACAGCAAGCGAGAACGTTACCGCTGAGCCACACAGTCGATGTGATGGATAGAAATGGACTGTGTTCTACGCGGCCCTTTATACAAATTAAGGGGAAAACACAGCTCAAGGAGCCAACACAATAACGATTTTAATATTATTACTGTGCCTGTCATAAATATTGTACAACAATTATTCCAAGGAAATACACATCTTGCTATTAGAAGCATGGTTTTAAACTTTCAAATTTCAAATAGTATCGATTTTTATCATTTTTTCAAAATGTGGCCCTTGCTTTGTGCTGATCTTCACCATTTCCCTCATATCTCCCAAGTTTATTGGAATGTTTTGACTTTCATTCTTTAAAAATGGTTGTTTAGTTGTTAAACCTTCAGCTATAAAATAAAACTCACTCAAACATTTGGGGATTTAATTAGTCTTTTCCTGTGAAAAATTTAAAAAAAAGTTTTTGACTTTGCTCTGAATAAACATGAAATAATAACCCTTAATGAATTAATAGTGTGGAAATGAAAGTGATTTATTTTCAAAATGCATAAAATAGATACGATTTGAAATTTGAACGTTTAAAACTTGACTTCTAATAGCAAGATGTGTGTGTTTTCTTGGGATTGTAGAATAATTGTAGTACACGATCTATGACATGGACAGTCATAATATTAAAATCATTTTTGTTATGCCTCTTTAAGTTGTATGTTGCCCTTAAGACTCCGAAAACATAATGCCTATATCCAGTGGCGGATCCAGGCCTTGCGGGGCCCAGGGCGATATCATAAGGTGGGGCGCACAACAATAGGAAATAAAAAATATCAAATCAAAAGGGAAATAGTTTGGTAATAATAATAAAATAAAGAATAGCTACAATATCTGAATATACTACAGTACATTTTTACGTAGATTTCATTAGAAAGCTAACTATTGCAATGGGTCCCATGTTTCGACTTCCGGAAAATTTCGACATATCTTCGCGTTTTACATCCCCCAGACCCCAAAACCACCGTCAGTTCAAAAGTTTATATATAATTTATGTATATATATATATATATATATATATATATATATATATAAATGTATATCAGTTTCTTGTGGACACGATAACTGCCGTAATTTTGCACCAATCACTTTGCTTTTTTTACATAATATATATCCCCGTAAAATCTCGGTCGAGTTCGTTAATGGGCAAAATCGGTCGAAGGGGGTAAAGATGGGGGGGGGGCTTTTTTCGAAAAAGTGAAATATCACTATAACTCTCTTAATATATGAAATATCGAATCCGTTCAAAGTTCAAATTATGTGTCGGATAAGTGCCAAAAATTTATGTTTTAAAAGTTTTTTGATAGCACCAACCATTGACCAATGGGGTGGAAATAGTGGGTTTTTCGGGAAACATTAATCATATCTCTCTTAACAGGCACAATATCAAAACCGTAAAAAATGGATGATATTTCCCTGATAATTACCTAAAACTTTTGTCTGAAATAATTTTTGATACAACCCACCATTACGCCAAGGGATGAAAAAAATGATTTCGGAATTAGAAGAAAATGCCAAGATCCATCAGAGGTTACCATGACAACGCTTCTAAATTGATGAGGAATGAGCTATCAGAGGTTGCCGTGACAACGAGATCACATTCAGTTTTCAATCTGACTATGTGGGAAGCGGCTTCGATGACGTAGCCTCGCTGGTAGCCTGCTGAACTTCTATGCCCAAGGTCGCGGGTTCAAAGCCGGCCGAAGTCGTCGGATTTTCAAAGAGCGCTGAAAATCCCTCGGCATGCTTTCCTTCAGAGGGGAAGTCCAACGTTCGTTGCAAGTTACTGGTTGCGGTGGCATCTAGTAGCCAAGTTCACAGCTAGGTGTCGTTGACGGTATATTTGATACCAACATTAAGAACTACTACTTGAAATTGACCGTCTGCAGTCCTTAACTGATTAAAAAAACTGAATCACAGACTAATACAGCCATCACAATTAACACCGTTTATCAGACAGATTCTACACACACCCAAAGTACACGGGGTTACATGACCGCGATGTCGCAGACCTAAACTGAGGAATCAACCAACATCTCTGCGGGAGATAAAATTTGACGTGAAGAAGTAACAGACTGTTAGATAGTTACACATCAGTTCCAAACCTTGCATAAGGACGGTGTGACCACTAGTATAAAAATGGACCCCAAATGACAAGAAGGTTACCGTACCCCTAAGACAATAAAATGTTAAAAATATGCATAGTAAGACGAAAGAAAAGTTAATTGAACTCCAATTACATTGTAAAATACTTTCTCGCAGTAAATGAGGTCTGATCCTTCTACGAAAACCTGCATATTTTGCCTATTATAGCCCATCCCCTAGTTTGCCCGGTGAAATCTACCTCCGCCTTCCGGCGTGCCGAGAGGAATTTTTTTCCCGGCAGAAGTCTTCTATTATTTTGCTGAAATCTTAACTTGCTAAACGGTCACGGGAGGTCATAGCTGCACTGAAAAAAGGAATATGAATCATAAATTAGTTTGAAAAGTATAATTAATTATATAATTAATTAATTAAATTTAAAAAATCCATGGCGCGGGGCCCCATAGACCGCGGGGCCCTGGGCGGTCACCCTCCTCGCCCTCTCCTAGATCAGCCCCTGCCTATATCATCAACGGATTATTAGATACTTGAGGTGGACAACATAACCGCTTACTTAAGTAACCGCCTTACGGAAATAAACACTCTTGATTTCATTCAGGTTACATTTAACATTCATCTTCTAAATCAACAGTCTCAAGTTCCAAAGTTCTTCTGGATTCCTCAGTTTTGGTATTGTAACGTTGTCGAGAGTTTCTGGCAGTATGTGCCTTCTTGATGTTTCACATACAAGTGCATGTCCACTACAACAACACAGCTGAGAGTGGATGGGGAGGCTATAAAGAAACACCCGAAAACTTAAGATTCCACAGGCAACGAAGGATGTAAGTTTGTAGTTTTACGTGACCATTAATCTCGTGATCATGAGCCACGGGACCTCTTTTTTACGTTGAATCCGAACCACAGGACATGCCATTTCACTTTAAAAATCTCACATGCATTGACCGGGAATCAATCTCTGGCCACCGTAGTGAAAGGTAAGCGACTTCACCGCTGCGCCACCACGCCCCCTTTACCGCTGGTAAGGAATCGCTGAAAGTCGTGAAAATTATTAGTGGTTTAGTAGTTGTTGCTTTTGAGGCGCTTGGTCATCGTGGTTATATAGCCCCGTGTACTTGGGGGAGTGTAGAAGTTCTCTGATAACCTGTGTCTGTAGTAGTGGTTGTATTTCTAATTCAGATGAGATTTGTGAAGAAGGCGGCCGTGGCCTTAAGTGAGGAACTATCCCGGCATTTGCCTGAAGTAGAATTGGGGAAACTACGGAAAACCACTTCCAGGATGGCCGAGGTAGGATTCGAAGCCACCTCGTATCAGTTTTGCCACACAAGGCTGAGTGTACCCCATTCCAGTCCTCAGACCAGAATTAAATTTCTTGGCAGAGCCAGGAATCGAACCCGGGCTTCTGAGGTGGCAGCCAAGAATGCTAGCAACTACACTTCCTGGTAGAGAGTAGCTCAATAATTTTACTCAGAATTTTACTTAAAGTCGCCTCCGTCGTGTAGTGGTCAGCGTGATTAGCTGCCACCCCGGAGGTCCTGGGTTCGATTACGGTCTCTGCCACGAAATTTGAAAAGAGGTATGAGGACTGGAACGGGGTCTACTCAGCCTCGGGAGGCCCAAATGAGTAGGGGGGGGGGGATTACTTCCCACATCAGCCATCCTCGAAGTAGTTTTCCGTGGTTTCCCACTTTGTCTTGGGAAAAATGCCGGGATGGTACCTACTGTAAGGCCACGGCCGCCACCTTCCCTCTTCCTTGTCTATCCATCCCAATCTTCCCCTCACTTCCCTTCCCTCATGAGGCCCCTGTTCGCTTTGCAGGTGAGGCCGCCTGGGCCCCAGTTGTATCTCCCCAAACCTAGTTCCAGGACACTGCCCGTAGATGCGGTAATGGTGGGATCCAACCAACCTGGAGGGTAAACCGTCTAAAAATAAAAAAAAACTTAAAATTGTAATAATTTAGTAATATTAAAAATATCCTATGGCCTCGTGTGGCGGGCGCAAGCTCTGTTATATGACGCTCAAAGGGCAGCTTGCATGTCAAATTTTGTTGTTTCATGGAGCGATATGAAAGTCAAGGAGGTTAGATATCTAAGCTCCTTGACACTACTGTATACCGCTTTCTAGTAGAGAAAGGGGTATTTTTTTGTTGGCGGAAAATCCGGAGATTAATTTTGCCATTATGAACACGGCCTACTGAATTCAAATGGGTTCTTTAACATGCCAACAACGTATGACATGCTTGGCGAAATTTCGTCGCCTTTCAAAAAATTACTTACCGTGGCCAGGGGCGAACCTGCAAGATTGGGGTTGGTAGACTTACACGATAACCACTCACCCACCGTGGCAAGCTGGTAATATCAATAATCTGATATGATTACTACGTAGGAGTTGAGGAACAGTAACGTACTATCTGTGTAAGGCTGAGGAGTAGGCTATGATAGTAAAGCATACATGCACTGGCACGCACAGAAGCTAGAGCGATTCTTTCTTGTGATTCAGTGTTATGTGAGGCATTAGAGTTAGTTAATACTCCGCGCAATACATTATTTTGTACAGTAAGCGATAGAAAACACACACAAACACCATTCCATGGAGCATAATTCAAATAACTACAACAGCAGCAACTGGCATCTAAAAAGTCGAGCTGAATATTCATTACATAACCACCGAACAGCTCTTCATTGTCATTATGCCCCATTCAATGTATGAAGTTTGAAAAAAGAAATCCTCCTATGGCAACAGATGCTGTGTCAATTGGAATGTTTGATTCAAACCCACCCCTTCTCTCTCTCTCTCCATCTCTCTCTCTCTCTCTCTGTATGCACGGAGGCTGAAACAATACAGTCTACTGCCCGCCCCCTCCCCTGCTCCCCTTCGGTCCAGAATAATGGACAAGGAAGTACAATAATTCAATCCAATACACACACGTAAATAATTTCGAAATGGCCGTGTACACATAAACACACATATATACAGTACACACAAACACCTAACAGTTGGCATCATTGACCCCTCCCTCTCTTCCTCAACCCTAATGCAACTGCCACATTTCCTCCCCTAAATCCCACCCCTTCCCACCCCCACTTCAGCGAGCTTATCACTCAGTCACTCTCCGTGAAAGATGCAATGAATTGTATCAAAATCGAAAATCTATACATTGAAGCCTCATAGTGAAAGGTTGTTTGTGATTGCAATGTTGGCAATCCCGATAAGTGACGTCACAGCGCGTGATAATGGCAGCAATAATGGACTGGGATAATGCAGTTTATGTGCAGTGTGTGTATGCAGACAGGGAGAGGGGCTTGGGACTATTTTGTAGTTGAATATGCGCCCATATAGGGAAGGAAACAGGTACTTGGTGGAATGTCTGCCATTCAACAGCCTAGCCACACCTTACAATTTAAAACTCAATAGGGGAGTCGGGATGTGAGGTCTGCAGTTCGAAAAACGGAGAGACAAATAACATGTTAACGTTTGTCTTGGTATCATTGAGTCAAATGTTACACATAGGGCCCGGATTTTTAGGTGCTAAAAATCGGGAAAATATTTATTTTTTATGTATTAAAAATACCTGAAATATGTCACAGAAAAAAAATCATAATTAAGTTTATTGATGTGAATATAAGCAATATGCAGTACTCACGAATGCAATTTATGCTATGCCTCACTGACTACTGAAGAATTACAATACTCAACGACATACATCTTCAGGTTGTCCGTCACAAATGACCGACGATTATCGCGAAACACTTCTTCTTCTGCGGTAATATGTTTCTTGTCCTTGAGGTGTGGTGTAACTTGAGATCGCTGTTCAGCCTTGATTGCTTTCCCACATTGATGGCAGAACAGATCGCCCCCATCAGAAATAAAATTATCTTTAAATTCTGCAACATAATGCTGCAGACGATAACTTGTAGTTGCTTTTACTTTAGGCATCGTAGAACTGCCTTACACTTGACAGTGCCACAAATGAACGGCATGTGAGTGACACCGGTTCTAGGTAGCTTTTAGGGGGGTCTAGCACGTGGTGCATGGACAAGGAAGTCCCTGGCTTCCACAGTGAGTGGCATGGGGTGACAAGTTATGAATAACACAGTTGCAAGCTGACATACGCACTGCATGAAGATTAGATAGCTCACGGTTCTTCGCCGTTGAAGTAACACAGACGAAAAAAGCAATAAAATGAAAGATCAGCATACTGATTAAAAGGAATGTAAATATTATGTATTTTATGTGCTAATAAGTGAAAAACAGGAATTTATGTATTTATAGAAAAAATGCTTAAAATATGTATTTACATAAAAAAATATTTATTTACTTTAAAATCCGAGCCTTAGCTATACAGTACACGTTTAAAGCCTCCTGAAGTGGAATGGTAACGGATAACGAAATCATTGCGTGGTAGTTTGGTGTTGAAAAGTTTTGAATCATTCAGTGGCGGGATAGACTTTTTAAAAATCGCTTATCCTCCCAGATCGACTTTACACACGGACTCTGCGAGGGATCATTCCTGTATAGTCGCAAGGGCGGTGTATGGGAGCTGAACACACAGTAGATGCAACCGTAGATGGTGACAGGTTGATCACCTAGGCGATCGCTAACTTGGTTCTAATTACGTAACGAAGGGTCAGGGCAGGGATTTTGGAAGGCAGTTAGCCATGGAGCTGTTAAACGAAACCATATCGGTTCTTCCCTGGTGGTAATAATAATAATAATAATATCGTATGGCCTCGGGTGCCGGGTGCAAGCTTTTTAATTTGACATCCAGAGGGTAGCTTGCATGTCGAATTTCGTTGTTCCTTGAATCGCTATGAAAGTCAAGGAGGTTAGATATCTAAGCTCCTTGAACACTATAGCGCTTTCTGGCAGAGAAATGAGGAACTTTGTGTTGGTGGAAACTCCCGAGATTAATTTTGCCATTATGAACACGGCCTACTGAATTCAAATGGGTTCTTTGACATGCCAACATCGTATGACATGCGTGTCGTATTTTTGCCGCCTTTCAAAAAAATCACTTACCACGGCCAGGAGCGAACCTGCAATCTTGGGGTTAGTAGAACGACACGCTATCCACTCACCCACCATGGCAAGCTTCCCTGGTGGTGAAAATGGGAAACTACGAAAACCATTTTCAGGACGGCCAAGGTGGGATTCGAACTCACACTCTCGCTATGCCAACGAGGCAGGAGCTAGCGTGTTAGCAATCTCGGCAACTGTGGCCGGCGCAAAAGATATCCTGGATAAATTCTGATTCTCTGACGTCATCAATAGAAAAGGACGTTAAATGCATGTAGTAGTAGTAATAATAATATAATAACAGTCTAGTTATTATTATTATTATTATTATTATATACGTACGGCTTCAACTACCGCGGTGTAGAGCTTTTTAATTGGAGCCATTGACTACCCTCCGTGCTATTCAACACTGCTATCTTGTTTTTCCCGACCTAATTCTCTAATTTATAACAGATCTGATTGGTTCTTTTTCTATATAAAATATAAAATCAAAAATATAAAATCTAAAATCTAAAAGAATAAATCAAAAATATAAAATCAGAAAATCAAAAATATAAAATCAGAAATCTAAAATCTAACAAGAAGTTCCGTGACGAACTAAACAGCCTACTTTTCTTAGAACTTCAGATTCATGCAAAATCTATATAGACCTATCTAGAATAATGATGAAATTAACTTGGTAATATCGAAATTTCTAATTAGTTCGAAATACAGTATACCTGGCATAATGTAGCCTAATAGAGCACTGCAGTTGGCAGCACTGGTGACTGAAAACATTCTTAGTTCCATCTCTTAAGGTACAGAATACAGAATTTGGTTGAAGTCCAATGGATAGCATGGACGTTACATGCAGTTAGACATTGGATCTAACACGTAAATTCATGTTTGCAACAATGTCATGCATGTGTTGGTCAGAAAAAAATATGAAACAATATGATCTATTTTTGTGCCAATTTTGAATGAAATCCATTAAATAATATAGAAGTTACATGCATTTTAAAATTGGACCTATCAGCAGGCTTAGAATCATGTTGGCAGTATTGATGTATATTAGTTACTCGAAACTAATCTAGAATGCCAGGTACTATACGTGTGCAAAGTTTAGAACTAATGGCTTGGATACTTTCTGATATATTGATATTACGGTAACAGAAATAGAGACAGCTTTTATTAGCAGTTGGCAGCTCTGGTTGCTTTTACGAATACGCATAGTCATGGTATGTTATGGTACATATAGCACATACGAAATTTGGTTGAAATACAAATGATAGTATAGAAGTTACATGTATTTAAAATTGGACTTATCAGCAGGCTTAGGATCATGTTGGTAGCACTGACGTATATTAGTTACTCCAAATTAATATAGAATGTCAGGTAATATACGTGTGCATAGTTTAAAGCTGTCGGCTTGCTTACTTTCTGATACATCGGTATTTGGATAAAATAAATTGAGAGCATTTATTAACAGTTGGCAGCCCTGATGGCTCTTAAGAATACGCTCAGTCATATCTGTTTATGTACACATAGTACATACGAAATTTGATTGAATTCCAATTGATAGTGTAGATGTTATATGCATTCAAAAACTGGACCTATCAGCAGGCTTAGAATCAATTTGGCAACACTGACATGTATGGCCTCCTGGAAATTAAACTGAAATGTTATTATCTATATGAGTGCCAATTTTGAAATAGCTCCCATGCATACCCTCCAAGATATCCAACATGGAGCTCAAATTTCAATTGTGATTTTTCAGCAGTTGGTAGCACTGAGAATATTTTCAAATACGGCAATGAGATATTCAGGTATATATCTTAACTCATAACAAATTTTGTTTTGATTGTTGCAGCCGTTTAGGAGTTGATAGGGGGGGGGGCACAGACAGACAGACAGAAGGACAGACAGACAGACACACATATTCCCAGATCGATCTCATGAGTCTACTTTTTCCTCATTTTTGCAAAATGTGAAAAGTAGGCTAAAAATCTTACGTGAAAACCAGAACTCTACTGAGCGACCTGTGGCTGAAATTTAATTAATGTTGTCAATCTTTAATGATCCAACATCGGTTGTCACGAGTGCAGTGGATTCTACTCCCACAGAACGCAAGATGCAAGACAGTCATTTATGAAGAGATTTTGGGGGGGATGAGAAGGCGAATACCATCAAGCCAACTAACAAGTTCCAACACGCTCTTTGACGTATTCTACGGGGACGAGGTGCGATGAAAGTGTGTGGCGGCTGTTTCTTTTTTATGGACGGATGCCCTTTCTGACGCCAACCTTATGATAGGAGTTAATGAGAGACGAAATGAATGAAGATGATTGAAACTGGGGAAGTATGTGGAAGGAAGCGGCCGTGGCCTCTCAGAACATACTGTCCCAGTATTTGCCTGGAAATTAAAATGGGAAAACCACGGAAAACCATTTCAAGGACGGCCGACGGTGAGGCTCTAGCCTACGTCTACCGAGTCCACAGATAGCATGACCACATGACCTAGCGCTGCGCGTTAGCGAGCGTAGTTACTGATGCCGGTAATAATAATAATAATAATAATAATAATAGTAATCTCCCCTCAATTAAAATATGTCCAAAAACTACGCCTCGTATATCAATAAATATATAGACAGCTTGTAACGGTTTCTTTTGCTCCACGTTGAGCGCACAAGTTTAACGGGTTTTCTTGTGAGAGTGTAGAAAAACCACAACAAGTCCCACGATTGAGGTGATAAATGTAATGTTTACTCTGACTAAGATACGTTGTATTAATGGGCGCCAAGACCTCAACGCTATGTTGAAATCTAAATGTATATTTAACAACACCTAGCTCAGGCAGAACACCTTTAAGAATCTTCACACTCAGATCGTGGTATGATTTGATCATTAACCCAACTAACAATTGTATCAGGAGAAGGAATTTGGTCTATATCTATTGCTACCTACTGAAAGCAAAGATTGCATAGTATAAGAAATGAATTTATTATATAAAAACAAGTAGTGGCATTTTAATAATAATAATAATAATAATAATAATACATTTAAATTGGAGCGTTACGATTTGAATATTACCACTAGAGAATTACGTGATAACGGAGTCGGATGAATTACTGACTTTACTATTATTCCCAAGCTAAGAAGTTACTGAAATTTTGAATATGATACAATGAAGCGAGAGATTATGTAGTTCTGAGTCATTCGCGCTTACCATTGGAAATTGCCGTGGCATTTTCCTCGTACTTGATGTTGAAGAGAGCTTCCCACAGCCTTCTGGACGTCGCCATCTTCTTCGTCAGTTGTGGAGATTGTTGTAGAAATGTTAAGTTATGGTCCGATCACACCGGAACCAACCACACGAGCAACCTCAACGGTCAAGTTTTACAATGATAATCGTCCTCTCTCCTCGGCGCGCAAACAATATATGCACTCGCCGAACCCCCTCTCCGGACCCGTCTTCAAGTCGCCCGGTCTCCAATGATTGGCTGAGCCACCACGCGATACACCCGACCTCAGGGTCAATATACTCGGCGCGACGATGTCGATTACCGGTCCAGGCCATTTCGCCTTTTCTTGATGCAGCCAGCTGGAAGTGCCCCACGGTTGCGTCACGCTTCTCGACAAGAATATACCTGTAGCTGAATTCCCAATGAGTCATCTCTCTCACAATAAACTCTAATTGACTAAAATCCGTTAAATTCCGTAATCATATAACTTTCCGCGATAATGTTGTTCGTAATAATTCGCTTGATAGTGTTTTCTATAACATCGAAAACCTATCTGTATACTTATAATCTTATAAAAAACGCTCCAAAAATACCTTAATAATAATAACAAGTTACATGAAACTTGTCTTGGCTTAACAAGTTGCCGCTTAAATAAACATTGAATGGCTTCCTACTGACTTATGTCAGTGGCGTAAAATACCCTCGAAAAACACGTTACATATTCGCCTCGGATCATGGGATGATTTACCGTGACGACGGTACATCATGCGATTATCCCAGACACGTTAATAAAATCCCCTTCCAAAATACATATTACACAAATTAAATCACCCTAAATTACATATATATACACTCATAATTTTCTTTGCGCACTTTGCGTCAAAGTCTGTTGTTATGTTGGATTGCCCCATGCAATCAGTCCAATGTTTTTCGTTTTGATTAATGTTCCACGGATATTTCCGCCTCTCAAACATCTCTGTGTTGGGAAAGATATACATAAATATTGTGTGAGCACTGTGTATATATGATGTCACATCACACGCATCAAAGGTGTTCTGATATATATATCACCACAGAACTTCCTAATATCACTGGAGGTCGCTTCCTTCTGGTGAAACTTAATCTCACTGATCTCACTGAGCACACGATCACACTATTGTGTCTGCGCATCGTGACCATAATACTTAATCTCTCTGTGTGTTAGATAAAATTAATATTGATTTCTGAAAAAAAAAAAAACAGTAAGTGCGCATTACATATAACACCAAATATTTCTGTGCCGCAATCGCCCTGTCTTACTAAGTTCCCGTAGAACATATTCTACTTAATACTAGTTCACAACTCAGACCAGTTATCCTCACTCAAATAATACCTTTGTACTAATTACCTTAAATTACACACCTACAGCTCTTACATGGCGAGGCCGTAAACAGAAATCACGTGTGCTGTTGTGTATGAGTTTCATGAAGGACTGTCTCGCCTTCTGGTGGCCCATCTTTTGTCTCGTGGACGCCTTAAGCAAAAATACCCTGTATAAGCACTCACCCATCCCTAGGAGACAAATGGGAATTCACCAGCGCTGCCAAATTCTGGCCTTGGTGTATCGAGACATTTTAGTGCTCAAGAGCATCCGACAATCCCGTCATATTTCCCTGTACCTTAGAAACTCTCAATTACTTATAAACTACCCCACTTTGTGACTTCTGATACGCCTGCCTGGAAGACCAGATCTCCCCAGCACCAAATACCACAGTTACTCATTTGATAGGCTAGCTCGCCAGCTAAACACACTTACTTTATGACACATACTTTAGTAGACTATGTATATTATTCGTCCCTTATAATCTGTTTCCCTTGCTATCCTCCAGCACATATGCTGTTTTGCCAATACGTTTGGAAACCATAAATGGGCCCTCGTAGAGATAAAAGTACTTGGACATGACTTTCTCTAGCTTATTTGACTGTTTCGGCACTCTAAGTAAGACTCTGTCTCCCGGCTCGAATAGGTAAAATTTAGTTTCTTTTTGTTGGCGAATTCTCTTTTGTGCTGACTTAGATAAATTCTGTTTCGCCAACTGGACAATGTAATCCATCCACGGTTGTTTTCCCTCACATAAACCCAACACCCTCGCTAGTTCATTTTGTGGTCTCTTTCCGAAGTGAACTTCGTATGGTGTCAATTTCGTGCTCTCATGCTGGACAGAATTCAGCCAAGTCTTGACTTAGGGAAGATGTCCAACCCAGGCCGTATGCTTGTCATGCACTAGAGTCCGAAAAAGACGAGCCACTTCCCTTAATGGACGATCTGCAGAATTACCCTGAGGGTACCTTACAGAGGAATGAACGTGTGAAAAACCAGCTTCCTGCATACTGGTTCTCCATTTCTTTGCAGTAAACTGTGGTCCACTGTCAGATAGTATCCTGAGAGGAAGGCCAAACTCAGGTACATACTTATTAATGATCAGACGGCTACACGCTAGTCCCGTGGCTTTCCTTAGCGGATATAGCTTGACATACTTACTAAAAGCGTCAATAACTATAAAAATGTACTCGTAGCCGTATTGTCCTTTAACGATCGGGCCAAATAAATCCACACACAGTAGTTCACCGGGACTACTGGTGTGAACTGCAGATCTCTCCCCCACTAAATATTTAACTGGATACTTGCTCCTTTGACAGGTGTCACACTTAGCTAAAATCCTCCTAACATCCCTTCCCATTTTACTCCAAATAAAGTCACGACCAATTTCATAGAAGACCTTGGCAGCATCAAAGTGTCCTAATTCCCTATGAATGAAACAAATTAGCTCCTCCCGCAAAGTGGCAGGAATACATATTGCCCACCGATTATTCCTACATAACCGTGCAAGAAGCCCATCCTGCATCTTGTACGTGAACCGCCCTATTTTCACATACTCTTCTTCACTTATTTCCAACCTAGCCAGTGGCTCCCTTAACTTAACGTCATCACGTTGCTCCACTAGCATATTTCTCAGTGTCTGTAACGATGCCCCGTTGCTACTGTCCACACATGCACATAATAAATACCGTCCTCTGCTTTAACCACAGGATAATCCCTACATAAATTTGTGTCCCTTGATAGCATGTCTGCAAGAATGTTATCTTTACCTTTAATATATTTTACTGTGAATTCGTACTCCTGCAGAGCAAGAATCCACCTACTAACTCTGTTAGAACTGAGTTTACAAGTCCTCATATACAGTAACGCATGGTGATCTGTATGGATCTCAAATTTCCCCCCTACTAAATACATTCTAAATTTCCCCAAACTGAAAACAATACCTAAAAGCTCTAACTCAGTAATCGTGTATCTTTTCTCTGCGGCTGTCAGTCCTCGCGAGGCTAAAGATACAATGCACAGATTACCCTCATCATCCTTCTGGCACAATACTCGAGCAATGCCTATGTGCGAAGCATCTGTCATAACCACATATTCCTTATCTTTCAAAGGATATTTCAGCACTACAGCTTTCTCAAAACCTTCCCTCAGCGCTCTAAAAGCCTGATCATGCTTGGACTCCCATCTCCACCGAGTCCCACTTTTAAGCAATTCCCTGAATGGTTCTACCAACCCTGAGTATTTAAGAACGAACCTCCTGAAAAAGTTGCAAATTCCCAGGTATGTTTTTAACTGTTTAACATTCTGTGGTACCTCTGCGTTAAGTATCTTATTAACCCTACTTTCTTCTGGTGTTACACCTCTACTCGACACTCTATGGCCTAAAAATGTCACTTCTGACTGACAGAATGACGACTTAGACAGCTTCAAAGTGAACCCTGCCTGATCTAACTTCTGAAAAACTATATCTAAATGACGTAGATGCTCCTCAAAACTGCGTGAACTAATTACCATATCATCAATGTAAATGGCTACAAACACTCCTGTGTCATCCCCCAATGCGATGTTTAAAGCCCTAATTAAAGCTGCTGAACTACTCTTTAACGCATAAGGTGTTCTACAAAATTGATAAAGGATATATTTATGACTAAAAGCTGTAAATGGTCTATCTTCGTACATAAGTGGCACTTGCCAGAAACTGGAACTCAAATCTACACAAGTGAAATACTTCTTCCCCTCAAATGTTTGCATTAATTCCTTTATTGACATGGATTTTAGCTGATCTGAACTAATTCTACTGTTAACCAAACGAGCGTCTAAACAAATACGGACTGTGCCGTCGGCCTTGGGCACGGTGATTAAAGAATTAACATATGGACTGTTAGAGTGCTCAATAATCCCATCATCAAGCATCTGGTTAATTTGTGCCTCAACTGCACTCTGATAAGCGAAAGGTACAGGATATCTATGTCCTGTGAATACTGACCTATCAATAACGTTCAATGAATGTGTATAGCAATTGGCCATATCAATGCGATCCTCAAAAACTCTCCTATTACACAATAACACATCATAGAGCCGAACACACTGTTCTTCCTCTATATTTCCCTGAAATGCAGCATCACGTAACGAGCCCTCTAGACTACCGTTCGTAATCACACTGCCCACAAAACATGGAGAATCCCGCTCTACGGCTGGCGATATCTCATTTAAAGTACAAATCACACCTACAACACTACTTCTCTGAATATGGTCATTGAACGCTACCTCTACTTCAGAATCACCCCATTTAAATTTCAAACTCCCTACATCATAACATAAGTTACCAGACACTCTACTTAGCCACTCTGAACCCAAGATAACACTGAATACTAAATTTGGAATTACAAGACAAATCTGATTTTCTATATGATTATTAATTTTAATGTCTACTAAAACTTGCTTAGAAATTACTTTAGACCTCTTCCCAACAGCTGTGATAACAAAAGTGCTCTTAATTGGCGTCTCCTCAAAATTTACTCCAGTTCCTTTCATTTTATCATAAAATGCACTACTTATGCAACTCTTCATACAACCAATATCAATTAAAACATCTGTGTACGCCTCGGACACGTTAAATTTAACTATGGGGCTCTTACTAGCCACCTCCTGAATAATACCTTCATCATTTAGTTCACGTAATAATTCATTTCTTACATTTAGGTCATAGGGTTCCTGTATAAGTGTATGGACAGGGCATGTTACAGACTGAGATTCTGACCTTACATCGCAGCCTGGTACGTGTTTAAAGTACCGCTACCGCTTGGTGTAGTACTACTCACTTCTGCACTGGTCTGGTTGTTCTGGGTTGTGTTAACGGTATTTCTCTGTCCGTTATTACCATTGGGCTGATTCCCTCATTGACCCGTGTTCTGGTTATAATTATTATTGTTATTATACCTCCCTTGGTTACCCCTAAAATCATTATTTCGGCCTTGATTTCCCCTGAAATCATTATTTCTACCTTGGTACTGCGTACCATACCCGTTTCCTCTGTACTGATTTTGCTGATTATTATTATTATTATTATTATTATTATTATTATTCTGGTTCCCCCTATTTTGGACGTTGGCCCCTTCGCCACTGTTCCCTTGAACTTCCTGATTCCTATTCTCATTAGGCCTGTTATTATGGTTACCCTGGTTCCTACCGAAATTCTCCTCGTAACCACCTCTTCCCAGAGCATCGAATGTACTTAATAAATTTTCCACTTTTGAAATAGATTTAACATTTTGGATACAGGCAGCTTCTTTGATTCTATATGGAAAATGTCTTAGTAATAGCCTGACTACATCACTTTCCTCCCTCAAACCATCCAGATATTTACACGTCAATACCTGTCCTAAAAAGTACTCGGTTATAGTGTAATTTCCTCTCGGGTTATATTTCCCACACACAATTCCCTCACGATGCTGAGACTGAATTACCTCATTCCAAAATTTCTCACAAAATTTAACTTTAAAATCTGAAATATTCTCGAAATTGTCTCTATAGACAGCAAACCAGTTTCATGTCTCCCCTACAAACGCTTGCTCTAAAATCTCAACTACCTGGCACCACTCAATTCTACCATCTTCCAACCTCTCCCTGAATTTATTTTCTATTGCATTCATGAACTCCATTGGACAACCCTGCCGATTACTAAATTTGCCTTGTTCTATTTCCCTGTGTGTGCTATTCACATAAACTGGCCTACTCTGACTATTTTCCTGCCTAATTCTAGCTTTCAACTTCTGTTCTAATTCAGCAATTTTCTCCTCAGCTTTTCTTTCAATATTAGTTACAGTTAACCTAATGCTCCCTTCCGATGCTTCAACTTTACCACTTAACTTAGCTTGTTTCTCATTAATCTCATTAATGCTTTCCTTATTCCTCTCCCTTAAATCATTAACTTCAGTAATTATTTCTGCATGAACTTTATCAATTCTTTCCCCCAGCTGTTCTTTAACCTCTTTAGTTGCTACCTGAATTTTGTCAATTCTCCCCCCCCCCCAATTGCTTTTTGACCTGCTGTGTTTCAAGTTGCATTAGTTCTTCTAAATTTTCAGCCTGTGTACTGATTCTAATTTCTAACTCCTCCTGTACTTTTCCTAATTTTCTGTCTACATCTGCAATAATCTCTTTAGCCTTCTCTTCCATCACCCCTCTGATCTCACCTCTAATCAGCTCAAATTTATCACTAATTTCCCTACTGTTTTGTTCTAACTTAGCATTATTTTGTTCAAGTTTAGTATTTAAAGTTTCAGTCCTCTCTCTCTATTTTCCCTACTGTTTTGTTCAAGTTTAGCGTTTAAAGCTTCAGTACTCTCTTTATTTTCCCTACTGTTTTGTTCAAGTTTAGCATTATTTTGTTCAAGTTTAGCATTTAAACTATTGCTCAATTCCCTATTACTCTCTTTATTTTCCCTACTATTTTATTCAAGTCTAGCGTTTAAAGCATCTGTGCTAATTTTATTTTGTTGCATAAACTGAAGAAGCAAACTCTCTAACCCTGCTTGACTGTTTTGATTACCCCCCTCAGTATCGGGATTTACCTCCGACATCCCTGTACTGCTTTCATTTTCAAGACTAGCCATAATGCTCGTATCTTCACTATCCAACTAGTGACCACTACGCAGCTTCATCTCTTCCTCAAAACTACCCATGATGATACACACCGATAAATGAAAAAACCCCCAAAAAACAGGCACAGAAATATATACTCTTCTCCTTCCACAACTGTTATTAGGTTTTTGGCCTCACGTTGGTAGCGACAAGTGTAACGGTTTCTTTTGCTTCACGTTGAGCGCACAAGTTTAACGGGTTTTCTTGTGAGAGTGTAGAAAAACCACAACAAGTCCCACGTTTGAGGTGATAAATGTAATGTTTACTCTGACTTTTTTTTTTTAAGCGTATGGCTTTTAGTGCCGGGAGTGTCCGAGGACATGTTCGGCTCGCCAGGTTTGTAGCTGCTTCGAGACGGACACCCAATGGGTGAGCTACAAGTACCGTTGGGGAGGGAAGGAGGGAAGTTGGAATGTAAGGACGAGGAGTTGGAAGGTAGCGGCTGTGGCCTATAGTTAGGGACCAACCCCGGCATTTGCCTGGAAGGAAGATGGGAAACCACAGAAGACCATCTTCAAGGTTGACGGCGGGGGGATTCGAACCTCCTCGCCTCCCGGATGTGAGCGACTGCCATCAGTCATGCCGTAACCACCACGGCTAACTCACCCGGTTTTACTCTGACTAAGATACGTTGTATTAATGGGCGCCAAGACCTCAACGCTATGTTGAAATCTAAATTTATATTTAACAACACCTAGCTCAGGCAGAACACCTTTAAGAATCTTCACACTCAGATCGTGGTATGATTTGATCATTAACCCAACTAACAATTGTATCAGGAGAAGGAATTTGGTCTACTGAAAGCAAAGATTGCATAGTATAAGAAATGAATTTATTATATAAAAAACAAGTAGTGGCATTTTAATAATAATAATAATAATAATAATACATTTAAATTGGAGCGTTAAGATTTGAATATTACCACTAGAGAATTACGTGAAAACGTAGTCGGATGAATTACTGATTTTACTATTATTCCCAAGCTAAGAAGTTACTGAAATTTTGAATATGAAACAATGAAGCGAGAGATTATGTAGTTCTGAGTCATTCGCGCTTACCATTGGAAATTGCCGTGGCATTTCCCTCGTACTTGATGTTGAAGAGAGCTTCCCACAGCCTTCTGGACGTCGCCATCTTCTTCGACAGTTGTGGAGATTGTTGTAGAAATGTTAAGTTATGGTCCGATCACACCGGAACCAATCACACGACAACCACAACGGTCAAGTTTTACAATGATAATCGTCCTCTCTCCTCGGTGCGCAAACAATATATGCACTCGCCGAACCCCCTCTCCGGACCCGTCTTCAAGTCGCCCGGTCTCCAATGATTGGCTGAGCCACCACGCGATACACCCGACCTCAGGGTCAATATACTCGGCGCGACGATGTCGATTACCGGTCCAGGCCATTTCGCCTTTTCTTGATGCAGCCAGCTGGAAGTGCCCCACGGTTGCGTCACGCTTCTCGACAAGAATATACCTGTAGCTGAATTCCCAATGAGTCATCTCTCTCACAATAAACTCTAATTGACTAAAATCCGTTAAATTCCGTAATCATATAATTTTCCGCGATAATGTTGTTCGTAATAATTCGCTTGATAGTGTTTTCTATAACATCGAAAACCTATCTGTATACTTATAATCTTATAAAAAACGCTCCAAAAATACCTTAATAATAATAATAAGTTACATGAAACTTGTCTTGGCTTAACAAGTTGCCGCGTAAATAAACATTGAATGGCTTCCTACTGACTTATGTCAGTGGCGTAAAATACCCTCGAAAAACACGTTACAAGCTCAGGAAATTAAGAAAATGAGCAAAATTATTAATGTTGGAACCCAACAAACCGTAGTGTCGGTTACTGGATTCTTCCTATGACCACCGCTACACGTCAATGATATCCAGATAGACAGCACTGCACCATTCATGCAGAGGTCTATCAACCTGGACACGTGAGGAGATTCCTTCACAATGATCAATGGTTATGTGAAAAGGGATTTCCTGTGCCTCTTGCTACATAGAATTAATTTACTTAAAAAAAATTGAAATTGTTTGAGAAATCTAATTTCTCAACGATTGAGAGAGCTAAAGAAGGTAAAATAAACCATAATAAACAATCATTTAGGAGCACCAAATCGATCTTATTTTGGAATCCGATTATCACTTTTAAAACACACAATTTAAATTATTATTTATTTTGCGCATGCGCTTACACATTCTCAGCATATTTGCTGGAAAGAAAACATTTACAATACCAGGTACCGTATATATCATAAGGAGCAAATTCTCGGTGACTGCATTCCTTAGTAGATTTACTCTTTTCCCCCGCTCCTTGAGCACTCTAACAGTCCATATGTTAATTCTTTAATCACCGTGCCCAACCTCACTATGCGGCACGTCAAAAGTATGACTGTCGACTGCATAAGCATAAAATGGTCTGGGTCTAATTTCAACTCAGTGAGAGATTCCTTTAGGTTGTTTGGAATGACGCCAGTGCTGGAGATGATTATAGGAACTGTCCTTACTTGCGCCATGTGTCATTGCTTCCGATCAGTTTTGAAAGCTTTTTGTACTTTGACGGCTTTTCAACATGTTTTGTTACCATGTTGCCACTGTTCGGGATTGCCACATCCATGAAGGTGGTGTGCTTCATGCATTTGTCAACAAGAACCAGATCAGGTCTGTTGTCCACGGCTGACTGGTCTGTCAATACAGTACGATCCTAGTACAAGGTAAAGCTGTCATTTTTCAGTACACTTTTATGAGCATATTTATAGTACGGCACTTTATCTAGGCTCAGCAGTGGAAGGTGTATAGCCAGTTCTTGATGTACTATCTTGGCAAAAAAATCATGTCTTCCTACAATCTGTCGTTACGAAATTATTATTATTATTATTATTGTTGCTGTCGTTTCGGCCATCTACGGACCACGCTATTTCAACTGTCCTGTTCCATGTCTTTGCGCCTGGGCCTTAACGTTCGCCCAGTATTCCCGCGTTCGTTTCCTGTGCTGTTCCTCCCTCGCTTCAGTCCATGTCTTGCCAGTTTTTAGGTTTGGCTTTTCTTGGAATCCATCATGTTCTTGGAGTTTTGACTTTAGTGGAACACATTTCTGGATATCCTCCTGGGTTATTCCCACTTCACGCAGGTCTTTTTCTACCTCGGTGAACCACACCGCCTTGGTTTTCTTGTTAAGAAGTAAACTGAAGATCCAATTGCTCAACCTTGTAGAACTCATACGAGCAATGTGGCTATAGAAAACGATCCTTCTCTTACGAATGGTGTCCGTGATCTTTTCTACACGAGAGTAGAGTTCATGATTGTGTCGTCTTCTGAACTCACAATTTTCTTTGATTGGACCTAGGGTTTTTCTCAAGATAGCCTTTCTCTTATTTCTAGCTTCTCAATCACACCCTTTCTACTCATAGCAAGGCATTCGGCACCATATAAAGCCCCCGGTTGTATTACTGTGCAGTAATGTCGTGTCTTGGCGTTAATGGATATTGATTTCTTCTTGCAGACATTTTTAGTTAGTTGATATGCCGTTTCCAATTTTCTGATCCGTGATGTAATGGCTTCTTTCTCCGAGGTGTTGGGATCTATCCACTCTCCAAGATATTATTATTATTATTATTATCATCATTTACCTACACCTTGAGGTGACCTATATTCTTGCTGAAAATAATTGTATGTGAATAACTTAAGGTTTGATGAAGAAAGCACCTCTTTACTTGATAAGTTTATAAAAGAATGAGATAGTTTTAAAGGAATGAAATCAGATTTATAAAGAAAACTTGTGTTGTGATAGGAGCACCGTTGCCAAGATGTCAGTCTTGGCGTGTTTGCCGGGAACAAACAGTTGAGACGGACGGTCGCACGGATGTTCGGAGCCGCTATCAAAGCCTGACGACACTTTACCCAATATCGTGTGACAGACGTTTGCCACTTGTCTCACAGCGTACAATCAACTCAAATACAATTCAACTATTCAAGTTTTAATAGAGAACAGTTTGCTTATTATTATTATTATTATTATTAATATTATTATTTTAATTATATTCAATTACGACATGCTACGCTCCATCATTAAGAACTCGTTTCAGAAGAAACGACCAACGCGACCTCAAACCAATTACAGTGTCCGCGAAGAAAATACTGTACACGAATTATTGCAACAAACCACACATGATCGATCTTATAAAAGTACAGAAATAATTGTAATAAATCAATTATTATCGATCATACAAAACCAGAAATGATTGCAATAATTGAAACAATATCGACAATACAAAAACGGACATTATTGCAATAATGCACACCTATCGATCTTATAATAGTACATTATGCAACGAGCCTATAACGGCCTATAGGCGAGTTGCATACGACTGTTTATGTTCGACGATAATTATTATAACTATTTTATGTTCGAATATAAATATTCATAAATATCTGCCGAGATTTCGCCAGTTTTATGTACTGAACAGAGCGCATGAGACGCAGAGAATGCATTGTATTTGACCAAGGCCTCCTCGATTACCTTCTATGACACTAGGCCACGCAGTGAATTTTAAATTAGAAGGCCATGGAATTCACCGCAGCTGCGATGCTATCGTTATCTAATTGGTCAAATAACTGTTTCTGGAGCTCTGATTGGTGGGAGAAACTCTTTCATATGAAAAATAGTGTTATAATGAGCCTCAATTTAGTACAGTTTTCTGGCATTTAATAGTCAGGGTCGAACATAAAATTACATACATGATTGTAATAACCAGCCGGACCGACAGTGGTGGCTACGCTCGCTAAAGAGCAGCATTAGGTCATGGGGTCAAGCTCTCTGCTGACTCGGTAGACACGTGGGTTCGAGCCCCACCGTCGGCCGTCCTAGAAATGGTTTTCAGTGGATTCCCATTTTCAACTCGAGGCAAATGCTGGGACGGTACCTTCTGACAGGCCACGGCCACTTCCTTCCACAACCTTGCCCAGTTTCATTCACAATCATTCATTTCATCTCTCATTAACTCCTCTCCTGAGGTTGGCGTCAGGAAGGGCATCTGGCCGTAAAAAACATTCGCCACGAAGACTTCCATCTCATCTCATCACCGACCCCGTTGGAAAACGGGAATAATAAGAGGTAGACATACAATTGTAATAACCAGCCGGCCGTCCCTGAAATGGTTTTCCGTGGCTTTCCCATTTTAACTCCAGGAAAATGCTGGGATGGTACCTTCTGACAAGCCACGGCTGCTTCCTTCCACATTCTTGCCCTGTTTCAGTCATCTTCATTCATTTCATCTCTCATTAACTCCTCTCATGATGTTAGAGTCAGAAAGGGCATCCGGCAGTAAAAACCATCCGATACATTAGAATTTCATCGCATCTCTTCCCCGACCCCGTTGAAAAACGGGAATAATAAGGGGTAGACATACATTGCAATAGCCCAGTTATTAGCGATCATTAAAAAAAAGGATTTATTTGAATAACTCATATATTACCGATCATATCAAATAATTATACTGTTAAAGATACTTTCACCGGCCGTGGTGGCCGAGGGTGCTAACGCGTTACCTCGTGCCTCGATGGCATCGGGAGAGCATGGGTTCCAATTCCACCTCGGCCGTCTTATAATGGTTTTCGTGGTTTCCCATTTCCACTACCAGGCAAATGCCGGGACGGTTCCTTTCAATAGGTCCACGGCCAATTTCCTTTCATAATCCCTTCCCTGACCCGTCCTGAAAAGAAAAAATGCATGGCCATTGGGTGCATTAATAAAATTATTAAATATACTTTCATATATTGCTTATAGAAAAATATATCAAATATAAAAACTATAGTAAGCTTAAAATACGAACATTAGTTCCTTCATACTTACTAAAAGAAAATCAATGAGTCCGCCTCGTGACGCAATGACTAGCATTCTTGGATGTCACCCCTGAAGTCTGGGTTCAATTCCCAACTCCACCAAGAAATTTAATTCTGGTCTGTGGGCTGGAATGGGGTACACTCAGCCTCGTGAGGCAAAAGTGATAAGAGGGGGGGGGGGGCTCCTTCCCAATCCGCAACTGAATTACAAATGCACACACTACTCAGACACAACAATGACATAGGTTATCAGACAAATTATACACACACCAAAGTACACGGGGTTAAATAACCACGTTGTCCAATCCCCTTAAATGAAACAACAACAGCAACTAGTTAGTTATTGTTGCTTTAAGGGGCGGAACAGCGAGGTCATCTGACCCCAATAACAAAAGAATCAAAGTCCTTATAACTTCTCACTTTGCAAAGTAACATTTGAAGAGTATTCTGAAATTCTAACTGTGCTTGTATTAAATCAGAGATTTATTAATGTGAGAAAATTATAGAAATTTCTGATAATGGTACAGTGGAACGTGGCTAATTCAAACTTCTATAATTCGAAATCTTCCTTAATTCGAATTTTATATACAATCGATGCTAAAAAATCGTGGTTAATTCGAATTATATTTTGGAAAATTCGAAGTTTTTAGTGTAAAAAGCCTATCGGAAGCCACACAGTTGGGTCAGTTCCCGAAAAAACTGTTCCGAGTGCAGCCCAAGCAACAAACCACATCACAGAACTTAGGCGTTTTTTTTTAGTAAAAATGACGTAAGTGGTTCTGTTTTCCGTTCCTTAAATTTCTTAGATTCTTTTGTGATGGCTGAAAGACTTTATTGTAAGAAACAGGAAAAATTCACAAACTATTTTGAAAAACAGTAGATTTCTCTAAGACTTAACTAGATTGCTGGATTACTACTGTCGTTAAATAGCTGAATAGTACAGTTTGGTCTTATTTTTCATTTGAAACTTTTGAGGTTATTCACGATACAGTCTTTATAAAGTACCGTTGTCTGTTAATCTGCTTTGTTGAACATAAATCATTATGTAAACGTAATATAATATATTTTCTCTACCCTTTTCACAGAACTTTCTTAATTCGAATGTTTGGATAATTCGAATTCTTTTACTGGTCCCTTGAGGTTCGAATTATCCAAGTTCCTCTGTATCTTATTTTCATTTGAACCGCAACTAAAATAAATAATTAAAATAGTTGTTCTGATTTAAGATACACACAATTGATAATAAGTGATTCCTAAAAACAGTAATACAGTAGATACTTAAGGGCTGTTACTGCTATGGTGTTCATAGTGGTATTGGAGATCCGAAATTTTCTACATTTGTAGCATAAAGAGATGTTCTTGTTCCCCGGGCCCCCACTAGTAATTTTAGCGATTATACGTCACGGACTGAGAGGTATTCTAGACAGTTGCCGTTCGACGAGCAGCATATCTTCTCAATGATCATTTTTCCTTGTGCGGGGGAGGTCGTGTTAGTTGTGCAGTCTATGAGGGTGATGGAAGTCTAATGAGGCATCATACTTCTCCCAGAAACGACCAAATGGTAAGTGTGCGTTTCTTATATAGTAGTTTCTTTCTTTGCAATATTGTCACATTGGATGGATGGTTCGTTAGTAGGCCTAGTAGTCTATTTAAAAATAAGCTTGCAACGTTGGGTGAGTGGTTAACGTGTCGGACTACTAACCCCAAGCTTACTGGTTCGCTCCTGTCCGTGGTAAGTGATTTTTGAAAGGCGGCAAAAATTACGACACGGATGTCATACGATATTGGCATGTTAAAGAACCCATTTGAAATCAGTAGGTCGTGTTCATAATCTTCTTCTTCTACGCCATCAGGCCCAGTGGACCGCACGCTGCTACAAGTTTCCTTCTCCATCGTCTCCTATCCATAGCTGCCATACGCCAACTGTTCACACGTATCGCTGCCTGATGCAGATCTTCATGGAGTCCATCACTCCACCGCTTCCCTGGTCTCCCTGGTGGTCTTCTTCCTGTCGGGATGAAATCCAGTAGCTTCCGTGGCCATCGGTGGTCTTCCATCCGGGCTACATGTCCAGCCCACTGCAGTCTTCTGGTTTTGATGGTTCCAGCTATGTTGGCATCATGGTACAGGTCTCTACATCATGATTGTGTCTAATCCTCCATTCACCCGTGTGTACATCCCTCAACAGTCCGAAGATCTTCCGAAGAACTTTTCTCTCAAAAAACGAGTAGTTTATGAAAGTCCTGTTCTCGGATACTCCATGTCATAATGGCAAAATTAATCTCGGGCGTTTCCGCCAACACAAAGTTCCTCATTTCTCTACTAGAAAGCGCTATAGTGTTCAAGGAGCTTAGATATCTAATCTCTTTGACTTTCATAGAGCTTCAAGCAACAACGAAATTCGACATGCAAGCTACCCTCTGGGAGTCAAATAACAAATCTTGCACCCGGCATCCGAGGCCATACGATATTATTATTATTTAAAAATAAATCGTATAATATGTTACTGCTACCATTACTTGATCTTGATTAGTATATAGATGCCACTGAATAGGATCTTTGTAATTTTGCATTTAAATTCCATTTGAAATTAATATTATTTTTACTCAATTCAAATATTATACGTTAACTCATCACGACTACTGTATGAACATAGTAATTCATGTCCTGAAGCAACGTGGCCAATATGTTGAGTCTCACTTGTATTTAGGAAATATCTACCTATTATATTACGTACAGTATACAGTATTTCCAATTACCGGTAGCTCAACACTAACACAATAGTACAAAAAACCTATGTATTTAAGACCAAATCAAGAGACAATTTTGTGGCATTTCAATATTACTCTTTAATCGTTAAATCAACATAGCGTATGAAACGCGCAAAACTGTGTTTTCTTTTCTAGTAGCATAGCTACCTATCAATGGTCTGAGACCGCCAAAAATTCATCAAAAATCGGGGCAATTTTTTGAAACACACAAATGGTTTAAAGCGAAACTCCCCCTTGGTGCAGTCATATTTGTTAAGAAAGATTTGAAAATATGATCACAGTCGCATCGCAGTACGAGCTTGACCCTCAGTGGTATATAACGCTTAACGCCCCTGCCCGAACAGCAAGAGATACGGGTTCGAATTCCAAAACATCGTGGGTTTGATCCGTGCTCAGTCGGATGGGATTTAAGAAAGTTTGAATTCGGCATTAATGTGCTTGTAAATACGAGTATATCGGCATATTAAAGAACCACTCCATGGCAGAATAAATTGTAATAGCTCGGCATATCTGAAGCCACAACAGTTAAAGGGACCATAAACTCATAGCATTATTACTGACTGTTGAGTAAAACTTGGAATTGGTTTGCGTCGTTGCGTAGTGGCTATACTCTGATTTACAAAAGATGAACAGTGAAAGCTGTCATCCGCTTGAAGGGTGAGGTGAGGAGTGGAGACGAGAGGGGTAACGGTCTCCATGGCAACAGCGAGCAGTGTTGCAATGTATGCAGACACAGCAGTGAGCACATGGTTTTCTCAAGTGTTCTAATGTATCTTCACTCGTCACGGTCATTAGACCGCCAGGCATGGGGGCTCCCCAATATTTGTGTCTTCCTGCAAGCCTCTTGGAATGTTATGAGTCATGATCTGCCTCAGTGGCAACGCAGCATTTCCCCAGGTCGAACATCAATTCCCCTCGATTTTCCTTAATTCCACTCGGTCCTCCAAGGGACCCAAAAATGAGTTCCTCAACTCCGCTCAGGCTTTGGCAAGGGGTCGGTAAATGGGTTATCCCCAATGACGTAAACAAATGCCATAACTCTCCTGCTCGCATGCCAAGGGCAGGGTCCAACACCTTCTGCGGCGCAGGGCATTGTTGTGCCATTGGTCAACCGCTCTGATGACAAGTCCGCTCATTCGTTAAATCAGGTATAAAGTGTTTGGCACATTATAACTTATATGGCAGAAAATACAAGTGATTTAAAATTAATCATAATATTCCTTTAAATAAGACCGCCAAGTTTCTATTTTTTGTTTCTACAAATTTTATGCATTGTTTTTAACATGTGCATAATGAATTGTTTGTATGTTTTTTGACCTCGTCAGAAATTATTAAATTAAATGTAGATAATAATAGGTGTATAATTTGAACCTAAAAGAATACTTTCGATATCAGCTGCGGATGCTGAAAATACTGTTTTCCAGCCTAGAACGGAAAAATCTGCTGCATTCCCACACAACAAATTAGTCATGAATTCTAACTCTTATAGAGCTAGGCTTGTTTACCGTAACAGCTATTCGGATTTACGATATCGTCTTTTTCTATGCAATCATCTCGTCTGTTCTTATCATTTTACAAGTGATAAGAAATTGTTAAATGAGGAGTAGACTAAGTAACAACAAAAAGTTAAACAATTCTACTCTATGTTTTGAAATTAGCTGTTCCACTTATTTTAGTAGACTTAAAAATGTAAACACTAAAGCAGTGGTTATTGTACTGCTAAAATATAACTGACCACGGTAGGTTATTTTGAGAAGTTATACTTACAGTAATTTGTTATCATTATTAGAAGTTATATTAGAAGTATTTATAATCAATGGTAGAAGTGAGCATGGAAGACTTGTGTCGTTCTATGAATGCGTGAGGATAAAGAGACGGCGACCGAGCGGAGTTGAGGGACTCCTCTGGTGACTACCTGGAGTGTCGAGTGGAATTAAAGTAACCCTGGCTACCTGACTCAGGTACCCGAGTGGAATTGATGCCCGCCCTTTCCCCACATGCTAGCTTTGACAGCTGTCACCGCCCATTATTGGTAAATCAGAGTATAGTATTCTTAGCTGTCACCGCGAAGGCCCGGGTTCAATTCCCGACTCTGCCAAGAAGTTTAATTCTGGTCTGAGGGCTGGAACTGGTATACACTCTGCCTCGTGATACAAAATTGACTAAAAGCGGGTTACATTCCTACCTCAGTCGTCCTGGAAGTGGTTTTCCATGGTTTCTCACTTCTACTCCAGGCAAATAACGGGATGGAACCTAACTTAAGCCACGGTAGCTTCCTGCCCAAATATTACCTCGATTGCAAATGCACACACTAGTACAGACACCACAGTAACGCAAGTTATCATACAAATTCTACATACACCCAAATACACGGGGCTATATGACCACGATATCTCAATGACCCTAAATGAGTCAACAACAACAACGAAACTTTGAACTGTGTCCTAGTCTAGGCGTGGCGGCTTAGGTATAAGTGACTAAACGCACAGTGGAAGAATCTGGTTCGAATCCGACTGTGGTCACATTTCGAGGGGGACCTATTCCCTAAACTCATATTAGTTGTATTATCATTTTAATTACGAACAGGAGGGAAGGTTTTGGTTTAACGTGACCGTTTATCTCGCGATCACGAGCCACGGGATCATCACTTCTTACATGGAATTCGAACCGCAGGCCGTGGTACTTCACTTCGAATCTGGTAATCGAACCCAGTCTGCCTTGGTGAGTGGCAAGCAGCTTGTCCTCTGTACCATCACGTCCCCTTGTTATTATTATTATTATTATTCTCTCTTGTATACACGTCCATTGTTACAATGTAGATGATCTTCTAATTCAATGATATGGTGGGGATGTTTGAAAACTTACAAACTGTTGAGCAAGTGTTAAGAATGACAGATCATTGAACATATATGTCACTGAATTGATGGAAAGTTCCAATACCTACAGGTTTCTCTTCAGAGATGTTGGTACAACACTGACAGTATAGTGGTACAACATGTCGTTCTTTCTTGATGCCACATCTTCTTTATTTCTACTGCTAAGTCACTCTTTGCAGATTGTTTTATAGTACACGTGTTGCATGTTGTGTGTATTTAGTACAGCAATGTCGCCTTTGTATTATTAGGCCTATGGTTATTGTTATTATTACTATCCAATTTCACACGAGCTCAAGTAAATAGGCTAATGACCACGATGTCGCAAAACATAATAATAATAATAATAATAATAATAATAATAATAATAATAATAATAATAATAATAATAATAATAATAATTATTATTATTATTATTATCATCATCATCATCATCATTATATATATATATATAAAACGCTTAGACTAAGTTTATGTTTCACAAAACTCAAGCTCTTAAACCAGAGTGAGTTAGAAATTGCGGCTTGTGCCAAAATCTTCCAAATCATCTCAATAGAGCATTGAGGATTGATTTTAAACATTCAATTTTGAGCACACCAAGGCCCATTGGCAAAAACGCTCGAACAGGGGTAAAATATTTTTTTATGAAGTGCAAACCCACCAACTTTGAACACTTTTCCAGTAAACCACTTGGTGACCTCTCCTTGTTAGTTGGCCACATGAACAGAAGTCGGGACATTGCCTCACTCTTTAGCCTCTTCCATTGCTTTCTGTCGTCGGCCATATTCTCGTTGACTCCCAGGGTCTTCAGGTCTTTCCTGACTTCATCCTGCCATCTCAACTTTGGACTACCAAGGGGTCTTTTTCCTTGTGTTTTTCCTTCTAGCACTCTTTTTACACTCCCTTCTTCCCTTCTCAGTACATGTCCCATCCATTCTATTCTTCTGCTCTTTATTACTGCTATCACATCTGGTTCGCTATACAGTGCGTGGATTTCTGTGGTTTTTCTTCTTCTGAAGTTTCCCTGCTCTAATACCAACCCGAAGATTTTTCTTAACACTTTGTTTTCTCTGTTTATTCTCCTCACCATTTTCTTGATCAGTGTCCATATCTCCGCCCCATATATATTTTTTTTAAATAATCGTTTCGGTCTTCGATGGACCACGTTATTTCAACTTCCTTTTTCCTCGTTCTTTCACATTGGCCCAGTATTCGCGCATTCTTCTTCGGTGAGCTTCCTTTCGTTCTTCGGGCCACTTCTTGCCGGTTTTTAATATAGGTTTTGGCTGAAAACTCTGTATTTCCCCAAGTTTCTTCTTCAAAGAGTCGCGTTCCATTATGTCCTCATGTGATATCCCCAGCTCTTGTAGGTCTTTTTCCACCTCTGTAAACCAGATCCCTTTGGTTTTCTTTCCCACTAAGCAGGCACAGATTCGATTGGACAATCTTTTGGAGTTCATTCGTATTAAATGACCATAAAAGGAGAGTCTTCTTTGGCGAATGGTCTCCGTTATTTTCTCGTCTTCTACACTCTCCCCGTTCCTTGACCGGGCCCAAGATCTTTATAAGAATCTTCCTCTCTTTGGCTTCGAATTGTTCTGCCAGGCCTTTCTTATTCATCGGCAGGCATTCTGATGCATATAACGCCTCTGCCCCATATATTAATACTGGTCGTACAATTGTCTTATAAACACGGAGTTTGGTGTCCTTGATAACAGTTTACTGCTGAATAGTTTTTTCATTGCGAACATGCACCTCTCTGCAGATTTTATACGGTTCATTGTCTCTCCTCTTCCATGTTGTTATTCCAATTTACGATGCTTCCTAGATATTTGAAAGATCCACTCTTTTTAAACGGGACTATACAGTAATAATGAAGCTGTAGAAATGAATTTGAACTCTGAAGGGGTTATAAATACTGTACGTTTTGTGGAAACATTTTTGCAAAGCACTCAATGCTATAACCTGGGGAGAGGGAAGTGAGTACGCTTTGTGCTCATCAACCGCGCGGCCATTAAGGTCCACTTCAACGCCTAATTACGTGCTTCAAGTTACACACTTCGTTATCTTCTGAAGTAAAACCTCAGCATCCCATCCAGCGACTCATTCTTCCTCGAGAATATACCATGGTCAGGAAATATCTGGAGTAGTCTCCGGCTGAATTGTTTCTTGAAAGGACCTTCTTTTGAAGATTGGCCAATTGCGGTGGCTACACGCTTGTGGAGCCAGACCATCTCGGGACTCAATAAACCCCTTCTGTTGGCTGTACTTGAAATGGGTACCCTATTTCCAACTCTAATAATATGGAGTAGGAGAAGATCAATATATTTCGGTTGTATCCCGGTACAGTTAACTTTGTAAGGGTAGGTAGGAGGTGGAATAAGCTCGAATCCCATTCTTGTCTAACCTAGAAGTGGGAATGGTGGTATTGTATCCAACGTATGGCTACGATGACCTCTCAGACATAGGCTAATTACAAGTACACACTCCAGTATAGTCACCACAATACCGCAGATAATCAAAAAGGTTCCACATACGCCTATGTAAATGGAGCTGAAGAGCACTGTGTTCTAAGCTGGAATACAAATTATGTAAATTATTTAATAACATCTTTGATAGTCGTTATTTGCTACCTGAATTTAAAATTGTGAGTTCCTTTTGCGGTCAATGACATTGGAAAGTGTTACATTACGTGTATTTATGTTTGACCCTGACTATTATATGTCAGAAAACTGTATCATAATGATGGTCATTATAACACTATTTTTCATTATGAAACAGTTTCTCACACCAATCGCATCTCAAGAAACAGTTGTTTGACCAATTAGATAAGGTTAGCATCGCACCCACGCTGACTTCCACGGCCTTCTAATTTAAATTTCACTGTGTTGCCTAGTGATCCGGGAGGCCATGGTCAAATACATGGCATTCTCTGCGTCCCATGCGCTCTGTTCAGTACATAAAACTGGCGAAATCTCGGCAGATATTTATAAATATTTATCTTCGAACATAAAATATTTAAAATAATTATCGTCGAACATAAACAGTCGTATGCAACTCGCCTATAATGGTAATTAAGACACTCGTATGGAAATGATAAAACTCGCATACGCTCGTTTTATAGACATACTCGTGTCTTAATTATTGCCATTATAGGATCGCTGCGTAATGTACTATTATGTTCGACCCTCACTATTATGTGTCAGAAAACTGTATCATAATGATGGTCATTATACACTGTTTTCCATTATGATACAGTTTCTCCAGCCAATGAGAGCTCGTTCATTGACCAATTAGGAAACGATACCTTCGCGCATGCGCTCAAAATCCAACATGTCGGACATAAACACAACATCGAACTATAATAAATTACCGACATGGAATACTCAGCGTCCATATGTTCGCGTAAATAAACTGGTGAATATGAGACAAGAAATAGCACTGTACCTTAGAATCACCAACCCTAATTTCTACACAGCGCATTTTCTTGAAACGACTCCGGTGACAATATTACTGAGGGGCGGCAGATGTAAACATATGGCCTGCATATGGCATTGCAAGCACACAGAGCGCATGCGTCGGTCGGCCAGAGAGCTTGGAACATGGAGATATGCTACCTAGCGCACCACCCGATCACAAAATTCTAGTTACTGAACAGATATTTATGAATATTTATGTTAAAACATGTAATAAAGTTATAATTATCGTCGAACATAAACAGTCGTATGCAACTCGCCTATAATGGTAATTAAGACACTCGTATGTAAATTATAAAACTCGCTAAAGCTCGTTTTATAAACATACTCGTGTCTTAATTATAGCCAATATAGGCTCGTTGCATAATGTACTATTATTAAATACATCCAAAACCAGCAACAAATTATACACATATTTAAATTTCAGTATATTTGACAGCACTTTTCGTTCTTTTGGTTGTTTGGGTGGTTCCTCAGTTTAGGGGCTGCGACTACGCGGTCATCTAACCCCTTGTACTTTGGGTGTGTGTAGAATCTGTCTGATAACCGTTGTTAATTGTGATGACTGCATTAGTGTGCGTTATCAGTAATTCAGGTAAGGTCTTCAGACGATCAATTTCAAGTAGTTCCTACTTTTCCTAACAAATGCTACCGTCAACGACACCTAGCTGTGAACTTGGCTACTAGATGCCACTGCAACCGGTACCTGGCGATGAACGTAGGGAATTTGTAAAGCGTTAATCAAATATAACCTATACATTTAGCTTCACACAATTGTAGTTAGTGGAAGGTTCTTTTACATACCATAAATCTATGGCATGAGCCGTCATTACTTCCTCTCCGAAGGAAGGCATACTAAAGGATTTTAACGCTCTTAAAAATCCGACGACTTCGGCTGGGTTTGAACCTCCGATCTTGGGCATAGCAGTTCAGCATGCTATCGACTATACCACCGAAGCCTAAGCTAACAAGGGAACTGTCCATATGGGCATATCGAAACCCACAATGAAATTTCGTAGAGATGATGAGGAAACCATAAATTGGCGATGAACAAAAAATTAGCTGCCATTGCGAACTGGAAGGTATCGAAATCTTGATACAAAATCCGTTTGACAACGCAAATACTAGACAACCCTTGCATCTTGCTGGCTCGTGCGGAGTGAAGTTGCAATTGTGCTGGAGAGAGAGAGAGAGAGAGAGAGAGAGAGAGAGAGAGAGAGAGAGAATGAACTGGCAGGCTACCACGCGCCAAGGACACTTCATTGTTAGGGAACGAATGTGAAACATAAATGAGGTTCGTTAATCGCATCATGAAAACAGAAATATTATTGGCACCATGCAGAACGAATATGCACTTTGAGGCCACATTGTTCTTCACAGTTTTCCTTACTTATTTGAAGACAATATTTCGCAGGCACTTCGAACTTGGAAGATCTCTCCCGTTAAGTAATTGTTTGCGAACCACGAATATTTAACCATGTCCTTGAACCGTGGGGAAGAAAATTTAAATTGAATGAAGGATTGCATTTTCAGTACGCTGTTTCTCTGATATACAACAAACTGAACGTCTTCACAAGCCGACACAATGTCTGTTAAACGGCGATACAAAGCTTTCCTTTGCCGGGAGAAAAACTTATCCAAGGACTGTATTTTCCCTGTAGTGCCGGGAGGAATCTGGAGAATTTCTATACGGTTGCCTGGAGGAATGTCCTCAAGACATTTTTTTTATCACTATAAGTAGTCCAGGAATCTAACAGTAGTAAACACTTTTCTTCCGTAAATGGGAAAAAAGATTCTTTAAACCAATATTTTAATTCGTTTTTCCCCATTTTTCCTGATTTTGTGGCTGTTACAATTATATTTCTGGCATGAAACATTTCTTTGGAAATTCTCGGACCGAAAGTTCCAGTTGCCTCCTGTAGTACAGTGAATAATTTTGGGAAAAGTGTACCGGGCATACTAATTGTAGGCATAATTGTGAACGAATGGGTGTGTGGAGGAACTGATTGAGCAACTGTTTCTGTATGCTTCTCTCCAACAAACGATCGAGTCCTTTTCGCTTTCATTTCGCGCACGAAACCACTCTGATGTGTGTTGTATATTGAAGAAGGGGTGTAGTCTAAAACTCGCTCTGTAGCTACTTCTACAAATTTCTTTGCGACTTGATCTTTTTCGTCTTCTTCTTGCAGATACGTACGGGATGTATATATATATGACCACGATGTCGCAGCACCTAAAATAACTAGCAGCAACATCAACAACATAGGTTCTCCCTCATTGTCACCATACACTATCACATCACTACCATTGAGCTATCTGAATAACATGTACTGTATTAACCCTTTATAGGGCAGAACTACAGTATTATTAATATATTTTATTTGTATTTATTTAATTATTTTATCCAGTTTTAATTTATAAATTTTATTTGTGTTATCTTTTTAATTTTTATATTTATGTGTTATTATTTTATTTATGTTCGACTCTCACTATTATGTGTTAGAAAACTGTATCATAATGATGGTCATTATAACACTCTTTTTCATTAAGATACAGTTTCTCCAGCCAATCAGAGCTCGTTCATTGACCAATTAGGTATCGATACCTTCACGCGTGCGCTCAAAATCCAACATGTCGGACATAAACACAACATCGAACTATAATAAATTACCGACATGGAATACGCACCGTCCATATGTTCGCGTAAATAAACTGGCGAATATGAGACAACAAATAGTACTGTATCTTAATATAATTTCTACACAGTGCATTTATTGTCTTCAAACAACTCCAGTGACAATATTACTGAGGGGCGGCAGATGTAAACATATGGCCTGCATATGGCATTGCAAGCAAACAGAGCGCATGCGTCGGTCGTCCAGAGATCTTGAAAGACAGAGATATAACACCCAACGCTCGCTCTGCGATCACAAAATTCTTGTGGCTGACTCTCAACAGATATTTATGAATATTTATGTTAAAACATATAATAAAGTTATAATTATCGTCGAACATAAACAGTCGTATGCAACTCGCCCATAATGGTAATTAAGACACTCGTATGGAAATTATAAAACTCGCATACGCTCGTTTTATAAAAAATACTCGTGTCTTAATTATAGCCATTATAGGCTCGTTGCATAATGTACTATTTTGTATAATTCTTATGTATAATTCTAATTTTGAAAGCATATTTATTTCAAAAGCTTATTTAAATTTGATTGTAATTTTATAAGATTATTAATTTAATTTTTGGAAGCATATTTATTTTCAATTTTTATTTTTTTCATCAAATTTTAATTTTTACCTTTTAATTTTAATTGTTTCTGTAAAAGGAATTAAATTTCATCAAGCATCTTTCTCACGGAAATAACGTAATGCATACAGTACTCTAGATGTCTAGAACATTAGCCAGATTCATGACTGCTCTCTCAAAAGAACATGTGTTAACTGCCTAGCACAGAGCGCTCAAGGTTACTCGCACGCTTCAGCTGGTCACCAGGGCTGTCCACGTCGAGCTATATGCTAGCGCGTGTAATCCTATTAGGAATCTCCGTGCCGATTTCAGGACCTTCCAGTTCGCAATGGCCGCTAATTTTTTGTGCATCGCCAATTTATGGTTTCCTCACCATCTCTACGAAATTTCATTGTGGGTTTCGATATGCCCTTATGGACAGTTCCCTTGTAAGTTAAGACCACGGTTTCCTCCCTCCCAATCATAGCCTCAATTACAAATACACACTCTAGTAGGCTCTGCAGCCATTGCAACGCCACCGATTAACATACTATTCATACATACACAAGTACATGAAGCTACTGTACAGTACATGGCCACTATGCCACAAAGCCGCTAAATGAATTGAGTCGTCCAGTTGCAAACTCGTTTAATCCACTTGTGAATAAGAATCATTTTCATGAGAAACGTTTCTCTGGACTTTGCCTCACGTATCTTTTGTGTGTTTTGTTTTCTACTTTTTGCTTTGTGTTTTTGGTTTTTGGTTTTGTGTTTGCTTTGTGCTTTTGCTTTTAAATTTTACTTTTTGCCTTTCTTTCTTGGTTTTTGTTTTGTGTTTGTTTTCTGCTTTTGCTATTTTTTGAATGTTGCTTTTTGCTTTTAATTTCTTGATTTTTGTTTTCTGCTTCTGCTTTTGTTTTTGAATTTTGCTTTATTGCTTCATGTTTTTGGTTTTTGGTTTTGTGTTTGCTTTCTGGAAAATCAAAATAAAACATAAAAAATAAAATAAAATAAAACAAAATAAACAAAACAAAATCCAAATAAAACCAAATTAAATAAAAATATTTTTATTTATTTTTATTTAGTCAATTTACCCTCTAGGTTGGTGGTTCCCACGGACTCAGCGAGGGAACTCACCACTACCGCCTCTGTCGGCAGTGTCCTGGAGCTTGGAACATCTGGTCGGAATGGATACAACTGGGGAGGTGTGATCAGCACTTCGCCCAGACAGCCTCGCCTGCAAAGCGAATAGGGGCCTTATGAGGGATGGAAAGGGATGGAAGATGGGGATGGATAGGCTAGGAAGAGGGAAGGAGGCGGCCGTGACCTTACAGTAGGTACCATCCCGGCATTTGCCCGAAGACGAAGTGGGAAACCACGGAAAACCACTTCGAGGATGGCTGAGGTGGGAATCGAACCCCCTCTACTCATTTGGACCACCCGAGGCTGAGTAGACCCCGTTCCAGTCCTCATACCACTTTTCAAATTTCTTGGCAGAGCCGGGAATCGAACCCAGGACCTCCGGGGCGGCAGCTAACCATGCTGACCGCTACGCTACGCAGGCGACTAAATAAAAATATAAGAAATAAGAATAAAATAAAACAAAAAACAATACAAAAGTTAAACAAAACAATTTAAAAGAGAATAAAACGGAATAAAATGAAACAAAATAAACAAAACAAAATCAAAATAAAACAAAATAAAATAAAATTAAATCAAACAAAATAAAATAATAAAATACATAATTTTACGACATGATCCTTATTCTCAAGTGGATTAAACGAGTTTTGCAACTGGACGACACAATTATGAACCAACAACAACAACAACAAAGGGTAGACAATGCTAGTCGATAAATGAAATCCTTGCCCCAGTGACCAGAGTGGACGAATATGAACCCTGCACTGGCTAATAACTCTTGTTTAGCAAACACCCAAAAGCTCGCTGCTATCGATTTTTGTGGTGATCCCAATTAAGGTAGGTTTGTGATTGGACATGAAACAGTAACACATTTCCAATAATTTCCCTTTTGGTATCACTACTCTCATTATACTGGTCTGGTCTTATAATTAGAGGGCACGCAGCGCCATTAGAAGCCTGTCAACATCACAGGCTCGTCTTAATTCTACTGCTGATCAATGAGTTCAAAGCAGCCAGACAGGAGCGTCGCCAAAATATTTCCCTAAACGGGGGCATGTGGGGGGCAAAGATATTAAGACCACTGATTTTGAAGAATTGAAACGGCCAGAGCTGAAATGCATTAAGTCAGTTTTCACTACTTTTCAGGGGACATATAAAACGTCATTGATAGAACAGAACTTAACAAACACACTATATTAGTCATCTATTGTGCCCATTTAGCAAGAAATATGCCAATCACAGTATACCAGCGTAGCTCAATTCGGGATTTCGGGGCAGCGGTAAGTTCCCCCACTCTGTGACTCACATATTTTGGATTAATTAGAGGATACACTTGCAAAAATAACAACAAAATCTACTCCTATTTTAAACACATTTAATTAATAAAATTAATGGCGCTACAAACATTTAACAATTTAATTACTGACCCAAATATCAACTGCTTGTTCCAAATGAACAAGGGATCACAAATAAAATAAACAAATATTGTATTCAAAACCTGTGGTTTCCACATAAACCAATAATTCTTACTTAATCTCACTTCCATAAAGCACTAACATTTAGTTTACATAACTCCGAGCTCTTTGGCTCCATGCATTTACATTATTATGGTGTCATTTTGGTACACCTCAAACACTGTCTTTTATTATTTTCTTATTTCTCAAGAACAAATATATAATTATATTTAAAATCTGTGCTAATTATCTAATTCAATATTTTTGGGCATGTCCACACATTCAGTTGTTATCATCTCTCTTTATTTCACAAACATATTAAGGTAATCAGAAAATCAATTGTGTACTCCAGAGCGTGAAGGTACTTGACACAGTCAAAAAAACTATAGTTACTCCCGAACTCAGTTGCCTTCAATCAACTCGTGGAATCCCACGTCCATACATTATTACAATAGGGATTGTTATTTATCTCTTATGTCTTAATAGACCATTATCATATAAGAAACTACGATCTGAACCGGCAAACGAAATATCCATCTTTAAGGACCTCGGTTCAACGCCCGGGTCGTTAACAACTTTAAACACTCCTGGTGTTTTCATTTCTCTTTCTAACAGCTTACGAGACGGGCTCTGTTCCCCCTCGCTTTTAAAAGAGCTAGACTCACTACATGGGGTGCGATTTATGACACGTTAGGGTGGCGGAGACATCCTGTCTGACCCAACATTAGTAACTTATTTTCAAGGCTTTCAAAACAAACCTTCCCATTCTATCCAGTTCTGGGGAGACCGGGTTTTACTGTACCGTAACATTCAAACAACTATTCTTTGGTTCAAAGACCATTTCCGTATCCTTGGCATTTATGAATTATGAGAGGGTCCTCATTGATTGGGAAGATTAAATACACATACGACGACGGAGAATTACAGGGGCTTTTATCATAAGAAGATCCTGCATTCGAATCTCTTCAGGTGCCTCGGGAACCAATCCCTACAGAGGACTTATACAAAATGCGATTTAGAGTCGGCCGTGGCCCATATGACATACGCTCAATAATACCATATATTAGCTCCCTTTTTAAATACATACACAATGCCTCGTGATACTAATGTCACAAATAGAGGACTTACACAATTATCAATTCACTGCAATCAACTACCCTCCATAAGTAATGTACCAAGTATTTAACCACTACGCTTTCCTAGCGTGACACTTTAATATTATATTTGCGCTCATTATGCGCTATGCATTATTTTAAGCCGAAAATGTCTTCCCAAGAACTGATAAAATCTCTTTAGTAACAATTCATATTATTTTAATTCACATATTAATCTTTCTGTGGTCGATAAATCGCTCCCTGTTTTAAACTATTCCATTGAACCTCATTTCTACACATACGTTAAGGCTTAACGTTCTTATGTTCATATCAATTTATTTGATTTTTATTTAATATTTCCATAGTTAATTATTATTATTATCTTTATTCTTTATACAAGCTCAAAAGCTATTTCTTTCATATCTCAACTTTACTTTATTTCAATGTCTTTCATAATAATTAAATGATATTTCGCTTGCTCTTATGACATTTGTTAAATACATTAACCCTTTATTCACCTATTTCCTCTACGGGATTTATTCTTTACATAATTATTCATAATTTCTCTATTTATTTTATATTTGTTCAGACCGTGTTCTTGATTATTCAGCATTTATTTATTAAAACACATCCCTTTCACTCCAAAACTCCGGTGGGTTTTGTACACAATCAATTTCTGACACCAAAATAAAAATGAATTTAGTACTTACATATTTTCCAGATCATCCCCTGATCTTAAATCTGGTGCGGTGTTTCATTTTTGGGCCCACTTTGAACTTTTTACACCATATTGAAGGTATTCATCTTACGTAAAAACACAAATAAACATATATCTAACACACTTAATATTGACGACATTTTTATATTCTGATGTGTCCCTTTTGAACACATAATAAACACTACAAATATTATTTAACACACAATCTGGATTATTTTACACTTCACAACGATCACTAGGCCGTGTTTCTGAGCCTCTCACACGTGATCTTCTTAAATTCCCGTTTCCAAGGGTGGAATTTATCCGATGTCGGCTTCCTATTCTGAAGAATGCGAAAGTCCCGAAACATCTATTGTTCCCTGGAGTTCAATTCTGCTATTCCTATCCTGGATAACCGGCTATTTATCTAGCTTGAACGGCTTCTCTGTAGATCTGTCTATCGATCCTAACGAAAGTCTATATGAATCGAGGTCTTCTCTAAGACCTATAGAATTAGTTTCTAGCAGCTAGCACTTCTCGATTCTAGTACTATTAGAATTGTTCGCCTGCTTTCAGGAGCTAATGTTTATAGTCTCCTATCCTATTTATTTGAACTGTTTTAACACTCCTACGTTCGAACCTTATTCTGTTCTTCCTTTTTAGGTTTCTTCAATTTAAATAACAGTTTATCTGTCTGGTACGATACTTCCGTACGTTATGATCTATTCGTTCGTACATTTAGCGACCTATCGCCTTTAAGTCCGACGTTCGTAGCCTGCTCTGACTATATCTTATGAATTTTCACTTTAACTTGTATACAGTCGGGCCTAAATCCTATAATTAGGATTTTCCTAATATTTCACTACGGCGATACTTTAAAATTTCGTCTTGACTGCTCCTTATGGAGGCAAGCAAGTCGTTACTACTGTGACGCCTGTGGCTATCGGATCTTGCTTCGGCGGTGTAAAACAGCGTTTCTCCCCTCAAGGAGTACTGGTAGCTGTTATCGATGTAACGCAGAGTTACGTCCCCTCACGGACTGTCGGAATGACTACTTCTACGTCGTGGAGCAGCACTTCCCTCACGAAATGCTCGTAGGACTGTATGCGATGTGACACAGTGACGTGCCCTCTGGCTGTCTGAATACTGCATTCGGTGCGTATACTTGTTGCGCAGTATGACCTCCCCGGAGGTTCATACGTTTGAAGACTTTGATGCAGCACCTCCGGTCACGGAGTGCTCGTTGTAACTGCTTGTGTGGTGCGACACAGTGACGTGCCCTCTGGCTGTCTAAATACTGCATGATTGGCTTGGAAACGCCCGAAGCTTTATACTGTTTTACTACAAAAAAATAAGACTCAAGCCTTTCCTGTGGTCAACTTCTAAAATAATGGTGCCACAAATATAAAAATTATACCTTCCGAAAGCTCATCTTCTCAATGTCAAATGATCTAATTGCACCTAAGAATCGATCGTGCAATTCGGAGATATTAATTAATTTCTCGTCCTCAATTGTGTGGGTGTTGCATTCTTTTTGCCCTCTCCCCTCCACAGAGGCTTAGGTAATTCCCCTATGACGTCGTCTTACGTCGGCAGTTTATTTCTGCACAATTTCTACATGGTTTCTCTATACTGAAAAATCTCTCATTCAAAATGATTCACTGTGCTATGCTTGTTTACTCATTATTATGCTCGTAAACGTGTTAATTTTAATTATTCCTCTTCTGGTGCATATGCGACGTTGTCAAAATCCAGCAACGTCGGCTTGAATTCCGATTCAGGCTTCTCTTTCTATCACGGTGGAAATTTCCACTCAGTTATTAATACTCGTGACCAGCCCTCTCTGAAATGTCGAGTGGGGTGATCTCATCTAAGGAACATCTGTCCCTAGTCGCTTGCACAATGTTAAGCTATATTCCTGGCTTAAAATCTCTCTCCGTTCCTTTAAGAAACTATACGTTTCTTTCATTTCTTCCTTACGGACATGGATTCGACCGTCATGGACCCTATGGCCCATGGGTTCATCTCTCCCCTCCTTAGGTAAATAAATTTTCGAAAATTTTGAGGAAATTTATTTCAATTTAATTTTGTATTTCTTTATTCGTCGAAACCATCATAACGTCATCCGTATTTACTGTTGTTTTTACTTTCTTAAGGTTCCTTCCACTAATTGTGTAGGTTGGGTATGCTCAATCTTTACCCTTTTCTTCTTTATTACATTAAAATTTTCCTTTTCAATAAAATCAATTACTTCTTTAAAGTTCCTTTCCTTTCTGGTCTGTGTTTAGGTTGGGTCTCCAAGAGTTCCCATTCATTCATTTATTCCCTAGTGGTCGACTCCACTCAGGCCATAAATCTCTTGTCGCGTTCGATGTTTACAACTCTCTACCCTCGTCTGGCGCGCTTCTCCAAACTCGAGTCAACATTTGGTTCCCTTTCTTCCTTTCTCAGGTCAGACTTCAAATCGGTCTGTTCTTTATTCATTATATTTCTTCAACTTAATGACTTTACGTTAATTATCTTGCGGGTGCAATTAGCTTTACCCGTAACTTACTCCATTACAGTTAACAGACTTCAAGTCTGTTACACTTCATTTAAAAAAATTTTAAGAGCTCAGTCTGACTTCACCTGACTCTTTCTGGTTCTCTTCCCTATTCCTCATCTCTCTTTGAGATGGTATTTCAGCAAATATTATTCTTATTTCTCGTATTCTTTGACGGTTGCAGATATCTTTACCCGTTTGTTCCTATGGGATAATTCTCTTCCTTCACCTCATATTGAGATGGCATTTTCCAAGAGTATTTCTTTTTCCTACTCTTCCAATTCTTTAGATTTTCCAAATCTCTTTTCTTTCTCTTCTTTTTATCCTTCCCTTTCTTCTTACGATGCTTCCAGCTGAAATATGCCTGGGCATCCTCTTTCTCCATGGCATTGTTGGTTATTTCAACTCCTTTCCTTGTTTCCATGGGGTATCCATTTCCTGGTACACCAATTATCAACGGCGGTTTTCCTCCTTTTGGCTCTTCTTCAGAGACGTCTCCTCTCATTTTTTCATTGCTCCCAACAATCTCATCCTTTTCCTTTAGGGTTTCTTGGCTCTTATTAGCACTTTCCTCTATTTCTCTAGTCTTTCTTTGGCAATCTAGACATTTAATCATTAATTCGAGGATCTGGGCTTTCAATTTTTCCTCTTCTTCCTTTAATGCCCTTTTATTTTCCTGGTCCTGCATTTCTTCGAAGTTTTCCTTTTCCCTTTCTGTGAAATCTTGAACCTCTGTTTCCATCGGTGCTTCATTGATATTTTCTATATTTATTTCCTTTAATTTCTCTATTTCTTCTGGAATTATCATTTCCGTTTCTTCAATTATCAATTCCTTTAGTATCTCCTGTTCCGAGATTACTTCTTGTTCTTCCAGCTCGACCTTTTCCTCAAAATGTGTCTCTTCTGTTTGGAGCTCATTTTCATTTTGGCTCTCCTCCTGTTCTGGAGTTACGATTTCTTCCTGAGTTTCCATTGTTTTCTCTGGAAGGATCTCCAAGTTTTCTTCAATTTCCCCTGGAGTCATGATGATTTCTATTTCTTGCTCCTCTTCTTTAATATCAATTTCGGGCTCCTCTGGCACCGTTACTTCTTCTTCTTTAATTTCAGCCTGTTTTTCAGCTTGGGCAACTATTTCATTTGCCTGACGATTTTGCTCCAACGTGTATTCCTCATATCTCTTCTGAGCATCCTCTAATATTTCTTTATATTCTGGAATTTTGACCTTCCTCACTTCATCTAACTCCTGAATAGTTATTATTCCATTTTCATCATACATGCTCGTTCTGAAATAATGCATCTTATACCATTCTTCTTTCATATAATCCTTTTGTTCCTCAATATATTTCTTCCTTTCGTGCTCTTTATGATCGGTTTTCCACCAAATCTCATCCCTTTCTCTTCTCATATCCCATACCTGATCCATTATTTCACTTACGTCATCAATAAGTATATTTATCTGTTTCCACGGAGCTAATTCTATTTTCCCTTCTTCCGCCATGCATTTCGCAAATTTCCTTTGTATTTCCCTTAATGACTTACTAACATGAGGGATTTCCTTATCCAATTCTTCTACTTCCTGTTTGGGTATCTTAAAGTTATTTTTACCTGCCCTCTGACGAAATTCGTGTGTCTTAGTAATTTCCTTAGACATACTTTTTCTTAGTTCCTCAATTTCCTCTGTTTTACTTAAGCCTACACATCTTCTATCCCAAAGTTTACTCTTCATCTTGAATTGCTTTAGTCGTATTTCATCAATTTTATCCAAGAATGTTTCTACTTCCTTCCATTCCGCCATTTCTACCTTTTCCTGATCCTGAACGTCAGTACTATTGTTCTTTTCCCCTTCGTTTTCTGAGCCTACCTGGACCGACATTACTACATGAGACTTCGTATTTTCCTTATTCTTATCAATATCCATTACATTTTCCCTTGGAATTGGTTTACAAATTTCCTTTTCCTTTCCGAGCTCTATAGGCTCAACATTTACCCTTTTGTCTGCAGACATGTTACCATCTCTTCGTGTAATTATGTCTCCAGGTGCACGCATGCTTTCTACAGAAACATTTATCATTTCTTTAGTTGGGTACTCTTTCTCACCTGTAGTTTTACCTTTCCCTGGGCTCTCGGCCCTTACATTCTCAGAGAGCCTCCGCCTCTCTTCACTTAGCAACATCATATTAAAATACAGTGGGCCTCTAATGCCACCACACTAGTACATGTTTGAGAGATGATACTCTGAATTAGTGTGTCCCAATTTCTTTAAAACTTTACTTTGGTACGGGTATTCACTTACAACGTACCCTTTTGATAATCTTATTCAATTTCATAAAACCTTTATGGAAGTATTTAAAATTCAAAATTTCGAAAAACCATTTTTTTTTTCAAAAAAAATGAAAATTTTGATTTTTCGAGAAAACTCGGGTTTTCCCTAGGAAAACTCAGCCCTGCGTACTGGGCGCCAAAATCCTAAGATTTGCTAGAAGCCCCACGTTGGGCGCCAAAATCCTAAGATTTGCTAGGGGGTTGATAATATAATATATTTCAGGGCTGCTCGGTATGAGTTTCCAGGGACCCATGCGGTCAGTTAATATTTTACGTTGTAGCTATTCCTATTATTACTTTAATTTTACATGATATGACCGACTTAAGTGTTCCTCTAGTTATTAATCCAGCACAGTATTTATATATTCCCCTGTGCCCATTTAGCAAGAAATATGCCAATCACAGTATACCAGCGTAGCTCAATTCGGGATTTCGGGGCAGCGGTAAGTTCCCCCACTCTGTGACTCACATATTTTGGATTAATTAGAGGATACACTTGCAAAAATAACAACAAAATCTACTCCTATTTTAAACACATTTAATTAATAAAATTAATGGCGCTACAAACATTTAACAATTTAATTACTGACCCAAATATCAACTGCTTGTTCCAAATGAACAAGGGATCACAAATAAAATAAACAAATATTGTATTCAAAACCTGTGGTTTCCACATAAACCAATAATTCTTACTTAATCTCACTTCCATAAAGCACTAACATTTAGTTTACATAACTCCGAGCTCTTTGGCTCCATGCATTTACATTATTATGGTGTCATTTTGGTACACCTCAAACACTGTCTTTTATTATTTTCTTATTTCTCAAGAACAAATATATAATTATATTTAAAATCTGTGCTAATTATCTAATTCAATATTTTTGGGCATGTCCACACATTCAGTTGTTATCATCTCTCTTTATTTCACAAACATATTAAGGTAATCAGAAAATCAATTGTGTACTCCAGAGCGTGAAGGTACTTGACACAGTCAAAAAAACTATAGTTACTCCCGAACTCAGTTGCCTTCAATCAACTCGTGGAATCCCACGTCCATACATTATTACAATAGGGATTGTTATTTATCTCTTATGTCTTAATAGACCATTATCATATAAGAAACTATGATCTGAACCGGCAAACGAAATATCCATCCTTAAGGACCTCGGTTCAACGCCCGGGTCGTTAACAACTTTAAACACTCCTGGTGTTTTCATTTCTCTTTCTAACAGCTTACGAGACGGGCTCTGTTCCCCCTCGCTTTTAAAAGAGCTAGACTCACTACATGGGGTGCGATTTATGACACGTTAGGGTGGCGGAGACATCCTGTCTGACCCAACATTAGTAACTTATTTTCAAGGCTTTCAAAACAAACCTTCCCATTCTATCCAGTTCTGGGGAGACCGGGCTTTACTGTACCGTAACATTCAAACAACTATTCTTTGGTTCAAAGACCATTTCCGTATCCTTGGCATTTATTAATTATGAGAGGGTCCTCATTGATTGGGAAGATTAAATACACATACGACGACGGAGAATTACAGGGGCTTTTATCATAAGAAGATCCTGCATTCGAATCTCTTCAGGTGCCTCGGGAACCAATCCCTACAGAGGACTTATACAAAATGCGATTTAGAGTCGGCCGTGGCCCATATGACATACGCTCAATAATACCATATATTAGCTCCCTTTTTAAATACATACACAATGCCTCGTGATACTAATGTCACAAATAGAGGACTTACACAATTATCAATTCACTGCAATCAACTACCCTCCATAAGTAATGTACCAAGTATTTAACCACTACGCTTTCCTAGCGTGACACTTTAATATTATATTTGCGCTCATTATGCGCTATGCATTATTTTAAGCCGAAAATGTCTTCCCAAGAACTGATAAAATCTCTTTAGTAACAATTCATATTATTTTAATTCACATATTAATCTTTCTGTGGTCGATAAATAGCTCCCTGTTTTAAACTATTCCATTGAACCTCATTTCTACACATACGTTAAGGCTTAACGTTCTTATGTTCATATCAATTTATTTGATTTTTATTTAATATTTCCATAGTTAATTATTATTATTATCTTTATTCTTTATACAAGCTCAAAAGCTATTTCTTTCATATCTCAACTTTACTTTATTTCAATGTCTTTCATAATAATTAAATGATATTTCGCTTGCTCTTATGACATTTGTTAAATACATTAACCCTTTATTCACCTATTTCCTCTACGGGATTTATTCTTTACATAATTATTCATAATTTCTCTATTTATTTTATATTTGTTCAGACCGTGTTCTTGATTATTCAGCATTTATTTATTAAAACACATCCCTTTCACTCCAAAACTCCGGTGGGTTTTGTACACAATCAATTTCTGACACCAAAATAAAAATGAATTTAGTACTTACATATTTTCCAGATCATCCCCTGATCTTAAATCTGGTGCGGTGTTTCATTTTTGGGCCCACTTTGAACTTTTTACACCATATTGAAGGTATTCATCTTACGTAAAAACACAAATAAACATATATCTAACACACTTAATATTGACGACATTTTTATATTCTGATGTGTCCCTTTTGAACACATAATAAACACTACAAATATTATTTAACACACAATCTGGATTATTTTACACTTCACAACGATCACTAGGCCGTGTTTCTGAGCCTCTCACACGTGATCTTCTTAAATTCCCGTTTCCAAGGGTGGAATTTATCCGATGTCGGCTTCCTATTCTGAAGAATGCGAAAGTCCCGAAACATCTATTGTTCCCTGGAGTTCAATTCTGCTATTCCTATCCTGGATAACCGGCTATTTATCTAGCTTGAACGGCTTCTCTGTAGATCTGTCTATCGATCCTAACGAAAGTCTATATGAATCGAGGTCTTCTCTAAGACCTATAGAATTAGTTTCTAGCAGCTAGCACTTCTCGATTCTAGTACTATTAGAATTGTTCGCCTGCTTTCAGGAGCTAATGTTTATAGTCTCCTATCCTATTTATTTGAACTGTTTTAACACTCCTACGTTCGAACCTTATTCTGTTCTTCCTTTTTAGGTTTCTTCAATTTAAATAACAGTTTATCTGTCTGGTACGATACTTCCGTACGTTATGATCTATTCGTTCGTACATTTAGCGACCTATCGCCTTTAAGTCCGACGTTCGTAGCCTGCTCTGACTATATCTTATGAATTTTCACTTTAACTTGTATACAGTCGGGCCTAAATCCTATAATTAGGATTTTCCTAATATTTCACTACGGCGATACTTTAAAATTTCGTCTTGACTGCTCCTTATGGAGGCAAGCAAGTCGTTACTACTGTGACGCCTGTGGCTATCGGATCTTGCTTCGGCGGTGTAAAACAGCGTTTCTCCCCTCAAGGAGTACTGGTAGCTGTTATCGATGTAACGCAGAGTTACGTCCCCTCACGGACTGTCGGAATGACTACTTCTACGTCGTGGAGCAGCACTTCCCTCACGAAATGCTCGTAGGACTGTATGCGATGTGACACAGTGACGTGCCCTCTGGCTGTCTGAATACTGCATTCGGTGCGTATACTTGTTGCGCAGTATGACCTCCCCGGAGGTTCATACGTTTGAAGACTTTGATGCAGCACCTCCGGTCACGGAGTGCTCGTTGTAACTGCTTGTGTGGTGCGACACAGTGACGTGCCCTCTGGCTGTCTAAATACTGCATGATTGGCTTGGAAACGCCCGAAGCTTTATACTGTTTTACTACAAAAAAATAAGACTCAAGCCTTTCCTGTGGTCAACTTCTAAAATAATGGTGCCACAAATATAAAAATTATACCTTCCGAAAGCTCATCTTCTCAATGTCAAATGATCTAATTGCACCTAAGAATCGATCGTGCAATTCGGAGATATTAATTAATTTCTCGTCCTCAATTGTGTGGGTGTTGCATTCTTTTTGCCCTCTCCCCTCCACAGAGGCTTAGGTAATTCCCCTATGACGTCGTCTTACGTCGGCAGTTTATTTCTGCACAATTTTTACATGGTTTCTCTATACTGAAAAATCTCTCATTCAAAATGATTCACTGTGCTATGCTTGTTTACTCATTATTATGCTCGTAAACGTGTTAATTTTAATTATTCCTCTTCTGGTGCATATGCGACGTTGTCAAAATCCAGCAACGTCGGCTTGAATTCCGATTCAGGCTTCTCTTTCTATCACGGTGGAAATTTCCACTCAGTTATTAATACTCGTGACCAGCCCTCTCTGAAATGTCGAGTGGGGTGATCTCATCTAAGGAACATCTGTCCCTAGTCGCTTGCACAATGTTAAGCTATATTCCTGGCTTAAAATCTCTCTCCGTTCCTTTAAGAAACTATACGTTTCTTTCATTTCTTCCTTACGGACATGGATTCGACCGTCATGGACCCTATGGCCCATGGGTTCATCTCTCCCCTCCTTAGGTAAATAAATTTTCGAAAATTTTGAGGAAATTTATTTCAATTTAATTTTGTATTTCTTTATTCGTCGAAACCATCATAACGTCATCCGTATTTACTGTTGTTTTTACTTTCTTAAGGTTCCTTCCACTAATTGTGTAGGTTGGGTATGCTCAATCTTTACCCTTTTCTTCTTTATTACATTAAAATTTTCCTTTTCAATAAAATCAATTACTTCTTTAAAGTTCCTTTCCTTTCTGGTCTGTGTTTAGGTTGGGTCTCCAAGAGTTCCCATTCATTCATTTATTCCCTAGTGGTCGACTCCACTCAGGCCATAAATCTCTTGTCGCGTTCGATGTTTACAACTCTCTACCCTCGTCTGGCGCGCTTCTCCAAACTCGAGTCAACATTTGGTTCCCTTTCTTCCTTTCTCAGGTCAGACTTCAAATCGGTCTGTTCTTTATTCATTATATTTCTTCAACTTAATGACTTTACGTTAATTATCTTGCGGGTGCAATTAGCTTTACCCGTAACTTACTCCATTACAGTTAACAGACTTCAAGTCTGTTACACTTCATTTAAAAAAATTTTAAGAGCTCAGTCTGACTTCACCTGACTCTTTCTGGTTCTCTTCCCTATTCCTCATCTCTCTTTGAGATGGTATTTCAGCAAATATTATTCTTATTTCTCGTATTCTTTGACGGTTGCAGATATCTTTACCCGTTTGTTCCTATGGGATAATTCTCTTCCTTCACCTCATATTGAGATGGCATTTTCCAAGAGTATTTCTTTTTCCTACTCTTCCAATTCTTTAGATTTTCCAAATCTCTTTTCTTTCTCTTCTTTTTATCCTTCCCTTTCTTCTTACGATGCTTCCAGCTGAAATATGCCTGGGCATCCTCTTTCTCCATGGCATTGTTGGTTATTTCAACTCCTTTCCTTGTTTCCATGGGGTATCCATTTCCTGGTACACCAATTATCAACGGCGGTTTTCCTCCTTTTGGCTCTTCTTCAGAGACGTCTCCTCTCATTTTTTCATTGCTCCCAACAATCTCATCCTTTTCCTTTAGGGTTTCTTGGCTCTTATTAGCACTTTCCTCTATTTCTCTAGTCTTTCTTTGGCAATCTAGACATTTAATCATTAATTCGAGGATCTGGGCTTTCAATTTTTCCTCTTCTTCCTTTAATGCCCTTTTATTTTCCTGGTCCTGCATTTCTTCGAAGTTTTCCTTTTCCCTTTCTGTGAAATCTTGAACCTCTGTTTCCATCGGTGCTTCATTGATATTTTCTATATTTATTTCCTTTAATTTCTCTATTTCTTCTGGAATTATCATTTCCGTTTCTTCAATTATCAATTCCTTTAGTATCTCCTGTTCCGAGATTACTTCTTGTTCTTCCAGCTCGACCTTTTCCTCAAAATGTGTCTCTTCTGTTTGGAGCTCATTTTCATTTTGGCTCTCCTCCTGTTCTGGAGTTACGATTTCTTCCTGAGTTTCCATTGTTTTCTCTGGAAGGATCTCCAAGTTTTCTTCAATTTCCCCTGGAGTCATGATGATTTCTATTTCTTGCTCCTCTTCTTTAATATCAATTTCGGGCTCCTCTGGCACCGTTACTTCTTCTTCTTTAATTTCAGCCTGTTTTTCAGCTTGGGCAACTATTTCATTTGCCTGACGATTTTGCTCCAACGTGTATTCCTCATATCTCTTCTGAGCATCCTCTAATATTTCTTTATATTCTGGAATTTTGACCTTCCTCACTTCATCTAACTCCTGAATAGTTATTATTCCATTTTCATCATACATGCTCGTTCTGAAATAATGCATCTTATACCATTCTTCTTTCATATAATCCTTTTGTTCCTCAATATATTTCTTCCTTTCGTGCTCTTTATGATCGGTTTTCCACCAAATCTCATCCCATTCTCTTCTCATATCCCATACCTGATCCATTATTTCACTTACGTCATCAATAAGTATATTTATCTGTTTCCACGGAGCTAATTCTATTTTCCCTTCTTCCGCCATGCATTTCGCAAATTTCCTTTGTATTTCCCTTAATGACTTACTAACATGAGGGATTTCCTTATCCAATTCTTCTACTTCCTGTTTGGGTATCTTAAAGTTATTTTTACCTGCCCTCTGACGAAATTCGTGTGTCTTAGTAATTTCCTTAGACATACTTTTTCTTAGTTCCTCAATTTCCTCTGTTTTACTTAAGCCTACACATCTTCTATCCCAAAGTTTACTCTTCATCTTGAATTGCTTTAGTCGTATTTCATCAATTTTATCCAAGAATGTTTCTACTTCCTTCCATTCCGCCATTTCTACCTTTTCCTGATCCTGAACGTCAGTACTATTGTTCTTTTCCCCTTCGTTTTCTGAGCCTACCTGGACCGACATTACTACATGAGACTTCGTATTTTCCTTATTCTTATCAATATCCATTACATTTTCCCTTGGAATTGGTTTACAAATTTCCTTTTCCTTTCCGAGCTCTATAGGCTCAACATTTACCCTTTTGTCTGCAGACATGTTACCATCTCTTCGTGTAATTATGTCTCCAGGTGCACGCATGCTTTCTACAGAAACATTTATCATTTCTTTAGTTGGGTACTCTTTCTCACCTGTAGTTTTACCTTTCCCTGGGCTCTCGGCCCTTACATTCTCAGAGAGCCTCCGCCTCTCTTCACTTAGCAACATCATATTAAAATACAGTGGGCCTCTAATGCCACCACACTAGTACATGTTTGAGAGATGATACTCTGAATTAGTGTGTCCCAATTTCTTTAAAACTTTACTTTGGTACGGGTATTCACTTACAACGTACCCTTTTGATAATCTTATTCAATTTCATAAAACCTTTATGGAAGTATTTAAAATTCAAAATTTCGAAAAACCATTTTTTTTTTCAAAAAAAATGAAAATTTTGATTTTTCGAGAAAACTCGGGTTTTCCCTAGGAAAACTCAGCCCTGCGTACTGGGCGCCAAAATCCTAAGATTTGCTAGAAGCCCCACGTTGGGCGCCAAAATCCTAAGATTTGCTAGGGGGTTGATAATATAATATATTTCAGGGCTGCTCGGTATGAGTTTCCAGGGACCCATGCGGTCAGTTAATATTTTACGTTGTAGCTATTCCTATTATTACTTTAATTTTACATGATATGACCGACTTAAGTGTTCCTCTAGTTATTAATCCAGCACAGTATTTATATATTCCCCTGTGCCCATTTAGCAAGAAATATGCCAATCACAGTATACCAGCGTAGCTCAATTCGGGATTTCGGGGCAGCGGTAAGTTCCCCCACTCTGTGACTCACATATTTTGGATTAATTAGAGGATACACTTGCAAAAATAACAACAAAATCTACTCCTATTTTAAACACATTTAATTAATAAAATTAATGGCGCTACAAACATTTAACAATTTAATTACTGACCCAAATATCAACTGCTTGTTCCAAATGAACAAGGGATCACAAATAAAATAAACAAATATTGTATTCAAAACCTGTGGTTTCCACATAAACCAATAATTCTTACTTAATCTCACTTCCATAAAGCACTAACATTTAGTTTACATAACTCCGAGCTCTTTGGCTCCATGCATTTACATTATTATGGTGTCATTTTGGTACACCTCAAACACTGTCTTTTATTATTTTCTTATTTCTCAAGAACAAATATATAATTATATTTAAAATCTGTGCTAATTATCTAATTCAATATTTTTGGGCATGTCCACACATTCAGTTGTTATCATCTCTCTTTATTTCACAAACATATTAAGGTAATCAGAAAATCAATTGTGTACTCCAGAGCGTGAAGGTACTTGACACAGTCAAAAAAACTATAGTTACTCCCGAACTCAGTTGCCTTCAATCAACTCGTGGAATCCCACGTCCATACATTATTACAATAGGGATTGTTATTTATCTCTTATGTCTTAATAGACCATTATCATATAAGAAACTACGATCTGAACCGGCAAACGAAATATCCATCTTTAAGGACCTCGGTTCAACGCCCGGGTCGTTAACAACTTTAAACACTCCTGGTGTTTTCATTTCTCTTTCTAACAGCTTACGAGACGGGCTCTGTTCCCCCTCGCTTTTAAAAGAGCTAGACTCACTACATGGGGTGCGATTTATGACACGTTAGGGTGGCGGAGACATCCTGTCTGACCCAACATTAGTAACTTATTTTCAAGGCTTTCAAAACAAACCTTCCCATTCTATCCAGTTCTGGGGAGACCGGGCTTTACTGTACCGTAACATTCAAACAACTATTCTTTGGTTCAAAGACCATTTCCGTATCCTTGGCATTTATTAATTATGAGAGGGTCCTCATTGATTGGGAAGATTAAATACACATACGACGACGGAGAATTACAGGGGCTTTTATCATAAGAAGATCCTGCATTCGAATCTCTTCAGGTGCCTCGGGAACCAATCCCTACAGAGGACTTATACAAAATGCGATTTAGAGTCGGCCGTGGCCCATATGACATACGCTCAATAATACCATATATTAGCTCCCTTTTTAAATACATACACAATGCCTCGTGATACTAATGTCACAAATAGAGGACTTACACAATTATCAATTCACTGCAATCAACTACCCTCCATAAGTAATGTACCAAGTATTTAACCACTACGCTTTCCTAGCGTGACACTTTAATATTATATTTGCGCTCATTATGCGCTATGCATTATTTTAAGCCGAAAATGTCTTCCCAAGAACTGATAAAATCTCTTTAGTAACAATTCATATTATTTTAATTCACATATTAATCTTTCTGTGGTCGATAAATCGCTCCCTGTTTTAAACTATTCCATTGAACCTCATTTCTACACATACGTTAAGGCTTAACGTTCTTATGTTCATATCAATTTATTTGATTTTTATTTAATATTTCCATAGTTAATTATTATTATTATCTTTATTCTTTATACAAGCTCAAAAGCTATTTCTTTCATATCTCAACTTTACTTTATTTCAATGTCTTTCATAATAATTAAATGATATTTCGCTTGCTCTTATGACATTTGTTAAATACATTAACCCTTTATTCACCTATTTCCTCTACGGGATTTATTCTTTACATAATTATTCATAATTTCTCTATTTATTTTATATTTGTTCAGACCGTGTTCTTGATTATTCAGCATTTATTTATTAAAACACATCCCTTTCACTCCAAAACTCCGGTGGGTTTTGTACACAATCAATTTCTGACACCAAAATAAAAATGAATTTAGTACTTACATATTTTCCAGATCATCCCCTGATCTTAAATCTGGTGCGGTGTTTCATTTTTGGGCCCACTTTGAACTTTTTACACCATATTGAAGGTATTCATCTTACGTAAAAACACAAATAAACATATATCTAACACACTTAATATTGACGACATTTTTATATTCTGATGTGTCCCTTTTGAACACATAATAAACACTACAAATATTATTTAACACACAATCTGGATTATTTTACACTTCACAACGATCACTAGGCCGTGTTTCTGAGCCTCTCACACGTGATCTTCTTAAATTCCCGTTTCCAAGGGTGGAATTTATCCGATGTCGGCTTCCTATTCTGAAGAATGCGAAAGTCCCGAAACATCTATTGTTCCCTGGAGTTCAATTCTGCTATTCCTATCCTGGATAACCGGCTATTTATCTAGCTTGAACGGCTTCTCTGTAGATCTGTCTATCGATCCTAACGAAAGTCTATATGAATCGAGGTCTTCTCTAAGACCTATAGAATTAGTTTCTAGCAGCTAGCACTTCTCGATTCTAGTACTATTAGAATTGTTCGCCTGCTTTCAGGAGCTAATGTTTATAGTCTCCTATCCTATTTATTTGAACTGTTTTAACACTCCTACGTTCGAACCTTATTCTGTTCTTCCTTTTTAGGTTTCTTCAATTTAAATAACAGTTTATCTGTCTGGTACGATACTTCCGTACGTTATGATCTATTCGTTCGTACATTTAGCGACCTATCGCCTTTAAGTCCGACGTTCGTAGCCTGCTCTGACTATATCTTATGAATTTTCACTTTAACTTGTATACAGTCGGGCCTAAATCCTATAATTAGGATTTTCCTAATATTTCACTACGGCGATACTTTAAAATTTCGTCTTGACTGCTCCTTATGGAGGCAAGCAAGTCGTTACTACTGTGACGCCTGTGGCTATCGGATCTTGCTTCGGCGGTGTAAAACAGCGTTTCTCCCCTCAAGGAGTACTGGTAGCTGTTATCGATGTAACGCAGAGTTACGTCCCCTCACGGACTGTCGGAATGACTACTTCTACGTCGTGGAGCAGCACTTCCCTCACGAAATGCTCGTAGGACTGTATGCGATGTGACACAGTGACGTGCCCTCTGGCTGTCTGAATACTGCATTCGGTGCGTATACTTGTTGCGCAGTATGACCTCCCCGGAGGTTCATACGTTTGAAGACTTTGATGCAGCACCTCCGGTCACGGAGTGCTCGTTGTAACTGCTTGTGTGGTGCGACACAGTGACGTGCCCTCTGGCTGTCTAAATACTGCATGATTGGCTTGGAAACGCCCGAAGCTTTATACTGTTTTACTACAAAAAAATAAGACTCAAGCCTTTCCTGTGGTCAACTTCTAAAATAATGGTGCCACAAATATAAAAATTATACCTTCCGAAAGCTCATCTTCTCAATGTCAAATGATCTAATTGCACCTAAGAATCGATCGTGCAATTCGGAGATATTAATTAATTTCTCGTCCTCAATTGTGTGGGTGTTGCATTCTTTTTGCCCTCTCCCCTCCACAGAGGCTTAGGTAATTCCCCTATGACGTCGTCTTACGTCGGCAGTTTATTTCTGCACAATTTTTACATGGTTTCTCTATACTGAAAAATCTCTCATTCAAAATGATTCACTGTGCTATGCTTGTTTACTCATTATTATGCTCGTAAACGTGTTAATTTTAATTATTCCTCTTCTGGTGCATATGCGACGTTGTCAAAATCCAGCAACGTCAGCTTGAATTCCGATTCAGGCTTCTCTTTCTATCACGGTGGAAATTTCCACTCAGTTATTAATACTCGTGACCAGCCCTCTCTGAAATGTCGAGTGGGGTGATCTCATCTAAGGAACATCTGTCCCTAGTCGCTTGCACAATGTTAAGCTATATTCCTGGCTTAAAATCTCTCTCCGTTCCTTTAAGAAACTATACGTTTCTTTCATTTCTTCCTTACGGACATGGATTCGACCGTCATGGACCCTATGGCCCATGGGTTCACTATGTTGTGAAGCAACTATTCAGGTTATATCTGTGTTAGCGGAATATCAATTTTAATTTAATAAACATATTTTTCAAATCAATTTTGTAAACTTGACTTAATGCCTTTCGGCTCCGTGGTCGGTTTAGTGCGGCATAACGTCATCCAGAATGAATATTTCACATTAGATTTTATTTAAAAATGGATTTGTAACATAAACACCACTTAAACCCTGTACAAATATAAATTACAATAGCATTGTAACACTCGGGAATCGTGCAGTGTGAACAACATAAAGTACGGAATTCGGCACTGAAAGGCAACAAGTCATTGACTTAATGCTTTTCTCCTCTGATCGCACTTCATGTAGCAGTGGTTTCTGGCTTAAATAGAAGGCTGACTTAATTCTTTCCTATGCCGTTCCAAGGTCCTTGGGTCAATGCTCCAGAATACTAATTGTTTCAAAAATGACCTTTTTTTGACTTAATGCATTTCAGCTCCAACCCATTCAATTGGATTTCCACAACCGCAATGACGAGTGATTGTTTCATTTAGCGGCTTTGATATCGTGGTAATTTCAGCCCCATGTACTTCAGTGTGTGTGGTGTCGGTTATAGTGCGTGTGTATTTGCAATTGAGGCTAGGATTTGGATGGAGGAAGTCGTGGCCTTAATTCAGGAACCACCAATCATTTGCCTGGAGTAGAAGTGGAAACCCACGGAAAACCACTTCTAGGATGGCCGAGGCTGGAATCGAGCCAACCCCTTCTTAATATTTTGCCTCACGTGGCTGAGTACAACCCGTTTCAGCCCTCAGACCAGAATTAAATTTCTTCGCAGAATTGGGAATTGAACCCGGTTACCCAGGATGACAGCCAAGAAAAAGTATCCCCACCCACTCTTCAGTCTTTCGACTGGTTTGATGCAGTGGATATTCTTATAATACTTATATTGAACCCATGTACCATAGGCTTCAAGAGGGGTCGAATCCATGTATTTTGTGAAAGGAATGAAAGAATCATACAGTCTCTAAGGGAACGGAGAGAGATTTCAAGCCAGGATTCTAGCCTAACATTGTGCAAGCGCTGGGACCAGGTGTTCATAAGATGAGCTCATGCCTCTTGACATTTATAAGGAGCCAGTCATGGATATTAATAGAACTAGTGGAAAGTTTGGACTGTAAGACGAAGAAGCTCGACTCGGAAATTGCTCTTACGTTGCAGGAAAACGGCAAACTGGCTGCTGAGTCAGAACAAGAATAATTAAATTTAACCCGTTTACGAGTATAAAAATAAGTAAACAAATACTTTACGGTGAATCATTTCGGATTAAAGATTTTTGTGTAAAGAAAAACCCTTTAATAATTGCACACGAGGAAAGTGCAAATGCAGCAGACGTCATTGGGAATTCACCGGGACCCAAGGAGTGGGAGAATTAAAAATGAACAGCAACACCCACACAGTTGAAGACTAAAAATTAATTAATATCTCGGAAATGCACGATCGATTTCCATGCACAGGAAGATCATTTTACGTTTGGAAGACGAGCTTTCTGGAGATATAATTTTTATAATTGTACGACAATTAGTTCAAAAGTTGGTCACGAAAAGGACTAGGATTTTATCTTTTTTTGACTAAAAGGTATAAAACTCCTGGCAGAGCCAGACCAAACATGCAGTATTCAAGAGCCCGTGAGGGGAACGTCACGCTGTATCAGTACATGCAGTCTACAAGCACACCGTGAGCGGAAGTGCTGCATCACATCGTACATGCAGTTTCAAACGGCCTGAGGGCACGTTACTGTGATATATCAGACATCGAAGGCAGTTTACCAGTACTCCTTGAGGGGAGAAACGCTGTGTTACACCGCAGAATTAATATCCGATAGCCACGGGCGTCGCAGTATTAATAACTTGCGTGCCTCCATAAGGAGTTGCAAAGAAGAAATATTAAAGTATCGCCGTGTTGAAAAATTAGGAAAATCCTAGTTAAAGGATTTAGGTCCGACAGTGCAAAGTTTACCGTAAAAGTTCTTAAAATACAGTCAAAGCAGGCTGCGAACTTAGGATTCAGGCGATAGGTCTTTCAGTAAACGACCAAAAGTATCATAACGTACGGAAGTACCGGAACAGCGAGATAAACAGTTTATGAATTTTAAAGAACCCGAACAGGGAAAAACAGAGTAAGGTTCGCAGCGTATTCCAGAAAATTAAAAGTGCGAGAACCGAATAAACAAAGAAGAACGGAAACTATAGACATTGTCTCAAGAAAGCAGACGAACTATTCTAAAGCACTAAGACTCGAGAAGTATTAGTTGCTAAAAAAATCCATAGGTCATCGATAGGTTATCGAGGGGACCTCGATCAGAACAGACTTTCGCTAGGATCGATAAACCAGATCTAAAAGGGGAGCCGTTCAAGCTAGAGAAATAGCCGATCATCAGGAAAAGGATTCGAAGAATTGTTATTCCAGGGAAAAAGTAGATGATTCGAGACTTTCGTATTCTGCAGGATAGGAAGCCGACATTGAATAAATTTCACCCTTGGAGACCGGAGATTAAGAGGTCACGTGTGATAGGCTAGAAAAAAAGACGGCCTAGTGATCAAAAGTTGTGAAGTGTAAATATATCCAGATCGTGTGTTAAAAGTAATATATTTTTAGTGTTTTATTGTGTGTTCTAAACGGATACACCAGTGTATTAAAAATGTTGTCAGTGTTAAATGTATTGAATATGTGTCAAGAAATGTTTGTACATGAGATGAATTTGTACAATATGGAGTAAGTCAAGAAGGTGGGCCAAAATGACACATCGAACGAGAATAAAGGTCAAAAAACGACCTTAGACATGTGAGTAAAGATTTTCATTATGTTTTGGTGTCGGGGAAATTTTTGTGTACAATTCCACCGGAGTTTTGAGTAAAAGGGATGTTTTTAAATAAATAATAACTAAATAAGAACGCGATCTGAACAAAAATATAGTTTGAGAAATAATAAATAATTATGTGAAAGAATAAATCCTGTAGAGGAAATGCATGGAATAAAATGTCAGTGTATTTGACGAATGTTATAAAAGCAAGCGTAATAATAATAATTATAACAAAGATATTTACATAAAAGTAAATTTGAATTATATGAAAGAAATAGCTTTTGAGCTTTTGTAAGGAATGAAGACATGATGTGAAAAATAATAATAATAATAACAAGGTAAATAAATCTAATTAAAGATTAAATGGAATGATATAAAAATATAGAGCGTTGGAGCCTTAACAAATGTATAAGACATGATGTGAATACATGTTCTTAAAAATGGAGCGATTTATTGTCAATGGAAAAGATAAATATAAAAATTGAGATATGTATCAATTGTTACTATGAAATTTATCAGTTCTTTGGAAGACATTTGGCCGTAAAGTAATATATAGCGAAATGGAACGCAATTAAATAAAAAGTCACGCTAGGAATGCGTAGAATTTAAATGTACTTGGTAAATTACTTATGAGGGGTAGTTGATTGTATTGAATTGAGATATGTTGTAAGTCCTCTAATTGTGACGTAGATCACGAGGCCATGTGTGTGTTATTATATAAAAGGGAGCAAATGTATGGTATTATTGAGCGTATGTCATGTAGGCCACGGCCGACTTTAAATCGCGTCTTGTATAAGTCCTCCAATGTGGAAATGGTTCCCGAGGCATGTTAAGAGATTCGAACTTAGAATCCTCTTGTTGTTGAAGCCCCTTATTATTCGTCGTAGAATGTGTATTACTCTTCCCAATCAACGAGGACCCTTCATAATTAATAAATGCCAAGGTTACGAGAGTGGTTTATGAGCCAAAGAATATTGTTGAAAGTGAGAAGAGAAGTTAAAAGCCAGGTCTCTCCATAGAACTGAAAATAAAATGAAGGTTTGTTTTAAAAGCATTGAAGAGAGCTCCAACCGTAGGCTAGACAGGGAGCCGCTCTCCCTGTCATAAATCTCGCTCGAGTATAATGGCCTGACCCTCATAGTATGAGGGTGGGTAAAGACCGTCTTGTAAGAAGTGCTAAATACACAGTGAGTGTTTAAAAGTTGTTAATGACCCGGGCGTTGAACCGAGGTCCTTGTAGATTGATATTATCGCTTGCCAGTTCAGATCGTAGTTTTCTTATGTGATAATGGTCTTATAAGACCAATGAATTAAATAAAAATCCCTATTGTAATGTTGTATGGAAAATAAGGAATCCACGAGTTTTGTGAAGATAACTAGATTTCGGGAGTAATCATAGTTTTTGACTTAGTCAAGTAATCTTTATAACTCTGGAGTACTCAAGTAGTTTCCCGATCACCGTAGTGAATTTGCAAAACTTGAGAGGGGTGGTAAATACTGAGAACATGTGAAATGCCCAAATATTGAAGTGGATAATTAACATAAAATTTTAAATGTAATTATATATTTGTTTTGATGATAAGAAAAGATAACAAGATGTTCAGTATAGAACATATAGCCTACTTTCTCCTAAATGTATGAGTATAGTTATAACTCGTTGTTATTATCAAAGAGTATAATAGAACTATTCTTTGTTGAAGACCTTAGAAACGATTTACCTCTACCAAACGCCACGACCTAGATAAAAACTGCTACCATCATTGAAGAAAGAAAGAAAGAAAGATAAGAAGTATATCAAGAATGTTATGGATCTGGAGACATAATCGACCGGACTGGCGGCGTGGCTCAACGGTAACGTTCTCGCTTGCTGGGCCCTAGGTTGCAGGTTCGTATCCTGGCGCAGTCAGCTGGCATTTGAGGGTGCACAAATGCGAGGGAGCCGTGTCAGTACATTTACTGGCACGTTAAAGATCCCCTTCGGGCCAAAATTCCGGCACCCCGGTGTCTCTAAAAGCAGCAGTAGTTAAAAGGGATGTAAAACCAATAACATTATTATTATTATTATTAACCTGCCGTGGGCAACATCCAACTTTGAGTTGAGGCATGTCTTTACACGTCTGGTTGTGCATGGCTTTCACAACCCTAATTGAATTAACAAATCTTTCCATGACCCTACAGAGACGTGTGTATACAAACTATGTGGATATTTTCGATAATATAATCCTAACAGAGCGAGTGCATTCTAGCGGCCAAAATAAGAAACTTTTCAATAAATTCTGGAAGTTACCTTTTTGGCAGCTAGATGTCTCGAGTAAATCTGCTGGCGAATTATGTTTTAATTAAATATATATTTTACACCATAATGTGGACAATATAACGCTTAATAACATTTTCAAGTAACGCAAAATAGGCTGTTACAAACCCTTTAAAATAAAAAGTTAAAATGTATCGTAGTATCAACTTGTCATTCTTCAAATTCGATGCGCATAGAATGATAATGGTATAGTAATCAATGGATCCCCACGTAGACTAGTCGGGACATCTAGTGGTGAAATATCGAACAATATAATCCTAACAGAGCGAGTGCATTCTAGCGGCCAGAAGAAGAAACTTTTCAATAAAATCTGGAAGTTACCTTTTTGGCAGCTAGATGTCTCGAGTAAATCTGCTGGCGAATTATGTTTTAATTAAATATATATTTTACACCATAATTTGCACAATATAACGCTTAATTTTAAAACATCTGAGTCATTACAAAACAATAAACATATAACATTTCAAGCAAAAAAACTAGCTCTGATCGGGTTTGAACCATAGGCATCTGAGCGACAGGCTATCGCTCTACCACTGAGCTAATTGTGTCAACGAATATCGTTCTATTTAAAATGATTTACATAGAACTTGTTAGCAAATAATGATTTATACTAAACGATTTCATCACTGGAGTATATTATTTATATATAAAGCATTTCATACAAAGTTTATTTATTTTTTATCAGTACGCTATATTGCATTCAATACTCAAATTAGTGAAATATAAGTCAGGCACAAGATATCCGCTGCCATCTTGTCTTATTACTGAATCAGTTCAGCTTTTTAAAATCACGTCTGCACTATAGTATTACAAAATAAACTTTTAATTTCGAACGTGCCTCTTCCTTTAGAACAGTTAAAACGATTCTCGGCTCGATAATCGGAACTGGTGGGTCCCATGATATGGATTATAAAGTTTGCATAATTCGCACGGCCGCCATCCTGAAATGGTATGGCGGACGACCTTGTAGTTTGGTCACAAGACGCATCCTATACGAAGGTATGTTGTTACCAAATTTGGTAGAGATCGGATGATTTGGTTAGTCGTTATTTGATTTTACGTTTTGAACGTTTGAGTGGCCGCCATTCAGTTTTAGTAAAGATGGCCGCGATATAAAACATGACACTGAGGTGTCCTTTGCTAGTGCTACCTTTGTACCAAATTTCGTTCAATTCGCATTCACCGTGTTCGAATTGATAGGGGGGGACAGACATTCAGAGTACACACACTCACACACACACACACACACACACAGACACACACACACACAGACTCACACACACACACACACACGCAGACTCACACACACACACACATACACACACACAGACAGACACACTTTTTTCGCCCTGTGTTGATCTCATAAGTCTACTTTCATTTTTTGCAAAAATCGAAAGTAGGCTAAAAATTGTTCTTGAGGTGTACCAAAGTATGACACCATTATTATGGAAAAGTATCGAGCCAAAGAAGCTCGTAGTTATATGGAACGTTAAGATAGGTTCTTTATGGAAGTGAAAATAATCATGAATTGTTGGTTTTAAAGAAAACCATGTGTTTTAAATAGAATATTTGTTTATTTCTTATGTTATTCCTTGTTCACTTTGAACAAGTAGAAAGATATTGGTCAGTAGTTTATTTGTTTTATTGTTTGTAGCGCCATAATTTTGATTAATTAAATGTGTTAAAATAGGAGTTGATTTTGTTGTTATTTTTGCAAGTGTATCCTCTATTTAATCCAAAATGTGTAAGTCACAGAGTGGGAGAACTTACCGCAGCCCCGAAAATCCCGAATTGAGCAATGCTGGCATACTGTGATTTGCATATTTCTTGCTGAAAGGGCACAATATCATAATCAATACGGGAAAATTTAGAATTATGACTAAAGTCATATTATAGATATTCATTGATGCAGCCCTCCATGACTCACTGTCCTGAGCAAATCGTCTCATATCTACATAGTTTCCACATTTCTCTTCATTATCAGTCGCCAAAATCATCTCTCCTCCCCCACTCGTCTTAATACATCTTCCTTTGTTACTCTGTCAACCCATCTAATCTTCATCTTTCTCCTGTAACACCACATTTCAAACGCTTCAATTCTTCTCTTTTCTGCTCCTCCAACAGTCCAAGTTTCACTTCCATAGAGTGCCTTTCTTATACCTAAATCTATATTTGGTGTCAACAGATTTATTTTATGTAGAAATGACAACGGCAGTCCCGTGTGGTTTTCCTCGCCAACCACATGCCAGGATGGCACTTTATTTTATGATGGAGGACACCTAACTCATTACTTGATCCATACAACTACAGTTGATCACACTACTACAACTATCACAATAGCATGTTGTTGTTGTTGTTGTTGTTTGAGTCTTCAGTCTCCCTGTCCTGAGCTAATCGTTTCATCTCTACATAGTTACCACATCCTACATCCGAGGCATCTGTTTAACATATTCTAACCTTGGTCTACCCGTACAGTTCTTGTCCTCGAATCCTCCTTCCACAACTATGTTTACATCTCCTAGGTGTCTTAGTATGCTTCGTACCAACCTATCATTTCTCTTCATTAGCAGTCGCCAAAATCATCTCTCCTCTCCCACTCGTCTTAATATCTCTACATTTATTACTCTATCTACCCATCTACTTCTGATCTTCATCATTCTCCTGTAACACCACATTTCAAATGCTTCTATTCTCCTCTATTCTGCTGCGCCTAGGTCCAAGTTTCACTTCCAAAGAGCGCCATGCTCAAGACTTAAGTCTTTCAAAAAATACTTTTTAACCCTCTACTTGTGAGGTGGTATTACTGTGACGTTCATTGTGAGGTGAGGTCTGAGTGACCGGCGATTAATCTTGCTTGTTCATGGCACAACCAACAAGACTATTTACTTGACATTTATCGTGTTGGTACTTCAACTACTCTAATACACGATACTAATACAAACATTTCTTAAAATCAAAGTATAGTTCTTTGGTAGACCTACTCATATTACATTTGTTATGCGAAAAAATAAAAGTTATCTCCGAACATTATATTTATAGCATGCCGAGCTTCAATGCCCAAGATCGCGGGTTCAAATCCGGCCAATGTCGTCGGATTTTTTAAGAGCTTTAAAAATCCCTCAGTATGCCTTCCTTCGGAGGCGAAGTAAAGCCGGCGGTCCCATGTCATAGATTTCTACTAATTACACCCGTGTGAAGCTAAATTAGGTTAAAAATGTGAACAATGCTCAGGTTCCTACGTTCGTCGCCAGGAGCCGACTGCGGTGGCGTCTAGTAGCCAAGTTCTGAGCTAGTAGTCATTGACGGTGGCGTTTTGGCGGCAAAAGTAGGAACTACTTGAATTAAGAAACAGATAACACACACTAATACAGTCATCACATTAACACCGGTTATCAGACAGATTCTACACACACACAAAGTCCACGGGGCTACATGACCGCGTTGTCGCAGCCCATAAACTGAGGAACCAACCAACCATCATTAGATTTAATTAATTTAAAAAAATGAAAACTGAACAAAATATCATTATATAACTATTATTTAGAAACACATATACATGGTTGACACAATGAAACATAAGAACATTCTTCTTGAGCTGAAAGTGTATCTCCCGCATGCATGGCCAGCGTGGAGCGGTCACTGGTACCGTTTGGCAACTTGACAACGCAATCGCCCGCACGCAACAGTAGCTGGAGTTGCACTGAGCTATGCAGTGACTCAAGGCAATGTGTTCGGGAGTTACACAAAAGAAAAGGCGGGACGTAACAATAGAAGCGATGAAAATAACACTTCAAAATATTCTTGCCGTCACCTTGACCGTACCTCACAAGTAGAGGGTTAATTACTAAATCTATATTTGATGTCAAAAGATTTCATTTCTGTAGAAGTGCTTCCTTGCCTGAGCTATCCTAATTTTTAGCCTACTTTCGATTTTTGCAAAAAATGAAAGTAGACTTATGAGATCAACACAGGGAGAAAAATTGTGTGTCTGTCTGTGTGTGTGTATGTGTGTGTGTGAGTGTGTGTACTCTGAATGTCTGTCCCCCTCCCCCTTATCAATTCGAACACGGTGAAACCGAATTGAACGAAATTTGGTACAGAGGTAGCACTAGCAAAGGGCACCTCAGTGTCATACTTTATATCGCCGCCATCTTTACCAAAACAGAATGGCGGCCACTCAAACGTTCATAACCTACAATCAAATTACGGCTAAACTAATCATCCGATCTCTACTAAATTCGGTGACAACATACCTTTATATAGGTCGCGTCTTTCACCCCAAATTCAAGGTCATTGGCCGTGCCATTTAAGGATGGCGGCCGTGTGAATTATGCAACCATTTTAATCAATAGCTTAAAACCCACCAATTCCGATTATCGAGCCTAGGGTGGTTTAAGCTATCCTGAAGGTCGTGATCCGTTATTTATTATAATTTAATATTATAATATTATACCGTATGAGTGGCTTAAAAGAGCTGAGCCGTCTGTGTCACACGACAAGATGGCAGCTGTCCTCATGTGCCTGTCTTATATTTCAGTTAGTTTTAGTATGTTGTATGTGATATACCCTACTGGTACAATAATATAAACTTTGTATGAAATGATCTTTAATGAAGATGTACTGCAGTGAAGAAATCGTTTATTTAAAGTCATTATTTGCCAACAGGTTGTATCTAATATGTCACTTAAGAACAACATGAATATAAGGATAGGGTTAGCTCTGGGCTAGCGTGTTAGTCTGTCACGCAGTTGACTGGGGATCGAATACTCCTCCAGTTAAGTTTTTTTTTCTTGAATTCTTTTACAAATGATGTGAACGAGCTCTTTCCACAGATACTGAATAAGATGTCATTTAGCTCAAAGGAGAGGCTAATGTATACACTCGTTTATTAATAAAATCACAGCCCCAGCATCGTGCATAAACAGAAGACATTAGGAAAAGGAGAATAGAAGAACTAGATACACGTTGTCATTAACCACAGCCTTCTTAATGCCTCTGTACGGTGCTGTCCTCTTGTGGGTTATGTGGGTAATATTGTTCCAAACATACCGCTGTGTAAATACCTGGCCTCCTGAAGTATGGCAATTTTGTAATACTCGTAGTTCAACGATTAGCCACGATCGCGCTCCGATTACCTTTAAACACTGCCAGCTGGATCGCCTCCCTCTTGGCTACTTTAAACTGCCTACTCATTCAACACCCATAGGCCACTGCCATCGTAGTACGTTACGATGGCAGTGCATAGGCGTACAAGATGAAGATTAATTCACTGATAGGTCGCAGCACCAACCTACTGTGATCGGCGTGGATTTTTATAGGGGAAGATACCCAAAACGAAAGATTCTTAACTTTGCAGGCTGGCTTAATATAGAGATTAATGGACGTGAATGCATTACAATAAGTTAGTAGTTTTGTTATTCAATCATCATAAAGTATATAATATTGATTTTGACACTTACTGGCTAATTATCAATATAAAAGAAAACAAACAATACATGGTGGTAGAGGTGATTGTGTTAGGGATGAGGACAAAGAGTCATAAATATACCCATACATTTAGGAGAAAGTAGGCTATATGTTCTTTGCTGAACATCTTGTTTCATTTTAAATGATCTTGTCATCTTCGTCGTTACGCTGGGGTCTGGCGTTACGTTACGGTAACGGGACGAAATGTACGCAGATGCACTGAGGTGTGTGATGTCATAGTACCGCTTGGTGCATGTATTTCCCGACAATCTCTACTTCGTTAGTATAAGACAAAAGTCCCCGATTCTTGGATGTCACGGGTAATCTCGAGAACCACTGGATGGATTTTGATGCGGTTTTCTCCATTCTGTAAAGGATATCTCGAGGAAAGATTCTGTAGAAAATAATTTATGTATGATCAAAGGAAGCCAAGCAGTAACGATTTCAGTGAAAAGGTCAAAAACAAACTTGGCGTCCGTGCGCTTCTTAAGCTTACGCTGGGCAAACCGTTAAACGTATCAATATACTATAAGCGTAAGAATTGGTCAGCATGAAAAGTTCTACTAAAAAGTCCGCGAGAGCATATCTCTATCTTCAATACATCGTCCACTATAAGTGTTTTTAGACTGGATGGAAGGGGCACGTCATCCAGCCATCTCCTTTCGCGTGCTTTGCCCTTGGTTTGCACTTGCCGTTCGCGAGTAATTTGAAACAAGGTAAAGTATTATAAAGCATTGTGGTGTTTGAAGCCATATTTTCAGTGTTGCCTTAGTAAACAAGAGTTTAGTGCTTTTCAGTCAGTCAACACGAATGTACCCAAAAGAGATGGGTTATGCCCTAATCCTGAAATAAATTACATGAGAATAATAAAACACTAGGATGACCAGTTTCGATCGTCAAGCGATCATCATCAGATCCAATACACTTAGGCTATAAAATCTATGTTTGAAATACAGGTGAAAATATTTACAATATGTACAATTATTTAGTTGCAGTATTGGTACTGCAACTGTCAGTGTATGCTAAATGCAGTATATATGTTAGGTGAAATGCTAAATGGTGATGGCTATCCGGAGATTGTACTTTAGAGAGATTATATGGTTGTAAACTATGGTTAAACTATAAAATTTTAGGCTAACTACTTATCTGATTGTCTTCCGTACGACAGCTATTCGCAGTTTCCGTGCTCACTTGAACTCGCTGTGCGGTCGACTGCGGTGGTTATCTTAACGACAAGTTTTTCCCTGCCTTCCCCCCCCCCCCCTGTCCCTACGTGCTGTGGGGAGTGATCGCGATGTGTTTATGTGAGGTGTTGCCAACCTAGATAAGATGTATGTTATTGAATGAGGTGGATCTACAACTATTAAAGACCGTGGATTAGTCCTCGCCACGCGTGGAGCATAACCCGTTCGAACTAAGCGTTGACGGTCTTATGAGGACGTCCCGGCACCTTTAATACTGCCTCTAATATGGGCCTTGGTTTTATTGCAGAAGAAAAGTACATCGTACACCTGATCCAGCTAACATTTACCTATTAAAAAACCCCTAATTTCCCCCCTTTTTATCTAGCTTGGCTGTGTCGCTAAATTGTGTTTTGTTTCCGACAGGGTGTGTTTTTTAGTAGCGTGAAGAGGGGTGAGCTCTCCATGAACGTGTGTTCATTTAGATTGTTGGGATTGTTTCGTTTGGCTAGGTGTATCTCGATTGATTCCTTTATGTCAAGAGCTCTGCCTTTCGATTCGTGATGGATTATTTTAAGGTCCGACTCTATGTTGGTAAAGCTATGCCCTGCGTCACACATATGTTCGCACACGGCTGAATGTGTTCCGTATCTTATCGCATTTCTATGTTCATTATAACGTGTGTCTACTCGCCTTCCACTCTGCCCGATGTAATTAGCTTGACAATCGGTGTCTTGGCACGTTATAGAATATACCCCTGACCTTGAATACGGGTCACGTTTATTTAGATTACTATTTAGGAGGTGCCTAGCGGTTGTGTTTTTCGTCGTGAAAGCTATCTTTATGCCTTGATTTTTGAATAGGTTAGTGATTTTATATGTATTCGCATTCACATAGTTGAAACGCGCAAATTTTTTCTCATTACTGTCCGGTTTGGGAATCGTTTTATCTTTATTTTTATGTTTGGCTATAATTTGATTTATTTTGCTTGGCGAGAAGTTGTTTTCCTTTGCTATTTGCATAATAGTTCTTATTTCCTTATTATAGTTGTCTTTTGACATGGGTATGTTTAAAGCCCTGTGCACCATTGAATTGAAACCCGCTAGTTTGTGCGTACTGGGGTGATTAGACTGATTGTCGATTGCATGCGAGGTTTGTGTTGCTTTCCGGAATATGGAATATGAAAGGTCGTTGTCTTTACGTTCAATAGTTATATCGAGATAATTTATTTTCCGGTCTATTTCGGATTCCTTAGTGAATTTGATAGAATGGTGAAGGCTATTAATGGATTGGAGAATTGTTTCTTCGCTTGTTAGTTCAGTATCGTAGATGCAAATTACATCATCTACGTATCTTTTCCATATTACTATTCCCTTTGTTGAAGTCTTTTCTAAGAACGCATTTTCTAGTGCATTGATGAAGATGTCAGCGATTAACCCACTTAGTGGCGATCCCATTGCTAGGCCTTCTCTCTGTGTGTATATTTTATTGTCGAATTGAAACACGTTTTGGGTGAGAACGACCCTCAGTAATCTCACAATCTCTTCAATTTCTTTTACCGAATTGTTGGATTTTAAGTTGTTTTCGATAGTGTTGATTGCTTCAATAATCGGAATATTGGTGTACATGTTAGTTACGTCGAAGGATACTAGCCTGAAGCTAGGTTTCATTTGTAGGGTGTTCAATGCTGTTACTAGTTCTGTTGTGTTCTTTACAGAGTTGTTTTTGTCGTTGGAAAGACGGCATTTTAAGATTTTTAGTAACTCCTTGCTGATTTTGTAATTAGGGGCATTCCTACAATTGACTATTGGTCTCATTGGGCATTCCTTTTTGTGTATTTTTGGTTGTCCCCTCAATGACGGTATTTTCGGGTTCATGTTTATTAGTTTTGATTTTTCGGCTTTGGTCAGTATGTATTCTGTTTTTATTTGTTTTTGGAATTTGTTGGTGGGGTCTTTTGTTAATTCCTTGATTTCGTTGTTGTTTAGGAATTCGACTGTTTTTTCAATGTATTCTGTTTTGTTCAAAATTACTGTAGTGTTTCCCTTATCTGCTTTTGTGATGATTAAGTCATGTTCTTTTATTTTTTGTTTCAACGACTTTATTTCTTTGATTTGTTTGTTGTTTTGAATGTTATTGCTATCGCCCTCTCGTTTGAGGATTTTTTTTGGCTTCGTTGGTGGCGAGATTTTTGGTTAATTCCCTGTCTTCTGCTGGGAGCTTGTGACTGGCTATCTCAATATCTGTGATTAACTGTTTTATATTGTGGTTCGTGTGTGCGTCTGTGCAGTTGTATTTCAAACCTTTGTCTAACATATTCATTTCACCTTGAGAAAAGGTTACGTTCGTTCTGTTGTTTACTCTGCTGTGGAAATTGAATTCATTGTTATTCGTGTGTTGTTCGTTAGATTGATGGTTCTGTGTTTCTCCTAGTTTTCTTAATTTATTTTCTAGCGTTTCATGCTTCCTCGTTGCTCTGATTTTGATGGTGTCATCTAGGTGTTCGGTGAAGCTGTCCCATTGGGCTGCGTGCCAGAAATTACTTAATTGCAATTGAATGTCGTATAATTGTTGGTTAATTTTTTGCTTTCTTATGTATGCAAATCTTAATTCGTTTTTTATCCAAAGCGCTTTGGCTTGTTTAGTTGAAATGATCGAGGCTGGTGTGTTCGGTACGGTTTTAATTGGTACGTATTTAGGGGTGAGGTTTAGTTCTATACATTTTTTGTTGAACCAAATTGACTTGTCTAAATTCATGAGTTTAAGCCTGAGTGATTTGAATTTCTTGGCTTCACGATTTGCCTGACTAGCCGTGAACATTGTGGTGTTTGAAGCCATATTTTCAGTGTTGCCTTAGTAAACAAGAGTTTAGTGCTTTTCAGTCGGTCAACACGAATGTACCCAAAAGAGATGGGTTATGCCCTAATCCTGAAATAAATTACATGAGAATAATAAAACACTAGGATGACCAGTTTCGATCGTCAAGCGATCATCATCAGATCCAATACACTTAGGCTATAAAATCTATGTTTGAAATACAGGTGAAAATATTTACAATATGTACAATTATTTAGTTGCAGTATTGGTACTGCAACTGTCAGTGTATGCTAAATGCAGTATATATGTTAGGTGAAATGCTAAATGGTGATGGCTATCCGGAGATTGTACTTTAGAGAGATTATATGGTTGTAAACTATGGTTAAACTATAAAATTTTAGGCTAACTACTTATCTGATTGTCTTCCGTACGACAGCTATTCGCAGTTTCCGTGCTCACTTGAACTCGCTGTGCGGTCGACTGCGGTGGTTATCTTAACGACAAGTTTTTCCCTGCCTCCCCCCCCCCCCTGTCCCTACGTGCTGTGGGGAGTGATCGCGATGTGTTTATGTGAGGTGTTGCCAACCTAGATAAGATGTATGTTATTGAATGAGGTGGATCTACAACTATTAAAGACCGTGGATTAGTCCTCGCCACGCGTGGAGCATAACCCATTCGAACTAAGCGTTGACGGTCTTATGAGGACGTCCCGGCACCTTTAATACTGCCTCTAATATGGGCCTTGGTTTATTGCAGAAGAAAAGTACATCGTACACCTGATCCATCTAACATTTACCTATTAAAAAAACCCTAATTTCCCCCCTTTTTTTTATCTAGCTTGGCTGTGTCGCTAAATTGTGTTTTGTTTCCGACAGGGTGTGTTTTTTAGTAGCGTGAAGAGGGGTGAGCTCTCCATGAACGTGTGTTCATTTAGATTGTTGGGATTGTTTCGTTTGGCTAGGTGTATCTCGATTGCTTCCTTTATGTCAAGAGCTCTGCCTTTCGATTCGTGATGGATTATTTTAAGGTCCGACTCTATGTTGGTAAAGCTATGCCCTGCGTCACACATATGTTCGCACACGGCTGAATGTGTTCCGTATCTTATCGCATTTCTATGTTCATTATAACGTGTGTCTACTCGCCTTCCACTCTGCCCGATGAAATTAGCTAGACAATCGGTGTCTTGGCACGTTATAGAATATACCCCTGACCTTGAATACGGGTCACGTTTATTTAGATTACTATTTAGGAGGTGCCTAGCGGTTGTGTTTTTCGTCGTGAAAGCTATCTTTATGCCTTGCTTTTTGAATAGGTTAGTGATTTTATATGTATTCGCATTCACATAGTTGAAACGCGCAAATTTTTTCTCATTACTGTCCGGTTTGGGAATCGTTTTATCTTTATTTTTATATTTGGCTATAATTTGATTTATTTTGCTTGGCGAGAAGTTGTTTTCCTTTGCTATTTGCATAATAGTTCTTATTTCCTTATTATAGTTGTCTTTTGACATGGGTATGTTTAAAGCCCTGTGCACCATTGAATTGAAACCCGCTAGTTTGTGCGTACTGGGGTGATTAGACTGATTGCCGATTGCATGCGAGGTTTGTGTTGCTTTCCGGAATATGGAATATGAAAGGTCGTTGTCTTTACGTTCAATAGTTATATCGAGATAATTTATTTTCCGGTCTATTTCGGATTCCTTAGTGAATTTGATAGAATGGTGAAGGCTATTAATGGATTGGAGAATTGTTTCTTCGCTTGTTAGTTCAGTATCGTAGATGCAAATTACATCATCTACGTATCTTTTCCATATTACTATTCCCTTTGTTGAAGTCTTTTCTAAGAACGCATTTTCTAGTGCATTGATGAAGATGTCAGCGATTAACCCACTTAGTGGCGATCCCATTGCTAGGCCTTCTCTCTGTGTGTATATTTTATTGTCGAATTGAAACACGTTTTGGGTGAGAACGACCCTCAGTAATCTCGCAATCTCTTCAATTTCTTTTACCGAATTGTTGGATTTTAAGTTGTTTTCGATAGTTTTGATTGCTTCAATAATCGGAATATTGGTGTACATGTTAGTTACGTCGAAGGATACTAGCCTGAAGCTAGGTTTCATTTGTAGGGTGTTCAATGCTGTTACTAGTTCTGTTGTGTTCTTTACAGAGTTGTTTTTGTCGTTGGAAAGACGGCATTTTAAGATTTTTAGTAACTCTTTGCTGATTTTGTAATTAGGGGCATTCCTTTTTGTGTATTTTTGGTTGTCCCCTCAATGACGGTATTTTCGGGTTCATGTTTATTAGTTTTGATTTTTCGGCTTTGGTCAGTATGTATTCTGTTTTTTTTTTTTTTGGAATTTGTTGGTGGGGTCTTTTGTTAATTCCTTGATTTCGTTGTTGTTTAGGAATTCGACTGTTTTTTCAATGTATTCTGTTTTGTTCAAAATTACTGTAGTGTTTCCCTTATCTGCTTTTGTGATGATTAAGTCATGTTCTTTTATTTTTTGTTTCAACGACTTTATTTCTTTGATTTGTTTGTTGTTTTGAATGTTATTGCTATCGCCCTCTCGTTTGAGGATTTTTTTGGCTTCGTTGGTGGCGAGATTTTTGGTTAATTCCCTGTCTTCTGCTGGGAGCTTGTGACTGGCTATCTCAATATCTGTGATTAACTGTTTTATATTGTGGTTCGTGTGTGCGTCTGTGCAGTTGTATTTCAAACCTTTGTCTAACATATTCATTTCACCTTGAGAAAAGGTTACGTTCGTTCTGTTGTTTACTCTGCTGTGGAAATTGAATTCATTGTTATTCGTGTGTTGTTCGTTAGATTGATGGTTCTGTGTTTCTCCTAGTTTTCTTAATTTATTTTCTAGCGTTTCATGCTTCCTCGTTGCTCTGATTTTGATGGTGTCATGTAGGTGTTCGGTGAAGCTGTCCCATTGGGCTGCGTGCCAGAAATTACTTAGTTGCAATTGAATGTCGTATAATTGTTGGTTAATTTTTTGCTTTCTTATGTATGCAAATCTTAATTCGTTTTTTATCCAAAGCGCTTTGGCTTGTTTAGTTGAAATGATCGAGGCTGGTGTGTTCGGTACGGTTTTAATTGGTACGTATTTAGGGGTGAGGTTTAGTTCTGCGAATAGCTGTCGTACGGAAGACAATCAGATAAGTAGTTAGCCTAAAATTGTATAGTTTAACCATAGTTTACAACCATATAATCTCTCTAAAGTACAATCTCCGGATAGCCATCACCATTTAGCATTTCACCTAACATATATACTGCATTTAGCATACACTGACAGTTGCAGTACCAATACTGCAACTAAATAATTGTACATATTGTAAATATTTTCACCTGTATTTCAAACATAGATTTTATAGCCTAAGTGTATTGGATCTGATGATGATCGCTTGACGATCGAAACTGGTCATCCTAGTGTTTTATTATTCTCATGTAATTTATTTCAGGATTAGGGCATAACCCATCTCTTTTGGGTACATTCGTGTTGACCGACTGAAAAGCACTAAACTCTTGTTTACTAAGGCAACACTGAAAATATGGCTTCAAACACCACAATGTTCACGGCTAGTCAGGCAAATCGTGAAGCCAAGAAATTCAAATCACTCAGGCTTAAACTCATGAATTTAGACAAGTCAATTTGGTTCAACAAAAAATGTATAGAACTAAACCTCACCCCTAAATACGTACCAATTAAAACCGTACCGAACACACCAGCCTCGATCATTTCAACTAAACAAGCCAAAGCGCTTTGGATAAAAAACGAATTAAGATTTGCATACATAAGAAAGCAAAAAATTAACCAACAATTATACGACATTCAATTGCAACTAAGTAATTTCTGGCACGCAGCCCAATGGGACAGCTTCACCGAACACCTAGATGACACCATCAAAATCAGAGCAACGAGGAAGCATGAAACGCTAGAAAATAAATTAAGAAAACTAGGAGAAACACAGAACCATCAATCTAACGAACAACACACGAATAACAATGAATTCAATTTCCACAGCAGAGTAAACAACAGAACGAACGTAACCTTTTCTCAAGGTGAAATGAATATGTTAGACAAAGGTTTGAAATACAACTGCACAGACGCACACACGAACCACAATATAAAACAGTTAATCACAGATATTGAGATAGCCAGTCACAAGCTCCCAGCAGAAGACAGGGAATTAACCAAAAATCTCGCCACCAACGAAGCCAAAAAAAATCCTCAAACGAGAGGGCGATAGCAATAACATTCAAAACAACAAACAAATCAAAGAAATAAAGTCGTTGAAACAAAAAATAAAAAACATGACTTAATCATCACAAAAGCAGATAAGGGAAACACTACAGTAATTTTGAACAAAACAGAATACATTGAAAAAACAGTCGAATTCCTAAACAACAACGAAATCAAGGAATTAACAAAAGACCCCACCAACAAATTCCAAAAACAAATAAAAACAGAATACATACTGACCAAAGCCGAAAAATCAAAACTAATAAACATGAACCCGAAAATACCGTCATTGAGGGGACAACCAAAAATACACAAAAAGGAATGCCCAATGAGACCAATAGTCAATTGTAGGAATGCCCCTAATTACAAAATCAGCAAGGAGTTACTAAAAATCTTAAAATGCCGTCTTTCCAACGACAAAAACAACTCTGTAAAGAACACAACAGAACTAGTAACAGCATTGAACACCCTACAAATGAAACCTAGCTTCAGGCTAGTATCCTTCGACGTAACTAACATGTACACCAATATTCCGATTATTGAAGCAATCAACACTATCGAAAACAACTTAAAATCCAACAATTCGGTAAAAGAAATTGAAGAGATTGTGAGATTACTGAGGGTCGTTCTCACCCAAAACGTGTTTCAATTCGACAATAAAATATACACACAGAGAGAAGGCCTAGCAATGGGATCGCCACTAAGTGGGTTAATCGCTGACATCTTCATCAATGCACTAGAAAATGCGTTCTTAGAAAAGACTTCAACAAAGGGAATAGTAATATGGAAAAGATACGTAGATGATGTAATTTGCATCTACGATACTGAACTAACAAGCGAAGAAACAATTCTCCAATCCATTAATAGCCTTCACCATTCTATCAAATTCACTAAGGAATCCGAAATAGACCGGAAAATAAATTATCTCGATATAACTATTGAACGTAAAGACAACGACCTTTCATATTCCATATTCCGGAAAGCAACACAAACCTCACATGCAATCGACAATCAGTCTAATCACCCCAGTACGCACAAACTAGCGGGTTTCAATTCAATGGTGCACAGGGCTTTAAACATACCCATGTCAAAAGACAACTATAATAAGGAAATAAGAACTATTATGCAAATAGCAAAGGAAAACAACTTCTCGCCAAGCAAAATAAATCAAATTATAGCCAAACATAAAAATAAAGATAAAACGATTCCCAAACCGGACAGTAATGAGAAAAAATTTGCGCGTTTCAACTATGTGAATGCGGATACATATAAAATCACTAACCTATTCAAAAAGCAAGGCATAAAGATAGCTTTCACGACGAAAAACACAACCGCTAGGCACCTCCTAAATAGTAATCTAAATAAACGTGACCCGTATTGAAGGTCAGGGGTATATTCTATAACGTGCCAAGACACCGATTGTCAAGCTAATTACATCGGGCAGAGTGGAAGGCGAGTAGACACACGTTATAATGAACATAGAAATGCGATAAGATACGGAACACATTCAGCCGTGTGCGAACATATGTGTGACGCAGGGCATAGCTTTACCAACATAGAGTCGGACCTTAAAATAATCCATCACGAATCGAAAGGCAGAGCTCTTGACATAAAGGAAGCAATCGAGATACACCTAGCCAAACGAAACAATCCCAACAATCTAAATGAACACACGTTCATGGAGAGCTCACCCCTCTTCACGCTACTAAAAAACACACCCTGTCGGAAACAAAACACAATTTAGCGACACAGCCAAGCTAGATAAAAAAAGGGGGGAAATTAGGGGTTTTTTAATAGGTAAATGTTAGCTGGATCAGGTGTACGATGTACTTTTCTTCTGCAATAAACCAAGGCCCATATTAGAGGCAGTATTAAAGGTGCCGGGACGTCCTCATAAGACCGTCAACGCTTAGTTCGAATGGGTTATGCTCCACGCGTGGCGAGGACTAATCCACGGTCTTTAATAGTTGTAGATCCACCTCATTCAATAACATACATCTTATCTAGGTTGGCAACACCTCACATAAACACATCGCGATCACTCCCCACAGCACGTAGGGACAGGGGGGGGGGGAGGCAGGGAAAAACTTGTCGTTAAGATAACCACCGCAGTCGACCGCACAGCGAGTTCAAGTGAGCACGGAAACTGCGAATAGCTGTCGTACGGAAGACAATCAGATAAGTAGTTAGCCTAAAATTTTATAGTTTAACCATAGTTTACAACCATATAATCTCTCTAAAGTACAATCTCCGGATAGCCATCACCATTTAGCATTTCACCTAACATATATACTGCATTTAGCATACACTGACAGTTGCAGTACCAATACTGCAACTAAATAATTGTACATATTGTAAATATTTTCACCTGTATTTCAAACATAGATTTTATAGCCTAAGTGTATTGGATCTGATGATGATCGCTTGACGATCGAAACTGGTCATCCTAGTGTTTTATTATTCTCATGTAATTTATTTCAGGATTAGGGCATAAACCATTTCTTTTGGGTACATTCGTGTTGACCGACTGAAAAGCACTAAACTCTTGGTTATTATAAAGCAAGATAAGTATTATGCAGATAATTTTCTTACATGTCAAGAGTCTTTGGCTTCGAGCGAAGCGACAAGCCTCCAGCCTTTCTAGCATTTTTCAGCATTTGTAGCTTTTAAAATGATACAAAGTCGAGTCTTTCAGACTGACTGTCACTTTTTGTATATCCTCTTTGCATAGGGTATCAAATACAATATGAACACAAGTACACTGGGATGGTGACTAAATCTATTCCAAGTCTCTAATTGAAGCGATAACAATTCTACTTTGATGTACGTACATGCATCACGTGCGAAATCCTTTCAAATGAATTTTAAATATTTGAATGGCTATTCGAATTTCTCATATCTCCATAACAGAGATTCAATTTGAGATACAGTACGGACTGTTGTGAAATGCCGTCAATTTGCTCTGCATTTTACAAAATGGGATGTAGCAATTCATGTTCAAGAGGCACAGCCAGATACTCATGTATAAGAGCGGGGAATGTTGAGGAAGAATGTACTGAATGAACGTGTCACCAATATTGTTCTATTAAGGTGGAAACAATAACGACTTTAATATTATAACTGTACCTGTCATAAATCTTTTGAAATAATTATTCGTATCTCAATGAGCCTCCGTGGCTTAGGCGGCAGCACGCCGGCCTCTCACCGCTGGGTCCGTGGTTCAAATCCCGGTCACTCCATGTGAGATTTGTGCTGGACAAAGCGGAGGCAGAGAGGTTTTTCTCCGGGTACTCCGGTTTTCCCTGTCACAAATGGCATTCCAGCAACACTCTCCACTGGCATTTCATTTCATCTGTCATTCATTTAATCATTGCCCCAGGGGAGTGCGACTGGCTTCGGCAGCCGGCACAGTTCATGTCCTCGCCGCTAGAGGGGGGCTTCATTCATTCCATTCCCTGACCCGGTCGGTCGACTGGAAGCAGGCTGTGGATTTACATTTTCATTCGTATCTCAAATGCTACCATTAATACCATAGTAGTAACAGCCCATAAAGGATCCATTAGTATTTTGAGAAATCTATTATATAAAACTAAGTGTCCTGACTGACTGACTGACTGACTGACTGACTGACTCATCATCGCCCAGCCAAAACTATTAAAGTTAGAAACATGAAATTTCGGGGATATGTTCGTTGTAAGTCGAAAACGCCCACTAAGGAAGGATTTTTGGATATTCTGGTTCTAAAGGGGTGTTAAGGGGGTACACATGCATTTCATTGAATACCAATATCTCCGGCTTGGTTTCATTGAGGGATGTGATACTCGGCATATAAACTCATCATTAAAAATAAGAAGACACGTGTCTGAGGGTTTTTCGATATGGTGTCTATTATGAGGTGATAGGGGTGAAAAGTGGGGGTTGAAGGATTCCTAACGGAGGGTGTATCTATTAAACTACATAGGCGAGGAGTTTGAAACTCAGCGGAAAAAAATCAGCTTAAAAAATAAGTAAACAGGTGTTTGACCGTTTTTTCATAAATCCAATTTAAGGGGCCCATGGGGAGGGGTGAAATTCTGGGGGGGGGGGACAGGAAAGAAAGTGTCCTTACTGATTGACTGACTGACTCACTCATCAAACTCAGGGGGGAAAACTGCTTAAAAATAAGTAAATAAGTGTTAACAGATTTTTCATAAATCAAATTTAAGGGGTTCATGGGGAGGGGTGAAATTCTGAAATAAGAAAATTGAAAGAATAAGTCCTGACTCACTCACCATCGCCCAGCCAAAATTATTGAAGTTAGAAACATGACATTTGGGGGATATGATCATTGTATGTCAAAACTGTCCACTACGGGAGGATTTTCGGATATTCAGGTTCTAAAAGGGTCTTAAGGGGGTTAAACCTGCATTTCATTGAATAACAATAACTCCCGATTGGATTCATTGGGGGATGTGATACTCGGAATATAAACTCATCATTAAAAATAGGAAGACCTGTGTCTGAGGGGTTTTCGATGTGGTGTATATTATGAGGTGAAAGGGGTGAAAAGTGGGGTTGAAGGATTCCTAACGGAGCGTGTATCTCTTAAACGATATAGGCGAGGAGTTTGAATCTCAGCGGAAAAAAATCAGATTAAAAGATAAGTATATAGGCATTCGACCGTTCATTTTTTAATAAATCCAATTTAAGGGGCCCATGGGGAGGGGTGAAATTCTGGAGGGGGGGGGGGAACAGGAAAGAAAGTGTCCTAACTGATTGACTCACTCTTCAAACTCAGCAAGAGAAAACTGCTTAAAAATAAGTAAGTGTTCGACAGTTTTTTTTTCATAAATCAAATTTAAGGGGTTCATGGGGAGGGGTGAAAATCTGAAGGAAGAAAAAAAAAAAGACAATGGCCTGACTCTCTCACTCATCATCGCCCAGCCAAAATTATTGAAGTTAGAAACATGACATTCTGGGGATATGTTCGTTGTATGTCAAAACCGTACACTAAGGGAGGATTTTCGGGTATCCAGGTTTTAAAGGGGTCTTGGGGGGTTAAACCTGCATTTCATTGAATAACAATATCTCACGAGTGGTTTCATTTGTGGATGTGATACTCGGCATATAAACTCATCATTAAAAATAAGAAGACACGTGTCTGAGGGTTTTTCGATGTGGTGTATATTATGAGGTGAAAGGGGGTAAAAAGTGGGTGTTGAAGGATTCTTAACGGAGCGTGTATCTCTTAAATGACATAGGCGAGAAGTTTGAAACTCAGCGGAAAGAACAGCTTAAAATAGAAGTAAATAGGTGTTCGACCGTTTTTTCGTAAATACAATTTAAGGGGCCCTTGGAGAGGGGTGAAATTCTGGGGGGGGGGGGGAAACAGGAAAGAAAGTGTTCTAACTAATTAACTCACTCACTCTTCAATCTCAGGGGGGAAGAACAGCTTAAAAAGAAGTAAATAGGTGTTCGACCGTTGTTTTTTTTTCATAAATACAATATAAGGGATTCATGAGAGGGGTGAAATTCTGAAAAATAAATGAAAGAAAATGTCCTGACTTACTCACTCATCATCGCCCAGCCAAAATTATTGAAGTTAGAAACACGACATTTTGGGTTTGTGTTCGTTGTATGTCGAACATGTCCACCAAGGAAGGATTTATGGATATTCAGGTTCTAAAGGGGTGTTAAGGGGGTAGACCTGCATTTAATTGAATAACAGTATCTCCCGATTGGTTTCCTTGGGGGATGCGATACTCGGCATGTAAACTCATCATTAAGAATAAGAATACATGTCTGGGGGTTTTTCGATGTAGTGTATATTATGAGGTGTATGTGTGAAAAGTGGGGGGTTTAAGGATTCCTAACGGAGCAAGTATCTCTTAAAAGACAGAGGCATAAAGTATGAAACTCGGGGAAAAATCAGCTTGAAAAATAAATAAATAAGTGGGCGACCTTTGTTTCATAAATCCAATTTAAGGGGCCCATGGGGAGGGGTGAAATTCTGGGGAAAGAAGTCAATTAAGGAAGGATTTTTGGATATTCACTCATCATCCCCCAGCCAAACCTATTGCAGTTAGAAACTTGAAATTTTGGGGATATGTTCGTTGTATGTCAAAAACGTCCACTAAGGATGGATTTTTGGATATTCAAGTTCTGAAGGGATGTTAAGAGGGTTAAACTTGCATTTCATCGAATAACAATATCTCATGAGTTGTTTCATTAGGGGATGTGATATTCGGCATATAAACTAATCATTGAAAATAAGCAGACATATGTCTTAAGGGTTTATCGATATGGTGTATATTATGAGGTGAACGGGGTGAAAATTGGGGGTTGAAGGATTCTTAACGGAGCGTGTATCTCTTAAACGACATTAGCGAAAAGTTTGAAATTCAGCAGAACAAATCAGCTTCAAAAGTAAATGAAAGAAAATTTCCTGACTCACTCACTCACTCACTCACTCATTCACTCACTCATCATCACCCAGCCAAAATTAATGAAGTTAGAAACATGAAATTTTGGGGATATGTTTGTTGTAAGTCGAAAACGTCCATTAAGGAAAGATTTTTGGATATTCAGGTTCTAAAGGGGTGTTAAGGGGGTAAACGTGCCTTACATTGAATAACAATATCTCACGAGTGATTATACTTGACATATAAACTAATCATTAAAATTAAGCTGACACATGTCTAATGTTTTTTCGATGTGGTGTATATTATGAGTGAAAGGGGTGAAAACGACATAGGCAAGGAGTTTGAAACTCCGAGGAAAACAATCAGCTTAAAAATAAATAAATAATTAAATAAATAGGTGTTTGACCGTTTTTTCATAAATCCAATTTAAGGGGCCCATGGGGAGGGATGAAATTCTGGAAGAAAAACGTCCAATAAGGAGGGATTTTTGGATATTCACTATCATCGACCAACCAAAGCTATTAAAGTTAGAAGAAAGATATTTTGGAGATATGTTTGTTGTGTGTCGAAAACGTCTACTAAGGAGGGATTTTTGGATATTCAGGTTCTAAAGGGGTGTTAACGGGGTTAAACCTGCATTTGATTGAATAAAAATATGACACGACTATGACGCGAGCGAAGCCGCGGGTACCTGCTAGTCTATTATATAAAACAAAGTGTCCTGACTGACTCATCATCCCCCAGCCAAAACTGCTCAAGTTAGAAACATGAAATTTTGTGGATATGTTCGTTGTATGTTGAAAGCGTCCACTAAGGAAGGATTTTTGGATATTCAGGTTCTAAAGGGGTGTTAAGGGGGTAGACCTGCATTTTATTGAATAACAATATCTCCCGATTGGTTTCATTGGGCCATGTGATACTCGGCATATAAACTCATCATTAAAAGTAAGAAGACACGTGTCTGAGGGTTTTTCGATGTGGTGTATATTATGAGGTGAAAGGGGTGAAAAGTGGGGGTTGAGGGATTCCTAATGGAGCGTGTATCGCTTAAACGATATAGGCGAGGAGTTTGAAACTCAGCGGAAAAAAATCAGCTTAAAAATAAGTAAATAGGTGTTTGACCGTTTTTTCACAAATCCAATTTAAGGGGCTCATGGGGAGGGTGAAATTCTGAGGAAAAACAGGTAATATGTAAAATTATACATGGCCTATGTTGTAGGCAATAACACATTACATCTTTTTTGTCTCTTGCTATTTCATCATACGACGAATACTTAGGGAGTTGTTAATCATTTTGTACTTTTTGGCCGGAATTTTCTAAGTCTCAGGAATGACAAAAAAAATGATCGAATGAAATTTCAAAAAGTAGCTTTTTAGCCTACTTTCGATTTTTGCAAAAAGTGAAAGTAGACTTATGAGATCACTACAGGGCCAACAATTGTGTGTCTGTCTGTGTGTGTGTATGTGTGTGTGTGTGTGAGTCTGTGTGTACTCTGAATGTCTGTTCCCCCCTATCAATTCGAACACGGTGAAACCGAATTGAACGAAATTTGGTACAGAGGTAGAACAAGCAATGCGCACCTCAGTGTCATGTTTTATATCGCCGCCATCTTTACCAAAACTGAATGGCGGCCACTCAAACGTTCAAAACGTAAAATCAAGTAGTGATTAACCAAATTATCCGATCTCTACCAAATTTGGTAACAACATACCTTCATATAGGACGCGTCTTGTGACCAAACTACAAGGTCATCCGCCGTACCATTTCAGGATGGCGGCCGTGCGAATTATGCAAACTTTATAATCCATATCATGGGACCCACCAGTTCCGATTATCGAGCCGAGAATCGATTTAACTGTTCTAAAGGAAGAGGCACGTTCAAAATTAAAAGTTTATTTTGTAATACTATAGTGCAGAAGTGATTTTAAAAAGCTGAGCCGTCTCGGCAAGAAGACAAGATGGCAGCGGATATCTTGTGCCTGACTTATATTTCACTAATTTGAGTATTTCATGCAATATAGCGTACTGATACAAAATAAATAAACTTTGTATGAAATGCTTTATAAATAAATAATATACTCCAGTGATGAATTCGATTAGTCTAAATCATTATTCGCTAACAAGTTATATGTAAGTCATTTTATATAGAACGATATTCGATGTCACAAATGGCTCCGTGGTAAAGCGTTGGCCTATCACTCATATGCCTATGGTTCAAACCCCATCAGTGTTACTTTCTTTTGCGTGAAATTTTATATATTTATTGTTTTGTAATGAAACAGACGTTTTAAAATTAAGCGTTATATTGTGGATATTACGGTGGAAAAAATATATATAATTAAAACATAATTTACCAGCAGATTTGCTAGCGACATCTAGCAACCAAAAAGGTAACTGCACGCCGGCCTACTTATTAACTTCAAGATTTTATGGAAAAGTTTCTTCTTATGGCCACTAGAATGCACTCGCCCTGTTAGGGTTATATTGTTCGATACTTCTCCACTAGATGTCACGACTGGTCTACGTGGGACTCCATTGGTTAGTACCGTATACCATTGGCATTCTATGCGCATCGAACTTGAAGAATGGCAAGATGATACTACGATAAATTTTTACTTTTTATTTTAAAGGGTTTGTAACAGCCTATTGTGCGTTATTTGAAAATGTTATTTGAAGTACAGAACAAAACGATTTCACATAGTAACTGACTTCTAGCCGTTGGTGCTAGTTCAGGTTATTAATTAATACTTTTATTTCAGGCCAATAGCAATCGAAAATGTCCACATAGTTTGTATACACACGTCTCTGTAGGGTCATGGAAAGATTTGTTAATTCAATTAGGGTTGTGAAAGCCATGCTCAACCAGACGTGTAAAGACATGCCTCAACTCAAAGTTGGATGTTGCCCACGGCAGGTCGATTATGTAATAATAACAATAATAATAATGTTATTTGTTTTACGTCCCTTTTAACTACTGCTGCTTTTAGATACGCCGGGGTGCCGGAATTTTGGCCCGAAGGGGATCTTTAACGTGCCAGTAAATCTACTGACACGGCTCCCTCGCATTTGTGCACCCTCAAGTGCCAGCTGACTGCGCCAGGATACGAACCTGCAACCTAGGGCCCAGCAAGCGAGAACGTTACCGCTGAGCCACGCATCCAGAACGGTCGATTATGTCTCCAGATCCATAACATTCTTGAGATAATTCTTATCTATCGTTCTTCAATGATGGTAGTAGTTTATTTCTAGGTTGTGGCGTTTGGTAGAGGTAAATAGTTTCTAAGGTCTTCAACCAAGAAATGATTCTATTATACTCTTTGATAATAACAACGAGTTATAACTGTACTCATACATTTAGGAGAAAGTAGGCTATATGTTCTTTACTGAACATCTTGTTTAATACTTTTATTATATTTTTCACGCCTTTTAGGGTCCGAAACCAACATGATATTCTGAGGTTTTTTTTCGTCCCATGCATTTTTGGTTTCAGGTGATAGAATTATTTTCCACTAGGACCCATGCTTATCTTCTCTTATATAAAAACAAGTGTCCTGACTGACTGACTGATTCAATGACTCACTGACTCATCATCGCCCAGCCAAAACTATTAAAGTTAGAAACACGAAATTTTGGGGATATGTTCGTGGCAAGTCGAAAACGCGCACTAAGGAAGGATTTTTGGATATTCTGGTTCTAAAGGGGTGTTAAGGTGGTAGACCTGCATTTCATTGAATAACCATATCTCCCGATTGGTTTCATTGGCAGATGTGATACTCGCCATATACACTCATTAAAAATAAGAAGATATGTGTCTGAGGGTTTTTCGATGTGGTGTATATTATGAGGTGAAAGGGGTGAAAAGTGGGGGTTGAAGGATTCCTAACGGAGTGTGTATCTCTTAAACGACATAGGCGAGGATTTTGAAATTCAGCGAAAAAAATCAGCTTAAAAATAAGTAAATAGTTGTTTGACCGTTTTTTCAAAAATTCCAATTTAAGTGGCCCATAGGAAGGGGTTAAATTCTGGGGGGAAAAACAGCAAAATAAAGTGTCATAACTGATTGACTGACAGACTCACTCATCAAACTCAGGGGAAAAAATCGGCTTAAAAGTAAGTAAATAGGTGTTCGAAAGTTTTTTTCATAAACCCAATTTAAGGGATTCATGGGGAGGGGTGAAATTCTGAAAAAAGGAAATTGAGAGAAAAAGTCCTGACTCACTCACCATCGTCCAGCCAAAATTATTGAAGTTAGACACATGATATTTTAGGGAATATGATCATTGTATGTCAAAACCGTCCACAAAGGGAGGATTTTCGGATATTCAGGTTCTAAAGGGGTCTTAAGGGGGTTAAACCTGTATTTCATTGAATAACAATAACTCCCGATTGGTTTCATAGGGGGATGTGATACTCGGCATATAAACACATCATTAAAAATAAGAAGACATGTGTCTGAGGGTTTTTCGATAAGGTGCATATTATGAGGTGAAAGGGTTGAAAAGTGGGGGTGAAGGATTCCTAACGGAGCGTGTATCTCTTAAACGACATGGGCGAGGAGTTTGAAACTCAGCGGAAAAAAATCAGCTTAAAAGATAAGAAAATAGATGTTCGATCATTTTTTTTAATAAATTCAATTTAAGGGGCCCATGGGGAGGGGTGAAATTCTGGGGGGGGGGGGAGGAACCAGAAAGAAAGTGTCCTAACTGATTGACTGACTCACTCACACTTCAAAGTCAGGGAGAGAAACTGCTTAAAAATAAGTGTTCGACAGTTTATTTTTCATAAATCAAATTTAACGTGTTCATGATGAGGGGTCAAATTATGAAAAAAAAAATTGAAAGAAAATGTCCTGACTCACTCACTCACTCATCATCGTCCAGCCAAAATTATTGAAGTTAGAAACATGACATTTTTGGGATATGTTCGTTGTATGTCAAAACCGTACACTAAGGGAGGATTTTCGGATATTCAGGTTCTAAAGCTGTCTTAAGGGGGTTAAACATGCATTTTATTAAATAACAATATCTCACGATTGGTTTCATTTGTGGATGTGATACTCGGCATATAAACTAATCATTAAAAATAAGCAGACTTGTGTCTAAGGGTTATTCGATGTGATGTATATTATAAGGTGAAAGGGGTGAAAAGTGGGGGTTGACGGACTCCTAACGGAGCGTGTATCTCTTAAACGACATACGCGAGAAGTTTGAAACTCGGCTAAAAAAAACAGCTTAATAATAAGTAAATCGGTGTTCGACCGGTCTTTCATAAATTCAATTTAAGGGGCCAATGGGGTGGGGTGAAATTCTAGAAGAAATAAGATGTTCAGTAAAGAACATATAGCCTACTTTCTCCTAAATGTATGAGTATAGTTATAACTCGTAGTTATTATCAAAGAGTATAATAGAACTATTCTTTGTTGAAGGCCATAGAAACGATTTACCTCTACCAAACGCCACAATCTAGATAAAAACTGCTACCATCATTGAAGAAAGAAAGATAAGAAGTATCTCAAGAATGTTATGGATCTGGAGACATAATCGACCGGACTGGCTGCGTGGCTCGGCGGTAACGTTCTCGCTGCTGGGCCCTAGGTTGCAGGTTCGTATCCTGGCGCAGTCAGCTGGCATATGAGGGTGCACAAACGCGAGGGAGCCGTGTCAGTACATTTACTGGCACGTTAAAGATCCCCTTCGGGCCAAAATTCCGGCACCCCGGTGTCTCTAAAATCAGCAGTAGTTAAAAGGGTTGTAAAACCAATAACATTATTATTATTATTATTATTACGACCTGCCGTGGGCAACATCCAACTTTGAGTTGAGGCATGTCTTTACACGTCTGGTTGTGCATGGCTTTCACAACCCTAATTGAATTAACAAATCTTTCCATGACCCTACAGAGACGTGTGTATACAAACTATGTGGATATTTTCGATAATATAATCCTAACAGAGCGAGTGCATTCTAGCGGCCAGAAGAAGAAACTTTTCAATAAAATATGGAAGTTACCTTTTTGGCAGCTAGATGTCTCGAGTAAATCTGCTGGCGAATTATGTTTTAATTAAATATATATTTTACACCATAATGTGCACAATATAACGCTTAATAACATTTTCAAGTAACGCAAAATAGGCTGTTACAAACCCTTTAAAATAAAAAGTTAAAATGTATCGTAGTATCATCTTGTCATTCTTCAAATTCGATGCGCATAGAATGATAATGGTATAGTAATCAATGGATCCCCACGTAGACTAGTCGTGACATCTATTGGTGAAATATCGAACAATATAATCCTAACAGAGCGAGTGCATTCTAGCGGCCAGAAGAAGAAACTTTTCAATAAAATCTGGAAGTTACCTTTTTGGCAGCTAGATGTCCCGAGTAAATCTGCTGGCGAATTATGTTTTAATTAAATATATATTTTACACCATAATGTGCACAATATAACGCTTAATTTTAAAACATCTGAGTCATTACAAAACAATAAACATATAACATTTCAAGCAAAAAACCTAGCTCTGATCGGGTTTGAACCATCGGCATTTGAGCGATAGTCTAACGCTCTACCACTGAGCTAATTGTGTCAACGAATATCGTTCTATTTAAAATGACTTACATAGAACTTGTTAGCAAATAATGATTTATACTAAACGATTTCATCACTGGAGTATATTGTTTATATATAAAGCATTTCATACAAAGTTTATTTATTTTTATCAGTACGCTATATTGCATTCAATACTCAAATTAGTGAAATATAAGTCCGGCACAAGATATCCGCTGCCATCTTGTCTTATTACTGAATCAGTTCAGCTTTTTAAAATCACGTCTGCACTATAGTATTACAAAATAAACTTTTAATTTCGAACGTGCCTCTTCCTTTAGAACAGTTAAAACGATTCTCGGCTCGATAATCGGAACTGGTGGGTCCCATGATATGGATTATAAAGTTTGCATAATTCGCACGGCCGCCATCCTGAAATGGTATGGCGGACGACCTTGTAATTTGGTCACAAGACGCATCCTATACGAAGGTATGTTGTTACCAAATTTGGTAGAGATCGGATGATTTGGTTAGTCGTTATTTGATTTTACGTTTTGAACGTTTGAGTGGCCGCCATTCAGTTTTAGTAAAGATGGCGGCGATATAAAACATGACACTGAGGTGTCCTTTGCTAGTGCTACCTTTGTACCAAATTTCGTTCAATTTGCATTCACCGTGTTCGAATTGATAGGGGGGGACAGACATTCAGAGTACACACACTCACACACACACAGACACACACACACACACACACACAGACTCACACACACACACACACACACACACAGACTCACACACACACATACACACACACAGACAGACACACTTTTTTCGCCCTGTGTTGATCTCATAAGTCTACTTTCATTTTTTGCAAAAATCGAAAGTAGGCTAAAAAGGGGAGAACGTGTCCTGACCTGACTGACTAACTCATTCACTCATCAAACTCAGGGGAAAAAGACAGATTAAAATATAAATTAATAGGTGTTCGAGCGTTCCTTCATAAATCCAATTTAAGGGGCCCTTGAAGAGGGTTGAAATTCTGGGAAAAAACACACGAAAGAAAGTGTTCTAACTGATTATATCACTCACTCATCAAACTCAGTGGGGAAGAACAGCTTAAAAATAAGTAAATAGGTGTTCGACCGTTTTTCTTTCATAAATCCAATTTAAGGGGTTCATGAGAGGGGTGAAATTCTGAAAAATGAATGAAAGAAATTGTCCTGACTTACTCACTCACTCATCATCGCCCAGCTGAAATTATTGAAGTTAGAAACATGAAATGTTGGGGTTATGTTCGTTGTATGTCGAAAACGTCCACTAAGGAAGGATTTTCGGATATTCAGGTTCTAAAGCGGTGTTAAGGGGTAGATCTGCATTTAATTGAATAACAATATCTCCCGATTGGTTCCTTGGGGGGATGCGATACTCGGCATATTAACTCACCATTAAGAATAAGAAGACACATATCTGAGGGTTTTTCGATGTAGTGTATATTATGAGGTGTATGTGTGAAAAGTGGGGGTTGAAGGATTCCAAACGGAGCAAGTATCTCTTAAAAGGCAGAGGCATAAAGTATGAAGCTCAGGGGGAAAAATCAGCTTGAAAAAAAGTTAATTGGTGGTCGACCGTTTTTTTTTTTCATAAATCCAATTCAAGGGGCCCATGGGGATGGGTGAAATTCTGGGGAAAGAAGTCCACTAAGGAAGGATTTTTGGATATTCACTCATCATCCCCCAGCCAAAAATATTGCAGTTAGAAACTTGAAATTTTGGAGATATGTTCGTTGTATGTCGAAAACGTCCACAATGGATGGATTTGTGGATATTCATGTTCTGAAGGGGTGTTAAGGGGGTTAAACTTGCATTTCATTGATTAACAATATCTCACGAGTTGTTTCATTTGGGGATGTGATATTCGGCATATAAATTAACCAGTAAAGATACGCAGACATATATCAAAGGGTTTATCGATATGATGTATATTATGAGGTGAAAGGGGTGAAAATTGGGTGTTGAATAATTCTTAACGGAGCGTGTATCTCATAAACGACATAAGCGAGAAGTTTGAAATTCAGAGAAAAAATCCGCTTAAAGAACAAGTAAATAGGTGTTCGACCGTTTTTTTTTTCATAAATCCCATTTAAGGGGTTCATGGGGAGGGGTGAAATTTTCAAAAATTAATGAAAGAAAATGTCCTGACTGACAGACTCACTCACCACCGCCCAGCCAAAATTATTGTAGTTAGAAACATGAAATTTTGGGGATATGATTGTTGTGTGTCGAAAACGTCCTCTAAAGAAAGATTTTTGGATATTCAGATTCTAAAGGGGTGTTAAGGGGATAAACGTGCATTTTATTGAATAACAATATCTCACGAGTGGTTTCATTTGAGGATGTGATACTTGGCATATAAACTAATCATTAAAAATAAGCTGACACATGTCTAATGGTTTTTCGATGTGGTGTATATTATGAGTGAAAGGGGGTGAAAAGTGGGGGTTGAAGGATTCCTAACGGAGTGTGCATCTCCTAAACGACATAGGCGAGGAGTTTGAAACTCAGAGGAAAACAATCAGGTTAATAAAAATATAAAAAATAATTAAATAAATAGGTGTTCGACCGTTTTTTCATAAATCCAATTTAAGGGGCCCATCAAGAGGGGTGAAATTCTGGAAGAAAAACGTCCACTAAGAAGGATTTTTGGATATTCACTCTCATCGACCAACCAAAACTATTAATGTTAGAAGAATGATATTTTGGGGATATGTTTGTTGTGTGACGAAAACGTCTACTAAGGAGGGATTTTTGAATATTCAGGTTCTAAAGGGGTGTTAACGGGGTTAAACCTGCATTTCATTGAATCACAATATGACACGACTATGACGCGAGCGACGCCGCGGGTACCTGCTAGTTCTATTATATGAAACAAAGTGTCCTGACTGACTCATCATTCCCCAGCCAAAACTACTAAAATTAGAAACAAGAAATTTTGTGGATATGTTCGTTGTATGTTGAAAGCGTCCACAAAGGAAGGATTTTTGGATATTCAGGTTCTAAAGGGGTGTTAAGGGGGTAAACCTGCATTTTATTGAATAACAATATCTCCCGATTGGTTTCATTGGGGCATGTGATACTCGTCATATTGTACACGATCCAGGTGAGGCTATCGGCTACGCCAGCTGACATTGAGCCGTAGTTGAGATTTATGGGAAAAATTGTAAAGATAGCGCTCACATCGAGTCGAGAAGAATGTTAGGAAATGACGTAGAAGGCCAAGGATCAAGAAGGCACTACCAGTCAAGCAGATGGAATTATGGGAGGAAATATTAAAGTTTTATTAAGATCTATATGGAACATAGTATTATATCATCTCAAAAGAGAAGAAATGTCAAGCATTATATATGGTAATAACTTGAAGAAAGACAGATAACCCCTTACGTTATTGTATAACATAATAGCCGAGATGAAGGTGGTCGAGATTATACTTGTGACGTACGACCGCAGAAAGTGGGGGAGCATCACGTGACAGCGCCAGGTAGGAGCTGGTCAATGCAGTTTAGAGACATCAGTCGAGTTCAGTCGTCAGGGCTGAGTAGAACACATGCGCAGAGCGTACGGCAAAGTTGAGCGGTGCACAGCACTTGTTACGTGGCGTGAAAGCTACAGTATTACTTAACCAAGCGGAGAGCGGAAGTAAGTCAGTGAGCCAAGGCGAGCAACGCACGGTAGACGGCGAGAGGACCGGTTCCGAGGCAAGCTGTGCGGGCCGTGTAAGCAGGAGAAGGGCCGGGGTCAGAACAGCATTATAATACGAGTTTGAGAACTTTATTTCGAGCTGCATTTTATAACGCAGAACATTACAGCGAAGCGGCATGGCGAGGCCGGCTTTAAGCGTAGATCATTCTGGAACAGTGCAGTAGATCCGAGCGGGCTAGTTCCGACTTTTATACGCAGGCAACATTAAAGAAGCTGAACTTCATTTCAACATTCAGTTACAACATTGATTGTGGTGTTTGAAGCCATATTTTCAGTGTTGCCTTAGTAAACAAGAATTTAGTGCTTTTCAGTCGGTCAACACGAATGTACCCAAAAGAGATGGGTTATGCCCTAATCCTGAAATAAATTACATGAGATTAATAAAACACTAGGATGACCAGTTTCGATCGTCAAGCGATCATCATCAGATCCAATACACTTAGGCTATAAAATCTATGTTTGAAATACAGGTGAAAATATTTACAATATGTACAATTATTTAGTTGCAGTATTGGTACTGCAACTGTCAGTGTATGCTAAATGCAGTATATATGTTAGGTGAAATGCTAAATGGTGATGGCTATCCGGAGATTGTACTTTAGAGAGATTATATGGTTGTAAACTATGGTTAAACTATAAAATTTTAGGCTAGCTACTTATCTGATTGTCTTCCGTACTACAGCTATTCGCAGTTTCCGTGCTCACTTGAACTCGCCGTGCGGTCGACTGCGGTGGTTATCTTAACGACTGGTTTTTCCCTGCCTTCCCCCCCTGTCCCTACGTGCTGTGGGGAGTGATCGCGATGTGTTTATGTGAGGTGTTGCCAACCTAGATAAGATGTATGTTGTTGAATGAGGTGGATCTACAACTATTAATGACCGTGGATTAGTCCTCGCCACGCGTGGAGCATAACCCATTCGAACTAAGCGTTGACGGTCTTATGAGGACGTCCCGGCACCTTTAACACTGCCTCTAATGCCCCTAATTACAAAATCAGCAAAGAGTTACTAAAAATCTTAAAATGCCGTCTTTCCAACGACAAAAACAACTCTGTAAAGAACACAACAGAACTAGTAACAGCATTGAACACCCTACAAATGAAACCTAGCTTCAGGCTAGTATCCTTCGACGTAACTAACATGTACACCAATATTCCGATTATTGAAGCAATCAACACTATCGAAAACAACTTAAAATCCAACAATTCGGTAAAAGAAATTGAAGAGATTGTGAGATTACTGAGGGTCGTTCTCACCCAAAACGTGTTTCAATTCGACAATAAAATATACACACAGAGAGAAGGCCTAGCAATGGGATCGCCACTAAGTGGGTTAATCGCTGACATCTTCATCAATGCACTAGAAAATGCGTTCTTAGAAAAGACTTCAACAAAGGGAATAGTAATATGGAAAAGATACGTAGATGATGTAATTTGCATCTACGATACTGAACTAACAAGCGAAGAAACAATTCTCCAATCCATTAATAGCCTTCACCATTCTATCAAATTCACTAAGGAATCCGAAATAGACCGGAAAATAAATTATCTCGATATAACTATTGAACGTAAAGACAACGACATTTCATATTCCATATTCCGGAAAGCAACACAAACCTCGCATGCAATCGACAATCAGTCTAATCACCCCAGTACGCACAAACTAGCGGGTTTCAATTCAATGGTGCACAGGGCTTTAAACATACCCATGTCAAAAGACAACTATAATAAGGAAATAAGAACTATTATGCAAATAGCAAAGGAAAACAACTTCTCGCCAAGCAAAATAAATCAAATTATAGCCAAACATAAAAATAAAGATAAAACGATTCCCAAACCGGACAGTAATGAGAAAAAATTTGCTCGTTTCAACTATGTGAATGCGAATACATATAAAATCACTAACCTATTCAAAAAGCAAGGCATAAAGATAGCTTTCACGACGAAAAACACAACCGCTAGGCACCTCCTAAATAGTAATCTAAATAAACGTGATCCGTATTCAAGGTCAGGGGTATATTCTATAACGTGCCAAGACACCGATTGTCAAGCTAATTACATCGGGCAGAGTGGAAGGCGAGTAGACACACGTTATAATGAACATAGAAATGCGATAAGATACGGAACACATTCAGCCGTGTGCGAACATATGTGTGACGCAGGGCATAGCTTTACCAACATAGAGTCGGACCTTAAAATAATCCTTCACGAATCGAAAGGCAGAGCTCTTGACATAAAGGAAGCAATCGAGATACACCTAGCCAAACGAAACAATCCCAACAATCTAAATGAACACACGTTCATGGAGAGCTCACCCCTCTTCACGCTACTAAAAAACACACCCTGTCGGAAACAAAACACAATTTAGCGACACAGCCAAGCTAGATAAAAAAGGGGGGAAATTAGAGGGTTTTTAATAGGTAAATGTTATCTGGATCAGGTGTACGATGTACTTTTCTTCTGCAATAAACCAAGGCCCATATTAGAGGCAGTATTAAAGGTGCCGGGACGTCCTCATAAGACCGTCAACGCTTAGTTCGAATGGGTTATGCTCCACGCGTGGCGAGGACTAATCCACGGTCTTTAATAGTTGTAGATCCACCTCATTCAACAACATACATCTTATCTAGGTTGGCAACACCTCACATAAACACATCGCGATCACTCCCCACAGCACGTAGGGACAGGGGGGGAAGGCAGGGAAAAAACAGTCGTTAAGATAACCACCGCAGTCGACCGCACAGCGAGTTCAAGTGAGCACGGAAACTGCGAATAGCTGTAGTACGGAAGACAATCAGATAAGTAGCTAGCCTAAAATTTTATAGTTTAACCATAGTTTACAACCATATAATCTCTCTAAAGTACAATCTCCGGATAGCCATCACCATTTAGCATTTCACCTAACATATATACTGCATTTAGCATACACTGACAGTTGCAGTACCAATACTGCAACTAAATAATTGTACATATTGTAAATATTTTCACCTGTATTTCAAACATAGATTTTATAGCCTAAGTGTATTGGATCTGATGATGATCGCTTGACGATCGAAACTGGTCATCCTAGTGTTTTATTAATCTCATGTAATTTATTTCAGGATTAGGGCATAACCCATCTCTTTTGGGTACATTCGTGTTGACCGACTGAAAAGCACTAAACTCTTGTTACAACATTGAGTTGGGACTTGTATTCAGTAATCGAATTGTGCAGGCAGATAGTTATAATATACTGCAATTATAAACTTCAAATGAACTTAGATATTCAAATGACATTACGACTATGCATTTCATAACGGAACATGTAGAGCGACCATGGGGTCAAGCTAACATTAACGCTTTAAAGCAAACGAACTGTTATAATTATATGCACTTATGAACATTGGCACGTGCATTAATAGAATTCCTTTTCATGAATTATCATAAAATATCGAGTACGAACACAGCTACAGGGTGTTTCAAAAACTTATACACTCTCATAAGAAAAATTATTTTCTGCAAGTGAGACTTAACCGCTGTGGAGATTGAACTTTTAACAAGCAAATCGAACATTGTATGGGACAGTGGCGTAACACAGAGGAAGAATATGGGGTACGCTACGTTCATGAACTTTTACGTAAGAATTTGGACAGTATCCGCTATGGATAACATGCAGTTCATCATGTCGGAGTAAGCGAAGACAGAGACGCGATGGCACCACAGAGCGATGGATTCGATTCCTGAAGAAGAGGAGGTCTAACAGCTGATTCACTTGGGATATGAAGGCGATCGTTATTGCGTGGGTGATACGATGTTCACGTCGATCTTTCGAGAAATTTATTACGCACGAGGATAATCGACGATCTTTGAAATATAATAACAGCTGATATGAGAAGGTACTGTAAGAGTTATGACTTTCTGATATGATATTTTCATGAACACTGGGCATACATGTATATTTTTCTAGTAGGAGTTCTACAATTATTTAGACATGGCTTAAACATTATTTGCTCCAATTTGCTAGAATATGGCGTTACCATATGATATGGCAGGCACCATTATACGAAATTCTCACCATTGGTTGGCTTTATTAAGCAGATGTTTAGTCTTTTAGACATTTTCCAGTAAGGATATTTTTCTTGGATATTTATTTTTTTGTGGCGAGTATTTCGAACTCGTGATCTGCAATTGGATTATTTAAATTACTTCGTCAGTTCATTGCATACTAGCGAGTGTGTATTATTCATCAGTAGGGATTTTTTTCATTGGGTTGTTTGGAGATATTAAGTTGTTATTCACACAAGTGAATGAATATCGCTTTTATGTGACAACTAGAGACTTGTTGATTCCAATCTGGTACATTCACTCATTAGACGACGAGATGGGGCCTTTCGTATTTATACGATTGCGTGGTGGTACACATCTTTACCCATCGTTCAGGGTATTATCATGTTAGACGACGGGGCAAGGCCTTTCGTATTTATACGATTGTATGGTGGATACTCATCTTACTTGCCATTGAGGAACTCATTTCTATCATCCGAGTGTACTTGAGATTGTAAGATGATCAAACAAGGAACTACTAGTCACATATCAGTCGAATTTTGTTAAATAAATTAAAAATAAATGTCAGCAGGGTTACATTTTGTAATTCTTGTTTGCCAATCCAATATTTTGTTGCTATACTCCTTTGAGAGTACTTTCATTTAACAGCTGTTACAGCTGATGCTTTTGATAATTTTTATGATTGAGTTTGATACCTTTGAGAAGGATTTAAAGCAATTGAATCTTGTAAGATGAATCATTAATGGTCAGATTTATTTGAAGGCAGATCAGTATTGCATATCTTGATGTGAGAGATTATAGCACATTGGTGTTTTTCTGTGAAGTGAATTATGAGAATTTTAAGAGAATTTATGCTATTTGAAAGCAGATTTTGAATTTGATTACGATTACTAAGGTAATATTTTTCCTAATTGTTTAAGAAGTTGTCAAGATGTGATCAGATTAATTACAGTTATTGGAGATTGTGTGCGTTGATAATTTGAAGCCAGTCATATTTTTTGTAGATCATGCAACGTGATTAAGTGAAGTTTGTGATAGGCATTTTGTGGAAGTTGCCAAGTGGAAGTTGCAATATCGCTAATGTATTTTGAAGCAGACATGAGGTTGTGGAACCCAGTCTAGCATAATTTTGAGATTCATGCTGTGCGCTGAATATTTATGGAGTTTTGTGGAATAATTATGGTATTCAAATGTGATATTTGATAAAGTGAGGAAATATGATGTAGTTGTGGATAGTGAGATCCAACGTGAATTTGTGAAGGCAATAATATTTTTTGGCATGATAATTGAATACGAGATATAACTTGGAAGTGATAAAACTGTAAGGCAACGTTCTATAACCCATATTAAACAATTTGTTAGGAAATTAAACAAATAAATAATGTTGATAATACGAGATTTTCTGATAATAATAATTAATGAAATAATAATCTGAAGTTTGAGAATATTAATGATCTGACCTAATGAAATAAAAATCAGAATGACTAGATGAAATAATAAAAATCTAAATATCCAGATGAATAAAATTTAAATAAGTTGATAAATTAAAGTTTGGATTAAATCAATGAATTAAATAAATGGATGAATTAAAGATTGAATAAATAAGCTGATTTAAATAAATTAATAGATGATTAAATAGAAGATGAATAACTGAATTAGAAGGTCATAATTAATTAAAGAAGCTGATGATTAATAAATTTAAATGGATTTAAATAAATTTAATTGAGAGATTTGATTTGAATGATTTGAAGAATTGCAATTTGAGTTGATGAATTAAACAATTTATATTGATGATTTAAGATGATTTAATCTGAAGGAGATAAGGAAAGGAGAGTGTGTGAATAATTAGAGAGCATAAATAATTGATGATTATAATATTCATTTAAATGATTTGATGTTAATGAATTAATTATTCTGACATGAATATATTGAATTTTGAGATGAGAACTAAAGTGAGAAATATTTAATTTTGATGATGATGATGATTATAACCAATGAGTAGTGGATTTTCTGTGATTCACAAACAAGCAATTATTAATGACAGTGTAAATAGTGTAAATTAATTATTCGATGTTTAGGAGCATTTTACTAACATATTCAGCATTTGAATAATGCCATGCAAGCCATAAATTATGTGATATTTAAAATATGTGTTTATAATATGTGTGTTTAGACAGATTAATAATATTTTTACATCCACGTTCATGATGTTAATTTAAAGAGAAGTTAGGTCTCAGTTATCACGAATGTCAGTGACGCAAAGACATAGTGCTACGGTGATCCTGAGAACCCAAGAGAACTTTAGAAATTTTTCCTATTTTATGTGGATTAAATACACTTTGAGTAGAATAGAAATAGTTCGATTTTCTGGACAATGACATTTTAACGTTGGCATTCGACCATGCTCTCAGGTAGGATGAGTGTTTAATATGTCTGTCTGACTATCAAAGTTGAATAAATTTGTTTTTATCTTAGTTGTGATCTGATGGTGATGTGATTTTCCTATTTCTTTCCTTGTCTTAATTAAGGCTTAACCAGGAAGGATGTGGTTTGCTAGGGATTCAGTTGATGGCGCCCATTTATATTTGCATTTTTTAAAATTAAATTTAAACCCGTAACGACCCTGGAGATACTTTATCTCGTGTTACCCTCTGCTTTTGTGATATTTCAACTGAATTTCCGACACATTCCTTATTTGACTAGATGTTCATTTAACTCCGCTCTGTCCTGGAAATCCAGGAATGCGATGTAATAGCAGATGGGTCATCGCATCCCCAGGACGAACGGGTACAGAGAGAGAGGGAGAATTGGTTTTACCCATCCGTGGGGCTTCGATTTTATTTATTCTATGGAATCACATCAGATTTAGATTACGGAGAGGTTGATCTCAATTTCATTTAATTGTGTTATAAAATTTATTAAACTTAGTCAGACAATATACTTGTATGCCCATTCCAGTGATCATGTTAATCATATTAGAGTTATATCATGTTTAGTTATAAGTCATTTTTCTTATACCCAAGTGAATGCAGGAATTGATACATTGTGATGTGTTGTTATCTAACGTCTCTGTTAAAACGTTTATTGAAAGATATAATTATGTTACCGGAAGATTTAGCTAAGGTGTTAGGAGAGTTACAGAATGGCATGTCTAGTATTGCAATAATTATTTCTAAAATGGAAACAGAAGTTAAAGAGCAGATAAATGAGTCAGAAGCTAGGTTAGAAGCTAGATGTAAAGAAAATGTGGAAGCTTTACAGGCTAGTAATGAAGACAATCTGAAAGATAATTTGAAGTCATTAGAGACTAGATTGCAGTCCAGTAGTAGGGATGAATTAAAATCATTACAGGCTAGCAATGAAGAAAATTTAAAATCATTAGAAACTAGATTACAGACCAGTACTGAAAGCAATTTGAAAGCTAGTGAAGCTAACTTGAAGGATAGTTTTAAATTATTAGAAACTAGATAACAAGCTCGTAGTGAAGAAAATAGTACAGAGTTGAAAAACAATTTAACTAGTTTGGAGAATAGATTAACATTAAAGAATGATGAAATATTTAAGGCTTTACAATTAGATATAAAAGCTGTAGAAATGAAAGGAGAGGAAAATGTGCAAATGTTAAGAAAGAATATTATTGATTTAGAAATTAGAGAAGAAGAAAACATTCTTAATTTAAGAACAGATGTTATGTCTATTCAGAAAGACATTAAATCGGATGTATCGAAGTTGAGATTCGACATTGATGGTTTAGTGGCAGATATAGGCAAAATACAAGAGTGGTCTACCGAAGTATCTTTCGAAACTAAAATCAAAGGTCTAGAAATGAGTCTAGGTAATGAAATCAAAGGTTTAAAGTCAGTAATTGGGACCGTTAAAGAGGAAGTCTTAGGAGAGGTTAATTCTAACTTAAAATCCTTAGAAAACCAATTGCAGATAGACATTAGGAAAATTGATGATGATATAGAGCAGAAAGTTAATGAAAACTTAGCTTTATTCAAAAATAGAGTCGGTGCAATAGTGGAAGAACGGTATAGTGAGGTCGATGCCGAAGCAAAAGAAAAACGTGCAGGGTTGGATGAGAAATTAATCGCAGGTATGGCGAACTTAGAAGCGAGATTTACTGAGAATAAGGAAGCGATGAAGATAGATTCAACTCAGTTTAGGACAGATGTTGATCAGTTAAAGGAACAAGTCGCGTCAGTAAAGACTACATGCGAAGACAAGATAGACAAATTAAAGAACGATTTAGAAGAGAGTAACAGAACGCAGAATGTTACGTCGTTAGATGATTTGGAGACTAAGGTCAAGACCGTAGAAAAACGAACAGAGGATATGATGACTAAAATAGAATCCATAATAGATAGTTTCACAAGTCAAAATGTTACAACGGGGGAAGTATCGATAAATCAGACACAGATAGACCGCAGTATGAACAGTCAAGAGGTTAGCGTGGGAGAAGACCGTCAAACGCAACAGAATGTAACATTCGAAAGGGCTAGTTCAACCCTTCGAGATAATCCGAATTCGAATAGGAGTACGTTTGGTACGAGTGAACGATACTCAGGTCCAGTGACCATCATCAGAAATCTGGATGATAAGCCAAGGAAGTTTTCAGGAAACACAGGAGTCACACCAGTCGAATTTCTGAGAGATATTCGCGATTACATGGCGGAACATAGAGGAGCCAAGGAAAGAGAACTAAGGATAGTCGAACGCGCCTTAGACGGGCCTGCGTTAACTTGGTTTCGCGCATTCAGGAGCAATTTTGCGAATATGGAACAATTTGCCATAGCATTCTTAAGGAGATTTTGGAGTGCAGAGGATCAGCTGAACGTAAGAGCAGAAATGTATTCGAAGCGTTACTCTACGTCTCATCCGACGCATTATGCTAATTACTTTACTTCGCAATTGGCTAAGTTACAGTTTTTGATTCCTCCATTGCCTGAAGAAGAGCTTTTGCAAGCTATAGCAAGACAGTTGCCAATTGAGGTACAACTATCACTCATAGCATCGGGAGCGAACACACTTGAGCAATATGACGATATCTTACGCCGATTAGACTATACAAGCTCTCAAATTACACCCAGAACTGCAAGGAACGATAGTCGAAACACGCAAGAGGTGAATGCGGTAGTTGTCGATAACGCAGCACAGACGGATAGAAGAGATTCCTGGGGAAACAGAAGGAACGAAGGGAATAGAGGTAATATTCACAACGTTCGCGGAAATGATCGATATCGAGGACCATATGAGAAGCCATACGATCAGGACGCAAGAAACAGTAGATACAGGAATTATGATCAGAATTCCAGATACCAAAATAGGAATAGGTACAATAATAGATATCGTGGTAGATACAACTGGAACCAAGGTCAACAGTCTAATCAGAACGATAGGCAGGATAGCAGAAGAAATGTTCCAAATGAAAGACAAGATAATCGAGAATATGGAAGATCAAGGCAAGAAAGTAGACAGCCTAGTGCACCACCCGATGAGATAACTAGAGATGTTAATCGAGCAAGCACGAGTGGTGAAGGAAAAAAAAACGACAAATTAATTTCAAAGCAGAATACTAATCATTGGGAATCAATCATCATTGTTGAAATGTATCAGGTCAAGGACGAGGATTTAATTGAAGAGGAAGACGTAGTACATCGAGGGAATAGACATGAATTGCCAGTTATCAGTGTGGAAGTCATGGGAAAGGAAATAAAGACACTAGTGGACACGGGGGCTATGGTGAGCTTGATATCCATAGGCTGCCTGGATGAATTGAAATTGTCAGGAGAAATTACGATGTTGCCAACTGTTGTTAGCAAAATTCAAGGGGTGATCCCAAACAAAAGTATGAAATGTAAAAGCCAGGTACTTTTAGATGTTGGGATTGGAACCAGATATTTTGAACAGATGTTCCTAGTTGTGGGTCAACTACATTTCGATATGATCCTAGGAGTGGATTTCTTAAGTGAGAGTGGCCTGATCATAGATATGCAGAGCAGGCGCATGTATTTTCAAGAAGGGGTCATAGAAAATCAGGAATCCGAGATGACAATTTTTAGAGAGAATATATTGGATGAGATTGTGTGCAGCATTGAAAGGTCTATAGAGGGTAAAACTAACACGAAGAGTAAAATAAATCCAGAAATTAAGGAGCAGTTTGATCAAGCAATTTCAGAATATGAGGACATATTCAATGATAAACCAGGACTCATAGAAAATTTTACCTACAGCATCAAGTTGATGGATGACAAACCATACCATAAGAATTTATATCCCATACCGGATAAATGGAAGGAAGAAGTACCATGATAAGCGATATGGAGAAAGATCGAATTATCAAGAAGATGCCGACTGCTTATTTGAATCCTTTAGCGGTTGTCAAGAAACCTAATGGTAAGCTGAGGATATGCCTAGATGCTAGAGCCCTTAATGAAAGAGTTCTTCCTGAACACGACAGGCCACCTGTTATTCGTGAATTGTTGCGCAGATTCAGAGGAAAGAGTTTCTTTTCTACGATTGATCTGACTAGTTCTTATTATCATGTAGAGCTAGCAGAAGACTGCAAACAATATACAGGGTTCTTATTTGATCATAAAACATATGTGTTCAATAGGTTACCTTTTGGAGTAAAGAATAGTGGTCCGGTGATGATCCGAGCACTAGATGAAAATTTATCAGAGGCAGTTAAGGAGCATGTGGTGAGCTATATTGATGACCAGATTATAGCGTCTGAAACAGCGGAAGAGCATATCAGGCACCTTCGAATGCTTTTTGAAGATCTCAGGAGGACGAACTTCAAGGTGAATTTCAACAAATGTCAGTTCTTTCATGAAGAAATCGAATTTCTTGGACATAGAATCGATGGAGGCCAAATCCAAAGAAGATCATGACTATTTCAGAATTTCCAACCCCAAGAAAGCTTAAAGAAGTACGGCAGTTTTTAGGAATGTGTCAATTTTTTTCAACACATTGTCCTGAATATACTGAAACGATGGCACCTCTGCAGGATTTGCTAAGAAAGGGAAATCGATGGAAATGGGACGATAGATGCAATCAAGCGTTTTTAGCAGCTAAGAGCGTGTTGATCCAGAATGTAAAACTTGAATACCCAGATTTTGCTAGAAGATTTTTTGTGGAGACAGACGCATCCAAAATAGGCATCAATGGGAGCCTATATCAGTTGGACGATACCAACAAACACAGATATTTAGCTTTCACCAGTCGCAAGCTCAGGAATTGTGAAAAGAATTACTATGCAACCGAGTTAGAGGCATTAGCAGTGGTTCATGCTCTTAAGACGTGGAAGAAGGTGTTATTTGGACATGACATAACGGTGATCGAAGATCATAAAGCCCTCCAATTTATTATGAAGACAGACTTAGCAAGTGACCGCATCACCAGATGGGCACTGAGTAGTGGTTTTGTGCCGGTTCTACACCCACCTCCACCTCCCCACCTCACAAGATGGCCGCCGCGCGATATCTCTCGAACGCTTGGTCGGATGTTGACGAATGAGGTGTCATAGAACTCGGGCTAACACCCCCTTTCCAGTGGACAATATATTTCCACCCCAAAATGAAACCTATCCCTACTAGGGGGTGAAATTGTAATTTTTTAGAAAATCTCTCTTTCCAATTGCAACATGTGAGAGTTTGAATGCCGATATGGATTTAAACGTTGTTCTACATAAAGTGCATGTGTTCGGTGAATAGCCACTATGAATTAACATGCTTGTTTTTTGTTTTTATGCATGCCCACTCATGGCTTTTGTAAGAGGGTGGGGGAGTGGATCCCTGTGGATGGGTTATTGTTGACAGGTCCTTGTGGACGAATCCTTGTGGACAAGTCCTTGTGGACGAGTCCTTGTTGACAGGTCCTTGTGGATGAGTCCTTGTTGACAGGTCCTTGTGGACGAGTCCTTGTGGATGAGTCCTTGTTGATGAGTCCCTTTGGACTTATCCCTTTAGACCGGTCCCTTTGGATTGGTCCCTATGGACTGGCCTATGGTCCCTAATGCTATGATGAAATTAAACGTTGTTCCACATGAAACGCATGTGAAGAGCCGATTGCTACTATGAATTAACATGTTTGTTTTTTGTTTTTACGCATGCGCACTTGTTTTTTTTTGTAAGCGGGCGGGCTTTTTGAATAATGATTTATAGATGAGTTATTTTTAAAAAAATTATCGAAAGATCCAAAACTAATATCTCATGAATCAGTAAGGCTAGGGACCTGTATGAGAGGTCGTTGGACTTGAGGTGACATTCTGTTTTTTGAATATATTATTTATTTATGTCAAAAGGACCTAACTGCACTTTTGTTAATATCTCGCTAACTAATAATCAGAGAGGGTCAAGTGAGGTGTCATAGGACTCAGGACGGTCAACCCTTTTCCATGACCAATGAATTTACCCAAAAGATCTAAGGTCATTAGCTTTTTAATATCTCATGAATCAATAAGGCTAGGGACCTGTATGAGAGGTCGTTGGACTTGAGGTGACATTCTGTTTTTGAATATATTATTTATTTATATCAAAAGGGCCTAACTGCACGTTTGTTAATATCTCGCTAACTAATAATCAGAGAGGGTCAAGTGAGGTGTCATAGGACTCAGGACGGTCAACCCTTTTCCATGACCAATGAATTTACCCAAAAGATCTAAGGTCATTAGCTTTTTAATATCTCATGAATCAATAAGGCTAGGGACCTGTATGAGAGGTCGTTGGACTTGAGGTGACATTCTGTTTTTGAATATATTATTTATTTATATCAAAAGGGCCTAACTGCACGTTTGTTAATATCTCGCTAACTAATAATCAGAGAGGGTCAAGTGAGGTGTCATAGGACTCAGGATGGTCAACCCTTTTCCATGATCAACGAATTTACCCAAAAGATTCAAAACAGCAAGGTCATTGACCTATGATTTTATAAACTAATAATCAGAGAGGCTCAAGTGAGGTGTCATGGGACTCAGGATGGTCAACCCTTTTCCATGACCAACGAATTTACCCAAAAGATTCAAAAAACAGCAAGGTCATTGACCTAATATTTTATAAACTAATAATCGAATATCTACATGTGAGGTGTTATAGGACTTAGAATGGTCAACCCTTTCCCATGGCCAATGAATTTACCCAAAATACCCAATACATCAAGGTCATCGACCTGAGATTTTATAAACTAATAATCGGATACGAACATGTGAGATGTTTACCATGTGTGTGATGAAACATAGCTAGGTAGAGAAAGAATTAGTGTAGGCTACATGTATGGTGATTGACAAGTCTTTTACCATTGAAACTTGTTTTTCAGATCAAACTGCAGTATAGAGAGAGTATAGGTTGTAGGTATGGGTTAATAAATGACGAACGGTGTACACACAAACACTGATTTATCGATTCAAGAATTAAGAGTAGACTATCTTTAATTGATTGGTTAAAGAGGATAGCTAAAACATAAAAATGCTCAGTGGTTACCGGGACAAGATGGTCGCTGCACACACACACAACAAGCTTTAAATACTTGAGGCTAATAATCTATACACACACACTCGCTTGTTCTAAACTAAACTGTGTTTCTGTCAGTGCTCAGACAGTAGGCTGATGACAAAAAATGCATTGCTAACAGAAATATAATCATTTCCGGTTGTATAATGTTACCAGCTATCCATTTTGTGTTGCAGTGTTAAGCAGTTTTAGCTCATGGAATGGTGGTCTTAACTCGATATCCAGGTCTGATGTCTAGAACGAGTCAAACTAAGAAACAAGGGCAAGGTGGTGTAGTGGTTAAGCTGTTGGCCTTTTCACCAGGGTTCGATTTCAGGTTAATATGCATGTCATAAACATATTAAACAAAACAAAACAGAGATAACGTTCAAAACTGATTACATTTGTGTATTTCCAAATTATTACTTGGATTACAAATACAAAGGTGAACTGGGTTTGATATACACTAATGCTGTCTATCACACACTAGACTGTAAGAAAGCCAAAAGAGCAAAAGGCGTAGGTAGAGCAGTGGTAAAATTGCTATATGTAGAGAACTACCTAGCGGTTTTATGAACTGGCAAAGCTATATATCGCATAAACAGTGTAGGATACAATCCAGCAATCAAATTTGAATCTTGTGGAACAGAAAAAATGCACCTTTACCTTGATGGATGGCAAATGAGTGCAGATGAATGACCTATGCATTAGCCTACCATAGGGTTATAACCACGAGGTGGAGGTGTGACTTCTATATTTTATTGTTTAGAGACAAGGCTTTTTGTAACCAGTAGATTTAGTATTTTGTAAATATTATTTTTTGTAATTGTAAAAATAGTGGAAACATTTTTTTGTAATAGTAAATGTTAATTGTATAACTAAAAGTTATTTGGGATAAGTGTGCATGTCAAGGATAAATAGCGTGGTTGTATTTGTTTTTCAAAGACAGGTATGGTTGTGTGAATGTATGACTATAGATAGAATGATAGAGAGAGAGAGAAAGTGTGTGTGTGTGGGTAGCATTGATTGTTCAACCAAAGCAAACACGGCAAGGTAGGATGGTGGGGTAATTAATGTATATAGCAAATGGTAAATAGTATACTCTAGTTTTTTTAACACATGTGTTTCTTTTAAATGCAGCGGTAGATAGGTGTTATTTTGTAAAACAGTCTTACCTACAGTAGCAGTATTAGTAGTAGTAGTAGTAGTAGAAGTAGTAGTCCTATACGTTTTTGGAAACAGAAAGAGAATGCACTATTGCCATGGCCAAGCACTTCCATTAAAATAATTTCAAGAAAATGTTAATCAGCAAATGTGTGTTTTACAAAACTAAACTTTCAGCATGGACTAAATCATAAACGTGTCGTCTGTGATATGGAAAAAATAGGAAATCCATGTTTCCATATCAACACAATTTAAAAACTTAAAACTGACCTTTAAAAAATGTAAATGGGAAATTGACAAGTGTGTAAACAACAACAAAATGGAAACTTCTTGTTTTCGTATCATCAAATCCAAAAACTTTAAATTGACATTTTCAAATCGTGTACATGGAAAATTGACAAATGGCAATGTGTGAAATGTGAAAATGAAAAACAAATGAACAAATGGCTATCATTATTTAAAAAAATAAAAAAAACCGTCGTGTTCTATCGTTAAAGTGTGAATCAAACCACATCTACTTATTTGAATCACCCGAGACTGAGTAGACCTGTTTTAGTTCTAATATACTTTTAAAATTTTATGTTAAAGCTCGAATTGAACTCAAGAGCTTTAGAGTGCCAGCTAACTATTATAACCGTTACGTCACAAAGACAACTTTACACTACTCTTAATGAACAATAATAATAAAAAGAATAATAAATATTGATTTTTTGTTTAAGAATGAACATGGTGACACTGTTTCTGTTGCACTGTCTGCTAGCTACTAGCCAGCAGCTGGGGTCTTAGAAAACGATACAGTTGACATTTTGCAATGAGATGTGACATGTTTCAAAGTATAGTATTATGGGTTGCTGTTGATTAAAAACTAATCCTGTACAAGGAAGCAAGGGTTAGAACCCCTTACCTAACATTACTATTGCCTGAACATGGCTTGACGACACTGTATTATTATGATACTCGGTACACAAACCATAGATAGAGTGTATTGTTTAGGATCACTTTCTTTCTGAACATAGGTGGAGATTGTTGATGGTTAACAATGGCATTAATATAGCAGGACGAGGGTATAGCAATTAAAAAAAACAGACAATATCCATACAATATTTTTATTTATTTAATATATAAGTACTTGTACAATAGTTACATTCAAAATACATTTCTTTTTTCTCTATTACTATTTAGTCCTTTTTGATTCTCTTGCATATGAAGGGTAGATAACCTTGTAGTTCAGCCCCTTAAAACAACAACAACAACAACACAACCTTTTTGCATAGTTTGTGAAGTTCATAACTCTTGAGATGTGGAAGATGGATTAAACATAACTTTTACAGCAGGGGTTAAATGTTGCTCAATAAACACTGCACTATTTTGAGTAGCAACACTTTTCTTGTACTAGCTTTTTAGCATTGTCATGATTAATTGTTGACACCAACAGTGTTTCATTTGGTGCACCACATTGATGATCACTCACACTTAAAACCTTACCATTTCTACTTTTTAGAATGCCTCGACATCTTTTCGACCTCTCTTTTGAGCATCGCCAAAATATTATTCCTTTTACATTTTGACGATTATAGTTATAAGAGTAGCCTTTATAGTGTACACGTTGTTTACCTTTGTTAGTTGTAGTAAGTTCCATAGTAGCAACTAACCTGTTAGTATGATTTGCTCACTACAAAGGTTATAACTGTTCTGATAATAAAATCATTTAGCTTTGGCTTTTATATTTAATATGTACAGTTTGAAGTGATAGCAAAAGTGAGAGCAAAATGGTAGCATAATGGTAGAAAATATTACATGTATTGTTAAGAAATAATTTAAGCGGTTATGTGGATCCATTACATAATAATTTTAGCACGACGAAGCTCATTTTCTATATCCAATAGTTCTTCCTCATACTCAGTATAACCAGCCTGTTTATAGACATGCAGTTGCTGAAGCCGCCGGATTAGCTTACTTGGATTGTTCCAGTAGACAAATTTAACAAATGATTTTTTAGGTGTAAACAAAGCATTACCATTATCATTATTATCTTCATCATCAACATCATCATCATCATAACCATTATCATCATCATCATCATCATCATCATGATCATTATAATCCTCATCACTATTACTGTATAGTCCTTTTTGATCCTTTTGCAATACCACATTTTGCACAGTTTGTGTTGCCTTTGATAATGTTGGGAGTTTTTCGGACATTGACAACTGTCCTAACACGACTTTCTGAGGAGATGATACATGCTTCTTAACAAACAATGCACTATCTTGAGCTGCAATATCTTTTTGTGGGACAAGTGTTTTAGCATTTTGAAGAGTTTTTTTAAACAGCAACGATGTTTTATCTGGTACACTACATTGATGATCACTCACACTTAAGACATCACTATTTTTACTTTTCAGCTCACCTCGACACTGTTTTGAACGATGTTTTGAACAACGCCAAATAACAGTTCCATTTTTATTGGTTCGTTTTACAATATATGTATATCATTTACAGAATGCGTATGGCATACCATTGCTATTTGTTGATACTTCCATGTCAATTGTCAAGCATGAACTGATCTCTAGCAAAGTTCACTCGATAATATAAATAATAGTTTAAAGTGGGTGCAAAAGTGGGTGCAAGAGTGGGTGCAAGAGTGGGTGCAAGAGTGGGTGCAAGAATGGGTTCAAGAGTGGGTGCAAGAGTGGGTGCAAGAGTGGGTGCAAGAGTGGGTGTAAAAGGGAGTGCAAGAGTGGGTGCAAAAGTGGGTGCCGCTTATAGTAGGCATGAATTTTACTAGAATGTGATTTTAGTAAATGTAATTTCTAAACCCAAGTAGTGAATAGTCAGTTGGTTTTGATCTATGCAAGCGTAAACATGTCACATACACTGGTGATGGATACTCAAGGCTTTAAGGTCAACGAAAACAAGTACAGTATATATTTAAAGAGGTGGCTATCATTGATTGCACAACACGCGGGTTACCATATCATTTTACGGACTAGTGTTTTAACATTTGAAGTATTTTTTTTAAACAGCAACGATGTCTTATCTGTCACACTACATTGATGATCACTCACACTTAAGACCTCACTATTTTTACTTTTTAGTTCACTTTGACACTGTTTTGAACGATGTTTTGAACAACGTCAAATAACAGTTCCATTTTATTGGTTCGTTTTGCAATATACGTATAACCTTTATAGTATGCATATGGCTTACCATAACTATTCGTTGATACTTTCATATCAATTTTCAAGCATGAAATAATCTCCAATAAATTTCGCTCGATAATAGAAATAATAGTTTAAAGTGAGTGCTAATGTGGGTGCAAAAGTGGGTGCAAAAGTGAGTAAAAGTGAGTGCAAAAGTGGGTGCAAAAGTGAGTGCTAAAGTGAATGTAAAAGTGAGTGCAAAAGTGGGTGTAGTTTATAGTAGGCATGATTTTTACTAGAATGTGATTTGAGTAAATGTAATTTCTAAACCCAAGTAGTGAGTAGTCAGTTGATTTTGATTTATGCAAGCGTAAACATGTCTCATACACTGATGATGGATACTCAAGGCTTCAAGGTCAACAAAAACAAGTATATAGTTGACATAATTTGGCTAAATGCATGGGCCAAACCATAGGGATCAGTCCAAAGGGACCGGTCCAAAGGGATTAGTCAAAAGACCTGTCAACAGGGACCCGTCCACAATGACCCGTCAGCCGGGGCCCGTCAAAAATGACTCCCTTCAAAAAGGACCCGTCCAGAGGGACTAGTAAACGGGGGCCAGTCCAAAGGGGCAAATCAACAGGGATCAATCAAAAGGGGTTATCGCCTCATGCTCTGTCACCCCCCCCCCTTTGATTATTGGTTTGCTTATCGACAAGCGCCGCTTGGATTACTTTTTAATCACCCCTCGTGGGTTAGCCGCCATCTTTAAAAAGGTCGAGGGAACATAGGTGTTTACCAGCAGTCTTCGGCAAAAAGTCCAACAATACCTCATACAATGCCCTAGTGTTATTGGTTCGCGAGATATTAACAAAAGTGCACTTAGGCCCTTTGTCAAAATTTCAAATATAGATTCAGTGTTGTGCAATCAATAATAGCTATCTCTTTAACTATATACTTGTTTTTGTTGACCTTGAAGCCTTGAGTATCCATCATCAGTGTATGAGACATGTTTACGCTTGCATAAATCAAAATCAACTGACTACTCACTACTTGAGTTTAGAAATTACATTTACTCAAATCACATTCTAGTAAAAATCATGCCTACTATAAACTACACCCACTTTTGCACTCACTTTTACATTCACTTTTGCACTTACTTTTGCACCCACTTTTGCACTCACTTTTACACTCACTTTTGCACCCACTTTTGCACCCACATTTGCACTCACTTTAAACTATTATTTCTATTATCGAGCGAAATTTATTGGAGATTATTTCATGCTTGAAAATTGATATGAAAGTATCAACGAATAGTTATGGTAAGCCATATGCATACTATAAAGGTTATACGTATATTGCAAAACGAACCAATAAAATGGAACTGTTATTTGACGTTGTTCAAAACATCGTTCAAAACAGTGTCAAAGTGAACTAAAAAGTAAAAATAGTAAGGTCTTAAGTGTGAGTGATCATCAATGTAGTGTGACAGATAAGACATCGTTGCTGTTTAAAAAAAATACTTCAAATGTCAAAACACTAGTCCGTAAAATGATGGTAACCCGCGTGTTGTGCAATCAATGATAGCCACCTCTTTAAATATATACTGTACTTGTTTTCGTTGACCTTAAAGCCTTGAGTATCCATCACCAGTGTATGTGACATGTTTACGCTTGCATAGATCAAAACCAACTGACTATTCACTACTTGGGTTTAGAAATTACATTTACTAAAATCACATTCTAGTAAAATTCATGCCTATTATAAGCGGCACCCACTTTTGCACCCACTCTTGTACTCCCTTTTACACCCACTCTTGCACCCACTCTTGCACCCACTCTTGCACCCATTCTTGCACCCACTCTTGCACCCACTCTCGCACCCACTCTTGCACCCACTCTTGCACCCACTTTTGCACCCACTTTAAACTATTATTTATATTATCGAGTGAACTTTGCTAGAGATCAGTTCATGCTTGACAATTGACATGGAAGTATCAACAAATAGCAATGGTATGCCATACGCATTCTGTAAATGATATACATATATTGTAAAACGAACCAATAAAAATGGAACTGTTATTTGTCGTTGTTCAAAACATCGTTCAAAACAGAGTCGAGGTGAGCTGAAAAGTAAAAATAGTGATGTCTTAAGTGTGAGTGATCATCAATGTAGTGTACCAGATAAAACATCGTTGCTGTTTAAAAAAACTCTTCAAAATGCTAAAACACTTGTCCCACAAAAAGATATTGCAGCTCAAGATAGTGCATTGTTTGTTAAGAAGCATGTATCATCTCCTCAGAAAGTCGTGTTAGGACAGTTGTCAATGTCCGAAAACTCCCAACATTATCAAAGGCAACACAAACTGTGCAAAATGTGGTATTGCAAAAGGATCAAAAAGGACTATACAGTAATAGTGATGAGGATTATAATGATCATGATGATGATGATGATGATGATAATGGTTATGATGATGATGATGTTGATGATGAAGATAATAATGATAATGGTAATGCTTTGTTTACACCTAAAAAATCATTTGTTAAATTTGTCTACTGGAACAATCCAAGTAAGCTAATCCGGCGGCTTCAGCAACTGCATGTCTATAAACAGGCTGGTTATACTGAATATGAGGAAGAACTATTGGATATAGAAAATGAGCTTCGTCGTGCTAAAATTATTATGTAATGGATCCACATAACCGCTTAAAATATTTCTTAACAATACATGTTATATTTTCTACCACTACGCTACCATTTTGCTCTCACTTTTGCTATCACTTCAAACTGTACATATTAAATATAAAAGCCAAAGCTAAATGATTTTATTATCAGAACAGTTATAACCTTTGTAGTGAGCAAATCATACTAACAGGTTAGTTGCTACTATGGAACTTACTACAACTAACAAAGGTAAACAACGTGTTCTCTATAAAGGCTACTCTTATAACTATAATCGTCAAAATGTAAAAGGAATAATATTTTGGCGATGCTCAAAAGAGAGGTCGAAAAGATGTCGAGGCAATCTAAAAAGTAGAAATGGTAAGGTTTTAAGTGTTAGTGATCATCAATGTGGTGCACCAAATGAAACACTGTTGGTGTCAACAATTAATCATGACAATGCTAAAAAGCTAGTACAAGAAAAAATATTGCTTCTCAAAATAGTGCAGTGTTTATTGAGCAACATTTAACCCCTGCTGTAAAAGTTATGCTTAATCCATCTTCCACATCTCAAGAGTTATGAACTTCACAAACTATGCAAAAAGGTTGTGTTGTTGTTGTTGTTGTTGTTGTTGTTTTAAGGGGCTGAACTACAAGGTTATCTGACCTTCATATGCAAGAGAATCAAAAAGGACTAAATAGTAATAGAGAAAAAAGAAATGTATTTTGAATGTAACTATTGTACAAGTACTTATATATTAAATAAATAAAAATATTGTATGGGTATTGTCTGTTTTTTCTTAATTGCTATACCCACGTCCTACTATATTAATGCCATTGTTAACCATCAACAATCTCCACCTATGTTCAGAAAGAAAGTGATCTTAAACAATACACTCTGTCTATGGTTTGTGTACCGAGTATCATAATAATACAGTGTCATCAAGCCATGTTCAGGCAATAGTAATGTTAGGTAAGGGGTTCGAACCCTTGCTTCCTTGTACAGGATTAGTTTTTACTCAACAGCAACCCATAATACTATACTTTGAAACATGTCACATCTCATTGCAAAATGTCAACTGTATCGTTTTCTAAGACCCCAGCTGCTGGCTAGTAGCTAGCAGACAGTGCAACAGAAACAGTGTCACCATGTTCATTCTTAAAAAAAAAATCAATATTTATTATTCTTTTTATTATTATTGTTCATTAAGAGTAGTGTAAAGTTGTCTTTGTGACGTAACGGTTATAATAGTTAGCTGGCACTCTAAAGCTCTTGAGTTCAATTCGAGCTTTAACATAAAATTTTAAAAGTATATTAGAACTAAAACAGGTCTACTCAGTCTCGGGTGATTCAAATAAGTAGATGTGGTTTGATTCACACTTTAACGATAGAACACGACGGTTTTTTATTTTTTTAAATAATGATAGCCATTTGTTCATTTGTTTTTCATTTTCACATTTCACACATTGCCATTTGTCAATTTTCCATGTACACGATTTGAAAATGTCAGTTTAAAGTTATTGGATTTCATGATACGAAAACAAGAATTTTCCATTTTGTTTACACACTTGTCAATTTCCCATTTACATTTTTAAAGGTCAGTTTTAAGTTTTTAAATTGTGTTGATATGGAAACGAAACATGGATTTCCTATTTTTTCCATATCACAGATGACACGTTTATGATTTAGTCCATGCTGAAAGTTTAGTTTTGTAAAACACACATTTGCTGATTAAAATTTTCTTGAAATTATTTTAATGGAAGTGCTTGGCCATGGCAATAGTGCATTCTCTTTCTGTTTGTTTCCAAAAACGTATAGGACTACTACTACTACTACTACTACTACTACTAATACTACTACTGTACGTAAGACTGTTTTACAAAATAACACCTATCTACCGCTGCATTTAAAAGAAACACATGTGTTAAAAAAACTAGAGTATACTATTTACCATTTGCTATATACATTAATTACCCCACCATCCTACCTTGCCGTGTTTGCTTTGGTTGAACAATCAATGCTACCCACACACACACACTTTCTCTCTCTCTCTATCATTCTATCTATAGTCATACATTCACACAACCATACCTGTCTTTGAAAAACAAATACAACCACGCTATTTATCCTTGACATGCACACTTATCCCAAATAACTTTTAGTTATACAATTAACATTTACTATTACAAAAAAATGTTTCCACTATTTTTACAATTACAAAAAATTATATTTACAAAATACTAAATCTACTGGTTACACAAAAGCCTTGTCTCTAAACAATAAAATATAGAAGTCACACCTCCACCTCGTGGTTATAACCCTATGGTAGGCTAATGCATAGGTCATTCATATGCACTCATTTGCTATCCATCAAGGTAAAAGTGCATTTTTTCTGTTCCACAAGATACAAATTTGATTGCTGGATTGTATCCTACACTGTTTATGCGATATATAGCTTTGCCAGTTCATAAAACCGCTAGGTAGTTCTCTACATATAGCAATTTTACCACTGCTCTACCTACGCCTTTTGCTCTTTTGGCTTTCTTACAGTCTAGTGTGTGATAGACAGCATTAGTGTATATCAAACCCAGTTCACCTTTGTATTTGTAATCCAAGTAATAATTTGGAAAGGCACAAATGTAATCAGTTTTGAACGTTATCTCTGTTTTGTTTTGTTTAATATGTTTATGACATGCATATTAACCTGAAATCGAACCCTGGTGAAAAGGCCAACAGCTTAACCACTACACCACCTTGCCCTTGTTTCTTAGTTTGACTCGTTCTAGACATCAGACCTGGAAATCGAATTAAGACCACCAGTACAAGAGCTAAAAGTGCTTAACACTGCCACACAAAATGGATAGCTGGTAACATTATACAACCGGAAATGATTATATTTCTGTTAGCAATGCATTTTTTGTCATCAGCCTACTGTCTGAGCACTGACAGAAACACAGTTTAGTTTAGAACAAGCGTGTGTGTGTGTATAGATTATTAGCCTCAAGTATTTAAAGCTTGTTGTGTGTGTGTGTAGCGACCATCTTGTCCCGGTAACCACTGAGCATTTTTATGTTTTAGCTATCCTCTTTAACCAATCAATTAAAGATAGTCTACTCTTAATTCTTGAATCGATAAATCAGAGTTTGTGTGTACACCGTTCGTTATTTATTAACCCATACCTACATCCTATACTCTCTCTATACTGCAGTTTGATCTGAAAAACAAGTTTCAATGGTAAAAGACTTGTCAATCACCATACATGTAGCCTACACTAATTCTTTCTCTACCTAGCTATGTTTCATCACACACATGGTAAACATCTCACATGTTCGTATCCGATTATTAGTTTATAAAATCTCAGGTCGATGACCTTGATGTATTGGGTATTTTGGGTAAATTCATTGGCCATGGGAAAGGGTTGACCATTCTAAGTCCTATAACACCTCACATGTAGATATTCGATTATTAGTTTATAAAATATTAGGTCAATGACCTTGCTGTTTTTTGAATCTTTTGGGTAAATTCGTTGGTCATGGAAAAGGGTTGACCATCCTGAGTCCCATGACACCTCACTTGAGCCTCTCTGATTATTAGTTTATAAAATCATAGGTCAATGACCTTGCTGTTTTGAATCTTTTGGGTAAATTCGTTGATCATGGAAAAGGGTTGACCATCCTGAGTCCTATGACACCTCACTTGACCCTCTCTGATTATTAGTTAGCGAGATATTAACAAACGTGCAGTTAGGCCCTTTTGATATAAATAAATAATATATTCAAAAACAGAATGTCACCTCAAGTCCAACGACCTCTCATACAGGTCCCTAGCCTTATTGATTCATGAGATATTAAAAAGCTAATGACCTTAGATCTTTTGGGTAAATTCATTGGTCATGGAAAAGGGTTGACCGTCCTGAGTCCTATGACACCTCACTTGACCCTCTCTGATTATTAGTTAGCGAGATATTAACAAAAGTGCAGTTGGGTCCTTTTGACATAAATAAATAATATATTAAAAAAACAGAATGTCACCTCAAGTCCAACGACCTCTCATACAGGTCCCTAGCCTTACTGATTCATGAGATATTAGTTTTGGATCTTTCGATAATTTTTTAAAAAATAACTCATCTATAAATCATTATTCAAAAAGCCCGCCCGCTTACAAAAAAACCAAGTGCGCATGCGTAAAAACAAAAAACAAACATGTTAATTTATAGTAGCAATCGGCTCTTCACATGCGTTTCATGTGGAACAACGTTTAATTTCATCATAGCATTAGGGACCATAGGCCAGTCCATAGGGACCAATCCAAAGGGACCGGTCTAAAGGGATAAGTCCAAAGGGACTCATCAACAAGGACTCATCCACAAGGACTCGTCCACAAGGACCTGTCAACAAGGACTCATCCACAAGGACCTGTCAACAAGGACTCGTCCACAAGGACTTGTTCACAAGGATTCGTCCACAAGGACCTGTCAACAATAACCCATCCACAGGGATCCACTCCCCCACCCTCTTACAAAAGCCATGAGTGGGCATGCATAAAAAACAAAAACAAGCATGTTAATTCATAGTGGCTATCCACCGAACACATACACTTTATGTAGAACAACGTTTAAATCCATATCGGCATTCAAACTCTCACATGTTGCAATTGGAAAGAGAGATTTTCTAAAAAATTACAATTTCACCCCCTAGTAGGGGTTGTATTTATTTTGGGGTGGAAATATATTGTCCACTGGAAAGGGGGTGTTAGCCCGAGTTCAATGACACCTCATTCGTCAACATCCGACCAAGCGTTCGAGAGATATCGCTCAGCGGCCATCTTGTGAGGTGGGGAGGTGGAGGTGGGTGTAGAACCGGCACAAAACCACTACTGCTTTGTTCTTACAACAATTTAACCCAACTGTTGTGCATAGACCAAGGAAATTAAATCTGTTAGCGGATGTGTTGAGCAGAAACCCTTGTGAGGAGGTGATTGTCAACCATATCAATCTAGTTCAAGAGGATCAGGGAACTCTAGAAAAGTTGAAGATGTTTGCGCAAACTCAGAAGAGATGTGCACCTTTGCGAAGAATTTACCGTTTTTTTGACACGCAGGATGGACAACGCTGATCCAGATTTTCGAAGAACTGAGATAGAAGCTAGAAAATATCACATTATGGGAGGTGTTATGTGTCAATATATCGATCAGGATCCCACCCAAGCTTGTCAAACCAGTTATTTGGATGATACACCGAACCGCAGCTCATGTAGGTGTAGACAAGACTTTGGCTCTTGCCCAAGTAACTTTCGTTTGGAGACAAATGGGACAAACGATCCGCGATGTCATAAAGACCTGTGACAGGTGTCAGCGAAGCAAATATTCATCTAAGCTAATGAAGGAAGTTCCTAGATCAATATTACCTAGCAAGCCGAGAGAACTTTTCGCTACGGACATTTTCGGTCCGATTCCTCGTTCGACGAAAGGAAACCAGTTTGTTTTGGTGACAGTTGACGTATTTTCTAAATACGTATCTCTATGTCCTACCCAGAAAGCTACATCCAAGTACGTGATCAACAGATTAGAGAAAACAGTTATTCCAAGTATGGGGAAACCTGAAATTTTGTTAAGTGACCATGGATCACAGTTCACCAGTATGGAATTTTCTACTGCGATGGAACGTTTAGGAATAAGGCATGTATTTAATTCTGTGCGGTATCCAGAGGGAAATCCAGCCGAAAGAATTATGCCGGAAATTAGTAAAATGTGTCGCTTATATGTGTCAAGACAACACCACAGATGGATGGAAGTGATACCCATCATTAGTCAATGTTTGAATTCCACCATACATGAAAGCACAGGACAGATTCCGTCCATGCTTCATCATCGGTTGAAACCTGACAGACCATGGGACCGAATCGTGAAGGCACCAGTAGATCCTGAACCTACGCAAGAAAGAAGAGTCGAGATGGCAGGAGAGAGACTCAGAAGACAGGCAGAGAAGAGAGCAAGGAGACACGCAGGAAGGAGGTTTCACGAGCCATTTCAAGAAAATGACGAGGTGCTGATTAGGAAGCCAGTCACATCGAATCTTCAACTGAAGATCTACCATAAATTTGCGCCACTGTACACGGGTCCATTCCGAATTGATGAAACATACCGAAATAACAGCTACAAGATTGTCAGAATGGATACTAATGAAGTTGTGGGGACTTTTAACGCAGCTAGCATTAGAAAGTATCATTATGCTGAGTAAGAGGATTGTAGAGCTATCGTGTACATATGTTGTGTATAGAATGCCTGAGAGTGTATTTTTTTCTCAAGCCTGATAAAAAAGAGATGTACGGGAGAGATGTACCCGATACCAGGTGAGGCTATCGGCTACGCCAGCTGACATTGAGCCGTCGTTGAGATTTATGGGAAAAATTGTAAAGATAGCGCTCACATCGAGTCGAGAAGAATGTTAGGAAATGACGTAGAAGGCCAAGGATCAAGAAGGCACTACCAGTCAAGCAGATGGAATTATGGGAGGAAATATTAAAGTTTTATTAAGATCTATATGGAACATAGTATTATATCATCTCAAAAGAGAAGAAATGTCAAGCATTATATATGGTAATAACTTGAAGAAAGACAGATAACCCCTTAAGTTATTGTATAACTTAATAGCCGAGATGAAGGTGGTCGAGATTATACTTGTGACGCACGACCGCAGAAAGTGGGGGAGCATCACGTGACAGCGCCAGGTAGGAGCTGGTCAATGCAGTTTAGAGACATCAGTCGAGTTCAGTCGTCAGGGCTGAGTAGAACACATGCGCAGAGCATACGGCAAAGTTGAGCGGTGCACAGCACTTGTTACGTGGCGTGAAAGCGACAGTATTACTTAACCAAGCGGAGAGCGGAAGTAGGTCAGTGAGCCAAGGCGAGCAACGCACGGTAGACGGCGAGAGGACCGGTTCCGAGGCAAGCTGTGCGGGCCGTGTAAGCAGGAGAAGGGCCGGGGTCAGAACAGCATTATAAAACGAGTTTGAGAACTTTATTTCGAGCTGCATTTTATAACGCAGAACATTACAGCGAAGCGGCATGGCGAGGCCGGCTTTAAGCGTAGATCATTCTGGAACAGTGCAGTAGATCCGAGCAGGCTAGTTCCGACTTTTATACGCAGGCAACATTAAAGAAGCTGAACTTCATTTCAACATTCAGTTACAACATTGAGTTGGGACTTGTATTCAGTAATCGAATTGTGCAGGCAGATAGTTATAATATACTGCAATTGTAAACTTCAAATGAACTTAGATATTCAAATGACATTACGACTATGCATTTCATAACGGAACATGTAGAGCGACCATGGGGTCAAGCTAACATTAACGCTTTAAAGCAAACGAACTGTTCTAATTATATGCACTTATGAACATTGGCACGTGCATTAATAGAATTCCTTTTCATGAATTATCATACAATATCGAGTACGAACACAGCTAAAGGGCGTTTCAAAAACTTATACACTCTCATAAATAAAATTTATTTTCTGCAAGTGAGACTTAACCGCTGTGGAGATTGAACTTTTAACAAGCAAATCGAACATTGTATGGGACAGTGGCGTAACACAGAGGAAGAATATGGGGTACGCTACGTTCATGAACTTTTACGTAAGAATTTGGACAGTATCCGCTATGGATAACATGCAGTTCATCATGTCGGAGTAAGTGAAGACAGAGACGCGATGGCACCACAGAGCGATGGATTCGATTCCTGAAGAAGAGGAGGTCTAACAGCTGATTCACTTGGGATATGAAGGCGATCGTTATTGCGTGGGTGATACGATGTTCACGTCGATCTTTCGAGAAATTTATTACGCACGAGGATAATCGACGATCTTTGAAATATAATAACAGCTGTTATGAGAAGGTACTGTAAGAGTTATGACTTTCTGATATGATATTCTCATGAACACTGGGCATACATGTATATTTTTCTAGTAGGAGTTCTACAATTATTTAGACATGGCTTAAACATTATTTGCTCCAATTTGCTAGAATATGGCGTTACCATATGATATGGCAGGCACCATTATACGAAATTCTCACCATTGGTTGGCTTTATTAAGCAGATGTTTAGTCTTTTAGACAATTTCCAGTAAGGATATTTTTCTTGGATAGTTATTTTTTTGTGGCGAGTATTTCGAACTCGTGATCTGCAATTGGATTATTTAAATTACTTCGTCAGTTCATTGCATACTAGCGAGTGTGTATTATTCATCAGTAGGGATTTTTTTCATTGGATTGTTTGGAGATATTAAGATGTTATTCACTCAAGTGAATGAATATCGCTTTTATGTGACAACTAGAGACTTGTTGATTCCAATCTGGTACATTCACTCATTAGACGACGAGATGGGGCCTTTCGTATTTATACGATTGCGTGGTGGTACACATCTTTAACCATCGTTCAGGGCATTATCATGTTAGACGACGGGGCAAGGCCTTTCGTATTTATACGATTGTGTGGAGGATACTCATCTTACTTGCCATTGAGGAACTCATTTTTATCATCCGAGTGTACTTGAGATTGTAAGAGGATCAAACAAGGAACTACTAGTCACATATCAGTCGAATTTTTTTAAATAAATTAAAAATAAATGTCAGCAGGGTTACATTTTGTAATTCTTGTTTGCCAATCCAATATTTTGTTGCTATACTCCTTTGAGAGTACTTTCATTTAACAGCTGTTACAGCTGATGCTTTTGATAATTTATTTGATTGAGTTTGATACCTTTGAGAAGGATTTAAAGTAATTGAATCTTGCAAGATGAATCATTAATGGTCAGATTTATTTTAAGGCAGATCAGTATTGCATATCCTGATGTGAGAGATTATAGCACTTTGGTGTTTTTCTGTGAAGTGAATTATGAGAATTTTAAGAGAATTTATGCTATTTGAAAGCAGATTTTGAATTTGATTACGATTACAAAGGTAATATTTTTCCTAATTGTTTAAGAAGTTGTCTAGATGTGATCAGATTAATTACAGTTATTGGAGATTGTGTGCGTTGATAATTTGAAGCCAGTCATATTTTTTGTAGATCATGCAACGTGATTAAGTGAAGTTTGTGATAGGCATTTTGTGGAAGTTGCCAAGTGGAAGTTGCAATATTGCTAATGTATTTTGAAGCAGACATGAGGTTGTGGAACCCAGTCTAGCATAATTTTGAGATTCATGCTCTGCGCTGAATATTTATGGAGTTTTGTGGAATAATTATGGTATTCAAATGTGATATTTGATAAAGTGAGAAAATATAATGTAGTTGTGGATAGTGAGATCCAACGTGAATTTGTGAAGGCAATAATATTTTTTGGCATGATAATTGAATACGAGATATAACTTGGAAGTGATAAAACTGTAAGACAACGTTCTATAACCCATATTAAACAATTTGTTAGGAAATTAAACAAATAAATAATGTTGATAATACGAGATTTTCTGATAATAATAATTAATGAAATAATAATCTGAAGTTTGAGCATATTACTTATCTGACCTAATGAAATAAAAATCAGAATGACTAGATGAAATAATAAAAATCTAAATAACCAGATGAATAAAATTTAAATAAGTTGATAAATTAAAGTTTGGAATAAATCAATGAATTAAATAAATGGATGAATTAAAGATTGAATAAATAAGCTGATTTAAATAAATTAATAGATGATTAAATAGATGATGAATAACTGAATTAGAAGGTCATAATTAATTAAAGATGCTGATGATTAATAAATTTAAATGGATTTAAATAAATTTAATTGAGAGATTTGATTTGAATGATTTGAAGAATTGAAATTTGAGTTGATGAATTAAACAATTTATATTGATGATTTAAGATGATTTAATCTGAAGGAGATAAGGAAAGGAGAGTGTGTGAATAATTAGAGAGCATAAATAATTGATGATTATAATATTCATTTAAATGATTTGATGATAATGAATTAATTATTCTGACATGAATATATTGAATTTTGAGATGAGAACTAAAGTGAGAAATATTTAATTTTGGTGATGATGATGATTATAACCAATGAGTAGTGGATTTTCTGTGATTCACAAACAAGCAATTATTAATGACAGTGTAAATAGTGTAAATTAATTATTCGATGTTTAGGAGCATTTTACTAACATATTCAGCATTTGAATAATGCCATGCACGCCATAAATTATGTGATATTTAAATATGTGTTTATAATATGTGTGTTTAGACAGATTAATAATATTTTTACATCCACATTCATGATGTTAATTTAAAGAGAAGTTAACAATTTAACGTTGGCATTCGACCATGCTCTCAGGTAGGATGAGTGTTGAATATGTCTGTCTGACTATCAAAGTTGAATAAATTTGTTTTTATCTTAGTTGTGATCTGATGGTGATGTGATATTCCTATTTCTTTCCTTGTCTTAATTAAGGCTTAACCAGGAAGGATGTGGTTTTCTAGGGATTCAGTTGATGGCGCCCATTTATATTTGCATTTTTTAAATTAAATTTAAACCCGTAACGACCCTGGAGATACTTTATCTCGTGTTACCCTCTGCTTTTGTGATATTTCAACTGAATTTCCGACACATTCCTTATTTGACTAGATGTTCATTTAACTCCGCTCTGTCCTGGAAATCCAGGAATGCGATGTAATAGCAGATGGGTCATCGCATCCCCAGGACGAACGGGTACAATATATACTCATCATTAAAAATAAGAAGATACGTGTCTGAGGGTTTTTGGATGTGGTGTATATTATGAGGTGAAAGGGGTGAAAGGTGGGGGTTGAGGGATTCCTAACGGAGCGTGTATCTCTTGAACGATGTAGGCGAGGTGTTTGAAACTCAGCGGAAAAAAATCAGCTTAAAAATAAGTAAATAGGTGTTTGACCGTTTTTTTCATAAATCAAATTTAAGGGGCTCATGGGGAGGGTGAAATTCTGGGGAAAAAACAGGTTATATGTAAAATTATACATGGCCTACGTTGTAGGCAATAACACATTACATCTTTTTTGTCTCTTGCTATTTCATCATACGACGAATACTTAGGGAGTTATTAATCATTTTGTACTTTTTGGCCGGAATTTTCTAAGTATCAGGAATGACAAAAAAATTGATTCGAATGAAATTTCAAAAAGTATCTTTTTTAATACTTTTATTATATTTTTCACGTCTTTTAGGGTCCGAAACCAACATGATATTCTGATTTTTTTTCGTCCCATGCATTTTTGGTTTCAGGTGATAGAATTATTTTCCACTAGGACCCACGCTTATCTATTACTAGCTGAAGTACCCGTGCTTCGCTACGCGTCATAAATAAATTAAAATGTGAAGGTGCCAGTTAAAACAGGCGAGGTGCTGCGCAGAGGGAGATTAAGGATGGAACATTTTGTCCAACTACACCGCTCTGCGTTGACCGTGTTTTATAGCACAAATTTAGGTTTTACTCGCTAACCGTTGGAGATACCTTTCGGATAGAAAATGTAATTTTAAACCTCGCATATGCCATCAAAAGTTTGCTATTTCTTAGCGTTCTCTTTTTATTTGAAATGGAAATATGAAAGTTTGAAACCAAAGGGTGTAGTGACGTCACTAAAAATGGTCGCCATCTTTAAATAGTGCAAAGTATTGAAATCAAAAGTAACCTATATGTTAACCAGGTAAATCAGCTACTTCCATGTAAAATTCATGTGAATCGGACCAGTGGTACTTGTGTGATTGAGTAATACACAGACACACACGATCTCTTTTTAGCCTCGCTTCGCTCGCGTCATAGTCGTGTCATATTTTTATTCAATGAAATGCAGGTTTAACCCCGTTAACACCCCTTTAGAACCTGAATACCCCAAAATCCCTCCTTAGTAGACGTTTTCGACACACAACAAACATATCCCCAAAATATCATTCTTCTAACTTTAATAGTTTTAGTTGGTCGATGAGAGCGAACATCCAAAAATCCTTCCTTAGTGGACGTTTTTCTTTCAGAATTTCACCCCTTCCCATAGGCCCCTTAAATTGCATTTATGAAGAACGGTCGAACACGTATTTATTTTATTTTATTTATTTATTTATTTTTAAGCTGATTGATTTCCTCCGAGTTTCAAACTCCTCACCTATGTCGTTTAAGAGATACACGCTCCGTTAGGAATCTTTCAACCCCCACTTTTCATCCCATTAACCTCATAATATACACTACATCGAAAAACCATTAGACATGTGTCAGCTTATTTTTAATGATTAGTATATGTGCCAAGAATCACATCCCCAAATTAAACCACTCGTGAGATATTGTTATTCAATGAAATGCACGTTTACCCCCTTAACACCTCTTTAGAACCTCAATATCCAAAACTCTTTCCTTAGTGGACGTTTTCGACATACAACGAACATATCCCCAAAATTTCATGTTTCTAACTTCAATAACGTTGGCTGGGCGATGATGAGTGAGTGAGTCAGTCAGGACATTTTCTTTGATTTATTTTTGAGAATCTCACCCCTCCCCATGAACCCCTTAAATTGGATTTATGAAACAAAGGGTCAAACACCTATTTACTTATTTAAAGCTGTTTTCCCACTGAGTTTGATGAGTGAATAAGTGAGTCAATCAGTGAGGACACATTCTTTCCTGTTTTTTCCCCCCAGAATTTCACCCCTCTCCAAGGGCCCCTTAAATTGGATTTATGAAAAAACGGTCGAACACCTATTTACTTGTATTTTAAGCTGTTTTTTCCCGCCGATTTCAAACTCATCGCCTATGTCGTTTCAGAGATACACGCTCCGTTAAGAATCCCTCAACCCCCAATTTTCACCCCTTTCACCTCATAATATACACCACATCGATAAACCCTTAGACATATGTCTGATTATTTATAATGATTAGCTTACATACCGAATATCACATCCCCAAAGAAACAACTCATGAGATATCGTTATTCAAAGAAATGCACGTTTACCCCCTTAACACCTCTGTAAAACCCGAATAAACAAAAATCATTCCTTAGTTGACGTTTTCGACACACAGCGAACATATTCCCAAAATTTCATGTTTCCAACTTTAATCGTTTTCGCTGGGCGTGATGAGTGAGTGAGTCAGACAGGACATTTTCTTTCAATTATTTTTACCAGAATTTCATCCCTCCCCTTGGGCCCCTTAAATTGGATTGATGAAAAAACGCTTGAACACCTATTAACTTATTTTTTAAGCTGTCTTTTTCCCCTGAGTTTGATGAGTGAGTGAGTTAGTCAATCAGTTAGGACACTTTCTCTCCTTTTCCCCCCAGAATTTCACCCCACCCCATTGGACCCTTAAATTAACTTATGAAAAAAACAGTCGAACACCGATTTACTTACATTTTAAGCTGATTGTTTTTCGCTGAGTTTCAAATTTCTCGCCTATGTCGTTTAAGAGATAGGCCTACACGCTCCGTTAGGAATCCTTCAACCCCCACTTTTCACCCCTTTCACCTCATAATAATACACCACATCGAAAAAACCTTAGACACATGTCTTCTTATTTTGAATGATTAGTTTATATGCCGAGTATCACATCCACAAATGAAACCACTCGTGAGATATTGTTATTCAATGAAATGCAGGTTTAACCCCCTTAAGACCCCTTTAGAACCTTAATATCCAAAAAACCTCCCTTAGTGTACGGTTATGACGTACAACGAACATATCCCCGAAATGTCATGTTTCCAACTTCAATATTTTTGGCTGGGCGATGATGAGTGAGTGAATGAGTCAGGACATTTTCTTTCAATTTTTTTTCTTCATAATTTCACTCCTCCCGATGAACCCCTTCAATTTGATTGAAAAAAAAAAACTGTCGAAAAGCTATTTACTTACTTTAAAGCAGTTTTTCCCCCTGAGTTTGATGAGTGAGTCAGTCAGTCAATCAGTTAGGACACTTTATTTCCTGCCCCCCCCCCCCCCCAGAATTTCACCCCTCCCAATGGGCCCCTTAAATTGGATTTATGAAAAAAAGGTCAAACACATATTTACTTATTTTTATGCTGATTTTTTCCCGCTTAGTTTCAAACTCCTTGCCTATGTCGTTTAAGAGATACACGCTCCGTTAAGAATCTTTCATTCCCCACTTTTCACCCCTTTCACCTCATAATATACACCACATCGAAAAACCCTCAGACACGTGTCTTCTTATTTTTAATGATGAGTTTATATGCCGAGTATCACATCCCCCAATGAAACCAATCGGGAGATATTGCTATTCAATGAAATGCAGGTCTACCCCCTTAACACCCCTTTAGAACCTGAATATCCAAAAATCCTCTCTTAGTGGGCATTTGCGGCCCTTGAGGAAGCTGCATACCAGATTTCATTCCAATCCGTTCGGTGGTTTCTGAGAATTCGTGATGAATAAATGAATGAGTGAGTGAGTGAGTGAGTGAGTGGTATTTGATAAATATATAGTAGAAAGAAGATAGTGTCAAGTCTTTGTATGCTAAACACGGTTGACAGTGCAGTGTGAGCAGTTGAGTAACTAACGGGATTTCAAGTAAAGATCCTCATTTTCTATACCGGTAGTGCAGAGCGCAATTGGCATCTAGTCGGCTGTGTCTCGACTTGAGCTATGTTGCCATGGAATCTATCTGCCTTGACATTCCTTCATGAGTATATTTTATGATTTGATTAGCCTGTGCTTGAGTGCAAAAGGGCCGAAATCAGAAGAATGAGAAAGACTATCGAAAATTCATGTAGCCAGCGGTTCCTTCTGGGTCCTAATCTATGTGTATGCAAAATATGGTTGAGATTGGTGGAACGGTGTAGATTTGTATACGGAACCTACCCACATACATACATACATACATACATACATACATACATACATACATACAGACTTTCACTTTTATATATCTACTATATAAAGCTCAAATACCACTGACTGATTCATTCATCACGAAATCTCAGAAACCACCGAACGGATTAGAATGAAATTTGGTATGCAGCTTCCTCAAGGGCCGCAAACGCCCAATAAGAAAGGATTTTTGGATATTCAGGTTCTAAAGGGGTGTTAAGGGGGTAGACCTGCATTTCATTGAATAGCAATATCTCCCGATTGGTTTCATTGGGGGATGTGATACTCGGCATATAAACTCATCATAAAAAATAAGAAGACACGCGTCTGAGGGTTTTTCGATGTGGTGTATATTATGAGGTGAATGGGGTGAAAAGTGGGGGTTGAAGGATTCCTAACGGAGCGTGTATCCATTAAACGACATAGGCCAGGAGTTTGGAACTCAGCGGGAAAAAATCAGCATAAAAATTAAGTAAATAGGTGTTTGACCGTTTCTTCATAAATCCAATTTAAGGGGCCCATGGGGAGCGGTGAAATTATGGGGGGGGGGGGACGTAATATGTCTGAGTGTAAAATTATACATGGCCTATGTTGTAGACAATAACACATTACATCTTTTTTGTCTCTTGCTATTTCATCATACGACGAATATTACGGAGTTATTAATGATTTTGTACTTTTTGGCCGGAATTTTCCAAGTCCCAGGAATGTCATAAACATTGGATTCGAATGAAATTTCAAAAAAGATTTTTTTTAATACTTTTATTATATTTTTCACGTCTTTTAGGGTCCGAAACCAACATGATATTTTGATGTTTTTTTCGTCCCATGCATTTTTGGTTTCAGGTGATAGAATTATTTTCTACTAGGACCCATGCTTATCTACTATATAAAGCTCATACACCACTGACTGACTGATTCATTCATCACGAAATCTCAGAAACCACCGAACGGATTGGAATGAAATTTGGTATGCAGCTTCCTCAGGGGCCGCAAACGCCCACTAAGAAAGGATTTTTGGATATTCAGGTTCTAAAGGGGGTGTTAAGGGGGTAGACCTGCATTTCATTGAATAGCAATATCTCCCGATTGGTTTCATTGGGGGATGTGATACTCGGCATATAAACTCATCATTAAAAATAAGAAGACATGTGTCTGAGGGTTTTTCGATGTGGTGTATATTATGAGGTGAAAGGGGTGAAAAGTGGGGGTTGAAGGATTCCTAACGGAGCGTGTATCCCTTAAACGACATAGGCCATGAGTTTGGAACTCAGCGGGGAAAAATCAGCATAAAAAATAAGTAAGTAGGTGTTTGACCGTTTTTTAATAAATCCAATTTAAGGGGCCCATGGGGAGGGGTGAAATTATGGGGGGGGGGGACGTAATATGTCTGAGTGTAAAATTATACATGGCCTATGTTGTAGACAATAACACATTACATCTTTTTTGTCTCTTGTTATTTCATCATACGAAGAATACTTAGGGAGTTATTAATGATTTTGTACTTTTTGGCCGGAATTTTCAAAGTCCCAGGAATGTCATAAAAATTGGATTCGAATGAAATTTCAAAAAAGATTTTTTTTAATACTTTTATTATATTTTTCACGTCTTTTAGGGTCCGAAACCAACATGATATTTTGATGTTTTTTTTCGTCCCATGCATTTTTGGTTTCAGGTGATAGAATTATTTTCCACTAGGACCCATGCTTATCTACTATATAAAGCTCAAATACCACTGACTGACAGATTCATTCATCACGAAATCTCAGAAACCACCGAACGGATTGGAATGAAATTTGGTATGCAGCTTCCTCAAGGGCCGCAAACGCCCACTAAGAAAGGATTTTTGGATATTCAGGTTCTAAAGGGGTGTTAAGGGGGTGGACCTGCATTTCATTGAATAGCAATATCTCCCGATTGGTTTCATTGGGGGATGTGATACTCGGCATATAAACTCATCATTAAAAATAAGAAGTTCTATGCCCAAGATAGCGGGTTCAAACCCGGCCGAAGCCGTCGAATTTTTTAAGAGCGTTAAAAATCCCTCAGTATGCCTTCCTTCGGAGGGGAAGTAAAGCCGGCGGTCCCATGTCATAGATTTATGGCATGTTAAAGATCTTTCCACTAATTACACCTGTGTGAAACTAAATTGGATAGGTTAAGAATGTAAACAACGCTCTTAGGTTGCTACGTTCGTTGCCAAGAGCCGACTGCGGTGGCGTCTAGTAGCTAGTTCTGAACTAGGCCTAGTAGTCGTTGACGGTGGCGCTTGGCGGCAAAAGTAGGAACTATTTGAAAATTCAAAGTTGCAGTCCCTACTTGAATTAAAAAAACAGATACACACACTAATACAGTCATCACAATCAACACCGGTTATCAGACAGATTCTACACACACCCAAAGTACACGGGGCTACATGACCGCGTTGTCACAGCCCCTAAACTAAGGAACCAACCAACCAACCAAAAATAAGAAGACACGTGTCTGAGGGTTTTTCGATGTGTTGTATATTATGAGGTGAAAGGGGTGAAAAGTGGGGGTTGAAGGATTCCTAACGGAGCGTGTAACCCTTAAACGACATAGGCCAGGAGTTTGGAACTCAGAGGGAAAAAATCAGCATAAAAAATAAGTAAATAGGTGTTTGACCGTTTTTTCATAAATCCAATTTAAGGGGCCCATGGGGAGGGGTGAAATTATGGGGGGGGAGGGGCGTAATATGTCTGAGTGTAAAATTATACATGGCCTATGTTGTAGACAATAACACATTACATCTTTTTTGTCTCTTGCTATTTCATCATACGAAGAATACTTAGGGAGTTATTAATGATTTTTTACTTTTTGGCCGGAATTTTCAAAGTCCCAGGAATGTCATAAAAATTGGATTCGAATGAAATTTCAAAAAAGATTTTTTTTAATACTTTTATTATATTTTTCACGTCTTTTAGGGTCCGAAACCAACATGATATTTTGATGTTTTTTTTCGTCCCATGCATTTTTGGTTTCAGGTGATAGAATTATTTTCCACTAGGACCCATGCTTATATACTATATAAAGCTCAAATACCACTGACTGACTGATTCATTCATCACGAAATCTCAGAAACCACCGAACGGATTGGAATGAAATTTGGTATGCAGATTCCTCAAGGGCCGCAAACACCCACTAAGAAAGGATTTTTGGATATTCAGGTTCTAAAGGGGTGTTAAGGGGGTGGACCTGCATTTCATTGAATAGCAATATCTCCCGATTGGTTTCATTGGGGGATGTGATACTCGGCATATAAACTCATCATTAAAAATAAGAAGACACGTGTCTGAGGGTTTTTCGATGTGGTGTATATTATGAGGTGAAAGGGGTGAAAAGTGGGGGTTGAAGGATTCCTAACGGAGCGTGTAACCCTTAAACGACATAGGCCAGGAGTTTGGAACTCAGCGGGAAAAAATCAGCATAAAAAATAAGTAAATAGGTGTTTGACCGTTTTTTCATAAATCCAATTTAAGGGGCCCATTGGGAGGGGTGAAATTAGGGGGGGGGGGACGTAATATGTCTGAGTGTAAAATTATACATGGCCCATGTTGTAGACAATAACAAATTACATCTTTTTTGTCTCTTGCTATTTCATCATACGACGAATACTTACGGAGTTATTAATGATTTTGTACTTTTTGGCCGGAATTTTCCAAGTCCCAGGAATGATATAAAAATTGATTCGAATGAAATTTAAAAAAATAGTTTTTTTAATACTTTTATTATATTTTTCACGTCTTTTAGGGTCCGAAACCAACATGATATTTTGATGTTTTTTTTTCGTCCCATGCATTTTTCGTTTCAGGTGATAGAATTATTTTCCACTAGGAAACTAATGTTATAACGGGATTCCAAATGTTATTGCGGGCGAAGCCGCGGGTAACAGCTAGTTAGATATAAAACAAAGTGTCCTGACTGACTGACTCATCATCCCCCAGCCAAAACTACTAAAGTTAGAAACATGAAATTTTGGGGATATGTTCGTTGTATGTTGAAAGCGTACACTAAGGAAGGATTTTTGGATAGGGGTGAAATTCTGAAAAAAAAGAACTTCCCATAAGGAAGGATTTTTGGATATTCACTCTCATCGACCAACCAAAACTATTAAAGTTAGAAAAAAAATATTTTTGGGATATGTTTGTTGTGTGTCGAAAAAGGCCAATAAGGAGGGATTTCTGGATATTCAGGTTATAAAGGGATGTTAACGGGGTAAAACCTGCATTTTATTGAATAACAATATGACACGACTATGACGCGAGCGAAGCCGCGGGTACCTGCTAGTCACCTATATTCGTAAATTGTGTGCATTTTAAGGCTGAATAACTATTTTTATTATTTATTTTTAGTTGCAGTTTGCCCTCTCCTCGGGTCTTTTATTCAAATTTATATGGGTGAGAAAGGTTGGTTGGTTTCTCAGTTTAGGCGCTGCGACAACGCAGTCATGTAGCCCCGTGTACTTTGGGTGTGTGTAGAATCTGTCTGATAACCGGTGATAATTTTGATGATTGTATAAGTGTGTGTTATCTGTTTTCAATTCAAGTAAAGACTGGTTGGCTGGTTCCTCAGTTTAGTGGCTGCGACAACGGGGTCATGTTGCCCTGTGTACTTTGGGTGTGTGTAGAATCTGTCTGATAACCGGTGTTAATTGTGATGACTGTATTAGTGTGTGTATCTGTTTTTTAATTCAAGTAAGGACTGCAATTTTGAATGTCTCTAATAGTTCCTACTTTTGCCGCCAAACGCCACCGTCAACGACTACTGGACCTAGTTCAGAACTTAGCTACTAGACGCCACCACAATCGGCTCTTGGGAACGAACGTAGAAACCTAAGAACGTTGTTTTCATTCTTAACCTATACAATTTAGCTTCACACAGGTGTGATTAGTGGAAGGTTCTTTAACATGCCGTAAATCTATGACATGGGACCGCCGGCTTTACTTCCCCTCCGAAGGAAGGCATACTGAGGGAATTTTAACGCTCTTAAAAATCCGACGGCTTTGGCGGGGTTTGAACCCGCAATCTTGGGCATAGAAGCTCAGCATGCTACCAACTACGCCACTGAAGCCGCTTCAAGTAAAGACTGCAGACATTGGATTTTTTCAAGGACTTCCTACTTTTGCCGCCAAACGCCACCGTCAACAACTACTAGTTCAGAACTTGGTTACCAGATGCCATCGCAGTCGGCTCCTGGCGACGAATGTCGGAACCTATGTCAAATGTTTAACCTAATTTAACTTCCCACAGGGGTAATTAGTGGAAGGTTCTTTAACATGCCATAAATCTATGACATGGGACCGTCGGCTTTACTTCCCCTGTGTGAGATACATTTCATAGTTCATACTCGTATTTTGATAGCCTTTTAATATATCTTCTTTCAGATTATTATGTTTGTTAAGCTTTGTATAATGGCAGCATTGTAAGTCGAGGAAGCATATTTTTTTTTTTTTTTTTAGTCGTTTACCCTCCAGGTTGGTGGAACCTACGGACTCAGCGAGGGAACTCACCACTACCGCCTCTACGGGAAGGGAAGGGATACAACTGGTGAGGTGGGATTGGCACCTCGCCCAGGCGGCCTCACCTGCAAAGCGAACAGGGGCCTCATGAGGGAAGGTAAGGGATGGTGAGGATGGATAGGAAAGGAAGAGGGAAGGAGGCGGCCGTGGCCTTTAAGAAGGTACCAACCCGGCATATGCCCGAAGACGAAGTGGGAAACCACGGAAAACCACTTCGAGGCTGGCTGAGGGGGAATCGAACCCCCTCTACTCATTTGGGCCACCCGAGGCTGAGTAGACCCCGTTCCAGTCCTCGTACCACTTTTCAAATTTCGTGGCTGAGCCGGGAATCGAACCCAGGACCTCCGGGGCGGCAGCTGACCATGCTGACCGCTACGCTACGGAGGCGACTGGAAGCATAAGTAATTAATAAAAATAATAAAAAATAATCCAAGTAAATGCACGCATCTTGCTATTCGAAGCAAAGTTCTAAATGTGTGTGTTTTCTTGGAAATACATGTAATTGTTGTACAAGATTTATGACAGGGACAGTCATAATAATAAGTTCGTTATTGGTTTCGCTCTTTAAGCTGTATGTTTCCCCTTAAGTTCTTTATTGTTAAAAGTAGTCAAAAGTATCTCCCTTCGCTTCCTTACACCAACACCGTTTATTTCAGTTGAGTGATGGTTGGTTCTTAAGTTTAGGGGCTGCGACAACGCGATCATGTAGCGCCGTGTACTTTGGGTGTGTGTAGAATCTGTCTGATAACCGGTGGTAATTGTGATGACTGTATTAGTGTGTGTATCTGTTTTAATTCAAGTATAATAATAATATCGTATGGCCTCGGGTGCCTGGTGCAAGCTTTGTTAATTGACACCCAGAAGGTAGCTTGCATGTTGAATTTCGTCGTTCCTTTGAACGCTATGAAAGTCAAGGAGGTTAGATATCTAAACTCCTTGACACTACAGCGCTGTAAGGTAGAGAATGTAGGAACTTTGTGTTGGCGGAAAATCCCGAGATTAATAATTTTGCCATTGAACACGGCCTACTGAATTCAAATGGGTTCTTTAACATGCCAACAACTTATGACATGAGTGTCGTGATTTTTGTCGCCTTTCAAAAATCACTTACCATGGCCAGGGGAGAACCTGCAATCTTGGGGTTGGTAGTCCGACACTATAACCACTCACCCACCGTGGCAAGCTTTAATTGAAGTAAGGACTGCAGACGATCAATTTTCAAGTAGTTCCTACTTTTGCCGCCAAACGCCACCGTCAACGACTACTAGTTCAAACTTAGCTACCAGACGTCACCGCAGTCAGCTATTGGCAACGAACGTAGGGACCTAAGAGCGTTGTTTACATTCTTAACCTATACAATTTAGCTTCACACAGGTGTAATTAGTGGAAGGTTCTTTAACATGCCATAACTCTATGACATGGGACCGCCGGCTTTACTTACCCTCCGAAGGAAGGCATAGTGAGGGATTTTTAACGCTCTTAAAAATCCGATGACTTAGGCCGGATTTTAACCCGCAATCTTGGGCATAGAAGCCTGCATGCTACCGACTACGCCACCGAAGCCGCCTCAGTTGAGTGACAGCTTCAAATATTTAAGAGTGCTTTGAAGCCGTTTCTTAATGTCACCTTAACTTTCAGTCGGTCAATACGAATAATATATGCCCCCGCCCCCTCCCTTGTAATCTGTGCAAATAATGACGAGCCACTTTCCTTTTTAGGTAGTCTCTTATTTACCACCTAAAACAATCGAACATAAATTCGAAGCCCAGTACTATCTAATACTGTACCGGTCTATATAAAATATGAAAGTTTGTGTGCCTGTTCGTCTTTTATGCGTTCATATACCATTCATCCGAATGCGATGAGACTTTGGTGAGTTGTTGTTCGCGCCCGCAAAGTTCCTAAATTTGAGAAAATTCATTTTACAATAGATGACACGCGAGTCGTTTCAAACAATTGAACATCGGTCAGCTGTTGTGCACGCCCGGGATAGTTTCTGAGTTAGAGTATCCAGTTTACAATAGATGGCACGTGAGTTGTTTCAAACAATTGAACATCGATCAGCTGTTGTGCACGCCCGCGATTGTTTCTGAATTAGAGAATCCAGTGTACAATAGATGGCACGCGAGTCGTTTCATAGAATAGAAAATCGCTCAGCTGTTGTGCACGCCCACGATGGTTTTTGAATTAGAGAATCCATTTCATAATAGGCACGCGAGTCGTTTCAAACAATTGAACATATATGTCAGCTGTTGTGCACTCCCACGATGGTTTTTGAATTAGAGAATCCATTTCACAATAGGCACGCGAGTCGTTTCAAACAATTGAACATATATGTCAGCTGTTGTGCACAACCACGATGGTTTTTGAATTAGAGAATCCATTTTACAATAGATGGCACGCGAGTCATTTCATTAAATGAGTGTATTTCATACAGTTTAGCGGCAGTTTATATGTTTGCTTCTCACATGGACAGTTATAAATGGCCTGCTCACGCGTCGGAAAATCTTCTGATTTATTCGTGTACGCACTGGACGGAGACAACAAAATATATTGTGTATCCAAAATAACTTCAATAAACAAAATTACTTACTACTTACTTACTCTTACTCTCCTGGCTCCACAATCCGCAGTCGGTTCTTGGCCTCGGGCAGCTTCCTCCACCTCGTTCTGTCCTTGGCATCTTCCCCTCGCGCTCCTAGTAGTTGGATGTCCTTGGTTACCTGGTCTCTCCATCTCATTTATGGTCTGCCTGTAGGTCTTCGTCCGTCTGACTTTTTCTCACACACTTCTCGCAGTCTTGATCCCTCTTCTCTTCTATACACGTGACCAGCCCATCTCAGCCTTCTTGTCTTAGCTTCCGGAACAACATTTGGTTCTTTATACAACTCCTATAGTTCCTTGTTCTTTCTCCTTCGCCACTCACCTGCTTCACAAATTGGTTCGAAAATCTTTCTGAGGATTTTATTTTCAAAAATATTTATCTTTCTCCAATGAACAAAATTAGAATACAAAAACGTTCTTTCTGTTTTTGGCGTTCCAAGGCATGCCGGGTACACCTAGTGGTAAGTAAAACTGAAGATGGGCCAGGCTAGATCCTCCTCTTGTAAACGTGGCCCAGTAGTTGGGATGTTTCCAACGCAAGTCCAAGCATGTAATGCGAATTTAATGTGGGTCGTCATTCCTCATCCCATTAGTTGTGAGACCCTTGGAAGAATCTGGAGATGAGGAAGCCAAGAATCGCCCAAGGTAAGCACGTGAACGTACATGGTGGACAGTAGGACAGCCGCATTATTGACGCAGTTGGGACGTCTCTGGGGTAGATCCGGGCATGTAATGTGAACTAAGACTGGGGTGAGTAATGAGAGGTTGGTCCAAGCTGTATCCGGCAGCAGCATCCGATATCTCTACTCATACAGGCCCGGCCCATTAGACACAATTAACTTTGACAGTAATTAAGCTTTAAAAGAATTATGCAATCTTCTTCCTCTCTGGTGCGAAGGAAATGATAGAATCTAGAAGGGAAGAGAAGGAAGGAGGGTAGAGCCAGATGTCAGGAGGAATAGGGTTGGATCGATGCACGAGGGGTAGGGGCTGTTTTCTTGGCAGCCGAGGCTGTCCATGCATAATGCAGAACCATGCCGGGGCTGTGTAACGGACAGGACGCACAAGAAGACGTAATGAAATTGACAAAAATAGACATGTAGAGAGAGAGAGGAGGGGGCAAGAAAGTTGCTGACAAGTAAATGAGGGAAGAAAAAGCCGTGCAAAACAAGGAGGAGAGTGGTAGAGGAGAGGATACTAGGTGTGAAGTATGACAGCGAGGGATCAAACACACAGATAGCAGGGTAATTCACAGCTACTTAGTTACAGTATATGTTGAGCCAGGCAAATACAGTCCATTCCCATCGTCAGTAGTCATGTGTCTTGCGCAGCTTCAACTGCAAGGAAGGAAGGAAGGAGGGTGGGACGTCGAGATCGCCTGCCCAAAACTCGAGGAGGAAAGAAGGAGAGAAAGTAACCATTAATGAGTAAAGATATAGAGATAAAGAGCAAGGTGGGAAGAAAAAGGGAAGAAAGGGGAAGAAAGGACGATAAATGTTATGATGTTGTTTAGCCTTGAACCCAATATCTTTAGATCTTTAGGTGTGATATTTATTTATATATTTATTTATTTATTTATTTATTTACAAGCTGTCCCCGACATGCGTTGAAATGCCAGTCAAAAAATGTTCGCGTTGTTTTCTTGGTTGAAGTGCTTTTGGATACATACTGTTTTCTTTTTTCCGTTAACTCCCTCTGAAGCATTGTAAAATGGATTTTATAATTCAGAAACATTCGTGGGAGCGTGCACAATAACTCACCAAAGTTTCATCGCAATTGGATGAATGGTTTAAGAACGCATATGGGACTTTGTTGAAACGATTCACGCGCCGTCACTCATTTGTTGAATCTACTCGTGCGCTACCAACTGTGAAATGGATTTACTAATTCAGAAACCTTTACGGTAAGGTACACAATAACTCATCAGAGTTTCATCGCAATGGGATGAATGGTATAGGAACGAATACGGGACTTTGTTGAAACGATTCGCACGCCGTCACTCATTTGTTGAAACTTCTCGTGCCCTACCTATTGTAAAATTTATTTACTACGTCCGAAACCTTCACAGCAACTCACCCAAGTTTCATCGCAATCGGATGAATGGTATATGAACGCATACGGGACTTTGTTGAAACGTTTCGCGCGCCATCACTCATTTGCTGAAACTACTCGTGCGCTATTTAATGTAAATTGGATTTAGTAAGTCAGAAACTTTCCGTGGATTGTACACAACAACTCACCCAAGGTTGATCGCAATCGGATAAATGGTATATGAACGCATAAAGGGCACACAAACAGACATACATAATATCACGTAACATTAATTTTATAAATAATTTATTTATTTATTTATTTATTTATTTATTTTAAAATAGGCACCTGAGCCGTGGCTCGTGATGGTGCAGCACATAGAAATTATATTTGGCGACAGAGAAAAGAAATACATGTTTTTACAAGTTATAACGTACATGAACAGAAGTAAGGTTGGTTGGTTGGTTCCTTAGTTTAGGGGCTGCGACAACGCGGTCATATAGCCCCGTGTACTTCGGGTGTGTGTAGAATCTGTCTGATAACCGGTGTTAAAAGTGATGGCTGTATTAGTGTGTGTATCTGTTTTTAAATTCAAGTAAGAACTGCAAATTTGATTTTTTTTCAAATAGTTCCTACTTTTGCCACCAAACGCCACTGTCAAAGACTACTAGGCCTAGTTCAGAACTAGACTACTAGACGCCACCGCAGTCGGATCTTGGCAACGAACGTAGAAACATAAGAGCGTTGTTTACATTCCTAACCTATACAATTTAGCTTCACACAGGTGTAATTAGTGGAAGGTTCTTTAACATGTCATAAATCTATGACATGGGACCGACGGCTTTACTTCCCCTCCGAAGGAAGACATACTGAAGGATTTTTAACGCTGAACAGAAGTAACATAAGGTATATAAAGAGGCAAAACGGTAGAGACAATCATAGTGTCAAATAACTAATAAGATTTCTTTTGCATTGTGGTAGAGAAGGAGCCTCACTCAGGGTGACTCTTGAAGTAATTGATAAGAGTAATGCAACAAAGAGTTGTTAGCATACTTGGACGAGTGAATGGGGTCACAATAAATGGTGTAGTTAGGGAGCTCATTGTTACATAATTTTTACCCGTATAGCTAAATGCCGAATGATTTCAGTTGGATCTTAATTGCCGATTAGGGTGCATTCATTCATGGCATGTTTTTAACTTTAATTTAAGAAAGGTTTCATGACCGCTATGCGTTAATAATGTGAAGCAACATCACATATTACCCCTCAATCGACAACCCTCCTCCATGTTTGGATCCTTACAACCTGTCGCACAGTATGCTAGCGTGTGATATTCTTCGGTCATAAAAGCAGGTGTACTGACAAGGATGAACAAAATCGGACGGATTTTTAACCAGCTATCACAACAGCCCCCTTGCCAGTGAGTGTCGTGTGATACATGATTAAGCCTATGAAACATGTACAGTAGTGTGACAATTGAAAATCCCCAGCCTGCTTCCAGTCGACCGACCGGGTCAGGGAATGGAATGAATGAAACCCCCATCTAGTGGCGAGGATATGAACTGTGCCGGCTGCCGAAGCCTGTCGCACTCCCCTGGGGCAATGATTAAATGAATGACAGATGAAATGATAGTGGAGAGTGTTGCTGGAATGAAATTTGTGACAGGGAAAACCGGAGTACCCGGAGAAAAACCTGTCTGCCTCCGCTTTGTCCAGCACAAATCTCACATGGAGTGACCGGGATTTCAACCATGGACCCAGCGGTGCGAGGCCAGCGTGCTTCCGCCTGAGCCACGGAGGCTTGCAGTAGTGTGACAATTAGTTGCAGCTAAATTACATTTTAATCCTTATTGTAATTAAATTAAAATAAATTAATTTCTTCTGAGAAAAGGACGAGAAGTAGAGGAATTAGAGACGAAAGTTCGAAGAATTAAAAAAAAAATTGGGCCAGAAAAGAGAGCAGACGGCTTATGGAAGAAAAGGAGGAATGATTACTTGTACAGCCAGGCAGAAAAATTTACAGACACAATACGTAAGAGAAGGATGCAGTGGCGGATCCAGGGGGGGGGGGGGGGCACCAGGGGCAAGTGCCCCCCCGAAAAACCAGTTGTCTGCTACATTGATATTGCCGATAAAAATGATTGTTTCTGCAAACTGCACTGCAACTAAAATCTTTGCTGTATTGCCTGCATTCATGAATGTGGTCAATGTTTGTTATCATATAGTATGTAATGGCAACACTGTTAATATAATCGCTACATCGACATACATTTTTATATATTTAGGACAGGTAGAAGCAGTAGCGTAGCCAGAATCGACCAATGTGGGGAGGTTTGGGGGGTGGGGGTGGTGGTGGTGGTTATGGTTACTCGAATCCAAATTCTACAAGCATTTCGTCCCGCGTAGCCACGCTTGTCAAACGTGCACCATGGCCGCGAGGACACCTGCAGTAAGTACGAATATCGTAGGTTTGAATCCCGATGCTGACAGCGGATATCCTGAGTGTGGTTTTCCCCCAGGATTTTCCATACTCCTTGCAGGAAATTGCCGGGCTAGTTACTACAAGTCACGGAGCGTCTACCCCATCCCTGTCCCTGATATATTTACACACATTATTACATTCATCACAGCAATATAGGTTGCCAGACAACTGCAATACACATCCAAATATACGGGGCTGATGACCACGATGTCTCAAGCCCCTTAGATGAATTATTAGCAACAACTCTACAAGTATTTCCACTTTTCAATTATTACACAAGAAAAGTTTCGTGTTTTTGGTCCATACGTTTTCGAATAGTACAATATGCACAAAAGACAACAACAAAAAATACAGTTCTGTAAAAAATGAAGTTAGTTTTTTACTGAAATGGTAAATCTATAACATTCCTGTTCCCCTAACAGGAACAAAATAAACTCGAATCTATATGTGCTACCAACATGAAGATTGCGTCTCTCAACAAGAGCAGACATTTACAGAAGTCTCAGCAAAAGTGGGCATGTCCTCTCACGATGTATCATGTTGATGTATGAGTTATACAATAGGCTACTCAGTTTTATGTTTGTACAATTTTTTCAACAATATCCTGTGCTTTATATTGCCTAAAATATCATTTTCGAAGATTTTTGTCACCTACTAAGTCATTTTTACCTTACAAATGCTACATGCAGCCGGAAAACGGTTTATTTGCTTACACTACTCATGCGACAAATTTCACTCATTCGTAACTGGGAGATAATCGTAATTCGGGGAATTGTTGGACATACTGTAGCAACTCGGCTGACGGCGATCTAATGCTCAAGAAGTTAACAGCGATCCCACGAATAGTGTTAATGTACCCATACAATTTTCGAAGTCCTTGTTAAAACGCGTTATTTTGAATTAAAAGTAGATTATTTGACATATAAGTTCTCTCCCTCAAAGAAAAGAAAAAAAGCTAATATTGTCCAGCTAGGTGGGATTCAAAATTATTTGGTGCTAGCCTCAGTTTGAAATAAGCTATATTTTGCGGGGGAAGAGTTAGATTGGCAAACCTGGGAGGACGGAGTTGTATTACCAGTTGTATACACAGTCACGAAGCTCGCTGCGTTACGAAATTGCATCCTTGGTAGATGAAGCGACGCTAGCGCTCGCGGTGGCAGCAAGCTGGCAACTGCCTTGAGCGCGTTATTCGCGGAACTGATGATTTCACTTTTCTACGAGTTTTATGAATTTTCACTCACCAGAGCGATTATTTCCTTTGTAAACATAAGTCATGTTAAATCACAATGTTTATTATACTGTACACTTTTAATTCATAGGAACATTAAAAAGGAAGGAAGGAAGCTTGTAGTTTAACGTGACCGTTAATCTCATAGGAACATTAAGAGAATGCTCTGTTTTTATTAGTTCAGTCCTCTACAAGTATCCCTAGTCGCGGGCATCTCGACATACTGCAGTATAAAACTGAGTCCCCGATTCTTGGATGTAACGGGTGATCTCGAGAACCACTGGATGGATTTTGATGCGGGTTTCACCATTCTGTTAAGGATTTCTTGAGGAAGGCTTCTGTAGAAAAGCATTCGTTTGTGACCACAGGAAGCCGAGCAGTTACGATTTCAGTGAATCGAGTCGAAGAAAAACCTGCGCCATTTAAGCTTACGCTGGATAAACCATTAAAAATATCTATAGACTATAGGCCTACTATGAGTGTAAGAATTGGCCAACATGAAAAGTTCTACAAAAAGACCCGCGACAGCATATCTCTATCTTCAATACATCACCCACTATAAATGTTTTTACGTTTTCATTTCTTCCAACAATCTCCATTCAGTTGAAATATAAGAGAGTCTATCACCCCAGCTTCGGCCAGCATCAACTTTCGAGTCGTGTCGAGTTAAGACTTCAGAGAAGAGTATATATATTTGGAGTTTCGCTGTTCACCTCAGTTTTTCTAAATTCTGTCTGGGGCGGAGTAATTTTATTACACATTTTCTCTAGCTACTCTGAAATCCTAGAGTGCCCCCTCCAAAGTGAACCTCTGGATCCGCCACTGGAAGGATGACATTTTATGGACATTCACAAGGATGGATATTAATTTACATTAATTTACCACAAAATGTGTTGAAGAAATAAGAAAAGATCTCCAAGAAGTTGGAATTAATCAAGAAGATATTCTAAACAGGACAGGGTTTCGAGGGAAGGTTGTTAAATTCATTGGGTATCAGGGAAAACATTGTACATATATCAAGGTCATCTGGTCTGAAGACAGAAGGAGAAGTCTTGGCGACCGTATGACGAAATTTTGGGAGGAGAAAAAGAGATTGGCAAGTCGGTCGATTGTTTACTGTGGTCCACAGTAGGCCAAAATCGACAGAAATAAATGAAATTAATTTTTAATTTGAAAATTTCATGTCTAAACAAAACTGGGACAGGGTGAAATATTGAATTCAAGCGGTTGCAGGAAGATGAGCATTCTGACAGCCACTGCACATTGCTTGAGAAAAGGAGTAAACTGTGTAGTTCTACCTCTTATTATTCAAGATTCACATGGCCTTGCGTTTTAGTGCGGTAGCTACTCGGGTCAGTAGGTCAGATATTTTTTTAGTCTATTTTCGTCATATGAAATATAGGGCTATGAGATTGACTTTTGTCCGCGTGTGTGTCCGTCACCTCTTTTTATTTTTAGATCCACTGGACCGATGGTAGTCAGTTTGGTAGTTAGCTTCATTTTCGTACACCTTAACCTTGCCTTTCAAATTTCCACGATAATAATAATAATAATAATAATAATAATAATAATAAATAAATAAATTAATTATTTAATTAATTAATTAATTTATTTATCGTATGGCTTTTAGTGCCGGGAGTGTCCGAGGACATGTTCGGCTCGCCTGAGTCTGTAGCTGCTTCTAGAGGACACCCTTAGGGTGAGCTACAAATTCCGTTCAATTTCAAGTAGTTCCAACTTTCGCCACCAGATATCAATGATACCTAGTGGCGAGCGTTGGAACTTTGATAGAGCGTTTTGACGAAATCTAACCTAACAAATTTAGCTTCACACAAGTTTAGTCTGTGGAACGATCTTTTACATGCCATAAATCTATGATATGGGACCGCCGGCTTTACTACCCCTCCGAAGGAAGGCAAACTGAAGGATTTTTAACGCTCTTAAAAAATCCGACGACTTCGACCGGGTTTGAACCCGCTATCTTGGGCACAGCAATTCAGCATGCTACCAACTATGCCACCGAAGCCGCTATAATAATAATAATAATACAGTGGCACGCGAGGCATATTTCATCTGGTGTCTCCGAAACTATTGCAGCAATCAACCTGAAAGTTCGTATACTGATAGGAAACTTCAAATAAAGTTCACGTATGTGACTTCCAATCGTCCCAGAATTACGAAAGCCACATGACAGCGACACAAAGTTCAAATATTTAAAATTAGTTTTCTGGCATTCCAATTATCCGGAGCACAATGAAATTTGGCACTGTAAACCTTTATTAAGACCTGAAAATATTGGTGCGTAATGTTTCACAAACGGTTAAGATGGTGGCTGTGAGACCCTTTAATACTATATTTGTATTTCTCGTATCCCATTCAAGCAATTGAAGTGTTACACTGCATATTGAACCACTAGTACAATCATTATCTACTAGTACATAAATCTATCGCTTACATTTATTAAATTAAAGATAGTGTGCATGTCAATTCTTCAGAGATGTATTCCTTCAGTATTTAATTGGATTAAATTAAATGTCTCCCCGTTTTTGTGTTAATTAGTTGATAAATACTCGAAATACTATTTCTTTCAGATTATGGTGTTAAAATATTTGCACTCCCCACCTAATATAATTGGGAATTATCGTGTCATTCTGTCGATAGATTACTAAGCAAGTCTGATTCTAATACTTGAATTACAAGGTTTGGTATAACCGTTTTACACTTCCGTTAGTAGCATCCGTATATTTTCTTAACCCTCCAAGTGCTGAACGTTTCACTCTTAAGTGCTAAGCATGTTTAAGGCAGTGTGCAGATATATTAAATAATTAAAAAAATAAATACAAATGTGTAACTATATATGGCATATTGTATATCAATGTATTCAGGAAATTTTACAGAATAAGATAATAATAGGGTTTTTTTACTAACAAATATCCAATAGAAGTATCAGGGATGATTAGTCAGATTTAAAAAAAATCAAAAGAAATTCCAATTTGAGAGATTGGTCACAAGTACTACTTTATCTGAAATAAAATTCCAAGATATACAAAATGTGCCAAATTTCTTTAAAAGCGCAATGATATATAATAATAGAAACATTGATGAGTAATGAATAAAAAAGCACAGGTAAAAAGTCTAATCATATCACTTTTCACAGAATTTCAATCACATATAGCCTATACATAAGTAGAGTCATTTTTTTTTCAGAAGATCAAAAACCAACTTGCATTGCATACCAGATAGAGAATTTCATTTCGCAGCGAGACTACAGGGTCTTTCATATAAAGTAAGAACGGCGAGCGGCTGTTTTGTCATTCGCTGCTGAAGCCGGCTTGGCCGAACTTGTGACGCGCCACGGCCCCCTGCTGTAGTATTGAAAGCGCGCGCATAGTACAAACTTGACCTTGCAATAAGCGTGCAGGTGTTGTCATTCGCCAGTCTGAACCACAGCTGCTAACATGTTGAGACAGTTATCATTGCAACATCGTATTTTTGTATGTAAAATTAATTTTAATTACGATTCGGCTCGGCGGGTACGTGATGCATTTGTTCAGCAATTTCCTGATGAAGTGCCACCTTCACTAGCACAGATTCACGTAATTGTAAATAACTTTGACACTACTGGTTCAGTGCTCAATAAAAAACACAAAATAAAAAATCAGAAAAAATACAGTGGCATGACTCACTCGCGTCAGCCAAAATGTGGTTACCAGATACAATGCCTGTATAACCCAGGAAGGACGACACTTCCAGCAACTTTTATAAGGTAATATTTCATAGAGGATTGTACACACGCTTAGAGAAGGGGGCCACGCTTCGCCACAAGCTCGGTCAAGGCCACCACATTAGCGGATAACAAACCCGCCGCTTGGCGTTCTTACTTTATATGAAAGACCCTGTATTTTTGTAAAATCGAATGTTATATAGATTTTACGAGTTGTTATATCGGTTTTACAAATCGTCTCACTGCGAGACGATAGCACTTCAGCGGAGGTCCGAATCGTCTCGTAGTGAGACGATAGCACTTCGAGGGTTAAAGAGGAAAATAAACGTATGAATATATAAACTATAATTATAAGTAGCTTTACGATCTCTTTATAGAAATGCAATATAATGAATACAGAAGAAAACGTAGCTGAGATATCTAAAGGATGGCAGTAGAAAGAGAAAAATGTGTTAGAGAATGTAGAAAATTTAATAAGAAACGAAGGACAAAAGATGTTACATGGCAATAAATTATAAGAATATGAAGTGAAATAGGTTTAGAAATGTCTCCTAAAGGATGAGGAAGCTTGGGAGTTAAACTGCGCTTTGAAAAACGACTGTCATATAAATAGTGTAACGATATAATGTCTTTTACGTACATATTCAGAACAAAGCTTCAAAGGGTTATGGAACGAACTTAATTTCAAGATGTGTATTTGAAGGAAATTTAGCTCGAAATACTCAATAATTCTGGAACTACGCCACGCGGCATTCAATATTATGCATTATTCCACACAGAATAACCGATATACTTCCATGGCCTCCAGTACCTGGAATATCTGGTTTTTGGAAATTCGCGCATAAAACAAGAAAAAGCAAAAGAGAATCCCTAGATATTGCTAAAAGTATTCATCACTATGGATACACGAATTTAGATTTCAAACAATGAGCAGGCCATCAGCATACAGCTACATTATCTCTATGTTGAAGACTAAAAATAGGCTATCACTCGTTTTCTAGTAAGATTGTCTTTTGACGGTGAGTTTTTAGATGACTATATAGCCCAATCCTGGAAACACAAACTCTTCCACAGTTGTTCGGAGCAGCCACTGGCTCTTGAGGGTTGATCCTCCTGAAAACCTTACGCTCTTTCCTCGCTTTGTACTTCTTAGTCTCACGTCTTCGCCGATGTTGTTCGAAATAGGTAAATGTTGGTTGGTTCTTAAGTTTAGGGGCTGCGACAACGCGGTCATGTAGCCCCGTGTACTTTGCGTGTGTGAGTAGAATCTGTCTGATAACCGGTGTTAATTGTGATGACTGTATTAGAGTGTGTTATCTGTCTTTTAAGTCAAGTAAGGACCGCAGACATTTGCATTTTTCAAATAGTTCCTACTTTTGCTGCCAAACTCCACCGTCAACGACTACTAGTTCAGAACTTAGCTACCAGACGCCACCGCAGTCGGCTCTTGTCAACGAACGTAGGAACCTAAGAGCGTTGTTTACATTTTCTTAATCTATACAATTTAGCTTCACACAGGTGTAATTAGTGGAAGGTTTTTTAACATGCCATAAATCTATGGCATGGGACCGCCGCGCCGCGGCGGCTTTACTTCCCCTCCAAAGGAAGGCATACTGAGGGATTTTTATCGCTCTTAATAAGTCCGACGACTTCAGCCGGATATGAACCCGCGATCTTGGGCATAGAAGCTCAGCATGCTACCAACTACGCCACCGAAGCCGCCTAGGTAAATGTATTTTGGTCAGAACGGAAAGAGTGCCCATTCATGTACATCATTCAAACAATTTCCAATTTGAGAGGCTGTACCGTCACGTAACTTCCTTTGTTTTATTATACCACTATTGACAGTGAATGTCGCATTGGGAGGAAGGGTGGCCCTCTACGGCTCTGCCCAACAAATTCAGAGTCATCCGATTTAGCCGGATCTCCCACTTGTTAAAGAGAGAAGCCCCCTCTGTATGTACTTGCGGCGCCTAACTTACCATGGCACACACACTCTTGGAGTATGTAGATCTGGCCGATCTGCGAAGAACTCTTAAACTGCCCAACTACCTCTCCCTTGTTCTACGTGAATGACGGGCCATCAGTAGACCTCGTCATCCGGTTCATAAGAAAAAGTGGATCCTCTTTCAAGTTTCAATGTACAGTAGTTAAGACCTTTAGATTAGGGTCTGTTTCATGTACTTAATGTGAACAATTATATTTTATTGTTGAAGATGTCTTATTTATGTATTGACATGAACTTCATCATTTCAAAAGTTTACTTATTGACGTTCAAATTAACATAAAATACAAATAAGTATTTAATAATTTATTTCCACCTAATGTCAATAAAAAGAAAAGTAATAACATTAATTATTTAGACTAGATTCGGCCATATTATGGCTCTCCTCAGTAATAGCTTTCTTTTTAAGAAAAGAAAGGAAACAAATATAATTGCGAGCAATGTAGAAAGTTATAGTTGAATTTAACCTTTGAAAATAAATCTCTACTTAGTATAAAACAAAGTCCCCGATTCTTGGATGTCACGGGTATTCTCGATAACCAGTGGATGGATTTTGATGCGGTTTTCACCATTCTGTAAAGGATATCTCGAGGAAGGTTTCTATGGAAAATATTTTTTTTGTGATCAAAGGAAGCCAAGCAGAAACGATTTCAGTGAAAGCGTCGAATAAAAACCTGGCGTCCATGCGCTTTTTAATCTTATACTGGACAAACCGTTAATTATATCAATATACAGTACTATGAGTGTAAGAATTGTTCAGCATGAAAAGTTCTAACAAAAAAAAAAGTCCGTGAGAGCTTATCTCTATCTTCAATACATCTCCCACTCTAAGTGTTCTTAGATTGGACGGATGGGGGATTTGTGTTTCATACACCTCGTCATTCTTAAATTACGTCTGACAAGAATTTGTTGCACATTCATAACTGTTCCCGGGCGTGATGCTAATAAAGAATATACAGTATCAAAATATTTAGAAAATCAGATCTGTTACAAATATGAGCCTTAAAATGATGAAAACAGCGGCTTCAGTGGCGTAGTTGGTAACTTGCTGAGTTTCTATGCCCAAGATCGCGGGTTCAAACCCAGCCGAAGTCATTGGATTTTTAAGAGCGTTAAAAATCCCTCAGTATGCCTTCCGTTGGAGGGGAAGTAATGCCGGCGGTCCCATATGTCATAGATTTATGGCATGAAAAAGAACCTTCTAGTAACTACACTTGTGGAAGCTAAAATTTGTAGGTTAGTTTGATAACGCTATATTAGTTCCAACGTTCGCCACCAGGTGCTGACTGCGATGGCATTTAGTAGCCACGTCGGCAGCTAGGTGTCGTGGAAGGTAGCATTTGGTAGCAAAAGTAGGAACAACTTGAAAACATTAATCGTTTGCAGTCCTTCTACCTGAATCACAGATAACACACACTAATACTCGTACAGCCATCACAATTAACACCGGTTATCAAACAAATTCTATACACACCCAAAGTACATGGAGCTACATGACCGCGTTGTCGCAGCCCCTAAACTAAGGACTCAACCAACCAACCAATGATGAAACATAAAGTAATTTAGTGAAAAAGACATATCTAAACAGTTGGTGATTGTAAATTACTATAAAACAGACTAAACATTTTTTTCAGTTAAAAATATCTTGTGATGGTCAAATAGTTTCCGAAAATAGGCTCTTTGTGTAGCGGAGCAAGGTTGGAATTTGTAGGTTATTGCACCTTCCTGCTAAAATGAGAAATTTTAACGTGACTTGTTTCAAAGAATTCCTGTTGTTTCGGAAATGGTTGTATTTATACATGTGATATTAAGTGTTTATGTTATCTTTTGCCGCTTTTATGTGTAAGCGTGGCGTTTATAATAGAACCTAATGGTTTTGGAGTAGGAGGCATTGACGCGATGTAACCTCCGATTTTGACCTGATTAACACTGACATCTGTCAGTGAAAATCAGAACTTTATTGGGTAACCTGTGGCTAGTTATAATTAACTTTATCTTGTAAGCACCAAATGTGATACGATAGCTCTTTTACGTGTTAACGTCGTAAGTATCGGACTACCGTGAATTTTTTGCCGCCCTTAAAAACTCTGACTTCCTCGCCCAGTAATCGAACCCGTGATTTCGGGATCATGAGGTGGACACTCTACCAATACCAACAAAACTATTGTCACAAGTACAGGATTTAACCATGTTGGCGATGATTCCAGTATGCGCAGTTCCAGTATTATTGGGGGAACAGCTCAGCACACTAGTTTGTGTTAGAAGTTGGGCATGGGGCGAGGTGCAGTGTGTGTGCGGGTGGAAGAAGAAACTTAGATTTATGAAACTGTTTTCATCTAGTATAATAATTTGCGGTGACTTATCTACTGGAAGCCACCAAAGTAAATTATAACGACAGTACAGTAGTTGCGGATAGAGCCACAACACTGTGTATTAAATTATACTTGTACTTAATGCTTCACATTCAAGCAAAATGGCGTGCTATTATCACCTTGCATCGCACATCAGGTGATGGAGTGTGTGACTCGAACTCAACGCCAAGGGTATCGTTCATATCGACGGTGTCAATGCAATACCTCGTAACTGATAAAGTGATTGGTCTCGTCTCCCAGCTGTATGTGGATGTGACTTCCAACAGAGCAATATGCGTTCGGTTCAAATTTCTGTGGATGGGTATAAGGATTGGATGGGCACAATGTGAAGAACATTCCTGAAGAAAATGTACATGATTAGTTTATGAATACCGGTACTATTATAAGGGGTCATTTTTTAGGATTACGCCCTTCGACCTTCAAGCGATCATCAGAAGATCCTAATCACTGTGTTGGGGTTTACATTTATACACTAATATAATTATTATCTAACTACAAAATGTTTGTAGTGCGTTTCGGTGTTTATAGTAAGATTCGCAATTTGAATCTCGTTATAAGGGTTTGTGAATTACGTGAGAGTAATTGTACTATGCACGTGTATACAATTTAGAATCAACAACAACCAAAAAGTCAACCCCTGGCACTATACAGCCCATGACGGGCTAAGGCCGACCAAGCGACCGCTGCCCAGCCATTTGGCCTGCAGATATTGGGGTGACGCGTGATTAGCGCGTCGGGTCCCCTCGGCCGTTAATCTTGGTGTTCGTGATCGGGGCGCTGTCTCACTGTCAGACAGCTACTCAATTGTCCTCACGAGGCTGAGTGCACCCCGTTCCAACCCTCACGTCAGTTTTAAAATCCCTGACGGAGCCGGGGATCGAACCCGGGGCCTCCGGGTGAGAGGCAGGCACGCTACCCCAACACCACGGGGCCGGCCATACAATTTAGAATACAATATGATAAATAAAAAGAAATAACAAAAAATTAGAACATGAACTAGAATTCTATTTGTATTTGGTTACTTATCACAGTAGAGCTATCGCCGTAGTAATGCAATTATATAGGCCTATACGGTAGTTACCACTATCACACTATGCTCCGTAAAGTTTCCACCAACACGGAAAACCTCTTCCACTAAAAACCCACGCTCTTCCCACTAGTCAGCTTGCACACAAGAACTTGACAATAACACAACTTAAAGCACCAACACTGTTGCGCACGGGCACTCACTGTCGGCAATAATGAACCGGTATTCTCCACCCTATCACTCCAGTTGAAGGTCAACACGGAACAAGTGCATGCTTATGCCATCCGCTGTGGTGAGACTTCGCGTATAAAGCGACATGAATGTGCTGCCAACCTAACACGTCCCGTAAGGCGAGACCCACATAGCTAGCCGCTGCGGAGAGATTTTGCGAACGCTCTGTATTATGTTATTGTATTATTACAAGCACATCCAGCATATTATTTTATCGTATTTCCCAGTTATTTCTAAACAATCTTCAATAATCAGATATTATTTCTTAATATTATGAATTAGGTGCTGCCCCTCGCATACACGATTTCGTCGATACAGGGACCTAGGTAGTACTAGCCATCAACTTACAATGCGTGATTTCCATACCAAATGAGGTATGCATTCATAGTATTATTTATCGCCGCTCACTTACCTTTAATGGCTTTGACCCAAGCCTTTATGTCGTATATCTATGAGGTAGACACCTGACCTCTTTGATCGGGCTACCGAGAATCATATAACTTATCGTAGCAAATTCACAAATTCGTCAATTCATATTAGGAATGAACAAACATCCTCTGGCTGCATAAACTTGCCCGGTATCATTCTGTCGATACCCCAGGCATCAATATTACACTCGTCGTACTTAGTACACACGACAATACCTGTCGTAATTGACACATACAATTCTAACCTCGTAGATTCATCGTCGTTGTATTTATGTTAGTATCTTTAAATACACCCACAACTAATGGTGCGGTGGCGTTAGCGACGAATGGCCTCCTAGGGAAGGAAGAACTAGTTTTGACAGTTGAATCACAGTGCCAGTAGCGTACAAAGAAACGCCGCTGCGTATTTAAGTAACTTACGAATGTGATGCTTTAATGAAGCGAGTAAGATTGATAGAATATCTGTGCTGCACTGCGAATGTAAAATTCGATGCGAGTGACAAAAGAGATCTAAGAATGAAATGTTTATGATACTATAAAACTTTACAATAAATGCGAAAAGGTCAATTGTTTGCGCTAACCAGAACATCATGCCCGTTTTTCGTTAGCACCTCAATTACTATAGCCTATCTACAGTGTCTTTTCCTCTACCTTTCCAGCACATTTTTAATCACATTGTCATTGTTAATATACTGTATATCTAATTTATGCGCCTCCAGCTTCGTCTTATATTTGCAATGGTTTTCCGTCTTCATACTTAATCCATTATTAGTATATATATCATAACCTCCAAAAACTTTGTAATGTTACCGTCAGCTATGTATTTGTTGGTTGATCTTTCGAGACTTTCATCCATATTTTGAATACTAAGCAACAAATCATTGACTGGGTAGTAATAGTAGGGGTCGAGACAGGTGTTATGCACACAAGGAAAATTTTATTTAACCAAACTATTGTGTATTCAAAAATAACTCATATCAGCCAAACTTCAACAAAAACTTAATTACCATACTCCATCAAATCATATTGTGTATTGTGCCCGTCAGAGGTAGTTATCTGGTCCACCGCCCACCGTAGGTGGCTTTCCAGATGACCACATCCTTGAACACATATGGCCTAAGAGGATCGGAGTGCACTCCTTGTGGGGATATTCCGGCACAAGACTCCGCGTCATCATAGGAATCAGGTTCCCATCATAGCATAAGTCATAGACACCCCAAGGAAATGTACCCCCAAAGAAACTACTTCATTAAAATCCAGGCTTACGTAAAAATCACAAAATGGTTTATTGAAATCTCAAATCCCTATCCTACCATCGGAGGGTATCAGTCGGCTAATCCGCTAACTAACAAAAATAAATAAACAAAAAAAAAAAACAATCATTAACTATCAAAATTAATCCCTCTCTATTGGTCCTAAATACAATCAACAAGCTAAAGCAAAGGTTGGGAAATGGTACAAAAGGATTTTAATGAAATTTACAATGAACAAGGCATATTGGCAAATCGTCAAACATGACAGAAAAATAAACAAAGTAAACTGGGACCATCCCGTTTTTACATTTAATTTTAAGTGAGCTAAACTAGTCCTGAATTTAAACTAACTTACGGTGAGAAGCATCTGTAGTAAAACAAACTAAACAAAATATCTAAATTGATTTACAGTCATCGTTTACAACACAAATAATTTACAATCAACTGTACAACAGAAGGTCTACAAGTAGTAGAGGAAAGATTGGAATAGGGGTACAAAACAATCAATAAATAAATATCACACACAGGAGTATTCTTATTAATTCTGCCTACAACTTGATGGTTATTGTTTGTTTCCATCGGTCGTCTATAATGTGTAAGCTAGAAACTGAAAATACTGTTCGTTAGGAGTAGAACAAATTAGGCCCACGAGTTGAAAAACTCTGGGTAAACCAAATCCCTGTCAGTCAAACGTGTCAGCTGCTAAAAACTTAATCTAAAGAAAAAATAAATCTGCACAGCACAGTGCAATGGTCAGCGAGTTATAAACAAGGATCAAAGTTAAACAGGTGTTTAGTGATTAACGAGATTTATAACATTCGTTTAAGTTCATTACATCTTCTTATTTAATTTATGATTAGTTGTCGTTGGTTTAAGATTCATTAATTATGAAGATTGACCATATGCAAGGCTTCCTAACAAGTGGATAAGACCACTTGTGTACACCCAAGTACACGCGAATATGCCTACTCCGACCTATCAAGAAGCTCAAAAACCATACTAAAGTAACACTGTGTGTCCGCCTGGATCACATCAGGAACCTCGGTCTGTCAAGCGCTCAGCTTTGAAACAAGGCCGGCAACCTCAACAAAAAATATGGGCAACCACCCCATCATCGTGTATGAAAACACGGCAAGAACATTCACAACAGGTGAGAAGAATTATCATAGCCTCAAAATATGTCAATCAGTGTCACAAGGCAACTCTAATATCTTAAACACCAAAATCTTATCAAAATATCCTTCGCTCACAACACAGGCGAATATCGTTAATAGAATTGGTGACCTGCTGTCACATTGTATCATTGCATTCCAAAGAAATAGCGGTCAACTTGACCTAGTTTTAACAAGCTTATAAAAACTGGCTTATTCAGAATAAATAATTCATCAAAAGTATTAGCATGGCATTTGACAAAAAGTCTTGTCTCATTTGAGATTCTCGGTAGGCATCACTGCGCGTGACCTTGAAGACACTTGTCCTCTCAAGTAAAATACATTTGTTCATTCTCAACCTATTACGAGTTGCTTTGGCAAACAGTAAAATCTAAAGTGTTCGTTTCATTAGCATATTGGATCCACAACAATTTTCAAATAATGATCCTACACTTGTAGTTCATAAGCTAAAACTCATTGTAATGATCGTGATGTAGAAATAGAGTCAAACAAGATGTTCGGGAAAGAACATATAGCCTACTTTCTCCTAAATGTATGGGTATAGTTATAACTCTCTGTCCTTATCATCTCCTAATTTCTTCCTATTTGAAGTGCAAATTGGCACACAGGATTTGAACAGTGGCGTTCAAACCATAGTTTATAATTTACCCCAGCATTTTGCAATTTCATCAGCAAACACTCCAAACACCGACTACTTACAATAATTGAAACTTCGTTGCTCTAATAAGGCCCATCTACAATGCGCAGTCGGCAGTCCGTAGTTGGTAGTCCTCGGTCGGGAGTCGCGATCGACTCCGTGTATACTATAGGCACCATACACAACATGAAGTTGCAGTTGGTAGCTGGCAGTTGGCAGTCGCGAATTTTATCCTTGACTGCCAACTACCCGACTGCAGCAATGTAATAGCCAATCAGAGCAGATCAGAAACTGACGTCACGTTGTTGTTCTGTGTCGTATACGAATGATATAGGACTAAGTGAAGTAACTTCGCAACCCGTTAATTTATAGGCTAATCTTAAATACACGGTATAACAAAATAATCCATCTCCAAATCATCCATATTGCAAGTTTTGAGGTTATCAACAACGCCTCTGTGCACAAGGAATAAACAAATGTTACTGTATTATTACTCCTAGCAGTCGTTAAGACTGGGTTCACTAACTGGCCGGTATAGAGCGCTGCTCGAATCTATAGTTTCTGCATAGTACAACTGAAGGCTGGTAGATGTCACTCCGGTGGAGAATGTCGAATTATTGAACAATTGAATGGCGTGCAACCAGTGAAGTATAAGCAGTTGATATTTCGTGGATTAACTGAAGAAATAGTGTGTATTGAACCCGAGGTGGTCATGCTGACTGGTCTCGAACGTGGATCTCGGAGATAAGTTGAGCTCTGAATGAAGGTTCCACCAGGGAACGAACCCGAGATCTGTTGAGGGTATTTCATTGTAAGAACCCCTAGAAGAAATTATATATTTAATTACTGGTGTGATATCAGTTGTTACTGACATTATTTAGTGAAATAATGCAGGAAAATAGTGGAAGATAGCATTATTTGGACTACATGAAGTAGGCTATGCTGGACTTGTAACACAGGAGTTTCAAAGTTTGACGTTTTGCAAATAGCCCCAGAATTGTGGGAGGAGGCCCGTGGCGCCACGTCAATCTTGCTGACCCAGATAAGTCGTCTGCAAGGGGTCGGGAGGTTAAATAATGACCAGGTTCTTCGCCGTTTGAGAATAGATGTGAGAATGGAACGGGAAGATCCCACGGAAAATCATTGATTACTCATGATTGGAGCAATGCAATGACATGAGAGTTGCGCACAGGTGAATCTTTAGCCAGGAGGCTAATTTTAGAGCCATAAAACGGCGAAATCAAGGCATGTTTAATGCAGTGCGTAATGTTACAGGACTATGGGTGTTCGCGGCTGGACTTGAGGATGTTGCCAGGGATTCCCAGTGAAGTAGCGTCCCCACGCCATGGATAAGATATTTAATATATATTAAGTGGCCGATCGATCCTCGAACACACATACATTTTTGTGACCAGCGAAGAAAAAGGAACAATATGGATATTATTCCAAGTTCAGAATCACCCTAGGAGAGGAGCTGATTTATCGCGGGAATTCTTGCCCTACTTTTTGTGTGAAACAGATATAAGAGGGTGGACCCAGTCGAAGCGTACAGTTTACAATTGACAGTTGAAACTTACAGTTTTACAGTTGACAGTTTTAGACCCAGTCGGAGGGAGAGTTGTTTTGAAGCAGTCGCAGTTGAAAAGGACACGGAGCGCCCAGGCGCACACAAAGACTTAAACATTTCACTGGTAATCAGCATGTTAGCTGTGCAATGTAACACACATGTGAGAATATATTCATGCATGGTCATGAACTAAGAATGAAGTCGGTAATTAACAAACTTGATTATGCGAAATGCATATTACCGAAGTTAGGAGAGGATGCTCGGACTTCAATGTGGGAAGCCGTGCAGTAAGACTGTTATATAATGTTTATTAAGTGCTGTGTGATATACTAGGCAGGACTGTGAAAAGTAATAATTCATGTAAATACAATGTACAATGTTGAGCGCAGTAAAGTATAGTGATTGGTTATACATATTTGGAGTATACCAGTAAGTAGCGTTCATGACGATATGTAAGCATATCGCTGCAATAGTAGGAAGATTATCAAGGGATGATTGGGTAGATTATTGGATAAGGAATAACCCACCCACCAAGGGAAGATGATTAAGAAAAGGAAGTAGATTTTGGATTGTAGAAAAAGGATAGAAAGATAGGAGGAGAGTCCCACAAAATTAATAAGTTTAACTTTAAACACACTTAGAAGCGGTTGCCACCGCAAATCCGTTCTCGGATACCTAAAGTGGGTACGAGCTTGGTCGAAGCTGACGGGAACCGCAGCTAAGACTTTGGCGGTTTGCCAGAGAAAGGCTTTAGTGTATTTCCTCCCAAGCATGCATGAAAGTACTATAGGGAAGGGTGATGGTCTGGCAAGCCAAATAGTAGCAGATTTGTTCTGTATTAACGATGGCATACACTTGGGAAGAGTCAGGGAAGACAGGATCTTGCTTAACCGTTGTATTTTCGAAATTATGAATCCAAAAACAAATATTTAATTTATTAAACAATGCAAAGAAGTTTGAGGAAATTAACAAGCATGTAATATAATTTTGACAAACATAGTTCATTTAAACTTTTTTAAGAAATGGGGTCGCAGACCTCCTCACATTAAACGATTGCTCCAGGCAATTGACAATTTATGAGGTTTAAAACCTTACATGTTTCTAAGATCTTTATAAGATTTAAACAAATAACCAATGAAGTAATTAAAGTTTGAACGTTAATTGGAGTACAAAGAGTGTACTTTAAGAAATTCTTGAGAGAATGTTCTAGAGAAAGTGACAACTTCGAAAATAACAATAAGAAAAACATGAAGAATAAGATGGAAGATTCTACAACTTCTTATATTTAAACAGAATTACTATATGAGAATTATACAAAAGAGGGCAGGTCACTTACTGTAAAACCTGAAGAAAGTTAAAAGGAAGGTTCTAGACTTCCCAAGTTTGAGCAGGAATCACTAGCCAAATGGGAAAGTTTCCATTTCGTGAAACCTGAACATGACTCGCTCAAAAGTTTAAGGAATTGTTTTCCCTGATTATAGGAAAGGAACAATGTGAATTTGAATCGTGTGTCACACACGTAATTATACAGGATTTAATTAATGTTAAACTAGCAAAGTTGGAAGGGCACTACGTGAGTGACACCTTATAGAAAAGTTACAATTTTATTAATATGAGTTGTTAGTAGGAGGTTGAGGAAAGATCATTGGGATATAGGATCAATGTTCATGGCCGTATTTAATGTAAACGGACGATCGCGACACGGTAGAAACGTGGAGCAAGCACTGGTTATCACTGTAGTCTATAAAGATGGATGCAAAGTTCACTATAGAAACACTAAAGTTTATGAGAAAGAAAATTATTGCAATTATGGAAATAACTGATTGCACTATATAGGTGAGAGTCTATTTCTTGAGAAAGTTGTGAGTTACAATTAAATGTGCCATAGAACATTCCAGCGGTTCCAGCGGTGGAAGAAAGTTAGCTATTGAGCTTTTAATTCAGGAATGAGATTCTTCAATTTTAAATGGCATACTCACAAGTGAGTGAAAATTTCAACGGCAGGACTTGTAGATGAAATACAGAATCTAGAAGGTTCCAGAACGACCTTGGTAGAAAAATGGGGTTGAGAAAATCCAACGGAGGAACTAGCTTGGTGAATTATAGACAGCGGGTATTAGGTAATATCCCACGTAGCGAGAGGATTTCTCATTTGAATAGCTTAAGAAAAGCTCTTTTTTAGTAAGATTAACTTATAAGAGCAAAAGCTCAACATGGCAAATCCCACGAAGAATGATTTTTGCCCCAAAATAAATAATTTCACACTGTCTATAAAAGTATCGATAAAAGCACGTAGAAGTTAAAACCATGAAGATGAGGTTAAAACTTTAAGATGGTACTTATCTTGATTTCATGTTGAAGGCGAAGTTTCCTTTGATGACAACTACCTTGCCAACATGGCGTAGAAGAGAGTATGCCTCTTGGTTTGAGGAAGCTGGCTCGAGAGGAGCCTTAACTGATCGAGTCAACTGCCGACTGAGAAGTGAGACCTGCTCAACGGAGCACGGAGGGTCCAAGGAAGGGAAAAAGAGTGGGGGATAGGAGACAAAAGGAGAACATATAAGCATTGCCAATGTTACAACAAAAAATGATCTTCTCTTGCTGAGCTGGTCTTCAAAGAGTTGATAACAGATGATACTAGCGCAGCATGGTGAGTAAAAAAGTAGACGTAGTTCTCTTGCTCATGGAGATAATAGCTGGCGATGGTAACAGGATCTGGTGGCCAGATGGAGAAGGAATTCCTCTTGCACGAGGAAGAGTTGAAGAGCTTCAGATATTCGCTGCTATATGACGCTAGGTGGGTCATAGAATATATATCTGGAACAAACTCATGAAGACATAAGAGACAGGAACCAAAGAGAAAATAGAAGATCACTGTTGGTGTTTGACACAGAGGAAGGAAAGAACATGCAAAAGCATTGAAAATTACAATCTCTCGTACCGTGTAATCCAAGAATACACCATACTGGGGGGGGGGGGGGGAGGGGGGGAAACACCAACAGAGAGCAAATAAGCAGTTACACATTTAATGGAAGAGGAGCGATCAAAGACAGGGGTCTTGTAATCGAACCGTTAGTGGTCAAGACTCTGACCACCCTGACTCTCCCATCTCTTCCAGGATAACACTCGGTCACTCTACCGGAAGTCCAGACTAGAGGGGGAGAAGCATCCCTAACCAAGACCAAGTCCCCCACTTTAATGTCGGGACTGGAAAGAAACCACTTCTGCCTCCGTTGCAAGGAAGTTAAATATTCCAAGTTCCATCTCTTCCAAAAGGAATTGCGGAGGGCTTCAAGTTTACACCAAACAATAGGTAAATCAGAATCCCTGAAAGAATTAGGAAGGGGAGGATGGGCAGAGAGAGAAGTGCGTGTAAGAAAGTGACCACGTGTGAATGGAAGCAGGTCATCAGGGTCATTGGAAAGCGGAGTTAAAAAACGAGAATTAACGACATCTTCAATCACAAAATAGCTGGAAGCTGAGAGAAATAAAGCACTAGTAAAGATTACGATACGATGCGAAAGGAGAATTGACAAGTTTAAACAAAGCATATAGAAACAAGTACATCTATTCAGGACAAGAATATACCAAATAAACAAAGAAACTACGCGAGTAGAAAGAAAGAACGCCATAGGTAACAACCTAGTAGCCATAAACAATGACCTTAAGTAATAATAAGCATCAAAGGGGTTACTCAGAAAAATACTTAAGTCAGCGAGAAACGTGACATAACAAGTATAAATACCAAAACACATCGAATGTAACGACGAGAAAAAACAAGTTTGTTCATCAATGAACAATAAGATTTCAAAATATGCAAGCAGAGTGCAATACATAAGCGCGTAAAGGGTATGCGACGATGTTACGAGACAAGAATCGAAGCAATTGTAGAATACGAGCGTAAGTAAGTGAGAGACCTAAGCAAGCACGGCCTTGACACACATAGTACAGCGAGATAAGGCATATAAATAGCTGAAAGAGTCCTTAACTGGAACAAGTTTATTTTGGGAAGTAGGTGAACGGCTTCTGTACTTGCAGGAGCGACTCACTAGACAATGCTTGGCAATCAGCCAAAGTTGAGATAAGAGAAACTTGCTTTGAACTTTGTCAAGCGTACAGGAAATAAACAGTGACTTGACCTTACTCGGGCTTGTATACAGACAAGTTTGAAAAACAAGCAGTTCAAAGTACACAAACAACACTAGTTGAATCAACTGTAACTTAAAGCAGATATTCAGGTTGGACGGCATGCAGTCAATCGTAACTTGGACGTGAAAAAACAATGTAAAGCCATATGAAATAAAGTAGGAAATCAATTTCGCATGATTTAGAGGATCACGGAATCCGACAATTTTCGACAGGAAAAAGCTTGATTCTTCCGAAATAGGAAGGGAAGCCGGGACATTGAGAAAGAGGTTATGCATAAAAATAGTTATTCTAGATGTTAGAGAATTCAGATTTTCAGGCGGTTTCATAAGCGACTTCCAATTGTGAGGAAGGGGGGAGGAGCCGGCCGTGGCCATCCTTCTAAATAACGAAAGAAGTGAAACATGGCTTACAGCAAAGTGATGGTGACTGATAGCCATGGTTTTATACAAGGGGAAGATAGTTTTCGAGAAAGAGATTAAGCAATTACCTGCTATAAAAAATGACATAAGAAGGTAGACGAAGTAACACAAAGCAAGGCGAACTTGAATTTCCATCTTCTGCGGGAAGAAGGAAAAACCATTTAAACAAATTAAAGAGGTAGCGTAGTTGTTCACGATAAGACATCGTTTTGGCAAGTGTTTTTCAAAAATATTGAGATCTGAAACATGAGCGTTCTCTTTTTCAGAAATGGGATTTATGTCAGCTGTAACGAAATGACATTGCGCTTTGGTTTGAACACTGGGATATTGAATTTCACCAGTTATAACCCAACCAAAATCGGTGTCTCTAGCGACCACGGTTGAAGATAACTTGCGTGTTTGTTTGCGAAGGCACTTCCAAAAAACATTGGCACTGAAAAGTACATCAATGGGACCTTGAGCATTAAACTGAGGATCGGCTAACCTTAAGTGCGAGGGAATGTTTAAACCGGAAGTATTAATAGAGTGACTTGGAGTGTCCTTGCCAATACTGGTAAGAATGAGACAGTTTATGTTAAGATTGGTGTTTCTTTGGCAAACGTCTCTGATTTTCAATTTTGAAGACTGCAAAACTTGAGTTTTCAAATTGTCAATGCCGGTCACATTGATAGAAGTAGGCGATGACGAAAGACCTAGTTTTTTAATCAACGATTGCGAAACAAAGTTATGAGTTGAAGCGGAATCGAGAAGACCACGGGTTCTAAACCAATTTCCAAATTTATCTTGGATTTCGAATTGTACAGTGGTCAAAAGGGTTTGCACACTGTGAGAAGTTTCGGCGTTAGAAATGGAGGAAGAAGCATTAGTTTGTTCGGAGCGGCTCTGCAAGGAGCTTGAAGAGGCAGGTACTGATGACCTCGATTTATCGTGAACGTGCAATAAAGAATGATGCAGTTTTTTGCAATGAAAACAGAGATTGGATGACGTACAGTTTGAAGAAGAATGCTTAGGTGACAAGCAATTGAAACAATGTTTGCTATTGAAGACAAACTTCCTTCGATCTTCGACAGACAATTCTTTAAAGGATTTGCACAAATACAATGTGTGAAGCTTTTTACAGAGCGTGCATTTTAACGATTTGTTGAGCGGCCTGATTTTTTCTCTTGCATGATTGAAAGAAGAACGGGGTTGCTTGTTCTCGACAGATGGGGGCTGATGTCCCTTTGAAAAAGCAAGGTTTTTCTAAAAAATGTGAGACTGATGATTCGTTTCGACCTTTTCGCACTGAAATGCGAGTGCTGTAAGGACTTGGCATCGGCTGTTAAGAAACGAGATTAAGTGTTCGAAGGAAAATTCTTCCTTGCGAGCGAGTTCAATTTCCCAAGCCTTTAAAGTTGAAAAATCGAATCTTGATGTAGGCAGATGAATGAGTATGGTGTCCCATGTTTGGACAGGCTGCTTAAGTTGGTATAATGCTCTGACATTCAACTGTATAGAGTCTGAGGTCTCTTAAAGAGGTGACGTCATTAGGTTTGACAGCTGGCAGGTTGAAGAGACAGCGTATGTGGCGAGCTATACTCAAACGTAAATTGCCATATCTCTCTTTAAGGAGATTAAAGGCGATGTGGTAGTTGTCTGCGCTTAAAGGCAGTGACTCCACTAAGGCTAAGGCCTCAGATTCCAAAGACGTACGGAGGAAATAAAATTTATGAATATCAGAAATCTCAGTATTTTTATGAATTAGGGAGCAGTAAAGTTCGTAAAAAGAATACCATTCACCTTCCTTGCCTGAGAAGTGCGGTAGGCTTATCTTAGGAAGTAACGGTTTCGGTTTGTTTTCGTGAACTGAAGCGGGTGCGAACTGGGCCGGATTGATGACCCTAGTGTCCGGTTCTGAGATATTGCGGATCAGTTGGTGGGCCTTTGCAATCCCTTCAAAGTACAAGGGTTCGACCTCGTCCCGATCCGATTGAAGTTCTGGGCAAGCGGATTCAATCTCGGTTTGAATTTGATCATAATAATCATAAGACCGTTCGTACAACTTAAGGCGTTGTGTTAGGATGTCTAAATCACATTCGGCGGGATTTAACTTGTTGATAAAATTTCTGAATCTAGTGAGTTGCCCTTTATAGGAAGAACGTCTAGCAATGAGAGTTTCATCTTTTTCAGTAGGAGCCATGATAAAGAGAATAAATTGAAATACAACTCACGAAACTGTTGAACCTTGGAGATGCTGTCAAGTTTGCAGCAGCAAATGGGTAGAAAGAACAGGACACACCAAAGGAGACAGGATCGGCCTCTTTCCCTTTCACAGGCTTTGCACGATGTGGTTATAGCTGAAATATTCAAAGCAGATATTAATAATTTGCCAAGTATTGTCAAATGACACTTGACAAACAATGGAAATAGCAAATGGACTCTCCCGGGTTTCGGCACCAAATTTTGGGTAGATTATTGGATAAGGAATAACCCACCCACCAAGGGAAGATGATTAAGAAAAGGAAGTAGATTTTGGATTGTAGAAAAAGGATAGAAAGGTAGGAGGAGAGTCCCACAAAATTAATAAGTTTAACTTTAAACACACTTAGAAGCGGTTGCCACCGCAAATCCGTTCTCGGATACCTAAAGTGGGTACGAGCTTGGTCGAAGCTGACGGGAACCGCAGCTAAGACTTTGGCGGTTTGCCAGAGAAAGGCTTTAGTGTATTTCCTCCCAAGCATGCATGAAAGTACTATAGGGAAGGGTGATGGTCTGGCAAGCCAAATAGTAGCAGATTTGTTCTGTATTAACGATGGCATACACTTGGGAAGAGTCAGGGAAGACAGGATCTTGCTTAACCGTTGTATTTTCGAAATTATGAATCCAAAAACAAATATTTAATTTATTAAACAATGCAAAGAAGTTTGAGGAAATTAACAAGCATGTAATATAATTTTGACAAACATAGTTCATTTAAACTTTTTTAAGAAATGGGGTCGCAGACCTCCTCACATTAAACGATTGCTCCAGGCAATTGACAATTTATGAGGTTTAAAACCTTACATGTTTCTAAGATCTTTATAAGATTTAAACAAATAACCAATGAAGTAATTAAAGTTTGAACGTTAATTGGAGTACAAAGAGTGTACTTTAAGAAATTCTTGAGAGAATGTTCTAGAGAAAGTGACAACTTCGAAAATAACAATAAGAAAAACATGAAGAATAAGATGGAAGATTCTACAACTTCTTATATTTAAACAGAATTACTATATGAGAATTATACAAAAGAGGGCAGGTCACTTACTGTGAAACCTGAAGAAAGTTAAAAGGAAGGTTCTAGACTTCCCAAGTTTGAGCAGGAATCACTAGCCAAATGGGACAGTTTCCATTTCGTGAAACCTGAACATGACTCGCTCAAAAGTTTAAGGAATTGTTTTCCCTGATTATAGGAAAGGAACAATGTGAATTTGAATCGTGTGTCACACACGTAATTATACAGGATTTAATTAATGTTAAACTAGCAAAGTTGGAAGGGCACTACGTGAGTGACACCTTATAGAAAAGTTACAATTTTATTAATATGAGTTGTTAGTAGAAGGTTGAGGAAAGATCATTGGGATATAGGATCAATGTTCATGGCCGTATTTAATGTAAACGGACGATCGCGACACGGTAGAAACGTGGAGCAAGCACTGGTTATCACTGTAGTCTATAAAGATGGATGCAAAGTTCACTATAGAAACACTAAAGTTTATGAGAAAGAAAATTATTGCAATTATGGAAATAACTGATTGCACTATATAGGTGAGAGTCTATTTCTTGAGAAAGTTGTGAGTTACAATTAAATGTGCCATAGAACATTCCAGCGGTTCCAGCGGTGGAAGAAAGTTAGCTATTGAGCTTTTAATTCAGGAATGAGATTCTTCAATTTTAAATGGCATACTCACAAGTGAGTGAAAATTTCAACGGCAGGACTTGTAGATGAAATACAGAATCTAGAAGGTTCCAGAACGACCTTGGTAGAAAAATGGGGTTGAGAAAATCCAACGGAGGAACTAGCTTGGTGAATTATAGACAGCGGGTATTAGGTAATATCCCACGTAGCGAGAGGATTTCTCATTTGAATAGCTTAAGAAAAGCTCTTTTTTAGTAAGATTAGCTTATAAGAGCAAAAGCTCAACATGGCAAATCCCACGAAGAATGATTTTTGCCCCAAAATAAATAATTTCACACTGTCTATAAAAGTATCGATAAAAGCACGTAGAAGTTAAAACCATGAAGATGAGGTTAAAACTTTAAGATGGTACTTATCTTGATTTCATGTTGAAGGCGAAGTTTCTTTTGATGACAACTACCTTGCCAACATGGCGTAGAAGAGAGTATGCCTCTAGGTTTGAGGAAGCTGGCTCGAGAGGAGCCTTAACTGATCGAGTCAACTGCCGACTGAGAAGTGAGACCTGCTCAACGGAGCACGGAGGGTCCAAGGAAGGGAAAAAGAGTGGGGGGTAGGAGACAAAAGGAGAACATATAAGCATTGCCAATGTTACAACAAAAAATGATCTTCTCTTGCTGAGCTGGTCTTCAAAGAGTTGATAACAGATGATACTAGTGCAGCATGGTGAGTAAAAAAGTAGACGTAGTTCTCTTGCTCATGGAGATAATAGCTGGCGATGGTAACAGGATCTGGTGGCCAGATGGAGAAGGAATTCCTCTTGCACGAGGAAGAGTTGAAGAGTTTCAGATATTCGCTGCTATATGACGCTAGGTGGGTCATAGAATATATATCTGGAACAAACTCATGAGGACATAAGAGACAGGAACCAAAGAGAAAATAGAAGATCACTGTTGGTGTTTGACACAGAGGAAGGAAAGAACATGCAAAAGCATTGAAAATTACAATCTCTCGTACCGTGTATTCCAAGAATACACCAATGATCGAGAAACTGTTGGTGAATCCGTGAGCAGATGATCGGGAAATTCAACCAGGAAGGGGTAGGACCGAAGAAAGGGCCATCCGCACCTTTACTTTCGATACATGCTAGGGAATGTCAACCAATCAGGAATTAAAGTGTAACGTGTGTTTGTGCACCGATGTTATGTAAAATATCTCTTAAAGTCATAATATAACCAGTGTTATATAGTGTTATGTGTTTTGGAAGCATTAGCTTCATTATAAAAATGGAAAAGTGTCGTGTGTTTATAAATCAGATGTCATATAATATGTGTATTTGCAAGATGGCAATGTGTCACTAAGTAAGCCGATGGCAGGTGACACTGGAATATGGTGGTTGGAGCCACCTGGATAAAGCCGACGTAAGTACCCCACAAATCATGTTACTACAGAAGGATAGTCACTGCATGTAATGTGATTTCAGAAGTATAAAATATGCCAGTAAGAATCAATATTAGGAGGCATATCCTCATATGTTTATTGTTTGATTTCAGTAAAGTTAAGATGTTGAATACATCAGAGAGTGGATTAATCGTTAGCACTATTAATGCTACTAATAAATAATGGCAATTCAGTTATGTGAAACTTAACGTGACGAACGCGAATGTTCGATCATTGAAGCAGTTACGTTGTGTCGGAAGGATAATTTATGTCAGTAATAATAATAATAATAATAATTATAATAATGATAAACGGTATAATTGAATACATCAGGATGAAAGGTTTTAAGCAAGAAATATTTACGCTAATTGGATTATTTATCTAGCCAAGCAGTAGATTACATTAAGGGAAAATAAAAGAGTTAATATTAAATAGATTGTATTAATGGGAATATAATTATGCACGGGAATGTTGGAGCTTGACAGTGAATTGAATTTGTGGCTTGATTAAGCTTGTAGAGTACAGTTAGAGTTCTCTTTATTATAAGGCGAGATCATGGACAGGTAAGGGGCCAGGTGATCTAATCGACGTGTGAAATCTCGTACAGCATGAGCGTACAGAGATATTAATTTATGCCGGAGCATATTTAGTGTGTACCCTATCTCCGATGTTGGATATGAAATGTTCCGGGTTCGAATCCTGTGGTAAGCGCGGGGAGAACATTGGACACCTCGACGCTATACCTGATTCCCCGAGAACTTATTGTTGAGTGATTCGGCTCGTTGAAGCGAATCATTAGCGGCAGCTGTTGACTGACCGTAATATTTTATTTGAGATACCGGCTAACCACTAGACCTGTGTTCTATGAATCTCGTGCCTTCATATTGTGATACGGACCTGTTGAGGCCGTTATTAATGTCCTAAGGATAGGATTAAATATTCAAGCTCACCCAGAACCATTGCATAATATTCAGTTCAGATCATATGGGATCACGTGGATCATTGTGACCACAATGTTATATTCAAAGTTGTAATACTGCTTGGGAGGTAAAAGTCCAGGAAACGGGGAGACAAGGGGCGATTTACAGCCGTGAACGACCCTACCCTGTCCATTGTATGCAGGCAGCTCAAGGGGCTGAGGTTACTAAACTAACTGTGAAGGCTCGCGTTCTTGAGCGGACAGATGTAAGACCTTGCTTGTAATGAAAGGAAGAATTGTTATAATGTGTAATGAATGTGTGTGGTTTAGAAAAACTTTGTTAATCATAGATTTCCCTGATGATATAAAAATTTAGCAATCTAACGAATGGTTGGATGTTGCATTTGATACTGTCACTGACACCTAGTTAATGAAGTTGGTTACTCGTTGCCACAGGCTACGCTCGTAAGGGTAGCGTAATAGTATACTATCCGACACAACGATAACAGAAGTTATTTAGTGAAATCACAATGACATGCAGTATAACTATAAAAAGAAGGGAGTGGAGGGGTAGACTTACGTAATTGTGGTGTTGCAAGTAGATCGTAGTGCAAACCATGAGTTGGCTAATGCATGAAAGCATTTGGTGGGAGAGAGAGATGTAACACAGATAGTACACATGATGTAAATTCAGATGTATTGTAGGATACAAGTAACTTTGTGAATATAAAGAAGTCACATTAGGTGACATGAATGTAATAGCTCAGTTTTGTGAAACATTACATGTGCATCAGTGCACTTGAGTAAAGTTTAAAGTCCACATAATGGTAAAAGATTGAATAGTGATATGGATTTAATTTGTTCAACTATGTGAATAATTAATGGATTGTGGGAGTAACTTTGTTTGTTTGTGTATTGTCTATGGGATTTGTGTTCTCATTATTTGTTTGAAGCCATGAGTTTTACTGAATTAAAGTCTTTAGAGTAGAGTTGTGCCTTATCATTGTAGAGTTGATACCTTTTAGCCTCAAATCCAAAATATGCAACTGCTCAATGGGAGAACGGTACACGCCTGAGTCCTGATGCTAGCTGCAGGCAGAAGCATATTTTCCGTCGAGATTACTCACATGGGTACATGGAAATTGATGTCTTGTACAGTGATTTGAGCAATAGGTACAACTAAAGTCGGTCTAGATCTTGTGCACACAACTCTATTAAAGTAACGACTAACATGGATTAGGGGATGACCGCGCCTAACCTTTGGTAAGCTCCGATACGAACAATATACATTTTGATAAACACCTTCTATTAGCATGATGCATTTAATTTATCATGGCGCTGGTATGTGTGCAGGTTTAAAATACAGGTCACCATATGCGCAAGAGGTGTACTAATTTATCATGGCGAGACACAAGTGGGGCATTCGACAGTACAACCGAGACCTTGGAGGGTTGCTGCGATGTCTTAACGTGGACCACCTCCCATGATATACTAATTTATCATGGCGCCCAGGTCCGTGGAGCTTATGGGATTTAGGGAAACCCCATAGATTTTTTATGGTATTTCATGGGAAAAACCATAGTAATTATATTTTTGCCTCAAACTGTGTTTGAGTGATTTTTGAGTTCAGTAGGCTTTTGACGTAACGCAGAGTCTCTCTATTGAGAAGAGGATTACCCAAGGGTATGAGCGCTACACACTCAATCCATGATTAATCCATAAATTCAAAGTTTATACAATCTTACAAAATGTGTACAGTGTTTTGTGTCTCTCTCCAAAACGTATCCACACATATTTCCAGGAAGCCTGCCTGCATCTCGAAGTATATTATTGTAAGAATGTCTGGTACAGAGGAGATCGTGCAGTTGATTGCAGGGTTAAGACAGCATTTTGACGCTGTTAATGAACAAAATAAGCTGGAAGCAAAGGCTTTCCAGAATGAAATAAACACTCGTTTAGATGCCAATCAGGAGGCAATACATGCAAATCAGGTTGCAATGAATCATAATCAGAGTGAATTGAATAATCGGTTAGATGCCAATCAGCTGGCCATTAATGCCAATCAGCTGGCAATGGAGGCAAATATGGTTGAGTTAAACGATAAGTTAGGTCAGATGCAAGAGGTAATTAACACTGAAGTTACAGAAACTGTTGTAAGCATTGTATCGGAAATGCAGGTTAAGACGGATAAACGTTTCGAGGCTATAGAAGCCAAACTTGAGAGTAACTTACAAGCGTGTAAGCATGCGCAGGATGAAACCAACAGTAGGTTAGACGCGTTATCTAACGACATTAAGGATATTCAAATCCAAAATGAGGCGAATCTCGAACGCCAAGCGAAACAGTTCGCAGAATTTACCCGTACGGTAGATCAAAGGTTGGAAGAAAACGACAGTAAATGGGACACGAAATTGAAAAGCTATGCTAGAGCAATTAACGGTGATCTAAAGAAACAGGATCAGAATATATTAGGTCAATGCCAGGAAATAGGTGAAATCAAGGCTGTCGTTAACGAGAGTAAAGAGCTGGTAGGAAATATGAAGGGTCAGATGAGCAAAGTTCATCAAGAACTGGACCAAGTTCAAAGTGACATTGTCGTAGTTAACAAAAGGCAAGAGGAGAATAGAGGTGAAATCATTAAGGTCCAGAATGAGATGTCAAAGGTCAATGGACACATTCGAGAGGAAATCAAAGGATTGAGGGAAGAACTCGAAGTGAGAGAAGGCCAAAAGACAGAGACAAACGACAAGACCCTTGCTCAGATAAAGGAAGATGTAGAGGATGAAATATCCCATATTAAGCAAAGTCTGAAGGAAGACAAGCAGAAAATATTTCAAGTAGCCGAGGAAAATCGAGATAGGCTTACCAGAATAGAGAAAGAGGTAATTACTCGTCTGGAAAGAGCAGAGATGCGCCACAATCAAATGGAGACTAGGATAATTGCGCAAGAGGAAACCCTCATGAAAGATCCTAAGTCTAGCGAAGGCAGCATGGACGATATGAGGAGAACTAGGTGGGCAGATTTGGAAACCCAGCCTATAATACGGAGTGCTACAGGCCCAGGCGAAAGTCCTTATATGACGCCAGGTGCACAAGTTGCAGCATCGACGCCACACGAAAATGCTATGCACACACAAGTGATAAATGTTATCAGAGCAAGTGAAGAGAAACCAAGGAAATTCTCAGGTAGCCACTGTAGTATGACACCGAAATATTGGCTAAAAGAAGTGTCTGAATATTTGAATGATGCGCGAATACCGCAAGATCGCAGGCTACGAGCTATAGAGAAATTAACAGAAGGGGAGTGCGCATTATGGTTTCGCAGTTTCCGCTACACTTTCGATACTGTTGAGGAGTTTCGAGAGGCATTTTTGAAGAGATACTGGGATCCAGCGACCCAACAGAATTTACGGTTGGATTTATATTCAAAAAGATACAGCACTAACAATCCAACGAAGTATGCAGAATTCTTCATATCACAGATGTGTCGGTTCAAAGAACTTGATCAAAAGCCTAGCGAGCTGGAATTATGTATTGCTATCGCCAAACAGCTTCCATACGGGATACAGAGACTGCTAATCTCGGCTAATGCAAAAACTGCTATGGAAATGGAGACAGTTCTGAGACAACTGGACCTCACAACGGCAAATACGATGCGTCAGAATCGAACCGTGGAACAGGTACATGTGACCAACACGCAGACTGACCAGTATCAAGCTCCAAAGAACAACAAAGCTACTAGCACAGATACGTTAGATTCCAACGGACGTCAATGGGAACAGGAACCCAGAAGATGGCAGCCGAAATATAAAGGTAATGCTGGCAGGGGAAGAGGCCGAAATTCTTGGAACAAGCAGAATACCAGGGATAGGCCGTACCAAAACAATGGAGGTAACAATGGCCAAGAAGGCAACAATAGAGATTGGAGACCCCCGGAAAGAAGACGTAACTTCGATGATGAGGTAGAGGAGCGATACCACGCTTCATTGCAATACCTCAATGAAAGGGGAGATGAGCCCCCGAAGCAACAAGTCCACTGGCAAGAAGTTATGCAGAATAGGACGTCGCCAGATAGATATGGAGACGGAGCTAAGAGTTTGGAGCTACAGCGCAGCGAACAGGAGAGAAGTAACTCTAAGGGGACGGGCGCTATTGAAAAAAAAAACGCCAAAATTAGAAGAATTTGGAAATGATGGATGGAAGTCAGTCAACGTCATCAATTGGATAGCCAAACCAGAAGAGTTAATTGAGGATACGGGAGGATCACAGGTCATGGTCAAACGAGAATTGCCCATTATTTTGATAAGAGTGGCAGGGTTGAAAATAAGAAGTTTATTGGATACGGGTTCAACAGTGTGCCTTATGACACAAGCTTTGTATAATGAGATAGCGCAGAGAGAAAATGTTTTGAAAATACCTATCTCAAGTGTCAAAATAAAAGGTGTAATTCCAGACAGAACGATGGTATGCAAATATCAAGTATTCCTAGAGTTACAGATAGGAGGCTCTACGTTTTCACAGAGTTTTCTATTAGTAAACAAATTGCCTTTTAACCTGATTATAGGGGCACAATTTATAAGGGAATACCGAGTGATAATCGACCTAGCACAGGACAGGGTTATGTTCCATGTGAATGAGGAAGCTGAAGGCTTAGAGGTCGCACTCAATCAGAATGAACCAGGGTCAGATGAACAAGTATGGCATACATACAGAGATGTGGCTGAGAAGAAGTGTTAGCTATTGAACAGTTAGAAGAAGAACTGAAAACACTAGCCGCAGACTTAGAAAAAGATCTGGAACCCGAACTGGAAGAACATATTTCTGAAAAGCTTGAAGAAGCAAAAATTGGACCAAAAGAGAAGGAAATTTTAAAGCAATTATTACTGGAACAGAAGGAAGTCTTTGATTCGAGACCTGGTCGTATAAAGAACTTCACTTATGCTTTCCAAGTAAGTGATTGGACACCATTTAGGCAGAAACCCTACCCTATAGCCGAAAAGCACTATGCTAAAGTGAAAGAGGCAATTCAGGAGATGTTGGAGGCCGGTGTTATTGAGAAGACACCTACGCCTTATGTAAGTCCATTGGTGATTGTACCTAAGACAGACGGGACTGTCAGGATATGTCTGGACCTGAGACATTTAAATTTGAAGGTTATTCCGGAGTTCGACCAAGTGCCACCTATTAAGGAAATCCTCAGGAAATTCAAAGGGAAAACCGTATTCACAAATTTGGATATTACTTCCAGTTTCCACCATCTTGAATTAGAGAAGAAAACTAGTCTGTTGACAGGATTTATGTTTGATCAACACACATATACGTTTTTAAGGCTACCTTTTGGGTTGAAAACAGCTGGTTCAGCCCTGATAAGAGCGTTAGATCGCAATCTATCCGATGATGTGAAAGAGAGAACCATCAGATATGTAGACGACATTATACTCACATCAGAATCTCTGGAGGAGCACATGAGAGACCTGAGGAAGTTGCTATATGACCTTCGTGAAGCTAACTTTAAGGTTAATATCAAGAAATCGCACTTCTGTCAGAGGGAAGTTAAATTCCTAGGGCATGTTATTGATGCAAATGGAGTTAAGCCAAACCCAGATAAATTGGAGGTAATTCGGAATTTCCCTCGACCCACGAAAGTAAAGCATGTCTGACAGTATTTGGGAGTAATTGGATTCTTTTCGAACCACTGCCCAAATTATACTACGACAGTAGCACCCTTGCAGGATTTATTGAAGAAAGGCGGCAGATGGAATTAGACGGAGCAATGTCAAGAAGCATTCGTGAGGTCAAAGCAAATGCTTTTGGAATATGTGAAGCTGGGATACCCGGATTATACCGAGAAATTCATCATACAGACGGATGCATCACTTGTTGGTGTAGGAGCGATGCTATTCCAGGAAAATGTTGATAAGCCTGAAAGGAAAATTTTTATTGCCTTTATAAGTAGGAGGCTGAAAGCCCATGAGAAAAACTACACGATTACAGAGATAGAGTTCCTCGCAATTTTATACGCGTTGCAAACATGGCATAAACTCGTGTATGGCTTTCAAATAGTCCTCAGAACAGACCATAAAGCTTTAACATTTCTGTTAAAGACGGACTTGTCTAGCCAGCGGTTGACAAGATGGTCCCTGTATATTCAACAATTCAATGTGGAAATAGAATACTGTCCAGGGAAAGAAAATGTAATACCGGACATATTAAGCCGTTACCCTAGAGAAGAGGAAACTCTCGCTGTCCAGATTGAGAATCGAGATCAGAAGACGTTGGATGACTTGAGGAATCTTACCAACCTACAACGCGAAGACCCGTGGTTGAAGATGATGATCGATTACTTTGAGGGACGCTTAGCAAGGGGAACTGCAATATACAGAGAGGCAGAGGCATTATCAACAGATTATGTATGGTATAATCAGATACTATACAAGTGGGATGAGTTAGAACAGGCCCGTTTGAGGTTATCAGAGACCTACAGAACAATGCATACAGAATAAGGCATTTAGAAACAGGAAATGAGGTCGTTATGAATGCTGCCAATTTAAAAGTTTACTATTCGCCAGAAGAATTTGACGAACAAGAAGAAGTATTAGCAGCGCACACCCAACTGAACGTGGACGGCAAAGTCAGCCAGGAAGTCAGACCTGAAGTTTCACGCAGCGGGACGGAACGAGAAGCAGACAGCTTGCCCAGTGAAGGAAGCGAACAACAAGAGTGCCAGTGCATGCTAGAATTTTACAAAGAAATGGTTGAAGTAGCGAGAGAGGTTGAGGCCATAAATACGACCCTCCGCTTAGAGAATGAACAGCTTAGGGCTGAGCGCAGAGTGGAAAGGGGAACCAGACTAACCTACTCACAGCCAGACGAGGTGAAAGACCTCTAATGTAAACACAGACAGTCGGACAGTCAGCTGGTTACTTACATAAAGTCACTTGCAATTGACTTTTATAAGTTTTGCAAGGGGAATATGAACCCGAAGTGGTCATGCTGACTGGTCTCGAACGTGGATCTCGGAGATAAGTTGAGCTCTGAATGAAGGTTCCACCAGGGAACGAACCCAAGATCTGTTGAGGGTATTTCATTGTAAGAACCCCTAGAAGAAATTATATATTTAATTACTGGTGTGATATCAGTTGTTACTGACATTATTTAGTGAAATAATGCAGGAAAATAGTGGAAGATAGCATTATTTGGACTACATGAAGTAGGCTATGCTGGACTTGTAACACAGGAGTTTCAAAGTTTGACGTTTTGCAAATAGCCCCAGAATTGTGGGAGGAGGCCCGTGGCGCCACGTCAATCTTGCTGACCCAGATAAGTCGTCTGCAAGGGGTCGGGAGGTTGAATAATGACCAGGTTCTTCGCCGTTTGAGAATAGATGTGAGAATGGAACGGGAAGATCCCACGGAAAATCATTGATTACTCATGATTGGAGCAATGCAATGACATGAGAGTTGCGCACAGGTGAATCTTTAGCCAGGAGGCTAATGTTAGAGCCATAAAACGGCGAAATCAAGGCATGTTTAATGCAGTGCGTAATGTTACAGGACTATGGGTGTTCGCGGCTGGACTTGAGGATGTTGCCAGGGATTCCCAGTGAAGTAGCGTCCCCACGCCATGGATAAGATATTTAATATATATTAAGTGGCCGATCGATCCTCGAACACACATACATTTTTGTGACCAGCGAAGAAAAAGGAACAATATGGATATTATTCCAAGTTCAGAATCACCCTAGGAGAGGAGCTGATTTATCGCGGGAATTCTTGCCCTACTTTTTGTGTGAAACAGATATAAGAGGGTGGACCCAGTCGAAGCGTACAGTTTACAGTTGACAGTTGAAACTTACAGTTTTACAGTTGACAGTTTTAGACCCAGTCGGAGGGAGAGTTGTTTTGAAGCAGTCGCAGTTGAAAAGGACACGGAGCGCCCAGGCGCACACAAAAACTTAAACATTTCACTGGTAATCAGCATGTTAGCTGTGCAATGTAACACACATGTGAGAATATATTCATGCATGGTCATGAACTAAGAATGAAGTCGGTAATTAACAAACTTGATTATGCGAAATGCATATTACCGAAGTTAGGAGAGGATGCTCGGACTTCAATGTGGGAAGCCGTGCAGTAAGACTGTTATATAATGTTTATTAAGTGCCGTGTGATATACTAGGCAGGACTGTGAAAAGTAATAATTCATGTAAATACAATGTACAATGTTGAGCGCAGTAAAGTATAGTGATTGGTTATACATATTTGGAGTATACCAGTAAGTAGCGTTCATGACGATATGTAAGCATATCGCTGCAATAGTAGGAAGATTATCAAGGGATGATCGAGAAACTGTTGGTGAATCCGTGAGCAGATGATCGGGAAATTCAATCAGGAAGGGGTAGGACCGAAGAAAGGGCCATCCGCACCTGTACTTTCGATACATGCTAGGGAATGTCAACCAATCAGGAATTAAAGTGTAACGTGTGTTTGTGCACCGATGTTATGTAAAATATCTCTTAAAGTCATAATATAACCAGTGTTATATAGTGTTATGTGTTTTGGAAGCATTAGCTTCATTATAAAAATGGAAAAGTGTCGTGTGTTTATAAATCAGATGTCATATAATATGTGTATTTGCAAGATGGCAATGTGTCACTAAGTAAGCCGATGGCAGGTGACACTGGAATATGGTGGTTGGAGCCACCTGGATAAAGCCGACGTAAGTACCCCACAAATCATGTTACTATAGAAGGATAGTCACTGCATGTAATGTGATTTCAGAAGTATAAAATATGCCAGTAAGAATCAATATTAGGAGGCATATCCTCATATGTTTATTGTTTGATTTCAGTAAAGTTAAGATGTTGAATACATCAGAGAGTGGATTAATCGTTACCACTATTAATGCTACTAATGAATAATGGCAATTCAGTTATGTGAAACTTAACGTGACGAACGCGAATGTTCGATCATTGAAGCAGTTACGTTGTGTCGGAAGGATAATTTATGTCAGTAATAATAATAATAATAATAATTATAATAATGATAAACGGTATAATTGAATACATCAGGATGAAAGGTTTTAAGCAAGAAATATTTACGCTAATTGGATTATTTATCTAGCCAAGCAGTAGATTACATTAAGGGAAAATAAAAGAGTTAATATTAAATAGATTGTATTAATGGGAATATAATTATGCACGGGAATGTTGGAGCTTGACAGTGAATTGAATTTGTGGCTTGATTAAGCTTGTAGAGTACAGTTAGAGTTCTCTTTATTATAAGGCGAGATCGTGGACAGGTAAGGGGCCAGGTGATCTAATCGACGTGTGAAATCTCGTACAGCATGAGCGTACAGAGATATTAATTTATGCCGGAGCATATTTAGTGTGTACCCTATCTCCGATGTTGGATATGAAATGTTCCGGGTTCGAATCCTGTGGTAAGCGCGGGGAGAACATTGGACACCTCGACGCTATACCTGATTCCCCGAGAACTTATTGTTGAGTGATTCGGCTCGTTGAAGCGAATCATTGGCGGCAGCTGTTGACTGACCGTAATATTTTATTTGAGATACCGGCTAACCACTAGACCTGTGTTCTATGAATCTCGTGCCTTCATATTGTGATACGGACCTGTTGAGGCCGTTATTAATGTCCTAAGGATAGGATTAAATATTCAAGCTCACCCAGAACCATTGCATAATATTCAGTTCAGATCATATGGGATCACGTGGATCATTGTGACCACAATGTTATATTCAAAGTTGTAATACTGCTAGGGAGGTAAAAGTCCAGGAAACGGGGAGACAAGGGGCGATTTACAGCCGTGAACGACCCTACCCTGTCCATTGTATGCAGGCAGCTCAAGGGGCTGGGGTTACTAAACTAACTGTGAAGGCTCGCGTTCTTGAGCGGACAGATGTAAGACCTTGCTTGTAATGAAAGGAAGAATTGTTATAATGTGTAATGAATGTGTGTGGTTTAGAAACACATTGTTAATCATAGATTTCCCTGATGATATAAAAATTTAGCAATCTAACGAATGGTTGGATGTTGCATTTGATACTGTCACTGACACCTGGTTAATGAAGTTGGTTACTCGTTGCCACAGGCTACGCTCGTAAGGGTAGCGTAATAGTATACAATCCGACACAACGATAACAGAAGTTATTTAGTGAAATCACAATGACATGCAGTGTAACTATAAAAAGAAGGGAGTGGAGGGGTAGACTTACGTAATTGTGGTGTTGCAAGTAGATCGTAGTGCAAACCATGAGTTGGCTAATGCATGAAAGCATTTGGTGGGAGAGAGAGATGTAACACAGATAGTACACATGATGTAAATTCAGATGTATTGTAGGATACAAGTAACTTTGTGAATATAAAGAAGTCACATTAGGTGACTTGAATATAATAGCTCAGTTTTGTGAAACATTACATGTGCATCAGTGCACTTGAGTAAAGTTTAAAGTCCACATAATGGTAAAAGATTGAATTGTGATATGGATTTAATTTGTTCAACTATGTGAATAATTAATGGATTGTGGGAGTAACTTTGTTTGTTTGTGTATTGTCTATGGGATTTGTGTTCTCATTATTTGTTTGAAGCCATGAGTTTTACTGAATTAAAGTCTTTAGAGTAGAGTTGTGCCTTATCATTGTAGAGTTGATACCTTTTAGCCTCAAATCCAAAATATGCAACTGCTCAAAGGGAGAACGGTACACGCCTGAGTCCTGATGCTATAGAGCATCCAGCGTTTAGAAAAGACTGTGGAGCCTTATGGCGACAGTGTTGCTAACTCTAGGCAGAGGTAGCGCTGACGACATACGTTATGTTCACCCGCTTCGAGTACCGCGCTTTCATAAGTTAGCGAGACAACCACAACCCCAGCAGCTACCTGAAATAGAACACGCCCAGGAAGGAGCAGTTTTGCAGGTGTTAACGGATTGGACCAGTATTAAGGATACCGTACGCGAAGAGCACCAATAACGACATTCATTTCGTTGTGATATGACGCATTACTGATTGACAGATGTCGAGAGCACAACCCTTCCTTCCTTCTCGGATGTATGCAGACGATGCTAACAATTTTTATGTCAGCAATACTGTTGATCATCACCTCTTTAGTTATTAGTTAGGCTGTAATTTAGTTTCTTTCAATTTTATTCTTGTTGTTTTGTTTAGATTAATATTTGTAATATTGTAGTGAGTTAGCCGTGCGGTTAGGGGCGCGCAGCTGTGAGCTTGCATTCGGGAGATAGTGGGTTGGAACCCAACTGTCGGCAGCCATGATTCGATCGAACAGAAAATAAAACACACAACTTTAACACCAATGACGGATAGTGCTTCAGAACTTATGTTACCGGCGGAACTGAGCACGTGCTCCACTCCGGGCGAGCATGCAGCACAGGACGAGGCTCTTCTTTCCAGCGTGCTAACCTCGAAAATTTTTAAAATACTAAGACGTAATATAAACGATACTTGTACGCAATAACAAAGGTAATCAATTGGCAGATAATTGTAGGAAGCTATTATGACGAAAAATATATATGTTCAGAGTTCCTTCATGATAAAAGGTGAGGTAACAAAACCAGTGTAGGGGGGATTTCCGTTAAAAGTAAAAGCCCATAAGACCCACAGTCTTTTCTAAACGCTGGATGCTCTATAGCTGGAGGCAGAAGCATATTTTCCGTCGAGATTACTCACATGGGTACAGTATATGAATCGGTGAATATTATTAGGAGAGAAGTTTATATCCGTGTAAGTCAGGAATCATTAATGTTTTGTTAAGTCCTATAGAATCATCAATTAAGAGACTAATTTAAGTACTTTAGTGGGTACTGGATACAAGTTTGACATTTTGTCACCGCCCTCTTAAAATCCCAGTAAATATGCCTGACGTAAGCATCCAACATGTATCCACATCGCATGAGTTGACTGATGTATGCCCCATCTGTGAAAGAAAATGTGAAGACGAGTTAGCCGTCGCATGTGATGGTGTGTGCCAGAGATGGCACCACTTGAGCTGCACAGAATTACAACAGGGGCAATTCAATGCTCTTAAAACATCAAACAAGAGGAAGTCTAAGCTTCTATGGCTATGCTATAAATGTGAACAGGATTTTCAACTGTTCAAAGCAAGTAAGGGATTACGAAATGAAATAGAATCCATCAAAACTGACGTGAACGCAAAATTAAATAGCTTGTCTGATGCAATTCACAAGCTAAATCAGGCATTCGTCAAAGGTAGCTCTAGCGAAATAGTTAACAGAATTCCACAACGACGAAGAAATAATCAGAGCCAATCAGGATCTCCGGTAATTAGGAATACCCAAGGACAGCGTGTGGAACCCGAAGTTACTACAACCAACCGCTCCTTCATAGAAGTGGGGCAGTACGTACAGAAAGAACCTGAAGGTGATAAGGGTGGAATAATGGCCGAATCAAATACCAGCAATGGGTTCATTAGCGTAGAAGGAAGAGAATTCGACGATGAGGACGCTGGAGCTTTTACCCAGGTTGTGAAATGGAGGAAACGTCCGCGCCAGCACTCCCAAGTTATACTAGGGACTGGGGATGAAGGGACAGAGTTTTTGCAAGCGGGGGAGAGAACAGCGTGGCTATATGAAGGTCGTCTCTTTTCCCGTGTCACAGAAGAGAAAATTAGAAATTTCCTCCAGACGAGAGGGCTTGAAAAAGCATATATGACTTGCGAGGAATTGAGAACACGAGGAATGAACAAGGCGTTCAAATTTGGGATACCATTTAATCGCCTAGAAGACATTGAGACTCCTCATTTCTGGCCAAAAGGGATTCTTGTGCGTCGGTTTCGCATACCATTCGTGCGAAATCAAGGAGTGGACCTCTTTTAGTAGCAGGAAAGACGGTCTTATCGACATTATGTTGTGGAATGTAGAAGGGCTCAATACAATTATGAAATTAGCCACACCGAACTTCTTCAAAGCAGACATAGTAGTTTTAGTGGAGACTTTCTTAACCAGTAACATTAATGTTGAAAACTATTACAACTGTCATAACCTTGCTCTACAAGGAGATAGAGGGAGACCAAGTGGAGGGATATCGTGTTTAATTAGACCATGGCTAACTCCTCACGAATTAGTATATAGGACCATAAACCTATTAGCAATATATGCCAAAGGACTGACGATTGTCTGTGCTTATTTTCCCCCAAAACACTCCGCTCAGGATATCATTTACAATCTATCAGAAATGCTGTCAATTATTGGACACCACCGTGGATCAGTCATAGCAGGAGACTTTAACTGTCGTGTAGATAAGGAATGTACAAAAAGTAAAATGGTTGTAGAATTTCTGGAGGCAGAAAGTTTCTATCTATTAAACAGCAGGACAACACCAACATATATATGTCATAACGGTATGAGCTCAGTGGATTTAATCTTTGCGAACACATACGTTAGGACAATTAATATCAAGACACTCTCCTTAAATTCTGTGATACCATTAAGGAAGCACCTACCAGTCGTTGCTAAAATTAAAGTAAATATTGCACCATCAGAAAGAAACATAAGGAAGCCTGTAATAATCAAACGCTCCCTCGACATCAACTACCTAGAAGAAACTTTAATGACTTCAAAAAACCACATCCTAGATTCAGCGAGAAGAGGAGAAATAGATGCTGCAGCATTCAGTCTTGAAAAGATTATAAAGGAGTCCCAAGTTAGGATGCCTCCAACAGAAAGGAAATCTCAACAGTGGTTTGATGCATACTGTTTTTCGGTAAGGAAAGACGTCCTAAATTTGCTTCATATTGTTCGATACTATAAAACAGAAGAAAACCTCAAGAGGTATAGCGACCTAAGATGATCCTACAAAAAAATCCTTATGGAGAAAAGAGCAGCTTGGTTGGAAGAGGAAGGGAATAAACTAGTGAAGAGAGCGATGGACAATCATTTTCTAGCACTACAGCCCAGAACCCAGAAGTTCTTGCAGACTATCAGTATGGACGCTTGGGAAAGGCATTTCCAGAATATTTTCAATACCGGTAACTCTTGCAGGGTAACGACTCTTCATGGACAAGCTGATTTCCCTCCAATTACTGAGGCGGAGGTTGTGAAAACTATACTCAGTCTTAAAGCTGGCAAGTCCCCCGGGCCTGATGAAATATTTAATGAACACTTGAAGGAGGCTTTGCCTTACTTTCGTGACATATTGCCTACACTTTTCAATAAGTGTCTTGAAGCCTGTACAATACCGTCATCCTGGAGAACGTCATTTATCAAACTACTTTATAAAGGGAAAGGAAGTGCAGACTCTCCGGATTCTTATAGAGGAATAGCGCTCGAGAACGCAATATTCAAAGTATTCACAAGAATTCTGACGGACAGACTGACAGAAAAAGTTTCTGACAAGATCCCAGACCAACAGTTTGGTTTTCAGAAAGGTAAATCAACTCTACAGGCAATTGGAAACCTACTGTCAGATATTGATGAGGCACTTCGTCACCATAGAGGTAAATTTCACGCCATCTTTGTGGATTTTAAGAATGCCTTCGACCTGTTAAGTCGACAGGTCATAGTTGAGAAACTTCAGACTATGCTCGGTGAATCTGATTATCTGACACTGATAATAACCAACATTCTACATCACAATACCGTGTTTATCTCCGATGGCCTTCAGTTCTCAAAGCCTATTGAACAGATAAATGGTGTCCTACAGGGTGACCCAATCAGTCCACTGCTGTTCATTCTCTCAACTGCTGACATCACGGGTATCCTCAAGTCTTTGGAAGAGAAGATATCTCTTTATATATACGCAGATGATGTAGTAATTGGAGCAAAGAGTTTGGAAGTTCTGCAGGAATGTATGGATTGTCTGCTTCTCTGGGCCGAGAGGAACAAATTACAGATCGACGAGAATAAAACAGCCCACATGGTCTTCCGTAAGGGAGGAATGACTTCGAATAGAGATAAGATTTATTACAGACCTGGAGATTTACCGATAACAACCGTCAAGAATTTTAACTATTTAGGGTTAATTTTCCAGACAACAGGAACTTCTTTCACAATGCATGTGAGAAACAGAGCGACTGCTGCACTAATAGCTATGAACAACATACAGCATTTGCGTAAACTATCTTTAGTTACTGCTATGAAGCTCTTTGTTTCCACACTGACACCTATTTTAACCTACGGTCTGGAACTGATCTGGCCTCATCTGACCAAAACCAACTTAAAGGAAATAGAGCAAGTAAAGTCTATCTTCCTAAAGAAAGCATTGTGTGTATCGAAATTTACTCCATCCCGGCTAATGTATGAGCTGTCTGCAGAGCCATTCTGTATTGAGAAAATCAGACTACAAATGCAGCTTCCATCTAGCGCTGCCTATCAGGAACTTCTTGCGGAATTTCAATCAAAAAAGAAAGAAATATGGTTGGACTTCTATGGGACAGAAGCGATGTTATCGTCTGACTGGAAAGGAGCAGACTACGATTTACGACACACTGTGACGCGTTTCGCAGTCCATGGATTTCATTTCAGGTGTTGCGGAAGAAAAGACTTTCACACTCCAAATGCAGCTACATGCATATGTGAATTGTGTAGCGAGCCCTGTGACCGATATCATGCGGCATATTGTAAAGGAAGATTAACTTCCCTGACGCAATTTTGTAGCGACTGACTGTACCTGCATTGTATTTTTTACTTTTTCAATGGCCATTGGCTGCATTAAAACTATTATTATTAATGTCATTTTTTTAATATATAATTTCCATTGCAAAAAAGCACCATATAACGCTTTATTTTATAACGTCTCAGTACTCAAGAAACAATGAATATAAAAGAAATCAAGCAAAAAAGTTCTACTCTGATAGGATTTGAACCCCGGCCAGCCACATGAGAGACGGGAGCTCTAACCACACAGCCAATCGTACACTCATAACTCACGCGTTATCGATCAAATACATATAACGTACTGTATTAGCAAATAATCACTTGGACTGAAGATTTCTTCACTGGAGTGTATTTCAAACCGAGTTCACTTCATATTAAGTTCATATAATTTTTATCAGTAGGTTATATTGCATGCAACATACTGAAATTAGTAAAATGTAGGTCAGAACGAGAGATCAGCTGCCATCTTGTCAAATAGCCGAGACGATTCAGATTTTTAAAGTCACTTCTAGATTATAATATTACAATATAAACTTTTAATTTCGAACGAACCACGTCGCTTAGAACAGATTAAACGATTCTTGGTTCGATGTGCACAAGGAATAAACGAATGTTACTGTACTATTATTACTCCTAGCAGTCGTTAAGACTGGGTTCACTAACTGGCCGGTATAGAGCGCTGCTCGAATCTATAGTTTCTGCATAGTACAACTGAAGGATGGTAGATGTCACTCCGGTGGAGAATATCGTTTTTTTTTAATATATAATTTCCATTGCAAAACGCACCATATAACGCTTATTTTATTACGTCTCAGTACTCAAGAAACAATAAATATAAAAAAAAATCAAGCAAAAAAGTTCTACTCTGATAGGATTTGAACCCCGGCCAGCCACATGAGAGACGGGAGCTCTAACCACAAGCCAATCGTACACTCATAACTCACGCGTTATCGATTAAATACATATAACGTACTGTATTAGCAAATAATCACTTGGACTGAAGATTTCTTCACTGGAGTATATTTCAAACCGAGTTCATTTCATATTAAGTTCATATAATTTTTATCAGTAGGTTATATTGCATGCAACATACTGAAATTAGTAAAATATAGGTCAGAACGAGAGATCAGCTGCCATCTTGTCAAATAGCTGAGACGATTCAGATTTTTAAAGTCACTTGTAGATTATAATATTACAATATACACTTTTAATTTCGAACGAACCACGTCGCTTAGAACAGATTAAACGATTCTTGGTTCGATAATCGGAACTGGTGGGTCCCATGTTATGGATTATAAATTTTGCATAATTCACACGGCCGCCATCCTGAAATGGTACGTTTGATGACCTTGTAGTTTGGGCACAAGACGCGACCCATATGAAGGTAGGTTGTTACCAAATTTGGTAAAGATCCAATGATTAGTTTGGTCGTAATGCATTATTAAGTTTTGACCATTCGATTGGCCGCCATTACCTTTTGGTAAAGATGGCGGCAATATAAAACATGACATTGAGGTGCCCTTTGCCAGTGCTACCTCTGTTCCAAATTTCGTTCAATTCGGTTTAACCGTGTTCGAATTGATAGGGGGGGGGGACAGACATTCAGAGTACACACACTCACACACACACACAGACACACAGACACACACACACAGACACACAGACCCACACACATACACACACACAGACATACACACTTTTTTTCGCCCTGTAGTGATCTCATAATGCTACTTTCATTTTTTGCAAAAATCGAAAGTCGGCTAAAAATTATGAAGAATGATATGCTTGCATGGGCAAAGCAAATAATACAAGACGAGAGATATTCCACTCGTACTAAGGTGTTTGGAAGATATCACGCTCACGGCGGGTTTGTCAAAAATTATACATGTGCATTCTATGCACTTCAAATGTATTAGATAAACATTCACACCATATAAAACAGTGGCGTTAATTAAAACTGATTATTAGTTGTCATTGGTTTAAGATTCATTAATTATAAAGATTGACCATATGCAAGGCTTCCTAACTAGTGGATAATACCACTTGTGTACACCCAAATACACGCGAACATTGGTAGAAGTACTAACAGAAATATATTACACTCCTTCACACTGAATCTAGTGGTAGACTTTCCACTCTCCAAAATATGTATCACACAAAAATAGGTAAATGGGTAAACTCTCCCATTAAATGAGACACCCTCTCAGAGGCATACTTCACATGTTACTAAATAGGAGCTTAAAATAAGGACTTCAGCAACAGCTGATTAATTAGCAAAATTTACTGCTCCGTTAAATCATTGGCACAATTGGTTTGTTCAAAGTGAAATTCAACATGACCTTTAGTGCACCGTGTGAGAAAAACACACATTATTCAGGTGACTAACTCATGAATGGGAAATGTATTGGAAACATACGCTGCGATGTGCATGGAAAAGTGAAAAATTACCATAGACGGTAAACTAAAAGAAACAAAACTAAATAAATCCTACCTAGATGACTGTGAATCGAAGTACGGTCGTTAAACCAACTCCACCAAAGACCATCACCTTACAAAAAGATATTAATCATGACTCACGGCGAAGAAAATGGTAGCTCACCTCATTCCAACAGGAATAATTGAGGGGTAAATCCTGTCCATTTTGAGCGTGGGCAAGACCTCCAGCGCTCGTCCGGAGACATTATACTGCGTTCTTCAGCTTCCATATTCTTGTGCTGCTAGGGAGCTCGGTCTCTCTCTCATCAGATGTTTAAGCCATTATCACCAACATGGTGAACGGTGATGAAATTCTTCTCTCTTGGTGGATCCCATACATCGTGTAGGCGTTATTAATTTCCTCAAGGAAATCACTGCTTCTAGCGTGGTTTCACAGACAAACACAGCTTCTACACTTGATAATTTGCAGACGTTTTTTTAACAAATGGCCCGGTCTGCTTCACAGACTCTACTGGAAACAAGCACATGTCTGCTCACTTTCTCTGTCACTCTTTGCGAATAATTGTATCAGCTTAAATCGTCGATATCTGTCACTCAAGAAAATCGTGACTTCACACTGCGTGGATTATTATAAGTAATTTTCACAGATGTGAAATACGTATAACACTTGCAATATTTAAATCACAGACACTGGAAGTTATGGATGGCACAAAAATCGGCCATTCATGGTCTTATGAAAATTGACCATGCGTCTGGTTGAATTATCGTAGTTTTCCACAGATTTTGAATGCTCACTTAGCAATAATTTCACTTGATTTTCACTATGCACACATCGTGCGATAAGATAGACTGGATTACGTTTCCAAACGGAATGATTCTTTCACTTGTATAAATTTTCCTCGGTCACTCGACCGAACTGGTGCAGCCGAGTGTTACACACGTGCGGTGTTAGACTTGGAGGTAGAATGCTTTCTTCACGGAAGCTTTCTTCGAGACTAGTCAAGTCGTTGAGCTACTTTTGACGTTCCTCCTGCTTTTCCGCAGTGTCATACCATAGTCTCAAGTACAAAATTAATAATATTAGGCCATTTCTCAGTGGCAAATTATGCAGAAAAACTGGATGTGGTAAATTCAATTGTGCACATTAAAGAATACTTCTTTATTAATGGGAAAACAAATATTCACGATCTTCCAATGAAGTCAAAAGTACAACTCCATTTTCCTGGATGCATTCAGAGATTCTTTCACTCATGTTACCAACTCTTGCATAAAAATAATCACCAGCATGAGCGAATACGGGCTCAGTATTAACTGTAAGTGTCTGTTCATACAATGGTAGTGATATATCTGTTGAAGAGACCTATAATCCAGTTGAAAATGAATTAACCACACAATCTTCAGAAACTCAAATTCATACTGCCAATAGTCATATCTCGATGATGGCATTCTTATATATTCCATAACATCTACATTCCCACATCAATTCTCTTCCTCTATTCGCATCTTTTTCCAACAAGCCTACACCTACATAACCATTCTCAGAATGAGAAAAAAACCAACATAACTCAATCATAAAAGGAATACAGTATATAACCTGCTCAATTAAAACTGCAATGGGCTAAGCCCCCTATTACCTCATTGCTAGGTCACCACAGAGAATCCAGTAGGCACAAAGCACTAGGTAATCGCATGTTTCTGAATTGGGGTGGGTTTCAAATATCCACTCTTTTTTGACATTATCGAGTACAAACTGCCGTAACCCACTGTTCTCAAATCTCTCAATAGGTTGAGGCACGTTATCTCCAGTAACCTTCACTCGAATGTTGCCTTTTTGTCAAAATTTATACCGGAACAAATGCCGCCTCTAAACATAACATTCTCATCTTCAGTTGGATCTGGAGGAATATGGAGTTCTACAAGAGGCTTCTCAGACTTGTCGTCATCTCCATCACCGTCACCATCTCCATCATCATCATCATTCCGACCTCTCCGGGGCCTGTCTCCATCATTTCTTCTAAAGCGCGGACTATCACCAGTACCATTTTCATTATGATCACGCCTTCGATATCCGTCGCCTCCACCTCTATATTCATCATTATGACGTCTTCGATATACACATTTTCCCTCCTTCCATTCTTTCGTCTGCCTCTTTTCCTTTTTCAGCTTCTTTGTCTTGTAATTCAACTTCCTTTGACCTGCTTTCTTTCCTTCTTCCTATTCTTCTGTTCTTCCCTTAGTCTTCCTCCTCCTGCCTTCCATCTCATCCTTTTCTTCATCCACCTTGTCATCCCGCCTGTCCTCCTCGACCACTTTGTCCTCGTCTTCCTTCTCCACCGCTTCGCTCTCCTTCCCTTCCTCATTTTTCTCCTCTTCCTACTTATCTGTCTTATCCTGCTCAACGATTTCTTTCTTCTTATCTTTTCTTTTCTCTTTCCCTTTATCCCTTTTATCTTCTTTTCATTTTTCTTCTCCTGATCCCTCACTCTCTCATCTGTATCTGCCTGACATCTCGTCCTCTTCCTACTCCTTCTCCTTGCCTTCCATCTCGTCCTATTCTCTGTCCATCTTGTCCTCCTTGTCCACCTTGTCCTCCTCCATCGCTTCTTCACCTTATCTACTTCCTGTATGTTGTCTTCCTCCTCTATCTTCCTCCTCCTCCATTTGACCTTGTTCTCCTTCACCTTGTTCTCCCTCTTGTCCATCCTTTTCTTCTTCTTCTCTTTCTTTTTCTTGTAAGTTGTCTACCTCCTCCTCTATCTTATCCACCATCCTGTCCTCTATCTCATCCTCCTCTTTGTCTTTAGTCTTATTCTCCTCCTCCATTTGACGTTGTCTACCTTCACCTGGTTCTGTCTCTTGCCCATCCTGTTCATCTTCTTCATTACCACGTTCCTTACGCCCCCCAGCCCTCTGATGATTTTCTTGCTTCTTATGCTCTTCTTCATTTAGTTTTCTGTTATTTCCTTTTATTTCAGCCACTCCAGCATCACATACTTCACACATCTCCTCCTCTTCCTTCTCCTTTACAGCCACACTTACAAATTCTATCATCACACTCAAAGACACTTCCAAAGATTCCAACTGCTTGGTCACTGACTCTACCTTCTCCTTCACAGAGCCTAACTGCTTACCCATCTGTTCACTCGTCCTCTCCATCCTCTCCATGAGTATTTGGACCAAAATAGACCCCATATCCTACCTCTACTATCCCAACAGATTGAACCTCACTTTCCTAATCTGGCTTGCACTATACTCACGTATGTTACTCATTTTTCATCTTAGTCACCATATTTCTTCATTTCCTTGTTCGTGCTCCAAGTTAAGGTGCCATTTGTAACGAATTTCTTTACTGGTATTTTATAGTATTAGTAGGGGTCGAGACTGGTGTTATGCACACAAGGAAAACCTTATTTATAAACCAATATAGTACAATATATTTCCGTCAATCAATACCAAACAAATTATGTTAAACTGCATTAACACTCACATTCGTGGGACATGTTTCGGGGCCATGCTGCTCCCTTCTTCAGGCACTTCATCTCCTCAATGTCATCGTGCGTTCTCAAAGAATATCTCATTATAAAAGATGCTCACACAAACAAACATTAAAAACAATCTAAAAACTATACTAAAAATACACATACGTTTTGGCCAAAACGGTCGATTGGACCACTTCAACGTAGAAGAGGAATTTTTATTTTACATGGACATGGTGACAGACATTCTGAGTTTCGATATATTTGTATAAGTTTATACGTATCATATTGTGTATTAACTGTAAGAGTTTGTTCATACAATGGTAGTGACATATCTGTTGAAGAGACCTACAGTATAACCCAATTGAAAATGCATTAACCACACCATCTTCAGAAACTCAAATTCATACTGCCAATATTCATATCTGTGATGAAGGCATTCTTATATATTCCATAACATCTACATAACCACTTCACTTCTCTTCCTCTATTCACATCTTTTTCCAACAAGCCTACACCTACATAACCATTCTCAGAATAAGAAAAAAAAACTTAACACAATCATAAAAGGAATATCCTGCTCAAATAAAACTGCAATGGGCAAATCCCCCTGTTACCTCATTGGTAGGTCACCACAGAGAATCCAGTAGGCACAAAGCACTAGAATATCTGTAGCACTGCCGGCTGGATCGCAACACTCCTGGTTGCTTTAAACTGCCTGCCCATTCGACGATTACAGCATTGGTTTGAGCGTACAACCTCGTTTCCAAATAAAGGCGCTAGGAAGCAGCACCAATGCTCTGTGGCAGACATAAGATTTGTATTGATGTTAATGGCGAAGTTGTGTTCAGAATGTATTCTGAATGATTTTATAATGCTGTAATGCTGTGTGCCCTTTTGTAAATCAGAACAGGGCAAGTTAGAATACCGGGGAATCTCATTTCATGAGATACCATCGGACAATTCACTGCGTGGGATGTGGTTACGTGCAATTTCCAGAGAAGGTGACGCAGGGGAAGCAAATAAATAAATACATACCGGTACATGAATGAATGATTGAATAAATACGTGAGACAATAAATATGTAAGTAAATAAATATGTAAGTAAACAAATATGTAAGTAAGTAAATATGTATGTAAGTAAATAAATAATTTAAGAAATATGTAAGTGAATAAATAAGCAAATAAATAAGTAAATAAATAAGTAAACAAATAAGTAAACAAATAAATAAGAAAATAAATAATTAAATAAATAAGTAAACAAATAAATAAGAAAATAGATAAGTAAATAAATAAGTAAACAAATAAATAAGAAAATACATAATTAAATAAATAAATGTGTAAGTAAATAAGTAAATAAATAAGTGAATAAATAAGCAAATAAATAAGTAAACAAATAAATAAGAAAATAAATAACTAAACAAATAAGTAAACAAATAAACGCACGCCGGGTACAGCTTGTAACTAAATAAATATGTAAATAAATAAGTGAATAAACAAGCAAATACGTAAGTAAATAAATAAGCAAATAAATAAGTAAATCAATAGATAAGAAAATAAATAAGTTAATAAATAATTAAATAGATAAATACGTAAGTAAATAAAGAAATAAATAAAAAATAAGTAAATAAATAATTAAATAAATACATATGCAAGTAAATGAGTAAATAAATATATACGTGAATAAATAAATAAGTAAATAAATAAGTAAACAAATAAATAAGAAAATAAATAATTAAATACATAAATATGTAAGTAAATAAACAATTAAGTAAGTAAATAAGTAAGCAAATAAATAATAAAATACATAATTAAATAAATAAACATGTAAGTAAATAAACAAATACGTAAATAAATACGTAAATAAATAAATAAGCAAATACATAAGTAAATAAATAAGAAAATAAATAAATAAATTTGTAAGTAAATAAATAAGTAAAAAAATAAACAATCTGTCCAAAAAATCTGTAAAAATGTATAATACAGCCATCACAATAAGACGGGTTATCAGAAAAATTCACCTCACACCCAAGTACATGGGGCTACATGACCAAGATGTCGCAAAGCCCCTAAATAAATCATCATTCCATTTTTCGGGGGCCGGAGGCATTTCTTTTCCCTGTCTTTTATTGTCCTTATTCTTTTCTTTTCATCTCGCCAAGTATGTAAGTTAAATTTAAGTCACTTAGAAGTTGTTATATTTTTATTATCGTCTGCATAATTACGGGAAAATGAGCTAGACATTTCGCCCCTTAAAAACAATCGCCTCCACGACATGTATTTTTGCTTTCCTTTACACTGAAAATTTGCCCGTAAGTATGTGTCTGAATACTTTTAGATGTTAGAATAACAAAGGAACAAACTTAGTGTAATGTTTTCACGTCCGTCAATCTCGATATTAAGCCTCCCAACACAACAATACTTCGTTTCAGGTATCTTCTCCTATAAAAAGCCGCGGCAATCTCAGTGCCTTGGTGCTGCACCTAGCGGCGAATTAATGCATATATCTTGTACGCCTCTGAGTGTCGAATGGGCAGGCAGTTTAAAGCAACCAGGAGTGTTGCGATCCAGCCGGCAGTGATCTGTAGTACCCCAGCAAGAGGAGGCCAAGTTTCTAACCTCAATGTGACTACTTGAAAAGGAACCATTACAACTTCTTTTTTCTCTTCTCGAGCAGGGTTTCTCATACAATAATTGGGAGCTGTCATAATTAGTCAACATTCCGTCGCTAACGGGATACTCAGGCTGTGTACCAATAGTACAATTTCAGCCGTAGTGAACTAGATAGTCGACTACTTTACCGGATGTGACGTAAGAAGTCGTGATCCAATACTGCTTAGCACATAGCAATCAAGTCTGTAGTAGCTAGTGAACGAAAGTGCTTGCTAGATTGGCCGACTACGTCAAGGAAGTTATGGAAATTGTAGCTTATCGGTATTGTAGGTTATGTCAATTGTAGGTTGTCTTTGACTTAAGCCAAACACAAACCATAATTAGGGCTCTGCTAAAAAGTGATCATCTTGGCGCATCCATGATCGTATCGTTCAGGTATTGTTTATTTAAAACAGCTGATGAAAGCGCAAAGAGCTTACAAAGAGTAGCAGATCACCGCCATCTTGAGTGTTGGTTTGGCACCAGCATGTAAGTCCAGTGCGTTTCAGAACACAAGTCTATGAAGGAGGCTGTGATCAAGCTGACATGTCCCAAATGTCCGTAGTGCATAGCACATAGTAGCTAGCAGCTAGTCAATAGCAGACAACTTGAGTATTGGGACACAGCCTCAGGACTATGAGAATGTATAGCTCGTCGCAAATGGGGCACATAATATTCACTTCACGATCCGTCGCAAATAGGAATCGTTGCCAACGGTAAGTTACCTGTCCCTCCAAATAACTGAGATGGGCATGGCCTTGCTTCATAAATGTATCTCAGGCTGTGTCCCAATAGTACAATTTCTGCCGTAGTGAACTAGATAGTCGACTAATATTCCGGATGTGACGTCAGAAGTCATGATCCAAAACTGCTTAGCACATAGCAATCAAGTCTGTAGTAGCTAGTGAACGAAAATGCTTGCTTGATTGTCGACTACTTCAAGGAAGTTATAGAAATTGTAGGTTAGCATGTATACCCAGTGCGTTGCTGAACGCAAGTCTATGGCCGGTATTACACTATCAAAGAAATTTGTCAAAGATCTTTGATAAAAGATCTTTTATAAAATATATGACAGTGTAATGGGGAAATCTTTTATAAAAGGTGGTTTTATAAAATTTCTTTTATAAAATGTATGAGCGTCATGGTATCTTTGATATAAGATTCAACTCAAAATGGCGGATCATAACAGCTGGGATATAACCACAACAAAGATGCTGATATCAGAGTGTGAAATGCATTGAATGTTACATAATATGTTACATAAAGAATGGTATACAATGTAAAACATAAATAACAGATAGAAAGTGTAGGTAAAATTAGCCGAGACTATAAGCGCTGGACATAAAGGGCGCACATTTCAGGACATAAAGAGGAATTAAATAGTTAAATAGGCTGAAATAAGCCGTGAATAGTAGTGTGTTTTATGTTATAATATAATTCGTTAATTTCACTAATGGTATTACAAGCGAATGTAAATAAGCACTTTACCCTAACCTTACCAGTACATATACATGTAACGAACCTCTGAGCGTATGTGCCTAGTTAGCCGAACGTGTAGAGCTTTCGACTCCGGACCGAAATTTTACCTAGTACAAAGATTTTACTTCGTATGTTTCAATTTTATTTGCTCGGGCAGTGGTTGTTTCGAACGTCACCAACATTAATTTCATCATAATTATTAATAATTAAACAATAATGTAATTTTTCAAGTCTTCGTACTGCAGCTCGTTCACCAAGATTTTACTCGTATCTTTCTTGTCACATGACGACCCATGGTTTAACCCATAGACGATCTTTCCATTTCTTTTATATACGGCATTAACACTACAGAGCTTCAACTACCGTAAAAAATTCAAGTGAACAAGGAACTGTCCTTCATCCAGTTTGCTGAACTATGATAAAATATTTGATGTAGTGTAATGGTGTGATTTTTGCTTTGTATAACTTTTATAAAACTTAAGTTTTATAAAATATTTTATAAAATTTCTGTGACAAACTTCTTTGATAGTGTAATACCGGCCTATAACGGAGACCATGAATCAAGCAGACATGTCCCAAATCTCCGCAGTGCATAGCACATAGTGAGTAGTTGCTAGCAGCTAGTCAATAGTTATCAAATTGAAAATTGGGACACACCCTTAGCTCGATTAAACATAACGTCATATGTTTTAATATTCATTTATTATTATTATTATTGATTTAAGCCCACTACGGAGCGCTTACGACTAGTTCTTCTTCGATGCTCTTTTCCGTTCCCAATATCTCTTGAAACCTGCTGATTTCTCCTTTCTCTCCTGCGAAAGGGGCTTCCGACATTTAGAGACTCTAGAAAATCCTTTATTTGATATGTTCAAGTGATGCCGTCATTAATTTACATGACTTAAAGAAAAACACAGATACAGATTCTCCCTGGTTATCTACTCAATCATAAAAAAGCTCTTCCTACAATACATTCGCGTTATCCTTCGGGAATAATTTCACCTGTAAATCTGTGACCCCATGTGATCTATTTTACTTCGCCTGACCTATTTATCTATCCTAACATAACTGACATTGAACTTATATACACATCCAGTTCCCTTCATTTTCATATTAGGCCTACAGTACATTTTTACATACAATAAAGAAATATGTTTTGCTCATCTATTTAGTGGCTTGTGATAGATCCTGGAGATGTCAGCCCCATGCCTTTTATCTCGAAAACATTGCAGCTAATGGATATTTCATCTCCGCTGGGCTTCCACTCATCAATACAGGCTAATGGGTGTTTCAATGACTTCCGACACTATCTTGCATCGGATTGAACTATGTTTCACCATTCGTATTTCTGAACTTAAGATTCACAATTTATACCACTTATGGGACGATACACACTGTCCCTTCTACCATTCATGCGACACCGTTTATAACTACTCTCCTTGTATAAGAGTTAATAACAGTTTTTTACCACTACCTATCCGTATGCTTAACCCAGAAGGCATTTGATATGATTGGTCCTCAATTAAAAGTTACTGGCCTCTCAAGTTATGTTGGACTACCTCCTGCAAGCAATATTCATACTTTGCAGTTTATTATAAATATTCACCGAGATGGTTTTCACAACATCCGGAATCACTCAAACTGTCGTATAAACGTTACGTAACTCACGACTGTTCGTTACGCGACTTACTCATCTATGTATTGGAACCAAACTGCTTCATATTGTTCACGAGATAGAGGTTACACTCGCTCTTCCAACTGATATTTTCTCTATTTTCCCTTTGATTTGTCTCTGTAAAAGTCCTCAGGATGGCCGATCGCGAACTCACGTCATGACTAGCCGATTATGAACTTATCATTATTATCACTGAGTCTTTGAAACAAACTTTCGGTACTCAGAGCGTCACGTTTTAATGATCAGAACTGAACAGTTCAACTTATTAATACATGCACTGCGCTTCACCTAATACTGTACTTGAACCTTGTCGTTGTTACTTACATGTCACTTGGCCTTTGTTCTAGCGTGCACTTAGGGATCCAGATCTTCACGAGCTAACGCCCGCAACTGTTTGATCGGAACTGATTTAATTTAATATCCACGGCACTTCGTCTTTGTCGTGCAATTTCAGGAGGTGGTCTACCCGCGAGAGACTGATCAGAACTGGGTTGTGTCTTCAGGCTCTCCATTTATCTGCTTTACCTTAAATAGTTCCAAGGTGGGTGAATACTTCTGATAAACTCCCTTAATTTCTCTGGCAGTGATATAATTCTGATAGTAGCTTGTGCAGAAAAATCCGCTGATTGCAGCTATGTGAAATTCATGAAGGTTCGATCGTAGGTTAATTGAAGGGGCCAAGCGCCAATTTTGCATAAGTTGCTTTTTAGCCTACTTTCGATTTTTGCAAAAAAAAATGAAAGTAGACTTATGAGATCAACACAGGGCGAAAAACTGTGTGTCTGTCTGTCTGTGTGTGTGTGTGTGTGAGAGAGAGATAGTGTGTGTACTCTGAATGTCTGCTCCCCCCCCCCATCAATTCAAACACGGTCAAACCGAATTCAACGAAATTCGGTACAGATGTAGCACTAGCAAAGGGCACCTCAGTGTCATGACTTATATCGCCGCCATCTTAAAGGAAACGTAATGGCGGCCACCCAAATGTTAAAAGCTTAAATGAAATTACGACCAACCTAATCATCTGATCTCTACCAATTTTTGCAACTTTATACCTTTATGTATAAGGAATCTTTTGACCAAACTACAAGGTCATCATCCCAATAATTTGAGGATGGCGGCCATGTTTGTGTGCAAATAGATTATTCCCCCTATCTATTCAAACACGGTGAAACCGAATTGAACGAAATTTTGTACATTGGTAGCACTAGTAAAGGGCACCTAAGTGTCATGTTTTATATTGCCGCCATCTTGACGGAAACGTATTGGCGGCCACCCAAATGTTAGAAGCTTAAATTACATTACGACCAACCTAATTATCTGATCTCTACCAAATTTTGCAACATTATTCCTTTATGTACGAAGAATCTTTTGACCGAACTACAAGGCCATCAGCCCAATAATTTGCGGATTGCAGCCATGTATGTGTGCAAATCGATCCCCTATCTATTTCAACACGGTGAAAATGATTTGAACGAAATTTGGTACAGAGGTAGCACTAGCAAAGGGCCCCTCAGTGTCATGTTTTATATCGCCGCCATCTTTACGGAAACGTAATGGCGGCCACCCAAATGTTAAAAGCTTAAATCAAATTACGACCAACCTAATCATCTGATCTCTACTATATTTAGCAAAATTACACCTTTCTGTAATAAGCATCTTTTGACGAAACGACAAGGTCATCAGGCTAATAGTTTGCAGATAGCGGCCATGTATGTGTGCATATTGATTCACCATATCAATTCAAACACGGTGAAACCGAATTGAATGAAATTTTTTACAGAGGTAGCACTGGCAAAGGGCACCTCATATTCATGTTTAATATCCATATAACACGTTGTATTTCAACAAGCTACTACAAAACATTCAATTATATTCCTTGAAAAGGACAAAGAGTTATAACAATGCCCATGCATTTAGGAGAAAGTAGGCTATATGTTCTTTACTGAACATCTTGTTTTTCTTTCGGAGATGGTATGTGAACAAGTCTTTTACATGCTAAAAGGGCTATCACCAATGATGGTTGATATAGGAGCTACGAAGGCCGGTAGGGGGCATGAGAGGTAACTCCTATGACTTGTTCGTGCTAAATGGGATAAATGCAGAATGTGATACAAGAGTAAGTTGGCAATACAGCCCAAAGATATTATACACATACACTCCTTGCATTTACTATTTTGTCGAGGGATGGGAAACGATTAGAGTGTCGAAAAATGGGTGGCGAAGTGAAGATTTCAAAACGATCACAATCAGTGCGAAGAAAAAAGGCAGCAAATGTATGACGGGATGCCTGCCTGAAGTGTACAAACAGTTTTACAGTGAATTGTGCCAATATTGAACAGCAAAATGATTACTAGAGGTATACAAATACAATCATTTTGTTTGGTGGACTTAACCCGTTTAGCATTTTAGTGCCAATTTATAAAGAGAAGTCTGTGTTCATTTGTTATATTTGGAGCATAAGTGATGACGTGCTTTCCGGAAGTCAACGAGCAAGTGCTAATGTGTAGATAGTGCATACTTTGGTGTATACATGTTTTTCTCAATAACTTTAAAAGTACATTTTGTTACTTTAGCATGATAACTCTTCAATTAATTATTATTATTATAGCGTCATTTCTCCCACTATACCAGTCTCTGGGATTCCTCTCTGAGCTGTGATTTAATTGGGTGTCCTCTACGCGAAGGAATTTGCCATTGAGTGTAATCTTTGTAGTTTAATTGGAGAATTTAACTTTAAAATTTTGATTAGCTCTTTATTACCTTCATATTTGTGCTTCCTTATCAATTTAGATGTCTCCACGTCCTATATATTAAAACATTTGAGGGGATGCATCTGCAGGTTTCAAATTCTTTCACTGTTCTTAAAACAACAGCCCATTGTATGAGACTGCACGCCGAGTCACAGCTTGCGCTATAGTAAGTATTGCCCGGGGTACTAGTACCTCAAACAGACAAATACCCTATGTCATACACAGAGATCTACTCGGCTCCAGTATTCGGCCATGCAGGGGCCTTCGTTGTAAGGTGGATACTATAACACTTTCACGAATTGATTGCCGGCGGTCAAGATGGGAACTATTCTCTGTTTACATATGTCACGCGTCACTCAGCTACGTTAACAGTACAGTTGCGCGAGTAGAACATGACTCAGCTCCAGTAGCTACAGACATCGTTTAACTGCCCGTGGTGACATGAGCTCCTGTGACGCTTATCTGCGCTTCTAATAAGACAGGTAGCACCCGCAATGCTGCTTGACGTATGTGCAGACTGAACTCCGTCATCAGTCTCCTCCGTTTCACCCCGTGGGGCTCCTGTTCCAATAATCAACAAATAATGCTGGCGCAGCCACGCTTTTTTTCGGTGGGGGGGGGGGGGGGGGAGGGCAGAACTACGAGGTCATCTGCCCCTCTTAACACAGATTAAAGAATACAAATTTGGAATCGAATTTAAAATTTAGAGGTGGCCACCTAAATTTGAAAACACCTAAAATTAAAAAAACAAAAAATTAAATAAAAATAATAATTATAAAAATTTTCAAAAATTAAGGAAAAACAAAAAAATATCATTCAGAAACGAACAAGTCGTTGAGTTAATTTACACTGGAACATTAAGATTGCTGGCCCTTACCCACTCTCACTTATAAAGCGGATAAGCAGCCACGCTCAACGGCATTCCAATATTAAATGGGTAATACCGCTAGGGTAAATGGCGTGTTGAATCCGGGGGATGCACCCTCATCCCTGTATTATCTACAAATACAACCATCCCCACATAAATGCCTTATAGAAATTCCACTACACACCTCATAGCAACAACCTTCAATGACCCTGCAACTTGGACTTCAACGACCCCCGGCCAGCTCCTCACATCCTGTGAAAAGTGCAATTATGCACACTCACCAATAAAAGGTTATAACACTGGGGAGATGAGGTAACTCGAGGTCAGTCTGCCTCAGTGCCATCTTTTGCCAGACCACTGCAGAACGCCGCTCCGCCGAAGTGTAAGTGTCTAAGCGATCTACACTCCTCACACACTGTCACACTATCACCCCTTATTGTTTGAATTGGGATAGCATCAGGTTTAATAACTGCTCTGCAAGTTCTAGGAGTACTCCCAGTTGGAAGTACCAATTAAAGCCATACCTTTTACAAGTATCTGGTCATCTAGTTTATTTGATTAGTGTTAAGATCCTACCCTTCATCCCCCGTCCCCGGTAGGATTCAGGGAACACTTAACTGATTGTTCCGTGACGCCTGTAGTCAGCCACGCGCCCACGTCACTCTTTACTTGTCTCGATCTTAGCTCGAGCCGCGCCCACGTTCGCATTATTCCAAGTAGCAGCCGCTCAGCTACTCAGAACCTCTTGCAGCCCTTAGCTCCGAGACCGCTCCCTCGAACTACCTGACCAGACAGCACCAATGGGAGTTCTCCTTTTCGAGCCCTTCCACGCTCTTGGACTGCTCCAACGCCCCCTTTCCCTACACGCTAATCTCCAGCATTCCCCCAAATTCCCTTTTCTCCTCCCCCTGAACACTACATTGTCGAGGGTCCCCACTCGAAACCCCTACAGGCGCAACCACCTGACGAGATGGGGCATACCATCTAGGCTTTTTGGCCATATAGCCAAGTTGGTAGCCCTTCCCTTAACGACATATGTGTTATTCTAAGGGTCAAACCAAAATTGGGACCGGAAAATCAAATCAATCTTAAACTTAGTCGCCTTTTACGGCAGGCTGGGCATACCCACTCACAGGAGGGAAGGGGGATGCAGCAACTATGCAGTCTCACTTAAGAGGCAACTATTAATCAGGAAAATAGAAGACATCGCCGGAAGAAATCAAGTGATACGTCTAATAAATAAATAAACCTATACGAGCCTTACAGTAGTCGCATATGATGTGTAACATGTGACAAGTTATCCTACTATGTGTGTCCCGGGAGCGCAAATCCCTTGTTAACAGTGAACTCTGTTGTTCATCGAAATAACTACTTGTAAAACTCCAGTACCAAATCCTGACCGAAATATATCATAATTGTTATTTGCTCACGTTGTATCTTAATCGATTGATAACATATCGTGCATTTCGCAATGGAAAATTAAAAGTGTATATTGTAATATTATAGTGCAGAAGTGGCTTTAAAAAGCTGAGCCGTCTCGGTTGCAAACAAGACGGCAGCTGATCTCTCGTTCTGAACTATATTTCACTAATTTGAATATGTTGCATGCAATATAGCCTTCAGATATAAAAATAATAGGAACTATGTATGAAATGAACTTGGTTTGAAATATACTCCAGTGAAGAAATCGTTTAGTCAAAGTCATTATTGGCTAAGACGTTGTATCTTAATCGATTGATACCATTCATTTTGGGAGGACATAATTAGGTCTGTGGTCACAGCGTTAGTCTCTCAACCGGCCGGCTGGGGTTCTAATCCTAACAGAGTTGTATTCTTTTGTGTATATTAAGGCTTTCACGGTCCGGATTATATAAATAATTCATGTTTTTTGGGCTAATGCCGTGTGTATTTAGATTAGAACCATACGTTTCGGAGAAACCTTGCCTCCTTTTTCAATGGAATCAAACAATGTGGCCAAAGAAAGTATATCAATGAGAATACAAAAATTACAAAAAATATAGACAAATTCCTCGGTTCGTCACCAGAGAGCAGCTGCCAGAAATTACTGTATGGACCAAACTAGAACGGCGGACAGAGTAGTAAGTAAGGAGAAGGTAAAGGGGGCGGGGTGAAAATATAGAGACTCCTCGAAGAATGAGGATGTCCAAAAGAAAAGGAGGGGGGGGGGGGGAAGGAGGTGGGAGGGTTAGATGGATATAAGGAAACATAAACAAAAGGGAAGTGTATCTGAACGATACCCTCCAGTGACGAACAAAGGAGATCAAATCCAGGCTCTGTAGCCATAGAGGAAAAAAGTACAATTTGAAATAGGTGAAGAACAGAGACACTGAGAGGAACTATCTTCCTAGATCCTTAATAACTGGTAGCCAAGTGTCACTTACCTAATATCCAGTGTCTCTGTTAAAATTATTGGGATTTTTACGCATTTCAACTGCCTCCCTTATAATTCTAGACCAATTGTGCTTAACAAGGGCAAGCGCATGAGCATCCTTGAAACATACATCGTGCCCTGAAGTCAGGGCATGTTCAGCTATAACTGATTTGTCAGGTTGGTTTAGACGGATGTTCCTTTGATGCTCTTTGATGCGAGTTGCAATGGACCGTTTTGTTTGTCCAATGTAGACTTTTCCGCAAATACAAGGGACTTCATACATCCCAGGTTGTAGTATTGGGGACAATTTATCTTTGTTTAATGCTAAACGTTGTCCAATTTTTGTCATAGTGCCGAAAACTGTTTTTATCTTGTGCTTGCGGAGAATCTTAGCAACGCGGTCAGTGGTGTTGTGAATATAAGGGAGGTAAGCAGTTCCCCTCACGTCGGAGCTCTGAGAAGGTTGTCTATCCCTCCTTCTGGGATGTAGGGACCTATATATAGTGGATTCATTATAGCCATTACCCTTAAACATGGTTTGTAACGCATGTAACTCTTCCTGAAGAGTTGATGCCTCACAAATACGTTCCGCTCTTTTGGCTAGAGTTGTTATAATTCCTTGTTTTTGTGCTGGGTGGTGGTGGGAGTCTGCATGTAAATAACGGTTAGTGTGAGTTGGCTTACGGTAGACGCTGTGCCCCATGGAGCCATCCGCCTTCCTCCTCACAAGAACATCCAAAGAGGTAAGCATCCACCCGACTCTAGCTCCATTGTGAAGTGGATTGAAGGATGCAGCTGATTTAGGTGGTTCAGAAAGTGGTTCAGTTTCTCAGAACCCTCCTCCCACACCACGAACGTATCATCCACATACCTCCACCAAATCACAGGTTTGAAAGACGCCTAAGATATAGCCTCCCCCTCAAAATGTTCCATGAAAAAATTTGCCACGACAGGCGAGAGTGGACTTCCCATGGCCACACCATCACTCTCGCCTGAGTCCCCTGCTTTTCATCATAGCCACTGCGGAAATACCTGTAGAAATTGCAGTTGATAACGTTAAAATATACCCTTACACAAATGACATGGTCCTCACTTCTCGAAACTTTAGATTGCATTCAAACAGCTTTTGACAAATTCTTAACATGGGCCGAAAACAATGTATTAACACTCAAGGGTACTACAACAGTAAAAACGACATTCAGAAGAGGAGGCAGACTATCAACAAATGACTTCATTACGTATAAGAATGTTCCGCTACAGAATGTATCACTCTTCAAGTACTTGGGAATCATTTTTTTCCGACAAGAGGAGATGTCTATAGCCTACACGTCAAGGAAAGAGTCGCCGCGTCAAAGATTGCTATTCACACTATAAGGAATCTGAGACAGCTATCTTTAGCCACAGCTATCACCCTGTTTCGCCTTAAAATTACCCCAATCTTAACTTATGGACTAGAGACAATTTGGCTACATCTGACGAAGAGAAATTTGGAAGAAATAGAAAGAGTCAAAGCCACTTTCCTGAAAAGAACATTGTGCCTGTCGAAATTCACACGGTCTCGCCTCACCTACGTGCTAGCAAGAGAGCAATTTTTCATCGAAGATTTCGCCTTAACCAATTGCTACCATCAATCGCCGCCTATATAGAACTTGTACATGAATTCAATGCAAAACGGCAAGACATGGCCAACGTTCTTTTCAACAAATGCCATGATTTACAGGGAATGGACTTAAGTTGGATATGAACTACGGCATGTAGTGACGTGATACGCCGTGCATGGTTTCCACCACCGGATATGCCAGACTGAGAAATTCCATGATCCGGACGATAACTGCAGGTGTAAACTGTGTGGGACAACCTGTGACTGTTATCACCTGCTTTTGTGCTCCAAAAGGAAAGTCTCGTTGACAGATTTCTGCAATGAATGAATGTGTGGTCTTAGTTTGGTTATTGTATGCACGGGCGTGTGTATATTTCTTTTGGCAGTTAGCTGCACTTATTAAATTATTAAAAGTTATTTTGTGTTGGAGGCACAGGATCAACGATTCTATACATCCAAGATGGTGGATGGCCGTACTTTTCTAATGCTAGAATCTCCAGATGCAATAGTGGAACTACACCAAAACGTAGTATACGAGGAGTCTTAGGGTACAACTCCGAACGTTCATGACAAGAACAGTCAATCATATTGCTTGGTAAGGACAAACAGTTATAACTATACCCATATACAAGTAAAAGAAGACTATACATTCTTTACTGAATATCTTACTTTTTGTTAACTTGCAACAGAAGGATTATACAGGAATTGATATAATACAGGGTGTCTCAAAAATATGTACTAACTCTTTGAATGACTATAAAATGATTATTTATGAACATAGAGACAAGTTTAATGGCTTCAATTATAGAAGAGACATGTAATTAAAGACTCATGTTCGCAAATGTTCCAATTGATCACCGTCGGTGTCCAGGAGTTCGACAAACCGCCACCAACGCACCGGACCATTGCTCGCATCAGATATAAATTTGAAGCAGATGGAACCGTTCACAACGTCAACAAGAAACGTTCTGGACGACCACGGACATCCACCAGTCCTAGAAAAGAAGAACAGGTGCAGGAAGCCCTCACTCGATCCCCACCGAAATCACTACGACAAACGGCTCGAGTGACGCACATCTCAAAAGATAGCGTCCATTGCATCATGAAGCTCCTGCGCTGGAAATCATACATTCCAACACGAAATTGGAAATTGACAGACAATGTCACGAAATTCCAAATGAACTTTGTCGTAACGTTTGCGAATCCATTGCTTTGCTTTATCAGATGTCGGGACACTGACGGTCATCAATTTGAACATTTGCGAATATGAGTCTTTAATTACATGTCTCCTCTATAATTGAAGCCCTTAAACTTGCATCTATGTTCATAAATAATAATTTTATAGTCATTCAAAGTCTTAGTAAATTATTTGGAGACACCCTGTATATCTGATAGACTGTTCGTTCATGAAATTACTGCATAGCAAGTTTTTCTGCTTTCTAAACAGTATTATTTTACTGTGAAAAGAAAGCAGTCACTTTACATTGAAAATACTCGTTTGGATATACTGTATGTTGTATTCTATTGGTATAGAGAAAGAAGATAATGTTAAGTTAAACTATATTAAGTGATATATGGATCCCATCTACACCGCTTGGGTGGGCTGCTAGAGGTGTCAGAGGACTGGGTGGGAGGCGGCGTGCATGTGCGGGGTGGACAGGGGCAGGGAGGGGGGGACGGAGAGCGTCCATCACGCTTCCTCTTCTTGCTGCTCGGGCGGGGTGGAGACTTCACGGTATAGATGGTCTTGGGTGGACTCTGTGCTGCCCGCAGACGACGCCGGATGTACCTGCACATCCTGATCCTACCAACGCACATGCAAGTGAAGGTTGTAGCAGTTACACTGTACAGTTGACTACCTTTGTGTTTCGCCACCAGGCCGAAGACTCGTGCGTGTTGCAGGGCGGTGCGTACCTGTACAGGAAGAATTTAAATGCATTCAAATTTAATCATCTATCACATATTAGAGCATCGGTGGCCAACGAGGTATTTTATTTCCTAAGTGGCACTTAATTCACTGATTTACATCTCTAATGCTCAGAGACACAGACAGTCTATGAGAGAGCAGAATTGTGCTATAAAATACAGGGCGCCAGGAAATGTTCTCCGCAGTGGCTACGTGGAGCTACGAGAGGTAGCATCATCAGTTTAGTTGGCAGCACAGTGTCCTTGATAGGGAGAAGGCCACATGTGTGGGCTGTCGAAATCGTCAGTGTGTATTGTTAGATTATTGGAAGAGTGCAACAATATGATTATGAATGGCTGTGGTGAGTATAATGTTTACTGTTTGTTTGTTTGTTTTGAAACAAGCAACAGCTGTGCTGCCAACGTAACTGGTGACCTGTAGGCACTGCGGAGAACATTCCTTGGCGCTCTGTATTAGAAATATTTATTGTTAACACCTTGAAAATTATTTTACTAATAAATACACAATGGCATTAGTTAGTAAGGAGCCATATTGATTTCGACATGATGCAATTAATATCAATACATTGCGGACGTGGTCAAAGTATTGAAATAAAAACATTTTATAAATGACTTCCAACTTGATTTAGGTATCTATCGAATATTTTCAATTGTTTTGATTATAGTTCAGGCGCGGCTGGTGATAAAATGCTCTCAGCTGGGCGTGTCTTGAAAGATTTTATAAATAGGTTTAATAAAGGTATTTATAATTTAAATTATAAATACCTTTATTAAATCTAATTAAATTGCAAGCCTCCATGGCTTAGGCGGCAGCACGCCGGCCTCTCACCGCTGAGTCCGTGGTTCAAATCCCGGTCACTCCATGTGAGATCTGTGCTGGACAAAACGGAGGCAGACAGGTTTTTCTCCAGGTACTCTGGTTTTCCCTGTCAAAATTTCATTCCAGCAACACTCTCCACTGTCATTTCATTTCACATGTCATTCATTTAATCAATGCCCCAGAGGAGTGCGCCAGGCCTCAGCGGCCGGCACAGTCCATATCCTCACCGCTAGATGGGGGCTTCATTCATTCCATTCCTGACCATGTCGAAGACTGGAAGCAGGCTGTGGATTTTCATTCATTCATTTATACTTTAAATTAATTGGAAGCATTTGTAAATTTCTCTCAGTCCATTCAGCCACAACAGTCAATATACAGTACTTGGAACTGTCGATAAAGATATCATGGGTTCAATGCTAAAATTAGGTACCGGTAACTCAAATTTTATCGGTTTTAAGTTATCTGCATCTATGGGTTACCCCAGTAGTAAGCTTTCAAATGCTATAAGTGGATAACAAAACGATGCACCTTGAGTCATTTACCCGCCATTTCCTATGACAAATGAAGAATACTTTCAGTTTAATAATTAGGTAACTGTAGATATCCACTTTTTGATTTCAGTCAACTCGTCTTGCAGTAACAAAGTGGAGACAACTGGAGTTATCCAATTGTAGTGCTAAATTAATCAGTGGTTGTATTGTTAGCTAGCAAGTGATCCAGACTGTTGACATGTTGCTGTTATTGTTATGCTGCCTCTATGTGCTTTGTGGAACACACGTGTGTGGCATAAAAATGTTCAGAGGAAGACGATGGCTGAACTGGCTTTGCTAAGTGGCGAGAAAGAGAAAGAAGCAACCAAACAAGTGGGTACGGAATATAATGAAATCTTCTAAAGCTCATGGACAAGAATGTTTTGGTGCATGGGGGATAACTAAACAGAAAGTGCAAATGGGCCCTTCTTGTACATCCCAGTGCAAGCGAAAGAGTCACATCAAGACAGAACATTTTTCACGCTTATTGGGCAATGGGAAATTATGCAAGACAACGCGACTTCATACATAGTAACACGGAAAAGGTGGAGACGAAAACTAAGACTACTGCATCTACAGTACTTGTAGGAGGAATGTCAGCTCCTACTTCTATTAACTCGTCGATGGAATACGCGTGAAAGTTTCTCAATACGTTAAGCATAAAGAAGGGCGTAGTGGGCATTGATCTGAGGAAACGGTCACACATAAACTCTTCTCCTGGTGATGGAAAGGGGCGCCAATCAAGAAAGTGCCTGCTCCCGAAATAAAGCAAGGTATCAAAGCCCACATTGAATCTTTCCTGGTTGTGCTATCGCATTACTGCCGTTCAATTACAGATCAGAAGTATTTGCATCCGGATATGAACATTAAAGTAATTTATAGACGAACGGTATCCATATTGATCGCCAACGTCCGGGAGATTGGGCAGGGCATATAGAAGAAGATAGACTGTATTCGAAATTGTGCGAGGAAAATAAACAGTTAATAGCTAAAGAATCAGGGCACAGGAATATTTTCATCAATTACTATAATTTAGACTCCCACCAACCAAGAAACGACCAGCATTTTTAAAAGACAAGGAATCCATACCTCATTATGAAGAACACTTAAAGAACAAGTATATAGCTAGAGAAGAAAAGAGGAAAGACAAGGAAGACTCGGCATTGTCTGAAGGCAAAATAGAATCCTTAAATTTTGATCTGCAGCAGGTGCTCAAGGTGCTAAGTGTCTTATATGTTAATCTTTTTAATGCTGCAGTATGGATAAAGAAGATTTAATTACAACTCTTAAGAATTCAACTGCCATTTATTTAGAACTATACTTGCTCACTACTCTTTGCAACTTTACATCGTGAACAATATTATCCAGTATAACAATGAGATGCATAATTCCAAAGAGTACTACGCGACCCTTGCTTCCTGCGAGCGCCACCGCACGGCACGCGTCGCTGCAAATGGCTGCAATTGACCAATAGCACTATTCACCAACAAACAATGCTGTTCTTTATAAACGGCGATCGACAACGTATAATTTTACAGTTTACAATGAAGTTTCCAAAGAAGGTGTGTGCTACATGTGGCATGAAGGAGAAGCAGTGTGATTGCATCATGTCTGTTCCTGTACTTTCAGTCCCACTCAGAATATGCCGAAGAAATCCGGTGTTTCAGTGACAGTTGTGGTGGGCAGAATTTAAGTCAATTTGTGGCTATAATGTGCATGCATACTGTGAAGACACTGAACGTAAAGTGTATCGATCTCAAATTTCTCACATCTGGCTTACCGAAATGGAATGCGACTCTATTCATTCAGCTATAGGAACTGAATTCAAGCGAGTAGGAAAAAGTTACTGTCCAAGTGACTGGAAAGTAATTGCGCGCAGTGTTCGCAGAAAGGGGGACAAGCAGAATACAGTTGTCGACAACGTTGCCTTTGGATATTGGAAACATTTTCTGCCAACCAACTTTAATGTGAGAAAGAAAGATACGTAGCGGCAGTAAGTTCAATGGCAAAAATTGTCTTGGATTAAATTTGAGGCAAGTTTCTTGACAGTTTCAAATTTAAGGAAAACTTTGATGACCAAGATTCCAGAGTAGTTGACTGTAGTAGGTGGTCGTCACACCTGTCCTTGCAGCCTTTGTGCAAGGAACTTAATGCATCAGCAAAATCAAGTACAATAGCTTGATGTCCCTTTTCCACAGAAAACCAGTAGCAATCAACAAAAATTATTACAGCTTTTATGTTAGTCTACCTTACTCGTCGAGCAGTCCAGATGATTAGTAAATGCAAATATAATCTAGGGTCGCCTATATAGTACTAAATTGTGTATTTATCATTTGTGGAATTTGTATTAAATATGGATAAATAACATCCTAAAATTTGAGCGCTCTGAATTTTTCCTCAGTCCTTACGTCATAGATAATTTTATTAATGTCAGTTTGAGTTATTGCAAAAACCAGGTAACTTAGCTATTAATTATAATTAATTGAAAACAGAGTTTTTAATAAAAACTGTTCTGAGAGATGCATTACGATCTACTTAACTGCGCTTATTGTAAAAAAAAAGTGCTCTATTAAGCACAGCCACATAAGGAGACTACATGCTATAAGTCATTGTTAGAAGGCACTAAGTCAATTCTTGTCGAACTTGCCATTTCCATGGATACGTATAGTATTAATGTCGACGCATCTAGCTATGCTAAAAGGAACTAAGTCATTAACTTAGTTCCAGACTTTTTTGCTTCTATTTGCCCACTACTGTATTGCCAGCATTGAAAATATGGTAATATGCTATACTGGTATCTATAAATCTGTATATTTGTCATAAAAGTGAACTAACTACTTCTTAAAGATCTGATTTGATTCATTGTTAAAGGGAACTAAGTCATACATTTCTTTTTCTATTTTCTCCCTTTTTTAAAAGGATAAATCCATTCAAATAGACCTCTCTAGAACAGTATTATTGCGGGCAATGATACACGTGACAGCAACTATGCTTTACAATTAAGTGAGAGAAACAGTTTTTTGTCAATTTTCTCAACTCTTTCAAAAATTACTTAGTGCCTTCTAACAATGACCGATTCAAGTGTAGAAACATAAAACCCTCATTATTTTAAAAGTGTAAATTTTCAGTTACCTAGTTTTAGTATTGAACCGACGATATGTTCTTCAAATGGGTACTTAGACGGGGCCTTACATTTCTCATTACTTCCTATCTAACAGGCTTGGGAGTGTGGTTTAGAAAACTGCATTCATTTCCACTGTAACTGTGAAGATTCAGGCGACCAGAGCATAAGCCCGGCTTCCCAACACCTACAGATTTTTAGCCTATTTTCAATTTTGAAAAAATAGGCTTATGAGATCACCTTTTGTCCGTGTGTGTGTGTGTGTGTGTGTAGGTTCTTTGTTGTTTTCCCTTAGCAATCATTTGTCGTATACCTGTTTATTCCTGATGAAGAAAGACATTGTTTCTTTCGAAACGCGTCGAATTTGATATAATAAAACACGGCATAAGCCCAAAATTCAACATTATGGATAGTATCTCGGGTCGTGAAAGTCTAAATGATAATACTGGTTTATTTGTTGGTGTTATTATTTGTTCTGCGTACATGCAGTATATAACTGATGAGTTTCAGTTTCATTTAGTTTTTATAGGCGTAATCATGCTGCTTATTTGAACCAATAACGTCCACTCACCTTTGCTGGTCCTTCGGCCACTGTGCTCTCTGTCTCCACTTGAATGCGCTCCTAATCCTTGGCACGTGCTTTTAATAGGCCTCTCTATTGCACGTAAATATGAAACACGCCATGATCGAATATCCTTCCTTGCTATAAAAATGTAAGGAGTTTGGCGGTGAAGAGTTTTGCTACGAAGATTTGATTGAATAGGTGGCATTTCGCTCAGCCCAGTATGCATAACACGCACATAAGGAACTGCAAGTAACTATGATAATAACAGTCAACTATTTCACTTAATCGTCACTGGCGCCACACAGCACGATGACACAGTCTAGCTTTCAACGCACGTATCAATCGCAAATGTTTGAGGCTCGCCGACTGTCCTCTGTACGACTGCGCAACCGGGGCAGACCGGCCAAAAGCCGTGGCGTAAACTGTTCGCTCCCTCCCTCACTCGCGCCGACAGCGCCCTCACTCAAGGCTTCAGTTGAACTTGCTGGGCAAAACTGCGCTATTACCAATAGAACTTTGATTATATGTGCACCTGTATAAAACAAGACCTCCTTGTTCATCATCGATGAATATTTATTTATGTTCGACCCTGACTATTATATGTCAGAAAACTGTATTATAATGAGGCTCATTATAACACTATTTTTCATTATGAAACAGTTTCTCCCACCAATCAGAGCTCAAGAAACAGTTGTTTGACCAATTATATAACGATAGCATAGCACCTGCGCTGAGTTTCACGGCCTTCTAATTTAAATTTCACTGCGTGGCCTAGTGTCATAGTAGGGTAACCGAGGTGGCCATGGTCAAATACAAGGCATTCTCTGCGTCTCATGCGCTCTGTTCAGTACATAAAACTGGCGAAATCTCGACAGATTTTTATGAATATTTATGTTTGAACATAAAATAGTTACAATAATTATCGTCGAACATAAACAGTCGTATGCAACTCGCAAATAATGGTAATTAAGACACTCGTATGGAAATTATAAAACTCGCATAGGATGGCTTTTAGTGCCGGAAGTGTCCGAGGACATGTTCGGCTCGCCAGAGGCTGTAGCTGCTTCAAGCAGACACCGATAGGGTGAGCTACAACTTCCGTTCAATTTCAAGTAGTTCCAACTTTCGCTACCAGATATCAATGATACCTAATGGTGAACGTTGGAACTTTGATGGAGCGTTCCAACGAAATCTAACATAGAAATTTAGCTTCACACAAGTTTAGTCTGCGGAAGGATCTTTTACATGTCATAAATCTATGACATGGGACCGCCGGCTTTACTTCCCCTCCGAAGGAAGGCATAGTGAAGGATTTTTAGTTACGCTTTTAAGAAAGCCGACGACTTCGGCCAGTTTTGAACCCACTATCTTGGGCACAGCAGTTCAGCATGCTAGCAACTACGCCACCGAAGCCGATATGGATGAATATTATTTCAACCCTACGTACCTGTGAATCTACATCGCCATCCACAGGGCATTTGCTGCAGATGTATTGTACAATGCTTTCGACTGGGAACCCCACTGGCTCTTCCTCGTCGTCATCGACGTTGTTTCCACCGTGGCACAGTCGCATGGCTTGGAGTGCCTCCAGCACCTTAAGCATAAACCGTGGTGCCGCTGCGGCAGACAGAAACCTGTCGGTATTGCACGTACATTCCTTTCGAAGAGCGCAACCTCCTTGCTTGTCATCAGCTAACATACACATGGGCAGGTATTGCTGTTGTTGTTGCTGTTGTTGTTGCTCTTGTTGTTGTTGTTGTTGTTGTTGTTGTTGTTGTTGTTGTTGTTGTTGTTGTTGTTGTTGTTCTTGGGTGTTGTTCTTGAAGAGCCACCACATGGCAAGTCACTGAAAGGAAACATGAATGTAGTAGTAGTAACCCACGGTGTAGCCATGCGTGTTTAATTGACAACCATGACTGTGATGGGGAGCTGCAATAAATCCGGAGGCTGTAGGATCGAATCCCGGTGCTGACAGCAGCTATCCTGAGTGTTATTTCTCCGGTTCATTCCCCCCTCCCCTCCCATAGAGACACACACACTGTCTCCAAACTAATGCTGGGATATTACCGTACCTATTTCAAGGTGTGGGAGCATCTTTCTCATCCACGACTATAATAATCACAATTCCACGCACACTGCAACAGTCACCACAGAAACATAGGTTATCAGACACATTCAACACACTCATAAGTATAGTTGTCACGGTCAACGCGTACCCAAGCTGCGTTCTTTCATCCCCATAATCCTACCGCTCAGTCCCACCCAACTACTAATGTGGGTTTGGTGTCGGCTCCCTTCTTCTTCTCGACAACAGATGTCCACTGTGACTGTATACTATCGTTTTGGAGAGAGAAACTTAAGAGCAAAATCCTCTTAAAGCCCTTATCCCTCATGAAACGGCCCTTCTGCTGGGCGGGAAACACTTGTATAAGACTTAGGATCAATCGTCTGCCGCTTCCCTTGGTTCAATTAAACTCAGAAAGGTCATAGTATTATTTTGGCCAACCCCGACCGTGCCCTTCGTATTTTATACGTCTCACCTATCCAACATGGCGGCTGTGCGAAATATTTCACTGGCATTCTATATCTCCGAAACTATTACTCATATCACCCTGAAATTTTGTACAGTGATAAAAGGGCACTACTAGAAGTAGGAACCTGTTAAGTACAAAACGAACATGGAGGCCAAGCGAAGTTGAAATATTTAAATAGATTTTTTCCGCGATTTAACCATCAGAACGCTGTGAAACATGGTACAGCAAATGTGTATACACATTGTAATGCACTGACAACTAATTTTATTCAATTGTTTACATAACCACAAGATGGCGGCAGAGCAAAATTTTAAAATTATGTTTTTATTTCTTGTGTCGTAATCATGCGATCAATGTCAACGTTTGAATAATGAACCTACCCAATAATCGTCATCTAATAGTGCATAACTCTACATATATAAATATCCAAAATATTTAGATGGTTCTCAATATCTACTAATGTAGGATAGCAATCAAACTGAAATTTTGTATGTTGATAAAGGTTATTAGCAAAAGTTCACGTATGGGACTTTCAATAACTTGGTGTGAACAAATCCAACATGGCAGCGAGACGAAATTTAAATATTTAGATGGACGTTTCTCGCGATTTAACCATCTGAGCGCAGTGAAACTTGGAACGGTAAATGCTTATACAAATTTTAATCCACTGGCATCTTATTTATTGCAATTGTTTTCATAACCTCAAGATGGTGACTGAGCGAAATTTTAAAACTCGTTTTTATTATTTATTGTGTACTAATCATGCGATTGAAGTTTGAATAATACTCCTACGCAATAATCTTCATGCAATAGTAACTTACATAATTATATGGCCTACATATATAGAAACCCAACATGGGAACCATCCTAAATATTTAGACGGTTTTCAATATCTACTATTCTATTACAGCAAACAATCTGAAATTTGTATGTTGATAGAGGAAATTAACATAAGTAGGATACGTGAAAATAGGCTATTTAGTTCTTCACTGAACTACATGTTATTTCTTGTGTCGTAATCATGTGGTTGAAGTTTGAATAACACACATACACAATAATCTTCATGTAATAGTACATAATTCTAAGGCCTACATATTTAAGAATCCAACATGGCGACCATCCGAAATATTTAGACGGTTCTCAATATCTACGAATCTATTACAGCAATCAAACTGAAATTTTGTGTTTTGATAGATGCAATTAACATACGTAGGATATATGAAAATAGGCTATGTAGTTCTTCCCGGAACTACTTATACTTTAGAAAAGTTATGAAGGAGTGATCGTTGTTTTATTTTTACTCTTGATACGACGACTAGATAGCTATGCACTTTTAAGTAAAGCCAAATAGGGAGCCATTCAGCTTAGTTGGTCGATACGATACGGATTCACTGTCGACGGGATATAGAAGGTGTGTGAACTTACCAGGAGAATACAGCGTTTCGTAGGCACTGAGGTACGGATACTATCTAATACTGCTAGGAATATGTTTCTCGAACATCCTTGCCTTTGTAGACGTATAATTTGTACCAGGTTTCCATGACGTAAAAAAATGCACAGAAACAAAGGTGCATTATTGCGTGTAGATATTGTTGACAGTCTTGTAATCTGCAATGGGAATGTCCACATAAAACGCAGATCAACGTATAATATCCATTGGTGTTATTTCTTCTTGGATAGGGATAATAATAATAGGCTAATAATAATAGGCTAATAATAATAATAATAATATAATATCGTATGGCCTCGGGTGCCGGGTGCAAGCTTTGTCATTTGACACCCAGAGGGTAGATTGCATGTCGAATTTCGTTGTTCCTTGAAGCACTATAAAAGTCAAGGAGGTTAGATATCTAATCTTCTTGAACACTATAGCGCTTTCTAGTAGAGAAATTAGGAACTTAGTGTTGGCGGAAACTCCCGAGATTAATTTTTCCATTATGAACACGGCCTACTGAATTCAAATGGGTTCTTTGACATGCCAACATCGTATGACATGTGTGTCGTTAACTTTTGCCGCCTTTCAAAAATCACGGCCAGGAGCGAGCCTGCAACCTTGGGGTTAGTAAACCGACACGTTAACCACTCACCCACCGTGGAAAGCTTGGATAGGGATATGTTGATTATAAATAATATGGTGCTTACCACACATTCTAATGACTTCCTTAACTTCCTGTTACTCCACTGTGGAGTTTTCCATCTGACCCTATTCACTGTTCCCTTGATGTTTCTCCAGGACCTCCCCACGGCTGCCACCTCCATTGTCCCACACTTGTCCGTGTTTTAAAACTAAAGGTCGTCAACGAGGTATCCTCCGGTTTTCTCTTGTATGTGTTCCAGTAACGTTTGTATGTTTTCTAGGGTAGGGTTGTTGGCCCCACGCCCAACCCCTAACCTGGAGGACCAGGGACTCTTCTGTCAGGGTTACCATACTGTTACGTTTACGGTTCTTGAAATAACCGGTCAGGCATATACAAATACACTACTTCTTTATTTATCAAACCTTACACTACTAAATATTAATGTAGTATTCATTAATATTTAAACTGGGAACGTCGAGCTCTAATCTTTCTGAAACTACTACACTCCAAATCTCAACACTGCCTTTTCACCGAATCCTAAATCTCTTCTCTCTCGCATCGTCGCCTTCTCGATTCATCCACTGCCAGCTTGCCGGCCCAACTCACAATTGCAGCCAGCGCGCCACGCGCTCGCACGAGTCTGCCACCAGGTGCGCTCGCACGAGTCTGTCACACTGTTCCCTCCTTAAGATTGTTCCGTCCCGGAGCAGACACCCCGTCTTTGGGACCAGCAGCATGCCAGAATTTCAATCCCTGTGCGCCGAAAGACTTCTTCTAGCATGCTTCTTACGATCCTCCAGTCCAATCCATCCTGCCCACAGCCCAACTTGGGCACAGCTAATCTGGATATGTTCCGCTGCAGTAGGAGCTCTCGCATCGCAAGTAGACTATCCCAGACGGCACGATAGGTCGGTTTCTGATGGAAAAGTTCTTTCGTCACTAGATAGAATAGCGATCGCTCGTTCCTGGGTAAATACAACACGTTTCCGACACGAGGCTCTTGACGCTGCAGCTCTTCATCCCACCATACTTCCGCCGGAATACTTGGGCGATTCCTCGGCTCATCCTCAGGTCCTTAGCCACAGAGTGAGCCAAGGCATACTCACTGGAGGTTTGGAATAAATCCTGTTGAATCTCAGTACTGAAGCCATAACAAACATTGCGGTCAGTATCACATTGGGACATGAATTCTTCGAACGATCGTTCCGACTCTGGGACTCGACATATACGGGCGAGTTGCCCGTGCTCCTCGTCATGGTTGTCGCCCAAGAACGATGCCAGCCGATTGAAGTGGACCACTCGGGGTTTGCCATTCGGTCTCCTCCTGATACGGTAGACGACGTCGTTAATCCTCTTCAGTACCTCATATGGTCCGTCCCAGGAGCGTTGCAGCTTTGGAGAGAACCCTCGCCATCGTTTAGGGTCGAAAAGCCAGACTAGATCTCCTGCTTGGTACCCGCCTGATTCGGCTCTTACGTCGTATCGCTCCTTCATCCTGTCGCTCGCATTCTGAATGTTTGTGCGAACGCGGTCGTGAATGTCATCCATCCTTCGACGAAGGACGGAGATGTAGTCCTCCCCAACGACATTATCCTCAGGTTTGCAACCGAACGCCAGGTCACACGGCAACCGCAGTTCTCGGCCAAACAGCACATTAGCTGGTGTTTGGCCTGTGGTCACATGGATAGAAGAGCGATATGCCAGTAGAAACACGTGGAGAAACTTGTCCCAGTCCCGCTGGTGGTCGGAGACAATTTTTGACAGGTATTTCTCAACTGTCCTGTTCATGCGCTCCACCATTCCATCGGACTGTGGGTGCAGGGCAGTCGTTCTCGTTTTCCGGATTCCGAGAATCTGGCACATCTCCTGGAACACCGACGACTCCAAATTTTGCCCCTGATCGGAATGCAGCTCCAAGGGTACACCAAATCGGCTCACCAGCTCCTTTATTAGCGTCTCGGCAACCACCACAGCTTCTTGGTTGGGCAACGCATATGCCTCTACCCACTTGCTGAAGTAATCTATTGCCACCAAGATGTATTTATTCCCACTCTCAGTCGTAGGAAAAGGGCCCGCTACATCGATGGCGATCCGTTCAAACGGGGCACCAACGTTGTACTGTCTCATCGCTGCTCTTCTCTACTTCTGTGGCCCGTTCGCAGTGGCACAAACCACGCACTTCCTACACCATTCACGTACGTCATCTGAGTAATTATCCCAATAAAACCGCCCTCGAACTTTCTCCATGGTTTTTCGAAATCCAAGGTGCCCCCCAGACGTTCCATCATGCAGCAACTACAGTACCTCGGGCACTCTGTTACGTGGAACAATACCCTGTAGCCTCTCCTGAGCCCCGTCCTCTCTCCCCAGTACCTTCATTAGCACCCCGTTTTCCAAAATCACGGAATTCCATTGAGCCCAGTAGGCTTTCACAGTGCGCATGTAGGGTGCTACCACTTCCCAAGTCGGTCGATGCTCAGACGTCTTCCACCGCAGTAGGTGTTTTAAGTCCGGGTCATTTTCTTGATCCTTACGGATTTCCTCATCCTTCCAGTGGTCGTCGATCACAGTGCTTCACCTCACTGCTGCAACTTTTTCGTCAATCCGATTGCAGTGCTTGCAGTCTTGTGCGCATGGTCTCCTTGACAGAGCATCAGCATTTCGGTGCTTAAGGCCAGCCCTGTGTTCAGTGTCGAAGTCGTACTCCTCGAGCCTTTCAATCCACCTGGCTACCTGTCCCTCCGGGTTCTTGGAGCTCAGTAGCCACGTAAGCGCTGCATGATCAGTCCGTAGAAGGAACTTCCTCCCATAGAGGTATTTGTGGAAATGCTCCACTGACTTCACTACAGCGAGCAATTCCCTTCTAGTTACGCAGTAGTTCCTCTCCGGTTTAGAAAGAACCTTGCTGAAGTAAGCTATCACCTTTTCTTGCCTACCATGCAGTTGGGAAAGCACGCCACCTACTCCCACATTGCTAGCATCGGTGTCCAAAACGAATAGTCCTTCCGGTTGTGGGTAACTTAGTATAGGAGCATTGGTCAATACCTCCTTCAGTTGTTCGAAGGCTTGTTGACAGGTCGCGTCCCACACAACACTCCGAATTTCCTCGGTAAGTCTGGTCAGAGGCTTAGCAATGTTAGCATATCCTGGCACGAATCGACGGTAATAGGTGCACAGTCCGAGGTAACTCCTGACTTCTTGTTTATCTTTCGGTACTGGCCATTCTTTCACCGTGTTAATCTTTTCCGGATCCGCGGTGACTCCCTCTCCGGAAACAACATGGCCGAGGTAGTTAACTTGTTTCCGAAACAGAAAGCACTTCTTGGAGTTAAGCTTAAGGTTGGCTTGCTTAAGACGTAAGAACACCTGGTCGAGATTTCTCAGGTGATCTTCAAAAGTTCTTCCCAGAACGATGATATCATCCAAGTAGACCAAGCATGTTTCCCAAAACAGCCCTTTTAATACGCGATCCATCAGTCGTTCAAAGGTCGCAGGGGCATTACAGAGTCCGAATGGCATAAATGTGAAGTCAGAAAGCCCAGAACCAATCGTAAAGGCGGTCTTCTCCTTGTCCCTGGGGTCCAATACTACCTGCCAGTATCCACTCTTGAGATCCAACGTGGAGAAGATCGTGCTCCCACCCAAGGTGTCAAGGGTGTCATCGATGCGTGGTAGTGGGTAACTGTCCTTTTTCGTCACATTGTTCAGTTGAAGGTAGTCTACACAAAACCGTGTAGATCCATCTTTCTTCACCAGGACCACTGGCGAAGCCCATGGGCTGCTTGAAGGTACAATCACTCCATCGCGAGCCATATCATTTATTATCTGCTCTGCTTCCTCTCACTTGGCTAGTGGTAATTGACACGGGGACGGCCAGAGAGGATGAGCCAACTAACCTTATTTAGAGGTCCGCGTCGCTTCCACTGCAAAATCACTTCCAGATGACATGCCCCAACAGAAAAACACCCAAAGGGGTGGAAGGAAGGTGGAGAAGGGGACAACGCACAGGCTATTCTACAGACACCCCCCAATAACTAATAGAATTGTAGCTGGCGAAATAATGCCACAACAGTTGCTTAAAAATTTAAAATAAAAATTTAATTGTTAAAATTTAAAGAACACCTCCACCAGAAAACAGAACATGCATCAACCAGCATAATTTACAAAGAAGGCAAGAGACAGCTTAACATGCTTGCTTGCAAAGCAAACAAAAAGAAAAGAATTAAATTAAAATTAAAATGTTAAAGCCCAAAGATAAAAAAAAAGAAAATACAGGCATAATAAAATGAGAACAGGCTTGATAATTTACAAGGGAATGCAATACCGATCCGACATGCAGAGATCCAGGCCACACCATAAAACGAAGAATTTAAATTAAATAAATAAAATAAAATAAGGATCAATTAAGAAATTCCCGATATTCGTGACTAAGAAAAACACAAGAACATTCACCAAAAACATAAGGTTAAACCAAAAAGATTAACAAAAGCATATTAAGCTAACACCACAACACGTTTGAGTTTCGCGGTCGGCGCCAAGAGACTGCCCCCAAAACCAGGATGCATTTCGGCAAAACAAAAACAAAACCAAGATGGCCACTAAAAACAGGAGACCGCATGTCCGATCGAATTACGGCAAACAATTTAGCAAAATTAAATTTTAAAATCAGCAGAAAGAAATGAAATGAGGAAAACAATTACATATAAATACTATTAACATGAGGGTGGTGCATCGGATCTTACATCAGATTAATAATATGCCAATCCCAAGACTGCCAAAAGAAAATAAATAATAATTTAAAACGTAAAATAAACTTAGAAATGTGTCTCCAGAAGGTACGAAGAAAAAAATAACAAAATTAATATATATCTGGTAACATTATTAAAACATAAATAAAAAATTAGGCCAACCAGGCGAAACAAAACACAACATCAAACATTCATACAAGGCCAATATTGGAGCTCCCAAAATAAAATATAAATAAAATACAACGTACCTTAACTTTTCTGTGGAGACACAATGAAAATAAAATAATTAACACACAATTTAAATAAAATATTTTATGGCACTAAATTGCCTGAAAATGGCCCACCCAGCCACGCGCCGTTTTGGTATCACAAGCACTGGTCTGCATCGAGATGCGATTCTATATCACTTTCATCTTCCAGGCGAAAAGAAGAAATTAAATTCTTATGTAGCACAGGCGTTTCCTTTTCTTGAATATGTATTCATTTTTCGTAAAAGCTAGGGGCCAATGCCCCCTAGCACACGGAGCGATACTCTTGGACCAGCAGCCGGCTAGTTATCTTGACGACAGACAATGAGCTCACAAAAATGGCGGAGAATCACACGTCAGATACCGAACTGCATTCATGTAAACTGTTATTGTCCAATCAAGGCTTGACACATCAAACAACAATGTGATTATTAAGTAAATAATTTGGCGGTATCATGAATACACAGTCCTTTGTTTCATGACGTAGAATATAATAAATGCCTTCAAATATGACACGAATAGGATTAGTTTATAAGGCACAACCAACACACTCTAGTGGTGAAGAAGAAGGAACTACGGCTAGCTGCGCCGAAGTCCGATAGCAGCTGCCATCTCGTGTTCGCAAACGGAACATGGTCACCAGGCGGTCGTTTCAAAATGTCAAGGAACACCAGAATACAGGGAAGATGGATTTTAAAAACATTGGGACGGGCATTGCACGTAACAGTCTTCCTCCCTTAAGCGTGAACACCGTTCAAGAATATGCCTAGGCATAGGCAGTACTCCAACACCAGTCGATTCACCAAGCATGTTTCCAGAAGATAATGTTCACCAGTTAACTCCTATTGATGGACGAAACCGCATCGTTTTGGTTAGGAAGAGTGCAGGGTCAGATTATCAGTGAAGGGATAATTGATCACCTCGCAAACCACTTAGTTAACAGCTTCACTGTGTCCATAAGTCTTCAGAAACGCAGAACACCAGCACCAGCAGTGCTTTCAGAGTCCGAGACACGTTTTGTAAATTTTCAAAAGGTCCAATGTAGTTAGCTTTAAACGAAGTAGGTGGAAGCAATGTGCCAGATATCATGCGACGCGTGGGCAGCCATTTACAAAACAGAAGTTAATCTTATTTCAAAAAAAATAAAGGTTTCCAGAAATTACTAAATCTTACTACATTTTATAAAAGAGAAACAAAGTTGAATTTAAATGAAGAAAATATTTCTGACCATGCCCTAGATCCGAGCTTACAAAATTTCATTAACAAGTTTAACTTTTTACAGACTAGAAGTACCTTTCAAGATTACATGAGTTAAACGACTATACATTTAGAAGGAACTACGGTAGAGGAATGACCACTTAAATTCCCAAGGAATCATGTATATAAATTTTACCATGAGTTATGTCTCCCACCGAGTCCAACTTACATGCTAGCATCTTCTATGAAAACATCAAAATTTAGTTTCAATTTTACAATATACCATAAAATGGGAATTACCCAACGGTTACAGTTTGTATCCCAGCAAAGTTTTTAAACCCAATTAAATTCAAAATTCCAGAAGGAACAGATGCCTGAAGGCTTCAATGAAGGTTAGGGATACTCTACATTATACAAAATCAGTTTACAAAATTTATGGTAGCATTTCGTCATTAGAAATCTCTCCACCTCGTTTAATATGCGACAGATGCACACAGGAAATTTTGTTGGCCTTAGGGTTTCTAATTAGAAGAGTAACGGGAGTCAGGAATGCCTCTACATAACACGGGCCTTTAAAACGAGGGGTCAACTTGCTTGAAACTAGATTACTGACGCCCTTGGGCTCGAAATTTCGGACGTACACAACATCACCAATTTCCAAATCAGTTGGCTTGCGACCGGCATTGTGTCGCTTGGCAAGTTGGTCATGTGATACCTTAATATTCTCTCTAGCCTTGTCGAATTTCGCCCTCATATCCTCCGGCGTGAAACTGACTGGAAGGAGATCGTGCAGGTTCCACAGATTGGACAACGGAGAATTAGTCATAAAGGAAAACATTAACGAAAAAGGGGTGGCTTGCGTGCTCTCATGCACGGTGGTGTTGAAAGCAAATTTGAGCCAATGCAAATTAGAATCCCACTTGGAATGGTCGTAGTGGTGGAAAGCAATCAGAGCAGAACGGAGATTACGATTGACTCGCTCAGCGAGAGACGGATTAGGAAAATAGGGAGTGGTGGTTCCATGAGAAATAGCATAATCAAATAAGAATTGACGGAACTGATGAGATACAAACACTTGGCATTATCTGACACCAGGTACTGACATGGCCCAAAAGATGAAAAGATGGAATTAAGACACTTTATGACGGAACTGGTCGTAGCCTGTCTGGCGGGGCAAATTCAACTAATCCGGGTGAAACCGTCAGAGCAAACAAGCGCAAATTGGTTTCCCCGACCAGAGCGAGGGAACGGCCCAACATGGTCGATAAAAAGCCTCTCCATGGGTCTAGATGCCGGTTCAGATGACAACAGGCCAACCTTAGTAGAAACCGGAAGTTTGGAAATACTACATGCAGCACAATTTCTAATGAGCCTCCTGATGTCGCCATCCATAGCTTGCCAAATGAAAATCTGTCTGATTTTAGCTCGGGTCTTGAATACTCCTAGGTGGCCACCAATAGGAGATTCGTGATAGTAACGAAATATTTCCGGAATGAGGACCGACGGGAGCACAATTTTAGGTAGACGGTCATGACGAGACGAACAACACAATACACCATCCTTTAGAGAGTAGGGCTTGATCACTTCCCCAGAATTGATTCGGTCAATTAGGCTAGATAAGGAGGGATCTTCTTTCTGGAATCGTCTCACATCTTCAAAAAGCACAGGGGAATTGCTGAGAACGACATTGACACAATTTACGGGTGATACAAGGTTTACGGGTTCACATCCTTGAATATCCTCTTCGGCTGTTTCCTCATACATGCGGCTTAATGAATCAGCTACCGCATTTTTGGACCCACGAATATGGTGGACAGTGAACTGGAATGACAGAATCCTAGTTGCCCATCGGGCAATCCTACCAGTTTTACGGGGTTTCCCTAAGACCCAGCTCAAGGCTTGGTAATCGGTCTCAAGGAGAAACTTAGTGTGCTCAAGATACATACGGAATTTTTCCAGAGCGAACAACACAGCTAAACCCTCAAGTTCGTATATGGAATACTTCCTCTCTGCGTCCGTTAAGGTACGAGAAGCGTATGCAACGGGTTGCCTACCCAGATCAGACTCTTGCAGTAGGACACAACCAACACCACGACCAGACGCATCAGTCTGCACAATGAACTGCTTCCCAAAATCCGGAATGGCTAATACAGGGGCGTTAGAGAGCGCAAACTTAATATCTTCGAAGGCTGCCTGCTGAGAGGGAACCCACTCAAACTTCACAGCCTTTTTGCGTAATTGATTTAGAGGAGCGGCACGGTCGGCAAAGTTACTGATGAACTTACGGAAGAAGTTCACCATACCAATATAACGAGCAACACCCTTGGCGTTCTTGGGTGGTTTAAAATCTCTGATGGCCTGCGTACGAGACTGGTCCACGGAGATACCAGATGCGGAAACAATATGGCCCAAGAAGGAAATTTTGGGCTTGGCAAAGGAAACCTTGGACAATTTGACGGTAAGACCAGCGTCACGCAATCGATCAAGTACAACCTTCAGATGATCAACGTGTTCCTCGAAGGACTCAGAATAGATCACCACATCGTCAAGGTAGTGGTACACAAACTTGAATTTAATTTCTGAAAACACCTTGTCCAGAAGTCTGCTCAACACAGCGGCTCCGGTGGATAGGCCAAACGGGACACGGGCACACTCAAACAGGTTCTAGTCAGTGGAAAAAGCCGTAACATGCCTGGATTCCGGAGAGAGGGGAATTTGGAAGTAAGAAGAATTTAAATCGAGGATCGTGAACACCTTCGCGTTGCGAAACCAACTAAAACAAGTATGAAGGCCCGGCAAAGGGATGGATTGCAAAACAACTTTTTGATTAAGAGCCCTATAGTCGACCACCGGCCGAAAACCACCGTTAGGTTTTGGCACAAGGAATATAGGGGATGAGTAGGCCGAGATAGAAGGTTGGATTACACCTTCTTCCAACATCTTATCGATAATCTTACGAAGTTCAGCCATCTTGGGCGGGGCAAGGCGATACGGGCTGGAACGCACCGGCACAGAATCGGTTAGCTCAATCTTGTACTCCATCAAATGGGTTACACCCAACTTGTCCGTAAATATATCACTATACTCCTGACATAACCTCTTTATGGCATCCTTTTGAAGATCCGTTAAATTTTCCAGATCGAGATCCTCAATAGTCACAGGTTCACTAACTGAATTGACAGCAGGAGAAGATGAAACCGGGTTGAACGATAACTTACTTTGCGATTTAAACTTAAACCATAAGTTGCGGGCACCAAAATCAAGAAGCATACCAACGTGTGACATGAAATTAGCTCCAATGAGCACAGAACAAGAAAGATTTCTGGCAACAAAAAATTTAAACTTCCAAGAAAAATTTAGAATATGAATTTTGACTGTCATACTACCCAAAATATTTAAGTTTGAACAATTTGCCGAAATAAAAGATTCATTGTTAGGCTCTAACTCAGGAAATTTGCAAACACTCTTCATAGATAAAAACCAGTCCTCGCTTATAAATGATGCGACACTACCAGAATCAAGCAATGCAGAAACGGGCTCGTCATTAACACAAATTTCAATAAACGGGGATATTCCTTTAGCCACAGGAGAAATTCCAAAATCATTACTCACTCTAAAACGATTACAATTAGATGACGAGGACACCCGCACCACAGGTTTCACATTATGTTTAGAATTAGGCTGACTTGCCACGACATTGCTCACCGACAGGTTAGGTAGGTCAGAGACATAAGCAGAATTAGCACGTGAAGATTTAGTTTTCAACGAGTTATCAAGATTTTCATTAGTAGGGCGACCAGAAACTTCACAGGGTTTTCCCAAACTCTCATGCACAGAAATATCCTTAGAAGTAACACCCGAGTTGGTCTCCACAACATCCCGTCATTGGCGATACACAACCTGGTTACTCGGACACACCTTCTTGACATGTCCCACGCCACCGCACGTGTAGCACTTAATATTGGGTCTTGGATGAAACATAACCTTAGGAGGGGGCGAGACATCAAGGAAGAAGGGGGAAGAGACATCCAAGAAGGAGGAGGAACATTAGCTACACGAAGGGAATCTGCATGTTTCACAGCCATAGCCTCTATAATGACCTGTTTTAGCTCGACAAATGACGAAGGCCTGGTACACATAGTCATGTATGACCTATATTGAGGCGAAAACCCCTTTTACAATCGATGACACCAACTGTCGCTCAGTTAAAGGGGACGCAAATACCTGGGCATACACCTTAATGTCACTGACATAGTCGCTAAGTGACTCGTCCAACCTTTGGACACGATATAAAAACCTTTGCTCGAGCGTACTAAGGGGACTCGCAGGGACAAAAAACCACAACACTTCCCTAATGAACATGGCCAAGGACATGCGGAGGTGGATAGCTTCAATTAGCTTATCGCGCAGCATACCGGATGCAACAGGATACAAAAGTTGAAAAATCTGAATTTCCGACATCCCAAAAATTGAGGCATGGTTACCCAAATCGACCACTTGCTTTAAAAATAGTACCACCTGGGTAACGTCATCTAGGTTGAAACTCTTTAACTTAGTTAAGAAACCAGAAATAGGATGAGGAATCGACCCATAATTAACGGTAGGCGAGTACGTAGCATTAGGAAAAGAGACATTGTTACCAGGGTGGCCCGCTCGCACACCCTCTACAGGAGACAAAACCTTTACATTGCTAGAGAAAGAACTGGGATGCAATGGGTCGGTAGGACCCAGGAAATCATTAGGTGACCTAACCGTATGCAGGGTTAAGAGGTCTGGGCGAGCCAGAACCAGACAAAAGAGGGGCAGGCAAACCACTACTAGAAATCAATCCCAAAACCTCAGACCTAGTAAACAGAGGTGATTCACGTTCAACCCCAGGAGAACTCTCCAAATTCACAAGGTTATCTCTTAAGTGAATTAAATCGAAAACACTATTATTGTCGGCCATTTTGAAAAACACAGAATGCAGACAGACAATACAGAAGGAAACAAATTTTAGGAATTACGAGGACAGTTTACACTTTCACAACAATACCATTACTACCAATTACCAACACCATAGATTAGGCTGACACTCGAACACCGCCACCATATTATACAAGATCATGCACAATGCTGCCCAGAACTGCATACGTCACCGCCTGCTTGGCTCGAAAACAGGAAGCTAAATTACAAAAATTGCCACAAAGCACTTACATAACAGCACATGGATATTCAGAAGCAAACATGAAATTAAACAAACGACAGGGATTAGCTTTACATAACATCAAGTGCACTGGCATGACAGATCCCATCAACAACCGCTCCATCGGCACTAGAAGGGTCCATAAAACGAGCCTGCGGGTATTGAGGAGGGGATAGTTACGGAAGCGAACTCGAGCTCGGTCTGCTACCAAAATGACACGTGGACGGCCAGGGTGGATGAGCAAACTAACTCTATTTAGAGGTCCGCGTCGCTTCCACTGCAAAATCACCTCCAGATGACATGCCCCAACAGAAAAACACCCAAAGGGGTGGAAGGAAGGTGGAGAAGGGGACAACGCACAGGCTATTCTACAGACACCCCCCAATAACTAATAGAATTGTCGCCGGCGAAATAATGCCACAACAGTTGCTTAAAAATTTAAAATAAAAATTTAATTGTTAAAATTTAAAGAACACCTCCACCAGAAAACAGAACATGCATCAACCAGCATAATTTACAAAGAAGGCAAGAGACAGCTTAACATGCTTGCTTGCAAAGCAAACAAAAAGAAAAGAATTAAATTAAAATTAAAATGTTAAAGCCCAAAGATAAAAAAAAAGAAAATACAGGCATAATAAAATGAGAACAGGCTTGATAATTTACAAGGGAATGCAATACCGATCCGACATGCAGAGATCCAGGCCACGCCATAAAACGAAGAATTTAAATTAAATAAATAAAATAAAAAAAGGATCAATTAAGAAATTCCCGATATTCGTGACTAAGAAAAACACAAGAACATTCACCAAAAACATAAGGTTAAACCAAAAAGATTAACAAAAGCATATTAAGCTAACACCACAACACGTTTGAGTTTCGCGGTCGGCGCCAAGAGACTGCCCCCAAAACCAGGATGCATTTCGGCAAAACAAAAACAAAACCAAGATGGCCACTAAAAACAGGAGACCGCATGTCCGATCGAATTACGGCAAACAATTTAGCAAAATTAAATTTTAAAATCAGCAGAAAGAAATGAAATGAGGAAAACAATTACATCCAAATACTAATAACATGAGGGTGGTGCATCGGATCTTACATCAGATTAATAATATGCCAATCCCAAGACTGCCAAAAGAAAATAAATAATAATTTAAAACGTAAAATAAACTTAGAAATGTGTCTCCAGAAGGTACGAAGAAAAAAATAACAAAATTAATATATATCTGCCAACATTATTAAAACATAAATAAAAAATTAGGCCAACCAGGCGAAACAAAACACAACATCAAACATTCATACAAGGCCAATATTGGAGCTCCCAAAATAAAATATAAATAAAATACAACGTACCTTAACTTTTCTGTGGAGACACAATGAAAATAAAATAATTAACACACAATTTAAATAAAATATTTTACGGCACTAAATTGCCTGAAAATGGCCCACCCAGCCATGCGCCGTTTTGGTATCACAAGCACTGGTCTGCATCGAGATGCGATTCTATATCACTTTCATCTTCCAGGCGAAAAGAAGAAATTAAATTCTTATGTAGCACAGGCGTTTCCTTTTCTTGAATATGTATTCATTTTTCGTAAAAGCTAGGGGCCAATGCCCCCTAGCACACGGAGCGATACTCTTGGACCAGCAGCCGGCTAGTTATCTTGACGACAGACAATGAGCTCACAAAAATGGCGGAGAATCACACGTCAGATACCGAACTGCATTCATGTAAACTGTTATTGTCCAATCAAGGCTTGACACATCAAACAACAATGTGATTATTAAGTAAATAATTTGGCGGTATCATGAATACACAGTCCTTTGTTTCATGACGTAGAATATAATAAATGCCTTCAAATATGACACGAATAGGATTAGTTTATAAGGCACAACCAACACACTCTAGTGGTGAAGAAGAAGGAACTACGGCTAGCTGCGCCGAAGTCCGATAGCAGCTGCCATCTCGTGTTCACAAACGGAACATAGTCACCAGGCGGTCGTTTCAAAATGTCAAGGAACACCAGAATACAGGGAAGATGGATTTTAAAAACATTGGGACGGGCATTGCACGTAACAGTAATCTTCTGGGAGTCTGTCGAATTGGTCTTGAGTCACCCGTATCGATGCGATGTTGAACCACGTTCGTTCTTCCGTTACTGGTCCCGTCCTGGAAGGCATCCTTATGACGTCGAAGAAGTTCCCTCACTTCTCGGCTCTTCCCAGGATTAAGCTCTTGACATGCTGCCTGGATAAGACCGTCGAGCCACACCGAAGATATATCGGATGAGGAAGTAGCTGTTTGTACTTGGCGTACGACGGAAGACACAGACGAACAGCTTCCCAAACTGGTTACACTCCATATCTCAACACTGCCTTTTCACCGAATCCTAAACGTAACAACTGGTGTCAGATGTGGGGTGTAGTAGTTTCAGAAAGACTAGAGCTCGACGTTCCCAGTTTAAATATTAATGAATACTACATTAATATTTAGTAGTGTAAGGATTGATAAATAAAGAAGTAGTGTATTTGTATATGCCTGACCGGTTATTTCAAGAACCGTAAACGTAACAACTAGATGTGGTCGGATGAGGAAGTAGCTGTTTGTACTTGGCGTACGACGGAGGACACAGACGAACAGCTTCCCAAACTGGTTCCTTTCCGAACGATTATTGAGCGATCATTAAGGTTCATTACTCGCACAGGAATTTTTGCCCCTGCACGGACCAAAGCTCTGGCTACCAGTATTCCACGTTCAGGTTCATCGTCAGCAAACGTAGGCCCTACCATGACGACACAGCCGTGAGGAACTCCACCATCCGGCTTCCCTTTTACCATCACTTCACTAAGCCCAGGTAGTACAACATCTACCGCTGCGATCACCCGTACCGATGAGGCGTTCCTCCTCTGCAGCACTACCTCCTAGTTTCCGACTCTCAAAATCCCTCTCTCCAAGTCCAGTCCAAATTTATACTCAGTCATGATATCCATCCCGAGAATGACGTCCTCCTCCACTTCAGCGACCAAGACACGATGGCGAAACTGGGTATCACCGAAGACGAAATTGACGACTATCTCCCCGTGAACGTGGCTGGTTCCCCCGTAGCCGTTCGCAGTGTGCATCTCGTGGTTGTTACTGTTCGTCTCACGATGCCTGGTCTGATTATTGTCATTGTGGCCCCTGTATCCAGCAGTAGGTCTCTGGGCTCTCCGTCCACATGGCCACTAATAAAAATAGAGTTGGCTTGACAACCCAGAGACGCGACGATAGTAGAAGTGTTGCCGCTGGTTGACAGTCGCCCCTTTCTATCAATCCTGTTTAGTTTTCCTGTGGCTGGTGCTTCCCATTCATAACCTTAGGACATCGATCTCTGAGATGCCCCATCTCCCCGCAGCCCCAGCACCTCGTCCGTTTCTTCTTGGACTTCAAGGCTTGAAGTAATTTCTCCACGATTTCTTCTATGGAAGGCACTGGCTGGACCTCCTTGTCTCTCTCAAGAGCTCGAATGTGAGCCTGGCTGCGCACGGATTGTTCGACAGCCTCAAACTCAAGAGCCAGAGTCAAGGCATCACTCAATGTTTGCGGACGCGCCAGCTTCACAGCCCGCTGCGTCTCAATCTCGCGGAGCCCATCGAGAAACCTCTCGGTAGCAAGACTCTCATACACATCGCTGGGCACTGTTGGATAGGCGCTCCTAACGAGACGTACTATGTCTGCTTCGAAATCCTGTAGGTTCTCGTTGGGTCTCTGACAACGGTTTATCAACTGGGAGCGATACAGCTGTTCCATGTGACGATGACCGAACCGCATTTCAAGTTTCTGTACAAGAATGTTGTAGTTCTGCCTTTCCGACAAGGGAACAGCCTGCAGGACTCGTAGGGCCTCCCCGCGCAGCGACAAACTCATCAATGAAGCCTTCGTGGCATCCGACCACCCATTAATCAAGGCAGCGGTCTCGAACAAGGTGAGGTATTCCTCTCACGCAGACTTCCCATCGAAAGTCGGCAGGTCAGTCCGACCAAACGCGGAAACAGGTATACGCTCCTTACCTTCCGATGGTCCACCAGCGGTAATGACTTCGTTTTCCTTGTTTTCAAATACCTGACACAAACCCTCAGTCCCACCAGCAATCTCGAAAAGAAATGTTTCTGGATCCTCACCTGTGTCCACCAGTACCTGTCTTAACCTCGCCTGAAGCACAGATTTTATTCCCGTAGAATCAACTTCCCTTTCTTCCAGTTCCTGACGTAACTCCGAAACCTTCAGTGCTGAAAGTTTAACTTTACTGGTCGTCATTTCACACTCTAAAATGTGGTACCTTAAGACTTTCACTATGTATTTACTCTATAGCCTGACCCCACACGTCTGACACCAGTTGTTACGTTTACGGTTCTTGAAATAACCGGTCAGGCATATACAAATACACTACTTCTTTATTTATCAAACCTTACACTACTAAATATTAATGTAGTATTCATTAATATTTAAACTGGGAACGTCGAGCTCTGGTCTTTCTGAAACTACTACACTCCAAATCTCAACACTGCCCTTTTCACCGAATCCTAAATCTCTTCTCTCTCGTATCGTCCGCCTTATCGATTCATCCACTGCCAGCTTGCCGGCCCAACTCACAATTGCAGCCAGCGCGCCACGCGCTCGCACGAGTCTGCCACCAGGTGCGCTCGCACGAGTCTGTCACAATACCTTAACCGAGATACCCCGTTTTAAGGCGCCAGGTTATTGCCCTCACTCCACCCCTCTGTATGAGGGATAGGATTTGCTGGTTGTATAGGGAGGCTATCCTACCAACTTGAGCATTTCCCGGTACTTATAAGAGTCACCTTCTCGGCTTTGGCGACTCTACCGACACTGCTAACCAGCCGTTCACCCTCTCCATTTTTCGGGCTTGGGACCAGCATCGGGTTTCTCCCACGATGGCCGCGTTACACATCCTAAATAAGGGTAGTTTATAACAAAGGTATCAGTGCATCAAGATACCGCACAAGCATTGGAACAAATAGTTGGCAAAGAAACTGACAAAGAACTTTTCCCTTTTAGGTCAGTATTGCCAATTCATCGAATTTTTCACCGCTAAATGTTGAGTAAAATTTGGTTAAATACTAACTAGCATCGTAACTAAGTTTATTCATGTTCCAAGACTTAAATTCCAGGTTTGAATCCGGGCTCGGACTGTGGCCATTTTGAAGGTGATTTTTTTCCTTAGGAATTTCCGTCGTTATTTATAATAATAATAATAATAATAATAATAATTGACTCATCATCGCAGCGCTCAAACCACTAGACCTAGAAATCTGAAATTTTGCATGTTGGTTGATCCTTGGTTCTAGGGGCTAACTAAAAAACGGTTTTTCAAAATTCAATTTTTAAGTGAGTCTTCGGCCCTTTGGCACTGAGCATGGACAAAAGGTACAAAGACCGGATATAGCTTATTTTAAGCCGCCAGATACGAGAAACAATACTCGGAGGTCCCGTAGAGACCCAGAAACACAATTTTTAAGGTCCTAAAATGAACGGTTTCGGAGATATTCCAAAAAAACTGTGTTTCCTCTGAGTAACAGATCAACGTTACTAAGACGACCGCTGCAATTTCGCAGACCAGGAATAGTTTTCTAGCAATATATCGAAACCCGTACGTTTTAGGGCCTTAAAACGTGGGTTTATTTTTAGACGACATATACCAGAAACAATACTAGGAGGTCCCGTAGAGAACCAGAAACACACTTTTTAAGGTCCTAAATGAACGGTTTCGGAGATATTCCCAAAAAACTGTGTTCCCTCTGAGAAACAGATCACCACTGTAATTTCGATGAGCTGGGGTTTCGCCATAATCGACATATCAGTATGCGGTCATAATAAAGACCTGCTCCATAGTTCGTTCCTCAACATACCAACATAAGGAACTCCACTCCATCTTGCAACAATTGCTGATCAAATGGTGTTTTATACCCAATTACAAGGCGAAGATATGACTGTAAATAATAGTAGACTAATTATAATCCTGTGGGTTTTACGTCCCTTTTAACTACCTCGATCTTACAAACGCCGGAGTACAGGCATTTTGCCCTCAAGGGTATTTTTAACATGCTAGTAAATCTACTGGCACAGTTTTCTAGCATTTAAGTACCATCAAATGTAACCTAACTACGGCGGGATTCGATCCCACAATCTTGAACATGGAGACGAGAATGTTACCGCTGATCCAGGCAGCTAGTCAAATAGCTATTCCAAGTGACTCTCTGTTAGGAAAAAAGGACATTACAATTTCATGAAGTGGCCGTTACGATGTGCAAAGATTAGAATACTGTACATTTTGATTGGCTTTGATTCCTATATTTATGAAAATTCATTAATGTTCTTTTTTCAGTTCTTCACTACGGTATTTGCAATGCCATTTTTTTAAACAATGGAACACTAGCCATTTGTAAATATTACGTCGACAGTGTTTTTGCCATTTTGGCTAGCTGCACATCTCGAGGAATTAATTTTCTGTGGCTTGTACGATTGGTAAACTTTATTGATTATTGTGGTATTTGGGTGGGTGTTAACAATTTGGGAACGTTTAGTAATATTGCAACTGAACCAATTGTAATGTGTCTATGGAATTTTAACACCAAATTTAGTGGTGAAATATTCCATGAGTTGACATAATTAATGTAGTGCAATGATAAACTTTGAATACACCCTATAAATCGTCATCATCATCATCTTCCTAGCATTTGTTCCTGTTTGGAGCAGGGTCCGATACTTCACATGTCAATCTCCATTTCTGTCGGTCAAGGGCATCATGCGGACACAGATTAACTTGTCGCATGTCTTCTCTAAGGCGATCAAGCCACCTCTTCTTAGATCGCCCACGAGGTCGTTTACCATCCGGGTTGAGACACAAGGCAGTTTTAGCCACTGATTGTTCGTGACTACGTATAACGTGGCCGTACCAGCCTAGACGGGCCTCCTGCATTTTATCCTGTATGGGCGCAACTCCCATCCTCCCTCGGACATCGCAATTCCTGATATGGTCAAGTCGCGTCAGACCAAGCACCGAGCGAAGCATGCGCATCTCCGTAGCATGCAGGGCTTGCTCGTATTTAACAGAGGCCGGTCAGCATTCAGAACCGTAGAGGTCAGCTGGGCGCAGACGGTCTTGTAAACCTTGGCCTTAAGATAGGTGGGTATCCTGCGGTCAAAGAGTACTCCAGTTACCTCCCTCCATTTGAACCAACTGGCACTCACACCCTATAAAGCTTTGTTTAATTTCTTGGCTCAAGGCTGACCTAATTACAAACCTCACTACTGCACTGCACCACAACCCACAGAAGCATGTTGTCTACACTTACTACCCTACCAGGGAATTGTTACCTCTAGACGTGGAGCGGTGTTGTTGTGTATACATTACGGCATCTTGTCTCGTTATGGCTGCAGCGACCGGTTGCGGAGCAAGAGGGGGAACGCATGTACAGTCATACAATGAGAAGACACCACACAGCGCACGAACCAGCACGAATCATGCACACAAATGACATGCGATGAGGTTTCACTGGCGACGACTGCGCGTCTATCTCAGGCATGTGGCTGGGCGGAGCGCATTAGTTCCAATTTCCGCCACCAGTAACAATTCGCTGGTAGGGTAGTAGCTGAAATTAGAAGCGCTGCTCTCACAGCACACTCGTTCTTGATAGTTTGCGATGTCTGAATTTGACTTATACTGATCTTGCTGTCCACGCTCGTGAGTGCGCAGCGCTAGGTCATGGGGCTAAGTTACCTGCGCACTCGGAAGATGTGGATTCGAACCGCACCGTCGGCCGTCATTGAAATGGATTTCCATGGTTTCCCAGTTTCAATTCCAGGCAAATGCTGAGACAGTAACTTCTAATCTGTCGGTTCCTTCCATCTTCTTCGTGCAACCTGAACTACAGACGGCCAGGAATGGACTTGTACCACATTAGTCGGGTCCAGATTTATTGCCAATCTCCGTATCGCCGGCGCTTATCTAGAATTTCTCTTGGGAGGGGCCATGAATATAATAAGGTCGTTTACAATACAACACTTATAAAAATGAATGCTCCATAATATGGAATATAATGTTGTGAATTTGCATTGTTTTATACTTTAATCCAGAGCAAAAAATGATTGAGTCAGTGAATACGATTACAATTTCCTATAACAGAATAACATTTTTCTGATAACACGTCTCATTGTAGGTATTTGGTTATAGGACTGGGGAAGACGCCCAGACTACTTGAAATAGATTACCGTACATGCAATGTGAAGAACACAACAACTCACCCAAGTTTCATCGCAATCGGATGAATGGTAGGCTAAATGAACGCATCAAGGACACACACACCTACACCTACACACCCACACACATGCATACATACATACATACATACAAACAAACAATCACGTAAAATTGATTTTTATATAATTATATAGAAAAGTTTGAGTTTCAGATGGTTAATTATGTATGGTTCATTGATCAGCAATTATAGTCTAATAATTACTTTATGTTAATAGAAAAACTTACTGGTGAACACGAAAAATGCGATCTAGACCACTCAGCTACATTAGGGTATCCTAATATTCATAAATATGTTTACTATGATAGCCGTCCCCGTGGTGTTTGGGTAGCGCGCCTGCCTCTCACCCGGAGGCCCCGGGTTTGATCACCGGCTCCGTCAGGGATTTTAAAACTGACGTGAGGGTTGGAAGGGGGTGCACTCAGCCTCGTGAGGGCAATTGAGTAGCTCTCTGACAGTGAGACAGCGTCCCGATCACGAAAACCAAGATTAACGGCCAAGGGGACCCCACGCGCTGATCACGCGTAACCCCAATATCTGCAGGCCGAATGGCTGGGCAGCGGTCGCTTGTTCGGCCTTAGCCCGTCATGGGCTGTATAGTGCCAGGGGTTGACTTTTTTGTTTACTATGATACAATCAAAGGTTGAAACAAAATTATTCATCGATATGGATGTCCTGAACGGCTCTCGAGCAGTGAACGTTGTCCCGTTTGAATATTGTTATTTTTGATAGTATCGCTCTGACACTTTTATGTACTTACTGTGCCATGTTATTGAGGCTAATTGATTTTATGAATCTCCACATTCACACTTTAATAAGGAAATTATCAACATTTTCACTTTGCAGTAATAATATGACCAAAATTCACGGTGCCATTTTGGATACGGCTTATATCAGGCAGTGCTCTCAACTTCACTTCCTCGGATGAGGATCGAGTTGGTCTCATGGTCAGCTCGGATGAGGTTCGAGTTGGTCCCATGATCAGCTAGGATGAGAGAACGATGGTCGCATGGTCTGCTCAGATGAGGATCGAGTTGGTCCCATGGTCAGCTCGGATGAGGTTCGAGTTGATCCCATGGTCAACTCGGATGAGGTTACAGTTGGTCCCCTAGTCAGCTCGAATGAGGTTCAAGTTGGTGCCATGGTCAGCTCGGATGAGGTTAGAGATGGTCCGATGATCAGCTCGGATGAGAATGGAGTTGGTCCCATGCTCAGCTCGAATAAGGTTCGAGTTGATCCCCTGGTCAGCTCGGATGAGGATGGAGTTGGTCGCATGGTCTACTCGGTTAGGGTTGGAGTTGGTCCAATGGTCAGCTCGGAAGAGGATGGAGTTTGTCCCATGGTCAGATCGGATGAGGATCGAGTTGGTCCCATGTTCAGCTTGGATGAGGACCGAGTTGGTTCAATGGACAGCTCGGATGAGGTTAGAGTTGGTCCCAAACTCAGCTTGGATGAAGTTAGAGTTGGTCCCATCGTCAGCTTGGATGAGGATCGAGTTGGTCCATTGGTCAGCTTGGATGAGGATCGAGTTGGTCCCATGCTCAGCTCGGATAAGGATCGAGTTGGTCCCATGGTCAGCTCGGATGAGGTTAGATTTGGTCCCATGGTCAGCTTGGATGAGGATCGAGTTGGTCCCATGGTCAGCTCGGATGAGGTTAGAGTTGGTCCCAAGCTCAGCTCGGATGAGGTTAGAGTTGGTCCCACGTTCAGCTTGGATGAGGATCGAGTTGGTCACATGCTCAGTTCGGATGAGGATTGAGTTGGTCCCATGGTCTGCTCGGATGAGGTTAGAGATGGTCCCATGCTCCGCTCGGATGAGGTTAGAGTTGGTCCCATGGACAGCTCGGTTGAGGTTAGAGTTGGTCCCAAGGTCAGCTCGGATGAGGTTTGAGTTGGTCCCATGGTCAGCTCAGATGAGGATCGAGTTGGTCCCATGGTCAGCTCGGATGAGGTTAGAGTTGGTCCCAAGCACAGCTCGGGTGAGGTTAGAGTTGGTCCCATGTTCAGCTTGGATGAGGATCAAGTTGGTCCCTTGGTCAGCTTGGATGAGGATCGAGTTGGTCCCATGCTCAGCTCGGATGAGGATTGAATTGGTCCCATGGTCAGCTCGGATGAGGTTAGAGATGGTCCCATGCTCCGCTCGGATGAGGTTAGAGTTGGTCCCATGGTCAGCTCGGTTGAGGTTAGAGTTGGTCCCTTGGTCAGCTCGGATGAGGTTAGAGTTGGTCCCATGCCCAGCTCGGATGAGGATCGAGTTGGTCCCATGGTCAGCTCGGATGAGGTTAGAGTTGGTCCCTTTGTCATCTCGGATGAGGTTAGAGTTGGTCGGATGGTCAGCTCAGATGAGGTTCGAGTTGGTCCCTTGGTCAGCTCGGATGAGGTTCAAGTTGATACCTTGGTCATCTCGGATGAGGATCGAGTTGGTCCCATGTTCAGCTTGGATGAGGATCATGTTGGTCCCATGCTCAGCTCGGATGAAGATCGTGTTGATCCCTTGGTCATCTCGGATGAGGATCGAGTTGGTCCCATGCTCAGCTCGGATGAAGATCGAGTTGATCCCTTGCTCAGCTCGGACGAGGATCGAGTTGGTCTCTTGGTGAGCTCGGATGAGGATCGAGTTGGTCCCGTGGTGAGCTCGGATGAGGAATCAGTTGGTCCCGTGGTGAGCTCGTATGAGGATCAGTTGGTCCCATGGAAATCCCTCCACTAGTCAGGGACTCGTTTGAGTTGGGCCCCTCGGTAAAATTATTCCTATGTGGATTACCATCGACCCTAGGTTATGTTATAGAACATTATGCAACGAGCCTATAATGGCAAAACTTAAGACAGGAGTATGTTTATAAAACAAGCATATGCGAGTTTTATATTTTCCATACGAGTGTCTTAATTATCATTATAGGCGAGCTGCATACGACTGTTTATGTGCGACGATAATTATTATAACTATTTTATGTTCGAACATAAATATTCATAAGTATCTGTCGAGATTTCGCCAGTTTATGTACTGATCAAAGCACATGGGACGCACAGAATACCTTGTATTGGACCATAGTCTCCTCGATTGCCCCACTATGACACTAGGCCAGGGATTGAAATTTAAATTAGAAGGCTTTAGAACTCAGCGCAGATGCGTTGCTATCCTCACCTAATTCGTCAAACAATGGCCAACATTATGATACAGTTTTCAGACATATAATAATCAGGGTCGAAAAAAGTTATTTAAGAATCTTTATTGTTTTATTATAAATACGAAATTAAGATGTTAATCATTAAATGAGGAAGTAATAATTTTTATTTATTGTATTTGATGCGCCTGGAATCAAAAACCCGCCAAGTCCAGTGAACGTGAAAAATGAGGTGAAGGTGCCTTCATACGAACTTTCACTCGGGCAATTCAATGGTGCCATGATTTTCCTTCAAAAGACTCTATTTCCCTATGAGAAGGGCGGACAAATCTAAGGGTTAATTTCAAGATCCACTAAATTCAATTCAACTTCCGCCATTGTTAGTTTCAAAACCCACCTAGTCACTTTCAGCCAATCAGCACATAGAATTGAATTACCCAGGATTCCTTCATACTGCCATCAGCTGCATTGTGGTGTGTTTGTTAAACATTAATATATTTTGCCCGTATAGGAAAATATGTGCGATGACCCGGCCAAAATTTACACCACTCAATTTCCAAGAAAGAACACGGGAGTAAAAAGAAATGTAGCAGAAAAAAACACGAATATGCCTAAATTCTAGTTTGAGAATATATGAAGAAAACCGGCTCGGGTGGCACGAGACAGAGTATCTCCGGGTCGTTACGGGATGGGGAAAAAAGGGGCGCCATCAAACTAGAGTTCGCAAGGTCACATTCCTGGAGAAGCCAGAGTTAAAAGAAGGAAAATAGAAATGACACAGATAAAAGAAATTTAAGAAAATAAAGGAAACTGATCCTTATTTATGCATGGATTCATCTCGCATTAACATTCCACACCCTACCTATGATCTCGACGGCTAGAGAATCCCTAAGTTATGGTGTAGTGTCTTTCTGAATCTTGCCAAATCGGAACAATAGAAAAAAAATACATCACAAGACTAAAACGAAAGTCATCTAAAAGATAGTCTCTTCTGTCGCTGCAGGGATTTTTCACCGCGCACGACACGAAAAATTATTAACCCTCATCCCTGAGCGACCTAATGTCAATTATATGAAAGAAAGAAATACACCATCAAATAATCAAGCTAATGTGCCCTGTGATGCGAAACTGCTTTCTAATAAATTGTTACCGGCATTGTACTACCGTAATTGCACACAAAATAGTCCAATCAAATATCCAAACGTATTAACAATTACAACAGATAATATTATAATATGAACTAATCTATCTCAGTTCCAAAAATCAAAAATTGTTCAAATCAGCCCACTGATTATCAGAATCGTTTCAAAAAATATTTTAATCAAATCGAAATCCTTAATTCAATATCTCATGCTCAATCCAAAATCTTTTAGTCAATTCAAAATCTAATAATCTTGTTCAAAATTCAATAATCTTACATTTTATTCAAAAATACTTTGTCAATTCAATAATCATCCCTAATGCCCATAATTATTATTATAATCATTTCGTGGTCTCAAATCCACAACTAGATTCAAAAATAATCCAGAATCAAACTTCATCAAATGATCATTGAAGTATCAGTGTCAACCATACTCGATGATTTCGTTAAATTCCTCAGGCAATTGCTGATCAAAATAATTAGTAAAGAGGACAGAGAAAGAAAGATTAAGTTTTGCCTCACAAAAGCAATGTGCTTAACTCAAAATGAGCCATAAATTCTCTAAGAGAGACTAAATAATTAGATCAAAATATTTAAACATCATGATTGGATTATAAATAATTCATAATAAAAACATATCATATCATTTGACAATAAATCGTTGCACTAAGGCAATAGACCTCTATAATAACTTGAGCAGCATGTCACAAAAGATCATGGCCCATCAAACTATCATTCAAAACCAGAAAGCAGATCATCAGCAGAGCATTTCCGTACATAACTTCAATAATTCTTATCACAAATATAATATCCAAGTGGCAAATTTAATATTTAATATTTCATATTGGCTATCTTCACACTAAAAAATATGGCAACCAGAATGCATAAATCGAACAGTCGATTCTGAACTGATATGCAGAGCCAAAATACTAATAATCCGATCAAAATGTGAACGGCTCAAGGCAAAACTCGCAAAATCCTCAAATGAGACCCCCAAAGATCGTCCTAGAAAAGGTCTGGAATTAAAAGAAAAAATCGCGCAGACTGCAAAGTCATCCTAAAGTTTCAACATCAAATCCCCAAAGAGAATGTGGACCAAAATAAACACCTGTGCATCTGATGCACAAGATCTTAAAATCCTAGGATATACCCATAAATCGAAAAAGAATGATACATGAATGAATCGCAGAAGAAGAAAAAATTGCCATCGCAATTATGCAAGAGAAAATAATAATAATAATAATAATCGTTACAAAAAATTATTATCATTATTAATCCCAACAAAATTCATTAGACTCCGATGTGTACAATTAGATAATGCTCTTGCCATGCCGTGGAATTATGCAATGTCTAAATATGATCATGTGCTCTGGAATGCAACTCATTATGGGAGATTCATTTCATGTGGGCTGGCGATACATTTTACCTCTTGGCATCTTCATTAAGCAGAAACAAACCTCTTCTGCAAGTTTAATATAGTGTAAAGATCCCTGATGAATGTTCCCTATTGTCGTGTTGGCGGCTGACGTCTGCTTGCGAACATTGTCGCGACGGCTCCCAGATCAAAGTTCCACCCCCCATCACGTCTTCTGCGTGTTTAATGTGCCATGGTGTAATTGGAAATATTCGAATTCTTCTTGACGATGTATGGAGTTACTGCAGGACAAATGGCGACTCCCCTCGTTCCCGCCATTTCCATTTGGTCCTTACCCAGCTCCAAGCCTCGTGGTCGACTCGCGGGTAATTGTTAGCCTCCATGCTCGTCTCCAGGAATGTCAGCCGTCTCCTAAACTTCCCATGTCGCGTGCTCCTTAGTGCTCCATCCTGCGGTATTGGAAGTCCATCGCAAGATACGCCCAGTCACTGAGTCTGATGATCGTCATGATCAAAATTTCCCAAAATTTCTGCTCATCTAATATGGCAGCTTATAACTTTCTTGATACAGTCACGCAATCCACACTTATTGGTTCACGAACTAGGGCCGATTCCAAAAAGCAAAGTTCGTATGAAATATCCCGTGAGGTTTCAGTCACACCCCTTTCTACAACGAGTATGGCCTCGAAACACAGGTGTGTTGTGTGCGTCACAAGGGGTTGGCCTTGGCACACATATCTCGGTACAACGACCTCGCTTCCTCGTAAACACTGTCTCGCCTCCGGCCGCTTACAGGAAGGAAGGAAGATTGTAGTTTTACGTGACCGTGAATCTTGTGATTATGAGCCACGGGACCTCCTTTTTACGTGGAATCCGAACCACAGGACATGGCATTTCGCTTCGAAAATCTCACATGCATTGACCGGGAATCGAACCCGGACGGCCGCTTACAGATTTACTGATTCCATTGATATTTGAATGTTCAACGCGGCCCAAATAGCACTTTCTACAGGGCGTAACTTTCGTGAAAACATAAAGGCTCTCATCGTACACGTACTGTCCACATTTTTGAACTATAAAGCCGCATCATACTGCGTAAACTCGGAGTTCTATAAATTATTCCGGCTGGTTGTAGAAATCACTTTGAACGTTTCCCTGATGGCATAGCGATGCGGTAAGTCCTTCGCCACTAGACTATACTTGAGTATAACTTATGCACGGTCCCGGAACTGTCTTGACTAGTCAGTGTATAGGAAGCAAGTGGCTGTCTTCTTGTTATCCGCTCACCTTCTAAGCTCGCTTTCTGAGTACAGAGCCCTCTGTAGAGTACTTCTTGGTCACGTGGCCTGCTTCTTCCCCTTCTCGTCTCACGCGTTACTACGTCATTAGAGACTCTTTCACAAATCCTCAAGCAATAATGGTAAAATCATGAGCCATATTGCCTTTCACAATTCAAGGTCTTCGGACATCTTAGAATTTAAGTGGCCGTAGCAGTGACGTCACATCTTTCATACACCTCATCTGTCCGCCCTTAGATCACGTGGTGCGCTCTGACAGCTTGACACATGACATATCGGGGACAATGTAAAGTTTTCCTCATTTTCCCACAACCTTTGATTTGTGGACTTGGCGGGTTTGATTCTAGGCACCTCACTTGATAATACATTGGCTTTCACGGTCATGGGACCAAATCAAAATTCCCTCTGAGCTATCATGGGACCGTCTCAAACGTTGTTTTCATGAGCATCACTGACTGTTGGCCCAACGCAACATCAGCAGGCCGTTGCGTATCAACGTATCTACATTTTGCAATGAAAACCAATATTGGTAAATGTCACGGTTATATTTGACCCATGTCTACGTCCTTCCAAGTAGATATTGTTTACTTGATTAAAACAGGTCTTATTCATTCTGGATACGAACATTAAAAGACTGATAACTGATTTTCGAATATAAGACTTGACGCCACCTATGAGCCGGTTAAGAAAACCTACGGAGTGTATTTATTTACTGTCGCCCCACCTAGCAGGTAACTTGGAACTGACCTTATGAATTACTAAAAGTTCCGCTAGATGGCTCGTGCTGCTTGAAAAACGATAGGCTTGTGTTGATCACATAATCCAGCAAGTATCATCTTGGTTCGAGATTATCGATTATTAGTTGCCCATAGCGATAAAACTCGAGGCTTTGTTGCCGTTAATTATTAAATTTTGGACCTTTGAAGAAGAAAGATATACTGAACATCTTGAGATTTTATAAGTTCAGGCTAGCCTATCAGGCTACGCCATAGACTGCTTCACATTCAATTAACATCTGATGAAAAAAAAAGGATCTTCGAGAAGTTATATATTTTCTTTAACCCTTCAAATGAAACAACGACAACAAACGATCACCAAATAACAGGCCTTGAAAAAGACACTCTAAGGGTTTCTGAGACGAAAACATAGAATTAATATTAACGCTCTACGGCAATCTGACCCGCACCAAACTAGTTGAGGGTTAATTCATTTTAGGGACTTGGAACATATTAGTCATCAGCTCCATATAGTTGAGTGAGTGTTGACGTTCTCTGCTAACCTGCTTCTTTTGTGCAGACTGTAGTAGTGTATGTAACTGTATTAGGAAGAGGAATGAGATTTGTAATAAGGTACTATCCAGGCATTTGCCTGGAGAAAGTGTGGAAAATCATTGAGGAAAACCACACTCAGAATGGCCGCTGTCAGCGCTGGGATTCGAACTTCTTATCTCCCGACTTGCTACAGATCCCGATCGTGGTCGTTGTGAGCGATTTAACGAGCACAACTTTGCCGCGGTGTCGCAATAATTAAATGGGACGGAAACCTTTATTATTATTATTATTATTATTATTATTATTATTATTATTGTATATATGAAATTTACATAAAAATACAAATCCATGACCGTCTGACTCCTTGTGAGCCAAAGACACAATACCTTACGTACTATAGCCTACTTGCAGTACCAAGGAGGGCAGCCTTTCCATACGGTTCCTCTTCAAGCCAAGGCTCTCCTTTACATTTTCCCAGTCCTTTGTGACTAAACCAACTTCCTTTAAACTTTTTATTATTATTATTATTATTATTATTATTTAACTGGGACTGTAAACCTTCACCCGGTCGCGCCCGCGGTAGATTACCGTCCTATTGAAAAAAAAAAAAACAAAAAAAAAAAAACGCGCGTAGAGCTCCTCTGATCGTTACAAACGGCGCAAAAGGCATATGTATTCTCAAGGTACGATATCCTTTACTAGATGACAGAGGTGTAGCGGTTCTTGCCGGCAACGTTTTCGTTCAGTTGTTCATCAAAGTACCATCGACTACCGTCGCGCGCGACCGGAAGTGCAATTTTATTTGCCTACCGCCCAAAACAAAATGTGAGTATATATCATAGTTTTTCCTTATTTCTAACACATTTCGTTCACTATTGATAGCCCAGTTGCTCATTCTCCCCCCAACACACACACGCATGTACACAACAGTATCTTTGAATCTGTCATATAGTGCTTTTTCACCTTTGCCACCACCGTTGTCGCTCTTATTGTTCACAGTTTATGATCAACTCTGAACTCCGATGTTTCATTGACATAATTATATAAAATATATTGGTTCTACGTACCTAAGAGTTTTATTTATATAGGTTTTACATTATTTTCTAAAAATATTCATTTTTGAACACTTCATGTTGGCAAAATTTGGGCTTTTTATTGAACAAATATTTCTATATTTACACACATATATATATGTTAATTGCATGTTCGATCAACCTCAAAGCCAGTCTTATTTCCATTGAAAGTGAAAAAAAAAAAAACAAAAAAAAAACTCACAATTGAAATAATTGGGAGGACGGTAGACTACCGTCGCGACACCACAGCGTGTGTTACATGAACGGGCGCGACCGCATGAAGGTTAAACACCGAGTAGCCTATATAATAACTGAAATAGAGGAACAAAAAGAGACAGTCAGTCTGAAAGACTGGACTTTAAATCATTTTAAATGCTACAAATGCTGAAAAATGCTAGAAAGGCCGGAGGCCTCTCGCTTCGCTCGAAGCCAAAGACTCTTGACATTTTAGATGATCAAGAAACAATCAGAATGCTTGAAAGTTAGAAGTCATGAGGGAGCTGGAGCACGCGGTGAAAGGAGGGAGCTGGCTGGATGACGTCACGCTTGCCATGTCGTTGCCGTCTCGTAACTCCTGAGCTCACCAGTGAACTCAGTACACATGCACCAAGCGGTACTATGACGTCACACACCACAGTGCATTCTCGGTACATTTCGTGACGTCACCGTAACGTAACGACGGAGTCGACTAGATCATTTAAAATGATAAGTTGACCTTGGCGCCTTCGGTGGCGTAGTTGGTAGCACGCTGAGTTTCTATACCTAAGGTCACAGGTTCAGACCCGGCCGAAGTCGTCGGATTTTTAAGAGCGTTAAAAATCCCTCAGTATGCCTTCCTTTGGAGGGGAAGTAAACCCAGCGGACCCATGTCATAGATTTATGGCATGAAAAAGAACCTTCCGCTAACTACACTTGTGTGAAGCCAATATTTGTAGGTCAAAAATGATAACGCTCTATTAGTTCCAACGTTTGCCACCAGGTGCAGGCTGCGATGACATCTAGTAGTGAAGTCCGCAAGCTAGGAGTCGTGGACGGTAGCATTTGGTAGCAAAAGTAGGAACTACTTGAAATTATTGTCTGCAGTCCTTACTTGAATTAAAACGAATAACACACACTAAAACATGTTTGGTTGGTTGGTTCCTTAGTTTAGGGGTTGCGACAACGCGGTCATGTAGCCCCGTGTACTTTGGGTGTGTGTAGAATCTGTCTGATAACCGGTGTTAATTGTAATGACTGTATTAGTGTGTGTTATCTGTTTTAATTCAAGAAAGGACTGCAGATATTCAATTTTTCCAAGTAGTTCCTACATTTGCCGCCAAACGCCACCGTCAACGACCAACTAGTTCAGAACTTAGTTACCAGATGCCACCGCAGTCGGCTCCTGACGACGAACGTAGGAACCTTAGAATGTTAGTCAAATGTTTAACCTATATATAATTTAGCTTCACACAGGTGTAATTAGTGGAAGGTTCTTTAATATGCCATAAATCTATGACATGGGACCGCCGGCTTTACTTGCCCTCCAAAGGAAGGCATACTGGGGTATATTTTAACGTTCTTAAAAAACCCGACGACTTCGGCCGGGTTTGAACCCGCGATCTTGGCCATAGAAGCTGAGCATGCTACCAACTACGCCACCGAAGCCGCTCACACTAATACAGCCATCACATTTAACACCAGTTTTATCAGACAGATTCTATACACACCCAAAGTACACGGGGCTACATGACCGCGTTGTCGCAGCCCCTAAACTATGGACAGTGGCGGATCTAGGCCTTACGGGGTCCTGGGCGATATAATAATGTGGAGCCGACAACAATAGGAAATAAAAAAAATGAAATCAAATGGAAAATAGTTTGATAATAATTATAATAAAAAATAAAGAATAGTTACAATATTTGAGGCTATTAGTATCAAAAGGAACAATCTCCATATTTCATCGAAATTGAGTTACTGACACCGTTGTATTGTGCAACTAGCCCTCTACCACACTATGCTGTTTGTTTCTTTCAAAAAGAACAAAATCCCATCGTTTCAGGGCATGAAAATACAATGTTGCTTTCAAACAGAACAATCTCCGCCATCTGTTGGAATCAAGTGGGACAATCTCCACTACCACCTATCAGCTTCGTCCGTTCCGGTCATGTGAGTGCTGCCATGTTGGTTCAATGGAGTGATAAGAGAGACTGTCCTGCTCACGTGTGCCAATTTATCATGTTTTGCGGTTATATTGCAGGAATTTTTTGTGTTTTAAGACTATATGAATGTGGACTAACATATTATGCTATCAAAACAAACTGTAACTTTCTTCTACGTGTTCTGTGATGGATACGGTACCGCAAAACGTGACACCTGTCTCACCCACAAAAGCGAGGAATCGGAGTCGAGATCCAAGGAAATGGAAATCAGTTGTTGTGAAAGAAGATTTCGTGAACTACTACCCTGTCAGGGAAATTATTGTTACCCCTAGACGTAGAGCGGGGCTGTTGTGTATACATTACGTCAGCTCACCAAGTTACGGCTGCCACGGGCAGGTGCGGGGCAAGAATGGGAACACATGTACAGTCATACAATGTGAATACACCGCACAGCGCACGACCCAGCTCGAACCATGCACACACAAGACATGCGATGAGGTTTCGCTGGCAACAACTGCTGCACGTCTATCGCTGACGTGTGGCTGTGCGGAGCGCATTAGTTCCGATTTCCACCACTGGCAACAATTCACTGGTAGGGTAGTACATACAACAAAGGATGTGGTCTAATGCTTAGACATAACTACGAGCGCTTGAGTCAACACATACATGGTCAAATCAAAATCGAAATATCTACTTCCGATTTTAGAAATTCGAAAATCTGCTTCCCACAATTTGAAGTTAAAGAATATATTAAAACAATCTAACCTTAATTTCATTTGAATCTGTAGAACAAGTTCTTTTTAAAAAACAAGCGTTTTGAGCAAGGTTTCTCAAAAATATCATTTAATCTGGAAGTAATTTTCACAATTTTGCAAAATGATAGAGATATTCAATAAATACATTTTGACATTTTTCCGGGTCTTCTAGCTTTTCAACTTGTCGCACAATTATCAAATTAGCCTAACTTAACTTTTTTGTTAAACTGGACCTGAATAGCCTGAGTGCCCTTAGTGTCATTAAAAATATTTTCAACATTAAAATAAGTAGAAATGAGGATTATTAGATCAATCACGGAGTGATTTTGTCCAGTGTTCTCATTAGCTTCGGTGCTGTAATTCAAATCAAGGAATGTTGTGTTCTTAATTTACATATGAGTTTTGTTTAATCGGAAAATTTGTGTTGAAAATTAAAGGGCACTTCATTACAACAGTTATCCTTAGTTTAAAAATTTCTCCTCTTTTTTGTTACCGTAAATGACATTTATGCTAATAGAAGGAGTGTAGGTATCACATATTTCTATGTCAATAACAGAAAGAGCAATCTCCATGCATGTTGATATCAAATAGAGCAATGTCCACAAAAATCTTACAGTTAGTATCAAAAGGGACAATCTCCAAAATAAAATGTAAAATAATTCATTAACTATTAATCATATGCTTGGTTTTCTTTGGCTACTCGCATACAACCGCTTACTTTATGTATGAGACAAAAACCATCCAGATAGAGTGGATACAAATGCATTAGATAAAAAATTACTCCTACTGTAAAATGTAGAGAGGTGGAGATTGTTCCTTTTGATACTAATAGCCTCATTTTGAATAAGTACAGTACATGTTTTTAATAATATGAAAGAATCCTTTAAGTCCCCTTGAAGAAGATTATGTAAACTATGGAATATTAAAATATTACTTTGCGACTTTTTTCCCGACTGAAGTCTTCTATTATTTCACTGAAATATGAACTTGCTAAGCGGTCACGGGAGGTCATAGCTGCACTGAAAAAAAGGAATATGAATCATAAATTAGTTTGAAATGAATAATTAATTAATTAATTAATTAAATTTTAAAAAATCCATGGCGCGGGGCCCCCCGGACCGCGGGGCCCTGGGCGGTCGCCCTCCTTGCCCGCCCCTAGATCCACCCCTGACTATGGAACCAACCAACTAAGCAACGAACCAAAAGTTGACCTTGCTGCAAGGTGACGACGCATCGCGCCGGCTCCAGGTCAGCCGCGCAGTTTATCGCTCCCATCACATGTCCGTGTTCTCAGCGAGACGACTAACAATAGCCTGTTGCTACACCATTAGACTACACGCCCACGTGAGCGATAAACTCCACTCAACGCTTGTTTTCATTTTATCACAACATAGATTATTCAATATATCATTTTCCTGTTTCATTACTAGAGGTTGGTTGGTTCCTCAGTTTAGGGGCTGCGACAACGCGGTCATGTAGCCCAGTGTACTTTGGGTGTGTGTAGAATCTGTCTGATAACCGGTGTTAATGACACCACGTACTCTTGCATGATGAAAAAAATCGATTTTTGAATTTGGCGCCATAAAATTCTTCATTCTTTTCTGAATCCGAATATATACAGTTTGCTGGGGTTTTGATGTCTACAACTACCTTAAATTAGTTTTTTTTAAAATTAGCGTCCCATGCTCTGAATGATACACTTTTAATTTTGCCGGCTGTTTTCCCTTAATACTCATTTTTCATGTTTAGGTACCAATAACTAGGAAACCATATAAGATAGAGGGCTATTTTTTTTACATTAACTTGCCTAATGGAGTACTTGAATGTTAACCTATTTTCACTTCCAAAACATAGTAGGCATGGATTGGGGAGAGAAAAATTGATACATATTTTTGAATAAATTTAAAAAGAAAGAGTTCGATTTTTTTTCTTGCATTCTGTCCCAATAATAATGAAACAAAGTAGTTACTCATCTGCCATGATCCATTCCAAGTATGTGAACAAAATTTGAGAGTGTTTGATTGAAAAACAACTGAGAAATGTGTACCTGAAGCAACTTATACAACCTTTTTTTGAAAATGTATCTGTCCAAATTTGTATTCATTTCACACATCCTATAAAAGCAAATTAGCAATACATGGTCAAAAACAGCTCAGAATATACCGCTTGTTATGTGTTACAAGAATCATAGCTGTACATTTAGCATAAACCCAGAAAATACTTAGTAAAGTGATGCCACAAAAATAGACTTTTTCATCGTGTAAGAGAACGTGGTGTCCTTAATTGTGATGGCTGTATTACTGTGTGTTATCTGTTTTTAATTCAAGTAAGGACTGCAACTTTGAATTTTTCAAATAGTTCCTACTTTTGCCGCCAAACGCCACCGGGAATGACTACTAGGCCTAGTTCAAAACTTAGCTACAAGACGCCACCGCAGTCGGCTCTTGGACTCGAACGTAGAAAACTAAGAGCGTTGTTTACATTCCTAACCTATACAATTTAGCTTCATACAGGTGTAATTAGTGGAATGTTCTTTAAAATGCCATAAATCTATGACATGGGACCGCCGACTTTACTTCCCCTCCGAAGGAAGGCATACTGAGGGACTTTTAACGCTCTCAAAAATCCGACGTCTTCGGCCGGGTTTGAACCCTCTATCTTGGGCATAGAAGCTCAGTATACTACCAACTACGCCACCGAAGCCACCTATTACTAGAGGACAGGCTACTGTAATTATTAGTTGGAACAAGAAGAAAGTGCTGCTACGGTATCCGGCATAGATGGTTACATCCCATTAGCACAGAGATTGTAATGCCCTCAATCTTTAGTACGATACCTATCGATATATAGGGTGTTCCAAGTTCGGACTTGCTGGCTGCACCAGGGCTGGGCCATACGCCCCTGGCAGAAATGCCAAAGGTGGGCTCCACCCCCACCCCCTTCCCCCCAGGGGCTCAGATATCTAGCGGGTCGTGGGTTGGTGACTACGGGACTCCAGCTGACTCGGGCATTGCTCCCCTTACTTGTGCCGGGCTCCTCGCCATCTTCCTCCCTGTCAACCCCTCTTGGTCAACTCTTGTTCTCTCCCGACCCCGACGGTATTAGGGTATCAGAGGCCTAGGGAGTCTCTTACTTTCCCACCTTAATTGGCCCTTGTCTCATCATTCCTGATACCTTCATTCTTCGAGGGGTCAGCCTTCTTACTTTTCATGTTATCTCCTGCCTTCGGCACAAGGCCCTCAAGGAGGCAGGGTGTATGTAGCCCCACCACTTCTCGTGCACCCTGGATAGTGCTACACCCCCAAGCATTTCTTTATGAATAAATTCAAATTCAAACTCAAGGGTTCACGGCTGGTGAATATGGGAGTTGGCAACCCCGAGGGATTCGTGAGCTGGGTCCGTTTTGTCCCCGTTTTCCTCTGATCTTGGGGCGGGCCCTCTCCTCTTTCCCTTTCCTATCTGCCTTTCATGGCTCTCCTTCCTTCTAAATCCCTGGATCATCATTTTTCGAGGTTTGAGGGCATTTCTTTTCTTCATGTCCTTGATTTGCCATATCCTTTATTTGTTTACCATTTCTTCTTCTAGTATGTAAGTTTGTAGTTAGCATTAGTTATAGTTTTCTTTCTCATCTCATCTTTCACTCTCACCCAAACCATTAGGGGCCGATAACCTAGCTGTTAGGCCCCTCAAAACAACAATAATCATAATCATGTCTGCTCCACCCCCTCTCCATCCCTCCCCCCATTACGTGTTTCGTTTTTCAACATTATGATTTCCCCGACCTGGAAAACTACTTTACTAGTACTTCTATTTTAGCATAGGAATGTTTTTGGTTTGGGAGTCTTTCTCGAATTAGCGTCATTAATTTCTTGTACCATATTAACCATGACGAGTGGTATTTTTTTTTCATTCAGTGTTTTTCTTAATTTGAACTGTTGTGAATTAAGGTACACAGGGTGATGATGTTCTGATAAATGAGCAAGAAAATGCGTGCTGGCTGAGATTATGGCGATGATAAATTAACACACTGTGAGAAGTAGACAGTTTGTAAAGTTCAGTTGCAGCAACAAGTACAAAATTACCCTATGCACGAGACAATTAAAGCGCATGATAACAGGCACCTAATATTAGTTCTGGTTTTGGCTGGCTGCATGACTCAGCGGTAAAGTTCTCGGTTGCTGTTCCCAAGGTTGCAGGATTGAATCATAGCGCTATTAGTTGGCATTTGAGAGTGCACAAATGCGATGGAGCCGTGCAGATTTACTGGCACATTAAAGATTCCCTTCGGGGCAAAATTCCGGCACCCTGGCGTCTCGAAAAGCCGCAGTAGTTGAAAGGGACGTACAACAAATAACATAATTTATATATAACTAGCAACCCGACCCGCCTTCGCCCAGGAACAGTTATGAATGCATTACGTTTTTTTTCTAATGTCAATGAACAACTTCCAATGTCCGTTTTACGTATCGGCATGATGGGTTAAAATCACTGATTGGACTATTAATTAAATTATCATGGTTCAGGGGCCGATAACCTAGATGTTAGTCCCCTTAAAACAACAATTATCATCATCAAATTATCTGGAGATGCATGTGCAACAAATTCTTGTCAAACGTGCCCGTTGCTCACGGTAAAATGTTTCTTAAAATTTATTTTACAATTAATTTCATTAAAAATTGACGAAAGCAAGCTGTGTTGTTCACGGTAAAATTATTTTATAAAATCCGTGGATGTATCAGGATCGCCATCTACCGATAAACTTCTGAACCAAGAATCAGCTGTTCAACACACATTGGTTTGAGAATATGGCTCCAACAAACAAAGCAAATAATTGCTGCTTTAGCTACAATTATAATATGTCGTACAGTGGTAAAAAGGAAGTAAAGAAATGCTAGGAAGTCCTGGATTCGGGAATGGATAAAAAGAGGAGAAGAGTAGAGGAATGCTGTCCTTGGTCGAAAATGAGTTGAGGTTAGAAGATCAGAATTCATATAGGAATTTTCTAAGAATGGAGGAAAGCAGTTTTAAAAAACTCCTAGATCATGTCGGTCCCAAAATTATTCGACAGGACACTAACATGAGACAAGCCATTTCTCCTGAAATGAGACTGCAAGTGAGTTCGAAGCCCGTTTATCTTCGTCTTCACATCAGCCAGCCTGGCTTGTGTTCGGTCGAATTTGTGAAACATATTCGGCGATTGAGATTTCTGCCTCCCTTCTTGCATTTCTATTGTGGTATATGGGTGTTTTAACCTCATACTAACACTGATAATTCTGGTACTCGTCCAGTAAAACACTAACAGCTTCCTTAGTCCAGCCGGATCCTGAAATTTTCGAAGTGTTTGTTTTCAAGCGAGCTTCACAATCTTCTCACCACGTGGCGCCAGCACCATCTTCATGTCAGCTTCCCTGATTGGTTCGTTCCGTAAAATTAATTTTACGCAATAGAACATGTCCTATTTTATGGAAAGTTTTATCAAAGGTTTTATAAAACTTCAATTTGACCGTGAGCAACAGAAATTTTATAAAATTAAATTATAGTACAATAAATTTGAAGGAAAATTTTACCGTGAGCAACGGACTTCGAGGTGCATGAAACACAAATCCCCCTTTCGTCCAATCGTAACTTGACTGTGATTTTTGCGGAACGAATAGTTCACAGGCAAAATGAAGAAAAGCCGAGTTGCACTTTCAGGGAAACTCCAAACACAACCACTCTTCTCTAAAGTTTTTAACTCAACACGACTCAACAGTTTACTGCTGGCTGTATCTGGGGCAATAAGCTCGTCCGCTAGCTATGCTGTAACTGGCGTGATACACTCTCCCCAAGCTAGCTCTTAAACTGTCGCCTCAGTAACTGAATGGAGATTGTTGGAAGAAGTGAAACCACTTAATAGTAGGCGATGTATTGAAGATAGAGATATGCTCTCCCGGACTTTTTTTGTAGAACTTTTCATGCTGAACAATTCTTACACTCACAGTATATAGATATCTTTAACGCTTTGCCCAGCGCAAGCTTAAAAAGCGCACGGACACCAGTTTTTTTTCGACCTTTTCACTGAAATCGTTAGTGCTTGACTCCCTTTGGTCATAAATAAATTATTTTCTACAGAAACCTTCCTCGAGGTATCCTTTACAGAATGGTGATAACCGCGTCAAAATCCATTCAGTGGTTCTTGAGATTACCCGTGACATCCAAGAATCTGGACTTAGTTTTATACTAAGTAGAGATTATACGCCAATCAGTATAATTTAATATAATGCCCTTTCCGTCCAATCTTAAATTGACTGTGCATTTTGCGGAACGAAAAGTTCACAGGCGAAAGGAGAGTTGCACTTCCAGGGATTGGCGAGGTGAATGAAACTGAAATCCCCCTTCCGTCCAATCATAACTTGACTGTGTTTGTCTGCAATAAAAGTATTAATTAATAACCTTAACTAGCACCAACTGCTAGAGTTCAGGTACTATGCGAGATCGTTTTACTCTTTAGTTCAAATCACATTTTCAAATAACGCACAATATGCTGTTAAAACACTTTGAAATAAAAAGTTCGCCGGGTAACTTCAATGGTGAGAAACAGATTGACCATGTTGCTATCTCTAAAAGAGCAATAAAAGAGATTATGAATGTTTAAGTTCAGAGAGGTGCAAGGTTTGACTCTGACCTTTCTGAGGTAAGGATGAATGTCATTCCTCTCAGGAAGACTCCGAATACTGGAAATAGAACTCGGAGATATGATGTGTCGAAACTTAAAATCAGTCAGGAAGTTAAGGAGCACTATCATCAGAACTTGACCTTTGAATCTAAGAATTGGACTGACATCGCTTTTAAGATCCAGCAGGCAGCTACCGCCACAATTCTGGCAGCTCCTGAACGAAAACATCGGTGGTGGAACGAAACCTGTGATATCTCAGAGAATAGATGCATGGAGGAAATGGAATTCGACCAAGGGTCAGGAAGATTTTGATGCATTCCGTGATGCGAGGAAAGTTGCAGCCCGAGTGTTCCAATGTGCAAAGAGATCGTATGAGAAACAACATATGGAACATATCGATCAGAATTTCCGTAAGAACAACGTTAGGGACTTTTATCAAACTTTTAAATCAAATCTTAAAGGTTATCAAGCCCCTAGTCTGTGCATTAGAGATGATACAGGAAATCTAGGTGTGAACGGCAGGGAAAATTGCGATATTTTGGCTCAGTATTTCAACAAGTTGCTAAACTGTGATGAGCCATCGGTAAGACTATCCAACTCCCTTCCCATTCAAGGTCTGCCCAATTCTCAGCCTCCTTGTAAGACGGAAATTAAGCTGATCATAGACAGTCTGAAAGATAATAAAGCAGCTGAGGAAGATTCCATAGTGGCAGAACTACTGAAGCTAGCGAATGAGGATACTCTAGAAATATTAGTCTGCCTCTTCCAGGAGATTTGGAGAACGGGTACTATACCAGTTGAATGGCAATCAGCACTAATCCATCCTCTCCACAAAAAGGAGACAAGAAGAACGTTGACAATTGCAGAGGTATATCGATAGTTCCTGTTCCTTACAAGATTCTTTCTAAAGTACTCCTTAACAGAATCGAAGCTCATCTTGATCAACAGACTGGCGAATACCAGGCTGGTTTCTGTAAGGGCCGATCGTGCCCAGAACAAATTTTCAATCTGAAGAACACCATCAGATACAAGAAAACTGGGAAGTTTGAATATGTGGTCGTAATCGTGGATTTCAAACAAGCATACGATTCGATTGATCGAGAATCATTATTGAATGTTCTGGAAGAGTTTGGGGTGGATGATTCATCCAGAAACTTGATTAAACAGACTCTCACCAACACAATACCTAAGGTAAAATTCAAGAATGAAATCTCAGAGCCCTTCGAGTTAAAAACTGGGGTCAGACAAGGAGATGGACTTTCTCCACTTCTTTTCAATTGTATCTTAGAAATTGTATCACTGAACAAAGAAGAAGGAAATGAAGATCAGTTTCGATTAGGCCCCAAACACAAAGGAGTGTATGTTGACTGTCTGGGGTTCGCGGAGGACGTAGCCATATTTGAAAACAACATCAGTTCAGCAATCAGGAAGATAAACCATCTTAAAGAAACAGCAGAGAAAGTAGGACTACACATTTCGTTTGAGAAGACGAAATACATGACTAACACCAGTGAAGGTCCAGAACGGTTGTTCACAGACCATGGAAAGATTCGAAGAGTCAAGAAGTTTAAATACCTGGGTGAAGTAATCCAAGAGAATGGGCTAAAGCAAGAAGCGACAAATATCCGCATCCTGAAACTAGAGCGAGCGTTCCAACTGACTAAAAACATCTACAATAAGAAGATGCTGAGTATAGGAGCCAAACTAAGGCATTACAGCACTGTTGTCAGACCAGAAGATTTATATGCTTCGGAGACCCTGTGCATGAATCGAACAGTACAAGTCAATCAGCTACTTAAAAGAGAACGCAGATTACTACGGAAGATCTTGGGCAACAGATGGGTTGACGGACAGGTTCGACTTATATCAAATAAAGAACTATACAGCAAGATGGAACCGATAACAACAACAATTAGAAAACGAAGATTGCTGTTGAATGGGCACATCTTCCGTGTGAATAATGACCGGCTCACAAAGAAAATCTGGAATTTTCTTAAACTGAAGATATCCAAGTTGAAATGGTTCCAAGAGTGTGAGAAAGATATGAGACAAGTGGGCATTACGGAGGATAAAATCAAAGGCGGGAATAGTTTCAGAAGGATGGTGAAAAGCTATCAGGGTTTTAAGGTGGAGGCAGAACCCAGAAGATGGAGAGGCCCTTTAACAGAGGAGCGGAAGAACAAGCTGATAGATGGGCTCAAGAGATACTGGCAAGATGTCTCCCCGGCAAACGAACAAGACGCAGACACTGAAATGAGAGTGGTTGTTAACACGCAGTCCATAGAGGCTCAAGTCGACGGTAAAAAAAATAAAAATGTGTCGTATTATCAACTCGACATTCTTCAAATTCGATGCGTATAGAATGCCAATAGTAGGCAAATCAATAGAGTCCCACGTAGACCAGTCGTGACATCTAGTGGAGAAGTATTGAACAAGATAATCCTAATTATTTATTTATTTAGCGTATGATGCTACATTCGACAATCGTTTGAAATGTATTTTACATATAATAGAGCGAGTGCATTCTAGCGGCCATAAAAATAACTTTTCAATTAAAGCTGGAAGTTAATCTGTGGGCCGGTGCGCAGTTCGCAACCAGTTGGCCATGATAATAATTCATCTGATTGCTGTTAGATGTCTCGTGCAGATCCACTGGCGAATTTTGTTTTAATTAAATATATATTTTCCATTGTAATATGCACAATATAACGCTTAATTTTAAAACGTCTGAGTTATTACAAAACAATAAATATAAAACATTTCAAGCAAAAAAAATCAACTCTGATAGGATTTGAACCCTAGCCATACGAGTGAAAGGCCAACGCTTTACCACGCAGCCAAACGTGTCAACAAACATGTAAACGAACATTGGCTGATATCAAATGACTTACATACAACGTGTTGGCAAATAATGATTTAGACTAAACCATTTCTTCAGTGGAGTATATTATTTATTTATAAAGCATTCATACCCAGTTTATATATTTTATATCAGTAGGCTAATTGCACGCAATACTCAAACTAGTGAAATATAGGGCAGGCACAAGATATCATCTGACATCTTGCCTTGTAACTGAGACGGCTCAGCTTTTCAAAACCACGTCTGCACTATAGTATTACAATATAAACTTTTAATTTCGAACGTGCCACGTCCTTTAGAACAGTTAAAACGATTCTCGGTTCGATAATCGGAACTGGTGAGTCTCAAGATATGGATTATAAAGTTTGCATGATTCACACGGCCGCCATCCTGAAATGGTGCGGCGGATGACCTTGTAATTTGGGCTCAAGACGCATCGCATATGTAGGTATGTTGTTACCAAATTTGGTAGAGATAGGATGATTTGTTTAATCGTTATTTGATTTTACGTTTTGAACATTTGAGTGGCCGCCATTGAGTTTTGGTAAAGATGGCGGCGATATAAAATATGACACTGAGGTGCCTTTTGCTAGTGCTACCTTTGTACCAAATTTCGTTCAATTCGGTTTCACCGTGTTTGAATTGATAGGGGGGATATTCAGAGTACACACTCACACACTGATCCTCATACTCATCTACTACACTCAATTAAAACAACTGAAAAATATTCAAATATCTTACTCGACATCAGAAAAAGACGATTGAAATTCTTCGGGTACATAAGCAGACTGCCGAATACTTGACTAACCAATAGAATACTAGATTACATATCATCACTCAAAAGTACAACACCATGGATGAAAGAAGTACAAAAAGACATGCGAACTGCTAACATAACCGACACATCAGACAGTGACTCCTTCCGTAACAAGGTGAACAACTGGGAAATCCAACCAGAGCAAGCAAATCCTACACCTTACAGACCTCAATGGTCTGACGAAAGAAAATTGGCATTCTCCAACAGAATGAAACAATGCTGGTAAAATAAGAAGAACGTCAAGAATTGAGTCAAAGTGCTTAACGCTTTCCAATATTGGGAGAATATGCAGTAAATCATACTAATATATAAAAATGAGATGGTGTGTGTCTGTCTTTCTGTCTGTCTGTCTGTCTGTCTGTGTGTTACTCAATAACGCAAGAACCACTGGTCCGATTTAAATGAAATTTTGCATGGATGTAGCTGATTTACCAGGTTTACATATAGGATACTTTTGATTTCGAAATTTTGCACTATTAAAAATGGCGACCATTTTAGTGACGTCACTACACCCTTTGGTTTCAAAATTTCATATTTCCATTTCAAATAAAAAGAGAACGCTAAGAAATAGCAAACTTTTGATGGCTTACATGAGCTTTAACATTTAATTTTCTATCCGAAAGGTTCTTATCACTTTTCGTATATCTCCAACGGTTTGCGAGTGAAACCTAAATTTGTGCAATAAAACACGGTCAACACCGAGCGGTGCAGTATATCTCTCTATATATAAAAAGTCCTCTCGGCACGCCGGAAGGCGGAGGTAGATTTCACCGGACAAACTTGGGGATAGGCGAAAATAGGCAGAATATGCAGGTTTTCGTAGAAGGATCAGACCTCATTTATTGCGAGAAGGTATTTTATAATTGGAGCTTAATTAACTTTGTTTTTCGTCATTTTATGCTTATTTTAAACATTTTATTGTCTTATGGGAACGGTAACCTTCTTGTCATTTGGGGTCCATTTTTATACTTGTGGTCACACTGTCCTTATGCAAGGTTTCGACACTGATGTGTAACTATTTAACGGTCTGTTACTTCTTCACGCAAAATTATATCTCCCGCAGAGATTTTGGTTGGTTCCTCAGTTTAGGGGCTGCGACAACGCGGTCATGTAACCCCGTGTACTTAGGGAAGGCTGTATTAGTCTGTAATTCAGGTAAGGACTGCAGACGGTCAATTTCAAGCAGTAGTTCCTAATGTTGCTACCAGGTACTACCGTCAACGACACCTACCTGTGAACTTGGCTACTAGATGCCACCGCAGCCAGCAACTCGCAACGAACGTTGGAATTTCCCCTCCAAAGGAAAGCATACTGAGGGATTTTTAGCGCTCTTAGAAAATCGACGACTTCGGCCGGCTTTGAACTCGCGACCTTGGGCATAAACATTCAGCATGCTTGCTACCAGTTACGCCACCGAAGCCGCTTCACACTTAGTCAGATGGAATTCTGAATATGATCTCGTGCAAGTGCGTTATCTTGGCAACGTCTGATGGCTCATCCCTCATCAATTTAGTAGAGTTGCCATGGCAAGCACTGATAGCTCTTGGCATTTTCTTATAATTCCGAAATCATTTTTCTCATCCCTTGGCATAATGGTGGGTCATATCAAAAATTCTTTAAGACAAACTTTTAGGTAATTATTAGGGGAATATTGTCCATTTTGTACGGTTTTGAGATTGTGCCTATTAAGAGAGATATGATTAATGTTTCCCGAAAAACCCAATTTTTCCCACCCCTTTGGTCAATGGTTGGTGCTATAAAAGAAACTCTTCAAACATAAATTTTTGGGCTTTATCCGACACATAGTATGAACAGTGAACGGATTCGATATTTCACATATTGAGAGAGTTATAGCAATATTTCACTTTTTCGAAAAAAAAGACCCCCATTTTCACCCCCTTCGACCGATTTAGCCCATTAACGAACTCGACCGAGATTTTATAGGTATACATATTCCGTAAAATATTCAAAGTGATTGGTGCAAAATTACGGCAGTTATCGTGTCCACAAGAAACTGATATGCATATATATATATATATATATATATATATATATATATATATATATACATATACATACATAAATTATATATAAACTTTTGAACTGACGGTGGTTTTGGGGTCTGGGGGATGTGAAACGCGAAGATATGTCGAAATTTTCCGGAAGTCGAAAAATGGTACCCATTGCAATAGTTAGCTTTCTAATGAAATCTACCTCTGGTTGGTTCCTCAGTTTAGGGGCTGCGACAACGCGGTCATCTAACACCGTGTACCTTGGGTGAGTGTAGAATCTGTCTGATAAACGGTGTGAATTGTAATGGCTGTAGTAGTCTTAATTCAGGTAAGGACTGCAGACGGTCAATTTCAAGCAGTAGTTCCTACTGTTGCTACCAGGTACTACCGTCAACGACACCTAGCTGTGAACTTGGCTACTAGATGCCACCGCAACCAGCAACTCGCAACGAACGTTGGAACTTCCCCTCCAAAGGAAAGCATACTGAGGGATTTTAGCTCTCTTAGAAAATCCGACGACTTCGGCCGGCTTTGAAACCGCGACCTTGGGCATAGACATTCTGCATGCTACCAGTTACGTCACCGAAGCCGCTTCCCACTTAGATGAAAATACTGAATCTGATCTCGTACAAGTGCGTTGTCATGGCAACGTCTGATGGCTCATCCCTCATCAATTTAGTAGTGTTGCCATGGCAACCTCTGATAGCTCTTGGCATTTTCTTATAATTCCGAAATCATTTTTCTCATCCCTTGGCATAATGGTGGGTCATATCAAAAATTCTTTCAGACAAAAGTTTTAGGTAATTATTTGGGGAATATTGTCCATTTCGTACGGTTTTGATATTGTGCCTATTAAGAGAGATATGATTAATGTTTCCCGAAACCCCCAATTTTTCCCACCCCTTTGGTCAATGGTTGGTGATATAAAAAAACTCTTCAAACATAAATTTTTGGGCTTTATCCGACTCATAGTATGAACGTTGAACGGATTCGATATTTCATATATTAATAGAGTTATAGCAATATTTCACTTTTTCGAAAAAAGCCCCCCATTTTCACCCCCTTCTACCGATTTAGCCCAGTAACGAACTCGACCGAGATTTTATAGGTATACATATTCGGTAAAAAGTGATTGGTGAAAAATTACGGCAGTTATCGTGTCCACAAGAAACTGATATATATATACTTTTGAACTGACGGTGGTTTTGGGGTCTGGGGGATGTGAAACGCGAAGATATGTCGAAATTTTCCGGAAGTCGAAACATGGTAGCCTACCCATTGCAATAGTTAGCTTTCTAATGAAATCTACCTCTGGTTGGTTCCTCAGTTTAGGGGCTGCGACAACGTGGTCATCTAACCCCGTGTACTTTGGGTGAGTGTAGAATCTGTCTGATAATCGGTGTGAATTGTAATGGATGTATTAGTCTGTAATTCAGGTAAGGACTGCAGACGGTCAATTTCAAGCAGTAGTTCCTAATGTTGCTACCAGGTACTACCGTCAATGACACCTAGCTGTGAACTTGGCTACTAGATGCCACCCCAACCAGCAACTCGTAAAGAACGTTGGAACTTCCCCTCCAAAGGAAAGCATACTGAGGGATTTTAGCGCTCTTAGAAAATCCGACGACTTCGGCCGGCTTTGAAACCGCGACCTTGGGCATAGACATTCTGCATGCTACCAGTTACGTCACCGAAGCCGCTTCCCACTTAGATGTCAAAGTCAACCCCTGGCACCATCCAGCCCATGACGGGCTAAGGCCGACCAAGCGACCGCTGCCCAGCCATTCGGCCTGCAGATATTGGGGTGACGCGTGATCAGCGCGTCGGGTCCCCTCGGCCGTTAATATTGGTATTCGTGATCGGGGTGCTGTCTCACTGTCAGACAGCTACTCAATTGTCCTCACGAGGCTGAGTGCACCCCGTTCCAACCCTCACGTCACTTTTAAAATCCTTGACGGAGCCGGGGATCGAACCCGGGGACTCCGGGTGAGAGGCAGGCGCGCTACCCCAACACCACGGGGCCGGCTTAGTCAGATGGAAATACTGAATCTGATCTCGTGCAAGTGCGTTGTCATGGCCACGGCTCATCCCTCATCAATTTAGTAGTATTGCCATGGCAACCTCTGATAGCTCTTGGCATTTTCTTATAATTCCGAAATCATTTTTCTCATCCCTTGGCGTAATGGTGGGTCATATCAAAAATTCTTTCAGACAAAAGTTTTAGGTAATTATTAGGGGAATATTGTCCATTTTGTACGGTTTTGATATTGTGCCTATTAAGAGAGATATGATTAATGTTTCCCGAAAAACCCACTTTTTTCCACCCCTTTGGTCAATGGTTGGTGCTATCAAAAAACTTATTTGACATAAATTGTTGGCACTTATCCGACACATATTATGAACTTTGAATGGATTCGATATTTCACGTATTAAGAGAGTTATAGCGAAATTTCAATTTTTCGAAAAAAGTCCCCCATTTTCACCCCCTTCGACCGATTTTGCCCATTAACGAACATGACCGAGATTTTATAGGGATACATATTATGTAAAAAATTCAAAGTGATTGGTGCAAAATTACGGCAGTTATCGTGTCCACAAGAAACTGATATAACTTACATATATACATATATATATATACATACATAAATTATGTATAAACTTTTGAACTGACGGTGGTTTTGGGGTCTGGGGGATGTGAAACGCGAAGATATGTCGAAATTTTACGGAAGTCGAAACATGGGACCCATTGCAATAGTTAGCTTTCTAATGAAATCTACCTAAAAATTAAAGTTTGTTTGTTTTTCTCTGAATTTCTAAGGAAATTTTAGTTGTTTACGTGTTTCAGACTGTTTTATGATGGATGCGCACGAAAATATTTATTTTATCTGTCTGTTTGTTTGTTTGTTCGTCTGTGGATAACTTTGTTCCCTTATAACTCGAGAACGGCTGGGTGTATCAACGTAAAATTTGATACAGATATCCATCAGAGGCACGACACTTATCATTGATATAACTCTTCTCCGTACCCCTCATAAAAGGGGGCCTACCCCCTTAAAATACATGCTGAAATAGGCGTAGAAGGACGAGACAATGCTCATTTTCAGCCCCTCAATGTGAGAGACAAAACTCGGGTACCCGAAAACCACAATTTAAGGCCCTAAGACCAACCGTTTTTGAGATATTCCAAGAAAACTAATTTCATTTAATAAATGAATGAACGAATGCAACCCAGTAACCATGGCAACAGATTCTCAGAGGTCCATCTATTGCTGTAAGACGCAATGCAATTCCATTAATTACATTAGTGTGAAAGTTTGCAAACGGCTAGAAGGTTATCACGGAACCAAATTAAGCCGTAAAATTCATAAATACGTATAATGCGCTAAAGGGGATCAAGGGGTACTCTAGAATTTTTTCACGCGATTTACACCTGCGGGTGTGGTACGGCAGGTCTATTATATTCCTATCCCCATATTATTAATTCATTCATTTCGTATAGGCCATCTATGGACCGCGTCATTCCAACTGTCTCCTACTGGCTTTGATGTTTGCCCAGTATGCCCGCATTCGTTCTCGGTGGACTTCCTTCCGTTCCTGAGTCCAAATATTTCCCGTTTTCAGCTTCGGTTTTTCTTGGAAACCTTCGCAAGCTTGAAGTTTCCATTTGAGTGGGGCGCGCTCCTGAATGTCTATTGGTGTAATCCCCACTTCTTTCAGATCTTTATCCAGTTCAATGAACCAGGCCCATTTTGTTTTCCTCTCCTGAAAGTAAGTTATGTTGCGGTTGGTCAGTCTCGCTGGGCTCATTCGTTTCACATGCGCAAAAAATGGTATCCTTCTCTTCCGGATGACGTTACTTATCTTCTCCACATGAGTATATAGTTCATGGTTATGCCGTCTTCTGTATTCCCCATTTTCTTTGATGGAACCCAATATCTTTCTCAAAATTTTCCTTTCTTTGGCCTCCAGTTTCTCGACCAAGCCTTTTTTGTTCATCGTGAGGCATTCAGAAGCATGCAAGACCTCCGGACGGATGACACTGAAGTAATGTTTTAGTTTTGCGTTGAAGGATATTGACTTTTCTTATAGATGTCCTTAGTTAAATGGTAGGCCATTTCCATTTTGCTCATGCGTGATGTGAATGCTTCTTTCTCTGATAATATCCCTTCCCTGACCCGTCCTGAAAAGGAAAGTACATGGCCATTGACTGCATTAATAATATAAAAAATAGGTGTTATAATTTCTCCCCATATTATATCATTATTAGTATTATATTATGGTGAACAACGACGAGACAAATCCCCTCGGTGCCAGAAACAAAACTCGGGGGCCCTAAAGGGTTCTCGAAAACTACATTATAAGGCTCTAAATCCAACAGTTTCTGAAATATTCCCAGAAAACTAATTTAATTTAATTTAACAAACTAATGAAGGAATGCAAATCGGTAACCATGAGATCATTATCTCAATGGGTGGCTTACAACTTTCCTTCTATTTCTGTAAGAAGCAATGCCACTCCATTTATTACATTTCTGTGAAAGTTTGCAAATGGCGATAAGGTTATCACGGAACTAACGTAGACTGTACAATTCATCAATGCAATTAAGGGGGTCAAGGGGTAACCTAGAATTTTTTCATGCAATTTTCACGTTCGACATATAGTACAGAAGGTCTATTATATCTCCAAACAGCAACATTATTTTCAAAAATTCTTGAATTGAACCAGCATTTTTTTGCGGCTTTTAGAATTTGGGCAATTTGAGGCTAAAGAACCTGAATTTTCATGCACCACAAGCCTTTATAATTTATGAAAGGGGTCTTCCTGTGTATGGGCACCTAGCACAACGTAGAGGGTCAGTTTTTATGTGACGTGTATTGCGTTTCGTCTACAAGGCTTTCAATTCTATTTCACGTCAGGAAGTACACGTTGGGTGAATTTGGTCTGAGAGCACATTTTAACTTTTTTTTTTGTCGACAAATGGGTTCATCGTAAGGATGATTTTGTTTGATACTGTGTGGTAGATATACGCATATTTGGATATCTGGGTAATATTTTGTAGACAATAGAATTGTCTGTCTGTCTTTCTGTGTATCTTATGTAGCCTACGCCTATAACTCATGTTCGGATGCTTGGTGCATCGTAAAATTAGGTATGGTAACCATGAGAGTCAATACACCAATCATTTATAAAACTCTTCACCGTACTTTTCATACAGTAGAAGGGTGGATATAGAGAAAAACTTCTCAATACATGCTAAAATAGGCGAAATATAAAAATTATCCTAGAAGGACGACCGAAGCATATGTTGCGCTTCTCAATGTAAGACACAAAATTCGGGAATCTATAAAGGGTCTCCGCGAACTACATTTTAAGGGCCTTAAATTAGCAGTGTGTGTGATATTCCCAGAAAACTAACTTCGTTCTGATAAACTTGAAGGAATGACAAACCGCTAACCATTGATAATGTCTGGTGTTAACAACGAACACCGTTCGAAGAACGGGTACTTCTGCTAGTAAATAAATAAATAAATAAATTTAACAAAGGAATGCGTACAATTAATTTATCATACTCAACAGAAGTGTCGTCTTCACAATATTCAATGCCATTTGTGATGGTTGAACAGTTTGTTGTTGTTTTTGCTTATTTAAGAGGATTTGTGACATCGTAGTCATGTATTTCCGTGTACTTGGGTGTGTGCAGAACTTGTGTGATAACCTGTGTTATTGTGATGGCTGTACTAGTGTGTGTGTTTGTGAATTGGGGAAAGGAATGGGAAGGGGACGGACGTAGCCTTACGTTAGGAAACCTCCCGGCATTTGCCTGGCGAAGAGGTAGAAAACCACGCATGGCTGCGGTGGGAAAAGAATCCTCCTCTTCTCAGTTTTGCTTCACGAGGATGAGAGTACCCTTGATTGAGCTTGGAGTATTTGGTGAAAAGTGGGTTTGGAGTGGGGACACACCCTCTCTCTCTCTCTCTCTCGAGTTCACGCAGCAACTGGTCGAGCCAAACTCCCCTGATTTGCATCTGTCCATTTTTCATAGTATACTGTAGCCTACAGGGTCATCGAAAAATAATGCCAACAGTTAAAAAAAAATAGCGCCGAAACCCTTTATGTTAAACGTGTAATTCTTTCACTGAACGCTAGCTGGTTAAATTAAGTTTTGTTGTGGAGCGGGCGTGAACTTGCTATGCGCACGCTAGATGCGCAGTAGCCAAGGTCGGCCGGGGGCGCGCCACAACTGCTCCACCCGACCGCCGCGCCGTTCAGTACCATGCTTTCTAGGGGTACATTAAAAACATTGTGTATGAAGAAAAAAATCGGGATTTGGAGCACCTGCGGGAGCGAATATCTGCCGACATCTTGACAGTTACTCCTGAAATGATTGCACGTACGTGGCAAGAAATCGACTACAGACTAGACATTTGCAGATCTACGAACGGTGCACATATCGAAACATACTAAGGTATGAAAAAAAAAGACTATCTTTTTCCGCATATTTTAAGATTAAAACAATTGAATTACCTCGAATAGTTTTTTATAACAGTTATTTTAAATGTTGGCATTATTTTTCGATGACCCTGTATAAGGGCGAACTCAAATAAATTCATGTACAGCAATGTTCACTGTTACCAATCGAGACGAATGCATTAATTTACAAAGAAACTCGCATGTCGAGTTTGATCTTCTGGTGGGGAAAGCCTCAATTCTTCAGTTATCTTCAGACACGGAACTAATGTGATTCTGACCAACAGCATAATCCAATAGAAATCATCAATATTCAGTTAGTTGGTTGGTTCCTTAGTTTAGGGACTATGACAACGCGGTAATGCAGCCCCATGTACTTTGGGTGTGTGTAGAATTTGTCTGATGAAAATGAAAATCCACAGCCTGCTTCCAGTCTCCGACCGGGTCAGGAATGGAATGAATGAAGCCCCCATCTAGCGGCGAGGATATGAACTGTGCCAGCTGCCGAGGCCTGACGCACTCCTCTGGGACAATGATTAAATGAATGACAGATGAAATAAAATGATAGTGGAGAGTGTTGCTGGAATGAAATTTTGACAGGGAAAACCGGAGTACCCGGAGAAAAACCTGTCTGCCTCCGTTTTGTCCAGCACAGATCTCACGTGGAGTGACCGGGATTTGAACCACGGACCCAGCGGTGAGAGGCCGGTGTGCTGCCGCCTAAGCCACGGAGGCTTGAATTTGTCTTATAACAGGTGTTAATTGTGGTGGCTGTATTAGTGTGCGTTATCTGTGATTCAGGTAGAAGGACTGCAGACGATTACTTTTTTTTCAAGTAGTTCCTACTTTTGCTACCAAATGCTACCGTCCACGACACCTAGCTGCGGACGTGGCTACTAAATGCCATCGCAGTCAGCATCTGGCGGCGAACCTTGGAACTAATATAGCGTTATCAAACTAACCTACAAATATCTGCTTCCACAAGTGTAGTTTGTGGAAGGTTCTTTTTCATGCCATAAATCTATGACATGGGACCGCCGGCTTTACTTCCCCTCCGAAGGAAGGCATACTGAGGTATTTTTAACGCTCTTAAGGTAAGAAAGACCCGTCTAGGGGCGAAAAAAAAAGAAAATATATTTGGCTTTTTTATTTATTTACAACTAGCAGAAGTACCCGCTCTTCGAACGGTCTTCGGTATTAATAACCAGACGTTATCAATTGAGCTACTGTTGCAATGGTTAGGGGCTTGTTATTCCTTCATATGTTTATCAGAGCGAAGTTAGTAATCTGGGAATATCACACACACTGTTAATTTAAGGGCCTTAAAATGTGGTTTTCGGAGACTCATTATAGACTCCCGAATTGTGTGTCCCATATTACGAAGCGCAACATATGCTTTGGTCGTCGTTCCAGGATAATTTTTATATTTCGCCTATTTTAGCATGTATTTTGAAAAGTTTCTTCCTATACCAATCCTTCAATGAGAAGTACGTAAAGAGTTTTATAAATAATTGGTGTATTGATTCTCATGGATACCAAACATTCGAACACGAGATATAGGAGTACATAAAGATACACAGAAAGGCCGAAAATCCCTAAGTATGCCTTTCTTCGGAGAAGAAGTAGAGCCGGCGGTCCCATGTCATAGATTTATGGCATGTAATAGAACCTTCCACTAACTACAATTGTGTGAAGCTAAATTTGTAGGTTAGATTTTATTAACGCTCTATTAGTTCCAAAGTTTGCCGGTTGCGGTGGCATCTAGTAGCCAAGTCACAGCTAGGTGTCGTTGACGGTAACATTTGGTAGCAAAAGTAGGAACTACTGGAAATTGATCGTCTGCAGTCCTTACCTGAAATACAGATAACACACACTAATACAGACATCACAATTAACACCGGTTAGCAGACAGATTCTACACACACTATGCTACGTGAACGCGTTGTTGCAGCTTCTAAACTGAGGAACCAACCAACCAACCTACAACATATTACCCAGAAGTCCGAATATGGATATATCAACCACATGGTTTCAAACAAAATCATCCTTACGATGAACCCGTTTGTCGAAAAAAAAAGTTAGAATATGCTCAATCTAAATTCACCTAACGTGTACTTCCTGACGTGAAAATAAAATTGAAAATCTCGTAGACGAAACGCAATACACCTCACATAAAGACTGACCCTCACCGTTGTGTAAAGTCCCCATCCACAGGAAGACACCTTTAACAAATTATAAAGGCTTGTGGTGCATGGATATTCAGGTTTTTTTAGCCACCAATGGCCCAAATTCCTAATAGCCGCAAATAAATACTATTTCAACTGAGCATTTTCTGAAAATAATGTTGCTGTTTGGAGATATAATTCTGTACGACATATCACACGTGTAAATCACGTGAAAAAATTCAAGGGTACCCCTTGACCCCCTTATGCGCATTGATGAATTTGACAGTCTAAGTTGGTTCCGTGATAACCTTATAGCCATTTGCAAACTTTCACAGAAATGTAATAAGTGGATTGGCATTGATTTTTACAGAAATAGATGGAACGTTGGATGTCTTCTCTTGAGAACCTGATGTCATGGTTGCCGGCTTGCATTCCTTCATTAATTTATTAAATTAAATTAGTTTTCTGGGAATATCTCAGAAACTGTTGGTTTTAGAGCCCTAAAATGTAGTTTTCGGGAACCCTCGAGTTTTGTTTCTGCCACCGAGGGGCTAATAATGAGCTTTGTCTCGTCGTTGTATGCCAAAATATAATAATAATAATAATAATAATAATAATAATAATGATAATAATATAATAAATACAATATAGGGATGGGGATATGAAAGACCTTCTGTACCACACCCGCACGTGAAAATTGCGTGACAAAATTCTAGTGTACCCCTTGATCCCCTTAAGCTCATTATACGTATTGATGCATTTTACAGCTTAATTTGGTTCTGTCATCACCTTATAGCCGTTTGCAAACTTCACAGTAATGTAATAAATGGAATTGCATTGCGTATTACAGAAATAAATGGTCCTCTGAGATTTTGTTGCCATGGTTACCAGATTGCTTCTGGGAGTATCTCAAAAACTGTTGGTTTTAGGGCCTTAATATGTGGGAGTTTTGTTTCTCACATCGAGGAGTTGAAAATAAGTTTTGCCTCGTCCTTTTACGCCTATTCCAGCATGAATTTTAAGGGGGAAGGCCCCCTTTTATGAGAGGTACGGAGAAGAGTTACATCAATGATTAGTGTGGTGCTTCTGATGGATATCTGTATCAAATTTTACGTTGATCCACCCAGCCGTTCTCAAGTTATAAGGACTCGAAGTTGTCCACAGACAAACAGACAGACAAACAGACAGACAGACCGACAGACAGACAGACAGACAAAAATTTTATTGTTGCGCGCATCCGTCATAAAACAGTCTGAAACGCGCAAATAACGCAAATTTCCGTGGAAATTCAGAAAAAACAGACAAACTTTCATTTTTATATATATAGAGAGATGTAGAAAACAGGAATTTGTCAAAAAAAAAGTCATAAAAATATGAAAAATGGTAATTTTATAAGATATAAATGACTAGGCTGCACCATGAATGACAACGCCCACTTTTACAAAGATTTATGTTTATGCGTGTAACTTTTGAGCTATTATATATAGACTAGCAGTAGTGCCCGGCTTCGTCGGGTGGATTTATTTGTTTTATGGATGATGATGATGATGATGAATACTACTACAGAACTGGAGCGCTCAAGGATAAGGATGGGAAAGCACCAACGCTTATTGCAGCTGATAACCTCAGTATACTGCACCAACACCATCGCCCTTATACAGAGGCATACTATTGTCATGATGATAACTGTTTTAAGGGGCCTAAGAAATATGTTTGCACTAATTACTCCCCGTGACTGCAATTTATAAGCAGCTCGCAATTCTGCACCAGAACACTGGCAGGGGCGACGTGAAGCAGCCCGCATTTCCTGGCAACAATAGACTGAGGTATTATTGAAGCTGTTCAGGAGCGCTGGTTCTTCCGACTTACTGAACAAAAATTAATCTTTAAGGTTACCTGAGAGGTGTAGCATAATGCTACATAGCCTAAACTATTCCTCTTGAATCTGGCTATCATATAAAAAAATAATGTTTCGAATCCTACTGGTAGTTCCAGAGATTAGAGCGTTTAAACACACAAACAAACAAACTCTTCAGCTTTATTATATTCGTATAGATTTCCGAACCCCCTTCTTGTCTGCTCTGATGAGCGCAGACTTTGTATTGGTAACAATGACAACTTCCTGCATTGTTTATGTTAGTAGTCGTTACTGAACAACGTCACAATATTATAATCACTGTGATTTTGCGCTGACCTATTGAAGAAATATTGTCTAAGGGGCGGTACAGCAAGGTCTCCAATTATTAATAATTGAATCGTTGATTTGAAGAGGGAAGCAAGTGCACTTATTTGCCAACAAATAAGTTGAAATACGCATTTATTTATTTATTTATTTACTTATTTATTTGTTTATTTATTTATTTAAAAGCTGAAGGATGTAGGAGAAGCAAAATAACTAGTGATGGACGAAATGATGCAAGTTATGGAGCAGGAATGTTCTAAGAATTGTCAGAGGTAACAAAATGTAATTAAAAACTTCTACCTCATTTTACTCATTTAAAAATTTTTCACTACTTTGGTATCATTTGTAAGAAAACTAATAAAGATAGGTCTATACATCTTTTCTTTATGTATCAACATCATCCTAATGAACAGTAATAAGAAGGCATATCCCTTAAATAATATACAAAATGAAATATAAATATTTTTCGACATAATTGTGGATTATAACATCGTACAGTATCTTAACAACAACAAAATCATATTGGCAAACGTGTTTAGTTTATGTTAATAATCCTTCTTATTATTGCAGATAGTGATCCAAACAATAATCCCTGAAAATTTCAATTGGCTAACGCAAACAAATTTTGGGTAAAGTGTACCACATGGTCGAGAATGACAGGTCTTTCTTACCTTAAAAAGTCGAAGAATTCGGCCGGGTTTGAACTCGCGATCTTGGGCATGGAAGCTTAGCATGCTATCAACTACGCCACCGAAGCCGCTCAATATTCAGTAATTCGCAACTTTATTTTTAATAGTTTCGTATGACAACATATTCAGATTGCTCATGATGACCACACTGTGATCAAAAATAAGCCATTAAACAACTAATATATTTATTGACTAGGGGTGGTTGTATTAATACCATTTAGATTTTTAAAATTATTATTATTATAATTAATAGGCCCTAATAATAATAACAACAATAACAATGATACGTTAAGACTCCACCCGGTTAACGCCGTGTACAGAAGCTAGAAATCTATAAAATGGATCGGTTCCAAGAGGTCGATAATTAATCAACTATGACTGAAAGGGTAAGAATGGGATAATTTGCTTAATATTCTGATAAAGTCGAAGTACGAGTATGAACCTTCCCCAACAGTGTAAAAGCTGTAATCCAACTTATTAATTAAAGCAATCTCAAACAGACGCACAGCAAGTTCTTATTAAGGTTTTGTGGAAAGGTGAATTATATTTGTATTTTGAGATCTCTCCTTTGTCAATATTGATTCTTGGTAAACGAGAAGCTACCTGGATGGAATGATATTCCCTTGCGGTGTAATGACGTACGATTTCATTTTATTTTATTACATTTTGCGGCACTAACAATATAGCCTGAAGGCAGAGCGGAGAGTAGTAATCAATGTCTACGGCAATCTTGACGTCCCAAATGTATTGTCCACAAGAGGACAGGCCAATTGTTCGTGTTCCCTTCATCTACCAATTTGTTGACACAGTCTGAAAAATGATTCTGGAAGAGGCTCAGGCAGATTTTCTATGATTCATACATTTTACAAACACTTCAAAGAAGTCGTGTTTATATTGACACTAGTGGCCTGTCGTAGCTGCTGACAAAGACTAACATGAAACCGATAATAAAGAAACCGCTTGAAAAGTAATAGTTTGGTTGGTTCCTCAGTTTAGGGGCTGCGACAACACTTTGGGTGTGTGTAGAATCTGTCTGATAACCGGTGTTAATTGTGAGGACTGTATTAGCGTGAGCAGGGGAGTGGTAGTGGTTCCAACCAGTGTCATGGCCGCCGCGTGATTCCAAGCCAATATCTCGTGAACCCAACGTCGAATGTTGACAAATGAGGTGTCGTTGGACTCTGGCTGACGTCCTCTTTCCTATGGACCACGTATTATATTTTTCAAAAAAAAAAAATTGAAAATTTTTGTTTTTGAAAGTAGGCGATAGTTTGAAAACCAAACATGATAGAACGTTGAGCCATGGTTCAAACGAAGGTCTTTATGTCCTTTATTTTTATAATAAAACTTTTTTATTTTTTATGGTTTTTGAAAACAGTCCAATTTTGAAATTCCTATAATTTGGAAACTAGGAACTTTACAAAAAAAATGTTTGACAGAAATGAATGGCCCTGACCCCCTCTACCCGCAAAATAAATTTCAAGCCTCTAGGACTAAAACTGTGCAGTAGTGCTAGAATGGGGGTTCTGCGCCATCCCCTACTTTCATATAAACTTTGCCGATATCTCCCGAACGCGTGGTCGGATTTTAACGAACGAGGTATTGTTGGCGTTCGGATGACGTTCTCTTGGCTAAGCATGTGTGATGATATTTTTTTTCTAAAATGAAAATGTTTGTTTTTTGGATTGGCGCTATTTTGGAAACGGTGAATTGGAAAAAAGTTTGTTTGACGTTAATGAAAGATGGGTATGCCCTCTAGGTGGACAGCAAGTTTCAATGGTGTAGGAGGAAAACAAATGATAGCCTACTTTCTCGCGAACATTGGTGATCATTGGTGAACGGATGGTCGGATTTTAACAAATGAGGTGTCGTTGGACTCGAGCTGACGTCCTCTTTCCTATAGATCGCTCGTTATTAAAAAAAATAATTTTTGTTTTTAAAAGTAGGCGATAGTTTGAAAACCAAACATGATAGAACGTTGTCCAATAGTTCAAACCAATCGTCTCTATGACCTTTATTTTTTATAATAAACCTTTTTTATTTTTTGAGATTTTTTGAAAACCCTTAAATTTTGAATTTTTACTATTTTGGAAACTAATACGTTGACAAATAAGTTTGTTTGACATAAATGAAAGGTCCCAACCCCCTCTAGCATGAAAATAAGTCAAGTCTCTAGGACAAAAAAACTAGGCATTTTAAATTTCATTTTTTTTAAATGAAAGCGTGTTTGTAGACAGAGAGCCGGTAGCGCTTGACGTATGTTACAACGAAAGCTACGATTGGCCATGGTGGATACTGAAAATGGCTATTTCGACGGAGCGATGTACGGCAAAACGAGGGGGTAGCTTTTCGCTATTTTTTCCTATGACAGATGAATGAAGGCGAATATTTCGAAAATCCCTCATGACGATCTTTAAACATGTTGGTAAACACTGACCAGTAACCAGACAAAATTCATAATGCTATGAGACGAATAAAAATAGTCGACAACAACAGAACTTGCTTTTCTATGTCTGACTGGCAGCCAGAATGGGAAAACAGAATATCTGCTCGAGAGGCCTGCTTGAAGCTTGGCTGGCTGGGTGACAGGATGTGACATGTTATCGCGATTCAGTAATGTGAGCGTACGGGACAACAGGCCAAAGGAAAATTACAGTGACATAGAGGTCACTTGGAGGTCGAACAATATCGCAACGACGTCAGAGAAATAATGCAGTAAGCGAGTATAACTCCTCCCCCTACCAATGCCATAGCCAATTGCAGGGCAAGAGCAATGTTAACAGCTATGATAAGAGGGACACAGGGCGAGGGGCTGGGCGAGGAGTGGAGGGCAGGGGGTATTAGAGTGTTGATCATGATATGACACGCAGTCAGTCATTACTGTTTTAAAAACTTCAGTGGTGTGTTCTTTGGAATACACGGTAAGATAGAGTGAGCTTTTGCTTCTCTTTGCTTTAGTTCATCCCTTCCTTTTTCTCAAACACCAACAGTGATCTCCTGTCCGAAACCCACTTCTTTTTCTTTATCATCTTCCATTGGGGGTTAGGTTATTCCCCAGCCAATAATCTACCCAAAATTTGGTCCCAGAAACCCGGGAGAGTCCATTTATGATATTTTTTATTTGTCAAGGGTTATTTGACAGTATTTTGCAAATCATTAATATCTTCTTTGAATCTTTCAGCTATAGCTTCACCGTGCAAAGCCTGTGAAGTGGAAAGAGGCCGCTCCTGTCTCCTTTGGTGTGTCCCTTTCTTTCAACTTATTTGCTGCTGACAGTCTGACAGCATTTCCAAGGTTCCACAGTTTCGTAAGTTATACTTTAATTTACCTATTTTGTCATGGCTCCTACAGAAAAGGCTAAAGATGAAAAACTTACTTCTAAACGAGCTTCCTATAAAGGGCTAATTACCCGATTTAGAAAAATACATCAAAGAGGTAGATCCCTCAGAAGCTCAATTAGATTTGTTAAAACATCGTGTAAAGGATTTTGAACGTTCATATAAAAATTATTGTAACATCCAAACTGAAATTGAAACTTGTATGCTCAATCAAACTGAAGATCGAGTCGAAGTAGAAAACCAATATTACGAAGGTATAGGTTCTGCTTTTAAAATAATACGCCAACTCGAAGAAGAACAGAAAAATATGGTTCTGTTCTTGGTTCCCTTCACGAACAACAAACTTCCTCTCGCGATGTCACTCACAAGCCCAAACCAATTCTATCTAAGATTGATTCACCCCTCTTCTCTGGAGACGAATCTACTTGGGATTCTTTCTATGAACTATTTTGTTCTCTTGTTCATGACAATGAAGACATTCAAGTCATCTACAAGTTTCATTATTTGAGATCTATCCTCCGAGGTCAAGCTCTGCAGTTAGTTGAAGCACTCCCATTAAGTGCCGAAAACTACCACATTGCCTTTAACTTGTTGAAAGAAAGATACGGTAATTCACGGTTACGTATTCAACGCCATATGAAGGCTCTATTTAACTTAACGGCGTCACAGCACAATGACGTCACTAGTTTGCGTACTCTCATTGATACGACACAACTTCACGTTAAAGCTCTATCCCAATTAGATCAACCCACTGATCACTGGGACACTTTCCTAATACATTTAGTGGTTTCTAAAGTCGATGTTGCTACCCTCAAAGCTTGGGAGATTGAACTTTCCAGAGAAGACGATTACTCTTACGAGCATTTAGTCACTTTCATAAATGCTAGATGCCAACTCTTAACTGCTTGAGCTAATCAAAGTGAATCCTCATCCCCTAGTTCCAAATTTGAATCAATGTCTCTTAAACCTAAAAGCGAACGCTTAGCGTCTAGTACCCTAAAACCAGGGTCCAGCTCATTTAAACTCAAGTCAAACGCCACTGGTTACCCAACTAGGTCTAGTGAACGCCGTATTGCTAGTTCTCTCGTTTTAAACACTCAAAGCGAACCCTGCAAGAGTTTAAATGAACCATTAAAGTGCATACTTTGTAAAGATTCCCACGCCTTATATCTATGTAAATCCTTTAAAGAACTGCCAGTCGACGACAGAAGAAAATTAGTTTCCCAGAATAAACATTGCTTCAACTGCCTAGCATCCACGCATTCTGCTTCAAATTGCAAGTCCACCAGACTTTGCTTCCATTGTGGAAAAGCTCATCACACATTACTACATCGTCATGATCAAGCAAGGTCATCGACCGCATCTACTTCTCGGAAAAGTGACAATGCTAACAGTTCCAATGCTTCATCTTACATTCAAAATGCCAAGTCCATACGTAGTACCCAAGTACTATTGTCCACTGTCCAAATCGAAGTTCAGGATAACTTTGGCAACTGGGTCCGTGCACGCGGTCTACTTGATTCGGCGGCAACCCACGATTTCGTCTCTAAGTCATTAATCAAAAAACTAGGCCTACCTGTAAACCCCACTTCTATCAATGTATCAGGCATTAACAGCTCAAAATCGCAAGCTTTACAGTTTTCAAAGCTAACCATAAGAGACATTGTCACAGAAATAACTTTCTCAAACTGAATTGTCTCATTCTCAATAGCATAGGAGAAGATACTCCAAGTCAGTCTGTGGATGTCTGTCTGTTAGGTAGTCAGCCCGAAGGCTGGTTGGATCCTCAAAAAGTACCGCCGTTACGTTATGTGAGTAGATACCCACAAAAAACCAAGGCAGGTTTAAACATTCCCTCGCATTTAAGGCTAGCCGATCCTCTGTTCAATGTACAAAACCCCATTGACATACTCTTTAGTGCCAATGTTTTCTGGAATTGCCTTCGTAAACAGGTTCGCAAGTTATCCTCAAACGTGGTTGCCAGAGACACTAATTTTGGATGGATCGTCACCGGTCAACTTCCTCATTATTCTCCCCAACCCGTATCGCAATGTATTTCGCTAATACTGACTTGGAACAGTTCTGGAGGCTCGAAAGAGTTGATTCTCCTAACGTGACCTCTTCAGAACACGAATTCTGTGAGCAACTTTTTCTGAACACCACCACTCGTTCTTCTGATGGCCGGTTCATTGTTCAGATGCCAAGAATACATAATCCCCCTAAACTTATTAATTCTCAACCAAAAGCTCGAAAAGCTCTTTTTGCTATCGAGAGCAAATTCAAGAAAGAACCTGTCGTTAAACAGCAGTATACTGATTTCATGGATGAGTATGAAAGCTTAGATCATATGGAAGTTGTTAACAAATCTGATGACGAATTACACCCCCCAATTGAAACGGTTTTCTTAAATCATCATCCCGTGTGGAAAAACCCTCTTGTAAGGGATAAAATCCGAGTCGTTTTCAATGGTTCATCACCTGTCGTTAATGGCAACAGTCTTAAGGATACTCTTTACTCTGGTCCTGCTATTCAGTCAGATTTATCTGCTATACTCTTAAACTTTCGATTATTTCCCATAGCTGTTATAGCGGTTATAAAACAGATGTACCGTCAAGTTTTAATTCAGCCTGAACAACGAGATCTCGAAAGAATCTTGTGGCGCGACGAAATCAGCAAGCCCATTATGGCATTTCGCTTAAAGACGGTTACTTATGGCTTAAAACCTTCCGCTTTCCTTGCTATCCTATCCCTACACTTGTTAGCCTCTCAGGATGGTCATTTATTTGATTCTAAAGCTTCCGAAGCACTAACTACATCATTCTATGTTGACGATTACTTGCAGTCCTTCCCCACTCTTGAGGAAGCTTCTTTCGTGTCACTAGGACTTCAAGCATTGTTAAAGAATAGAGGATTCCCACTTCATAAGTGGAATTCCAACTCCCATGAGTTTCTCGCCCGGTTTCCCATTGAAGATGTAGATCCCTCCTCCGTCGAAATTTGTGGAAACTCCGAATCCATAAAAACACTTGGAGTTCATTGGTGCACTAGCACTGACACTCTCATCTATAAAGTTTCGCTTGCAGAAGAGCTCCTGAACACAAAAAGACAAATTCTCTCTGAAATTGCAAAAAATTTTGATCCGCTTCAATTCCTTGCCCCGGTTATTGTTATAGCCAAACTTTTCATGCAAGAGCTATGGTCTCTCAAATGTGAATGGGACGACACTGTTCCCCTTTCCTTTCTTAACAGATGGCTCTCCTTTCGCAGCAACTTGCTTGATCTTTCCCTTATTGAAATTCCCAGGAATTCAATTAACGCTCATCCTAATGCATCTTTTTTTCCTTCATGTGTTTGCGGACAGTTCCGAAAAAGCTTACGGTTGCTGTGCATATTTGGTTTATCGCGGTTCATTAAATGGATCTTCAGTTTCCAACCTTGTTTTTGCCAAATCGAAGGTGGCTCCTCTTAAAACCATCACATTGCCTAGGCTTGAATTGTGTGCTGCACTCATGGCCGCAGATTTTGTTAAGAAATAATGGGAAGTCTTAAAAGTCGAATTCTCGCAAATCTATCTCTGGAGCGATTCCATGATCACCCTTTCTTGGATCGCTAAAATCCCCGCTCATTGGCAAATTTTGTTGCAAACAAGGTTTCCAAAATTCAAACTCTTTCTTCGGGATGTCAATGGAGGCATGTGCCCAGCACTGACAACCCTGCCGACATAATTTCTCGTGGATGTTTACCCTCTCAATTGGCAGCTTCTCAGTTGTACTGGCATGGGCCCTCGTGGTTAATCGGAGACTCTTCTTGTTGGCCTTCTAAACCTTCAACTACAGACTTCAACTTGCCTGACGCTAAAATATCTAAATCTACTGCTTCGTGTCTTGTTTCCAACGTTTCTCATCCCTTGTTGTCCCGCTATTCTTCCTTTCACAAATTAATTCGAATTGATGCCTATCTTCTCAGATGGAAATATCTTGTGGTCGATCAACCTCTTCTCCCCAAACTACACCTTACCAAACATGAATTGAATTTCGCTACCATTAAGGTTTTGCAACTAACACAGCAAGAAGCCTTTTCTTCTGAATTTACTTTACTTTCTTCTAAAAGGGATCTTCCCAAATCCAGTCGTCTTCGTGCTTTAGCCCCGTTCGTTGACGACAATAGGTTACTCAGGGTAGGTGGTAGGCTCTCGCAATCCTTGCTTTCTGAGGACAAAAAGCATCCTGTTATTTTGCCTTCCAAACATCACGTAACTTCTTTAATCATACGTGACTTTCATTATCGTAATCTGCATGTTGGTACACGCACACCGCTTTGCCTCTTAAGGGAAAAGTACTGGATTATAAATGGAATTCATGAAGTTTCCTCTGTAATTCACAAGTGCATTCCTTGCTTCAAAGTGAAACCTAAAGTCAATACTCAATTAATGAGCGATCTGTCTTCCTTTCGCTCTTCTCCTATACGTCCATTTGCTCTAACTGGTATGGACTATATGGGTCCGTTCCAATATCAACGCAATTCCCCTGAAGCTAAACGCAAATTGTTTGGTAAGCTCTATGTTTCTCTCTTTGCTTGCATGGTTACTGGCGCGATCCATTTGGAACTAGTAACGAATGCCTCTACTTCTTACTTTTTATCAGCTGTCTCTCGCTTCGCTGCTAGGCGTGGTGTTCCTTCGGAGATGTTCTCTGATAACACTTCCACTTTTCAAGGCGCAGCTTCCTTGTGGAAGAAAGCTCTCACATCTTCTCCTGCCATGGAACAGATTTCTAATTTTTCCTACTCAAAGGGTTTCAAATGGCGTTTTATACCTCCCTACGCTCCTCACCACGGTGGTAGGTGGGAATCCTGCGTAAAGCTCACTAAACGTCACTTAAGAAAGGTTTTAGGTAATCGCATTCTGACTTATGAAGAATTTAATTCGCTGTCTGTTCTGATTGAAGGTGTTGTTAATTCTCGCCTTTTAACTCCGCTTTCCAATGACCCTGATGACCTGCTTCCACTCACACCTGGTCACTTCCTTATAGGCACTTCTCTTTCTGCCCCTCCTCCCCTTCCCAACTCTTACAGAGATTCTAATTTTCCTATTGTTTGGCTTAAACTTGAAGCCCACCGCAATTCTTTCTGGAAGAGGTGGAATTTGGAATACTTAACTTCCTTGCAACGGAGAGAGAAGTGGTTTCTTTCCAATCCCGACATTAAAGTGGGGGACTTGGTCCTGGTTAGGGGTGTTTCTCCTCCCTTGGTCTGGATTTCTGGTAGGGTGACCGAGTGTTATCCTGGAAGGGATGGGAGAGTAAGGGTAGCCAAGATCTTGACCACTAATGGGCATATCATAATACCATTGTCTTTAATTGCTCCTTCACCTTTAAACTTTTGATTTTTATGTCTTCATTCTCTGTTGGTGTTTTTTCATCCCAGCTTGGTGTTATCTTTGGAATACACGGTAAGATAGAGACAGCTTTTGCTTCTCTTTGCTTTAGTTCATCCCTTCCTTTTTCTCAAACACCAACAGTGATCTCCTGATTTCTCTTTGTTGGTATATGTCTCTCATATCACCTGTAAGTCTGTCCTAGATATATATTTTCAATGACCTACCTAGCGTCATCTAGCAGCGATTCTCTGAAGTTCCTCAATTCTTCCCTGTACAAGAGGACTTCCTTATCAATTTAGCCACCAGATCTCGTCGCCATCGCCAGCTATCATATCCGTGATCAAGAGAACTTCGTCTACTTTTTCACCCTCCAGGCTGCGCTAGTGACTCCTACTATCAACTCCTTGAAGACCATTTCATCAAGAAGTTTTTTTTAAACTATTAAGTTGGTTATTCTTATATGTATTCCTTTTGTCTCCTACCCCCACTCTTTTCCCCTTCCCTGGTCCCTCCGCGCTCCGTAGAGCGTGTCTCACTTGTACGTCGGAAGTCAACCCAGTCAGTTAGAGCTTAACTAAAGCTCGCCTCCTCAACTCTAGAGGCAAATTTTAAATTCGACGCCATGTTCGAATTTTAGTATCAACCGTCAACTGCAACATCGCCTTCTTCATGAAGCAAAGATAAGTACCGACTTCATGTTTTAACCTCATTCTCATCACTTTTAAAAGGCTCAATGCTTTTATTTGGATTTTATAGACAGTGAAAGTTGCTATGTGAAAATAACTGCTTTCAAGAGATCTTCTTGATCAAACTTAAACTATCAAGTCTAACTTTAAATATGAAAGATTTTCTGAGATGCTATCTCACATCGAGGGATATTTCCAAAATACCCAATGTCTATATAATCTAGCTTTCCGCCGAGGGATTCTCTACCCAATTTAAACAAGTTATCATTGCTCTGGAACCTTCCAGAACCTGCACTCTATCTACCAGTTATACTGTCATGTACTTTCCACTCACATATGGGAATACTTTTTCAACTTAAGGAATCTTTCTTATGAACTACTAATCAATATCTAATTTTTCTTCCTCCGTCGGGATTTTTCTGGTGCATTCAACTATAACCTACAAGTTTCTCAAGCAATAGACTCTCGCTAATCTAGTGTAACTAGTTATTTTCCACCATTGCAATAACTTTCCTTGCTATCAACGTTTTGCTCTACCACAGTGAACTTTTCAACTATATCAACAGACTATAGTGAAAACAGTGCCTGTTCAACTTTTCATCCGCGTCGCGCTCGTCCGAGTACAATAAATACGGCCATGAACACTTTTCCACAATCCCATTTGATCTTTCCCAAACCCTTTACTAACAAACCAAAATATTAAAATTGTTTCTTTAGGTCTTTCTTCAATGAGGTGTCACTCTCAATAAGTGCCCTCCCTTACTTGTTCCACGTACAACGAATTAATGTCTGTAAAACTTCGTGTCTTGTACACGCCTCAAATTATATTGTTTTTCCCTTCTAATGAGGGAATCCAGTTCTTTCTACTCCAAAGTGAGTTATTTCTAGGTTTCACGAAAGGGAAACTTGCCCCATTTTTCTCGTGATCCCTACTTAAACATAGGAGTTCTAGAAACTTCCTTTCAATTGTTCTTTTCAGGTTTCACAATAAGTGACCTGCCCTATTTGTATAATCTTCTATGTATAATCATTAAGCGTATTTCTACCGGGTGAGTTAGCCGTGGTGGTTACGGCATGACTGATGGCAGTCGCTCACATCCGGGAGGCGAGGAGGTTCGAATCCCCCCGCCGGCAACCTTGAAGATGGTCTTCTGTGGTTTCCCATCTTCCTTCGAGGCAAATGCCGGGGTTGGTCCCTAACTATAGGCCACAGCCGCTACCTTCCAACTCCTCGTCCTTACATTCCAACTTCCCTCCTTCCCTCCCCAACGGTACTTGTAGCTCACCCATTGGGTGTCCGTCTCGAATCAGCTACAAAACTGGCGAGCCGAACATGTCCTCGGACACTCCCGGCACTAAAAGCCATACGCTAAAAAAAAGCGTATTTCTTTATAAAAACAAGAAGTTATAGATACTTCTATTTCACTTCTTCCTGTTTCTTTGTTGTTGCTTTCGAAGTTGTTATTATTTCTAAGATACTCATCCAGAAATCCTTAAAGTACACACCTTGTACTTGATTTATTGTTTAACTTTAATTACGTCAGTTATCTTTAAAATTTTCATTTATTCATCTTAGCCATTTCATAATCTTACGAAGATTTTAAAGCATATAAAAGGTTTAAAACCAAAAGAGTTATCAATTGCCTGGCGCAAGCTTTAGATGTTTTCTGAGGTCTGCGACCCCAATTGTTTATAAAAAATCTAAATTATATATTTGTTACAAAAACTACTTCCTTTTACATTGTTAAATAAATTAAAGATTTGTTTTTCGCTTTATCATTTCTCGAACATAACGGTTAGGCAAGATCCTGTCTTCCTTGACTCTTCCTATTTAATAAAAATAAATCTATTGATAGGGTTTTCCCCACTTGTTGCATTTGAGCAAGAACTCTTAGTTGGTAACTTAGTAAAGTCTCTCTTAGCTTTAATAGCTAATTCTAACTGGCCAGTAAGGCAAGCATAGCTCGCTACGCCACCTTCCTGCTTGTGGAGATTCTCTCTAACACTTTTGGTTGGTTTTTCAAAATATAAGTGTTTCTCATTGTCTAAACTTTTAGTCGGCGCCTTGCTGGGTAAAAGCTTAGCCATTTCTAAATGCAACTATTGGTGCACTTACCAAAATTATTCCCAAAGATATAATTGCTTTATCCCTACCCTTCTTGGAAGCATTTGGTCTCTCTTTAGAAATTCTACAATTTCAAAAACTAAAATATCGAGGCTGATTCAAATTATTTGCACTCTTCAAATTACCTGTTTATAAACAAACTCCTTTGAACAGATACACAATAAATCTGTTACTCTTTGTCTTGCCAGACCACCACCCTTCCCCATAGTAGGCATATGTATGCTTGAGCGGGAATACGCTACAGCAACTTTCATGCAAACAACCCAAGTTCCAGCTGCGTTTCCCGTTAGCATTGCCCAGGTCCCTACCCACTTTAGGTATCGGAGAGCGGATTTGCAGTGGCAGCTGCCTTTGAGTATACTTAAAGTTAAAATTATAACTTCTGTTGGATTCTCGTCCTATTTCTCCATCCTTTTTCTCCAGTCCGAATCCCACTTCTTTTTCTTTATCATCTTCCCTTGGGGGTTAGGTTATTCCCCAGCCAATAATCTACCCATGCAGTGTAAACATAGGCTGTATCGTATGTGTATAAAAGTAATTGCATTCGTGTGCTCAACCCCAGTCGGTTACTATATTGGATACATTATATATTTGAGGTAAGTGTTGGAATAACACTGTTTAGTTTATTTTATGCTAATCAATGATTAAATGATTATTGGTTTACCATTTGATTGATGAATTGTTTTTCATTTTGTTTGTTTTAGATAACCTATATAGCTGTTGTTGTGGACAAAGAGAGAGAGACAGAGAGAGGCAAACCATTTCACAGAAGCCTACAAGACAAGGCCGAAAAAGCAATTTTTTTACAAAACCCAGGTAAGATTTTTTGAAATTATATATATATCCTGTTTTATTATTTTTGATTTGTTATGATAAATGATATCTGGAATGGATATACTCATGGTGGTTTATTTTATTTCTTTTTAGTGTGTTGGAAAACGCTTGACCACTACAACCACTGCTGTGTGTTGGGGACCAGTGTTTACCGAGCAGTCTACGGCTGAAAACTGTGGTGAGATTGTTTCTTTTATAAAAATCATGTATTTTGCCACTGCTACAGATAGCTTAACTTGGGAACCCCTTGACTCTTGTTTTAAAAAGCGTGTTTGCTCTGGCCACGTAGTGAATGTTAGAGAGAGATTAATCCCAAAAGACTTTGTCGAATCATGTTTTGGCATTTTTAAAGAACAAATTTGTACAGAGCAAAGGTTGCATACGGCTTTAAAGGTCAATACACAACTCGTGTGCGATTTCATTTACAAAAACAAGGACGGTGAGCATAAAAAACCATTTTATATTGGGAGTAAAATTCAAGAGCTTTTGATAGCCGATAATCTGAACGATTGGTATCAATCCCATGTGGCCAATGCCTTGCTAACAAAATTTGATAAACTGCAACATGGACCAAGTGGTTTAGCGGTTGACAAAATCCATTACCTGCAAATCAACATTTGTCATTTCAACCCGTTGAATGCTGGGTCTAGCTATATTAAAACACCACCAGCAATAGCTTCGAAAAAGGCTGTGGTCAATATAAAGAATCGTGACAATGATTGCTTCCTGTGGTCTGTGGCTGCCTATTTGCAGCCGGTACAACATCATGGTTGTTGGCCGGGAAAGTACAAGGCCAAGTTTGATGAATTAAAACAAACTTTAAATTTAACTCGAGTATCGTTCCCTATGGACTTAACCGAGATCCTTAGGTTTGAACAAGACAACCAGGACTTTTCGTTCATGGTGTATGGCCTTAATGGTAATGAGATTGTGGGCCCTCTTTATGCCACAAAAGAACCGAAACGACATCACATTCATCTTTTATATCTGTCTTACGGAGAGGTGAATCACTATTGCCTGATTAAAAGCCTGAGTAGATTGCTAAGCAGTCAAATGTCTAAATATAAATGTAAAAAACATATTTGTGACCGTTGTCTGCAATATTTTATAGCCCATACGCTTTTGGAACCTCATAGGTTAGATTGCGTTTCTCAGGAAGCGGTGAGATTGATATTGCCACAAGGGGACAAGGCTGTGTTAAAGTTTAAGGACATTCATAAGCGTGACACTGTTCCCTATGTGGTATATGCAGATTTCGAAGCACTCACTACACCCATGGCGGGATGTGAACCAGATCCCACCATTAGCTCAACCACACCTATTCAAAAACATGAACCCTTTGCAATAGGATTTAATGTAGTGTGTGCCTATGATCCCACACAATCCGTTTACAAATACCGTGAGGGGCCACATTGTGCCAGATGGTTTTTGGAAGAACTTGTACAGTTGGCCGACCATGCACAGGGATAACTAGACCACCCTGTACCCATGAGCCTATGTCCAGAACAGCAGCAGCAGTATGAGCATGCCACGACATGCCATATTTGCGAAAAGCCACTGATCAGTGCTGAAGACACCGTTCGTGATCACTCGCACTTTACGGGGGAGTTTCGTGGAGCTGCGCATAGTAAATGCAACTTGAACAAAACTCCCACCACAAGAGAAATTTCACTCAAAACTAACACGCAGTACCGTTTCCGATGAAGACTATGCACATGCATGTCAAGTTTGGCGAGTGATTGATACCAAGACGCTAGGTGAATATGCTATGCATTACCTAAAACTGGATGTATTGCTGCTCACCGATGTATTTCAAAAATTCCGAGAATTTTGTCAGCACATTTACGGTCTTGACCCGGCTCACTATTATACGAGTCCTGGGCTCTCGTTCGATGCCGCTTTGAAATATACTCAAGTGGAATTGGATTTACTCACTGACGTAGACATGGTTCTATTTTTTGTAAAGCGCATTCGTGGCGGCTTTGTGTCGCTTAACCAACGCCATGCCGAAGCGAACAATGTCTACAAGCCTGATTATTCACCAGACAAACCAGAATCGTACTTAATGTCCTATGACGTAAATAATTTGTATGGTTACGCCATGAGTCTGCCTTTTCCCTATGGAAAGTTAGCTTGGCTGACAGACAGACAAGCAAGTGTCACAATTTGATGTGATCAAGGCTAGCCAAGAAACAGGCCGTGGATATGTCTTAGAAGTGGATATTGAATATCCCTCATCCTTGTATGATGAACATGCCGATTTCCCATTCTGCCTTGAGCAAATGGTTCCCCCTGACAGTAAAGTGAAAATTGAAAAACTCATGGGCACACTTTACAACAAAAATCGATATGTGCTACATATCCAAATGTTGGTGCAATGCCCCGCCCAAGGCTTGGTGTTGAAGAAAATCCATAGGGGTATTTCCTTTGCCCAAAAACCATGGCTCAAGCCATACATGCAACTCAACACAGAGCACCGACAAATGGCAACACAGCAGTTTGAAATTATTTTTTTAAATTAATGAACAAGTGCATTTATGGCAAGTCCATGGAGAATGTTCGCAAATACCGTGACATTAAATTGGTCAATGTCTGGGAGGGGCAGTGGGGTGCCCGGCGGTACATTGCCAAGCCAAATTTTAAATCGATTAACATTATCGATGAGGATTTGGCCACTATTGAAATGAGTAGGATAAGTGTGACCATGGATAAGCCCATTTACTTGGGCCAAGTCATTTTAGACTTTTCCAAATCTGTCATGTATCGATTCCACTATGAGTTTGCCAAACACCATTTTGAGGACGTCTCTCTTTTGTATATGGATACGGATTCATTCATATACCACATTCGCCACTGCAACCCCTATGACGTCATGAGGCAGCATAGTGACTGGTGCGACACCTCTTCATATAGCGCTGACAACGTGTTTCAGCTACCCATAAAAACAAGAAGGAAATGGGCGTTTTAAAAGATGAATGCGGTGATTCCGTTATGACGGAATTCGTAGGTTTGGCCTCGAAAATGTATGCTTATCACACACTAGACTGTAAGGAAGCCAAAAGAGCAAAAGGTGTAGGTAGGGCAGTGGTAAAATCGCTACGTGTAGACGATTACTTAGCGGTTTTACGCACTGGCAAAGCTTTGTCCCATACACAGTGCAGGATACAATCCAGCAACCATCATTTGTATCTTGTAGAACAGAGAAAACGCACCCTCGCCTCCGTGGATAACAAACGTGTGTGGGCTGATGACTTGCTCACGAGCCTGCTCTGGGGTTATGACCGCAAGGAGGAGGAGGTGTGATTTTTCTGTATGTTCGTTTAGGGACATGGCTTTTTGTAACTCGTTGATTTAGTATTTTGTATTTTGTAAATATTGGTTTTTGCCATTGTAAATAGTAGATTTTATAAATAGTGGCAACCCACTTGAACCTTTTGCTCTTTAAAAAAGTTATATGCAACCTTATTTTAATTTTTATTTTAAATTTAACCGAGTTGGGAGTTGGAAAATGGTATATAGTGTGATTTTTTTTTCAAGGTGTACAAAGTTGTAGTGTTTGTAAATATGACATGAGTAATAGTATTTTTTAGTAACTTTAATGACTAGTATTTATATTGTTTTTTTTTGTAATGGTAAAATTTTAACTTAAAAACTAAAAAAGTTCTTTTGGGATGAGTGTGCATGTGGAGAATGTACTTTTGGGGATAAATGAAGAGGTTGTGTTTGTTCCCAAAGACAGGTATGATTGTGCGAGTAGAGTAAAAGCTGGTGTGTCTATATGACCAGAACAAACACGGTGAGGTAGGGTGAGTGGGGAGGGGGGAAATTGTCACTTATATACTCATTTTGTTTTCAATAGTTTTGTTTTTTCTTTAAAATGTAGCGGTCAATAGACATTATTTTTGTAAAAACAGTCTTACCTGCACTAGTCGTAGACCTCGACGTTTCTCCAAACACACATAAACTCACTGCAGTATCATCATCATCATGGTCAAGCACTCGCATTAACATCATTGACAAATCTCAACTTTCAACATACACTAAATGGAAAAATGACAAAACAACAAAATGGAAAATCCATGCTTCGATATCACCAAAAACGCAAAACTTATTTTAAAACTGGAAATGCTCATGTGTGAAATATTAAAATTCAAAAACATAAAACAGACATTTAAAAAAAAGTGTCATCAACAAAATTGAAAATCCATATCATCATAAACGCAAAACTTGAAACAGGCATTTTTAAAAACTGTAAATTGCAAATTGGCAAATGTCAATGTGTGAAAATGTGAAAATGAAAAATCAGCCCATCAACATCATGATTTTTTTAAATTAAAAGAAACTTCGTGTTCTGGTAAACCTTTGTTCTTAGTTCATAACCATAGGGAATTGACAAAAGAAAATAGAATACAAACACATTCCAATTCCTCACTCCTCAATTCCTTAATGTTCATGTCCATGAATTATCAACTTTCCTTTCATAGCACTCATCACAATCAGGGCTGCCATCCTTTCACCCACTGAAGCATCACAGGATGTGAAACGTTGTTTAGTTTTTTTCAATAACAATTTATCTTCCACATGTCATAAACCAGGATGACTATGGCGATAAGATAGATCATGTTCTTTGCATGCTTGATCCAAAAGATTAATGGGTACATAACCACGCTGCAAACGTTTTTCGAGGCGAGTTCCAGGGCCACAAAAACGATAACCTGGAAGATGGATTTCAAAAGGTAAGTATTGAATCACTTTGTCAATGACGCCATTGCCAGTACAGGTCTGGCATATCCTTTTCCATTGATGGTGAAAAGGTTTGGTCTTCCTCCTCCTCTGTGGACGATGTTTGTGTTTGTTGTTGTTGTTGTTGCTTTTTCTCGCCATGACACCCGTGGAATGATTCAACAAAGTCTTTACATGGACTTTTATGACCGTGATACAGTTTCACTAGCTGACTAGTCGCGCACTGACGCATAAGGGTATTTTTGCCATGACCACTTGCTTATGGTGATCGTAATCCGTACAGGGTTGCAATTCACTCAACACAGGGTCTTGAGTCCATGATTTTGGTACATGTTGCCAGATTTCTTTCACCGCGTTGGCGGCCACATAATAAATGAACGACTTGGGCAGCGCCAAGAGCTCTTCTTTGGTAAAACTGTCTAGTTTCTTTTTGCATACAAAGAACTTGCCAATGGCTTTGTCCGTAGCATTGCCTTTCTACATGGTATCACGTGTTGTAGATGTTACACGTCGCTTGTAGAAATCTCACTTGCGTCATTCACAGGTAAATCTTGAGTTATAATTTTATTTAACAACTCCCAGCAGGCATGACTGGTTAACCAATGAAAGAGATGGCACGCATGCGCTAGGGCTGTATGGATAATGTTGCCACAGGAACAAGTATCCATCAGCGTTTGCAGGGAGGGGCAGCCCAGGTCCATGAGGTCGATACATTGACAGTAAGAAGCCAAAAATGGTTGCAACCATTCACATTTTTTATTACCTTTCACAAATACAAGCAAGCTTGTAGTTTAACGTGACCGTTAATCTCGAGATCATGAGCCACGGGACCTCCTTTTTACGTGGAATCCGAACCACAGGGCATGGCATTTCACTTCGAAAATCTCACATGCATTGACCGGGAATCGAACCCGGACCGCCTTGGTGAGAAGCATACAGCTAGACCGCTGAGCCACCACGCCCCTCCCTTTCACAAATACCATATTGGTCGATGACAAGTGTGCTTTCATGACCACGTCCAAATATTTATAGGAAATGGTTCCTTGATTCCAGTCTAATTGCTTATGATTTTCAATCCACTGGGTTGGTTTGCGATCTTTTTCACACAACAAATCAAAAGCATGGGGCGGTTTAAATAGCAAATGCGTAGCTTGCGATATCCAAAACGTGGTACAATCGATAATGGCCACTTGTTTAAATATAAATTTGTTGTCACCAATTTTAAACCCTAGGCAATCCACAATGAGTGTGCGCAACATGTTGCCGCAGGCCTGGACCAAGTTCAACTGACGACTGACTAACCATTGGCCACTAAGTTGTGGTCATGACATAGACTTACCTGCTATGCTAGTTTGAAAAAAAATTGAGGTTAGAGTAGGACAGGGGACATGAAAAAAATAAGAATTTAAGAATTACATCATTTTATTATCATAACACGTCTTACAGGCTTTTGTCATTTTGGGATAAGGACGATACCAACTCATACAACAATATAGTCTCATGTGTTTGTAACGTCCATAACACCGATGATGTCCCAATGTCTCTAAACTAGGCGTTTTCGATTGTGAGCTGCTTACTGAAGCACCGTTGACACCATACAGTCCACACGTATCGTAACTTGTTTTTTGTTTCATCACTCAGAGGCAAGAGTGAGGGATAGCTTGAATGACAGGGTATATTTCCCACCTACATTCTGCACAGGTAGGGGCAGGCAGGTGACCAGAGCTGATGTTCCTGCATGGGTTCATCGCTCTCTTGCCATTGTTCTATGATGATGGGACAAAAGGTACATTTCACTTCATCTCTTGTTTTTAAATAGTAGAATCCAGCGGCCGCCAAGGCTTGAGGGTTTATGAAAGGCACTGGCAATGTTGCAAAAGTCTTGAAACGTTGTTCCTCAGAGTTGAAATTCATGGATGTGACTTCTCTTGATGCTTTAGAGCAAGACGTGACTGAGCTGCTTGACGTGGGTTGACCTGTTATTATACACTCGTCACTTGGTTGGACAGTGGATAATATTTGACTTGTTTGTGATGAATAATCAAACAGTAGGCTGTCGTATTGGCTGGTACATTGTCATGCGTTTCAAAATCTAGTCGAATGTCAATATTGGATGGCTTGATAGACTCTTCCAGGTAAGAACAGTCAAAGACAATCAGTGGCGCCCTTGCCTTAAACGCTTGGGGTAGCAGCATGGGGCCGTTCTCTGTTTGATAATACGACCATCTAAATTTAGAAAACAAGTCGTACAGGGGGCCAAACTTTTTTTTTTGAAAAATCCAAATCCTGTCCTTCATAGGGAAACACAGCTCCGTTGAGGAAAAGACGTGCATTTCTCAATTGCAAGTGATCAAATTGCGTGGCATCTTTGGTTTGTTGATACTTGCGATTCGTTTGAAAACCCACGATCATGTAGAGAGGTCTCTCTGTACAGCGAGCTGTTTTTACAGACCAACTGTGTGTGTTGGTGGTGGGCAATAGCGGGTACTCATGGAGTGCCCAGCTTCTAAATTCCATGGGTAGAGGCATATATCTCTTTACCATCTTGAGTATGTCCAGTTTTTTGCTATCGTCAAGGGTCACATGGGGCACTTTCCATAGCAAGCGTTGTAGTTGAATTTTTGAATCTATGGGGGCATTGTCGGCTCCCTTGAGTGCATTATTATCACTCCTGTCTCTCACTAGGTAAAGCACTTGCCTTGCGTTGACCACAATGCGTTGGTGGTCTTCGGCAAAGCCTAAAATCAGTTTAAGAGGTAAATATCCAGTAAAGGTCCCATCGGTGTGTACCATACAGTCATTGGTCGAGTCAGGGCACCAACCCGCCATGCAAAGTGTTTTACCTTCTTCCTCACTGTAAGAGGGGTATAGTTTCATGACACTGGAAATACCAACATTTCGAGTGCTATCCACCACGATATCGTTAATGACATACCGCACCTAAGAAAAGAGTAAGGCCAAACTATGGTTGGCCAACTTGGATGTGGTGGGAGTAGAGCCATCGGCATTGGTGAGCCGACCTTCGATCTGAATGACACTTTCATGCGGTAGGGTGTAAACATCTTGGTTGTTGATAACAAATTGAATTTCATCATTGTTATTGAGTCCAGGTGTTTGAGCTTGATAGGAATGGAGTTCAATTTCTTACCACTCCTGGATGCTCCTCGATGCGGTTCGCTACCTCTAGGATAGAATTCATTATGGGGTTTGACGTGGTAACCCAAATGCTGTAAAATCTGCTTGTCCTGATATGTTAACGTGTATTCACGTGGCAAACAACTAACACCATTCCTAGACGGTGTTGTTGCTTTATACACAAACTTCATAGTGGCTTTAGCACCAACTTGTAAGTCACTGGTGTGGTAGAATCTAGATCAATGAGATGTTGCTCTCTATTGATCAGTCTTAATGTTATATTACTAATACTATCGACAGCCACAGAATGAAAAAGTACCACTGGAGGGTTTTCACGAATAATATAGCCATTGGGCGATGTCACAATAAAGTCATAAAGCAAATGCGATGGTTCTTGATAGGTGTGCACTTGGCTAATAATATTACACGTTACCGACACATGATGGTCCTCAATGAATTTCACTTCATGATCCGATTCATGTTTCTTGTTGGGCTCCAACACGCGTGGTTTATATCCTAGTAATGGACCAATGGAACCAGGGCGTGTTTTAAAGTCAATTTTGAATGTGGAAAAAAATACTGCAGCGATGAGTGTTGGTATTTCCTACAAGTTCAAACTTGCGCGTTCCATCGATAAATGACTTTAAACCATATTCATTGATCAACACCACATAAATGTGTTCATAAATGTCATCGATCGTGTATCCACCAGAGTTCAGGGTGAGCACAAAATCATCATAGTAAAACTTGTTGTTCACATTTTCACGTATGTTGTATATTCGATTGTACGTTTCAAGAGAAACAAGTCCCAAACCATAGGGTTTTTCACTCAATTCGATAGGCGGGTAAAAGTCTAGGCTGACTTCAGGTCCACGTCCATGCAGTGTAAACGTTTTATTTTCTGCCGACATACTGTTGGCGTTTTTGCTGATGCTGCGTCTTTTATATAAAAATTAAACACAAACGTCCACACTGTTGGCTGTTAAACGTTTGCTCACGTTTTACATTAAAATATATCTTGATCCTGTTTCCAAAATAGGTCACTAGTTCCATGGGCGGGGGCAAATTCCCAAAACTGTCAAAGTACCATACGGTGGATCCCTCTTTGACATATGCTACATAATGCGTTCCTGGTCCTCGGTGATCATCCAAATTGACAACAGTACATTCCTGTTTCCAGGGTCTTGGGGGGTAATTGGTTTCGCATAAACACACCTCGAAAATGAGAAAGCTTTAGTTGTTTAGCATAGCTTTCCACTTGTTCATGCGTCAGGGCATGTCTTGCTATGGCTGAGGTTAAGAGAAAAAAAAATATATATTTCGAAATGGTGAAATCCCAAATCCTTGTTGATAAAAGTCTGGCTTTAAATTGGCATTTCTAGCCCCCATTGCAATCGCTTCCATCGTTTCATTGTGTCGCTGACTTTCTTTGAGTTGTTGCTTGCCCTGCTGCGCGGCTTTAATGGTTTTCGCCACTGCACTGGCACCGCCCAAAAGTGAACCCAGAGCAGCCAGACCGGCAAATAAATCAGGTAAAAATCCCGCTCGTTTGGGGACGGGAATCACTTTCCCTTGTTTTGAACCCTGCCGCTGACGTTTTGGAATAACATGTCTCTGTGCTGCTCGAAGGGCTTTCCTTATGTTCAATACATTATTTTTTCTTTTTTCTTTCGCAACGGCTTGTCCACGAATGTCGTAAGCCCAGGCTTTGCCAAGGAAAAAGTCTTTTTTTTAGTCTTTCTCACCACATACCTTTGTTTCACCATGATGATAATGACCAACAACCTTTCACAAGAAAGTTTAAATCACAACTAACGTCAGATTGTTATTTCATGACTGTATATTCCAATTCCACATATAGTGGGAAATCGTTTGTGGTTTTTCCCGCTTGCTTTTCATCCCATGTCAACATGAGATGAAAGGATAATTCGTCACCTGCATTGACCATTATGGTTATGGACCAACATGCTAGACCATTTATCTTTATTTGTAAATGGTTCTCATCAGGTATGGCATATTTGATGTGAATGGTTCCATCATAGTGTAATCGATAGTGGCTTAAACCCGAAGCAAGCACATAGGTCAAGTGCTGATCATGAACTAGCAGTAAATGGTTTTTGTCATTCACAGGTGTTTCACTTGTCAGATACACTTAAAATACAGATGGGATGAACTTATAAAGCCTTTTCATTTCATAGGTCACGTAACGCTTGGTACAGACATCGTCTTCGTCTTGCGGGTCTTCCACGTGGATAATCCGATGGTGATTAGCGCTATAGCCATTCACTGTAAGCTGGGGCACTTTGTCATAAAACTCATACACTTTGTTATCCACATACTTTTTTGTAGTAACGTCTGTAGACACTTGAGGATGTTTTACATGGGTTAACCGCTTTCCCTTAAAGTCATAATCTCCCTGTTTTGTGCGTGGCACTACAGCCCTATCCACATAGTGTTTATTAGCAGGATCTGTTTCTTGTTTAGGATCATGTATAGGGACAGACCTAGCTTTGACCATCAACGCACGTCCAAAAACATCCATCGTCAACCAGTAGTACCAGTCTACTGTTTCTATCACAAGGCTCGGTGTCCTGTATATAGACAGCCTGCTAGCCTGTCTAAGCCTTAGTTGATATGAAGATTAATAAGCAGCAAGAGTCATTCCCCGTGGGGGACATGCTTGCCCATCTCTGTCCCACATCACGCGATCAACGCGATGGTTCACTGTTTCCATCTTCCATTCGCTGCATCATTGTGGGACTTTCCGGCTGCGGAAAGACCAATCTTTTGCTAACACTCATCACAGCGCCCAATGGTCTGCGTTTTCAAAATATTTATATTTTTGCAAAATCTCCCTACCAACCCCTCTACGTGTTTCTGGATCAAGTCATGTCTGGATTACAAAAAGAGAATATGGGTTATTTCACATTTTCCACGCAAGAAAATGTTATTTCACTGGATGAGGTAAAGCCTGATTCACTCATGATTTTCGATGATGTATCCACTGAAGGTCAAGGCATTATTCAAAGCTATTTCAGCATGGGTCGACACAAACATATCCATTGCTTTTATGTTGGAAAAACGTATTCTAAAATGTCCAAACAGTTGATTCGTGACAATGCCAATGTCATTGTTTTATTTCGCCAGGACGAGAGGAACAGTCGTCACATTTATAATGAACATGTGAATCCGGATATGACCTTTCAAATGTTTACTGAATTGTGTGGCAAGTGCTGGAACACTCAACGTCATGCCTCTTTAGTGATTGACAAACAAAGTGAACTCAACCAAGGACGATATCGCTTAGGGTTTGATCATTTTATTGCTATTTAAGGCCCTGGCTCATTCCCTCTCAAATCATTTGTCAAGACACCATGGCGTTAGCAGAGAGTCAATTGAAAAAGCATATTAATAGAGCAAAAAATACTATTTGCCTAAGATTCATCAATTGAAACGATCACGTGCAGATCATGCTTTGTTTATTCAACATCATTTAGCCCCTTCGCTAAAAGTCATGTTGAAACCCTCTTTCAAGCCATCTGAAACGCTACCCACCGTTTCACAAGCCACTCAGACGCTGCATGGGGACCCTGAGGAAGAGGAAGAGGATCAGGAACAGGAAGATTTGACTAGTGTTAGCGAAGTTGAGGATGATGAGGAACAAGTGTTTACGCCTCAAGAAAAGGCCACACCCCTTGCAGAGTTTTTGAGAAAAAAAAAAGAAATCCTTGGCCATGGTCGAAACACATTGTTCTTCCAGATCTTCTCCGTTTTCACAAGTCTTGGCCACCCCTCAAAATAAGGCTCAACTGAAAACAATTTTAATAAAATATTATGGATCAACACTAGAACCCTATCTCATTGATCAATTTATTGGAAACACAGATACCACGCACGGTGTTAGCTATGAGGATGATAGTTTTAAAATTGGGGATTCATCCATTAAATTTGCTCGTACTAAAGTGGCATTAAGAACATCAACTATAAATTGACGCCAGGACTGTTAAAGCTGCTCTTTTCTCGAACACCCTCATTCCATGATTATACGTCAGAGGACCTTGGCAAATATAAATCCATTTTATTGGATACCCATGCCCACAAAAGACAGTATGATCCCACTCATCAAGTGAATGCCACTATATCTCAACAAGTAGTTCCGTAAAGAACTATACAGCCTATTTTCATATATCCTGCTCATGTTAATTTCTTCTAACAACATACAAAATTTCAGTTTAATTGCTGTAACAGATTCGTAGATATTGAGAACCGTCTAAATATTTCAGATTGTCGCCAGGTTGGATTTTTATTTTTGTACTATTACATTAAGATTATTGTGTACGTGTGGTATTCAAACTTCAATCGCATGATTAGAACACAAGAAGTAAAAACGAGATTTTAAAATTACGCACAGCAGCCATCTTGTGATTATGCAAACAATTGAAATAAATTAGATGCCAGTGGATCAACATTTGTATAAGCATTTAACGTGCATCGTTTCACAGCACTCGGATAGTTAATTCGCGAGAATCGTCCATTTAAATATTTATACTTCGCGTCGCCGCCATGTTGGATTTGTGCTCACCAGGTTAATGAAAGTCCTATAGGTGAACATATGTTCATAGTCTCTATGAACATAAAAAATTCAGTTTGGTTGCTGTAAAAGATTCATAGATATTGAGAACCGTCTAAATATTTCGGAAGCTCGCCATTTAGGATTGTTATATGTATAGGCCATAGAATTATGTACCATTCAAGGACAATTATTGCCTAGGTTCATTATTCAAACTTTGACTTCGATCGCATGATTACGACACAAGAAATAAAAACTTAATTTTAAAATTTCGCACAGCCGCCATATTGAGGTTATGTAAACAATTGATTTAAATTAGATGGCAGTGCATTACAATCTGCAAAATCATTTACTGTACCACATTTCACTGCACTCAGAGAGTTAAATCACGAGAAAAGTCTATTAAAATATTTCAAATTCGCTTGGTCGCCATGTTCGTTTTTTACTTTACAAGTTTATGAAATATACATGGATAAACTTGTACCAGTACCCTTTATCACCGCACAAAATTGCAGGGTAATATCTGTAATAGTTTCGGAGATATAAAATGTCAGTGAAATATTTCGCACAGCCGCCATTTTGAGGTTATGTAAACAATTGAACTAAATTAGACTCCAGTGCATTACTATGTGTATAAACACTTGCTGTACCTAGTTTCATTACGTTTGGATGGTTAAATCGTGAGAAAAGTCTATTTAAAGTCTCAACTTCGCTTGGTCGCCATGTTCGTTTTCTACTTTACAAGTTTATGAAATATACATAGGTAAACTTGTATTAGTACCCTTTATCACCGTACTAAATTGCAGGGTGATATCTGTAATAGTTTCGGAGATATAGAATGTCAGTGAAATATTTCGCACAGCCGCCATTTTGAAGTTATGTAAACAATTGAACTAAATTAGACTCCAGTGCATAACAATGTGTATAAATATTTGCTGTACCAAGTTTCATTACGTGTGGATAGTTAAATCGCGAGAAAAGTCTATTTAAAAGTCTCAAGTTCGCTTGACCACCATGTTGGTTTTGTAGTCACCAGGTTTTTGAAAGTCTCATAGGTGAACTTCTAGTAGTACCCTTTATCACCGTACACAATTTCAGGGCGATATCTGTAATAGTTTCGGAGATATTGAATGATAGTGAAATATTTCGCACAGCCGCCATTTTGCATTGGTGAGACGTAACAAAATTTGAAGGGCACGGTCGAGGTCGCCGGGAATAGTGCTATGAACATACCGAGTTTCATTGAAATCGCTCCAGCCGTTTAGATTTTATTAGGGGGGGGGGGGCACACACACTAATCACACACACACACACACACACACACACACGGACAAAAGGTGATCTCATAAGCCTATTTTTTCAAAATTGAAAATAGGCTAAAAATATAAAACCATCATTGCAAAAATGTTTCCACCCATCTAAGTACTCGCCGTAAAGTGTTCGCTTCGGGAGTGATATTTAAACCATTAAAACCCCTTGTGGATGTTACCTACTGGCACAATCCCAATAAGTTCGTCCAGCGGCTACAGTTGTTGCATGCTTCACGTCAAGCCAGCCATACCGGTCACGATTGGCAAATTCAAGAAATTGAACAAGAACTTCGAAATGCCAAAATTATTGTTTAAGCCCTCACCCATTAAAAATGGGGTTTGCTCACGAGTTGCATCGACCAGCTAGGCGTCACTATCCGCGACTCAAGGTGATTTCACGAGGTGTGGATGAACTTTGGCAGGCTGACCTGGTTGAAATGATACCCTATGCTGGCGTTAACGACGGTGTACGCTATATGTTGACTGTCATTGATGTCTATTCCAAAATGGCCTTTGTTGAACCTGTGCGTCGCAAGTCTGGTCCACTAGCCACCAAGGCCTTTCAACATATTATTCAACACTCCAAACGTCAACCTCATTTGCTACAAACCGACCAGAGGAAAATTTTTCAACAAGGATTTCTCCAATTTTCTCAAATCGAAGGATATTCACCATTACACCACGTACAGCAATCTCAAAACCAGTGTGGTCGAGCGGTTTAACCGAACATTGAAAACCCATATGTGGAAAGCGTTTACCGCTCAGGGCAGTTATCGCTGGTTTGACATGTTACCTGAGCTAGTGTCACGTTACAATGACACCAAACATAGAACCTTTGGGACAAAGCCACGTCTCGTGACCAAAAATATTCAGCGACTGGATAAACTGTTTAACCCCATAAAAACAGCAGATTCTAAACGTCACCGACTGAAAATTGGGGATTTTGTTCGTGTGAGCAAATTTAAGTTTGCCTTCAATAAGGGCTACACGCCTCAGTTGGGGACTGGACTATTTCGAATTCGTCAAGTCAACTTGGACAGTCCAGTCACCTATTTACTGCAAGACCTCAACCATCAACCCATAAAACGTAGATTTTATCTCTATGAACTTCAGAAAACAGCATTTCCGAAACATTACCTCGTGGAAAAAGTGTTGAAACAAAAAGGAAATAAACTATGTGTCAAACGGTTAGGATTTAACTCAACGTTTAATTCTTGGATCAATACATTACATGTCGTGTGAACCTGTGTACTTTTTTATATATTGAATTATGTTGTACAAGAGCCCTGTGTACAGCGCTCCGCGCTTCGTGCTTGCCCATAAATGTTTCTCTTTCTCTCTCCACACCTACGTCTCACTCCTTAACTCCATGATGATATACAACTCGTTCAGCTATAGGCTGTCATGGGTTCCCCCACTCCTCCCCTCACCTCGTCTCCGGCTCTCTGGCCCCTCCCCCTCACCACTCTGCAGTGGGTCACGTGATTTCCTGTTGTGTAGAGGTTTCCCTCCTTTCCCCTCTCTCCCCCTTTCCTCTCTGCGGGGCCCCCGCCTGCTGCTGCTGCTCAGCTCGCCTGGCTAGCCGTTATCACCTTTTTACAGAGTTGCCACATGATTTCAACTGCTATCATATGACAGCAGTTTTGTCAGCTTGACTGACATTCCATTCTTTTCGCGGACTAGCCATGCCTCAAAAGAATATTCTTTTCGTTCTGTCCGCCAGTCAGACATAAATACATACAAAGCAAGTTCTGTTGTTGTCGACTATTTTTATTCGTCTCATAGCATTATGAATTTTGTCTGGTTACTGGTCAGTGTTTACCAACATGTTTAAAGATCGTCATGAGGGATTTTCCAAATATTCGCCTTCATTCGTTCGTCATAGGAAAAACAATATATCGAAAAGCGACCCCTTGTTTTGCCATACATCGCCCCGTCGAAATAGCCATTTTCAGTATCCACCATGGCCAATCATAGCCTCGTTGTAACATACGTCAAGCGCTACCGGCTCTCTGTCTACAAACACGCTTTTATAAAAAAAAAATTAAATTGCCTGGTTTGTTTTTGTTGTAGAGACTTGACATTTATGTTCATGGTAGAGGAGGTAGGGACCTTTCATTTATGTCAAACAAACTTTATTTGCCAACGTATTAGTTTCCAAAATAGTAAAAATTCAAAATTTAAGGGTTTTCAAAAAATCTCCAAAAATAAAAAAGTTTTATTATAAAAAATAAAGGTCATAGAGACCATTGGTTTGAACTATTGAACAACGTTCTATCATGTTTGGTTTTCAAACTATCGCCTACTTTTAAAAACAAAAATTTCCCATTTTTTTAAAATAACGAGCGATCTATAGGAAAGAGGACGTCAGCTCGACTCCAACGACACCTCATTTGTTAAAATCCGACCATCCGTTCGCCAATGATTACCAATGTTCGCGAGAAAGTAGGCTATCATTTTTTTCCCTCCTACACCATTGAAACTTGCTGTCCGCCTAGAGGGCATACCCACCATTCATTAACGTCAAACAAACTTTTTTCCAATTCACCGTTTCCAAAATAGCGCCAATCCAAAAAACAAACATTTTCAATTTTTTTTTTAAATATCATCACACATGCTTAGCCAAGAGATCGTCATCCCAACGCCATCAATACCTCGTTCGTTAAAATCCGACCACGCGTTCGGGAGATATCGGCAAAGTTTATATGAAAGTAGGGGATGGGGCAGAACTCACATTCTAGCACTACTGCACAGTTTTAGTCATAGAGGCTTGAAATTTATTTTGCGGGTAGAGGGGGTCAGGGCCATTCATTTAGGTCAAACAATTTTTTTGTAAAATTCCTAGTTTCCAAAATTTAGGAATTAAAAAATTGGACTGTTTTCAAAAAATCATTAAAAATTAAAAGTTTTATTATAAAAAATTATGGACGTAAAGACCATTCGTTTGAACCATGGCACAACGTTCTATCATGTTTGGTTTTTAAAGTATCGCCTACTTTCAAAAACAAACATTTTCAAAAAAAAATTGAAAACTATATTACGTGGTCCATAGGAAAGAGGACGTCAGCCTGAGTCCAACGACACCTCATTTGTCAACATTCGACCTTGGGTTCACGAGATATTGGCTTGGACTCACGCGGCGGCCATGACACTGCTTAGAACCCCTACCACTCCCCTACTAGCGTGTGTTATCTGTTTTCAATTCAAGTGAGGACTGCAGACATTTAATTTTCTCCAGTAGTTCCTACTTTTGCCGCCACCGTCAACGACTACTAGCGCAGAACTTGATTACCAGATGCCACCGCATTCGGCTCTTGTCGACGAACGTCGGAACCTAAGAGCCTTTGTCGAATGTTTAACATATATCTAATTTAGCTTCACACAGATGTAATTCTTGGAAAGTTCTTTAACATGCCATAAATCTATGACATGGGACCGTCGGCTTTACTTCTTTACCGGAGGAAGGCATACTGAGGGATTTTAACGCTCTTAAAAAATCCGACGACTGCGGCCGGGTTTGCACCTGGGATCATGGGTATAGAAGCTCAGCACGCTACCAACTACGCCACCGAAGCCGCACACAGTCTGGAAAATGTTTCTGGAAGAGGCTCAGGCAGATTTTCTATGATTCATACATTTTACAAACACTTCAAAGAAGTCGTATTTATACGAACACTAGTGGCCTGTCGTAGCTGCTGACAAAGACTAAACATGAAACCGATGATAAAGAAACCGCGAGAAATGTAACGGGGTATATACTGAATTTCGGAAGACCATGGCAATTGTTGTATCATAGTAAACTTGCTAGAAACTGTTATTTATTTACTTAAATAAAGTTCAACGTTAATCATTGCATTTGACTGTCCTATTCATTGACTTATTTTAGTAAACTATGTTTTTTGTGAAATATCCTCTACTTTCTAGTGTACCCGTATATGAATACGGAGAATACACAGTCATATCATGGCGTAGCTCACGGCATTCTGGGGTGTTACGCCCATCCCACCGTATGACCGTACATTCGGATATTGAGGCACTTTAGGTTCACAAGACAAAACAAATATTCGCATATTACCTTAAACGTGATTTATTTACTTAGGGAAGCACCCAGAAAACAAATATAATCATACATGAACAAAATATACTTGGAATAAATCCAATTAAGCACTCAATAAAATACAAAATCCTTCAAAAACATCAAAAACATTCTGACGAAATGTCCAAAATCACTCCAAAAATTATCTTGCTTAATTCCCTTCTTTACTATCATTAATATCATTTAACTGGGAATTATTACTCATTAAATCATAAAACGTGCCTATGACACATTAAATTATTCATCTAAGGCTTGTGGGACATTTATTATATTCCCATTTGGGCTTTAAATTCACTTATGTTTTTAGCCTATTTTCAATTTTGAAAAAAATAGGCTTATGAGATCACCTTTTGTCCGTGTGTGTGTGCGTGTGTGTATGTGTGTGTGTGTGAGGTGTGTGTGTGTGTGTCCCTAATAAAATCTAAACGGCTGGAGAGATTTCCATGAAACTCGGTAAGTTCATAGCACTATCTCGGGTGACCCCGACCGTGCCCTTCAAATTTTGTTACGTCTCACCATTACAACATGGCGGCTGTGCGAAATATTTCACCAGCATTCAATATCTCCGAAACTATTCCCGATATCACCCTGGAATGTTTAACGGTGATAAAGGGAACTACTAGAAGTTCACCTATGTGACTTTTGAAAAATTGGTAACTACAAAACCAACATGGCGACCACGCGAATTTGTGACTCTTAAATAGACGTTTCTCGCGATTTAACCAACCAAACGCAATAAAACTCGGTACAGTATATGTTTATACACATTGTAATTCACCGACATCTAAATTCGTTCAATTGTTTACATAACCACACAATGGCGGATGTGCAAAATATTTCACCGGCATTCTATATCTCTGAAACTATTGGCGGTATCACCCTGAAATTTTGTACGGAGATAAAGGGCACTACTAGAAGTTCATCTATAAGACTTTCAAAAACTGGTTAACTACAAAACGAACATGGCGGCCAAGCGAATTTGAAAATTTTAAATAGACCTTTCTCGCGATTTCATGTTCCAAACGCAATGAAATCTGGTACAGGAAATGTTTATACACATTGTAATGCACTGGTATCTAATTTAGTTCAATTGTTTACATAGCCTCAAGATGGCGGCTGTGTGAATTTAAAAATTAAGTTTTTATTTCTTGTGTCGTAATCATGCGATCGAAGTGAAAGTTTGAATAATGAACCTACGCAATAATTTTCCTTTAATGGTACATGACTCTATGGCCTATACATTTAAAAATCCAACATGGCGACCATCCGAAATATTTATACGGCTCGGAATATCTACGAATCTATTATAGCAATCAAACTGAATTTTTTTATGTTCATAGGGGCTATGATCTTCAGTTCACCTATAGGACTTTAAATAACCTGGTGATCACAAATCCAACATGGCGGTGACGCGAAGTGTAAATAATCACATGGACGTTTCTCGCAATTTAACCATCCGAGTGCAGTGAAACTTGGTACAGTAAATCCTTATACGAATGTTAATCCACTGGCATCTAATTTATTTCAATTATTTCCATAACCACAAGATGGCAGCTATGCGAAATATTAAAATCTCTTTCTTACTTACTGTGTCCTAATCATGCGATTGAAGTTTGAATGCTACACGTACACAATAATCTTCATGTAACAGTACATAACTCTGGGAACTACATATATAAAATCCAACATGGCGACCATCCGAAATATTTAGTCGGTTCTCAATATCTACGAATCTATTACAGCAATCAAACAGAAATTTTTGTATGTAGATAGAGGCAATTAACATGAGTAGGATATATGAAATTAGTCTGTATAATTCTTCACGGAACTACTTGTTATTTATTAACATTTCATCTCAGCTTATTTAGGCTTAGTAACTTTCACCTTCATCAAGCCTTAGGTCTCTATTCCTTGCAATTCAATACATACACTTCACATGTCTGGGATCGAACCCCAATCTTTACATCACCTCTCTTGTTCTCATGCCATTAGGTTATTTTATGTTATATCACGCATTATTATTTACCATTTCTCGGTGGGCTTATTTCCATCTGAGTTCAAATTCAATACATTTCATTTACCCGTTTGAGACTATCTTGTGAGGTAAGAAATCGATTATTTCATCAACATTATTAGTTTGACCATTCTGTCAAATCTGATAGAATTCATTCAAATTTTAGCTGGTGACGCTCGTCTGATTCCCAGCAATACAAATATCTAAGTTTTATTACTGTGACATTTATCCTATAATATTAGCCTACTTTCGATTTTTGCAAAAAATGAAAGTAGACTTATGAGATCAACACAGGGCGAAAAAAAGTGTTTCTGTCTGTGTGTGTGTATGTGTGTGTGTGAGTCTGTGTGTGTGTGTGTGTGTGTACTCTGAATGTCTGTCCCCCCCCCCCCCTATCAATTCGAACACGGTGAACGAGCATTGAACGAAATTTGGTACAAAGGTAGCACTTGCAAAGGACAACTCAGAGCCATGTTCTATATCGCCGCCATCTCGACGGAAACGTAATGGCGGCCACACAAATGTTCAAAGCTTAAATCAAATTATGACTAACCTAATCATCCGATCTCTACCAAATTTTGCAACAACATACCATTAGAGGGGGAGCATCCTTTGCCCAAACTAATATGTCATCAGGCTAATAGTTTGCGGATGGCGGCCATCTTTGTGTGAAAATCGATTCCCCCTATTAATTCGAACACGTTGAAACCGAATGGAACGACATTCGGTACAGAGGTAGTACTAGCAAAGGGCACCTCAGTGTCATGTCTTATATCGCCGCCATCTTGACGGAAACGTAATGGCGGCCACACAAATGTTCAAAGCTTAAATCAAATTACGACTAACCTAACCATCGGATCTCTACCAAATTTTGCAACAACATACCTTTTTGGAGGAAGCATGCTCTGACCAAATTAATAGGTCATCAGCCTAATAGTTTGCGGATGGCGGCCATCTTTGTGTGAAAATCGATTCCCCCTATTAATTCAAACACGGTTAGACCGAATGGAACGAAATTTGGTACAGGGGTAGCACTAGCAAAGGGCACCTCAGTGTCTTGTCTTATATCGCCGCCATCTTGACAGAAACGTAATGGCGGCCATACAAATGTCCAAAGCTTAAATCAAATTACGACTAACATAATCATCCGATCTCTACCAAATTTTGCAACAACATACCTTTATGGAGGTAGCATCCTTTGACCAATCTAATAGGTCATTAGTCTAATAGTTTGCGGATGGCGGCCATCTTTGTGTCCAAATCGATTCCCCCTGTTAATTCGAACATGGTGAAACCGAATGAAACAAAATTTGGTACAGAGGTAGTACTAGCAAAGGGCACCTCAGTGTCATGTTTTATATCGCCGCCATCTTGACGGAAACGTAATGGCGGCCACACAAATGTTCAAAGCTTAAATCAAATTACGATTAATCTAATCATCCGACCTCTACCAAATTTTGCAACAACATACCTTTATAGGGGGAGCATCCTTTGGCCAAACTAATATGTCATAAGCCTAATAGTTTGCGGATGGCGGCCATCTTTGTGTGAAAATAGATTCCCCCTATTAATTCGAACACGGTGAAACCGTATGGAACGAAATTTTGTACAGAGGTAGTACTAGCAAAGGGCACCTCAGTGTCATGTTTTATATCGCCGCCATCTTGACGGAAACGTAACGGCGGCCACACAAATATTCAAAGCTTAAATCAAATTACGACTAACCTAATCATCCGATCTCTACCAAATTTCGCAACAACATACCTTTATTGAGGAAGCATCCTTTGACCAAATTAATAGGTCATTCGCTTAATAGTTTGCGGATGGCGGCCATCTTCGTGTGTAAATCGATTCCCCCTATTAATTCAAACACGGTGAAACCGAATGGAACGAAATTTGGTACAGAGGTAGCACTAGCAAAGGGCGCCTCAGCGTCATGTTTTATATCGCCGCCATCTTGACGGAAACGTAATGACGGCCACCCAAATGTTAAAAGCTTAAATCAAATTACGACCATCCTAATAATTTGTTCTCTACCAGATTTTGCAACAACAAGCCTTTTTGTGGAAAGCATCTTATGACTGACTACAAGGTCATCAGCCCAATAGTTTGCAAATAGCGGCCATGTATGTGTGCAAATCCATTCCTCATATCAATGCAAACACGGTGAAACCGAATTGAATGAAATTTTTTACAGAGGTAGCACTAGCAAAGGGCACCTCATATTCATGTTTAATATCCCTATAGCACGTTGTATTTCAACAAGCTACTACAACCAACATTCAATTATACTCCTTGAAAAGGACAAAGAGTTATAACAATACCCATGCATTTAGGAGAAAGTAGGCTATATGTTCTTTACTGAACATCTTGTTTATCTCTGCAATCTGTAATTGCCAATACGCCTCCGACCCTCTTAAAGTCAGGTTTTGTTTACAAAGCGTTCATTGTGCTGGTCTCTTGAGCCTCTACATGCGGGACAAGGCCGGTCATTCGCCTCCCACAATTTAACCTGTCAAGTTAGTATTTATGACCATAACAAACCCCCTGTCTAGACTCTTCAACTTCTCAATCCCTTGCTACAGCTAATGTTTTATCTTTGTTTCCCTCTCTATGGTCATCCGAGTCTTACGATCCAGTTTAATTACTGCAAATTATACTTCTTCCTCATTTATTGGAACATTATCCCTGCCTTCTTATAACAATGCATTTAATTCGGAGATGCTAACAACACACACACAACACTTGGCAACGCTGGTATGGAGATCCCTATCATGCGCAACCAGTCTTACACTGCAATATAACAATCCATTTATTTGTCGGAGATTAGCAATGCCGGTACTGTGGGATTTGGTTATACGCGACTTGGCTAGGATCCGGCTTCTCACCGAATCTCCTGTTGTCCCTAACGACGAAACCAATATATTTCCCCAGACTTACATAGCCACACTTGGCAACGCTGGCCTGGAGATCCTCAACATGCCCAGTCAGTCTTACAATGCAATATATCAATTCATACAAAGCTATTCTGGCGAGACCCTGTGTCTCCCAATGGTCGCAACCCAATACATTTCGACGATCCGACTTAGTAATTCATATCTCCCGAATAATGCAGGTTATAGGACACGTATATTCATCCCTAGCTTGACGCTATAATCATTATTCTTATACTCATTAGACCATTTTTACTGCAATATTTATCTGCTTGGATCCCCATCACACATTTATCATTATCATACATTGTCTTCACTTACATCTCGGTTTTTTAACTGGTCTTCCTATCGTTATTTTCCCTGCAGTATATCATAACGGCCTATTACTTTCACAATTACTTTATCGGCGTGTTTAAAAACCACCATTTATCCAATCCCTTAAATTATTAAGGTACACAAAAACCATTATCATTTAATCCTTTCAATTATACAAACACCATTATTAATTTAATATGAAATATAGCAACTCATTATCTAATCAATTCTGGAGTACAAAAACTCATCATTTATTATTAATACTTTAATTCTGGTGCTATTATTCACCGCTGCTTTCAATAATGTACATGGCATATCTACCTGACAGTGGTACAACTATATATTCGATTTCCCCTCTAAGATCTCGTTAATTATGTCTCACTCATTATTGCGGGTTTCACTTATTATTACATTTCACATAATACGCTTCTAGCTTTTACAATCACAAACTCTGCTCATGGTTACAAATACCATTCATTTAATTAGTTAGTGCGCGATATAACATAATGTAATAAAATTTTCATTACTTACCCCATTTGCTGTTCTGGCCGATGACCGTATTTATGGATGGTATGGCCCATCTCGCATTCGTTTAACAACACATATTAACACATTTTCTTACAATCTTCATTTCCTTAAACACTTAATTTACAATTACACATTTCTCTTGACATTAACACGTTATCTATAAAAAACATATAAAATATCCCGTATTACACTTGGGATGTAAACACATTTATCTATTTACACAATCACTTTACACACGCATCGCATCTCAGTGGCTGGCGAAAGTTCCCTCAACTGCTGGCGATATTCCCATTGACGCTCCTTGTTCAAGTGTCTCTCTCATCTACTGCCTTCTCCTGGCATCGAACGTGTGTCCTACGTCTCCGGTGTATCTCATACTCCCCAAAACTCACGGTTCTTAGTCTGTGTTTATAATGTTTATTATACGGAGCTCCTATCACTTCTTTACTGATTAGGCGTTAATTGTTTATTTGTTCCGCCGTAGCTCCATCCTTCTGTCGCACTTTATCGCGAACCGTATTCCTTACAAGCTTGGCCTCATTCAAGGTCCTTACACTTTCTATCGCTTGGTTTTATACGTTGAATACTCCTTTGAGTATCTCTGCTATTGTCTCGAACTAATGTTCTTCGGCATTCTAACTTTCAGAACTCTCTATCTGAGTTAACGCAATAATTGGTAATCATGTTCCCCTCTGGGACCTATTGTACGATAATTGTCTTAACATGATCCAGCGTAGCTTTCCACTAGAGTCCCTAGATGACTGTAATAACGTGGTCACGAACTAACGTGTCTCCGCCCTTGGAGTTCACAGATGACTGAAACGTAGCGTGATGTCCGCCCTGGACTCACGATATGACTTAGCGTAACGTACCTCCACCGAGGCGTATGAGATGACTGTATAACGTGCCTCCTCAAGGCATACTCGATGACTGAACTTAGTTCTGCTCAGAAGCCCTTGTATTTAGTTCGGTACAAAATATAGTCCCCTAATTGCTTCTTGAGCTCAAATTCCGATTCACTGCTCTGATCACCTTTTCAAAATTACCTACAGGTGAGGAACATTCTTAATGTTCGATCCATCATTGGCGGATTGAGATTCGTTCGCCCGTTTATTTTTAATTAATTAAAAACGTTTTTATTCTCGTTCCGGGGCCTGGTCAATTTACTGCTTCCTTCCACGGATTCCTCCGTTTACTTCAAATGACGTAATCTTCGTCAGCACTTTTTATCCATGCAGATATTATAGATTTTAAACACTCTATAAAGCCGGTTTCCTTGGAAACTTATGAATCTGGCTTTATAATTTCACGTTTATAGCTGGCCAAATTGTTCTCTGCTAATTTCTGACTGTAAGACGAGTGATTTCCCTTCGTCTATGGACATTTAAACGCTGAAATGCAGTTTGTGGGGCCTTGCTCTTAAGTTGTAATTATCGTAAACTTGAGAAAAAGTCCCTTCTCGATCAGGCACTTATCTCACCATAAATCCTTCTAAACTCGCTGCGTTTGTGGTATGTTAAGAGATTCTCGTCTCAAGAAAATTTCTTCTTCTGGAGCACCTTTTAATGGCTCCCTCTGTTTAGATTATATTAAAACTGTCAAAGTTAATGGGTGTTTATTATTTTCTGTGAGTTATTATTATGACATCTGCTCTTTCTCATTCCCTGTCTCAGATCTAACTGTCTGTAAAAGTCCTTTCTTCATTCTATACGGCTGACTTCTTTTCTATCAAATAGTCATGTGTTTGAACTTGTACCATCCCTGATTGGGTACACTAGAAACTGAATCTGATATGGTGTAGTTATAATTTGAGTCCGTCTTGTTGCTTAGTGGCTAGCATTCGAGACTGTCATCGTGGAGGTCTATTCCAGGCAAATGTCGGGATGGTACCTAACTTAAAGCCACAACCGTTTCCTACCAAAATCCTACCTCAAGTACAAATATGCACTCTAGTACAGACAACACAGTGACTCAGGTTATCATACAAATTCTACACACGCCCAAGTACACTGAGCTACATGACATGATGTTACAATAAGGAGTCTGTCCCTTTCCCGCCTTAATTGCCCCTTCTCTCATCTTTCCTGATCCCTCATTCTTCTAGGGATTAGCCTTCTTTTTGTTTTCATTATATTTCCTTTTCTGTTTAAGATTCCCGCACTGTTTTTGTGAATTGGCTCCAGTGTAACTAAATCCCATTTTGTGAATATTTTGAGTCTACACTACATTTTGTAGGTATTTTCAATCTAAGTTACATTTTGTATAAGGAACGACTGCACTTGCGCAAAGTGTGTGCCCAATGGGTGCCCCACAGTCTTCAACCACACCAGGAAGCATGTCGAATGGCCCACTGTCTTGGTCATCTGCAGCGCTATGCGAGGGAAGGAAATGGGTCCCTGGAACGAGTGGTGGCTGGAGGTGAGTCATGGTGTCATCCCTTCGAACCAGAATCCAAACGAAAAAGCCTCCATGGATCATCCAGGGTCACCACCACCCAAAAAAGGCAAGGCCACGAGTGCAGGAAAGGTATTATACAGAATGAGGAATAATTAGGACATGCATATATTGAACCCATGTACCATGGGGTCAAAGGGGTCGAATCCATGTATTTTTGGTGAAAGGAAGGAAAGAAATATACAGTCTTCAGAGGAAACATAGAAAGATTTTATACAAGAGAGCAGGCACAACGTTGTGAAATAAACAGAGGCCAGATGGCTATGAGATGAGATCACGCCTGACGCATCGCTCGTAGCCTATCATAGCTATATTTAGAACGAGTGGAAGTTCCCGCGGCTAGACGGAGATCTTGTTTCGGAAATCGCCCTTACCTTGCAGTAAAATGGCAACAGCGCAGCTGTGCCAGAAGGAGAATAATTAAATTTAACCCATTTGCAAGAATAAAATTGATTAAATAAATACAGCATTGTGATTCATTTCGGAATAGAGATTTTTGTGTGGAGAAAAAGCTTTTAATAATTGCTTAGAAAAGAAGTGCAAATGCAGCATGACGTAATTAAAAGTTCCCCGAGACCCGAGGAGTGGGGAATTAAAAATCAACTGTAACACCCACACAGCTGAAGACTAAAAATTATTTAATATCTCAGAACTGCACGATCGATTTTCATGTGCAAAGAAGTAACTTTACGTTTAGGAAACGAGCTTTCTAGAGATATAAATTTTATATGTGTGCGACCATTATTTCAGAAGTTGGTTCTGGAAAATACGTAGATTTTATCTTTTTGTAGCCAAAGAGTATATAAATCCTGGCAGAACCAAGCCAAACATGCAGTTATTGTCAGCCTGCGGGCGTGACACTGTGTCACTATCATCGAATGCAGTATCAGTCAGTCCAGGGGGGCGTGACGTTGGAGCATCATCACCGCAAAGTATTATTCCGTCCAGGGGACGCGAAACTACATTATATCACCGTAAATGCAGTCTACGAGCATCCCTTGAGGGGAAACGCTGTATCACATCGTATAGCCAGTATCCGACAGACAGAGGGCGTCGCTGTATCGACAACCAACGTGCACCCGTAAGGAGTGGCCGATAAGTATTATTATAGTATCGCCGTGTGGAGAATTAGGAAAATCCTAAATACAGGATCAAGTTCCGCCAGTATAAATTTTACAGTGAAAAGTTCAGTAATTACAGTCAGAGTAGGCTGCGAACTTACAGAACAGGCGATAGGTCTTCAAAAATACAGTCCAATTAAACGACCGAAAATATCGTAACGTTTTGAAGTACCATAACAGCGAGATAAACATTCAATCAACGTATAAGAACCCGATCAGGGTCGGACAAATAAGGTTCGCATAGGGTTCTGAAAAAATAGGAATTCGAGGACAGAATAAGCAGAAAAGAGAAGTAAATTTTAGACATTGTTTCAAGGAAACAAACGAACTATAAAAAGCACTAAGTTACGAGGAGTATTAGATGCGAGAAAACAATAGGTCACCGATAGATTATCTGGGAGACCGTGAATAAGACAGACTTTCACTAGACAACTAATAGGGTCTAGAAAGAAGCAGTTCGAGCTAAATAAAAATAATAGCCGATCGTCAGAAAACCGGATTCGAAGAAGTACCAGTCCAGGAGGAGGTAGATGGTTCGAGACTTTCATATTGGTTAGATAGGAAGCCGACATTTACGAATTTCACCCTTGGAGACGGGAAGTAAAGAAATCACGTGTGAAGGCATAATAAAAGCCTTAGTGATTAGAATCTGTGTAGTGTAAATATATAAAATTTGTGTTAAATAGTAATGTTTTAGTGATTTTATTGTGTATCATAGAAGAATACACCAGGGTAATTTAAAATGTTACCAGTGTTTAATGTATATGAGTTATATGTGTGTCAAGATATGTCAGTGTATGAAATGAATTTGTGCCATATGGATTAATTACACATTGTGGGCGAGATGAAACATCGTTGGAAAGCACGGTATTGGACCGTCTGAGCATGTAAGTGGATATTTTCATTATGTTTTGTGTTGGGGAAGTGTTTGTGTACAATCCACCGGAGTTGGAGAAATAGGGATGTTTTTGAATAACGAATAATAGAATAAGAGCGCGGTCTGATCAAATAGAATTGAGAAATTATAAAATAATTATGTGAAATGAATAAATCCTTTAGAGGAAATGTATGAGATAAAATATCAGCGTATTTGATAAATGTTATAAAAGCAAGCGTAATACTAATAATAAAAAAAATTATATAAATGAAAATTAAGTTGGATTATATGAAAGTAATAGCTTTGGAGCTCTAGTAAAAGTATAAAGACAAGGTATGAATACATGTTCTTAAAGTATAGCGATTATTGTCAGGGGAGAGGATTATTATAAAAATGGAGATATAAATCAATTGTTGATGTTGAATTTATCAGTTCTTTGGAAGACGTTTGGCCTTAAAGTAATGTATAGCGCCTTGTAGCGCATTAAAGTAAATTGTCACGCGAGGAAGGCGTTGAATCTAAATGCACTTGGTAAATTAATTGTGAGGGACAGTTGATTGCGGTAATTGAGCTATGATAAGTCCTCCATTTGTGATGTGGATCACGAGGCATCGTATAAAGGGCGTGAATTTATTGTATTGATGAGCGCATGTAAGACCGAGGTCTCCCTAAGCCGCTAATTTGTTTAAAAGTCCTCCAGTATGGGATGTAGTTCCCGAGGCAGTGGAAGAATCGAACCAAGGTTCGTTTGTGTGAAGCCCTAAATATTGTTGTTGTATTGAATTATTCTTACCCATCAATGATGACCCTTCATAATTAATAAATGCCATGGTTACGAAAGTGGTTTATGAACCTAAATAATGTTGTTAAAAATGAATGAAAGAAATGCCAGGTCTGTCCGGAGAACTGTGTGTAAGAAATAGCTGTTTTAAAAGCATGAACGTAGCTGTCTCGAGACGAGACATAGAGCCTCCCCTCCCTGGCCATAAATCACGTCAAGTGTTAAGGTCTAACCGCTCGCTATTGAAAGGCGGTAGGATCGGAGAAGACCGTCTGTGGTAGTAATGATACACCGTGAGTGTTTAGAACTTGTTAATGACCCGGGATTTGAACCGAGGTTCTTGTAGATTGAAAGTACCGCTTGCCCGTTCAGATCGTAGCTTTCTTATGTGATAATGGTCTTTTAAGACAAATAAATAAAAATCCCTAATGTAAGGTTGTATGGATGTAGGATATCACGAGTTCAATGAGGACAATTAGATTCCGGGAGTAATGATAATTTTTGACTTTGTTCAAGTAGTCTTCGGTAACTCTGGAGTACACAAGTATTTTCCCGATCACTGTAGTGAATTTGTTATCTTGAGAGAGGTGGTAACGTTGAGAACATTGTGGAATGCCCAAAAATTTAAGTGAAGGAATAATATGTACTAACTAACCTAACCCCGTGGCACTACAGCCCTTGAAGGGCCTAGGCCTACCAAGCGACCGCTGCCCAGCCAATTGGCCTGCAGATTTTGGGGTGACGCGTGGTCAGCGCGTCGGGTCCCCTCGGCCAAGAAACTCATAAAATAAATATTGAGGTGTGTAAAAGAATGACACCGTTCTTATTGGAATGTATCGAGTCACTGGAGCTCGTGATTATATTGAATTTTTAAAAGGGATACTTTATGGAAGTGAAAAGAATTATAAGTTTGTTGGTTTGAAGGAAACCATGTATTTTAATATGATATTTGTTTGATTTTATATATTCCTTGTTCACTTTGAACAAGTTTAGAAGGATTGGTCAATAGTGTATTTGTTTTATTTTTTTGTAGTGCCATAATTTTTGGTTAATTAAAAGTTTTAAAATAGGAGTTGATTTTGTTTTTATTTTGGAAGTGTATCCTCTATTTAATCCAAAATGTGTAAGTCACAGAGTGGGAGAACGTACCAAAACCCCGAAAATCCCGATTTGAGCATTGCTGGCATACTGTGATTTGCATATTTCTTACTAAAAGGGCACAATATAAGCAATATCAAGTTAATGGTCATTGGAGAATAGCATCAAATAATACAGTCTATAAGGAAATTGAGCCAGTAATGAGTAGTCTACAAATAAAAAGAAACGGATCTCATTTTTTGGACATCTTCTTCGAACACCGGAAACTAGATTTAGTAGAAAAATAGTAGAAACATTATGAAATATCAATACCAGGATGAAATGTATCACAGAAATTAAGGACGATATTAACGTACTCCAAATAACAATCGACGACCTGAAGTAAAAACTGACAGGATCAATATTTTACAAGACTCAATATTAGACTGCCAACCAAAATTAATAAAAGAGCTAAAGTAAAGGCTCGGTCGCACAGGAGGGCGGACTGTCCTCGCACGCAGAGCGGTCTACCGCCGCGAACTCTGTATTGTTAAATATTGCATCACCCTGGCCAAACCGAACGCGGCCTGCCGACGCGGCTCAACCTTGTCCGCGGCGGTCGGCGAACCAGTTGTGTTTTCTTACAAAGTTCACGGCGGCCTGTAGAGGAAAAATCAGAAAATATGGCAAAAGAAACCGAAAAATAATAAGCATATTTTTTTTGAAAAATAAATATGTGCAAAAAATAATTATTATGCTTTTTTTTCAAACAGATGGCTAGCCTTTTCTTCGCACAAATGGGTTTCCTCCAGTTAGCGGTTTGCTTGGAAATGGTTGGTTCTAGGAGCATACATAATGTCTCAAATTGTTCTCGAAACATTCGAAAATACGTACATGAAGAACCTGTCTTCAAACGAGAACAGTTCCCGGCACAATCTGTGAAACTCCCCATATTCCTCTCTTTTCAATTTAATTTCGTGAACCCATAGGCCTACTCCCTTTCGTCTCAATGCCAACAGAAGCAGCAATTCTTCTTCGTCAGAGGAACTGCTGGACATGCTGAATTAAAATGTTCATTAAAACACCACGAGCAGAAAACAATGTAATGCACACATGATCGCTTTCACACTGGTTCGCCTTGACTTATCCGCATTCTATTTGACCACCCTAGTCCGCGGCGGACTGCGGTCGTTCCGTTCGCACGGTCAGTCCACGCTCCTGTTTGACCGAGCCTTAAGAGTGTCCTCTGCTGCAGACAAGAAGTTAACATTTGAGAGGATGAAAACCTATAGGCAAAATAGAAGAACTACATTGGCTAAGGCTATGTATAATTGATTGTAGTGGTCCAATGTCGGGCATAAAATGTAAAATAAATGATCATATAGGTAATCCAACGAATTGCTTCCAGTTCACTCCATTTTCAGTTCTGCATGCGTTAAGGACCGCAAATATGTTTGGCATTCGCATGCGTAGGTTGTTGTTGTTTGAGTCTTCAGTCTTTTGACTGGTTTGATGCAGCTCTCCATACCTCCCTGTCCTGAGCTAATCGTTTCATCTCTACATAGCTACCACACCCTACATCCGAGGCAATCTGTTTAACATATTCTAACCTTGGTCTACCCCTACAGTTCTTGTTCTCGACCCTTCCTTCCATAACAAAACTTGCTATTCCTGGGTGTCTTAGTATGTGTCCTACCAACCTATCTCTTCTCTTCATTAGCAGTCGCCAGAAACATCTCTCCTCTCCCACTCGTCTTAATTCCTCTCCGTTTGTAACCCTATCTACCCATCTGATCTTCATCATTCTCCTGTAACATCACATTTCAAATGCTTCAATTCTCCTCTTTTCTTCTGCACCAATAGTCCAAGTTTCACTTCCATAAAGCGCCACGCTCCAGACAAATGCTTTCAAAAATGACTTCCTAATACCTAAATCTATATTCGATGTCAACAGATTCCTTTTTTGTAGAAATGCTTTCCTAGCCTGAGCCAACCTACTTTTTATATCCTCTTTGCTTCGTCCATCACTGGTTATTCTGCTTCCTAAGTAACAGAAGTCTCCTGCTTCCTTCAGCTTTACACCTGCCAATTTGATCTCCATAGTGGTTTCTGATTTATTTCGGCTGCATTCCAGTATTTTCAACTGAACAATACAGAAAATCCTCGTGGACATTAAAAAAAAATTCCTCTCGGCAAGCCGGAAGGCGGAGGTAGATTTCACCGGGCAAACTAGGGGATACGCTATAATAGGCAAAATAAGCAGGTTTTCGTAGCAGGATCAGGCCTCATTTATTGCAAGAAAGTATTTTACATTTGGAGGTTAATTAACTTTTTTTTCGTTTTTGTATGCATTTTTTTGCCTATTTTCAATTTTGAAAAAAAATAGGCTTATGAGATCACCTTTTGTCCGTGTGTGTGTGCGTGTGTGTGGGTGTGTGATTCGTGTGTGTGTCCCCCCCCCCCTAATAAAATCTAAACGGCTGGAGCGATTTCAATGAAACTCGGAAAGTTCATAGCACTATTCCCGGCGACCTCGACCGTGCCCTTCAAATTTTGTTACGACTCACCAATCCAACATGGCGGCTGTGCGAAATATTTCACCAGCATTCAATATCTCCGAAACTATTACCGATATTACCCTGACATTTTCTATGGTGATAGAGGGAACTACTAGAAGTTCACTTATGTGACTTTTGAAAACCTGGTAACAACAAAACCAACATGGCGGCCAAGCGAATTTGCAACTTTTAAATAGACGTTTCTCGCGATTTGACCAACCAAACGCAATGAAATTGGTACAGTATATGTCTATATACATTGTAATGCACCGACATCTAACTTCGTTCAATTGGTTACATAATCACATGATGGCGGATGTGCGAAATATTTCACCGGCATTCTATATCTCTGAAACTATTAGCGGTAAACCCCTGAAATTTTGTACGGAGATAAAGGGCACTACTGGAAGTCCATCTATAAGACTTTCAAAAACCGGTTAACTACAAAACGAACATGGCGGCCACGCGAATTTGAAAATTTTAAATAGACCTTTCTCGCGATTTAATGTTCCAAGCGCACTGAAACCTGGCACAGGAAATATTTATACACATTGTAATCCACTGGTATATAATTTCGTTCAATTGTTTACATAACCTCAAGATGGCGGCAGTGCGAATTTTAAAATTAAGATTTTATTTATTTTGATGTAGGCATGCGATCGAAGTGAAAGTTTGAATAATGAACCTACGCAATAATTTTCCTTTAATGGTACATGACCCTATGGCCTATACATTTAACAATCCAACATGGTGACCATCCGAAATATTTAGACGATACTGAATATCTACGAATCAATTTTAGCAATCAAACTGCATTTTTAATGTTCATAGGGGCTATGAACTTAAGTTCACCCATAGGACTTTAAATAACGAGGTGATCACAAATCCAACATGGCGGTGACGCGAATTATAAATATTCACATGGACGTTTCTCGCAATTTAACCATCCGCGTGCAGTGAAACTTGGTACAGTAAATCCTTATACGAATGTTAATCCACTGGCATCTAATTTATTTCAATTGTTTCCATAACCTCAAGATGGCAGCTGTGAAAAGTTATAAACTCTCCTTGTATTTTCTTGTGTCCTAACTATGCGATTAAAGTTTGAATACTACTCGTTCACAATAATCTGCATGTAACAGTACATAACTCTAGGACCTACATATATAAAATCCAACATGGCGACCATCCGAAATATTTAGCCGGTTCTCAATATCTACGAATCTATTACAGCAATCAAACTGAAATTGTGTATGTTGATAGTGGCAATTAACATGAGCAGGATATATGAAAATAGGCTGTATAGTTCTTCACGGAACTACTTGTTTTTATCATTTTATTGTCTTATGGCGATGGTAACCTTCTTGTCATTTGGGGTTCATTTTTATTCTTGTGATCACACTGTCCTTATGCAAGGGTTGGAACTGATGTGTAACTATCTGACAGTCTGCTACTTCTTCACGCAAAATTTTATCTCCCGCAGAGATTTTTGTTGGTTCCTCAGTTTAGGGGCTGAGACAACGTGGTCATGTAACCCCGTGTACATTGCGTGTGTGTAGAATCTGATAAATGGTGTTAATTGGGATAACTGTATTAGTCTGTAATTCAGGCAAGGTCTGCAGACGGTCAATTTTAAGTAGTAGTTCCTAATTTTGTACCATATACTAACGTCATCGACACCTAGCTGTGCACTTGGCTACTAGATGCCACCGCAACCAGCAACTTGCAACGAACGATGGAACTTCCCCTCCAAAGGAAAGCATGCTGAGGGATTTTTAGCGCTCTTAGAAAATCCGACGACTTTGGCCGGCTTTGAACCAGCGACCTTGGGCATATAAGTTCACCATGCTACCAGTTAGCCGCTTCCGACAGAGTCAGATGGAAAAATGAATGTGATCTCGTGCAATGGCTTTGTCTTGGCAACCTCTGGTAGCTCAACGGATCAAAAATTCTTTCAGACAAAGTTTTAGGTAATTATTAGGGTAATATTGTCCATTTTGTTGGGTTTTGATATTGTGTCTATTAAGAGAGATATGATTGATGTTTCCCGAAAAACCCACTTTTTCCCACCGCTTTGGTCAATGATTGGTGCTATCAAAAAACTTTTCAAACATACATTTTTGGGCCTTATCCGACACACAGTATGAACTTTGAATGGATTCGATATTTCAAATATTAAGAGAGTTATAGCGATATTTCACCTTATCGAGAAAAAAAAAAAGCCCCCACTGTCACCCCTGTCGACCGATTGTGACCTTTAACGAACTCGACCGATATTTTAAGGGGATACACATTATGTAAAACATTCAGAGTGATTGGTGTAAATTTACGGCAGTTATCGTGTCCACAAGAAAATGATATATATGCATATATTTACACACACATATATATAAACTTTTGAACTGACGGTGGTTTGGGAGTCTGGGGGATGTGAAACGCGAAGATACGTCGAAATTTTCCGGAAGTTGAAACATGGCACCCATTACAATAGTTAGCTTTCTGATAAAATCTACCTAAATTAGGCTACATAATTAAAAATACTACCATCGACACCTAGCTGTGAACTTGGCTACTAGATGCCACAGGAACCATCAACTCGCAACGAACGTTGGTAGTTCCCCTCCGAAGGAAAGCATACTCAGGTTTCTTTAGCGCTGTTATTAAATCGACGACTTCAGCCGGGTTTGAACCCGCGACCTTGGACATAGGGGTTCAGCATGCTACCAGTTCCGATACCGAAGTCGCTCCCCACAGACAGATGGAAAACTGAATGTGATCTCGTGCAGTGGCGTTGTCATAGCAACTGCTGATGGCTCATCCCTTATCAATTAAAAGTAAAGTTGTCATGGCAACCTCTCTTGGCACTTTGCATTTTCTTATAATTTAAATAATTTTGCTCACCCCGTGGCGTAATGGTGGGTCATATCAAAAATTCTTTCAGACAAAAGTTTTAGGTAATTATTGTAGGAATATTGTCCATTTTGTACGGTTTGGTTATTGTGCCTAATAACAGAGATATGATTAATGTTTCCCGAAAAACCCACTTTTTCCCACCCCTTTGGTCAATGGTTGGTGCTATGAAAAATCTTTTCAGACATAAATTTTAGGGCCTTGTCCGACACATAGTATGAACTTTGAATGGATTCAATATTTCAGATATTAAGAGAGTTATAGCGATATTTGAATTTTTCGAAAAAAGCCTCCCATTTTCACCCCCTTTGACCGATTTTGCCCATTAACGAACTCGACCGAGATTTTGAGGGGATACATATTATGTACAAAATTCAAAGTGATTGGTGCAAAATTACGGCAGTTATCATGTCCACAAGAAACTGATATCTATACATATATATGTATACATATATATATACATGCATAAATTATATATAAACTTTTGAACTGACGGTGGTTTTGGGGTCTGGGGGATGTGAAACGCGAAGATATGTCGAAATTTTCCCGAAGTCGATACATGGGACCCATTGCAATAGTTAGCTTTCTAATGAAATCTACCTAAAATAAAATAATGATGTACGTAATGTGTGTACGCTAAAATTTCTCTCTTTATGTATTTATAACTAACAATACTATTGCGGCCACTTGGATAATCGTCACGGTCCCTCATGGATCAGCAGACCTTCAGTTTGTGAATGGCTGCTCAAGAGTATTCCATGTTGCTGCCAGCTTTATTAAAATGTATGTATCCAATAAAACGATCGGCGGTTTCCTGGTTTCTGCTTTTCAAAATATGGAACCTCTCGTGTATGTGTATGTATTCTGCCTGACGGCGTTTACTTCATATCACGTCCCAAGCCTGCTGAGTTTGAGTAGCTGCTTCATAAGCCCTTCCGACACATCGACGTTTCCCACAGCTTAGAGTCTAACAAATGTTAGGAGAGGTAAATAGAACTACGATGTGTATATACCATTTCAAGCCAACGACGCGATGTAGTGGAGTGGCTTTATTTTAATCCTACCTTAAAGTGACAAAATTGCAGAGAGTTGTATCGTGTACTGTATGTTCAGATAAAGGATGTACGGAAAGTACCGTAAAAAGAGAACAGAAGCTAAAACAGAGAAATCCTGGCAGTATAGTCGTGCGCCTAGAGTTGCGCAACATGACTTTATGCCCGGATATCAAAGGTTCGAATCCTGGCTCTGATAGCGACCATTCTGTGTGGTTTCTCCACTGGCATTTTGACACTCCCTCCTGCCAGGATAGTACATTATTTCAAGTCCTGGGCCACCTACCCAATCTCCGACCTTAATAATTACAGGTACACACACTATTACAGTAGGGCAGATGACCTCGCTGTTCCGCCCCTTAAAACTCTAATAACTAACTAACACTACTTCAGTCACCACCGAATCACAAGTATCGGACGAATTCAACATGCACGGGGCTGATGAATATAGGTGTATCTAGCCCCTACTACCGATTTAAACAAGTAGTTCCGTGAAGAACTATACAGCCTATTTTCATATAACCTACTAATGTTAATTGCCTCTATCAAGATATAGCATTTCAGTTTGATTGCTGTATTACATTCGCAGATATTGAGAACCGTGTAAATATTTCGGATGGTCGCCATGTTGGATTTTTATATATGCAGGTCTTAGAGTTATGTACTATTACATGATGATTATTGTGTATGTGTAGTATTTAAACTTCAATCACGTGATTATGACACAAGAAATAAAATCAAGATTTTATAATTTTGCTCAGCCACCATCTTGTGATTATGAAAATAATTTAAATGAATTAGATGCCAGTGAATTAAAATGTATATAAGCATATACCGTACCAAGTTTCACTGCGCTCGGATGGTTAAATCGCGAGAAACGTCCATTCGAATATTCGAATTTCGTGTCGCCGCCATGTTGGATTTGTGCTCACCAGGTTATTGAAAGTCCCATAGGTGACTTTATGTTCATAGCCCCTATCAACATACAAAATTTCAGTTTGATTGCTGTCATAGATTAATAGATATTGTTCTGCCCTGGGGCGCCCACAGGGTAGGGTCACCCCCTATCGGCCCCTTTCACCACCCTTCACCCCATTTCACGCCACAACCCCAGAGAAACCAACAACAGCAAATGTCTAACCATGGCAAACACACTCAGCCTGATAAACCATGCCATACACACATGTGGTAATTATTACAACATGAAATCTAAACAGCACCTGCTAAGTAGTACAAGGAATTTGCTGACTTAGTTACACAACATAGACGATTCCCTTAAATACTCCCCACACCAGGAACTGTCTCTCTGTCGTCTTCCACACGCCGAGGTGCTGCTTGACGTCCGACCGTTATACAGTCTGGTGAGTTGTACTCATAAAAAGGTTTTCCTTAGTGAGTCCTTTCCATCCAAACCTAATAACTTGTATTCATCACATTCATTCTTTGCACAGTTGCACACTTACATTAATTCATTCCTTAACATTCTTTTAGACCGCTTTCTTGTATTTTCTTGAAAATCCCCTTGTTCGAACTCCGGTTCCCAGCTAGCGAACTCTAGTCCGGTACACCACGACGATCGCCTTTGCTGTCTGTCATTTGGCCTTGGAAACACGCGTTAGTAATAACTTCACAAGCATGGCCGGCTCGCCGTTGCTCGCTCCATTCATTAGAAACCACGTACTCACTACATCACACTCAGGTGATTGTCCTGCAGCCAAGCACTTCGTCCTTTAGACGACCCCCCCCCCCCCCAAATCTAGCTACCTACCCCCCAGGACAACACAATATTGAGAACTGTATAAATATTTCGAATAGTCGCCATGTTGGATTTTAATGTACAGTATGTAGACCATAGAGTTATGTACTATTAGATGAGGATTATTGTGTGCGTTCATTATTCAAACGTTGATTTCGATCGCATGATTAGAACACAAGAAATGAAAACATAATTTAAAAATTTCGCTCAGCCACCAACTTGAGTTTATATAAACAATTGAACTAAATTAGATGTCAGTGCATTGCAATTTGTATAGTCATTTGCTGTACCAAGTTTCACTGCGTTCGGATGGTTAAATCGCGAGAAAATTCTATTTAAATGTTTCAACTTCGCTTGGCCGCCATGTTCGGTAGTTAACTTTCTGAAAGTCATATAGGTGAACGTCTAGTAGTGCTCTTTATCACCGTACAAAATGTCAGGGTGATATAAGTAATAGTTTCGGAGATATAGAATGCCAATAAAATAATTTGCACAGCCGCCATGTTGGATTGGTCGGACGTAATAAAATTTGAAGGGCACGGTTGTGGTTGGCCGATATAGTACTATGACCTTAACGAGTTTCAATGAAATCGCTCCAGCCGTTTAGAAGTAATTAGGGGGGGGGCACACTCACGGACGCACACTTATACACTTACACACACACGGACATATCAGCCGTTCTAGCAAGAGCTTTGTTATACCACTGCTCATCGGCCAGACAGCGGTCCGAGTGAAGTGGTAGGAGGCCATTGGATTCATTCCATGCAGGCAGGACGAGCGGTGATAACAGCAAAAGCCAGTGTCAAAAGTAAAGTGAGTGCACTGACATCGAGTCGTTGCTTCTCCTACGTCTCCTACCCGCCCGGTTACTTCCCCTCTTGCTCATCGAGTCAGAGCTCATGCTAGAACGGCTTTAGGGTATAAATGCGGTTACTTTGTATCAGTACATTTACTAGTACGTCAAGGAACCCCTCCAAAGGAGTCCCTCAATTACTGTGTTGGAAGCCATTTTTCAGTGTTGTCTTAGTAATGTGCGTCCGTCTGTGTGCACCCCCCCCCCCCCCCCACCCCCTAATTACTCCTAAACGGTTGGAGCGATTTCATTGAAACTCGTTAGTAATGTTTTTTAGTCGGTCAATATGATTGTACCTAATTGTATGGGGTGTTTCCCTAAAGCTGAAAAAAGGACGTGAGATTAATAAATTCACTTGGATGACCATTGTCGATTGTCAAGCGATCATCATCAGATCTTAGTATACACTTAGGCCGTTAAATCTACTGTATATCTACAAGTATGTGGGTGATGGTATGTACAATATACACATATAACTAACAATTCTTGACATGTTGCGAAAGTGGTTTGGTGCTCATTTCTAAACGACCGGGAGCCTACACTACGTATGGAGACCGGACTGTTTTAAAATACAGAATATCGTGTGAGACACTATGAACTCTATAAATATAATAACGTAATATTTAAATAATATACATAATAATCAGAGATAGGAATAATATAATATCCTATGGTCTCGGGTGCCGGGTGAAAGCTTTGTTATTTGACGCCCACACGGCAGCTTACATGTCAAATTTTGTCGATCCTTGGAGCACTATGAAAGTCAAGGAGATTAGATATCTAAGCTCCTTGACACCATAGCGCTTTCTAGTAGAGAAAAGAGAAACTTTGTGTTGGCGGAAAATCCCGAGATTAATTGTTCCATTATGAACACGGGCTACTGAATTCAAATGGACTCTTTAACATGCCAACAACGTATGAGATGCGTACCGAGATTTTTGCCTCCTTTCAGAAAGCACTTACCACCGCCAGGAGCGAACCGGCAAGCTTGGGATTGGTAGTCCGACACGATAACCACTCACCCACCGTGGCAAGCTATAATCCCAGATTATTAAGTATTGTAATTAGTATAGCTGATATTGTTTTTTCTTTTTCAAAATATCTAGATAGGCTTTGTGTATCTTACCTAACATGAGAAGCATAAACACATACTGTATTTGTATTGTAGTTATGTTATTACCATGTTATCAATAACATTATGGACTGCAAACGGTTTGGAATAAATGTTTAGGAAACTACACAATGGAATGACATTAATAGCTTAATAATATTGTAGCTTTCAGTCGCTCAACACAAAATCACTCCAATTACTGGAATATGTGAAATATAACCTGAATTAAATTACATGTGATCAGGATTTATATAGCCTATTGTCTAGGTTGCCACTCTCTGGTAGGTTGGCGATGGTAGAGGAAGGGGTTGCAGTGTCATGGGGGTATAGCCGCGGGAGAGGGTAACTTCCTAGAACGGGATGTGTGTGTGAGTGTTGGGGATGTAGGGATGAACGAGTGTAGAGGGAATGGAAGTAGGCTCAGGACGGGTACTCCCTATAGGTTGGTACGCGGGCCATTTGCTTGGTCAATGGCACGCGTACGTGACCTTGCCACAATTTCTAAACGCGTGCTGAGTCATAGTAAGGTCCCGGTCTGCACTGGCAATGGGAACAGCCCTCTCGGTCATGTGTTTTGCAGTGCTAAATAGCAGGAAAATCAGGATCTGGGATAGCGGGCGATTAAAGAGAGAGTTGGTTATTGTTGATTTAAGGGGCGGAACTACGAGGCCATCTGCCCCAATTAAAGAGAGATTCCTTGTTTATAATCTGGGGTTTATTGCGTTAAAGTCAGGGGACGGTGTAGTCAAAGGGGCAGAGGAGGAAAAAGGAAAAGCTAGCACACTTACCCTTCGAGGTACCGCTGTGATGTGTCTGGTAGTCTTGACGTCGAGCCTCGTCCGCGATGGGGTCTCGCCGTGCCGTGAGGCGCTAGCCTCCGGCGTCTGTCCTTCTGTCCTGAACTGAAATGTCTGTCACCGAGGGCGTTGGTCCTTACCTTATTTGAATGTTCATCTAGATTCTAGATCGAGCGTGATCAGCAGTATTTGTATTTGTTGATTCTGTTTGTTTGCAGTAGTGTTGCAAACTTTCAGTGTTATTACCGTGAGGCAACAGTTGTGTGTAATAATTCCGCTGTCTGTGATCTGTTCCTCATATCCCTTATGGCTGGCTTTATTGGGGTCTTAGGGAGTTACAGCCTCTTAAGGGCTGGGGACGAAACACTATATTTTTACGGACTATAGGAGGAGGATGAGTTGTTGTTTCACTCGTAAAGCGAGCTTCATCAGATCCAAATATGTAAGACAAATACCTCTAGAAAATATTACCGACCTACAGTGACATCTGCAGACAGTCCCTGCCCTCCAAACACAAAATAAAAGAAAACCAGTCAGAAAACTTAGTAACCGTGGTAATAATTATTGTCTGTCTGTTAGGTAGTCAGCCTGAAGGCTGGTTGGATCATCAAAAAGTACTGCCCTTAGGTTATGTGGGTAGATACACACAAAAACCCAACACAACGCTATATTGAGGAGTACTAAGCAAGATGAGGAGTGAGGTAGTTTGCCATTGCTTTCCTCACTGAGTCAGAACAGCAGTACTAACCCTAAGAGTAGAACCTTTCACAGCATCCACAGGCACTGACTGTGCCCTGAATGTAATTACTAAGCACCACCCATACTGTACCTCAGTAGCTTCCATATAATCACAGCCATGTGTGAGACTGAGACATCGGTGAAAAGCCACATTTTACTCTAGCCTGTGCCAGCAGACAAATGCAAATGTACTGCATTCATCAAGAGATGGCAAACAGGCCCCATTACAGCATTAATCACTTAGAAAAGAACTATTTATTTTAATGTTGCAAAACTTAGGAATTACGGTCCCGTCAACAGAAACAGACTTCCTCCGTGATACTAATATATGAAGGTGTAGCTACTATTGCTGTGGTACACTTAAACAGTAAGCCCTAAAACTTCAGTGGAATTGTAAACTAATATGCGGAAATGACCTACGACTACTCTGTATCATGATTAAAAGCTATAACTACTACATAAACTATTGTTTTTCTGCTATTAAGACCTACTGTTGACACTTATCTGAAGTTGTGGAATGTCTACAGGCTGCTCAGACAGCCAGTTTTGGTGTAGGCTTTGGTCATCATCATCATCTTCCTTCCAAGTATTGGGCCAAATGTCCCGTTACGGTCTTGCACTTTCCCTCCATCTCTTCATCGGACGTCCTATAGATCTATTTCCCCGTGGCTGGTAGCGAAGGATCTCCTTTGGTAATCTTCCAGGTTCCATCCTTTGGACATGATGCTTCCAGTTCTCTTGGTAGTCACAAATGTATGTAGTTATTGGTTTCACGTATGGTTCCTTCAGCACATCCTCGTTTCTCTTATGATCCCATGTAGTATAGCCTGCTGTTCGGAGCATAAAGATCATTTCACGTGCTGTGAGTCTGGAGATGTCCTGAGATCTTATTGTCCATGCCTCGCTGCCATAGCATAGGTTTGGTCTGGCTAATGTGTTATACAAACGCAGGCGTGTGTGCCTTTGGACAAGAGATGGCTTCATGGCGTGATTGATGGATGATTCCTGTTGTTCTGGTATAATTAGTAATTTTTGCAGTTATGTCTCGTTCTTCTTGAAAAGATAAATGATATCCTAAATACTTGAATTCGTTAACTCTTTCTAAAATTTTACCATCCAGACAAATTTTACTGGGGATAGGAACCTTACCCTCAAAGGCCATTACTTTAGTCTTTTCAGTAGAAAATGTAAAATGTTTAAATAATAATCTGAGTTCTTTGAATTGAGTAGCTCTCATAAAAGCATGTATCTCTTGAAAAGTTTTCAGATTAATGAGCTTCCTTAGTATTTTTTCCAAACTGTTTGCAATTCTTAACGAAAAACATACAGGAAATACTATAAATACGAGAGTTGTTTCTTGACATGATGTTAGTTATGGTGTCTTAAGGTGCGGAACAGCGAGGTTATCAGTCCATATCATTATTGGTTGGTTGGTTCCTTACTTTAGGGGCTGTGACAACGTGCTCATTTAGCCCCGTGTACTTTGGGTGTGTGTAGAATTTGTCTGATAATTGGTGTTAATTGAGATGGCTGTATTAGGGTGTGTTATATGTTTTAATTCAAGTAAGAACTGCAGACAATAATTTCAAGTAGTTCCTACTTTTGCTACCAAATGCTACCGTCCACGACACCTACCTTGCGGACTTGGTCATTAGATGGCATCGCAGTCAGCACCTGGAGGCGAACGTTGGAACTAATAGAGCGTTATCAATTCTCGTAGTCGTCGGCCAATACTCGTATCGGAGTGTATGTTTCTTTCCAGCATTACTAATTTGTATTCACTTTATCAATTCTAACCTACAAATATTGGCTTCACACAAGTGTAGTTAGTGGAAGGTTCTTTTTCATGCCATAAATCTATGACATGGGACCGCCGGCTTTACTTCCCCTCCGAAGGAAGGCATACTGAGGGATTTTTAACGCTCTTAAAATATCCGACGACTTCGGTCGTGTTGGAACCAGCGATCTTGGGCATTGAACCTCAGCATGCTACCAACTACGCCACCGCTCTATATCATGATGTTATAACGATATATTCAGCATATTGTTAAGAATATTAATGATGTATTGTTATAAAACAGTCAAGAGTCCGTGACACAGCGCTACAATACAGGGGTAGGCTATTACCATGGAAACCACAGCTCGTTATTCGATGTGCAGGAATCGAGGGAAAATGTGTTGGTTAGGAAACGATGCAAGGCAGGAAACGTATTTTCCTGCTCACGCTTATGAACCTGCACACATTCTTGATGGCAATTCCTACAGCATCTCGTGAGTTCGCCATTCCCTACAACGAGTTGGCGATTAGGTAATAATATTCTACCTTATTGACACTATTAATGAATCAGCACAGTAGTAGAGAGGCGGTTTCAGTGGCGTAGTTGGTAGCATACTGAGATACTATGCCCAAGATCACGGGTTCAAGCCCGGCCGAAGTCGTCGGAGATTTTAAGAGCGTTAAAAATCCCTCAATAATTCTTCCTTCGGAGGGGAAGTAAAACTGGCGGGCCCATGTCATAGATTTATGTGTGAAGCTAAATTTGTAGGTTAGATTTGATTAACGATCTATTAAGGGAACAACTGAAGCTTGTCTCTTAAAGCTTTATGTGCTGTAGAGTTAGAGATTCCTGCTTGTTGAGCTAATTTTCGTGTTGATTTACATGGACTACGCAGCATTATATCGGAGATTTCATCAAGTTTTTCGTCTGTTAATTGCGTAGGCCTGCCTGTTCCCGGTTCATCGTGAACTGAGCCAGTCACACGAAATTTACTTATCAAATCCCGAACGGTATCACGGTTTGGACATTTTGAATTAGGAAACCGCACCTGATTAATCTTAATTTTACATTTTCTGTAAACCGATCGCCTTCGCGAAAAACGTATTCCACCAAAAAAACTCTCTCTACAGTAGTAAACATTACCGCCTGTATAGTCTACTGTTGTACTCTTCCAATAATCTATCTGAACGCTCGCTTACTGCAATACACACTGAAGACATGCACGCTCGCTTATCTGACGATTTCGACAGCCTACAGCCCACACGCGGGAGTCCCCCTTTCAAGGACACAGTGCTGCCAACTAAACTGATGACGCAACCACTCGCCGCTCCACGTAGCCACTGCGGAGAAAATTCTCGGGTGCCCTGTACTTTCCTTGCCTATGCTAACCTACTTTTTATATCCTCTTTACTTCGTCCTTCACTGGTTATTTTGCTTCCTAAGTAACTGAAGTATCCCTTTAGCTTTTCACCTGCCAATAATTAAACGTCCATAGGGGTTTCTGATTTCTTTCGACTGCATTCCAATAATTTTGTTTTACATTAATTAATTTTCATCATGAATTCTTTCCTCCAGACCGAACCCATACGATTTAAACACTCATTCAAATCCGCTGGTGTGTCGGCTAAGATGACGATGTCCTCAGCAAATCTCAGAGTTAAAATTATTTCTACATGAATCTGTACTCCTACTTTGAATTTTTCTCCAATTTCCTTCAATGCTTGTTCAATGTATAGATTGGAAAGTATGGGTGATAAGTTGCAGCCTTGACTTACACCTTTCTGAATACCAGCTCCTTTCTCATGTCCTTCAGCTCGAATAACTGCTGTCTGGTTTCTGTATGGATTTTAGAGCACCCTCCTATCCCTGTACTTTATTCCAATCGTTTTCAAAATGTCAAAAAACTTACTCCAATCAAGGTTATCAAAATACTTTTCTAAGTCTAAAAATGCCATGAATGTTCTCTTATCTTTCCTTATTATAGCTTCCAAAATCAGCCTAAGACTTAGTACAGCTTCCCTTGTTCCTATGTTTGTTCTGAGGCCAAACTGTTCTTGACCCAACTCTGTTTCTATCTGTCTTTCCATCCTCTTGTAAACTATTCTAGTCAGGATCATTGAAGCATGAGCGATCACGCTGATTGTACGGTAATCTTCACATCTGTCAGCTCCTGTTTCCTTCGGTATAGGGATGATAACATTCTTCTTCTTAAATTCTTCTTAAATCCTACAAACCATGTGAAATAACTTGGTGATACGTTCATCACCTATGCAGCGTAGCAACTCAATCGGTATATCGTCTATGCCTGGTGCTTTGTTCCTTCTTGAGTTTTCCAATGCTCTGTAAAATTCTGATCTTATTATTAAATCTCCTTTCTCATCCTCATCAATTTCCTCTTCCCTTTCCATTACATGATTCTCAATTTCCTTTCCCTTATACAAACACTCTATGTAAGATTTCCGTCTCTCAACATTTTCTTCCCTTTGTGTTAGAGGTTTTCCATCTGAGTCCTAAATTGTACAGCGCTTAATCCTTTCCCCAAAAGTACTCTTAATCATTCGATAAGCTGTCTCTTCTTTTTCCAATTTCAGACAATTTTCTATATCAGCACATTTCTCTTTCAACCATTCTTCTTTTGCTCCTTGCTTGTTAACCTCTTTCTCAGACGTCTGTATTATGCTTTTTCTCATTCATCTCCTACATTATTGTGCTTCTGCCTTTCGTCCATTAATTCTAGTATATCCTGCGTGATCCACGGTTTTCTACCAATTCTTTCTTTCCTACCAATGTTTTCTTCTGCGGATTTTGTTATTTCATTCTTCAAAAGTGCCCTTTTCTCTGTAATTGTAGCTTGTTTACGGTTTTCATTAGTCATTCCTTTATACTCGTCTTGAATCGTTTCTTCACGTCTACCCCTTAAAACAACAATAACTACCTAACTTCTCTTTCGGTCTGTATATTGCCCACCTTTTTGGCTTTTGACTTTTCTTCAATTTATTCAACTTAAGTCTGCATTTTATAACAACGAGATTGTGGTCAGAGTTTATGTCAGCAATGGGATATGTTTTTCAATCCAAAATCTGGTTTCGAAATCCCTGCTTGACCATAACAAAGTCGATTTGGTAACGCCCTGCATCTCCTGGTCTGTGTATATTTTTCTATTGTGGTTATTGAATAAGGTGTTAGCTATGAACTACTGTATGCCACGGTGGGTGAGTGGTCAACGTGTCGGACTACCAACCCCCAAGCTTGCAGGTTCGCTCCTGGCCGTGGTAAGTGATATTTGAAAGGCGGCAAAAATTACGACACCATGTCATACGATGTTGGCATGTCGAAGAATTCATTTGAATTCAGTAGGCCGTGTTCATAGTGGCAAAATTAATATCGGGATTTTCCGCCAACACAAAGTTCCTAATTTCTCTACTAGAAAGCGCTATAGTGTTCAAGGAGCTTTCATAGTGCTTCAAAAAAAGAAATTCGACATGCATTATTTGACATTGGGTTTCAAATAACAAAGCTTGCACACGGCACCCGAGGCCATACGATATTAATATTATATTATTTTTATTATATGACCAACTCATGCTCGGTACAGAATTCCATTAAGCCTGTTTCCACGAGCATTCCTTTCACCTAATCCGCATTCCCGTACTTTCTTCCCTACCCTTCTCTTCCTTTTCCTACCACATCATTCGAATCTCCCATTACTATAACAATTTCGTCACCCTTAACATATCTCACAATTTCATCTATTTCTTCGTAGACCTTTCCAACATCATCATCAGCTTGACTGGTGGGCATATAGACTTGTACCACTGTGGTGCACTTGTATTAGGGATGTAGCGGGAGAAAGTTCGCGCCAGATGGCGCTCGTGTAGTACTGGGTAAGCGCAAGACGATCGTCTTATGTTTCTACCAGTCAGCTGCGAGGAATGTATAAATTGTGACATAGTTTTTTAACTAAAGTAAATTATATCTTATATAATTTTACACCAAGACTATATTAAATAATTCTATAGGTGTATCTCCTAATATATTATGGACGATTTTCAGCGTTTAAGCGTTAAACAGCTGCAAAATGAGCTACGGACTAGAGGCACTAAAACTAGCGGGAGGAAGGAAGAATTAATAGCCTACAGCGGTAATAACAAAATTCTAACACGCTTTACTATTCAGATAATGAATATGAGTCAGCATGCTTTCTCCTAAAGATTACAATTACTAGAGTATCGTAGGCCTATATTGATTAATATATCTCCATAAGACTTGTCTTAATCATAAATAGAGATTTAAATATTCACTTGTTCCCCTTGCGTATAGACTTCGATCCATGTCTCTTTTTTTGAGGTTGATAGCTTAGATGAAACTGTCATGTTTCAAGGGTAAACATAATCAAAGAAAGTTGTACCGGCATACCTCGTAAATGCATCGTAACGTTTTGTTCTTATGTAATTTTGTCAATTTCTCAATAAAAATCGTTCCCGTACCCCTGGGAATGGACTTGGGGGTACATTTTTTTTAAAGTTTGAGAATCCCTGCTTTAGGGCCACGAACGGTTTCCATTCATCTGACTATGTCTCAAGAATGTAGAAGTCAGTCGCTACCACATTTTCCGTCGGGCAGATGAAAGTTGACGATTAATTATGATTTCAAGAAACCAACCATAATACGTTTGTGACTGTTAATGTTGCGACATTTATTCTTGAAGTATTTGACCGAGTATTGATGTCTTTGAAAATGGGAGTCAGAAATGTTACTTTGATTTCTTCGTGTATATTGACGATTTCTTCCCGTACTTCAATGGAGATGATTTCTGCAGATTCCGATATTGTAGGCTTATCGTGATAATCCGGCAATTTTCTTGTGTATGACCTCTTCCTAAATAATTATTTTTGTTGTGTTCGTGATCCACGGAAAAAGCGATGGAACAGCGCCCGGTTTTAATCTTGCTCTCTCACCTTCAAATACAAACGCATAAATTCACTGATTGTTATCGAAATGCCTAATCAGTTTATAGGTACATACTAGGAATTATTTCCCTTTGGAAGTCACACTTATCCAACACAGATTTCGTGAAGTCATCGGGTTGTAAATGATGGAAACACACTTTAATATATTCGGTCAGATTTTTCTCACCGACATTTTTCCTTCTAATAGCATGTGACCATTTCTTCCTCATTTCTTTATTTTGTGGAAATTGATGAAACGAAAACGGGCTTCCCTGAATTTTGCAAAGAGGAACACTGCAATAGCTCAGCATAGTCACGTAAATAACAATTAAACAACTTAAATTCGTGGATATTAGCGGCATGAGAACTCATGAGACAAATGAAGAGCGCCTTGCGCTTACCCAGTACAAGAGCAGTGCGCTCTATCGGTGCTAGTTCTATACATCCCTATGTCAATTGGCGTGTGCTTGCCTGCAACCCCTCTGGCTGACAGAACAGCTGACCATTTTGCTCATTCGTCAAGCGTTAAGTTTAGGTAACGCTGAGAATTTTACACCAGAGTAAAAAAATGCCTTAAAATTACGCAGTATATACTTAAGCAAACTAATAATTTGTCATCATTCCTAAGATTGGTTTTATACAAAAATTAAAATTTCAACTAATTTCATATTTTTATTATTAGGCTCTGGGGGAATGATTGATCCCTCCGATCACCCCACCCCCCACCCCGTATTTACGCCACTGATATTTATTATTTAGGTAGGGTAAATTGGTCCACAGCTACCGTGGTGAACACATGCATCTCTCCAGATCGTTTAACTATGCCTGTGTAAACGATTGATTCGGATTAAATCACTTACGAGAAACTTTGTACTATGTTGCAAGGGGCAGATAATCTCGATGATCCGTTACTTAAACCTACAATTACCATCATTATCATCATCATCATCAACAACAACAACATCATAGATACATTGGCGACTTCGGTGGCGTAGTTGGTAGCACGCTGATCTTCTATGCCCAACATCGCGGGTTCAAACCCGGCCGAAGTCGTCGGATTCTTGAAGAGCGTTAAAAATCCCTCAGTATGCCTTCCCTCGGAGGGGAAGTAAAGCCGGCTATCCCGCGTCATAGATTTATGGCATGATAAATAACCTTCCACTAATTTCACTTGTGTGAAACTAATTTATAGGTTAAATTTGACTAACGCTCTTAGGTTTCAACGTTCGTCGCCAGGAGCCGACTGCGATGGCATCTAGTAACCAAGTTCAGAACTAGTTTGTCGTTGACGGTGGCGTTTGGTAGCAAAATTAGGAACTACTTGAAAATTCAATGTTAGCAGTCCTTACTTTAATAAAAAAAACGGATAACACACACTAATACAGCCATCACAATTAACACCGGTTATCTGACAGATTCTACACGCAACCAAAGTACACGAGGCTACATTCCGCGTTGTCGCAGCCCCTAAACTGAGTAACCAACCAACCAGAAATACATTATATACAATTATTTATTTTCTATAATGGCTATTTATGAAAAACTGTAGCCTGTTGAAACAACTAGGGCTGGTTTTAGAGCTTCTTCTGGCAAGGAATCAGAATAGCCTACATCAAGAGTTTTCATTTAGGAAGAATTGTGTAATTTATATGATTTTGTGATATTTGCTTTAGGCTATTATTGCTTATTTACGAATCCAGATCATTGTTTAAAATTGTATTTGAACTGTGTTGCAAGTGGCAGATAACCTCGATGATCCGTTACTTAAACCAACAATTACCATCATTATCATCATCATCATCAACATCATCATCATCATCATAGCTGTGTAGTCCATAGTCCGCGAACCTGGGCAACAACATTACGGCATGCATCATAGTGTCAGATTTCTATGGTTAACCACAGCACTTGAAAGTACGCTTTGCGGGACAAAATACTCAACCACATGAAAGCATTTTATCTGCATAGGGTAGAAAATTAACACATGCTTCTCTGCTGCGAGTACAAATTCAGAATGTTTCTCATTAGAGAACAAATATTTCAGTGATACGGCATGTGTAAAATATATCACGATTATTCTGTTGCGTAAACTTTCTCGACCAATTGAATACATAATATAGCTTTGGGGCTATTACAGTAGGCAGTAGGCCGAGTGAAACTTTAAAAATCCGACGTTTCGAGACAACTGCTTGTCCCTTTATCAAGGTCTGACTAGAAAGAAAGAAAGAAAGAAAGAAAGAAAGAAGGAGTGAGTAAACAATGGCATATAGCCTTCATAGATATGTGGGGGTATTGTGAATGGAAAAATGTAAATATCTTAGAAGGCGTAGGACGGAAAGAAGGAAGAGTTATTATTTATTTGTATTTTGTATTCTTTGAACATAGAGTCTAAGAATGGAAATGTATAATAAATAAAGTGTAGGTTTATGTTCTCTTCCCGTCATTGCTCCGTATCAGTGTATATCAACTAGCACGGTATAAATTGGTCACCCCGACGTGATCTCGTGAAAATGAGTAACGAATAACAAACACAAGTAAGTGTCACGCCGACATCCGAAACCAAGCTTGAAGTCGACAACGTAAGCGTCAAATTACCTCCTTTTTGGGTCGATAAGCTAGAGATCTGGTTTTGCCAAGCGGAAGCGCAATATTTTATCGCCGGGATAACTACAGAGGCAACAAAATTCAACTACCTTCTTGCCCAGTTGGAGTCGAGATTTGTCGAGAATATTTGGGATCTGGTGACAGGTGCAGAAGTTAATAAATATTCTCTTGCAAAGCATAGACTGTTAACTTTATTTAAGGAAAGCGAACAAAAGCAAATAAAGATGCTAGTAAGCGAGCTCGAGCTTGGTGATATGAAACCAAGTCAATTACTTAGGAAAATGAAAGGTTATGATGGAACGAATGTGTCAGATAAAATTTTGAGAACTCACTGGCTCGATTAATTACCCAGCAATACTAGGAGTACACTAAGTATTTCTGACGAGAATGTTGAAAAAAATGGCCCAGATGGCTGACCGTATGTTCGAGATGCGAGCTGTTGATGAGGTGCAAACTACCCCTGCACAACCAGTACCATCGACTTCCACACTTTCTGTACAAGAACTCTTGTTGAGAATAGAAGAATTAGAAAGGGAGGTTAGAAGAAGCAGAAGTCACAGTAGGCATAGATCTCGCAATGGAAGTAAAAGTAGGCCTACATTTGATAATGGCAAATATTGTTACTATCACTTCCGTTTTGGGAAACACTGCAATCCAGAACAAGAAGTTCCGGGCCGAACTAAAGAGCCTACTTTTCTTAAAATTTAAGATTCATGCCAACGATTAATCTGTATGGATCTATCTATAATAATGACGAAATTAAGTCGGTAATATCGAAATTGCTTATTAGTTCGAAATACTGTATACCTGGCATAATGTAGCCTAACAGAGAACTACAGTTGGCAGCCCTGGTGACTGAATATTTTCTTAGTTCCATCTCTTAAGGTACAGAATATAAAATTTGGTTGAAGTCCAATGGATAGCATGGACGTTACATGCAGCTAACATTGGATCTAACAGAGCGCTTAAAATCATGTTGGCAACAATGACATACACATGAATTGGTCAGAAATAATCTGAAATAATATGATCTACTCTTGTGTCAATTTTGAATGAAATCCATTAGTTAGTATATAAGTTACATGCATTTTAAAATTGGACCTATCAGCAGACTTAGAATCATGTTGGCAGCACTGGCGTATGCCTGTATTAGTTACTCCAAATTAATCTAGAATGCCAGGTACTATACGTGTGGAAAGTTTAGAGCTATTGGCTTGCATACTTTCTGATATATTGATATTAGGGTAACAAAAATAGAGACAGTATTTATTAACAGTTGGCAGCCCTGGTTACTCTTAAGAATTTGCATAGTCATAATATCTGTTATGGTAAACATAGCACACACGAAATTTGGTTGAAATCCAAATGATAGTATAGAAGTTACATGTATTTAAAGTTGGACCTCTCAGCAGGCTTATAATCATGCTGGTAGCACTGACGTATATAAGTTACTCCAAATTAATATAGAATGTCAGGTATTATACGTGTGCATAATTTAAAGCTGTCGGCTTGCATACTTTCTGATATATGGGCATTTGGATTTTTTTAAATGAGAGCATTTATTAACAGTTGGCAGCCCTGGTGGTTCTTAAGAATGCGCTCAGTTATATCTGTTTATGTACACATAGCACATACGAAATTTGGTTGAAATCCAATTGATAGTGTAGAAGTTATATGCATTTAAAATTTGAACCTATCAGCAGGCTTATAATCATTTTGGCAACACTGCCATGTATGGCCTCCTGCAAATTAAACTGCAATATTATTATCTATACGTATGCCAATTTTGAAATATCTCCCATTCATACCTTCCACGATATCCAACATGGAGCTCAAATTTCAATTGCGATTTTTCAGCAGTTGGTAGCACTGACAACATTTTCAAATATGGCCGTCAGATATTCAGGTATAGATCTTTACTCCTACCAAATTTTGTTAAGATTTCTGCAGCCGTTTAGGAGTTGATAGGCCAGACAGACAGACAGACTGACAGGACAGACAGACAGACACACATTTGCCCGATCTCATAAGTCTACTTTTTCCTCATTTTTGCAAAATGTGAAAAGTAGGCTAAAAATGTGTGCAACCTTGCCAGTGGAAAAATCAGAAAAACTAGATGAGGCGGACACAATAGCGGCTACAGTAACTGTTCGCCACAGAAGGAATATCAGGCCGTCAATCTCGTTTGTTTATTATTAAAGATCACAATTCAGGACAACGTTTCCTGGTTGACAGTGGTGCAGATATCTTTGTTATACCAGTTCATCAGAATAAGAAACGTGAAACAAAAAATTTAAACTCTATGACGCTAATGGTTCAATAATCCACACGTATGGCTCAAATATATTGAATGTGAACCTAGGCTTAAAGCGTTGCTTTGAATGGTCATTCATTGTCGCCGATGTATCAAAGGGCATATTGAGAGCTGATTTCCTGCGTCACTTTGGTTTATTAATTGATCTGACAAATAAACGACTGATAGATAGCAACCAGGGGCGGCCGCTCCTTATGTGCTGAAGTGCTGCAGCACACTGCTTTATTTGAAAATAAATTATTTTAATAGTAGGCTTATTATCTACAAATACAACGCTTTAAAAAAGACGTCAAGCAATGAGTAGGAAATATTTATACTCACTTCACTACGAGGTACAGAACAGATACGGTACGAGGTATCTAGGCGTGCGCTCCACTCCGTGCACGGCGTTAGCTTTGCAGATCACAGCCCAGAGAAAATTTCCAAGTTTATTGGCAGCATACGTGAATTTTGTCTTCTGCGCATGCGCACCCAACTTTTCCCTTGTGTTCTGGATGTGCTGTTGGGACAACAGCTAAGACCAGTCATCACAGCGATTCTTTGTTCGACCACAGAGAGGCAGCACTGGTCACAAGGAATGTGGCCAGTGGCACTATCTGGACACAGCAATAGGATTTAAGAGGGAATCGCTCAAAGAAAATGGGGTAAAAGGCAGAGGAAGCCATCAGCTGTTCCCGCTAGAAGGTCTTTTTCAATACACCCAACTTAATTATTCTATAGCCACATTTTGTAAATCGATGTACTATAAAAATTATAATGTTTATGTCGTCAAAATAAGGACATGATTATTGTGATGCCTAGTTCATAAATTTCACTATTGCAAAATAACCTGTGATTTTGCATTACGGCGTTGCTGGTTTCATTTTAATGCTTTTGGTAATACTGAGTAGTACTGTTTTTGCGCGGTCACACCAAGTGTTTCGTGAATATTTTGTAATTGCAGGTGTTATTACCATGTACAATCAGTTGCAGTCAAGAACAGCTGATGCCGTGAAGATAAAATCCGCTGTGTCACAAGAACACACGAGAAGCCCACGATCGCTTCCAAATCTTGGATCACCTGGAAGCAGCAAAACAGTTAGATTCCACCAACTTTGAACGATTTTCCAAAACGTTTCCAGATAAAAAAAAACTAGGTGTAACTGTTCATGCCTATAGCATGCTGGAAAAGAAAAGGCTCAGAACAGAACTATCGGTTCTGTACTGTAGGCCAGATTTTAGGAATATTGGTGGGGCAGTCCCTCTTCTGCATTTCATAATATCCAGTAATCTGCAAGGTACGTTCTGCCAAACAAGCAAGCTTCTGAGGATATTAGTAACAACACCCATGACTAATTCAGAGCCTGAGAGGTGTTTCTCATCGCTGCGGAACACCATGGCACAAGAAAGACTAAGTGCCTTCGCTATGCTCTCCATTGAGAAGAAGACGGTCTCCAGTATAGAGGAGTTCAATGCCAGGGTGATTGACAAGTTCTGCAGCAAGAAGGAGCGACGTATGGACTTCATTTTTCGTCACTGAGTGAGTGTTTCTATATGTTTATATAAAAAAAATTGGAGGGAGGGTCAGGCCTACAGCACACAACTAATTTTCTACACCAGCCGCCACTGATAGCAACACTAAGCTGGGTGTTCCTGAAGATGTAGCTATTATTGACCTAAGTGAGTCAGTAAGTTCACTCCATGCAACATGCAGGTTTTATGAACTCTTAGAACAATTCCCTGAATTGACAAAGCCTTCTGTTACATCGAATGAAGTGAAAGATGATGTCCAACACTACATAACAACTCCCAGTGGCCCACCAGTTTTCTGCAAGAAACGCAGGTTGGACCCTCATAAACTAAGTATTGCAAAACAAGAATTTCAGTTTATGTAAAATAACAATATAATTTAACCTTCTAAATCTCAATGGGCCAGCCCTCTGCACTTGGTAACCAAATCTAATGACCAATGGCGTGTCTGTCGGGATTATCGACGTCTCAATGACCGCACCCTTCCAGACAGTTATCCAATTCCACGTGTCGCTGATGTTAACCTTATCTTTCAAGGCAAGCTAATTCTTTTAAAGCAAAACCTCATGAAGGCATATTATCAAATTCCATTAGCGGAAGAAGATAAACAAAAGTCGGCCATAACCACACCGTTTGGCTTGTACGAATTCAAGTTCTTGTCATTTGGATTAAGAAACGCACCCAGTACCTTTCAGAGATTCATTAATGAAGTATTGCGGGGACTTGACTTGTCTTTTGCATATTTAGATGACATATTAATAGCATCTACTTCAGAAAATAAACACATTGATCACCTAATGACTCTGTTCAAATGGCTCCATAAATATGGTGTCAAAATCAACGTTGGCAAATCGGTATTTGGAGTAAGAGAAGTCACCTTCTTGGGGTATCTTATAACACCGGAAGGAACTAAACCAGACTCTGACAGAGTAGCAACAATTGTTAACACAAAACGTCCAGTGACAGTGCGACAACTGCGAGCATTCTTTGGCACCGTAAATTTTTATCGTCGATATCTACAGTAGGGTATGCTGCTGATAATCAAGCTCTTTTGAATGAGTTCCTGAAGTGAACCAAGAAGAATGACAGAAGGTCAATTGACTGGACGCCGGAAGCAATACAGCAATTTGAGAAGTGTAAGGAGTACCTTGCACGAGCAGCCCTTCTAACGTACCCAAACATGGATCATGAAATTGCATTGTTCGCGGATGCATCAGATTTTGCAATAGGAGCAGCACTACAGCAAAGAAGGGATGGAGAATGGAAACCAATAGGATTCTATTACAATGCTCAGAGGAATTACTGTATTCTACCTATGACCGGGAACTCCTTATTATCTACCTAGGAATAAAGTATTTCAGATACCTATGGAAGGAAGAACTTTCGCAGTTTACACAGACCATGCTCCATTAACAGTTACCTTTAAGCAGAAAAATGAGAATGCGTCAGCAATTCAACTGAGATATCTCCAGTATATATCCCAGTTAACTACAGACCTCCGACATGTGTCGGCAGAGAAAATGTCGTGGCTGATCATTTGTCACGAATGGAAGAATTAGTGACAATCAATTATGATGAAAAAGTGGCATCACAAATGCAAGATGAGGAGCTCCAGAAACTCCGATTAAGTCCTGACACTTCACTTAAGTTCAAGTTACACACCACTCCTGATGGTAACAGTCTTTGGTGTGATGTGTCAACTGATAATATTTGGCCATTTATACCTAAGACATTCAGATTATCAATTTTCCGTCATTACCATAGCTCATCCAGGTGTGAGATCATCAGTGCGACTTATATCCTCCAGATTTGTTTGACCAAACTTGAGGAATAACGTTCAACAATGGGCAAAAGCAAGCATAGCTTGTCAGAAAAGTAAAATATCAAGGCATACGAAAGCACCCATTGAACAGTTTCCTAGTGTGAATGAACGTTTCCAGGTGGTTCATATTGACATCATTGGTCCTTTACTACCCTCGGATGAATTCACTCATTGCCTTACATGTATCGATGGATTCACGAATTGGAAAGAAGTCGTGCCACTCCAAAACCCACAATATTACAGTTTAACCATAGTTGATTTTTAACCTATTTTCATTTATGAAAAAAAAAATAGGCTTATGAGATCACCTTTTGTCCGTGTGTCTGTCTGTGTGTGCGTGTGTCATGATGCGTGTGATGGTGTGTGTCCCCCCTAATAACTTCTAAACAGCTGGAGAGATTTCAATGAAACTCGTTAAGTTAATAAAACTATTCTGGACGACACCGACCGGGACCTTCAAATTTTGTTACGTCTCACCAATCCAACATGGCGGCTGTGCGAAATATTTCACCAGAATTCAATATCTCCGAAACTATTACCGTTATCACCCTGGAATATTTTACGGAGATAAAGGGATCTAGGTAGAAGATCACCTATGTGACTTTTGAAAACCCGGTAACTACAAAACCAACATGGCGGCCAAGCGAAATTGCGACTTTTAAATAGGCGTTTCTCTCGATTCAACCAACCAAACGCAATAAAAGGTACACATTGTAATGCACCGATATCTAACTTCGTTCAATTCTTTACATAACCTCAACATGGCGGCTGTGCGAAAAATTTCACCGGCATTATATATCTCTGAAACTATTAGCGGTATTACCCTGAAATTTTGTACGGAGATAAAGAGTACTACTAGAAGTCCACCTATAAGACTTTCAAAAACCGGTTAACTGCAAAACGAATTTGAAAATTTAAATAGACCTTTCTAGCGATTTCATGATCCAAACGCAATGAAACCTGGTACAGGAAATGTTTAAACACATTGTAATGCACTGGTATCTAATTTAGTTTAGTTGTTTACATAATCTCAAGATGGCGGCTGTGCGAATTTTAAAATTAAGTTTTTATTTCTTGTGTCGTAATCATGCGATCGAAGTGAAAGTTTGAATAATGAACCTACGCAATAATTTTCCTTTAATGGTACATGACTCTATGGCCTATACATTTAACAATCCAACATGCCGACCATCCGAAATATTTAAATGGATCTCAATATCTACGAATCTATTACAGCAATCAAACTGAATTTTTTAATGTTCATAGGGGCTATGAACCTAAGTTCACCTATAGGACTTTCAATAACCTGGTGATCACAAATCCAACATGGCGGCGACGCGAAGTATAAATATTCCAATGGTCGTTTCTCGCAATTTAACCATCCGAGTGCAGTGACACTTGGTGCAGTAAATCCTTATACAAATGTTAATCCACTGTCATCTAATCTTTTTCAATTGTTCCCATAACCACAAGATGGCAGTTGTGCGAAATTTTAAAATCTCCTTGTTACTTCTTGTGTCCTAATCATGCGATTGAAGTTTGAATACTACACGTACACAATAATTTTCATGTAACAGTACATAACTCCCATGACCTACATATATAAAATCCAACAAGGCGACCATCCGAACTATTTAGTCGGTTCTCAATATCTACGAATCTATTACAGCAAACAAACTGAAATGTTGTATGTTGATAGAGTCAATTAACTTAAGTAGGATACTGTATATTAAAAAAATAGGCTGTATAGTACTTCACGGAACTACTTGTTAACAACCGTATAGTCACTCCAAATATACAAACTCCGGATTTCTATCACCATTTAGCATTTCACCTAACATCATATATATTACATTTAGCATACACTGAGAGTTGCATTACCAATACTGCAACTAAATAATTGTACAAATTGTAAATATTTTCACCTGTATTTTCAAACATAGATTGTATAGCCTAAGTGTAATGGATCTGATGATGATCGCTTGACGAACGAAACTGGTCATCCTGGTGTATTTATTAATCGTAATTTATTTCAGGATTAGGGTAAAACCCAGCTGTTTTGGGTACATTCGTATTGACCGACTGAAAAGCACTAAACTCTTCTTCACTAAGGCAACACTGAAAAAATGGCTTCAACCCCACAATGTAAGTTATATAGGTTAAACATTTGACTAACGTTCTTCGGTTCCTACGGTCGTCGTCAAGAGCCGACTGCGGTGGCATCTGGTAACTAAGTTCTGAACTAGTTGGTGGTTGACGGTGGCGTTTGGCGGCAAAAGTAGGAACTACTTGAAAAACTTCAATGTCTGCATCCTTAGTTGAATTAAAAACAGATACACTAAGACAGCTATCACAATTGACACCGGTTATCAGACAGATTCTACGCACACCCAAAGAACACGGGGGCTTCATGACCGCGTTGTCACAGCCCCTAAACTGAGGAACCAACCAACCAAACTTTGAGCGTCAAAAGGGCACTCTCACGAATGTATGGCATGGTGTCTTGTCATTAAATATCAAATCCAGGGCATAATTTACTGAGTTTGATGAGTCAATGTACTTGCCTGAGGACTCAATTTACTTGCCTGATAATTATCGGAAGCTCACTGGACCCAGTTTTACAGAGACCTGAATTAACAGCTACAACCAACTAAGTTACGCCACTGAAATAAGCTCCAGTAGTTTCAGCACCACTGACCATCCTGTAACGATTGTGAGAGGGTCACTGAGTCGTACATTTATAATTAAACATACTCGTTTATTACCATTTTAATTAGCTCTTATCAACCATTACTACAGCCCGTTCGATATCCCACGTTTAACAATCAGTAGCTTGGCATGCTACTTGCGGAGATTTATTAGTGCTTTTTTCTAACATTTCCATGCCCTGGGACTATCTCGTGGTGTAGCGGCTAGCATTCTTGGCTGTCACCCCAGAGGTCTGGTTCGATGCCCGGCTCTCGACTGGTCGTTGCACGGTGGATGCAACAAGGCTCTGGGATGGCTGGTTAGTTGGTTACTACCTCAGTTTAGGGGCTGTCACAACTCGGCCATGTTGCCCCGTGTACTTTGGGTGTGTGTAGAATCTGTCTGATAACCGATGTTAACTGTGATGACTGTATTAGGGTGTGATCTATTTTCAATTCAAGTGAGGACTGCAGACATTCAATTTGTTTCAAGTAGTTTCAAACCACCTTCAACGACTACTAGTTCAGAACTTGGCTACTAGACGCCACCGAAGTCGGCTCCTGGCGACGAACGTCGGAACCTAAGAGCGTTTGTCGAATGTTTAACTTATATATAATTTAGCTTCACACAGGTGTAATTAGTGGAAGGTTCTTTAACATGCCAGAAATCTATGACATGGGACCGCCGGCTTGACTTCCCCTCCGAAGGAAGGCATATTGAGGTATTTTTAACGCTCTTAAAAAATCCGACGACTTCGGCCGGGTTTGAACCCGCGATCTCGGGCATACAAGCTCAGCATGCTACCAATTACGCCAGCGAAGCCGCGCTCTGGGATGGGCGAGTGAGAATGTCCAAGGTGTTTCGCGTGATTTACATTATGTTAACTTATTTTCAGACGGGGATATCGTCCATTGAGATAAATTATAAATAAAAAACTGCAGCACAATTTAGAAAAAATCAGCCGATAATGAACACAATTTTGCATTTAAGAAAATAAAAAGAAATAATGATAATAATAATTATTTTCTTGCAATCCATTGTGATGTACATGTATAATCTCATTAAAAAAAGCTCCCATTTTCTGGAAGGTTACAACACCCAAGGCAAAAATACGAGCCGCCACTAAAAACACGTGTTCTTAACGGAAATTCCGCACATTGTTAGTTAACAGTGTATACCAGGGTCTCGTCTTTCTTTCTTTCTTTCTTTCTGTCTTAGTTTTATTTAATTTTTTGTGCCATTAATTTTCGGTCTTTTCAAATTTAGGTGGTGTCCTCTAAATTTTAAATTCCATTCCAAATTTGTATACTCTAATCTGTGTTAAGAGGGGCAGATGACCTCGTAGTTCCGCCCCTTAAAACAAAAATAACTAACTTTCTTTCATTCTTTCTTTCTTTCTTTCTTTCTTTCTTCCTCTCTCTATATCATTCGGAGTGCCCCAGTTATGTGTATCGCCTTTTATCAAACTAGAGACTATGTTTCCCCAGAGATATATATATATATTTTAGTCGTTTACCCTCCAGGTTAGTGGAAAGCACGGACTCAGCTAGGGAACTCACCACTACCGCCTCTACGGGCAGTGTCCTAGAGCTGGGAACATCGAATCGGAAGGGATACAACTGGTGAGGTGGGATTGGCACCTCGCCCAGGCGGCCTCACCTGCAATGCGAACAGGGGCCTCATGAGGGAAGGTAGGGGATGGTGAGGATGGATAGGCAAGGAAGAGGGAAGGAGGCTGCTGTGGCCTTGAAGAAGGTACTGTCCCCGATTACCCGGATAGTAGGCTGTCAGATATCCGCCCCCTCAATCGGATTGCCAACAATCAATCGCACCAGCTCAGCTACATCAATGAAAATGGCACTGACAGATACTACCGAGGTTTGAACACAGAAGTTACCAAGAAAAATTATTGTGGAACACACCAAAATAGACGGGGTTACATACTTACTTTTACTTACCTCTTATAAATATCTCGGGGATTGGGTTGACAACAGGATCATTAAAGTATGCTCTCACAATAATCTTGACCATGACATTTAAAAATGAACCAGACCGAAGACGAGAACTTTGAACTGTACAAGAGCTTTATTTTCAAATAAAGAGTATGATTTTCACAACTCAACAAAATAAACGTGGCTATCAGTAGCCTATGTCAATCCGACTACGTCCTCCTAAAGGACTTGCAAATTATCAAACAATATGTTAGCTCCCATGAGCTCAAAATACCGTAACATTTTAATAACACATTTGGATTGGATGAGGAAGTGAGGACGAGACATATATAGAGCATTTGGTTTCTTTTAATAAACATAACACTAGTATTAATAGGCACAAGGCCGGAGTATCGACCTCACCCGCTTGTAACCAGATGTCGAGCCAGCTGGTCTACTCCTCAACCTGGCGCATGCCCGTCAAATGGGGCTCCCTACTCACACCACGCTGTGTAAGAATTCAGCTCCTTTTAAAGTTTTAAATGTCTACAAGACAACTCATACATATTGACGCAAATCTTTCAAATGCTTAACTCATATCCCACTGGATTATTTTAACTATCCTTAAACTTGTTAAGTTATCATCCAAATGTTTAATAAGCATAGTTTAGAGTATAAAACACACTCTTAAATGTTTATAACAAAATCACATAAATTATTTATAACAATTAGAAATTGTTTATAATATTGTCGAAGATAATTACAAAATTTTTTAAACACGCCCTTAACATTACTTTCGTTCCACATTATTGTCAAAGATATTTACATTTATTATTTACAATATCAACATTTAAATTATTTAAATTATTAATTGAAGAAATACATTGAACCACATGTTTTATCCGGTTGGTAAATTCATAATCGTGTTTAATATAATCGACCAATGAAGGTTAGTTATACATGTAAATGTCACAATCTGGTTTAATAAAGGTTGTAATAATTTTAATTATTTGTGACGGTAATCTTCATTCAAAATCTTATCTCAAATTCTTTCAAACTCTTTTTAATTATAACAGTAAATTCACTTGATTAATTTTCAACGAACTATGACAATACACTCTAGCGGAAAATACTTCGCTTACAAAATAATGCACAAACTGCATTCAAAATAGCCCAAAATTCATCATATATTAATCTATATGGCATTAAACTTCCACCGAACTTACAAAACTTCCACAAATAATTCTTTATCATTATTAACTACTGTGGGAATCTCCTTCATTTATTTAAGGGCATTATACATCAGCGACTTTCAACATGTCCGCTGCACTATCGATTATACATTCATAGTTCCACTTAAAAATTCTTATATCAATAATTGTTTCAAAACTGTTGTCATTTAAACTTCGTGGATTTCATTCATGAATCGAAATGAAATAAAAATTTGCCAATCACAAACAAATTTAATAGTGAATACGCTTATATACGCCTGTCTGGTCTATCAAAATTTAAGATTAACATCTTCAAAGAATTGTAGTATAAAAATACTATCATCAAACAAAGTGCGACTAACTGCAAAATAGTCGAATAGAATCCAATTAGACTGGGGAATGCAAACATCATTATATAAATCTCTATATGAGAAAAAACCTAACACAAGTTTCACGAATTTAATGCATTCAATAATTCATAATTAATGTTCATCTTTCACAAAATTGCCTAAGATGCAATGGTCGTTCATGACTGACGATAAATGTCTGTGTTGCAATCAATTCAAATAACGACTAGTATTTCCAAGATCGTCGACAACGTACTGGATTTTAACGCTCTAAAATCATTTAAATGTTCTTCCTTCTTGATGATGACAGAAAATTGGTCAAAGTAATTAAACTGGGGTAGAATTACTTTAACAAAGTGACACGCTGTCTGAATTTAAATCTGCCATAAAAATCATTAACTTACAGTCAAATCGTGACTACAAAAATAAGCAAATTACTGAAAAATCTAAGTATCAGTCTCAACTGATTCAAAATCATTTAACTATGCCCATGACATAACAATGTCTTAATAAAACGTCGAAAAAGGCATAACTCATCAAGGTGTTCTGAGAATAGGAATCTCAAACAAGAATATCGGGCAAAAATACATGAGGACAAAAATATGGGAAAAATGGTTGCTCAAATATTGCTAAGAAACTCAAATACAATAAACGTTCACGACTACCTTATCTGCCGATTGACGTTCCAGAGGAAAATTCCCCAAAGAAGACTGTTGATGGATCCAATTCACCAAGTTAAAGCTGAGCTCCATCCTCGAAACCAGAAACAGTACCATCGGAGAATCGAACTGCTTCACGAAGACGAACGACATCCTTCCGGCAATAATCTTCTTTGTGAGTCGGGACAACCCTGACCTCTCTTGAAAAATCCCTGAAGTTCCAGTTGAAAATCGCCATGAAGTTTTTGTATAAATTTCCGAAGAAATATTCATATTCAGAAAGTATGAAATCATTTCTATTGCTGTTTGATAGTGTTCAGCCTTTAATCACGAAACATGGGTGTAGATGGTTATTTACCGCATGTTCGCTTGTATGGAATAGCAATTAGCGAAGTTCCATGCTGCTATCTTACTCCGTTGAAATATGTCCCAATTGCATTAAGTCCTTTAGCCTTCCATATTCTCTTCGGTAATAGTATTAGAAGAACTAACTGCCTTATTAAACTGCTCCATAATACTGTAGCGTTGTGTCACAAAAGCAATCTGAAGTCTCCCTATTTCACTAGCCCTGTCAGCCGTAGCGTAGAGTCTGGCTATACAAAGTGTTTCTCCTGTGGCGAGAAAATCACTTTTGTCAGTCGTCTAATATTGTCAATAACTTCCAAAATACTTCCTCGAAATTGTTCAGCTTTTCTACAGTCCTTACTGTAGCAATGCACAAGAGAATTAGCTTATAGGCGACCGCTAACTGTTCACAGCTAATCTTGTAGAAGCGTTATAAGTGTCGTTTCAACTTCACCTAGATTTACTTCACAGTAAACCTGCACTGCTTGTATGTTCGACTCTCGTTTAATGCAGTGGCTTCGCCACGCGTTATGAAGACGACTTTTTCACTACTAAACTCACTCGACGTTTCACTGAAATGACTATCTGAAATCTGACGATTGATTTATAATCTGAGAATGAGGCTCCTCTCTTCTGCGCAAGGCCTTTTATGAACTTCATGAGGGGCGTATCTATCCCTTCCATCGCGTGTTACTACGTCATCGCTAGAAGTTCCAACTTCGTCAATACATGACGGATTTTCAAAATTCAAAAACTGAAAATAAATTTCACCAAAATTCCAGATCAATGCCTCTACTGCAAATGGATTTCCACAATTCTGCATTCCAAAAAGTAATAAAAATACCATAGTTTCAGCAATCTCCGTCTTCCTTTAAACTATCGTTCATTGGTTTAAGCCTCCCCTCCAATAGCATAATTTCTTCCTCAGCAGAATTCCACGTTTCCTGCGACTGCGTCGTACATCTCGGATCCTTCTCGAATAAATGCTGACGTCACTGAGAATCTCAGCTCAAGTAACCTGCTGGCATAACGTCTGCGTCATCCGTGCTTACGTCATGACTACCCACGTCATAACTATGACAGCCATAACTTTCGCTATAATTTCCAAAATAGCCACCGTGGTCTCTATATAATTCAATTACGGGGGCAGTACCATCCCGGCATTTGCCCGAAGACGAAGTGGGAAACCACGAAAAACCACTTCGAGGAAGGCTGAGGGGGGAATCGAACCCCCTCTACTCATTTGGGCCACCCGAGGCTGAGTAGACCCCGTTCCAGTCCTCGTACCACTTTTTCAAATTTCGTGGCAGAGCCGGGAATCGAACCCAGGACCTCCGGGGCGGCAGCTAACCATGCTGACCGCTACGCTACGGAGGCGACCCCCAGATATTTAACTTTTAAATCTCTTTATTCTTACTATGACAATATGAAAGCAACGTTTTAATTGAGTTAGACTAGTAATAACTTTAAGAGCTATGTCCACTCCTTCGGAGGGAGATTTCTTGAAAACAAGTCTAAGTGAATTTAGTTGCAAGCTTATGAAGGCACAACAAGCCCTCTCCAGGAATGGTAAGGTAGTAGGTATGAACCATCTCCATTCCCTGTAAAATGTTCATACTTCTCAGAAGTAGCTTTTTGGTTGGTTGGTTGGTTGGTTCTTAAGTTTTGGGGCTGCGACAACGCGGTCATGTAGCCCCGTGTACTTTGGGTGTGTGTAGAATCTGTCTGATAACCGGTGTTAATTGTGATGACTGTATTAGTGTGTGTTATCTGTTTTTAGCCTATTTTCAATTTTGAAAAAATAGGCTTATGAGATCACCTTTTGTCCGTGTGTGTGTGCGTGTGTGTGTGTGTGTGTGTGTGTGTGTGATTCGTGTGTGTGTCCCCCCCTAATAAAATCTAAACGGCTGGAGCGATTTCAATGAAACTCGGAATATTCATAGCACTATTCCCGGCGACCTCGACCGTGCCCTTCAAATTTTGTTACGTCTCACCAATGCAAAATGGCGGCTGTGCGAAATATTTCACTAGCATTCAATATCTCCGAAACTATTACCGATATCGCCCTGAAATTGTGTACGGTGATAAAGGGTACTACTAGAAGTTCATTTATGAGACTTTCAAAAACCTGGTGACTACAAAACCAACATGGCGGTCAAGCAAATTTGAGACTTTTAAATAGACTTTTCTCGCGATTTAACTATCCACACGTAATGAAACTTGGTACAGCAAATGTTTATACACATTGTAATGCACTGGAGTCTAATTTAGTTCAATTGTTTACAAATCTTCAAAATGGCGGCTGTGCGAAATATTTCACTGACATTCTATATCTCCGAAACTATTACAGATATCACCCTGCAATTTAGTACGGTGATAAAGGGTACTGATACAAGTTTACCTATGTATATTTCATAAACTTGTAAAGTAGAGAACGAACATGGCGACCAAGCGAAGTTGAGACTTTTAAATAGTCTTTTCTCACGATTTAACCATCCAAACGTAATGAAACTAGGTACAGCAAGTGTTTATACACATAGTAACGCACTGGAGTCTAATTTAGTTCAATTGTTTACATAACCTCAAAATGGCGGCTGTGCGAAATATTTCACTGACATTCTATATCTCCGAAACTATTACAGATATTACCCTGCAATTTTGTACGGTGATAAAGGGTACTGGTACAAGTTTATCTATGTATATTTCATAAACTCGTAAAGTAAAAAACGAACATGGCGACCAAGCGAATTTGAAATATTTTAATAGACTTTTCTCGTGATTTAACTCTCTGAGCGCAGTGAAATGTGGTACAGTAAATGATTTTGCAGATTGTAATGCACTGCCATCTAATTTAAATCAATTGTTTACATAACCTCAATATGGCGGCTGTGCGAAATTTTAAAATTAAGTTTTTATTTCTTGTGTCGTAATCATGCGATCGAAGTGAAAGTTTGAATAATGAACCTAGGCAATAATTGTCCTTGAATGGTACATAATTCTATGGCCTATACATATAATAATCCTAAATGGCGAGCTTCCGAAATATTTAGACGGTTCTCAATATCTATGAATCTTTCACAGCAACCAAACTGATTTTTTTATGTTCATAGAGACTATGAACATATGTCCACCTATAGGACTTTCATTAACCTGGTGAGCACAAATCCAACATGGCGGCGACGCGAAGTATAAATATTTAAATGGACGATTCTCGCGAATTAACTATCCGAGTGCTGTGAAACGTTGCACGTTAAATGCTTATACAAATGTTGATCCACTGGCATCTAATTTATTTCAATTGTTTACATAATCACAAGATGGCTGCTGTGCGTAATTTTAAAATCTCGTTTTTACTTCTTGTGTTCTAATCATGCGATTGAAGTTTGAATACCACACGTACACAATAATCTTAATGTAATAGTACAAAAATAAAAATCCAACCTGGCGACAATCTGAAATATTTAGACGGTTCTCAATATCTACGAATCTGTTACAGCAATTAAACTGAAATTTTGTATGTTGTTAGAAGAAATTAACATGAGCAGGATATATGAAAATAGGCTGTATAGTTCTTTACGGAACTACTTGTATAATTTAAGTACTGCAACTTAGAATTTTTCAAATAGTTCCTACTTTTCCCGCCAAGCGCCACCTTCAACGACTACTAGGCCAAGTTCAGAACTTAGCTACTAGACGCCACCGCAGTCGGCTCTTGGCAACAAACGTAGAAACCTAAGAGCGTTGTTTACATTCCTAACCTATCCAATTTAGCTTCACACAGGTGCAATTAGTGGAAGGTTCTTTAACATGCCATAAATCTATGACATGGGACCGCCGGCTTTACTTCCCCTCCGAAAGAAGGCATACTGAGGGATTTTTAACGCTCTTAAAAATCCGACGGCTTCGGCCGGGTATGAACCCGCTATCTTGGGCATAGAAGCTCAGCATGCTACCGACTACGCCACCGAAGCCGCCTTAGCTTTTTCATTAGAATAACTAATGTACCATTGGCTAGCCTCTGGGTGTTTCCTCTTGTGTGTTGGGTTACATCTTCCACAGTCTAGCCTTATAAAAAGGTACTAGCAACCCACCCCGGCTTCGCCCGGGAATAGTTATGAATGCATTAAGTGATAAGCACTTCATTTTTCGATGCCAATGAACTAAATAAAACCAATATCCGTTTTCCGTCTCGGCATGATGGGTTAAAATCAAAGACTGCACTATTAATTATCTTATCATGGAGATGCATGTGCCAGACGTAATGTAAGAATGGCGAGGTGCATGAAACACAAATCCCCCTTCCGTCCAATCTTAACTTGACTGTGTATTTTGCCGAACGAAAAGTTCACAGACGAAATGAAGAAAATCTGAGTTGCACTTCTTGGGAAACTCAAAATACAACCACTCTTCTCTGAAGTCTTACCTCAACATGACTCGACAGTTTGCTGCTGGCTGTATCTGGGGTAATAGGCTCGCCCACTAGCTAGGCTGTAACTGGGGTGATAGGCTCCCCCTAACTAACTCGTAAACTTCCGCCTCAGTAATTGAATGGAGATTGTTGGAAGAAATGAAAACGTAAAAATACTACTAGTGGGCGATGTATTGAAGATAGAGATATGCTCTCCGGGACTTTCTTTGTAGAACGTTTCATGCAGAACAATTCTTACACTCATAGTATTTAGATATTATTAACGGTTTGTCCAGCGAAAGCTTAAAAAGCGCACGGACGCCAGGACTTTTTTCAACTTTTTCTCTGAAATGGTTACTGCTTGGCTTCCTTTGATCATAAATAAAATAATTATTTTCTACACTAGAGATGGTTTAAGAGAGCCCGGGGACTCTTACTCACATACTGTGTGCAACAAGCCTGACAGTGTCTGTTGTAAATCTCTACTTAGTATAAAACAAAGTCCCCGATTCTTGGATATTACGGGTAATCTCGAGAACCACTGGATGGACTTTAACCCTTTCCTTGTTGCATTTCCAGGCATGATATCCCCAGAATCACCGTATTATTTTAGAATATGAAGTATTGTGGACATGGACACTCTTGCACATAACAGGGGAACTATATAATATATTTAAATTAAATAAAGTTTTACACGTGAATTACCAACAGTAATTGGCCCACAGTAAATCTCACTCCCCTGGGGTACTTGGTTTGAAGTCTGCCCTCATATAACCTGGTCACAAACAATTTTAATACATAAGATGATCTGGCCACATAAACAATTATGAAACTAAGTTTTAAAAAATGTGTCAGTAATGGAATTTGCACACTTTACTCAAACAATACACATATTTACATTGTTTACCGTCATTTTATTTCCTGAGGTGCCTGGTTCAGAACAACTTCAGCATCTTTTTATTTCTCCTAGAATTAGTCACATCGGCCCATACTACAAAAATTGCCGAATCCTTATTTAAATATGCTAATATATACATCTCGGTAGCATGCTCCATGGAGTCCTTAGTTCTTAATGTTTACTCCCATTGCCAGAACATACCTGGGCGCTTTCGGACGCTTTAGCAGGGAGCAGTGAATTTCATATCCGGGCACATTTGGGCGCTTTGAGAAGGAAAGGGTTAATGTGGTTTTCACCAATCTGTAAAGGATATCTCGAGGAAGATTTCTGTGGAAAATAATTTATTTATGACCAAAGGAAGCCAAGCAGAAATGATTTCATTGACAAAGTCTGAAAATACAACCTGGCGTCCGTGCGCTTTTTAAGCTTACGCTGGGCAAACCGTTAAAAATATCTACATATACTATAAGTGTAAGAATTGTTCAGAATGAAACGTTCTACAAAAAAGTCCCGGACAGCATATCTCTATCTTAAATACATCGCCCACTAAAAGTGATTTTACGTTTTCAGTTCTTCCAACAGTCTCCATTCAATAGCTTTGAAACAGTTTACGAGCTAGCTGGTTGGCGAGAGGGCCTATCACCTCAGACACTGTCGATCTGTGTCCAGTCAAGACTTCAGAGAAGAGTGGATGTGTTTGGAGTTTCCCTGGAAGTGCAACTCGGCTTTTCTTTACCTCGCCTGTGAACTTTTCGTTCCGAAGAATACACAGTCAAGTTTAGATTGGACGGAAGGGGGATTTGTAATTCATGCATCTCGTCATTCTTAAATTACGTCTGACAAGAATTCGTTGCACATGCTATCTCTATGATAAGATAATTAATAGTCCAGTCAGTGATTTTAACCCATCATGCCGAGACGGAAAAAGGATATAGGTCGTTGTTCATTGAAATTGAAAAAATACGCCTATCACGTAACAATGAAACTGAGCAACAAATAATTACTCGATTATCACAAGAGATGGTTGGTTGGTTCTTAAGTTTAGGGGCTGCGACAACGCGGTCATGTAGCCCCTTATACTTTGGGTGTGTGTAGAATCTGTCTGATAACCGGTGTTTATTGTGATGACTGTATTAGTGTGTGTTATCTGTTTTTTAATTTAAGTACAGACTGCAACTTAGAATATTTCAAATAGTTTCTACTTTTGCCGCCAAGCGCCTCCGTCAACGACTACTAGTCCAAGGTAAGAACTTAGCTACTAGACTCCACCGCAGTCGGCTCTTGGCAACGAACGTAGAAACCTAAGAGCGTTGTTTACATTCTTAACCTATCCAATTTAGCTTCACACAGGTGTAATTAGTGGAAGGTTTTTTAACATAACATAAATCTATGACATGGGACCGCCGGCTTTACTTCCCCTCCGAAGGAAGGCATACTGAGGGATTTTTAATGCTCTTAAAAAATCTGACGGCTTCGGCCGGGTTTGAACCCGCTATCTTGGGCATAGAAGCTCAGCATGCTACCGACTACGCCACCGAAGCCGCTCATATATCACAAGATAGAGAGAGAGAAAGAATTCACACAAAGACAAAGGGTGTAATCCCCAAAGTTGCTATGACACAGGGAAGAAATGTTCCTGGTTTGTGGTCCGATAAAGAGAATACTGCTATGAAATATTCCTCCATAAATTATATAAATGATGCTTCAGTTTCCAGGCGAAGTATTCTGTATATAATGTTCGACTAATTAATATAACATTCATTAAGTTCGACTCTTCATTCCTTTTGAATAAGGTAACTACTCGGCCGCGTGAAAGAATGCGTAACGACCTTAGCTTAACACAAAATACGAAGCTAAACACGTTAAGTTAGAAACTTAACTCGCCATGGAGCTCAAAGATGGACCGCAAGTATCCTTTACCACAGTGCCTGTTAGTTTGTGTACTTTTCTGTCTCTATGAAACACTCCAGTCTACAAATGTCAGTAAATATGAACTTGCATGTTATAACTTCTATACCGTACTTAAAGAGTGATAACACAGCAGAACAGAATATGAAATCAGGGTATATACTGCAATGAATTGCAATATCCACTCATTTGTGTGCGGTGTTTGCATTTAATATGTTTTCCAGTTGGTTGCATCATTCGAAACACTTGCCATTGTGTTCATCAGTGAAAATAATTGCCCCATTCGCCCTATGCATGAGCGTCCAGCAACTATTCATGAACTACGATGCTTTAATTAGATTTATTGTAATGATGGATTTAATAACGTGTTAATAGATTTGAACTGTCTGCAAAGAGAATATCTAAATGGACACTCATTTCACGTAATATGTTTCTAATTAAATCACAATCCCAGTTTATCAACATAACAAGGCGAAATGGTAATGTGCATTTCTATAATTTTTATTACACCATATTTCTTCCTTCCTTCCTTCCTGAAGACCCTCCACTGTGCCGTATTCACCGTGGCCCACATTTTAAACTAGGGTGGGGTTCCTGCTGACCTACGAATTAACCGTGGTCTGCAAAATGCGCTCAATCTTATTAGTGCTTCGGTGGCGTAGCATGCTGAGCTTCTATGCCCAAGATCGCGGGTTCAAACCCGGCCAAAGTCGTCGGATTTTTTAAGAGCGTTAAAAATCCCTCAGTATGCCTTCCTTTGGAGGAGAAGTAAAGCCGGCGGTCCCATGTCATAGATTTATGGCATGTTAAAGAACATTCCACTAATTACACCTGCGTGAAGCTAAAATAGGTTAGGTTAAACATTTGACAAACGCTCTTAGGCCCCGACGTTCGTCGGCAGGAGCCGACTGCGGTGGCGTCTAGTATCCAAGTTCTGAACTTGTTAGTCGTTGACGGTGGCATTTGGCGGCAAAAGTAGGAACTACTTGAAGTTCAATGTCTGCAGTCCTCACTTGAATTAAAAACAGATAACACACACTTATACAGACATCACAATTAACACCGGTTTTTAGACAGATTCTACACACACCCAAAGTACACGGGGCTACATAACCGTGTTATCGCAGCCCCTAAATTAAGGAATCGACAATCTTATTAGCCATGAGGCTGTTGATCGCGTTATCCGCTTTATAAGTGAGAGTGGTTGGCAAAGTATGTTCAATACCCAGACACTGTTCTTGCGACGGTAGATGAATTATCCCTCGCAGAACTCGTTGGTGACGCCGAGCAGGGAGGATAAGCGATTTTAAAGAAACATTCACAAAGCAAATTGTTCTGTCCGGGAACTGAGAGGTTCGGACGAACAAGGGAGTGTAAGTGGTGAATTTGGAAAGTGTTGTCTGATTGGGGAGAGTCTCAATAATGTGCTGAAACTCGGGATGTGGGTGTGTGTGGGAGCTATGGCGGTGTCGGGAGAGCTCTGGTTTACCGGGGTCGTAGATTTAGGCGATGCACTAATAATGTGAACTACAGTATTAGCGCCCGGGGTGCATACTGCAAATGAGCGCTTTAACTATTAGCTGATCGTGCAATGTTCGGCTCGGCAGCCGTGCGATCCAGCACTCAAGGCTGCGGTAATGAAAGTAGTTATTGCCCACGCAGCGGTTCTATAACTGAAGGCACTGAAGGGTCAAGGTGTAGGGTTGGGTGTCGGGAAGTGAAGACAAGTACAAGAAAGGTGTACAACGAATGTGTAGTGTGGATGGTCTCTTGTTGATTGGACCGTAATTACTTCGAGCATGTCCCTTAGGGACGTGTAGCACAATTGTAGATGTAAGTTTTACAATAATGGTTTAGGTGTCAAATGAGTAGGAGTACAACTTGTAATGTTAATGTCAGGATTATGAGAACACACTTACCTACAGGTGAGAAGTCTGGACACAGTCGTGTAGAGCTTAGGGCCGCAACAGGTGGTTCGTCCAGAGGTAACCTCTCTCTTATGTGTTTCGGAACTGCTGAGTGGGTATTTCTTCACGTGTTGCTGTTCCAGATACCTCCAAGTGTAAATGTGTGTGCGTGATGCAAGCTGTTAGGCAAGAGCTTAGACTTCAACTCTGCCTGGCTGCGTGTAATAGAAAATGTACTGGCTTTGCTGAGTTTCCAGCTTAAGGGTGGTTTTTGGGGTGAAACTGGTGTGGTGGTTTGGGCTAGAAGCGTACTGTTTATGGAGTGGCTGTTGGCGTATTTGTAGCCTCCTGTAGATGTGTAGATGTGTGGGTTCAGTGGCGTAGGCCACCTCTCCCCGGGGGGGGGGGGGGGGGGCGTAGGGTCCTAAGGTCCTAAGGGCGTAGGGACCCTGAGGCCTAAACAATATGCTACGTTCCGACAAAAGATCCTAGAATCAGGGGCGTTTTTAGCATAAGGGCACGCGGTCACTTGCCTCTCCATTAAAATCCTCAAATCCCACTTAAATCATACAGTAATATGTAATGTCGCTGATGTCGCCACCAAGTGGTTCTAAGGACTGGATATTCAGTTTCTAACAGTAGGAGCACACGGCAGCAAAGCACTGGACGCGTTTCAAAACTGGCCACTACTGTGATGCCGAATGTTTTCCCTGACTGGCTATTTAAAATCATATCATGCTTTTCAGCTGGGAGAGGTGACAAGAGAGGATACGGGAAATTCCTAACCTTTAGGTCACAATGAAGCGGTGACCACGAGACGGTCATGACCAATCTCAGTCAAGGAGGAGTGATGAGGGTGTTAAAGGTTTGCGGTAGAGGGGTGGAAGGTTATTTATAGCAATGCCCCCACTCTCTAAATATAGTCACTAATATAGGCCTACTACAGTATATTAAAGCTCCCGCTTATTATAGAATTTTAATGGATATGTATGGAGAAAAATCAGCATGTATAATACATTGTTTAGAAGGTCTAACTGGATACATGTTCTCTTTATTTAGAGGAATTCTGGCTTGAAGACAACCGTGCCTCCATGTTCACTTTGCAAGTTCTGGCGCCTGCAAGATTGAGTTATGTTTTTAAAACCGTGTGGTTTACAGAGTATCATTGCCCTTACCGGTGGTACATAACAGTTATTATTACAAACGTGTTTTAGGATGTGGAAAGAAAGCTATCCATAACAAGTCTGATTGGTTTCCTTGTCCACTCATGGTACGGGCACAAGTACCATTATGGGCGTATGTTCTCTCAAAATGTGGTGTGCTCTACCTCTTCTTAAAGAGCACCAACCACCACTGACTGGAATGCATATACATTTCAGATCTTGATATCTCGGATATCGGGCAAAACATCAATCCACAGTCTACCACTTTAAATAATGACTAGTTGATACCCGTCAAAACATGACGGTCATTGGGAAAATATTTCTCTCTTATCTTCTCTTAGTCGTTTACCCTCCAGGTTGGTGGAACCCACGGACTCAGCGAGGGAACTCACCACTACCGCCTCTACGGGCAGTGTCCTAGAGCTGGGAACATCTAATCGGAGTGGATACAACTGGTGAGGTGTGATTGGCACCTCGCCCAGGCGGCCTCACCTGCAAAGCGAACAGGGGCCTCATGAGGGAAGGTAATGGATGGTCAGGATGGATAGGCAAGGAAGAGGGAAGGAGGCGGCCGTCCCGGCATTTGCCCGAAGACGAAGTGGGAAACCACGGAAAACCACTTTGAGGATGGCTGAGGTGGGAATCGAACCCCCTCTACTCATTTGGAACACCCGAGGCTGAGTAGACCCCTTCCAGTCCTCATACCACTTTCCAAATTTCGTGGCAGAGCCGGGAATCGAACCCAGGACCTCCGGGGCGGCAGCTAACCATGCTGACCGCTACACTACGGAGGGGACTGGGAAAATATTTACTGAAGGATTCTCTTACAGGCCTATCGTATGCATTTTTTTGAACGATTACTTTTTGACACTGTTGCAACTTAAAGTGCGTCGAATGATCGACTTCGCAAAATAGGCCTATAACTGGCCATGACTGAAACCTTGATGAGGCAAATAGAGACCTACACGTTCCAGAGTTTCCCCTTGAACTTTATTTATTGTGATAAAGTACGCCAAGCGAATTGGAAATTGGAAAATTGAAGTGTTTTATCGGAAGATGTTAAGTCATGTCGAAGGATTATAGTTCTCTGCCCATTACGTGATTTTCCTCCACATATACTTACTCTAAAAGTTTGAGCCATACAGCCACAACAATATTTTCCCCCTTTTTAACTGTCATAGACATAGATCTCAGTAAGACGCGGCGGGATCCGCCATTTCTCTGGTGGAATAGAGCCATTGTGCGCAAGCGCGGGGGCGACAAATATTACATTTTTCTTTAATAATTTAAAATATACCCTAACATATATTTTTCTTTTGAAGACACTCTGCAAATCTACACGCCAATAGCTCTCGTTAGAATGTATTACGAAGTCAATCGGTTAAGACGTTATCTCAATCTCGCGGTAACAAAAATCAGCTTAGTGCTTTAAATATATAGATACCGTACATAGATGGCAACGTAAATTACGGAGAATTATTTACTTTACGGGAATGATAAAAGTAAAATATGTTCCGACAGTGTAATAGGCTACCAATTGTAAGAAATAAGAAAACGGAAATAAAAAAACATATCCAAGGTGGGATTCGAACCCTCTTGACAATGCATAAACAAATCGCAGTCCACCCAGAAAATACAACTCCACTGCAATTATGCTACCTAAACAGAAAACACACTCAACTGCCAGTGTAAGTTCTTCAATACTTCCCTTATTTTATAATTATATTTCAATGTTTATCGTGGAAATATCATAAACAATATTTTCCCTCTTTTTAATTGTCATAAACAAAGATCTGAGTAAGACACGGTGGGATCCGCCATTTTTTTTCTGGTGGAATAGAATCAATGTGCGCAAGCGACAAATATTACATTTTTCTTATATAATTTAAAAATATTCCCTAACATATATTTTACATATATTTTTCTTTTAAAGACACTCTGCAAATCTACTGTACATGCCAAGAGCTCTCGTTAGAATGCATTACGAAGTCAATCCGTCAAGAGGTTATCTCAATCTCGCGGTAACAAAAACCAGCTTAGAGTTTTAAATATATAAGTTAGATAGATTTTATGGACTGTTGTCGTGCAATATAAAAGTACACCAGCTCCTAAGGGTAGTATCAACAGGAAATGAAGGAAGCTTATACTTCTACGTGACCGTTAATCTCGCTATTGTCAGTCACAAGACCTCTTTTTACGTGGAATTCACCTGAAATGACCATACATGCGTTAACCGAGAATCAAACCCGATCCCCCTTGGTGGGATGCAAGTAGCATGACAACCGTGGTCTCTTCTGATCGTATCGAAAAGTAATTTCTTAACATCTTGAATTGAGTGTTGTTGAATTGTAAAGTGCATTTTACTGTAAGACTGACGTGAAAATGGTCCACAAACGCAGCCATTGGGCCATTACACCCCCCTGAAAAGTATGGCAACAAAACGCTACACGGTTTCAGCTTTATAAATTGACACTCACAAGGTAGTGCGGAAATGGAAGAAATTAGATGAACGTGGATCTGGAATCTGGCTGTAATAGTGTTCTAACACAATTCAATCAAACATTAACCATATGCTCCTCCTGTTTCTTAAACCTTGTAGTTATGATAATCAACTGTAGACCCGTAGAATTGCTCATTATTTAGGCTACGTAACAAGGTTCAAGAAACAGGAGCGCTGGAGGAGGATGTGTTCCTCAGTTTGACAGAATTGTTGGTTAGACCACAATTGCACGCGGGTCGACAATTTTGTGATGTACATAAATACTTTTTAAGAATCAGTAAATCTCACTAGGGAACCTCGCACATTAACTCCCAGATATTGATGAAACTTGGCACATGTTGGTCAGACAACGACAAAGACATCTTGAATTTCCTAATTCAACAAGACCATACCTAGAGTGAGCAAAATTATGTGTGCTAAAATACGGGCGCGAGATGTAACATATCCAGAAAGATATACCGTATAGTATGCGTCGTGCTTCCCTCATCGACCTGGATGTCATTGCGTGTATTTAATTCATAGTGATAGAAAGGGGTTACTATTGGAAACTACTTATTTGCATGGCCAACTCACGGAGGCCGAGTGAAAATGCACAGCTTGAGTGACGTGGAAAATCTGAAGTATGATAGTGTTCACGAGACGTCAGCGTAGTATTATCCACTACGGACAGGAAGTGGTTTCATGTAGTGACAAGTTAGATATTTAACATCTGCTGTTTTTCTGATGGGGTCAAAATTTACTTTCCCTACCCTGGAGGACTCGAGTCGGGAATCAACACTCTCCTACAGTCAGCAGTAAAATGGTTTCGCAAGCAGGCAGCAGTCAATGAACAATGGATATCAGCTTAAGTAGGCAGAGTACTGTACTGTAGAGTCAACCTTCAGGTAATTGAACCCACGAAGATTTCTAGTATCTAGCATTACCTACGATGGAATTCCATCGTCTAGATATTAACATAAGCTCAGTAAGCACAGGAGGGCAATTTTAGTTCCCACCGGTGCTGTAACTATGGGCATGCTGCTAAGATAAGTGGGTTAGACGAGTGATTGGTCGGGGTTGGAAAGATAGCTCCGAGTGCACACCTTACTGGGCATGTTGTTTCACACTCAAGCAATTTCTCAATGTCTAGAGACATACTAAAGCTGGGATTTCCTAGGCGCGGAAGCGGAGAGCTGAACGCGGAGAACGGAGTCGGCTCTCCGCTCGTGAGTCATCAGCTAGCTGAATTGTGTTTTCCTAGACGCGGACTTGCCCTCTGGCGGAGAGCGGAACGGTTGCTCATTTGTATGCTAGGAGTGATAAGGTGAGGTCGGTATGGACGTGGAATCTAGCCTTTCTATTTTATTACACTTGGAAGAGGAGGAGGAGGAAGTGTTACTACTGCATTTACTGAAGGATCGAAAATGTGCAAGTGACATAATTATGACATCTTTCTTCACAACATTCTTATATTTTTTCTCTGTTAGATTCCATATTATAGGATGACCATGAACCAACTTAATGAGTTGTTCATCTTCGGAAGCAGTAAACCGACACACATTCATGGTGCACACACTTCATACAAAACACACAAGGGACACAATTGAATAAAACTACACACAACCTGTACAGACATCCAGCCACTCCGCCAGCCGACAGCGGACTCGTCTACTCTCGGAGCAGAGGAACGCGGAGGAGCGAGTTCCGCTCGTCCAGCGGCGGTCCGCTCCGCTTCTAGGAAAACTACCATTAAAATTACATATGACCAGAGGAGAGCCGACTTCGCTCTCCACGTTCCGCTCTTCACTTCCGCGCCTAGGAAAACCCAGCTTTAAAGGAATTTTGAGGTGAAATCCCACGTCAGACAATTTTTTTGAGGTCTGTCGTGCAAGTATACAAATTGTTTTATCGAAATCAGAGTTCTAGTATGCGAGGTTGCCGTTTAAGATTGGTATAATGGTATTTATTTCAAAGCTACAGAACGTCTTTAACTTTTAACGTGTGCCCATGCAGGAACGAAGAAGATCCTTTCGTCGGTTTACCATGGTCCTACGATGGAAGGAAGGTGCCTTCTATCTCTATTGAAGATTCTCCGGAAAGCCTTGGAATAGGACGAGGAATCAACCGGATGGATATGTTGCAATTTCCAGGATATAACAGTTATGTACCAAGATACCAATCCAGTTATATTCCCAGACACGGTAAAACATGGCAGAGGGCTGCTAACTATGCAGACTTTCCAGTTTCACCGGAAGAGATTCATTCATCTCGAAGAAATAATCTTGATCATAATTCAATTAGCGACATAAGCAATTGGGCAATTCAGCCTGTTCCCAGATTTGTCCGACAGAATGATGACTTGGATAATAGCGAACATCTAAGGATAAAGGAAGCCTTGAGAACTCCTTACACTGTATACAACGTGGAACCCCGGGAGGAATTTCCTGCAGATGAAGAGAAACCATCGGAATATGAAGGTGATAGTATAGACCATATTGATCCCAAGTTACTAAATCATTTGACGAAATTGAAAGCCTACCAAGATTTGGCAGCGTTTGAAGCAGAACAACTTCAAAATCCAGCCAAATCGTTCATGTTGAGAAGAAGTATCCCACTTTCCATATCAAACTCCAATGCAGACGGCCTAGAGGTAAGTATATTTAAGCCTCCTTAACTATAAGGCTGCCCAGGAGAGAAAAATAACATGACATAGAAAGTGATTATCACATTTTGTGGTGGCTTTGCATCCTTGGCTGTTGCTCCTGAGGATCTGGTTATATTTCCGGCTCAGCCAAGGAATTTACCAGTAACTATGGTCTAAGGAATGGAACAGACTAAAGTGGGAATCACATCAACCTCTTCTTACTTAGCCTCGTGAGGAAATACTGAGAAGTGTTGGGTTCGATTGCCCGTTGATCTCCACTGTCTTTCCAGGTAAATGTCGAGATGGTTCCTAACTTAATGCCACGAACGCCTCCTACCAAATACTGACCACAAATACAAATGAACACCCTACTACAGACACTACAACAAGAAAGGTTAACAGGCACATTCTACTCACCCATTTCCACGGGGCTGACAACTGTGATCAGTGGTGGCGCTAGCTATTGCGGGGCCCTGTGCGGTACGAAAATGTAAGGCCCTTACTTCCGAGGGAAGGGGGGGTCTGGTCTTCAATACCATCTAGGAATAAAAATAGGTGAAATAAATTGAGTGAATTGTAATTTTAAAATATTTCTATTTCAAAAACCTACAGTAACATAAACATGCTAAAAATGAACTCTTCTGCTCTTTTTCTGGCTGAAGTCTTTAATTAAATCTTTACTAGGGGACCTGTGAGAGAAATATCGCATGTTCATTAACCACCCTCCCGGCTTTACTGTTATGCATCCTTCTATAAATATGCTTATTTGTTTAATTTACGCACTTCTTAAACAAATTGTTGATATTAAGAAATCAGAGAGCAATTCGTCACTGTTGCGGGTAATAATTATGTTTGAATATTCTTTTCAATGCACAGTGGGTTGTGTGTGCCCCATATGTACAGGCTACCCGCCCGGCCCTAGTTTTATGTGGGCTGGACGCGACACTGTTCTCCCAGGGATTATCGTATTTTTTATTTGTTTAAACACACTGTTTAATCAAATAACTATATTTCCGTTGACTTTTCAAGAAATGCAAGATTTTCCATGTACTATTGAGATGATTTGGAAGATTTTGGCACAAAACGCACCTTCTAACTCCTTCTGGTTCAGGAGCTTGAGTTTTTTGTCGGATGAACCTAGCGTAATATTCAGTATAATAGATAGTCCAAACTAGATGCCAATTATTCATTTTCTACGGACAGGATGACGAGTGTTGAGAGTCTGCCTAGTCATTGCCTCAAAACTTACAATATCCCGAAAATGTTTGCAGTTTATAGATACACTGTGAAAGAATATAATTGTCTTGGAATTTAATTTCGTCTTCAATTCACTTATCAAATTTAAAAAAAAAACTCTTAATTTCATTTATTATGATTATAATAAAAACTGTTGCAAGCACGTTTGCAAACATTAGCAAAAATTCCCGCCCTATTGAACCCCACCCCCGCGAGTGTCTTTCCCATTGTATTTGAATAGCCATCAAACACTGCGAGAAGGAAGGATTTTATTTAGTCAATAGTTTAATGCGAAATCTAGTGATAAATGTTTGAATTACGTTTCACATTAATTTCAACAATTAGCATTTTTCGATCCAGCAAATATAAACGAGGGCCGTTTTTTAAGTAATACCCGTTGTGATATTACGCCATTGCAGCGCTGCGGTTGGCATTCCGTGCAAGTGCGCTGTGTACCTGCATCTATTGGAAAGGCTGAGACTCCATTACGGCATCAGTCGCCGTTGTGTTGGTGTGTTGACAAGCTTTTGAAATGGCATCGCCGATCGCGAGTCTCGCCGACTCATAGACAAGAGAGAAAACTCTCCTGTAAGATATGCTGCTATTTAGCCACCACTGTAAGGCAAATTGCGTGCTCACTCAGGAGAACTCCGAATGTTTAGTTCTCCTGAGCACATACGCAATTTGCCTGACAGTGGTGGCCAAATGGCAGCATAACTTACAGGAGAGTTTTCTCTCTTATCAACGAGTCGGCGGGACTCGCGATCGGCGATGCCATGTCAAAATCTTCTCAACACACCCACACAACGGCGACTGATGCCGTAATGGCGTCTCAGCCTTTCCAATAGATGCAGGTACACAGCACACCTGCACGGAATGCCAACCGCAGCGCTGCAATGGCGTAATATCACAACGGGTGTTACTTAAAAAAATGCCCTCGTAGTATAGCCCAAGTTGATAGGTTGTTGGTCAGATATCTATTTTTTTATTTTTTATTATTTATTTATTTATTTATTTATTTATTTATTTATTTTAAGAGGTTGTCTATCGTTATTGTCAGTAACCTTTTGCGGGGCCCTGTAAGGTGCGAGACAACCTAGGTACCGTCTCACGGCTCTCTGGCCTCATCTCACCATGCCCTGCGGGGCCAGGAAGGCGCGCAGTCCGGTGCAGCCGCCCACTTCGCACTCCTGGCGCTGCCACTGACTGCGATATCCACTAAGTTGAAAAAACTGAAACCAAAATACCATAGAAAACCACTTTCAGAAAGACCGGGAATGTCTATTTTCAGTTGTGATGGGGCTACGTGCTCCCTCAGACCAGAATTAAATTTTGGCCAAATATAAATAAAACATACGGTATTGGTGCAAACAACATTCATGCGCGATCTGTTGGCTGTCACAAATCGGTGGGGAAATGATAATAATAATAATAATAATAATAATAATAATCGGAATAAGCTTATCACTTAGAGGAGAATAAACACCATTAGACAAGAGGTATGGCGTGAGAAGGAATTTATGAATGGAAATACCCTGAAGAGTCTCCCTGGAGAACTGCAGCTTGCACAAGCTGATAGCCAGAACCTGCAAGAAGTAAATTCAGTGTCCATGCAAAATATCAATGATCACCAAATTAGATTTATGGAGAGTGAAATGATGACTGCAGTCATAAAAACAAGCTTGAACAGCAAAAAAATTGTGAAATAATTCATATAATCACATGGTGTAGCTCAATGAGAGCATAACAACGACCTATCTGTCACCTGCGTAGAACATCTAACGCATCATATTTTGCTTATTAAAATACATGACTGGTCACAGCCGCGCATGGGCCGACTCCTGAATATAAACCCTTAACACTGAAGTCGTCGGATTTTTAAAGAGCGTTAAAAATCCCTCAGTATGCCTTCTTTCGGAGGGGAAGTAAAGCCGGCGGTCATATGTCATAGATTTATGGCATGTTAAAGAACCTTCCAGTAATTACACCTCTTAAGGTTCCTACGTTCGTCGCCAGGAGCCGACTGCGGTGGCGTCTAGTAGCCGAGTTCTGAACTAGTAGTTGTTGACGGTGGCGTTTGGCGGCAAAAGTAAGAACTACTTGAAATTCAATATCTGCAGTCCTTATTGAGTTAAAAACAGATAACACGCACTAATGCAGACATCACAATTAACACCGGTTATCAGACAGATTCCACACACACCCAAAGTACACGGGGCTACATGACCGCGTTGTCGCAGCCCCTAAATTAAGGAACCAACCAACCTAACATAACACTTCACTTGATCTTACGTTCTCGACGCGTCCCAACCACAACGAGGGTTAAATTATATTAGGGGCTCTGTCTCGAGTCCGAATTCATATTCAACAGATTTTTACTAAAACGATCAATTATCGTATTTAATAATTATAACACTTTTAATTGCAGAAGATCTTTACTGCTTCAGTTGTAGGCTTACTACAAGCCTAGATTTCCCATGACTAATAGCTGCCATGTTGACTTCAGTAACCCATGCTTGCTACCACATGCCTTTCCCCACACATACAGTAGGCCTACTGTACAATTAACACGTCTTAAATTTACAAGAAAGGATTTTAACAACGAGAACTTTTTCGCTACTCATGGCGAGCATACTACAAAATGATAGGGTTGAATAAATTAGGTCCGCCTCGTTGCATAGTGGCTAGCATTCTTGGCTGTCACCGTGGGCGTGGTGGTGGATCGGTAAGGCTGTTTAACTCTCACCAAGGTGGACGGGGTTAGATTCCCGGTCAGTACAAGTGAGAACTTCGAAGTGAAATGACATGTCCTGTGGTTCGGATTCCACGTATAACGGATGTCCTGTGGCTCATGATCGCGCGATTAATGGTCACGTGAAACTATAAGCCTCCTTCCTTTGTCACTGTGGGTTCGATTTCTGGCTCTACCAAGAAATTAATTCTAGTCTGATTTTTGAGACAGTCTCATCTAGAGCCTCCCGTGACTTAGGTGGTTCAAATTCCGGTCACTCCATATGAGATTGTGCTGGACAAAGCTGAAGCAGGCAGGTTTCTCTCTGTCACAAATTTCAATTCAGCAACACTCTCCACTATCATTTCATATCCTTGCGGCTAGATGGGGGCTTCATTCAATCCATTCGCTGACCTGGAAGCAGGTTGTGGATTTTCATTTTCAGACAGTCTCATCTCTTCAGATTTACGACTAATAATGAATCTCTTAGGGACAAAATTGTTATGCCCTGATTTTCCTGGTGGCCCACTATCACTTCTTTCTCAGGGCCTTGTCAATCTTTTCTAATGAGAACCGGTCAGAAGTCACCAGGATCTAGGCACCTAGACATCTCTCTGATCTAGAATAGCAAGATCATCCCCCGCCCCCAAGCCACTGTCAGTTAAAGGAGTAATAAGAGTTATGCTTTTTAAACCTTACATACTTGTCAAGTGTTAATAAGGCTTTACACACAAACATAAACCTAACCTGGGTTTACGTCCCAGACCCCTTTACTTGTAGTACAAGCAGTAACTTTCGTCCAGACTCGGGTATAACCTACTAAGCTACTGTAGTAGCTACCATTGGTTTCGTCCAGACTGTCGTCTAACCTAGTAGTGTACCCGATTGTCATCATGTGGACCATGTGTTCGTATCCCAACTAACTCACGGTCTTTCGAGGTATGGGACGTTCCTGCCCACCATACGACCACATGCTCAGGATTTGAGTCTACCAGGTAACTACTCTACAGGAAATACACAACATTTTCCTAAAGGTAACACATTTACTGGTCTAAAATCAATGGCTACACAACAAATACAAAACAAAGGACAATTTACATTTGATTCCCACAAATAAAATAGGGTTGTTCTGTGAGCTTTCTTCGTAAAATAGTGCTGCACTGCACTCAAATCTAATTCTAACATCCTGTCAATGATATTTTCAGACTTCCATGGGTTTCCATAGTGTTCAACAACTAACACAACTTTAGTTAATGGGAGTATCATAACACAAAAATCACATATCCCATAACAATAATACTAATAAAACATTATTCCATTTCTTATGGCATTTACCTTGATTAACATGAATTCATTACTTTCTGCAATCATTAACAGATATTTGTTGTGTTGCGTGAATCATCTTCCTTCCTTCCATGCATATGAACGCCTTAGGAAAAGTGGTACTTAATTTTATAGTTTCACCATATAACGATTTTCTGGGTCTTGTCGGGCTTATCATTGTTACAAATGTGTCATGTTCTGGGAAGAACACATACCCGTCTGCATAAATTAGCAGGAATGGCTAAATGCACTCTAAAAGAAGATGCCTACATTATTTTGGTTCAGCTTTTCTCCTCAGAGAATAATTGAGCCAAATATTATCTGATTTCTATGTTTCAACAACGTATGTGAGTTGCAACCCACCGTTTAATTCACTTGGCATCATCAAAATAATCATATCTTAATTGCATATTTAAATATCGAGATTCCTCAGTGTCCTAGTGTGACTAATTTACAAAGGACCGGTCGGACGACCTTCCTCCCCCTTAGCAGGCACTAAAATTCGTTCCAGCTGGCTCTCCAAGATGGCCGCTACAAAAGTGGTCTACCATTTCCCTCTCTCTCACTCTGTCAAGATCAAGGTCAGGTTTGTTTACAAAGTGCAGACTAGAGTAACACTGAGTGTGGCTCCTAAATAATTGAGTCAATTTAAATATTTAACATCTATCCTTATAGTGTCTTGGGCTCAAACTGGCTCCTTAATTAACATTCATGGCTGGGGTGGCATTCTAGTGATAGTCTTGCCGTTCTATGGTGACGACTAATGGCTTTTAGACGCGCATCATAGTGAAAATCCAACGACTTTCACCAGCAGCTGTCAATAAAATATAAGGAAACCTGCGTTCCTAAACGACGAATATGATCCTCACCTCACAGGGTGGGTCATTAACACACACATGCTCACAGCGTCTCGACGGACGTCAATAGTGGCATAATTCAAGCAAGCGTTGGATACAGACAGGATCTGTCCAATTCACTGCGACATAATACAGTATGCACAAGGGCGATACTACTCGTAGATTTGGCCAACTTCTCACCTAACGTGCAAGCTATACTAGTTGTCCCCGCTATATTTATTACGTAAATCACTGGATTCTACGTTAATTCTGCACGCTTACAAGCGGCTCAAACAATACTTCACATGTATGACTCCATTATTAAGGCACCCGCTTTCTCTGTCATACCACTTAAGCCAAAGCTTTACATAGCTCCTAACACAAATGTATCAAAATTTACTGGCTTACTTTACTTTAATGGTCCTCAAACAATAATCCTAAGGATTGACCATATCAAATATTCATTCATATTTCACTGACACTGAAAAAGCTCTCGTATTTCTTTATATTTCACGTTATACTCTCACTGTTTACCAAATACAGTATCTTTACATTAGACATGACACTATTTGAACACTATTTAGGCCTAAAATGCCTATTACTTTACTGTTTGCCGACCCATAATATTATTTATTATTATCATTTAACGTTACCGTTACATCCATCACTATTTTTGCCTGAATGGCCTCAAACAAATCACCTTCCAAGCCATATTTCATTCAAGACGAGTGGTGAAAACTCGTTCAGTAAGTGACTATTACATCTTACACAAAGTGATAAATCGTTACATGGTGAACTACTTAGTTATAATTACATTATAAAAAATGGGTACTCACTTTTTTCCTCTTTGCTGGATAGTGCCAGCGCCTCAGCTGTAGCGCTACCATGACGCTTGACTTAAGCCATCATGTTATCCTTGACACAACACTTAGATTCATACACTTTCCACATGATACACATATTTTTATCAGTGGTTTTTATCATTGCAATACACTGCATATTAATCACTATACACATGAACACTTTAAAACACTATTTCACAATTTATATACATTTATCCACTACTTCACATGTTGATCCTTAAATTGGACTTCTCCTACGCCTGATCTCAGAGATGCGCTGCAATTATGACAACCGCTGGTCTCCGTGACAATCTAACAGCGTTCTACGGACGTTCAATCCTCGTTCCCTGCAATCTTGTTCAGCTCACTATCCAAATTAGGTGGCAATGGTTTCCAAGCTCCCATCATTGTAGTGTTTCTGATGATGCTGTCATATATAATTCTGACAATACCTCCCGGTATAAGAACTGTTCAAAAACATTATAAGTTCCTTTTCGCTGTGGCGAATTTATATTTGCGTCAGATAATATGTAAATATCTGTAATAATTTACTTTCGACGCACTTCATGATTACTTATGAAGCTTTTATAACTTGCTTCTATTGTTCTCCAACGGCGACGCGTTGATACTTTAACATTTGGCGCGCTACTGTAGAAGACTGGTAAAGAACTGGTGACGAACTGCAGAAGACTCGTGGTGAACTTAGAAGAAGACTGGCTTGGCTTGCCTCGCTCCCCATATATAAAGGTTTCTCGTACAAAATAGTCCACTGGACACACGAGAGCGACTCCTTTCTTGAAATAATACCTCTTCAGCCGAAATGACATCTACATCTTGTTTATTTAGGTGTGGAGGTTTCAAAAACATTCGCGTGCCGGCGATCGCTTCGGCCAATTAATTACAATTAATTGCCTTAGTTCAGCGCGTGGGCACGCTATCATGGTACTTCCCCGTTGACTGGTCACTAAGTCAATGCTCTTGAGCGTAGGGTAGGTTGTGATGCATTCATTTGGAGATAAAGGCCTTAATTTAGGTGAAAAACCATCCCTAAATTACCTCTCCGTGAATATATTCACCTGGGTGTATATTTCAATGCATTTTAATACTCCACTTAGCTGTAATCAATTAATTTCCATGTGCAGTCGATCCCGCCATAGCTTGCACCGTTGTCAAACGGTGGATACCCGAGTCATTAACTCTGAGCTGTCTCTCCGCTCCAGACGTAAGTAGTTCGGTAGGCGCCTAGACTACTCCGCCCACTTGCTAAGGGTCATTTGTAAAACTTCAAACTGGCCTTCTCTCACTTTCGTATGCTCTGAAAATGTATATTTCCTTGCATTTGGCCACAGTTCTTCCCTTAAATTGCTATGATATTCACCTATAGATCGTGAAATCACGCTACCATGTTATATGCCAGTGTACCTCTCATTGCTCTTTGGGTTCCCAATAATTGCTCCCCCGCAGAGATCAATGGTTCGACTCTAGGCATAACCATGTGCCTGGTCTTTTCTGATGAGACCTGAGTTCGATGCCAGACTGCCGTGGCCAGTTGGGCACAGTAGCGACCAATGGTTTAGTCCAGACCGTAGCGACCAATTGCTTTGTCTTACCATGACTTCAGTGCAGTACAACTTTATGCACTGTTCGAAGCCCAATACAACTGAGTAAAATGGCCGGCAATTCTAGCCAAATCATGAAATTAACGAATATCAACATCCGCACGTCATCCCTGACGTCATCGACTACAGTTTAAAAAAATCTCTGGACACGTAGTTATCGCGGTATATACTTTAACCAAAATAACAGTAATATTTCAATAAAAAATAAAATTTGACTTAAAAATGAACATAGGCTAATTAATATTCAAAATAGAATGAGAAAAAAAAAATACGAGCATTTTCGTGAGCTCGTTACCCTTATAAGTTGTGGCGTTACAATTACTAAATCTAGTTCGTAGGGCCGTTGCCGTAAAAGTAACTGTTAATAATAATAATAATAATAATAATAATAATGTTATTGATTTTACGTCCCTTTTAAGTACTGCGGCTTTTAGAGAGGCCGGGATACTGGAAGTTTGCCCCAAAGGAGATCTTTAACCGGCCAGTAAACCTACTGACACGGATCCCTCGCATTCGCCCACACTCAAATACCAACTGACTGCGCCAGGATTCGATCCTGCAACCTTGAGCACTGCAGGCGAGAACGTTACCGCTTCGCCACGCAGCCAGTGCAAATTACTTGCAGGCATTACAAACAAAAACACAGATTTACTTTAAAATACTTCAAAATATTCATAAACGTGTATTTTACCACCTATTTTGGCCTCAGGGACTCTGGGTTTGATTCCTGGGTCCGACAAGAAATTTAATTCCGGTCTGAGGGTTGGAACGTGGTACACTTTAGCTTCGTAAGGCAAAACCTGAAGGCTTCTTTTTTCTCGGCCTTCCTAGAAATGGTTTTACATTCCCCGCCCCAACACACTTATAATCCAGGCCAGACGAATGCTGGGGCGGTACCCAATTTAAAGCCACAGCCTTATCCTAACCAAGGCCTCAACCCCAATCACAAATACGCATACACAATAGTACAGCCATCACAATGACACAAGTTATTAGATAGATTCCATACATACCCAAGTACACGGGCTACTTGTCCACGATGTCACAAAGCCCCTTAATAAATCAACATTAACATCGTACAAAATCTGTTTTTTTTTTTAAATCTATTATCTGTAGACCAAAAATGGCCATGCAGCCAGCTACATACACATCAGTACACTGACCATGAAAAATAACTTAGAACAGAAAAAAATGAACACACAAACTGTGGAATGTTCAAATAAATGTTCTCTGGCTCAAAATGAACATTGAAGGAGGAAGCGAAATACCTCAGGAAAAAACCTTGCTTAGTAGGCATGGTCCTTCAGGAAGTATTGGGAGATAGAAACACTCGCACAACGAAAGAATACGAAAATAACCATAAATCAACGGGGAAGGAAGAGGAAAGGAACACTGACACACGGGATGCGGCAATTGACTCGAAGAGTCAAAAAAGGCAAACGATATATATGTCCCATTTTTACCATGAGGCGAATGCCGCGACGGTTCCTTTCAATTGGTGCAGGGCTTATTTCCTTCCAAAATAAAATTAATGGCCTTTGAATAAACTCCCAGTTATGTGGGTCAAATTCAGTATTGTGCTTACCGGTGACGTGGTGGATTTGAAGGGAAGTCTGCTTTTCATTGAACATGTGGTAACTTATATAGATTGTATGGAGAGAATAAAATATGGCACATGTATTGTGTTACCAGGCTATTTATGAATCTATTACTTCTATATTTAGTTTACTGCGCAGCGTGGCTAATAAAAGAGGTACTGAGACGCGTGGGTTTGGTTTATTGCAATTGTATCTCTCTTTTAGATGGGCACTAGACTGGAACATGACTGCATGGGTGCCCGTCCACAAACGCTGTTTGGCATGTTTAAATAAAGGAAATTTCTCTGTGTTATGTTACCAACTTCAAATATAGTTTTCGTTTAGATCTACCAACTTTCTTAAGATATGTTAATACGGATTTGGAGAGTAATTTGCATCCTGAAAATGCTACAATTCTGTTCAGAAAACATAAAATTCCCTGGAACAGATATAATAAACATTCCATATCACGAAATACTAAATTATGACACTACAATAGTATCGTCAAACGAGAATTAGTTTAGGCATCTGAAACTTTGATTATTGGGGGGAAGATCACAATAAAAACATCGAGGAACAGGAGACCAATATTCTCAGAAAAAACTTACTATCTCTGAAAAGTCACAATAATTGGCTGGTATATAGGCGCTTCGGTGTCGTAGTCGATAGAATGCTGAACTACAATGCCCAGACCGCGGGTTCAAACCCGACCGAAGTCGAGCGTTAAAATTCTTCATTCTGCCTTCCTTCTGAGGTCTTTTGCTGTTTTTCAGTCGGTCAACACAGTTTTGTCCAATGAATTGGGCGGAGTACAAATTATAAAACATATGTAAACACAATCCTGGAAAAAATTACTCGTATTAGTTAATCATCACACTTCAGAGAGGAAGTAAAGCCCGCGAGCCCATGTCATAAATGTATGGCATGTAAAAGAACCTACCACTGCAATTGGTAGTGTGTAGCTAAATTTGTAGGTTATATTTGGCTGATTAGAAACGCTCTATCAAGTGTTAGCGTTCGCCACTGGGTGTCATTGACAGTGGCATCTTTGGTAGCCAAAGTTGGAACTACTGTACTTGAAACTGAACTTGATCGGGAGCCTACGAGCGTTCAATTAAACTACCCCCTATGGCCATTGGCTACAATTCAAATATAATAAATACTGTAATACAAGACCTACAAATAAATTGGCATTAACGAAAAAATCATTCACAATTGAACAAAATTTTAAACCCTAATTTGCAGACTTAAATTCACCGAGAAAACTACGCGGAAGGCTACAGAATAGTTCCTTGGTAGGATATAAGGAATAAAATAATAATAATAATAATTTATTTATTTATCTATGGCTTTTGGTGCCGGGATTGTCCGAGGACATGTTCGCCTCGCCTTAGTCTGAAGCTCCTTCCAGCGGACTCCCTTAGGGTGAGTTACAAGTTCTGTTCAATTTCAAGTAGTTCCAACTTTCACCACCAGATATCAATGGTACCTACGGTGAACGTTGGAACTTTGATAGAGCGTTCTGACGTAATCTAACCTAATAATTTAGCTGCACACAAGTTTAGTCTGTGGAAGGATCTTTTACATGCCATAAATCTACGACATGGGACCGCCGGCTTTACTTTCCCTCTGATGGAAGGCATACTGAAGGATTTTAACGCTCTTAAAAAATCCGACGGCTTCGGCCGGGTTTGAACCCGCTATCTTGGGCACAGCAGGTCAGCATGCTACCGACTACGCCACCGAAGCCGCTATAATAATAATAATAATAATAATAAAATAACAATCTTTGCTTCGTTCATCACTGGTTATTTTGCTTCCCAAGTAACAAGTCTCCTACTTCCTTTAGCTCTTCACCTATCAATTTGACGTCGATAGGGGTTTCTGATTTCTTTCGGCTACATTCCATTTATCGATTTTCATCATGAATTATTATAGGGCATACAATTACGCGTTTTACATAAATAATACACAGAATTTTCCTGACACAGTGTCGTTTGAAATATTATCTACGGAGTTTCCAATTTTCAATAACATTGCAATTAATCTTCTCAAATATATGCTTTTACATTTAATTAAATGAAATTTCTACACAATATATATAAGATTCGTTTTTCTCCAGTTTTTCACCTTTACTTGGGTTCGGCCGATATGTATATAACACTTATGTACAACAGCATTACCGGGTGAGTTAGAGGTAATTGTTACGGTGTAACTGTAGGCAGTCACTCACATCCGAGAGACGAGGAAGTTCGAATCCCCCCACCGGCAACCTTGAAGATGGTCTTCTATGGTTTCCCATTTTACTTCCAAGCAAATGTCGGTGTTGGTCCCTAACTATAGGCCACAGCCACTACCTTCCAATTCCTCGTCCTTACTTTCACACTTTCCTCCCCAGACAACACGCGACAGTACTTGTAGCTCACCCCATGGATGTCCGCATAGAAGCAGCTACAAACTCTGACGAGCCAAAAAAAAAAAAAGATTAGTAATTCTGTATGTGTGTGCGTTCTCAAAATTGAAACGCGCGATTCCTGACTCCATCATAGAATTGATAACAGACATGAGAGCTGAAACAGGGTGCACTTAGCCTCTCGAGGACAGTTGAATTACTGTTTGATCCAAGAGACTGCGAAATGGCCAAGTTTATCAGATGAAACAACACGTCGCGTCTCACTGAGTACACGTCACCCCCGATGAGGGCCACATGACTGAGCATTGATTGGACTAGGTCCTCAATAACATGTAAATACAGTGAAATTCTTTTGCTGGAGCGGGATCGGCGCACAGTGGGTCAAAATCAAAATCTAGGGGGACAAAATTATTTTTACGTTTTAATCATGAATTTAGAGTGAAAGCAACGTATATAATTTGTTTACTTCATAATAAACATCAGTTAAGACCTTTTTTAAACTACGTCTACACATGCAAGAAATTGTCTATGACTAGGAGTTGGATAGAGCATTCAGTTATCTCTTCAGAACAATTTTCAACCCCTAATTTACTTTTAACAAAGTTACAAAGTTCCACTTTTGACATAATCGTCGATCCCAGTGTTTCAAACAGTTGTAAACGTGTGAGAACTGGTTGCGCGGCATCTTCTAAAACGTCAAATAACTAAGTTGCAAAAATATGCAAAAAATCTTATAACAGGCGTAAACTACAAGACTTTATCTGCATTTTAACATTAAGTAGAAAGTGACGCAGAGTGACGCGACACACTTAAAATCTAAGTGAAAATATAATTTTAAAAATAATAGTTAAATTTATATAATGCAAATATAGCTAAAATTACGTAACAATTACGCCCATTAATAACTGAAACATGTTACAAAGATCATACCTTCAGCTGCATGTTCCATCTTAAAGCATCACACTAACCACAAAGACAACCAAACCTCAGCCACTTACATTCATCCTCGAATTCAGACTGCTCGAACAGTGGTGACAGATTTACACTAAGATGCGTTTATATCCCAGAATAGTGAGCGGCAATTGTATGAGAATGCTGTAGAAGTAATAAATTTTATTTTTTAATTATGAAAATAAATAATTTTGTCCTCCTAGATTTCGATTTTGACCCACTGTGCGGCGGCCGACTGCGGTGCGCGCGCACCTCCCGCCATCCAACCGAGCTGGAGCCGCACAGTTGTGTGAGGCGGGGGCGAGCTAACCAGGGCCATTAAAGTCATTATGTCACTAAACTTTCATCAACTTGGGTGTGAAGTGTCAGCGCACAGATAAGAAGGTAACATAAACAACAGCTGCAATATTTGATTAAAGAAGCACAGATGTAATGTTATTTCTTGTGAATCTCGATGACCTTACGTCACCAGTATCTTTTCACAGAAGACACAAAAAATGTTCTCCTTCAACTGACAGACAGTAACTTTGGAAGATACATCGTTACATTATGTAGCTACTCCTGTTTCCCCCTGCGAGTCTACTGTAATTAATCGAAGCACGGACCTAAGCCCGTTTGATGTTCAATTGCGGGTTAATTTAAAATAAAAAGTGTACAGATCAATTACCCGTACTCTAGTGGAGCTGGAGAACAATATACGGCAGCAGATATCCCTCACAACAGAAGGGAATTACAACGTGTAAACACTAATTTATTTACACGGTACAACGTATGTCTGTCAGCTGAAGGACAACCCTCTCAGCTTCTCCTGTGGATAGGTAAGTTCTTTAATCATGATTTGCTGGTGAATTTACCATTAATTGATGTACATTGCTTCGGTTTCCACCGGCGCGTAACCCGCGGTGCGAGCTCGGTTGGCTGGCGGAAGGCGCGCGTACCCGGTAGCCGGTCGCCTGCCCCGCTCCAGCAAAAGAATCGCCCTGTATAATTTATCTTAGACAACCTCAAAACTTCCTGCCCTCAGACGACGATAAAAAATACCCCATTCCTGTAGTACTTAATATTTCTTCCCCCTCGCCGACCACAGAACCCTGTCATTCACTTTCAGAGCGGCCGTCAATAAGTCTCTCGTGCCGATGGGATTCAAGTCAGAAGCATGCCTGCCAGCGCGACTTCTGATGTTGTTTGGGCAAACACGCTGTTGTTGATACAAAGCAGAGGACCTTGACGGAGTAGGGATTAGAACTACATTACTTACTACCTGATGGGTGATGACACACTAATACAGTCATCACAATTAACACCGGTTATCAGACAGATTCTACACACACCCAAAGTACACGGGGCTACATGACCGCGTTGTCGCAGCCCCTAAACTGAGGAACCAACCAACCAACCAACACAAACAAGCGCGAAGCCATTAGCTAGGCGAGAAAAGGAGAAAATGCCTCTTCCCAATCTTGTCAGCATGTTTTTGTTTAAGGGAACTACCGTAACTTATAATCACACTAGCAGTAGTGCCCGGCTGCGCCCAGTGGGTTTATTTGTTTTATGGATGATAATGAATACTACTACAGAACTGAAGCGCTCAAGGATAAGGATCGGAAAGCACCAACGCTTATTGCAACTGATAACCTTAGTATACTGCACCAACACCATCGCCCTTATACTGAGGCATACTATTGTCATGATGATAACTGTCTTAAGGGGCCTAAGAAATCTTTTTGCACTAATTACTCCTCGTGACTGCAATTTATAAGCAGCTCGCAATTCCGCACCAGGACACTGGTAGCGGCGACTTGATGCAGCCCGCATTGCCAGGCAACAATAGACTTAGGTACTATTGAAGCTGTTCGGGAGCGCTTGTTCTTCCGACTTAATGAACAAAAATTAATCTTTAAGATTATCTCAGAGGTGTAGCCTAATGCTACATAGCCTAAACTATTCTTCTTGAATCTGGCTATCATATACAAAAGGAATTTTTCGAATCCGACTGGTAGTTCCAGAGAATAGCGCGCTTAAACACACAAACAAATACACAAACAAACTCTTCAGCTTTATTATATTGGTATAGTTATATGAAGTGATGGTTGCAATTAACAATAACTCTCTAACCAAACTCTAGCATTCCGAGATTCAGAACAGAAGCGGAAGGTATTCTTTCTAGTTCCATTTGTAATTAAGACTAGAATTAGGTATGAGGTGTCCATGGCCTAATTTAGGTACCATCTCGGCATTTCCCTAGAGTAGAAGTGAAAATCACGAGAATCGAACACACCTCTTTATTGGTCTCACGAAGATGAGAGTACCCAGTTTCAACCCTCTGACCAGTATTAAATATCGTAGCAGAGCCGAACCTCTGGGGTGACAGCCAATATTACCGTGCTAGCCACTGCGCCACGAAGCGGACTATTCGCATGATAAACTGCATTATTGTGGTGGATATTAATGCATGTGTCTCACCGTGCATTCAATTTCAAAAAACCCTGCTGGGAATATACGGCACCCAGTGATACAGGAAGTTCTTCAGGTTTCCACGTCATTGAGACGGCCTTGGTCTCTAGGTAGGGTTGCCATAACGGTAGGGTATAAATCCAGAACATTGTGACAAAGTATTTAAAAAATTGCTATTGAGTGAATATGCTATCAAAAAAAAATCCAATATAATACAATAAAAAATATATTTCTGTCCTATAAATGGTTAGGAGACGCCATGGCACCGGCATTGAATATTTTTTTATTAACGCGAATCTCCCGACTCGAGGTTGTCGCATTTAACATCACTGAAAGCCATCGGACTAAGCCAAGGTTAACCTGCCTCTTCCTTTCTTCTTTCGGGACAGATGACCTCACTGTTCTACTCCTTCAAACTCCAATAACTAACTCATTTTTGGGGGGTTTGAATGCCAACGTTTAACTGAATGCAAAACTGATTGAATTTATGTTTTTGTTTATTAGCATAATTATTATTTTTTCTTATATTATTTTTCATTATATTAGCACCCTAAATTGTAAAAATGCGAAATTTGCCGTATTGGTCCGAATATACGCCGCAATCTAATATAAGCCGCACTGTAAAAATTCGAGGAAAAAAACAAAAAAAAAGACTACAAAACAAAACAAAAAAACAGAAAAGGCTTAAAGAAAGGAGAAAGAGGAGAGATTATGGAGAAGCAACTAACATTATTTGATGAAATTTGCTTTTAGCATAACGCACAACTGCTAGTTTGAAATTTGCTTCGTAACAACGCCGAATTTCTAAGCTTGTTGATACCTTGAGCTCCAAATAGCGGTAATCGTTCACAGTAGCAAAAAATAACGTTATTACTGTACTCACAGGAAAGCAAAGTACTTCTCACAAGATAAACAACGGTCACAATAATGCCGAGTTCAAACATTGCATTCTTACGCAATAAAGTAACCTTAGACTTCTTGCCACTTCCCGCTTGCTGACACTAGCGACAATGTTGCAGTATTCCCAAATGAGAAGCAAGCACTATGTTTGAATTGTACTGTATACGGCAACGTTGCGATGTGTTATCTGTAGGGACATTTTGAAAGGTCGAGCATGTAAGCCACACCTTAATTTTACACGACCGAAATTTGGATAAAACGTTCGGCATATATTCGGACCAATACGGTAATCAATTGTGTTCTCGATATCCATCACCTAGTGCAACAAACACTACAATCAGCTTTACCAAGAAGAAATATTTTAGTAACCAAAATGGTTTTTATGTTCGACGATGTCGAAATGTAAATATTATATGTCAGAAATCTGTATCATAATCGGGGTCATTAAAGATCTACTTTTCATTATGATACAGATTCTGCAACCAATCAGAGCTCAATATTTTCATTCATTGGCCAATTAGGTAATGATAGCTTCGCACATGCACTCAAAATCCAACATGTCGGACATGAATTGCATGATTTGAAAGTTGACAATTTAACCTATATTGGATCAATCATTGTAGTTACAATCCCCAAACACAGACACAATCAGCACGAATCTTTAGGGTAACAAAAAAAAATACTATGAAATATGCATGAAATTTAGGAATCTACGTCTAGAAGTTTGCAACACAGCATCCTACCCGAGCCTACACCGACACGGGAAGTGTGCACCATCCGTAATGTTTGCATAAACAAACTGCGGATAATTGCAAAACAAATAGCAACTCCAATTTCTACACAGGGCATTACATTCGTAAGATTTCGCCGACAATTTTAGTGAATGCTGTTGTTGACTTAAACACACCAGAACGACATGGAGGAAGCGAATATATGACATTAGGTCCACGGGAATTATAATCCAGCTCTCTGTTCATTAAAGGGATTTCTTATGCGAAACTTTTCCGCCAGATGTCGTGACTTTTCTATTTTGGACTCCACTGATTTGCCTTCCGTTGTCTTTCTATAGGCATCGAATTTGAAGAATAACTAGTTGATAATACGATACATTTTAATTATAAAGCGTTTGTAGGAGTCTATTTTGTGTTATTTGACCAAAATAACAAAATTATCCAAGCTAGTATCTGTGCGCTATTTGTTGGTGCTAGTTCAGGATAAACAATGTTTCAAAGCTTTGGAATTCGTTATTGGGTATAGAGCAAATGCTGAGCCCACATAATTCCCAACAAGAAGAAGTCAACCGACAGAATCTCGACAGATACTTATGAATATTTATGTTAGAACATATAATAAAGTTATAATTATCGTCGAACATATGCAACTCACCTATAATGGTAATTAAGACACTCGTTTGGAAATTATAAAACTCGCTTCGCTCGTTTTATAAACATACTGGTCCCTTAATCATTGCCATTATAGGCTCGTTGCATAATGTAGCCTACTGTATTATGTCTCATTCCCTTCAGGGAATGAAAGGATAAGGAAGGAAGGAAGGGAGTGGAGGAGACGTTGAACACAATATTCGGCTTCTTCATACGTCACGGTGGCTTATATTTGTACTGTTCCAGGATGATGTCCCCGACTCACTGGCCGAGCAATATCGCGACGCCTTCGGGGCTCTGCCGACTGCCGCCGTGAATGGGGAGATACCTCGTGCTAAGCGCGTCAAGAGAACGAGGCTGAGACGGCCTTGCAGATCTCTTAGCAGAAAGCACGTCCGGGTTCGCTGACACTCCCCAAAGTTCAAAGACTAGAAATAAATTGTTTCAAACCAGTCTCGTTGGAGAGAGCTCGTCACTTATTTATTAGTTCCTCATAAAATAATAAAATACAATAAAACTAGTAACGGTATGAATTAATATGTGACCTTATTGACATATAATACTGGCCATTTAAAAAATACAAAAAGAAGTCTCCGGTAAAGACCAAAATAGGTGTGTTTGATTAACTTCAAAAATGCATTCTGTCTTTCCGTATCACATCTGGTTAATTAGCAACAGTGAATAATGTTATTTTGATGGAATTGAATTGAGCCTAAACAAGCTGTGGTATTTTAAAAAAACTGAAACCATTTTCGGTTTCAGAACATAAGTATCAATAAAATTGACTATGTTCTAATTTATCGCACAAATATGCATGCTTATCTATAATATTAATTTCATTCATACAGCTAACGAGCATTTATTTTATTTCAGGACGGGTCAGGGAAAGGATATTGGAAGGAAATCTGCCGTAGACCTATTGAAAGGAACCGTCCCGGCCTTTGCCTGGTGGTGAAAGTGGGAAACCACGAAAGCCATTTTCAGGACGGTTGAGGAGGGATTCAAACCCACGCTCTCCCGATACCGGCAAGGCACGAGGTAGCACGTTAGCTTTCTTGGCCACCGCGGCTGGTTATGCAGGCCTATGCAATCTAATCAACACACAATGGTACTAAAAGTAGCCCTCCTAAAGTCAATAAAGCGGCCTCGGTGGCGTAGTTGGTAGCATGCTGAGCTTCTGTGCCCAAGATCGCGGGTTCAAACCCTTCCGAAGTCGTCAGATTTTTTAAGACCGTTAAAAATCCCTCAGAATGCCTTCCTTCGGAGAGGAAGTAAAGCCGGCGGTCCCATGTCATAGATTGATGGCATGTTAAAGAACCTTCCACTAATTACACCTGTGCGAAGCTAAATTGTGAGTTAAGTTTAAACAACGCTCTTAGGATCCTACGTTCGTCGCCTGGAGCCGACTGCGGTGGCGTCTAGTAACCAAGTTCTGAACTAGTAGTCGTTGACGGTGGCGTTTGGCGGCAAAAGTATGAACTACTTGAAAAATGCAATGTCTGCAGGCCTTACTTAAATTAAAAACAGATAACACACACTAATACAGTCATCACAATTAACACCGGTTATCAGACAGATTCTACACTCACCCAAAGTACACGGGGCTATAAGACCGCGTTGTCGCAGCCCCTAAACTGAGGAACCAACCAACCAACCAACCAAAGTCAATAAATCAAATAATAATAATGCTATTGATTTTACTTCCCTTTTAACTACTGTGGCTTTTAGAGACGCCGGGGTGCCGGAATTTCGCCCCAAAGTAAATCTACTGTCACGACTCCCTCACATTTGCGCACCCTCAAATGCCAACTGACAACGCGAGGATACGAACCTGCAACCTAAGGCCCAGCAAGCGAGAACGTTACCGCTGAGCCACGCAGCCAATCCCAATAAATTAAATACCGTACTAGAAGTTGTTTAGTGTACTAAATTTATAGACTAATACCATATTTTTTAGCCTATTTTCATTTATGAAAAAAATAGCCTTATGATATCACCTTTTGTCCGTGTGTCTGTGTGAGCGAGTCTGTGTGATTCGTGTGTGTGTGTGTCCCTAATACAATCTAAAAGGCTAGAGCGATTTCAATGAAACTCGGGAAGTTCATAGCACTATTTCGGACGACCCCGACCGTGTCCTTCAAATTTTGTCACGTCTCACCAATCCAACATGGCGGCTGTGCGAAATAATTCACCAGCATTCAATATCTCCGAAACTATTCCCGACATCACCCTGCAATTTTGTACGGTGATAAAGAGAACTACCAGAATTTCACCTATCTGACTTTTGAAAATCTGGTAACAAAAAAACCAACATGGCGGCCAAGCGAAATTGCGACTTTTAAATAGACGTTCCTCGCGATATAACCAACCAACCGCTATAAAACTTGGTACAGTATATGTTTATACATATTGTAATGCACCGACATCTAACGTCGTTGAATTGTTTAGATAACCACAAGATGGCGGCTGTGCGAAATATTTCACCGACATTCTATATCTCTGAAACTATTAGCGGTATCACCCTGAAATTTTGTACGGTGATAAAGGGCATTACTGAAAGTTCATCTATGAGACTTTCAAAAACCAGTTAACTACTAAACAAACATGGTGGCCGAGCGCATTTGAAAGTTTTAAATAGAGTTTTCTCGCGATTTAATGATCCAAACGCAATGAAACTTGGTACAGAAAATGTTTATACACATTGTAATGCACTGGTATCTAATATAGTTCAATTGTTTACATAACCTCAAGATGGCGGCTGTGCGAATTTTAAAATTAAGGTTTTATTTCTTGTGTCGTAATCATGCGATCGAAGTGAAAGTTTGAATAATGAACCTACGCAATAATTTTCCTTGAATGGTACTGTCCCCGTTTACCTGGATAGTAGGCTGTCAGATATCCGCCCCCTCAATCGGATTGCCAATTATCAATTGCACCGGCACAGTTACATCAATGAAAATGGCACTGACAGATACTATCGAGATAAGAGCACAGAAGTTCACAGGAAATCATTGTGGAACACACCAAAATAGACGGGGGTTCATACTTACCGTTACTTACCTCTTAATTATCTCGGGGTTTGAGTTGACAACAGGATCACTAAAAGTCTGTTCACACAATAACCTCCACCATGACATTTAAAAATGAACCAAGACGAAGGCGAGAACTTTGAACTGTACAAAAGCTTTATTTCTAATAAAGGGTATGATTTTACTAACACAACAAAAACAACGTGGCTATCAGAAGCCCAAGTCAATCTGACTACGTCCTCAGTAGGACTTGCAAAAATTATCATACAACATGATATAAAACATTTTAGCTCCCAAGAGCTCCAAATAACGTAATATTCATAACACTATTGGATTGGAAAAGGACGTAAGGGTGTGACATATATAGAGCATTTGGTTTCCTTTTAATAAACATGAGAATGGTATTTATAGTAGCAAGGCCGGAGTGTGTACGACCTCACTCTCTGTGAACCAGATGTTGGCCCAGCTGCGAGCTACCCTCGAACCTGTTGCATACTGGTTGAATGGACTCCTTTCTCACCTGCTATGTTACGTAAGAATAGCTTGCTCTCTGAAGCTTTTAAATGTCTACAAGACAACTCACATTATATTTACGCAAATCTTTCAAGTACTTTGCTCACATCCTATTGGATCATTATGTTAATTCCTTAAACTTGTTAAGTTCAATCCAAATGTTTAATTAGCTCTTAAATGTTTATAACAAAATCACATAAATTATTTATAACAATTAGAAATTGTTTATAATATTTGTCAAAGACAATAAAAATATTATATGCACGCCTTCAACATCACTCTCGTTTCACATTATTTTCAAAAATATTTACAGCAATTATTTACAATATTAACATTTAAATTGTTTAAATTATTAATTTCAGAAATACATTGACCACATGTCCATTCGGTTGGTAATTTTCATAATCGTGATTAATATAATCGACCAATGAAGGTTAGTTATACATGTTAATGTCACAATCTGGTTTAATAAAGGTTTTAATAATGATTTGTGACGGCAACCTTCATTCAAAATCTTATCTCAAATTCTTTCAAAACTCGTGTTATTTATTTTCAACGAACTATGACAATCTTACTCCAGCGGAAAATCCTTCGCTAACAAGTTAATGCACAAACTGCATTAAAAAAAATATGCCCAAAATCATCATATATTAATCTATATGGCATTAAACTTTCACATAACTTACAAAACTTCCACAAATAATTCTTTAATATTTATTCCTGTGGGAACTTCCTTCATATTCAAGGGCATTATACCTCAGCGACTTTCAACACGCGCTGCACTAGCGATTATACATTCATAGTTCCACTTAAAATTTTTTATAATCATTAATTGTTTCAAAACTGTTTTTCTATTTAACCTTCGTGGATTTCATTCACGAACCGAAATGAAGTCAAAACTTGCCAATCACAAGCAAATTTAATAGTGAATACGCTTATATACGCCTGTCTGGTCTATCAAAATTTAAGATTAACATCTTAAGAGAAATGTAGTATAAAAATACTATCTTCAAATAAAGTGCGACTAAAAATGCAAAGTAGTCGAATAGAATCCAATTAGACTGGGGAATGCAAACATCGTTCTATAAATCTCTAATTGAGAAAAACTCCTAACAAAAGTTCTAGACTTTAATGCATTCAATAATTCCTTATTAAAGTTACTCTTTCACAAAAGTGTCTATGATGCAATGTTCATTCATAACTGACGATAAATGTCTGTGTTGCAATCAATACAAATAACGACTAGTATTTCCAAGATCGTCGACAACGTAAGAGATTTTAACGCTCTAAAATCATTTAAATGTTCTTCCTTCTTGATGATGACAGAAAATTGGTCAAAGTAATTAAACTGGGGTAGAATTACTTTAATAAAGTGACACGCTGTCTGAATTTAAATCTGCCATTAAAAATCATTAACTTACAGTCAACTCGTGACTACAAAAATATTAATTACTGAATATTCTAAATATCAGTCTCAACTGATTCAAAATCATTAACTATGCCCTTGACATAACAATATCTTAATAAATCGTCGAAAAATGCAAAACTCATCAAGGTGTACTGAGAATATGAATCTCAACAAGAAAATAGGGCAAAATACATAAGGATAAAAATATGGGAAAAATGGTTGCTCAAACATCATTAATATACTCAAATACAATAAACGTTCACGACTACCTTATCTGCCGATTGACGTTCCAGAGGAAAATTCCCCAAAGATGACTGCTGATGGATCCATTTCACCACGTTAAAGTTGAGCTCCATCCTCGAAATAGGAAATAGCACCCTCGGAGAATCGAACTGCTTCCTTCTCCGTGAATCGCTCTGCTCCTCGAAGACGAATAGACATCCTTCCGGCAATAATCTTCTTTGTGAGTCGGGATATCCCTGACCTCTCTTGAAAAATTCCCTGAAGTTCCAGTAGACAATCGCCATGAAGTTTTGTAGAAATTTCCGAAGAAATTATTCATATTCAGAGTATGAAATTGTTTCTATGGCTGTTCGATGGTATTCAGCCTTTAATTACGAAACATGGGTGTAGATGGTATTCACCGCATGTTCGCTTGTGTGGAATAGCAATTAGCGAAGTTCCATGTCGCTATCTTACTCCGTTGAAGTATGTCCCAATTGCAATAAGCCCTTAGCCTTCCATCTGCTCTTCGGTTGTAGTGTCAGAAGAACAAACTGCCGTATTAACTTGCTCCATTATACTGTATCGTTCTGTAACAAAGCACTCTGAAGTCTTTCTATTCCACTCGCAGCGTCAGCCGTTGCGTTGATTCTGGCTTCACAAAAGTGCTTCTCTTGTGGCGAGATAATCACTTTTCTCAGTCGTATAAAACTGCTAATATCTTTCGAACTAATCGGTCGAAATTGTTCAGCTTTTCTCTATAACTGCATGTAGCACTGCACAATACAATTAGCTTATCGGAGACCGCTAACTGTTCGAAGCTAAACTTGTAGAAGCTTTCTAAGGTCCGTTTCAACTTCACCTAGTTTGACTTGGATCTCGTTAATATAGTGGCCTCGCCACGCGTTATAAAGACGATTCATTTCACTGCTGTTCACTTCGACGTCTCACTATAATGAATGTATAAGAAAAGAACTTTCACAATTATACTTCGATGCTCTGGGAATGAGATCTCAGAATGATCAGAGAACGAAAGAGAGGCTCCTCTCTTCTGCGCAAGCCCTTTTATTAACTTCACGAGGGGCGTTTCCATCCCTTCCAAAGCGTGATACTGCGTCATCGCTCAAAGTTCCAACTTCGTTAATACATGACGGATTTTCAAAATTCAAAAACTGAAAATAAATTTCACCAAAATTCCAAATCAATGCTTTTACTGCAAATGGATTTCCACAATTCTGCATTCCAAAAGTAATAAAAATACCATAGTTTCAGCAATCTCCGTCTTCCTTTAAACTATCGTTGATTGGTTCATGCCTCTCCTCCAATAGCATAGTTTCTTCCTCAGCCGAATTCCTCGTTTCCTGCGACTGCGTCGTAAATCTTGGAACATTCTCGACTACATGCTGACGTCACTGAGAATCTCAGCTCAAGTAGCCTGCTGGCATAACATTTACGTCATCCGTGCTTACGTCATGACTACCCACGTCATAACTATGACAGCCATAACTCTCCTTATAATTTCAAATATAGCCACCATGGTCTCTATATAATTCAATTACGGGGGCATTCTCCTCCCACCACGTTTTAAAAACAGTTGCAAATTGTTTTTAAACTCAATGTTACAAGTATCTCAACTCTCTTGAACACGAAATTGAATTATTACTGGCTTACTCTAGGATAGTATCTTTTTAAATTTCCAGCATTGAACTTGCCGTAAACAACATTATTCTCATCATCGTAGAGTTCATAACAGTTGTTTCCATAGGCGTTCGTAATCCTAAACGGCCCCAGGAACACTAATCCAAATTTGGGGTAGATTTTCTTGGACATATCAGCCTTGACAGGTCTGCGTAATAATACAAGATTTCCAACTTGAAAGGGTGTACTAAAACGTTTTCCAGCTACTCTTTTCAATCGTTTCTCTGCTGCTTTCTGGAGTTGTTCCTTTGCCTTGTCAATCCTCTGCTGTCTTCCTATGTCGGGATCTCTCGGTATGTGGTTGAAAAGATTATCCCACGGCCTTTCTGGGTTTCTTCCTAGATGAAGTCGCATTGGCACTTCTCCTGTGCTCTCCTGCACTGTAGAGTTCAGACATTCCTCAATAAGGGGTACAAATCTCACCCAACCAGAATGATCATTTGGACAGAAAATTCGACAGAATTTCGAAAATTCAGCCATATATCTTTCTGAGGAATTCGATTCAGGGTAACGCACGCTTGAAAATAAGTGCTTAATGCCAAGCCTTTCCATGTCCGCTGCAAATTCCACGGACGTAAACTGCGTTCCATGATCTGACAGTAGATATTCCGGTATACCAGCTTTAGGAAATACAGCATTTTCCAGTCTGCTTACTACGTTCCTCGTGTTAGCTTTCTGCATGGGACTCATTGTAACAAATTTTGAGAAAACATCCACGGTCACCAACAGGTATTGGTTACCCTGGTATCCCTTCGGACAGGGGCCAAATATATCCGTCGCCGTGAGTTCGTTTGGCTTAGAAGGAATCATCGCCTTCGGTTTTCCCTTTAGTAAAGCAGAAGCATACTTTGCTCTTTGACATTTGTCACAGGATCTAATGACCTTGGCAATGCTGGAACGCATGTTAGTCCAGATAAATTTCTCTTTAAGTGTATTATGAGTTTTATCTAAACCGGCATGTCCAGTTGCATGATGAGCTACCCACACTAAATTGACAATAAGTTTAGGTGGCACGACTATTCGGAGTTTTGTATGCGTAGAGTCAGCATACTTGCATACGATGTCTCCACTCAAGACAAAGTGTCGTGAATTTCTCCGTGTAGCTTCATAGTCAACATCTGTATTGTCCATGTAACCCTTGAGGAACCTGTACATTTTCCTTATTGGAGCGTGTCTCTTCTGTGACACACCGATTCGGGCTAATCTCCTAACGGTTTCTTCATCTTCTTGCTCCAATTGTACATGGTGTATCTGCACATTTTTAATAGGGTTACGTGATAGAGCATCAGCCAGTAAGTTATCTTTCCCAGGCTGGTGGACGATAGTAGCGTTAAACTGTTGGGTGAACAAAGCCCAACGTGTCAATCTATCACTTGACATGTCAGTTTGCAACATAAACTGTAGTGCTTTATGGTCAGTAATAATGATGACCTTATGTCCCAGCAGGATTTTCTTCCAGGCTTGTAAAGCTGTCACAAAAGCTAACGCTTCAAGCTCTGTCGTGAAGTAGTTTTCCTCGTGCTTTTTCAACTTCCGACTAGTGAACGCAATGTAGTGCTTGTTGCCTGCCTCGTCTTTCTGGTATAAGACTGCACTAATGCCTATTCTTGATGCATCAGACTCAATATAGAACACCTTCTCAAAGTCTGGGTACTCCAGTTTCACATTATTTCTGAGCATCTCTTTTGCTTTCTCAAAAGCCTCATCTGCAGCGGTACTCCATTTCCATCTGTTGTTCTTCTTGAGTAAGTCATACAGAGGAGCCATAATTTCCGAGTATCTTGGACAGTGGCTGCTAATAAATTGGCATGCACCTACAAATTCTCTGACTTGTTTTACCTTAGTTGGCTTTGGAAATCTCGTGATCACATCTACTTTTTTCATGTTTGGATGATATCCATCTTTATCAATAGTATGCCCCAAATAATTTATCTCCTTCTTCAAAAATTGACATTTTCCAAAGTTCACCTTTATATTGGCTTCCCTTAAATTCTCGAACAACTTTCTCAAGTGCACTAAATGTTCTGCAGCGCTGGGTGAAGATACGATTAAATCGTCAATGTAGCAGATTACATTTTCTTTCACTTCGTCAGTGAGCTTACTATCAAGTGCTCGAATAAGCGCTGGTCCACTGTTAACCATTCCAAAAGGCATTCTGGCAAAGACCCATGACGTCTGGTCAAATAGGAATCCAGTGTACTGCATACTATCCTCTTCTAGTTGAACTTGATAAAATGAAGACGTCAAGTCAAGAACGCTGAAACAAGCTCTCCCTTTGAATTTCCGAAGCAGATCTCTAATCTTGGGTGGTCTGTCATTTTCTGGAAGAATCTTCAAGTTGATGGTCCTGGCATCGAGACAAAGACGTATCTGACCATTACTTTTCTTTACTACTGTGATGGGGTTTATATAAGACGACGCCTGTTTTCTAATAATCCCGTCTACCTCCATTTTTCTGATTAACCCTCGTACTTCTTGATAGTATTTCTCAGGAATGGGGTATATTCTCTTCTGGTAAGGGGTTTCATCTGTCAGCCTTATCTTGTACTTATAATCCTTAATCAATCCAGGCTTTTCATCGAATATATCTTGGAATTCCTTTATCAGATCCTCAAATTCCCCCTGAATTTCTTCAAATCCTTCAGTTTTTCTACTGGGTATTTCTTCTAAATTTTCCACTTCATTAATGATTGTATTCAAAATTTCTTCCCTAAGGTCTATTTCCAGACTGTTTTTCACGTCCTGTTCTTCTATCTCTTCTGTGATTATGTACCCATCATTAAAGCTAATACTTCTGTTCTTCATGTCAATAATAGCTCCGACCTTCGATATAAAATCGATTCCAAGCACCATATCAAAATTGATCTTGCTCACCACAATGAAGATCTGTTCATAATTCCTTCCAGTGATCTCAAAGTTCAATAACACTTGAATCTTGCATTTCACTGCCTTATCTTGGAATATCCCTCTCACTTTGACGGTAGAAACAGGTAGAACTGTCATGTTCTCTCCTCTTAGCAGACTTTGATAACATTCCTCTGAAATGATGGAAATAACAGCACCAGTGTCCATCAGGGCTTTGTACTGCTGTCCATCTATCCGTACAGCAATAATTGGTAATGCACATGGTCTTTCCTCTTTAACAATACCCCTCTCTTCTAGTAAATCTTCATCGGTAACTTCGTATATCTCATTAATCGTAATCAGGTGTGGTGTGGCAATGTATTTACAGGTTCTTACTGACGTTGAGAAATCGGCGTTTTTTTTTTTTTGTGTTACCGACCTCAAAATTCTGCTGGCTCGTAGAAGGCCCAGGATCGATTACAACATCCTGCCTTTTCTTTTGATTGTCAGCTTCTTTATCTCTTAATTCTTTTAAGTATTGCTGGCTTTCCTTTTCTCTTTGCTGATACTGATCAGGTGTCATAACCTGACTTTGAGTATTCTGGTTTCTATTTTGGTTTTGGTTATTCCTATTATAGTTACGGTTATACTCATTATTGTTGTAATATCTGCCTCTTCCATTGTAGTTTCCTCGGTTGTAGTTCCAACCTCTTCTCTGTTGATACGGTCGGTAACCTTGTGATCTGTAATTTCTAAACTGATTATTCCTGTGAGGACCTACATTATCAGTTTTCTCCTCCTATGGCTTGTCAGTTTGTTGGACTTGGTCCATATATACCGTATTGATTTCTTTAAACTCCTGCCTTTGACCTTTCTGGACTACGTTAGGCATTGGACTTGTGTAGTCTAACCTTCTTAGTAATTCATCCATGCTGGATAAATCCCTGATGTTGGACGAAATTATAAGTCTCCTCACCTCAACTGGCAGCATACGAGAAATCGCATCTATTAGTTGCTCCGTGGACAATGGGGGTTGCAAAAATCTCAAGCGGGACAACTGACTCGTAAAGAAATCAGCGTACCTCGTTGGAAGAGTACCTGAGTATTTTCTTGAATACACCTCCGCTCTTAACGAATTCTGCGCTTCTATAGACCAAAATCGCTTGATTAATGCCTCTGCAAACTCGTCAAATTTACTGAATGTGTATCTAAATGCGCGAAACCATTCAAGGGGTCCTCCAATCAGATATCTCTCTACTATCTTCATCTCTCTCTCTCTGGGAATGTGAGCTTCGATGAAATAATCTTTGAGATTCCTTACATACTCTATAGGTGTCAAACTATCAGTGTTACTGAATTTTTGTGGTTTGTCTTCGAAATTCCTAATGACCGTCACGTTCCTCGGATATGAATCCGGATAGTTTTTCCCACTATCTCTATAATTCCACTCAGGTTCCATGTTCCTATCGTCATCCTCCTCTCTGAATCTGGATACACGTTCTTCAGGAGTCACGTCTCTTTCTTCTGGCTCTAGGTTACGTCTTCTAGCATAATTCCTATTCAATTCGCAAGCTAAGCCTTCTGTATCCTTGTCGGTGATTTCTGTTAAGACTTTCTTGATAATCTCTTCTTTGTAGTTCTCCATTAAACTAGCCTCTCCTAACTTCAAATTTTTCAGTTTACTCGTCGTTTCATTTACATCCGAGACAACTTTATGAATTTGATCCTCTAATGTAGATTTTAAAGTTTGCATATCCTGATCTAGTTGTGTTCTATCGTCAACTTGTTTTTTGGATAACGAATTTATCCTGACGCTTAAATCTTTCCTAATCTGTACTACTTCATTGTTAATTTCTATCTGCGTACTGGCAAGTTTTCTTTCAATCCTTTCCTGAATTTGGGTTACATGTTCCCCACTTGACTTATTCCACTCGTCTTTCCATACCGCTACGTTTGCTGTTAACATTTCGGCTATGTCTACTTCGATATCCTCTTTTAATACTCTATTGTGGTCTAATACCTGGGTTCTCATGACCTCTACATCATACTTCAACTCTGCTAAAGACGTTGTTGTTCTAACTGATTCATCGACTAACCTAGTCGCTAATGCAGTTATATTACGCGTACAAAGAGTTTTTGAGTTTTCGATTTCTTCCCTGACTTTATTTACATCAGTTTGGACTTTAGTAATATCTACGAAAACTGTGTTGACCTCTACCTGAATCTTAGTTATGTCACTTTGCACCTCAGTTATATCCGCATGAATGTTATTAATGTCTACCTGAACATTAGATACATCAGTTCTAGCTTTTTGAATTTCTTTTTGGACTTCCTCGACCTTGTCTTGGACAGTCGCTACATCGTTTTTGACAACAACTACTTCGGCTCTAGCACAAGAAATATCCCCTCGGACATTAGCTACATCTAGATTTAACATTGTAAGGTCTCTCTGTACCTTAGACACATCAAATTTAACATCATCAACATTTTTATGTACATTAGATACATCTGTGCGGATGTCACTTACAGTACTCTCAATTCCTTGGGTATTAATCTGTAAACGCGACATATTATCCTCCAAATTAGCAGCACTAGTTTGAATACCCTTCAAACTTTCACCCATGCTAGCTTTCAAATTACTAGCATTCTCCTCCATTCTTGCATTCAAATTACTATTATTCTCCTTTATGCTTTCATTCAGCATCTGCTTCATACTACTAGTCATGCTTGCTTTCAAATTAGCAGACATATTACTAGCATTCTCCTCCATCATCTGCTTCATACTATTGTTCATGCTAGCTTTCAAGTTAGCAGACATCTCCTCTAGCATCAACCTCAAACTTTCATCTGCCATTACAATATTATTCAAAAATGGATTGCTGTAGGGACATACATCAATAGAGCAAAATAACAACATTTGAGCAACACTTTTCACCATATATAATTTTGATCAATTTTCTGTCTTAAATCTAACTTATAACTACCTCATAATTAACCTTCGAAGATACTTCATGTTGAAACAAACTCAAGCACATGTTCAAATTTCTCTGGCTCATTTTAAAATATCCTAACACAAATAGTTAACATTTACAATCCAAATAATTAATTTTATCTTTAATATGACTGAAATGTCATAAGCCGTTCAAATAAAATAAGATTCCAGATCATAGGCGATTTTTCTAAGTTTTCAGCCTATTTAACCTTTCTCAAGTTGTATAAGATCTGATCTTTTCTGAGTGTAATTTTCCTAACACAATACAACATTTAATTCCTATATAATCACACTCTTAAATACTACAATTGGCCTAGACATCTAACAAAGAATCAACCTCTTTATTTGAGTCTAATCGAACCCTACGTTTTAGGTTTGCCACTCTTTCTGGCGTTCAACCTGGTAATCCAGTTATGTTGAATCGAGCCCCAACGTTTTAGGTGCGCCAATCTTTCTGTCCCCGTTTACCTGGATAGTAGGCTGTCAGATATCCGCCCCCTCAATCGGATTGCCAATTATCAATTGCACCGGCACAGTTACATCAATGAAAATGGCACTGACAGATACTATCGAGATAAGAGCACAGAAGTTCACAGGAAATCATTGTGGAACACACCAAAATAGACGGGGGTTCATACTTACCGTTACTTACCTCTTAATTATCTCGGGGTTTGAGTTGACAACAGGATCACTAAAAGTCTGTTCACACAATAACCTCCACCATGACATTTAAAAATGAACCAAGACGAAGGCGAGAACTTTGAACTGTACAAAAGCTTTATTTCTAATAAAGGGTATGATTTTACTAACACAACAAAAACAACGTGGCTATCAGAAGCCCAAGTCAATCTGACTACGTCCTCAGTAGGACTTGCAAAAATTATCATACAACATGATATAAAACATTTTAGCTCCCAAGAGCTCCAAATAACGTAATATTCATAACACTATTGGATTGGAAAAGGACGTAAGGGTGTGACATATATAGAGCATTTGGTTTCCTTTTAATAAACATGAGAATGGTATTTATAGTCGCAAGGCCGGAGTGTGTACGACCTCACTCTCTGTGAACCAGATGTTGGCCCAGCTGCGAGCTACCCTCGAACCTGTTGCATACTGGTTGAATGGACTCCTTTCTCACCTGCTATGTTACGTAAGAATAGCTTGCTCTCTGAAGCTTTTAAATGTCTACAAGACAACTCACATTATATTTACGCAAATCTTTCAAGTACTTTGCTCACATCCTATTGGATCATTATGTTAATTCCTTAAACTTGTTAAGTTCAATCCAAATGTTTAATTAGCTCTTAAATGTTTATAACAAAATCACATAAATTATTTATAACAATTAGAAATTGTTTATAATATTTGTCAAAGACAATAAAAATATTATATGCACGCCTTCAACATCACTCTCGTTTCACATTATTTTCAAAAATATTTACAGCAATTATTTACAATATTAACATTTAAATTGTTTAAATTATTAATTTCAGAAATACATTGACCACATGTCCATTCGGTTGGTAAATTTCATAATCGTGATTAATATAATCGACCAATGAAGGTTAGTTATACATGTTAATGTCACAATCTGGTTTAATAAAGGTTTTAATAATGATTTGTGACGGCAACCTTCATTCAAAATCTTATCTCAAATTCTTTCAAAACTCGTGTTATTTATTTTCAACGAACTATGACAATCTTACTCCAGCGGAAAATCCTTCGCTAACAAGTTAATGCACAAACTGCATTAAAAAAAATATGCCCAAAATCATCATATATTAATCTATATGGCATTAAACTTTCACATAACTTACAAAACTTCCACAAATAATTCTTTAACATTTATTCCTGTGGGAACTTCCTTCATATTCAAGGGCATTATACCTCAGCGACTTTCAACACGCGCTGCACTAGCGATTATACATTCATAGTTCCACTTAAAAATTTTTATAATCATTAATTGTTTCAAAACTGTTTTTCTATTTAACCTTCGTGGATTTCATTCATGAACCGAAATGAAGTCAAAACTTGCCAATTACAAACAAATTTAATAGTGAATACGCTTATATACGCCTGTCTGGTCTATCAAAATTTAAGATTAACATCTTAAGAGAAATGTAGTATAAAAATACTATCTTCAAATAAAGTGCGACTAAAAATGCAAAGTAGTCGAATAGAATCCAATTAGACTGGGGAATGCAAACATCGTTCTATAAATCTCTAATTGAGAAAAACTCCTAACAAAAGTTCTAGACTTTAATGCATTCAATAATTCCTTATTAAAGTTACTCTTTCACAAAAGTGTCTATGATGCAATGTTCATTCATAACTGACGATAAATGTCTGTGTTGCAATCAATACAAATAACGACTAGTATTTCCAAGATCGTCGACAACGTAAGAGATTTTAACGCTCTAAAATCATTTAAATGTTCTTCCTTCTTGATGATGACAGAAAATTGGTCAAAGTAATTAAACTGGGGTAGAATTACTTTAATAAAGTGACACGCTGTCTGAATTTAAATCTGCCATTAAAAATCATTAACTTACAGTCAACTCGTGACTACAAAAATATTAATTACTGAATATTCTAAATATCAGTCTCAACTGATTCAAAATCATTAACTATGCCCTTGACATAACAATGTCTTAATAAATCGTCGAAAAATGCAAAACTCATCAAGGTGTACTGAGAATATGAATCTCAACAAGAAAATAGGGCAAAATACATAAGGATAAAAATATGGGAAAAATGGTTGCTCAAACATCATTAATATACTCAAATACAATAAACGTTCACGACTACCTTATCTGCCGATTGACGTTCCAGAGGAAAATTCCCCAAAGATGACTGCTGATGGATCCATTTCACCACGTTAAAGTTGAGCTCCATCCTCGAAATAGGAAATAGCACCCTCGGAGAATCGAACTGCTTCCTTCTCCGTGAATCGCTCTGCTCCTCGAAGACGAATAGACATCCTTCCGGCAATAATCTTCTTTGTGAGTCGGGATATCCCTGACCTCTCTTGAAAAATTCCCTGAAGTTCCAGTAGACAATCGCCATGAAGTTTTGTAGAAATTTCCGAAGAAATTATTCATATTCAGAGTATGAAATTGTTTCTATGGCTGTTCGATGGTATTCAGCCTTTAATTACGAAACATGGGTGTAGATGGTATTCACCGCATGTTCGCTTGTGTGGAATAGCAATTAGCGAAGTTCCATGTCGCTATCTTACTCCGTTGAAGTATGTCCCAATTGCAATAAGCCCTTAGCCTTCCATCTGCTCTTCGGTTGTAGTGTCAGAAGAACAAACTGCCGTATTAACTTGCTCCATTATACTGTATCGTTCTGTAACAAAGCACTCTGAAGTCTTTCTATTCCACTCGCAGCGTCAGCCGTTGCGTTGATTCTGGCTTCACAAAAGTGCTTCTCTTGTGGCGAGATAATCACTTTTCTCAGTCGTATAAAACTGCTAATATCTTTCGAACTAATCGGTCGAAATTGTTCAGCTTTTCTCTATAACTGCATGTAGCACTGCACAATACAATTAGCTTATCGGAGACCGCTAACTGTTCGAAGCTAAACTTGTAGAAGCTTTCTAAGGTCCGTTTCAACTTCACCTAGTTTGACTTGGATCTCGTTAATATAGTGGCCTCGCCACGCGTTATAAAGACGATTCATTTCACTGCTGTTCACTTCGACGTCTCACTATAATGAATGTATAAGAAAAGAACTTTCACAATTATACTTCGATGCTCTGGGAATGAGATCTCAGAATGATCAGAGAACGAAAGAGAGGCTCCTCTCTTCTGCGCAAGCCCTTTTATTAACTTCACGAGGGGCGTTTCCATCCCTTCCAAAGCGTGATACTGCGTCATCGCTCAAAGTTCCAACTTCGTTAATACATGACGGATTTTCAAAATTCAAAAACTGAAAATAAATTTCACCAAAATTCCAAATCAATGCTTTTACTGCAAATGGATTTCCACAATTCTGCATTCCAAAAGTAATAAAAATACCATAGTTTCAGCAATCTCCGTCTTCCTTTAAACTATCGTTGATTGGTTCATGCATCTCCTCCAATAGCATAGTTTCTTCCTCAGCAGAATTCCTCGTTTCCTGCGACTGCGTCGTAAATCTTGGAACATTCTCGACTAAATGCTGACGTCACTGAGAATCTCAGCTCAAGTAGCCTGCTGGCATAACATTTACGTCATCCGTGCTTACGTCATGACTACCCACGTCATAACTATGACAGCCATAACTCTCCTTATAATTTCAAATATAGCCACCATGGTCTCTATATAATTCAATTACGGGGGCAGTACTTAACTCTATGGCCTCTACATCTAACAATCCAACATAGCGCCCATCCGAAATATTTAGATGGTTCTCAATAACTACGAATCTATTACAGAAATCAAACTGATTTTTATGTGCATAGGGGCTATGAATATAAGTTCACATATAGGACTTTCAATAACCTGGTGATCACAAATCCAACATGGTGGCGACGCGAAGTATAACAATTAGTTCCGTGAAGAACTATACAGCATATTTTCATATATCCTGCTCATGTTAATTGTCTCGATCAACATACAAAATTTCAGTTTAATTGCTGTAACAGATTCGTAGGTATTGAGAACCGTCTAAATATTTCATATGGTCGCCAGGATGGATTTTTATTTTTGTACTATTACATTAAGATTATTGTGAACGTGTGGTATTCAAACTTCAATCGCATGATTAGAACACAAGAAGTAAAAACGACATTTTAAAAGTACGCACAGCAGCCATCTTGTGATTATGCAAACAATTGAAATAAATTACATGCCAGTGGATCAACATTTGTATAAGCATTTAACGTGCAACGTTTCACGGCACTCGGATAATTAATTCGCGAGAAACGTCCATTTAAATATTTATACTTCGCATCGCCGCCATGTTGGATTTGTGCTCACCAGGTTACTGAAAGTCCTATAGGTGAACATATGTTCATAGTCTCTATGAACGTAAAAAAATCAGTTTGGTTGCTGTAAAAGATTCAGAGATATTGAGAACCGTCTAAATATTTCGGAAGCTCGCCATTTAGGATTGTTATATGTATAGGCCATAGAGTTATGTACCATTCAAGGACATTTATTGCCTAGCTTCATTATTCAAACTTTCACTTCGATCGCATGATTACGACACAAAAATGAAAACTTAATTTTAAAATTTCGCACAGCCGCCATCTTGAGGTTATGTAAACAATTGAATTAAATTAGATGGCAGTGCATTACAATCTGCAAAATCATATACTGTACCACATTTCACTGCGCTCAGAGCGTTAAATCACGAGAAAAGTCTATTAAAATATTTCAAATTCGCTTGGTCGCCATGTTCGTTTTGTACCTTCAGGTTTATGAAATAGACATAGGTAAACTTGTATCAGTACCCTTTATCACTGAACACAATTGCATTATGATATCTGTAAGAGTTTCGGAGATATAGAATGTCAGTGAAATATTTCGCACAGTCGCCATTTTGAGGTTATGTAAACAATTGAACTAAATTAGACTCCAGTGCATTACAATGTGTATAAACATTTTCTGTACCAAGTTTCATTACGTTTGTATAGTTAAATCGCGAGAAATGTATATTTAAAAGTCTCAATTTCGCTTGACCGCCATGTTGGTTTGGTAGTCACCAGATTTTTGAAAGTCTCATAGGTGAACTTCTAGTAGTGCCATTTATCACCGTACACAATTTCAGGGCGATATCGGTAATAGTTTCGGAGATATTGAATGCTAGTGAAATATTTCGCACAGCCGCCATGTTGGATTGGTGAGACGTAACAAAATTTGAAGGGCACGGTCGAGTTCGTCGGGAATAGTGCTATGAATTTACCGAGTTTCATTAAAATCGCTCCAGCCGTTTAGATTTTATTAAAGGGACACACACACACCCCTCACACACACACACACACGCACACACACACGGACAAAAGGTGATCGCATAAGCCTATTTTTTCAAAATTGAAAATAGGCTAAAAATCACATGGATGTTTCTCGCAATTTAACCATCCGAGTGCAGTGAAACTTGGTACAGTAAATCCTTATACAAATGTTAATTCACTGGCATCTACTTTATTTTAATTGTTTCCATAACCACAAGATGGCAGCTGTGAGAAATTTTAAAATCTCGTTTTAACTTCTTATGTCCTAATCATGCGATTGAAATTTGAATACTACACGTACCGGTACACAATAATCTTCAAGTAACAGTACATAACTCTAGGACCTACATATATAAAAATCCAACACAGCTACCATCCGCAATATTTAGTCGGTCCTCAATATCTACGAATCTATTACAGCAATCAAAATGAAATTTTGTATGTTGATAGTGGCAATTAACATAAGTAGGATATATGAAAATAGGCTTTAGTTCTTCACGGAACTACTTGTTTTAATTGGTATTCTGCCCGAAGGTAGGTCCGAGCTTCTGAAGAGGCTACCCCCACCAGGAGTTTACGTGCGGTAGGGTGGCCAGGGCCTTTCCGCTCCTCCTTATGTTGGCCAACAGGGCACAGTGCCTAGAACCGGCATACCATCCAAGTTCCGACTGCGCCCAATGCTGCTTAACTGCGGAGTTCCCATGGGATCCGGTATTTCAACATGGCTAGGCCGTTGGCTCAATATTATATTATTGTAAAATATATAGTCAACAAAAAAAAAGTCAACCCCTGGCACTATCCTGCCCATGACGGGCTAAGGCCGACCAAGCGACCGCTGCCCAGCCATTTGGCCTGCAGATATTGGGGTGACGCGTGATCAGCGCGTCGGGTCGCCTCGGCCGTCAATCTTGGTATTCGTGATCGGGGCGCTGTCTCACTGTCAGACAGCTACTCAATTGTCCTCACGAGGCTGAGTGCACCCCGTTCCAACCCTCACGTCAGTTTTAAAATCCCTGACGGAGCCGGGGATCGAACCCGGGGCCTCCGGGTGAGAGGCAGGCGCGCTACCCCAACACCACGGGGCCGGCATTTGTAAAATATATTCTTAAATAAAAAGTCATACATTTCAACATGCTTGAAATACTTTTCATCGATTACATTTTTAACATATCATTACCAATGTTTTCAAAATTTATTAATAACTAACATTGTGATTGAATATTCGTTTTAATCTCTACATACCGTGTTATAATACAAAGTCCCCGATTCTTGGATGTTACGGGTAATCTCGAGAAGCACTGAATGGGATTTTGATGCGGTTGTTCACCAATCTGTAAAGGACTTCTTGGGGAAGATTTCTGTAGAAAAACATTCATTTATGATCGAAGGAAGCCGAACAGTAACGATTTCAGTGAATCGAGTCGAAGAAAAACCTGCCGTCCGTTGACCTTTTAAGCTTACGCTGGGTAAACCGTTAAAAATATCTGTATACTATGAGTGTAAGAATTGTTCTGCGTGAAATGTTCTACAAAAAAGTCTCGGACAGCATATCTTTATACATCGCCCACTGTAAGTGTTTTTACGTTTTCATTCTTTCCAACAATCCCTTTCATTGGAAATTCGAATTACTAGCCTCGGAGCGAGTTTACGAGCTAGTGAGCGAGGGTATCACCCCAGCTTCGGCCAGCAGTCGTGTCTAGTTAAGACTTCAGAGGAGTGTATAACATGTGTTTGGAGTTTCGCTGTTCAACTCGGCTTTTCTGAATTGCGTCTGAGAACTGCCGTCCATGCACCTTTTAAGCTTACGCTGGGTAAACCGTACAAGATACCGGGCGAAGCCGGGGTGGGTTGATATTGTCACTATATTTTTAAGAACATTTCAAGCATTAATGTAATAATAGAAAATGGATTTTATATGTAAGTTTTATTTAGTTACTATAGGCCATCCAACGTTTAGAATGAAGCATTGGTCTTATGGCGCGTTACGTCAGGGTTGCCACTCCATGAGAGCAGGCAGTACAAAGCGCTTCGCGTACACTTTCCGCACATTCAGCGACTGTGCTGTGGCGAAGACTTGAATTAAGTACTGTATAATAATACTAATAGTAGGCTAACATAACACATACAACGAAATTAAATTAAATTAACTATAACGTTATTATAAAGTCGTTATATTTAACATTCCTACTATTCTTGCGAAGAGTATTACTTACCCTCTGTTTGAGTGGCGACAGTACTGGACCCTGTTCACTCTCACTACGTATTTTAAAAACGGTAGTCTTTGATATTCCCGTGGCCAGAGCAGTTTCATTGACTTAAATTCTTTATACTTTCGTTAGGTTTAAGATTCTTAAAATAACTGAACACATTAATTACGATCTGTTTTTCCCTTCTTCTGAGCACTTGACCACGCTTTCTCATGGTTATCTTTAAAAATAGAAAAGTTGGCAGCATACGAACTTTTTCAATGCTGCTATGCGGTTATGAGAGAATATTCAGAAGTTTTACCTACATGAAAATTGTAATATTGCCAGTATAAAATATTTCAACAATCCATCATCAAGACGGCATATTTTGATACATTTGTGTGAAAAATAGGCATCACAAAGTCAATGCAACATGATATAAGATCGATTTTACTAAAAAGGAGACACAGTTTAGCGTTTTTTTTAATATGGATATCTAATTTTTCTAGCATTTCTATCAAGTTTACGTGGTTCTAATATAGGACAAAAAAGATCGGCAAAACATAGTTCTACCCGAATATACTGGGTTTTTTTTTTCGACAAAGAAAAATTTTCGACTGATATGGCAACAGTGGATTGCTAGAATATGACAGCGTCATACATGTCTCACGTGCAACAGAAAGAGAGAAGAATATCCCTATCTAACCAGTGCTTCATTCTAAACGTTGGATGCCTTATAGCAACCCCACCCGGCTTCGCCCGGGAATAGTTATGAATGCATTACGTGATAAGCGCCTTTTTTTTTTTCAGTGTCAATGAACTACGACCAATATCCGTTTTACGTCTCGGCATGATGGGTTAAAATCAAAGACTGGACTATTAATTATCTTATCATGGAGATGCATGTGCAACAAATCCTTGTCAGACGTAATTTAAGAATGGCGAGGTGCATGAAACACAAATCCCCCTTCCGTCTAATCTTAACTTGACTGTGAATTTTCCGGAACGAAAAGCTCACAGGCGAAATGAAGAAAATCCGAAAAGAACTTCCAGGGAAACTCCAAACACAACCACTCTTCTCTAAAGTTTTTAACTCAACACAACTCGACAGTTTTCAGCTGGCTGTATCTGAGGCAATAGGTTCGCCCGCTAGCTAGGCTGTAACTGGGGTGATAGACTCGTAAACTGTCGCCTCAGTAACTGAATGAAGATTTTTAGAAGAAATGAAAACGTAAAAACACTTATAGTAGGCGATGTATTGAAGATAGAGATATGCTCTCCTGGGCTTTTTGTAGAACTTTTCATGCTGAACAATTCTTACAGTCATACTAAACTTATATAGATATTTTTAACGGTTTGCCCAGTGTAAGCTTAAAAAGCGCACATACGCCAGTTTTTTTTCGACCTTTTCACTGAAATCGTTAGTGCTTGACTTCGTTCGGTCATAAATAAATTATTTTCTACAGAAACCTTCCTCGCGATATCCTTTACAGAATGGTTTTTTTTTTTCGTGTGGCCTCCTGAGAGGCCGAGTGCAGGTCTTTCTAGGCGACGCCCGTGGGCGACCTGCGCGTCGGGATGAGAGATGGAATTGAAGAAGATGAATGAAATTGGGCAAGGATGTGGAAGGAAGCGGCCGTGGCCTGTCAGTAGGCACCGTCCCAGCATTTGCTTGGTGTTGAAAATGGGAAACCACGGAAAACCATTTCAAGGACGGCCGACGGTGGGGCTCGAACTCACGCGTCTACCGAGTCAGCAGAGACCTTGGTCCCATGGCCTAATGCTGCGCTTTAGCCAGCGTAGCCAATACTGTCGGTGAAAACCGCATCAAAATCCGTTCATTGGTTCTCGAGATTAGGCTTACCCGTGACATCCAAGAATCGGGGACTTAGTTTTATACTAAGTAGAGATTATACGCCAATCAGTATAATTTAATATAATATAATCCCCCTTCCCTCCAATCTTAAATTGACTGTGAATTTTGCGGAACGAAAAGTTCACAGGCGAAATGAGAGTTGCACTTCCAGGGAATGGCGAGGTGAATGAAACTCAAATCCCCCTTCCGCCCAATCTTAACTTGACGGGGTTTCACGGGCAAAATGAAGAAAACCCGAGATGCAATTCCACGGAAACTCCAAACATAAACACCATTCTCAGAAGTCTTAACTCAACACGACTGAACGGTTTGCTGCTGGCTCTATCTGGGGCAATAGGTTCACCCGCTAGCTAGGCTGTAACAGGGATGATAGACATGACCTAAGCTAGCTCGTAAACTGTCGCCTCAGTAGTTGAATGGACATGGTTGGAAGAAATTAAAACGTAAAAACACTTATAGTGGGCGGTGTATTGAAGATAGACATATACTCTCGCGGACTTTTTTGTAGAACTTTTCATGCTGAACAATTCTTACACTCATAGTATTTAGATATTTTTTACGGTTTGCCCAGCGTAAGCTTACAAAGCGCTCGGGCGCCTGTTTATTTTTCCTTTTCCACTGAAATCGTTACTGCTCGGCTTCCTTTGATCATAAATAAATTATTTTCTACAGAAATCATCCTCAAGATATCCTTCCGCATCAAAATCCATCCAGTGGTTCTCGAGTTTACCCGTAACATCCAAGAATCGGGGACTTGGTTTTATACTAAGTAGAGATAGGGATATAAGAATTTTAAAAAAATGCTACCAAATAGCCACCCACACCCGTCCAACAAACTATCCAAGTACTCGTAATTCTCTCTCACAATCACTTGTTATCTTATGCTGAAGGTGATCGCATTGTGATCGAAACTATGCTAGTATATTGAACAACGTAAAGTACTTAATTTATTGATTTTCGGTGGACTTCTATTAATACCATTGTGCATTTAATAGATAAGAAAAACTAGTATTAAGTATGGGGCAAGATTTTTTATATAATATCACCGTTGAGATTGAACCTAAATCTTCTGCATTCCGCGCTGGCACGGCATCCATTCAAGTCACAGCAGTCTACGCAGCAGACAGCTGACTTCCAAGCCCACTTCCACTTCACCAATAGAAAACCTACCTCATGCTATAGCATTGATGAAATAGTTTGTTCTTTTTTAAATTCTTTTCTTATTACGTAATTTTTTGATTATTATTAATTTTATTTTATATTTTGTTTCATTAATTTTAGGCGTTTTCATATTTAGGCATCCACTCTAAACTTTAATTAGCTATTATTATTATTATTATTATTATTCAAGTCAAAGTGCGCGAGTGTCGTTTACGATAGTTTGGACATGTTCTGAAGGCAGGGCCCGACACATCGCGAAGACGGATTACATGTTAGAAGTCGTCAGTAGGAGAAGACCACAAGGACGTCCAAAACAACGATGGGCCACTGCTCTTCACAAAGATTTGAAGAATGCAATGTCCATCCTGGCTTAGCCCAGGACAGAACAAAAATAATGGAGATAACGCATCCATGTAGCGGACCCGGCCATCGGGAAAATAAAAGAATATTATTACTTATATTACAGCGGAAAAAGTAATTAATTACATATGAACATAACATGCTTTTATACCATACTTTTTCCCGTAGATTTATCCATCGTAAGGTAGAGGTGTCCACCTCCTGGTGCAGTGACTAGCGTTCTTGGCTGTCACCACGGAGGTCCAGGTTCGATCGCCCGCAATACAAGAAATATAATTCTGTTCTGAGAGATGGAACGGGGTACACTCGGCCTCGCGAGGCAAAACTGAGAAGAGGTGGATTCTCATCTCATCCATCCTGGATGTGGTTTTTCGTGGTTTCCCACTTCCACTCCATGCACATACCACGGTCGCCTCCTTCCCAATCTTCACATGACTTACATGATATAGGATTTGGGTAGGAAGCGGTCGTGGCCTTAAGTTAGGTACTGCCCCCGTAAATTGAATTATCCAGAGACCACGATGGTAGTATTTGGAGAGCGTGAGTAAAGTTGCAGCCGTCATAGCTATTACGTGTTGTTATTGACGTAGGCACGACTGGCTCATAGCTCAGGAAAGCAGGGAGGTTCTGCTGAGATCCATGATGACGTATAAGAATTTTCGAGAAGGCTCTGGAAGTATGACGCATAAAGAAGCTATGGAAGGGATGGAGGATACGCCCCTTGTCATGATATTTAAACGACGGGAACGGAGAGCCGAGGCTCTTTCTTATAAATCAGTTGACGAGTGAAGTGTGTTGTTGGGTTAACGCAGTCCCATTAGTTTCGTCAAGTCCGAGCGTGGAGGTTGTCCGCTCGTGAAACAGCACAGTTTGGGTAAGCTGTAGTGCATTATACAACTCAAATCTAGGCGAAGTTAAAACGCAAGTATAAGTGACATTATTTCATGAACATACACAATTAGGCTTCAGCGTTTATTATAATCAAGCAGTGTAAGACTATATAGAGCCTGTGTTAAAAGCTGAACATTCCAGCTTTTATAATTTGGGAAATAGAAGCGATAGAAGACGAAATACAAAAGTGTTTTTCACAGATCCCAGAATCACTTTTCATGGTACACATTTTGAACATTCAGAGGGCAGGCGTACTGCAAGTGTGAAACAGAACATTATTCAGTTGGTGCTACAGACAATTGACATTACAATGGCAGTTAATACTCAATTATTATATTTAATAGACATTAATATGAAAGGAGTGATGGAGTATTAAACTAACTATGCACCTGGGACATTATATCGATAGCGTGAAGATCCAACATGGAATTACGATAGTCAATATTCTTGGAATACTAGCATGGAGTGGGTAACCAGCATTTACACTCATGCATATCTATCAATCGCTGATATAACATCCATACGGCAGTGGAAATTTATTCATTATCCATTTACATGAATATTTCTGCCTCGCATATACAATGGATTTCATGGTTAATTTTGACGTAGAACTTTGGGGATTTTCAAGAGTGGCTAGGGTATCCCAGCACAAACAGAAGAAGTTGCCAGAAGGAAGTTCATTGTTAACACGGATGGGTGTATTCCGGAGATAGAATCCTTTTATTATCCGAGGTCGCTGTTCCGCTGTTCGAGGTCTGTCCAGTTATGTACATTGGTTTTATAGGAACATCTATAGTATTCTGTGAATACTCTTCAAGTACGTCTGAACATCATATAAGGTAGCCGTGATATTTATTTGTTATAATGTGAGCTGTATAGTGATATTTGAGCAACGATCTTTCCCATATTTTATACTTTAATATGTTCTTGTTTTCTGTACACGTTTCAGGTGTATTATATTTTCTTTAGTGTCTTGAGACTTTAGTCTTTCATATTTATATTTAAATACTTGTGAGGATCAGTTTTACTGACATTTAAATATTCTTTAGAGCATGTGGATTAATTTTGCAGTCACGGTTTGACTTTAAAATTAAATAGTTTGCATTTCAAGTCAGAATTCAGACAACGTGTCATCATTTCAAAGTAATGTCTCCGTTAACTTACTTTGAACATTTTTCTGTCCAACTTCAAGAGAGAAGAAACCATCGAACGTTAATTAGAGCGTTACAATATATGTAACTTTACGACGATCTTTGAATTACTAGTCGTTCTTCAAAATGTGTTGTTGAAACAAAGACAATATCATTAGATAATGAAAAACATTTCAGCGAAGAAAACTTTATGTAACTTGAGTTTTGAATGAGTTTTATTCAGTTAACAGTGGAAAAGAACTTTTTTGGTAGAAGATTTTCATATCTTAGGCTATGATATCGATGCTTGCATATTCCAGTCTAGATTGACTTCTATCCGACTTGATTTAAATAACCTGCAATTATTTAAATTCTCTTGAGTGCAATATTTTATTGTACTGCGATAATATTATAATGATTTTTTTAGATAGACAAGTGAGGAGAGTCAGTTTGTATTTTTATTAATCATATTTGTGACTGGCCGATTTTTAGCCTACTTTCGATTTTTGCAAAAAATGAAAGTAGACTTATGAGATCAACACAGGGCGAAAAAAAGTGTGTCTGTCTGTGTGTGTGTATGTGTGTGTGTGAGTCTGTGTGTGTGTATGTGTGTGTGTGAGTCTGTGTGTGTGTGTGTGAGTGTGTGTACTCTGAATGTCTGTCCCCCCCTATCAATTCGAACACGGTGAATGCGAATTGAACGAAATTTGGTACAAAGGTAGCACTAGCAAAGGACACCTCAGTGTCATGTTTTATATCGCCGCCATCTTTACTAAAACTGAATGGCGGCCACTCAAACGTTCAAAACGTAAAATCAAATAACGACTAACCAAATCATCCAATCTCTACCAAATTTGGTAACAACATACCTTCGTATAGGATGCGTCTTGTGACCAAACTACAAGGTCGTCCGCCATACCATTTCAGGATGGCGGCCGTGCGAATTATGCAAACTTTATAATCCATATCATGGAACCCACCAGTTCCGATTATCGAGCCGAGAATCGTTTTAACTGTTCTAAAGGAAGAGGCACGTACGAAATTAAAAGTTTATTTTGTAATACTATAGTGCAGACGTGATTTTAAAAAGCTCAGCTGATTCATTAATAAGACAAGATGGCAGCGGATATCTTGTGCCTGACTTATATTTCACTAATTTGAGTATTGAATGCAATATAGCGTACTGATAAAAAACAAATAAACTTTGTATGAAATGCTTTATATATAAATAATATACTCCAGTGATGAAATCGTTTAGTATAAATCATTATTTGCTAACAAGTTCTATGTAAATCATTTTCAATAGAACGATATTCGTTGACACAATTAGCTCAGTGGTAGAGCGATAGCCTGTCGCTCAGATTCCTATGGTTCAAACCCGATCAGAGCTAGTTTTTTTGCTTGAAATGTTATATGTTTATTGTTTTGTAATGACTCAGATGTTTTAAAATTAAGCGTTATATTGTGCAAATTATGGTGTAAAATATATATTTAATTAAAACATAATTCGCCAGCAGATTTACTCGAGACATCTAGCTGCCAAAAAGGTAACTTCCAGATTTTATTGAAAAGTTTCTTCTTCTGGCCGCTAGAATGCACTCGCTCTGTTAGGATTATATTGTTCGATATTTCACCACTATATGTCCCGACTAGTCTACGTGGGGATCCATTGATTACTATACCATTATCATTCTATGCGCATCGAATTTGAAGAATGACAAGTTATACTACGATACATTTTAACTTTTTATTTTAAAGGGTTTGTAACAGCCTATTTTGCGTTACTTGAAAATGTTATTAAGCGTTATATTGTCCACATTATGGTGTAAAATATATATTTAATTAAAACATAATTCGCCAGCAGATTTACTCGAGACATCTAGCTGCCAAAAAGGTAACTTCCAGATTTTATTGAAAAGTTTCTTATTCTGGCCGCTAGAATGCACTCGCTCTGTTAGGATTATATTATCGAAAATATCCACATAGTTTGTATACACACGTCTCTGTAGGGTCATGGAAAGATTTGTTAATTCAATTAGGGTTGTGAAAGCCATGCACAACCAGACGTGTAAAGACATGCCTCAACTCAAAGTTGGATGTTGCCCACGGCAGGTCGTAATAATAATAATAATAATGTTATTGGTTTTACATCCCTTTTAACTACTGCTGCTTTTAGAGACACCGGGGTGCCGGAATTTTGGCCCGAAGGGGATCTTTAACGTGCCAGTAAATCTACTGACACGGCTCCCTCGCATTTGTGCACCCTCAAATGCCAGCTGACTGCGCCAGGATACGAACCTGCAACCTAGGGCCCAGCAAGCGAGAACGTTACCGCTGAGCCACGCCGCCAGTCCGGTCGATTATGTCTCCAGATCCATAACATTCTTGATATACTTCTTATCTTTCTTTCTTTCTTCAATGATGGTAGCAGTTTTTATCTAGGTCGTGGCGTTTGGTAGAGGTAAATCGTTTCTAAGGTCTTCAACAAAGAATAGTTCTATTATACTCTTTGATAATAACAACGAGTTATAACTATACTCATACATTTAGGAGAAAGTAGGCTATATGATCTTTACTGAACATCTTGTTATTTCATATCGTTTTGTTAAAGATACTCGTGCTGGTTAAAATTATGCAACAGATTGAATACGTATTGATAATGTAGAGTTTTCGAGAGGAACGATGGGATGTATAAATTATAGCTCAGCGGACGTGTGAAAGTCACTGATTGATAGTGCCCTTGTTGAAGGATGTTTTCCCACGAGATTGTCTATTACAAATTAATCATTGGTGATTTTGATTAAACAGTGGAAGTTTTTCCACGTATGATGTAATATATATGAGGTTGTTAAGCCATAGTGTGCTTGGAGCGAGGTGTTTCCCGCAAGTTCAGTGATGTTATTCCCCATCCAGATTGTATTCATGTAAATTTACTGTTTTATTTAAGAGAGGGTGTGAGTTGAATAATTTTTCGACTTCAGATAAAGATTAGTGTCACAGATATTCCCTATTAAAATTTATTAAACACGAATTTGTAAATACATGTAAATAACCTTAATTGGTCGGTTGTATTTGAACTAATTTTGTAACTATAACCCGACATGACGTGTGTGTAATGTATAAACATATTATAAAAGAAATAGAATTTCTATATTGTAATATAAATTCGATTGTCGATTGACGACATTTTCAAAGATTCTAAATTTATTTAGGGATCATTTAAATAAACACTTCAGTGTAGTGTTTAGCGTTTCGTCCATATTAGGCAACGCTGTATATAATCATATAACTATGTAAATTAAATCTGTAATTAATGAAACATCCCTAAAGTACAATACAAACGAGGTCCGAACCTCTGCTACCGTGAATTGTATAACTTTAGGTTGGAAGTGGAAGGACTGAGCCTTTCTGCCAACATAACCCAAGGTACACCTATTAGAACCGTGCTGTCGAGTTCCAGCTAAAAGAAAACACAGTTACTCTGGTATGAAACATTCTATTGGCCAACAGAGTACATTTACAAAGTAAAAAAGTCCTCTCGGCACGCCGGAAGGCGGAGGTAGATTTCACCGGACAAACTTGGGGATAGGCGAAAATAGGCAGAATATGCAGGTTTTCGTAGAAGGATCAGACCTCATTTATTGCGAGAAGTATTTTATAATTGGAGCTTAATTAACTTTGTTTTTCGTCATTTTATGCTTATTTTAAACATTTTATTGTCTTATGGGAACGGTAACCTTCTTGTCATTTGGGGTCCATTTTTATACTTGTGGTCACACTGTCCTTATGCAAGGTTTCGACACTGATGTGTAACTATGTAACGGTCTGTTACTTCTTCACGCAATATTATATCTCCCGCAGAGTTTTTGGTTGGTTCCTCAGTTTAGGGGCTGCGACAACGCGGTCATGTAACCCCGTGTACTTAGGGATGGCTGTATTAGTCTGTAATTCAGATAAGGACTGCAGACGGTCAATTTCAAGCAGTAGTTCCTAATGTTGCTACCAGGTACTACCGTCAACGACACCTACCTGTGAACTTGGCTACTAGATACCACCGCAACCAGCAACTCCCAACGAACGTTGGAACTTCCCCTCCAAAGGAAAGCATACTGAGGGATTTTTAGCGCTCTTAGAAAATCCGACGATTTCGGCCGGCTTTGAACTCGCGACCTTGAGCATAGACATTCAGCATGCTTGCTACCAGTAACGTCACCGAAGCCGCTTAACACTTAGTCAGATGGAATTCTGAATCTGATCTCGTGCAAGTGCGTTATCTTGGCAACGTCTGATGGCTCATCCCTCGTCAATTTAGTAGTGTTGCCATGGCAACCACTGATAGCTCTTGGCATTTTCTTATAATTCCGAAATCATTTTTCTCATCCCTTGGCATAATGGTGGGTCATATCAAAAATTCTTTCAGACAAAATTTTAGGTAATTATTAGGGGAATATTGTCCATTTTGTACGGTTTTGATATTGTGCCTATTAAGAGAGATATGATTAATGTTTCCCGAAAAACCCACTTTTTCCCACCCCTTTGGTCAATGGTTGGTGCTATAAAAAACTCTTCAAACATACATTTTTGGGCTTTATCCGACGCATAGTATGAACGTAGAACGGATTCAATATTTCACATATTAAGAGAGTTATAGCAATATTTCACTTTTTCGAAAAAATCCCCCATTTTCACCCCCTTCGACCGATTTAGCCCAGTAACGAACTCGACCGAGATTTTATAGGTATACGTATTCGGTAAAAAATTCAAAGTGATTGGTGCTAAATTACGGCAGTTATCGTGTCCACAAGAAACTGATATACATATATATATACACATATACATACATAAATTATATATAAACTTTTGAATTGACGGTGGTTTTGGGGTCTGGGGGATGTGAAACGCGAAGATATGTCGAAATTTTCCGGAAGTCGAAACATGGTACCCATTGCAATACTTAGCTTTCTAATGAAATCTACCTCTGGTTGGTTCCTCAGTTTAGGGGCTGCGACAACGCGGCCATCTAACCCCGTGTACTTTGGGTGAGTGTAGAATCTGTCTGATAAACGGTGTGAATTGTAATGGCTGTAGTAGTCTTAATTCAGGTAAGGACTGCAGACGGTCAATTTCAAGCTGTAGCTCCTAATGTTGCTACCAGGTACTACCGTCAACGACACCTAGCTGTGAACTTGGCTACTAGATGCCACCCCAACCAGCAACTCGCAACGAACGTTGGAACTTCCCCTCCAAAGGAAAGCATACTGAGGGATTTTAGCGCTCTTAGAAAATCCGACGACTTCGGCCGGCTTTGAAACTGCGACCTTGGGAATAGACATTCTGCATGCTACCAGTTACGTCACCGAAGCCGCTTCCCACTTAGTCAGATGGAAATACTGAATCTGATCTCGTGCAAGTGCGTTATCTTGGCAACGTCTGATGGCTCATCCCTCATCAGTTTAGTAGTGTTGCCATGGCAACCACTGATAGCTCTCGGCATTTTCTTATAATTCCGAAATCATTTTTCTCATCCCTTGGCATAAAAGCGGGTCAAATCAAAAATTCTTTCAGACAAAAGTTTTAGGTAATTATTAGGAGAATATTGTCCATTTCGTACGGTTTTGATATTGTGCCTATTAAGAGAGATATGATTAATGTTTCCCGAAAAACCCACTTTTTCCCACCCCTTTGGTCAACGGTTGGTGCTATAAAAAAACTTTTCAAACATACATTTTTGGGCTTTATCCGACACATAGTATGAACGTTGAACGGATTCGATATTTCATATATTAAGAGAGTTATAGCAATATTTCACTTTTTCGAAAAAAGACCCCCATTTTCACCCCCTTCGACCGATTTAGCCCAGTAACGAACTCGACCGAGATTTTATAGTTATACATATTCGGTAAAAAGGGATTGGTGCAAAATTACGGCAGTTATCGTGTCCACAAGAAACTGATACATATATATACACATATACATACATAAATCATAATAAACTTTTGAACTGACGGTGGTTTTGGGGTCTGAGGGATATGAAACGCGAAGATATGTCGAAATTTTCCGGAAGTCGAAACATGGTACCCATTGCAATAGTTAGCTTTCTAATGAAATCTACCTCTGGTTGATTCCTCAGTTTAGGGGCTGCGACAACGCGGTCATCTAACCCCGTGTACTTTCGGTGAGTGTAGAATCTGTCTGATAAACGGTGTGAATTGTAATGGCTGTATTAGTCTTAATTCAGGTAAAGACTGAAGACGGTCAATTTCAAGCAGTAGTTCCTAATGTTGCTACCAGGTACTACCATCAACGACACCTAGCTGTGAACTTGGCTACTAGATGCCACCCCAACCAGCAACTCGCAACGAACGTTGGAACTTCCCCTCCAAAGGAAAGCATACTGAGGGATTTTAGCGCTCTTAGAAAATCCGACGACTTCGGCCGGCTTTGAAACCGCAACCTTGGGCATAGACATTCTGCATGCTACCAGTTACGTCACCGAAGCCACTTCCCACTTAGTCAGATGTCAAAGTCAACCCCTGGCACCATCCATCCCATGACGGGCTAAGGCCGACCAAGCGACCGCTGCCCAGCCATTTGGCCTGCAGATATTGGGGTGACGCGTGATCAGCGCGTCGGGTCCCCTCGGCCGTTAATCTTGGTATTCGTGATCGGGGCGCTGTCTCACTGTCAGACAGCTACTCAATTGTCCTCACGAGGCTGAGTGCACCCCGTTCCAACCCTCACGTCAGTTTTAAAATCCCTGACGGAGCCGGGGATCGAACCCGGGGCCTCCGGGTGAGAGGCAGGCGCGCTACCCCAACACCACGGGGCCGGCTTAATCAGATGGAAATACTGAATCTGATCTCGTGCAAGTGCGTTGTCATGGCAACGTCTGATGGCTCATCGCTCATCAATTTAGTAGTGTTGCCATGGCAACCTCTGATAGCTCTTGGCATTTTCTTATAATTCCGAAATAATTTTTCTCATCCCTTGTCGTAATGGTGGGTCATATCAAAAATTCTTTCAGACAAAAGTTTTAGGTAATTATTAGGGGAATATTGTCCATTTTATACGGTTTTGATATTGTGCCTATTAAGAGATAAATGATTAATGTTTCCCGAAAAACCCACTTTTTCCCACCCCTTTGGTCAATGGTTGGTACTATAAAAAAACTTTTCAAACATAAATTTTTGGGCCTTATCCGACACATAGTATGAGCGTTGATCGGATTCAATATTTCACATATTAAGAGAGTTATAGCAATATTTCACTTTTTCGAAAAAAAGCCCCCCATTTTCACCCCCTTCGACCGATTTAGCCCAGTAACGAACTCGACCGCGATGTTATAGGTATACATATTCGGTAAAAAATTCAAAGTGATTTGTGCAAAATTACGGCAGTTATCGTGTCCACAAGAAACTGATATACATATATATATACATACATAAATTATATATAAACTTTTGAACTGACGGTGGTTTTGGGGTCTGGGGGATGTGAAACGCGATGATATGTCGACATTTTCCGGAAGTCGAAACATGGGACCCATTGCAATAGTTAGCTTTCTAATGAAATCTACCTAAAAGACAATAAACAATAAAAGGATATCAAAATAAGACATGGAAATCACCCCCAATAGCCTACACCAGTTCCCATCAGAAACTCGGAGTATAGTACAATAGTCAATTAAAACATTCCTGACATGATCTCTTCCTCAAATAAGATAAATATTCAGCTGACATCAGATGACAGAATTACATATCTCGCATGTAAGGTACTTACTTCAGGACTAACACGACACGTCAGAAATCTAGATCCATATCACCAACTGAAGATCAATGCCAATAAACAAAACATTAATGATAGTGAGGATAATTACATTAAAATCCAACTCCTATTAATGGCATGAAAACAGAACTAATCTCTCCAAACACCAAACCAGTTACATGGCTGCCATCTTTCAAGTACAGTACTTCGTAATCAGCTGTTCGTCGATAATGGCGTTTCGTTACGAACTGGAAATCAATGCCGATAAACAAACGTTTATCATAGTGTGGATAATTTGTTTAAAATCCAACTCCTATTAATAGCATGAAAACAGAACTAATCTCTCCAAACACCAAACCAGTTACATGGCTACCTTCTTTTAACTACAGTACTATATTATCAGCTGTTCGTCATTAATGGTAGTTCGTTACCTACAGAAAATCACATCTTTTAAAGAACCTAACACCGACGTCATCACCATACCTCATAACTATACTCCGTACTGAATAACATTTAAAACAGATCCAAACTAGGATATCCTACAGTGATTAGAGTGAAATGAAAACCTTTACGTTACTTTACTAATTGAAACTACTAACCACATAACAAAATGATAGTCAACCCTAACACGGTATCACAATGCCGGTGATTCAAAAAATTATAAATAATTGTACTTCAGGCGCAGACCTCACATATGAATAAAATTCAACACAACATGACGTACCTTTCAGTAGACCACTTGTTCACCCTCACAAACTGTTACAACATTTCGTCGAACACAATATTGTTTATTTCCTCCGTCATGGAACGTGACATTCTACAGTGATCAGTATCACAAATAAGAAGCAGAACATCTTTCATACGGCAGATCATTTCCTCAACAAGATGATCTTTTCCAGGATACCAAATGTTACATCATCGCTTCTAATACATGAGAGGTCCAATCCAGTCTTCCTGATTTCTTCAATGCAATTATATTTTTAAATTTAAGGTTGTTAATTCCTTCTTACATTGGTACTTGTCATTACTCCGAACTAAAGGAAATAGGGCAGAAGCTAGTGAATAGCCCCAGGCTATTCCAGCCTCCTCGGGAACTCCAGTTATGTACACTACATCTTATCGCCTTGATGATTTCAACATATTTTCCCTTGTAGATCCTCAAAAGTAAACAATTGTCGTTGTGACGACGGATAACAAGACAGACCTACCATCTTGTCAACAGACGACAGGAATACACTCTATAGATTATCGCCACAATTAGAAGACTTCCTTCTTACCTGTTCGGTGGAGCGCTCTGACGAGAGTCAGCATAAACATCATACTCGCAGAAGCAAATTATACAAATCAGATGGAGGCGAGAGCAGAGACATGTCTAGAGCCGTAATAACGGCTCAATTAATATAATAATATAATGATGTTTATTAGGGTCATATAATAATTTGTTAAAATTAAGATTTTGTGAATGAATGACGAGTAAATGATGAAAATTTTGTAAGAGTGAATCAGGAACTGCATTGGTTCGAAACAATTAGGGTGTGTCTGGATGAGTGTATAAAATATTTCATGGTATTCTATAATTTAGGTTCAGTGTTATCAGCTTTTGTTTAGTGGCAATGATCTAGCGTATTCGAGACTGCTTCTCGCATGTCGCTAGTGACCGGCCGCATTTAACAGTGGGGGAGGCAAGGTGTGTGTGTCTCATTCATAGTCCTGATGTTCAGATAAGGACTTGTGTATTGAGGTCAACGACTCTGTGGCCTTGCGTATATGTGTCATTGGAATGAGGAAGTTACCTCAAGATGCACAGCGATACAGCTGAGTGCTACTAAATGCTTCATGGTTTTGTTTATACAGATAAATTGATGTTTTGACTAGCTTACAGTAGTCCGATTAAACTCCTAATTTTTGAGTAATTGTTTTATAGTCCAGTGGTGGCTGAGGAGAGTTTGTGAGGGTGTCACAAGACTCTAATTTTTTTGTATATAATTTTATTTATATTTATGTGAAATAAAATTTTACCGTTCAGTTTTCATAGTCTTTGACGTATGGGTTCATTTTAAATATCATGTATGCGAGATATTGTGCGGGCACACTTTTGTGAGATAGGGTGCCACCCATAAACCCCGAGATCGGTAAGCAAGGTAAGTGTTTTTCCCCGTGTAGTTTGGTGTGTTCCACAATATTAATGTAAACTGCTGTGCTATGATCCCGATTGTGTTTGTCAGAGCCATTTCAAGTGATGTAGTAGAGCCGGAGCATATTGAGGTAGGCAATCCGAGTGAGGGGACGGATTTCTGACAAACGGCTTTCCGGATTATCGGGTAGGTACCATCCTGGCATTTGTCTGGGGAAGAGGTGGGAAACCACGGAAAATCATTTCCAGGATGGCTGAGCTAGATATCGAATCCAACTCAGTTTTGCCTCACGGGGCTGAGTATTTCCCGTTCCAGTCCCCAGAACAGAATTAAATTTCTTGGTTAATTTTGATAGTAATTTCCATTTCTATTTTACATATTTCTAAAAGTTAAGTAACGATAATGTTCATGCTCACTTGTTCGATTTGTTTTTTCGCCTTTTTTTATAGCGTATGGCTTTTAGTGCCGGGAGTGTCCGAGGACATGTTCGGTTCGCCAGTAGCTGCTTCTATGAGGACACCCATGGGGTGAGCTACAAGTACCGTCGCGTGTGGAGTGTTGTCTGGGGAGGAAAGTTTGAGTGTAAGGACGAGGGGTTGAAGGGTAGCGGCTGCGGCCTATAGTTAGGGACCAACCCCGGCATTTGCCTGGAAGGAAGATGGGAAACCACAGAAGACCATCTTCAAGGTTGCAGGCGTGGGGATTTGAACCTCCTCGCCTCTCGGAGGTGAGCGACTGCCTGAAGCCACGCCGTAATGACCACGGCTAACTCACCCGGTACTTGTTCGATACACCATGTTATGATGTTTTACTTACAAATTGTTAGATTTTGTATTGTTATTTGACGTTTAGTTAACTTATGCAATTCAATAATATGTATTCAGATAATTAGTTTCTTAAATTAATATTTTTCATTAAATTTAGTTATTGTGGATTTGTTTCTAGGGACTTGGCGACATCGTTATGATGTATCCCCGTGTACTTGTGGGTGTGTGTGTGAGAGAGGTTTTTTTTTCTCGTAAACCTTTCCTACTGCAATCCCTGTATTAGTGTTCTATTTGTAGTCATGTGAGGATTGGGAATGAGGTGGCCGTGGCCTTAAGTTAGGATTAATCCCGGCATTCGCCTGCGGTTAGAAGTGGGGAACCCACGGCAAATCATTTCGAAGATGGCTGAAGTTGGAATTGAACCCATCTCTTCTCAGTTTTGCCTCACGAGGCTGAGTGTACGCTATTCCAGCCCGCAGACCAGAATTAAACTACACGGCAGAGCCTGGAATCCAACCCGAACCTCCGGGGCATCAGCCAATTATTTGGTTTGACTAGAACCAGGTGAACACACTTGTCATTGAAACACAATTTGTGAATAAGTTCATATCCTAATTTTTTATGCTGATGAAGACGTACCGTGTTTTTATTTTATTTTAAGGAGTTTGGGCAGTTTGGCCCTCTTATTTAATTCAGCGGATCCCAAGCATTATTTTCGACTCGGAAATCCTTGACTTTTTATATCTACATCCAATAGACAAGCATACAATTAAATCCCAAACAAAAGGTTTAATAACATTAACCTAAAGATACTTCAGTTTCAAAGCTACGGAGACTACTGTCAACAACAATGTCACTACAAACAATGCACTGTGGTCTTAGAAAATCCTTGTCAACTGTCTATCGAATGAAATTATCATCGTACTCTGTACCGTTGTTACTTTATCAACTGTTCTCTTTTATCGGACGGACGCACGCCATTAGAAAGTCGCAGAAAACCTCACTGTTCCGCCCCTTAAAACCAAAGCAATCGATCACACCATTAGAAGTTGAGCGACTTGTTGAGTGTGCCTTTAAATCGTGCACCACAGCCGCGAGGGCAGCTGCAGCAAGTCCTGAAATCGTAGGGCTATCCTGAGAGTGATTATTTCCCTTGTCTCCCCACACTCCTTCCAGGTAAATGCCGCTATAGTACCTTACTTTATGTTCCGGGGCACCTTGGCATCGGGATCCACACTTAAAACGGCCAACATGAAAATAATTACCAACCGACTACGCTACCCTTTACTATAATACCAGAATACTTCCGCGTGAAGTCTTACACAAGTGCGAACGCACACACAATCAAACTGCCTAAAACATAGGTCTTACAGACACAATCATGAATACTCGAACGTGATTATCAGCTACTAACACTTGGGCAAACCGAAAGTTTCCGGAACACAACAAAGTTACACTTAGCACACAAATATGCATCAAAAATATCTACAATAATTACGAGACAGTAACTAACATGAAAAGGAAAACACAAATCAACAAATTCCTGAAATGAATTTTTAATATGAAGAACTCCCATAAATTAATCATCTAATTTGCTTCCGATTATACAGGCTTCAAAACAGATCGTTATCTTACGAGCACAATCTTCGGCCACTAATAGCCTCACCATCCTTATCTGAGATCTGAGCTAGCAGTATGGACATTAGCAGCCCTCGTCATTGTGTCGCAAATCAGGCATGTCTTATATTGTCTCAAGCTCCAAGCTTTGAGATCCGTAGAATTCAGCATAACACATCTGAAATAAAAACACATAAATCGTAGATTCGTCCCCAAAAAATTGCACCTCGCAATTTAGGACTGTAGAATAACTAACAGTGACATCTCCCTTGAGTGCCCTGTTTTCGACGCCATGCAGCCGATAGGTAAATGACCCAGCGTCATACCCCGCGCAGGAAAATATAAGAGACCCATGCCTTGGTTCAACACTTCACCTCCATCAAATTGGTTCAGATCGCAGAAATAGATCACAGAAATGTGTTCAAACAACACAAAATTTAAATATGTGCTCAAAACTTTAATATGATTACCACAGAAGCTTACGGCTTCCTGCTAGGAAATATGCAATATCGCATAATAATTTACAGCCTGTGTAATCCGAAGCTCTCAAAACAAATTCCTTACTTTTCCCCAACACTTCAGTTACGTTATCTATCAAATGTTTCATTTATCATCAACTATCCAGTTCATTCCTGTGCTGTATTTGTCAAATACACACACTGTACACGCGAGTACAATTTAATCTACTGTCCCGCACAAATCTTACACCAAATATAAAAGAATAACCACGACGAGTTTCACATATTAAATAGTAGTCGGTTAGAACAAAAACAACACACAACAAGAAAATACTACAAATACATAATATATACAAAGATTCCCGATAACCAAAGCTAGGCTACATAATGAATTAATTCATTGGGTAATCATCCTATCAGCTCCCTCCATAACTGGTGTTTCAGGTCATGACCCCTCCATATGCGTTAAGCACGCGGCCATCATCTTAGTAGTCGTTTCCAGTCTTAACCTCCTTCCATCATCAGCGGGTACCAAGTTCTCCATCGTTGGTGCGCTGCTTCAATAAAACGTCTGTTAGTTTCAAATTATTATTTCTCACACTGTTAACCCTTCCTAGATTGCTCGAGTAGATTGCTACATCCATCCATAGTCTTATGAGCAATACTAATCGTCGACTGGCCCTAAATTATAGCAGTGCGCTATCGCACATAAATTCACACGCAAACACTTATTTAAAATACACACGAGATGACATAAAATACATCTCCTAACAGCAATGTTTTACTTTCAAAGTCTAAGTCCTTTACTCTCAATGCCTCGAAATTTTCTAAGTCCACAGACATGGTAACTTCTTCAAAATAATAACGTAGAATCAGCCTCGTAGAATTCACTATAATGAGCAAATGGGCAAATGAGCAAATGAGCAAATGAGCCTCGAGTGAACATCTCACTCCGTATTTATACATTTATACATTCTTAGCGGTACTGGATCAAATATTTATTTTACTAAGCAGTGGTCGTACAGACAAACAACTTATATCAGCGAACTCGTCTTGATGCGAACCGTACGTCTGTTGCGTGCGGGATTCGTTTTTATCGTGGAATTAATCAGAATCGAGTTACTTCCTTAATTTCAGCTGATAGCGTGCCTTCGAAAGAGCGCGAAATCTTCAGTGTCATCTTCTCTCATTCATTGGTGCGCTTTTCAAACTCGCGGCATTTTTGCAGACTCCTTCCATGAAGGCGTTGACGAAAAGTAGTTTCCTCTCAAATTTCTCTTGCGTTCTCCGTCTTTCGTCTCGCTTACAAATAACATGAGGTGACTCACATTGTCTTCGCGCCAAACTGAGTTTTTGAACTCAGTATAACTGTGTCCAGGCTATTTCTTCCCTCCGTGCTGCATTCCAACTCAACCCTGTCTTACTGTTCTGACAGGATGTCAGGCGCCCCTTTCTTGCTACAGGTAGCCTCTTTTTTCAACATATTTTCAGGAGTGCCTTCAAATAGTCATCTTTCTTCTCCACAACGAACAGAAAATATGAACATTAATATAGTGACTATTATATTAAGGGTTCAATACATAGAAGAACAGTCAACTGAGGATTTTGTGCAACCACCACCTGAATTGGTAATGTTGATGACGTCTAATACATAGCAATTTCACGATGGTTAAGTTGTATGAGACGTTTTCAGTGTGTTAAGTTCATGATCAATGATTTCACGTAATATGTGAATATTAGACATGATGTGACTATGACAGTGTTCGTTATGCAGCCTGGCAAATATTGAATTCTAGGTCTCTATTTAATATCGACCATACTGTAGTGCGCTGCCTGTACATGCCCTTAGACCAATCAGTATGCTTCGTGATGTAGTGATTAGTCTTGTTGGCTACCAACCAGTATGCCGGGATTTGATTATTTAATACCGGTTTGTAGTGTTGAAACGGTGGAACTCAAGTGGTACCAATTTCAAGGCTTTGTACCAGGCCAGTGGACTACATGAGTTTAATTTGAAGACGCACATGCTCAACGATAGAGGTGTAAAGCCATACGCATGTAACACGTGTCAAAAAATGTTTTCTAAAAAGGGGAATTTGATGAAAGACATGCTCATGCATAGTGGTGTTAAGCCATATTTCTGTTGCACATGCGGAAGGAAATTTACCTCGAAAGGTAATTTGGAGACTCACATGTTCCTTCATAGTGGTGTATGGCCACACTCCTGTACCACATGCGGAAAAAACTTCACAATTATTGGAAATTTGAAGAGACACATGCTCATTCATAGTGGTATAAAATTTTAAAAAAATACTGAATGTATTAGTGAGGTTAGGTGGGTCAAAACACAACAATTTACAAACCGCATATTTGAGAACAATCCCTCGCTAAATGCCTTACAACAGACGATACATTTACACAAAGTGAGTCGCGTACGACAACCCATAACGGACTGCAAACGCCTTCCTGCTACAAATGCAAGAAAACATTTGCAGTAACTCATTACGGACTGCAAACATCTCCCTGTTATAAATACAAGCAAACATTCGCTGATAAATCGCAAGGTACAAACCCGTGACCCAAGTTCAAATAGTCCTTCCCAGGCAACAGGAGGTTGCATACATAATACAGCAGGTTGGCCAGAGAGCGACTACAATATAATATAGAGCAAAGGAGCACAAAATAGAACATTTCTCAGAACACAGGCCAACAAAACGCCTACATATCAACGCCATAGCAACCCACGGCAACCCACAATGGATCATAGGCAAAACAAACCTGGCCTATGCACGAAATGCGAATCGGAAATCTCGAAAGAAGAAACCGCAGTATGCTGTGATGGAGGCTGCAACAGCTGGTTCCACAAGGAATGCACACCTATGACAACAACAGAATTCAACGCCCTGCACTCAAAAAAGAGATCTCTTTTATGGATGTGTGAGACCTGTCGAACACGCCTGCAATCGCACGGTCTTCCCCCATCGACACCAAACAGTCAAGAAATAAACCAAGAGGTAAAGAAGATAGCCATAGAAAATAAGCAATCCTGTGAAGATATCAAGGAAAAACTCGAAGAGATATCAGAAACCCTCATGAAAAAAATGACGCTCATCCTAGAGACACAGCTGCAACAGGCAGAAATACTAGCAAAAAAGGGAAACAAGACCACCATAGAAGCCAGGACAACACCGCAACAACAGAAACAGAACAACCATCAAACTCACTAACCATCACACCAGAAACACCAAATAAGAATAACCACCAATACCAAGCCAGGTCATTATCAAACAAAGAATGGCCAGGATTACCCAACAGAAACACCAATCGTGACACCACAACACAAGAAGTGACGAGAAGACAAGGCGTCATCCCAAGAAGACCCCCACAACTTGGCATGGGAGGTTCTGCAGTAGGCAAACTAAGAGCAGCACCACAATCAGCCTGGATCTTCGTAGGGAGACTAGACCCCGACACAACCGAAGAGGATATCAAAGAACACCTCACCCAAAACGGAATCAACACGATAATCAGCTGTGAACAACTCCCCTCTCGCGGCACAAACAAGGCCTTTAAAATCGGTGTGCCCATAGGGGAAAGGGAGTCAGTTATGCAGGCGAATCTCTGGCCAGACAGAGTAATATACAGAACTTTTCGATTTCGAAGGCAGTAACTTCAAAGGCAAACAGAAAGTATACTCCTCGAACACCACGGAAAGACCCAGTACAGACAATGATACCAAGTTAACAGCCTTGCTATGGAATGTAGTAGGACTGACAAACGTCACACGGCTCTCAACACAACGAGCAATATTTAACGAAGATATAATCATTTTAACAGAAACATTCCTCACAAAACTATTGGATATACCCGGCTATTACAATACACACGCACTAGCACAACAGAAAGAAAAAGGAAGACCCTTTGGAGGCGTTACATGCCTATACAATAACCGCATTGGCAAAGTAAAGAACATTTACAAAGAAGAACACATTGTCATCATCACAACAAAACACATCACAATCGCAGGCTTATACATACAACCTCAAGCCACACTGGAAGACGCGACGGAAATGCTAGTTAAAATCATTACATATGTCGAGAAAGAGCAAAATGTAGTAATTGCAGGAGACTTAAACTGTAGACTGGATAAACCAGGACGAAAGAGCGAAGCAATACTGGAACTGATGGAAGTGGAGGATTATAAGCTGGTGAACAAGCAAGATCTCATGACATACTTCGCACACAACGGCAAAAGTGCAATAGATTTAATCTTCACAAAAGGAAGAGACTTAACACCAGGGAAACAAGAAGCACTATGGACTTCAGCGGACACCCCGCTCAGAAAACACATACCAATCAGAACACATCCAACTTTAAGACAAACAGGTGCACAAACTCAAACAAGCACCCGAATGCAAGAACTCACGAGGAAAATTGACACAGAGGCTTTCCACAATCTGAGTACTGAAATAACCAAAACCAGGGTCATAATAAGTGAAAACAACCTGGACGAGGCAGTCACTGCAATCAAGGAAATCATTAAATCCGCAGCAATACCACACAAGGAAAGAAAGACTAAGCCGTGGTTCGACGTAGAATGTTACATACAACGTAGAACAACCTTGCAAGCACTACATAGAGCTAGAGACAGCAATCAAAGAGAAGCTCTCGAAGAATACTCAACAGAAAGGAAAATATACAAGAAAATGCTGATAGAAAAGAAAAACCAACACACAGAAAAAGAAGCAGCGCGCATAGCAGAAGAAGCAATTAAGAATCCATTTATCGCCCTTTCCAACAAAAGAAGTACCTTTAACGCAACAATTCAAATGGACACATGGGAAAACCACTTCTCTGACATTCTCAACGTTCAGCGAACGACGCCAGAAACCATCCCAAGCACAAGCACTGGCACCAGAGCTGAGAACATCATCTTAACCAAAGAGGAAGTTAAAAACGCAATTATCAAGACGAAAAACAACAAAGCAGCGGGCCCTGATGGGATCTACAACGAACAAATCAAAGCCACGGAGAATTGGCTCACAGAGGCTTGGACAGAATTGTTCAACAAATGCTTGGAAAGGGGACAAATTCCAGAAGCATGGAGAAGATCTACCATAAAAGTAATATATAAAGGAAAAGGAGACACAGCAGACCCCAACCCCTACAGAGGCATCGCCCTGGAAAATAATGACCTCAAAATATTCTCAAAACTCATAACGGACAGATTGGTGAAAGAGACAGACCACCTGATACCAGAACAGCAGTACGGTTTCAGACGACAACGGAACACCACCCAGGCGATCAGAAATTTACTAGAAGAGATAGAACAGGCATTAAGACATCCGAAGGGGAATACTTCACAGTTTTCATCGACTACAGAAAGGCTTTCGATCTCGTGAGCAGAGAGAAACTGCTAAAGAAACTGGCACAAATGATTGGAAACGAACACAGCATCACTGTCCTATTAAGGAACATACTGACCTTCAACGTAGTCAACATAAGCGACGGAATATCAGTCTCAAAGGACATAGTACAGACAAACGGAGTCATGCAAGGGGACCCAATCAGCCCCATTCTTTTCAACATATTGACATCTGACATAGTACAAATAATAGAACACAACAAAGAAACTTCACTGCACATGTACGCAGATGACATGGTTTTAGGTTCAACCAGCCTAACGAGTCTTCAACAGACTGTCAACAACCTTGAGACATGGGCGGAAGAAAACTCCTTGCAAATAAATGAGAGCAAGACAATGCAAGTAACCTTCAGAAAAGGCGGAAGAGTAGCAGAAAATGAAAGAATAAAATTCAAAGGCAGACACCTTGTAGTAGTACACGCATATAAATACTTAGGTATCACACTTCAAACGAATGGTAGATCATTCAGAATCCATATCAAAGAAAAAGCGACAGCGGCTATTAGAGCCACCTATGGAATAAAGGATCTCCACAAACTCTCACTAGAATCAGCAATGAAAATATTCCACGCAGCCATAAGCCCGATAATAACATATGGGATTGAACTAGTCTGGGAAGCGCTATCACTAGCAGATTTAAGAACCATAGAGAAAGTCAAAGCAAGATACCTGAAGAGAGCTCTATGTCTCCCGATGAACACACAATCAAGATTGGTATACGTACTTACAAAGGAGACATATCACATCGAGGACATAAGACATAGGCATTTATTACCATCCACACGACAAAGCACGGAGATTCTGAAGGAAAGAAGAAAGAAGTGCGAAGAAATATGGCCGGAATTCTACACAACTGACGCCATGATGGAGAGGAAATGGACGGAACCAAACCAGGAGCTTCGACATGTGCTAACAAGAATGGCCGTACATGGGTTCCATCACAAACTCTGTGCCACGGCACGCTACCATGAAGTAAAAGAAGACTGCAAGTGTACACTATGTGGTGAGAGCTGTGAACGTTATCACATAGAAACGTGCAAGAAGAGAACTAAAACAGTGACAGAATACAGCAAAGAAACTTAATGACAATATCTTGACATTAAAATTATTTTGGTATTATTGCATAATTATGAATGTAATGTATATTTAGGAATGTAACAATGGCTATTTGGCTGCAATAAATTTCATTCATAATTTCTTAGTTGACCAACCTATTGTAATTCTACGTTGTATAACTATAATCATACATTTTAAGATACAGCAGGCTATATGCACTTTACTGATCATCGTGATTGAATTAAAGTTTTAAGTTGTAGTAGAATATTTAAAATGTAGCTATAATGCATTCATGTGAAGTCTTATTGTGGCATACAACGTAAACTGTGTTGTTATGCTTGTGCCAAGCGAGCACCCCTCTACTCGTCCAGTTCCGTCCGCTCGGGTAATTTAACATCCGATATCAGAAGCCTTTACCCACTTACCTCCCGCCACGCCACGCCGGCCTGTGCATACATATTGGAAATACCGACCAAAGCTCATTAATAAGTGAGGGCAACTCTGTCACACCCGGCGTGTTGATGAGATCCCTGTGGGTATACAGCAATATAAGCTTACCAATTCATGTCTTGGGGTCACTGGAAGATTCCGTCCACCATCACCAGAGGGCACCACGTGTTGAAGAGATCTACTTAGAATGTGTGTGACAGTAGAGTAAACCAAATAGCTTAATATAAACTATTTGAGAAAAGCCACCTGGAACCACCCATCAAAAGAACGCCACGTCTATTACTCTGTACTGTATTTCGATAGAAATAATCTGAATTACTGCCTTTGGCGGGAGTGATAGAAGCCTGGCGGCCATTTTATATTGGCTGGAGTTTGACAGTCAACACAACACGTTGCCAGCGCGTGTTTATTCATTCTTATGATGATGACGATGACGATGATGATGATGACGATGGGAGAGTGAAGGAATAGAAGCTGTCGAACTCTTGTCAAGTGACTCAGGATTGTTGGTGTCTATTCGGTAGAACACAAGTGGTTTGGATTCTATTGTTTACCTTCATGGTGTTCAAACATTGTCGCCTGGTGTCCAATACAACTCGACAATGCAAATCACGGCAAAAATATCCCCACAGAGTGGCTTGTTTGCTCAGTGCTAAATATTCATTTACCTTAGCATTGCTTGTGTATTATCATGAAGGCGAATAATAACCTTGACGAGTCGGGATACAGTGATAGTTGGTTGGTTCCTCACTTTAGGGACTGCGACAACGCGGTCATGTAGCCCTGTGTACTTTGGGAGTGTGTAGAATCTGTCTGATAACCGGTGTTAGGCTAATTGTGATGGCTGTATTAGTGTGTGTTATCTGTTAGGTAGATTTCATTATTAGGTAGATTTCATTAGAAAGCTAACTATTGCAATGGGTCCCATGTTTCGACTTCCGGAAAATTTCGACATATCTTCGCGTTTCACATCCCCCAGACCCCAAAACCACCGTCAGTTCAAAAGTTTATATATAATTTATGTATATATATATATGTATATATATATGTATATATATATGTATATCAGTTTCTTGTGGACACGATAACTGCCGTAATTTTGCACCAATTACTTCGAATTTTTTACCGAAGATGTATACCTATAAAATCTCGGTCGAGTTCGTTACTGGGCTAAATCGGTCGAAGGGGGTGAAAATGGGGGGCTTTTTTCGAAAAAGTGAAATTTCGCTATAACTCTCTTAATACGTGCAATATCGAATCCATTCAAAGTTCATAATATGTGTCGGATAAGTGCCAAAAATTTATGTCAAATAAGATTTTTGATAGCACCAACCATTGACCAAAGGGGTGGAAAAAAGTGGGTTTTTCGGGAAACATTAATCATATCTCTCTTAATAGGCACAATATCAAAACCGTACAAAATGGACAATATTCCCCTAATAATTACCTAAAACTTTTGTCTGAAAGAATTTTTGATATGACCCACCATTACGCCAAGGGACGAGAAAAATGATTTCGGAATTATAAGAAAATGCCAAGAGCTATCAGTGGTTGCCATGGCAACACTACTAAATTGATGAGGCATGGACCATCAGACGTTGCCATGACAACGCACTTGCACGAGATCAGATTCAGTATTTCCATCTGATTAAGTGGTTGGTTGGTTGGTTCTTAAGTTTAGGGGCTGCGACAACGCGGTCATGTAGCCCCGTGTACTTTGGGTGTGTGTAGAATCTGTCTGATAACCGGTGTTAATTGTGATGACTGTATTAGTGTGTGTTATCTGTTTGTTAATTTAAGTACTGCAACTAACAATTTTTCAGATAGTTCCTACTTTTGCCGCCAAGCGCCACTGTCAACGACTACGAGGCCAAGTTCAGAACTGAGCTACTAGACGCCGCCGCAGTCGGCTCTTGGCAACGAACATAGAAACCTAAGAGCGTTGTATACATTCTTAACCTATCCAATTTAGCTTCACACAGGTGAAGCTCAGCATGTTACCGACTACGCCACCAAAGCCGCCTGATAAAGTGGGAAGCGGCTTCGGTGACGTAACTGGTAGCATGCTGAATGTCTATGCCCAATGTCGCGGTTTCAAAGCCGGCCGAAGTCGTCGGATTTTCTAAGAGCACTAGAATCCCTCAGTATGCTTTCCTTTGGAGGGGAAGTTCCAACGTTCGTTGCGAGTTGATGGTTGGGGTGGCATCTAGTAGCCAAGTTCACAGCTAGGTGTCGTTGACGGTTGTACCTGGTAGCAACATTAGGAACTACTGCTTGAAATTGACCGTCTGCAGTACTTACATGAATTAAGACTAATACAGCCATTACAATTCACACCGTGTATCAGACAGATTCTACACTCACCCAAAGTACACGGGGTTAGATGACCGCGTTGTCGCAGCCCCTAAACTGAGGAACCAACCAGAGGTAGATTTCGTTAGAAAGCTAACTATTGCAATGGGTACCATGTTTCGACTTCCGGAAAATTTCGACATATCTTCGCGTTTCACATCCCCAGGCCCCAAAACCACCGTCAGTTCAAAAGTTATATATAATTTATGTATGTATATGTATATCAGTTTATTGTGGACACGATAACTGCCGTAATTTTGTACCAATCACTTTGAATTTTTTACCGAATACGTTTACCTATAAAATCTCGGTCGAGTTCGTTACTGGGCTAAATCGGTCGTTGGGGGGTCAAAATGGGGGGCTTTTTTTTTCGAAAAAGTGAAATATTGCTATAACTCTCTTAATATGTGAAATATCGAATCCGTTCAACATTCATACTATGTGTCGGATAAAGCCCAAAAATGTATGTTTGAAGAGTTTTTTTTATAGCACCAACCATTGACCAAAGGGGTGGGAAAAAGTGGGTTTTTCGGGAAACATTAATCATATCTCTCTTAATAGGCACAATATCAAAACCGTACAAAATGGACAATATTCCCATAATAATTACCTAAAACTTTTGTCTGAAAGAATTTTTGATATAACCCACCATTATGCCAAGGGATGAGAAAAATAATTTCGGAATTATAAGAAAATGCCAAGACCTATCAGTGGTTGCCATGGCAACACTACTAAATTGATGAGGGATGAGCCATCAGACGTTGCCAAGATAACGCACTTGCACGAGATCAGATTCAGATTTCCATCTAAGTGTGAAGCGGCTTCGGTGACGTAACTGGTAGCATGCTGAATGTTTATGCCCAAGGTCGCGAGTTCAAAGCCGGCCGAAGTCGTCGGATTTTCTAAGAGCGCCAAAAATCCCTCAGTATGCTTTCCTTTGGAGGGGAAGTTCCAACGTTCGTTGCGAGTTGCTGGTTGCGGTGGCATCTAGTAGCCAAGTTCACAGCTAGGTGTCGTTGACGGTAGTACCTGGTAGCAACATTAGTAACTACTGCTTGAAATTGACCGTCTGCAGTCCTTACCTGAATTACAGACTAATACAGCCATCCCAAAGTACACGGGGTTACATGACCGCGTTGTCGCAGCCCCTAAACTGAGGAACCAACCAAAATCTCTGCGGTAGATATAATTTTGCGTGAAGAAGTAACAGACCGTTACATAGTTGCACATCAGTGTCGAAACCTAGCATAAGGACAGTGTGACCACAAGTATAAAAATGGACCCCAAATGACAAGAAGGTTACCATTCCCATAAGACAATAAAATGTTTAAAATAAGCATAAAATGACGAAAAACAAAGTTAATTAAGCTCCAATTATAAAATACCTTCTCGCATTAAATGAGGTCTGATCCTTCTACGAAAATCTGCATATTCTGCCTATTTTCGCCTATCCCCAAGTTTGTCCGGTGAAATCTACCTCCGCCTTCCGGCGTGCCGAGAGGACTTTTTTTTTATTCAAGTAAGGACTGCAGACAATCGATTTTCAAGTAGTTCCAACTTTTGCTACCAAACGCCACCATCAACGACCAACTAGTTCTGAAATTTGTTACTAGGTGCCACCACAGTCGGCTCCTGGCGAGGAACGTTGGAACCTAAGAGCGTTAGTCAAATCTAACCTATAATTTAGCTTCACACAAGTGTAATTAGTGGAAGGTTCTTTACCATGCCATAAATGTATGACATGGGTCCGCCGGCTTTACTTCCCCTCCGAAGGAAGGCATGCTGAGGGAGTTTTAACGCTTTTATAAAATCCGACGACTTCGGCCGGGTTTGAACCCGCGACCTTGGCCATAGAAGCTCAACAGGGATACAGTGAGTGTGCATCGTGTTATCATGATTTGTTAGCCTATTTTCAATTTTGAAAAAATAGGGTTATGAGATCACCTTTTGTCCGTGTTTGTGTGCGTGTGTGTGTGTGTGTGTGTGTGTGTGTGTGTGTGTCCCTAATAAATTCTAAACCGCTGGTGCGATTTCAATAAAACTCGGGAAGTTCATAGCACTATCCCGGGCGACCCCGGCCGTGCCCTTCAAATTTTGTTACGTCTCACCAATCCAACATGGCGGCTGTGCGAAATATTTCACCATCATTCAATATCTCCGTAACTATTCCCGATATCACCCTGGAATTTTCTAGGGTAATAAAGGGAACTACTACAAGTTCACCTATGTGACTTTTGAAAAACTGGTAACTACAAAACCAACATGGCGGCCACCCGAATTTGCGACTTTTAAATAGACGTTTCTCCTGATTTTACCAACCAAACGCAATAAAACTTGGTTCAGTATATGTTTATACACATTGTAATGCACCGACATTTAACTTCGTTCATTTGTTTACATAACCACAAGATGGCGGATGAGCGAAATTTTTCACCGACATTCTATATCTCTGAAACTATTAGCGGTATCACCCTGAAATTTTGTACGGAGATAAAGGAAACTACTGGAAGTTCATCTATAAGACTTTCAAACGGTTAACTACAAAACGAATTTGGCGGCCAAGTGAATTTAAAAATTTTAAATAGACCTTTCTCGCGATTTAATGTTCCAAACGCAATGAAATCTGGTACAGAAAATGTTTATACACATTGTAATGCAGTGGTATCTAATTTAGTTCAATTGTTTTCATAACCTCAAAATGGCGGCTGTGCGAATTTTAAAATTAAATTTTATTTCTTGTGTCGTAATCATGCGATCGAAATGAAAGTTTGAATAATGAACCTACGCAATAATTTTCCTTTAATGGTACATGACTCTATGGTCTATACATTTAACAATCCAACATGGCGACCATCTGAAATATTTAGACGGCTCTGAATATCTACGAATCTATTATAGCAATCAAACTGAATTTTTTTACGTTCATAGGGGCTATGAACTTAAGCTCACCTATATGACGTTAAATAACCTGGTGATCACAAATCCAACATGGCGGCGACGTGAATTATAAATATTCCCATGGACGTTTCTCGCAATTTAACCATCCGAGTGCAGTGAAACTTGGTACAGTAAATCCTTATACGAATGTTAATCCACTGGCATCAAATTTATTTCAATTGTTTCTATAACCACCAGATTGCAGCTGTGCGAAATTTTAAAATCTCCCTCTTACTTCTTGTGTCCTAATCATGCGATTGTAGTTTGAATGCTACACGTACACAATAATCTTCATGTAACAGTACATAACTCGAGGACCTACATATATAAAATCCAACATGGCGACCATCCGAAATATTTATTCGGTTCTCAATATCTACGAATCTATTACAGCAATCAAACTGAAATTTTGAATGTTGATAGTGGCAGTAGGATATATGAAAATAGGCTGTATAGTTCTTCACGGAACTACTTGTTGTATCTGTGTCAGCTGTGCTGTGAATGAATATCACCCAGATTTATTTTATCTTGAAGGATAATCATCAATAACAGCTGCTTATTGCTCGGTGAGTTTTGATACATTCACCAGAATACTTTGTATTAGCTCGTAAAGTGTTTGCCCTCTTTGCCATATTTATTGAACTGAATCACGGTAGGCGACTCAGCCTTTTAAAATCACTTCTAGACTATAATATTACAAAACGTTTAATTTCTAACGGGCCACGTCGTTTCGAACAGATTAAACGATTCTTGGTTCGATAGTCGGAACTGGTGGGTCCCAAGTTATGGATTATAAAGTTTGCATAATTCACACGGCTGCCATCCTGAAATGGTATGGTTGATGACCTCGTAGTTTGGGCACAAGACGCGTCTCATATGAAGGAACGTTGTTACCAAATTTGGTAAAGATCCGATTATTAGTTTGGTCGTAATGCATTATTACGTTTTGACCATTTGAGTGGCCGCCATTAAGTTTTGATAAAGATGACGGCAATATAAAACATGACACTGAGGTGCCCTTTGCCAGTGCTACCTCTGTACCAAATTTCGTTTAATTCGGTTTCACCGTGTTCGAATTGATAGGGGGTGACACACATTCAGAGTACACACACTCACACACACACACATACTCACACACACACACACACACACACACACACAGACAAACAATTTTCGGCCCTGTAGTGATCTCATAAGTCTACTTTCATTTTTTGCAAAAATCGAAAGTAGGCTAAAAATTGAACACAGGCTTTTTGGGGGTGCTTCAATCAGTGCCAATGATCATAACCTATATGAGATAGATATAGACGACCTACGTCATTCAATTTCTCAAAAAATAAAGGTGTTGGGGCAGAAGGAAATTTGTGGTGTAATCCCACGGTTAAACCGGGGCCCTTGGGTGGATGAGATCAAAGGAAAGAAAATCTGGCTCTCTGATTTTGGCCCAGAGCCATCGGAGATTGGACTACTAATCGGCGCAGACACTGTGGGTAGTTTATTGACTGGGGACACAATCAAGTTGAAGTCTGGATTGGTTGCTGTTAGGACTACATTTGGTTGGACAGTGATGGGTCAGCTTTGGAAGACAACTGAAAACGATAGCGTCGTGTCCATGGTGAACTCTGTTTGTGAGAACTGCTTCTTTGGGTGCACTGTGGAACCTGGAAACCATTGGAATTGGTGATCCTGCTGAAACACTATCGAAGAAGGAAATTGAAACTGCAACATTGAAACATTTCCAAGAAAATGTTAAGATCAATGAGGAAGGAAGGTATGAAGTCGCACTTCCGTGGAAAGAAGATCAGCAGTTATTGTCAGGCAACAAGGAAGTTCCGTTAAAAAGACTGGTTTCTGTAACACACCGTTTGATCAAGGAAGACAAATTTGAGAAGTACCAGCAGGTGCTACAGGACTTGGAACAGGAAAGGATAATCGAAGAAGTTGGTCAGGAGGGCTCTCAGGATGTTGGGTATTATTTACCACACCGAGGAGTTTTCAAGGAAGGATCGAGTACAGCGGTGAGGCCGGTGTTTGATGCTTCATGTAAATCGAAAGGAGGAATTTCACTCAATGACTGTCTGGAAAAGGGTCCTAATTTGTTGGAAGTTATTCCTTCTATTTTGAACCGGTTCCGTTTAAACAGGATAGGTGTGATCGCAGACATTAAGAAGGCTTTTCTTCAAATTTCAGTCTCTGAGAATGATCGAAACTTTCTTAAATTCCTGTGGTGGGAGAACTTCACTGAGGGGACTCTTAAAATACACCGCTACAAACAGGTCGTTTTCGGAGTGAACTGTAGTCCATTTCTACTTGGAGCCGTATTGGACAGTCATCTGAAAAACAGTACATGCTTCACTGAGACAGCTGATAAACTAAGGACCTCACTATATGTAGACAATTGTGTCACTTCTTTCAACACAGGGCCGATAACCTAGATGTTAGGCCCCTTAAAACAACAATTATCACCATCATCATCATCATCATCATCCTTGAACACAGAGGCAGAACTCAAACAATTTGTGGATGAGTCTAGGGAATTACTGTCGCAAGGAAAATTTGACCTCCGAGGATGGTAGCACACCAGATTCAGTCTGGAAGATGAGGTTCCCGAAGTGACACCCGTTTTGGGTTTGTGGTGGGACGAAGTAGCTGATACTTTGGCTTGTAAAGTAGCAAAATTAAATGAATCTGATGTTCTCACAAGGAGGACAGTTTTGTCGGTAGCTCAAAGTATCTTTGATCCAATTGGATTTACTTGTCCGGTTTCCATTGTACTGAAGGTTTTGCTTCAGGAAAGTTGGAGAGAGAAAATAAGTTGGGATAGTCCACTGAGTGAAGACGCCCAAAGCAAATTCAATAAATGGTTACATGAACTGTCCTCTATTGCTGAGATTAAAGTGCCTAGAAGATTTTCTAATTGTGAGGACAGCTCCTCTTGGAATATGCATGTATTTTGTGACGTCAGTAGTGGCTTATGCGGTTGTTATTTTCTTGAGATCATTCAATGGGAAAGAATTTGAAGTGCAACTGGTCGCAGCAAAATCCAGGGTAGCACCACTCAAGAAGGTGACGATACCGAGACTGGAGCTATTAGCTTGCACTATAGGCTCACGTCTTGCCTTTACAATGAAGGAAAGCTTGAATCTAACGGACGTCCCGGAGTACTACTGGAGTGACTCGTCGTCTGTTTTATGTTGGATACGAAGAGAGGAAGCTTGGGGAGTGTTCGTCACTAACCGAGTGAAAGAAATTAGAACATTAACTAACCCAAAGCGTTGGTTTCATCTACCAGGGACGAACAACCCAGCCGATCTACCTTGGAGAGGTTGCTCTACGTTGCAGCTGATTTCTTCTCGTTGGTCGGAGGGACTCGCTTGGTTAAAGTTGGAAGAAAACAGCTGGCTAACGCGCATTGTAAAGGTTAATGAAGAGGAGGTCGATGAAGAAAGAAGAAAAGGCCATGTTACCAGTACTATGCTTGTCTCCCAGGGAAAACACTGGTTTTTGAGGTATTTTTCCAAGTACTCAAGAATCGTCAGAATGGTGGCCTGGATGTTACTGTTCATCAACAATGCCAGGAAGGACGTAGTGAAAATTGTTGCTTCATAATTGGATTGTCTCGAAATTTCAATGGCAGAGGAACGACTGCTGAAATTAGTTCAGGAAGAGAAGTTTACCGAAAGGGACAACCAGAAAACATTCTGCCCTTTTTATGACCAGATGGGTCTCTTCAGGATTAAGACAAAAATTACCAACAGAAAGGATGAATATGATTTCCGTGCGTCGGTTTTATTGCCATCAAAGCACCTTTTGACTGAGATGATAATCAGAGATCATCATTTGAGAGCCTCTCATGCTGGTGTTCAGATTTTACTCGCTATACTCAGGGAGCACTACTGGATACCAAAGGGAAGAAGAATCATTTGCAAAGTCATCAGGAAGTGTACCCAGTGCCAGAGATTCGAAATGGAAAAGACAATTCCGGAAACGCCAGCCCTTCCAGAAGATCGTGTGAGAGATGCAGGTGTATTTGAGGTAGTGGGAGTGGACCTTGCTGGACTGCTATTCTTAAAATGCAAGAAAAAGGCTTGGATTGTGATTTTTACATGTGCCGTAGTGAGAGCGGTCCATTTTGAATTAGTCATGACTTCGTCCACTGCAGGGTTTCTGTTAGCTCTTAGGCGTTTCATAGCCCGACGAGGGAGTCCTCGTGTGATTTATAGTGACAACGGGACAAACTTTGTTGGCACCAACAATTTGTTTGGCTTCATTGACTGGAAAAAATTGTGTGCGGAAGTATCCGTTAATAGAATCAAGTGGAAATTTAGTCCTCCTTCAGCCCCTTGGTGGGGTGGATTCTGGGAACGTATTGTGCAAATGGTCGAGAAATTATTAAGGCGTGTTTTAGGCAAAGCTATCTTGACATATGAAGAACTATTGACTGTGATTGCTGATAGTGAATCGGTAATCAACTCGAGGCCCCTCACCTACATTTCAGAAGACTGTGATGAATTGGTACCTCTGACTCCATCAATGTTTCTTCAGGACATTCCCGTGGTTGGCACTCCTGATTTAGACATGCTAGATCAAGTTAATCTCACCAGAAAGTTTCAATATCTTCAACAGCTAAGGGGTGAGCTGAGGAGGAGATTCCGACTGGAGTATCAGGGTAGCATTCTATGCGGTTCATCGGGCAAGGAGTCTGACCATCAATGGAAGGTAGGAGATGTAGTCATCATTGGTAGTGATGACAAGAGAAGGATAGACTGGCCCCTAGGGAGAGTGACAGCGACACTTCCACGTAAAGACAAAGTGACCCGAGTAGTTAGGGTAAAGACATCCTCAGGAGAACTCCTCCGACCTACAACACACCTATATCCTTTGGAGGCTGGAGGTGGGAGTGAGGAGGTGTCCTTACTTAGTGGTGCAGTTCCGGAGGCAGTAAGTCTCAGAAGTTGCAACTTCACCAGGAGTGGAAGAAGAGTTAAAATGCCTTCCCGTCTAACAGCATTGCTATTGGGAACAGAGCTATGACCACGTCACAAGATGCTTCTGTAATTATTGAGACTGGCTGCGTGGCTCCGCGGTAGCCTACTGATCCCAAGTTAGCGGGATTGAATCCCGGCGCAGTCAGTTGGCATTTGAGGGTGCTTAACTGTGAGGGAGCCGTGTCAGTAGATTTACTGACACGTTAATGATCCCCTTCGGAGCAAAATTCCGGCATCCTGGCGCCTTTAAAAGCCGCAGATATTAAAAGAGACGTAAATCCTATCACATTATTAATATTCGAATTATTGTCGAATAAGCCGCTAGTCATTTGTTTTCGTACAGGACCGACACAATAGACACTCAACTAACTTGATAGGGAGAGTGACAGCGACACTTCCACGTAAAGACAAAGTGACCCGAGTAGTTAGGGTAAAGACATCCTCAGGAGAACTCCTCCGACCTACAACACACCTATATCCTTTGGAGGCTGGAGGTGGGAGTGAGGAGGTGTCCTTACTTAGTGGTGCAGTTCCGGAGGCAGTAAGTCTCAGAAGTTGCAACTTCACCAGGAGTGGAAGAAGAGTTAAAATGCCTTCCCGTCTAACAGCATTGCTATTGGGAACAGAGCTATGACCACGTCACAAGATGCTTCTGTAATTATTGAGACTGGCTGCGTGGCTCCGCGGTAGCCTACTGATCCCAAGTTAGCGGGATTGAATCCCGGCGCAGTCAGTTGGCATTTGAGGGTGCTTAACTGTGAGGGAGCCGTGTCAGTAGATTTACTGACACGTTAATGATCCCCTTCGGAGCAAAATTCCGGCATCCTGGCGCCTTTAAAAGCCGCAGATATTAAAAGAGACGTAAAACCTATCACATTATTAATATTCGAATTATTGTCGAATAAGCCGCTAGTCATTTGTTTTCGTACAGGACCGACACAATAGACACTCAACTAACTTGATAGGGTTGGCAGATATAAGCCTTCCACATGCTTACTAGGCGCCTTTCAATTGTTTTGCTAATGACCATTGGCTGTCATTTTGTATCCAAATAGAAAATAACGACCTCCATGATTCCAATGCAGATTTTAAGGCCTGCTTGATGCCACCAACCAGAACGACAGAGTAAAATCAGTGTTATAGTTGGAGAATTTGGTCTGTGGTAAGTTAATAATATCGTATGGCCTCGGGTGCCGGGTGCAAGCTTTGTAATTTGATACCCAGAGGGTAGCTTGCATGTCGAATTTCGTTGTTCCTTGAATCACTATGTAAGTCAAGGAGGTTAGTTATCTAAGCACCATGAACACTATAGCGCTTTCTAGTAGAGAAATGAGGAACTTTGAGTTGGCGGAAACTCCCGAGATTAATTTTGGCATTATGAACACGGCCTACTGAATTCCTATGGGTTCTTTGACATGCCAATATCGTATGACATGCGTGTCGTATTTTTGCCGCCTTTCAAAAAAATCACTTACCACGGCCAGGAGCGAACCTGCAATCTTGGGGTTAGTAGACCGACACGCTATCCACTCACCCACCGTGGCAAGCTTGTGGTAAGTTGATAATTCCTGTTAAAAACAACACAAAGGATATCCCATTCCAAAACTGGGTGGACAAACATATGTTGAAGGGCAGAGCGAATCACCATACAGCTCATACTTCCTGCGGTCATCGCAGGCACCTGCACTCCAGAGACTAATTAGAATGTTAATTCAGCTACTAGTTTGTAGTCGTGAATTTTGATACTATTTTATACTATTTTTATCTCGTGAGTTTCGAGACGTAACCGTTTCTTGACAGTTGCATATCACGATCAACGATCGATCGGATCGTGAGTTGAAGTTATGATTTGAAACTCACGCGGTTGTACGGTACCATTTTCAATTTTCAAAGATGTAAGTGAAGTTATAATAGTTAATGTGAAGTTTTGATACCGTGTGTAAGCTCGATATGGTAGCGCTTACAGACATCGTTCACGATATCTCCGACGTAAAATGCATGTCTAACATTCCATGCACTGGAAATGAGTTTTAAGGAGTATAATTTACTGGAATTTCAACAGGCTGGACTGGAAAATATGGTTGGTAGGTTGGTTTCTCAGTTTAGGGGCTGCGACAACGCGGTCATGTAGCCCCGTGTACTTTGTGTGTGTGTGTAGAATCTGTCTGATAACCGGTGTTAATTTTGTGATGGCTGTATTAGTGTGTGTATCTGTTTTAATTCAAGTAAGGACAGCAGACATTGCATTTGTTTTCAAGTAGTTCCTACTTTTGCCGCCAAATGCCACCGTCAACGACCAAGTAGTTTAGAACTTAGTTACCAGATGCCAGCGCAGTCGGCTCCTGACGACGAACGTAGGAACCTAAGAACGTTAGTCGAATGTTTAACCTATATATAATTTAGCTTCACACAGGTGTAATTAGTGGAAGGTTCTTTAACATGCCATAAATCTATGACATGGGACCGCCGGCTTTACTTCCCCTCCGAAGGAAGGCATACTGAGGGGTTTTTAATGTTCTTAAAAAATTCCGACGACTTCGGCCGGGTTTGAACCCGCGATCTTGGGCGTAGAAGCTGAGCATTGCTACCATGTTCTGTAACAACCTTCTACTAAACTTGATTCAAACGTACCCACCTGTATTTATGCGAGAGTTTCCTTTACCGGGGTGCACTAGGCATGAAGGTGGTATTCTTGACCAAGAGGCTGTAAGTAGCCCGAGCGCACGGGATCGTGCCTGATGTTTGAACAGGAAGACAAATACAGGGCCACCATTGTCTGAAGCGAAACAATTGGATTCAACCACTATTGTTTGGAATGCATTTCCTCTGATGGTCGGCTGGTACTACTCTGCACACAGTCCACGCTATCCTAGCCTTCTTCAAGAACTAAACTTGGATTCCCTATTTCCTTCAGTCAATACAATATGTAGAAATTCATTACATGTCTCCATTTCATGCATTTACTCCTTGACGAACCAAATCGTTCACAGGGACAAAGGTAGTACATTAGGATAGGAGGTCAATTAGAAGGAAGAAGGGGATTTCCCACCTCTGGCCTTGTGTAACGTACTTTTATATCCCACCCTTGCACAGTAGCCGTGCGCGTTAAATCGTTAAATCGCGACCACGATGGCGAACTGTAGCAAGTCCGGAGATCGGAGATTCGATTCCCTACGCTGACGGCAGCTATCCTGAGTGTGGTTTTTCCTCGGGTTTTTCCACACTTACTTCAGGCAAATGCTATAATACAGGGTCATTATCTATGTGCGCCCCGATAAACATGGCAAGCTAAGCCGGCTGTGACTGGCGCAGATCGAGGGCGTACGTACACGGTTCAGCCGGTGGTTGGCGCTCACTTTCACAATTTTACCAAACATGTTCAATAATGTGTACTTACAGTGCTCATAGGCGTTGCTGAAAATGTCCTCCCTCTATTGTAACACATACCTGATATCTTCTGATAAAAGAATGTCTGTCAACTCTTTTATAATTTACGGAGCCTGTTTCTTTGAATCGTTTAGTGAGCCTCCTAATTGTACTGGCATTGGGCACAAGTCATCTTGGAAACTTGATTCGAAATTTTCGTCCCGTTTCAGAACAAGATTTTCTGCTTTTCATATACGAATTATGGATATACACACGTTCGCGCAATGTGAATTGGTGTCTAGGCAAGCCCAACAATCACAGTAATCACAATAATCACTAAACGTGCAACACTAATGTCTAAGCTTTGCAGATACACGTCCATATGAATGACAAAACACGTGTGAACTAACGATATGAGTCAGCGGAGCGCGCCAAACACCGGCTGAACCACTTACGCGCGCCCACGATCTGCGCCAGTCACAGCCGGCTTAGTTTGCCGTGTTTATCGGGGCGCACATAGAATGACCCTGTAGTTCCTTATTTTAAGCCCAAAGGCTATAACAGTAGTTATAGTTCCACACACTACTGCAGTCACCACAGAACCACAGGTTATTTTACAAATTGAACACATACCCAAGTACATGAGATTGATGACCTGGATGTCACAAGCCCTTAACCCTCGAGCGGGCACGCGGATTTTCATTACCTGAACGGGCGCGTGGCGCACTGTACTTCGAATACATGTAAGAGATTGCTGGTTTTAACTTACCAATATACAAGTTTGTGTGGTAAATCGCTGTTTGATTAACCAATTAATAAATAAACGTGCATTATTTTAGTTAAATCAATGTTTAATTTACTAATAATAAAATTTACTTAATACTCAGCAATGTTTCTAGTTTTATGCCGTGTCTTGTGCGAGGTTTCGCATAGGAACACCCAGATAGGTTCATCAGCCGACTCTTGGTGTTCGTGTCCGGACAGGTGCGTAGGTGAGCTTCATAAGAAGGGTGGTAGTTGTTTGAGGTAAGAATTGAACTCAAATTTCACTCAGAAAAAAATTCTTCAGCTCGCAGCCCTCAGAATTAAATTCGTGGCCAGAAGAGGTAAGCTTGCAAACATGTCTTTACAGAAGACTTCGCAATGACCTCGGTTTTCTTGGATATCCCATACCTTTCTTAAATTCTCGTCTTTGTTGTCCCTACGTTCCGTTGTAGAGACTTTCTGATACAGTGCACAATTCGGATGACTTAGTTTTACTTTGACCAATTATTGTGTATCTCCGTTGAGTCTTCTCCTTTGTAGCTGATGCTTCATTGATTTTCCTAATTTGACAATGATGTTGTCTTCATTAGAAAACTCATAGCAGGCGGTCTATGAAGTTATCCTCGTCTCTATTCTTTGAATAAGCTAATATTCATCGTCATGAATCGCTGGACATTATAATCCCAATCTAAATGCATGTCCTAACATACAGTTTTTTTTGCTGTATATTAATCACAAGGGTGAACACTTTCTAAATACATCTTGTTATTCTTTGTCCGCCTCGTTTCGTAGTGGCTAACGTTCTTGGTTGTCACCGTGGGGGACCGGATTGATTCCCGGTTCTACAAATAAATTTTATTCTGGTCTGAGGGCTGGAATGGGGAACACTGAGCCTCTTGAGGCAAAACTGAGAAGAGAAGGGTTCCGTTTCTACTTAAGGCCACGGCCGCGTCATACCAAATCCTACCTCGATTACACATACACACACACACACACACACTAGTGCAGACAGAACTACATGACATCGATGTTAGAAAGTCCATAAACAATCAACAACAACAACATCATATTAGGTATTTGTCACTCTGGCACTGCCCTCCTCGTGGCATAGTGACTAGCATTCTTGGCAGTCACTGCGCAGGTCCGAGTTCGATTCATGGCTCTGCAAAACAAGAATCAATTCTAGTCTGAGGGCTGGAATGGGATTCACTCAGACTCGCGAGACTGAACAGGGAAGATGTGATTTCGATTCCTTCCTCAAATATCCTAGAAGTGGTTTTTCTAATCCAAGCGAATGCAAGAATGGAATATAAATTAAGGCAACTGCTGCCTCCTACCTAAATTCTACCTCAGTTACAAATATACACACTAGCACAGCCACAACAATGCCACAGGTTATCATATAGATTCCACTCACACACACTAGTAGAGCCACAACAATGCCACATGTTATCAAACACATTCCACACACACATTAGTACAGCCACAACAATGCCACAGGTTATCAGACATATCCCCCCCCCCACACACACACAAGTGTGCCTGGCCGTGATGTTGCAAAGCCCCTTAGTGAATCATCAAAAAAAAGACGACAACAACAACTACAACTTCTGGCATCGCCAAAAACAAATACTCCAGACTGATTGTTGATATTTTACTACACTACAGGGTAATGTAAGACTGACAGATTCGTTGTTGATTTATTTTAGAGGGTAGAGACATCTTTGTCATCAGCTCCGTGTACTTGGGTGTGAGTTGAATTTATCTAATCTGTGTTATTATATGGGCTGTAGCAGTGTATCTAATTGTATTTTTTGGCTCTAGGATTCGGGTAAGTACTCCAAGACTTGAATAAAGATACTATCCCAGAATTATTTTTGGTGGGAGTGTTGAAAAACACGGAGATAAATCACACTCAAGATAGCCACTCCCAACGCTGTTATTCTGGACTGGCTGTAGTTTCTCATAGTAATAATATCTCCCAAACTCAATAACGTTAATAATAAAAAAAAACAAGAAGTTCCGTGACGAACTAAATAGCCTACTTTTCTTAAAATTTAAGAATCATGCCAATGATTAATCTATATTATAGATCTATCTAGAATAATGACAAAATTAAGTTGGTAACATCGAAATTCTTAATTAGTTCGAAATACTGTATACCTGGCATAACGTTACCTAATTGAGAACTACAGTTGGCAGCGCTGGTGACTGAATATATTCTTAGTTCCATCTCCTAAGGTACAGAATACAAAATGTGGTTGAAGTCCAATGGATAGCATGGAGGTTACATGCAGTTAAACATTGGATCTAACAGCTCGCGTAAAATCATGTTGGCAACAATGGCATACATGTATTGGTCAGAAATATCTGAAATAATCTGATCTATTGTTGTGTCAATTTTGAATGAAATCCATTAGTTAGTATAGAAGTTACATGCATTTTAAAATTGGACCTATCAGCAGGCTTAGAATCATGTTGGCAGCACTGGCGAAGGCCTATATTAGTTACTCCAAATGAAGCTAGAATGCCAGGTACTATACGTGTGCAAAGTTTAGAGCTATTGGCTTGCATACTTTCTGATATATTGATATTAGGGTAACAAAAATAGAGACAGTATTTATTAACAGTTGGCAGCCCTGGTTACTCTTAAGAATCGGCATAGTCATATCTGTTATGGTACACATAGCACACACAAAATTTGGTTGAAATCCAAATGATAGTATAGAAGTTACATGTATTTAAAGTTGGACCTCTCAGTAGGCTTAGAATCATGTTGGTAGCACTGACGTATATAACTTACTCCAAATTTATATAGAATGTTAGGTACTATACGTGTGCATAGTTTAAAGCTGTCGGCTTGAATACTTTCTGATATATGGGTACTTGGATTTAAAACATTGAGAGCATTTATTAACAGTTGGCAGCCCTGGTGGCTGTTAAGGATACGCTCAGTAATATATGTTTATGTACACATAGCACATACGAAATTTGGTTGAAATCCAATTGATAGTGTAGAAGTTATATGCATTTAAAATTTGGACCTATCAGTAGGCTTATAATCATTTTGGCAACACTGACATGTATGGCCTCCTGGAAATATAACTGCAATATTATTATCTATATGTGTGCCAATTTTGAAATAGCTCCAATTCATACCTTCCAAGATATCCAACATGGAGCTCAAATTTCAATTGCGATTTTTCAGCAGTTGGTAGCACTGACATCATTTTCAAATATGGACGTGAGATATTCAGGTATAGATCTTTACTCCTACCAAATTTCGTATCGATTGCTGCAGCCGTTTAGGAGTTGATAGGGACACACACACACACACACACACACACACACACACAGCCAGACAGACAGACAGACAGAAGGACAGACAGACAGACACACATTTGCCCGATCTCATAAGTCTACTTTTTCCTAATTTTTGCAAAATGTGAAAAATAGGCTAATAAAATAAATAAATGATAATACAGTAGAACGTCGTTTATCCGGACTAATTGGGACCGAAAGCGTTCCGGATAACGATTTTTCTGGATAATCGAACATAGGGAGAACCACCAAGCTTCTCATTTCGATGCAACGCTTTCTCAAACAACAAAGGTCTAGAAATGGGATATCCCTTACTTCTTGTCTGAATAAACCATAAGTATGCCGTGTCTTCCAATTTTTCATCCGTAGCTGATCTCATGTTTTTATTTCTTTTTAGACCCTTCTTCACTATCTAACTTCGATGCATAATTCAGAATTTCACCTTTTCGGCTCTTCAAATCATAAATATTGTGGATTTTCCGACACTGTAAATTTCATTAGACACTGCACACTATCACATTTATCCAGTTTCTTTAATGATCTCCGCCTTATAATCAATCGATAAAACATTGCGATTTCGTTTTTTCTTTTTGCCACTCGTAATACAGTAATACAGTAATACAGTACAGCACGTAGGCTACTGTAACACGTTGAAACATTATAGAGCAAACAAACGGTAGGAGACAACAATTGAAAACGAGAACCGACTCACTACTGTAGGCTGCGCGCATTTCCACATAACAACAGAAAGCGCGCGCTGCCCCGACTTTTTTTTCATGCTCGTCCGGATAATTGACGTTCCGGTTGTTTGACGTCCGGATAAACGACGTTCTACTGTAATATATTCGCAGAAATTACGTTGTAGACTTGTAGAGTTTCTTCTCAGGCGGTCAAATTTGTAGAGTAAATCTTGAAAATACTGTAGGGATCTAGTTCCCTGTATTCTTGAACGTTAATAATAATAATAAAAAAATGATAATAATATATTTGCAGAAATTACGTTGTAGACTTGTAGAGCTTCTTCTCAGGCGGTCAAATTTGTAGAGTAAATCTTGAAAATAGGGATCTAGTTCCTTGTATTCTTGAAGATTCACTCCGCCCAGGAGTAACTCGGCTGACTGGCCAATGAGGCACGATACCACAGAATAATTAGCGCAAGAGGGTGGCGCGACCTTGGCTTCAACCAACTCTCGCAATGGATAGGTTGCCCAGCTCCGCTCATCGCATTCTCTTTTCACTTCCTCCGCGTGACGTCATGCGCAAACCTACTTCACAGGTTCCATGGATGAGGTACAGTTTCCTTTTTTCGTCATTAGTTTGCGATACATGCACGTGGCTAAGCGTGAGTTGATGTGTGAAACTAAACTTGCTAATTCATTTGAGGGGTTTGGGACATCTTGATCATCAGTCCTGTGTAGTTAGATGTATGTTGAAATAGTCTAATAACCTGTATTCCTGTGATGACTGTAATAATGTAACTGTATTAGGGACGGGGATGGTGTAGGTTTCCCTGGACTAGACAAGTGTGAACTAATTATTGCGGACCTTGCACTCGGATTGTCTAACACCCATTACTTGATCATTTGTACAGTAATTTATTTGTGGTCTTATGTATTTATCTATTGAGTATATAGCATGTGCAGTATATTCATATGAACAAAGTTTGTTTGTATTTTGTAAATTCCTACTGAGTTTTGCGATATTCATGTGCTTCAGACTGTTTCATGACGGTAAGGTATGATTGCTTCATAAATTGCTGACATGGCACTACTACTGTGGTAGGTTTATGGCGAATTACCAGTAATGTTAATGGCGAGCCAAACGCAAGTACCGTGGTATCGATTCCTCAGTCCAATAGTGGGACATCTCAGAAAAATCCCATTTTGAGATGTTTGGCTTTAATATATTTCTTTCAACTGCTTCAGTAATTCAAATACAGTACCACTTATTTTTTCAAATTCTTAGTGTGGTCGTACGTCTAACACCATGAAGTCTTTAGACTCGAGAGATAATAATAACAATGTTATTGGTTTTACGTCCCTTTTAACTACTGTGGCTTTTAGAGACGCCGGGATGCCGGAATTTTGCCCCGAAGGGGATCTTTAACGTGCCAGTAAATCTCCTGACACGATTCCCTCGCATTTGTGCACCCTCAAATGCACTCTAGAGATACACTGAAATATCTGTCTTGTCTCACTGTAGCTCTGTAACATACTTCATTGTTAAAGAAAATTCTGTTAAGCGACACTAAGACATATCAGAGTCAGCATTGCATTCAGGAACTAATTTAAGAGAAGTTTTCTATTGCTTCGTTGCCAATTACACCAACATTTTTAGCCTACTTTCGATTTTTGCAAAAAATGAAAGTAGACTTATGAGATCACTACAGGGCCAAAAATTGTCTGTCTGTCTGTGTGTGTGTGTGTGTGTGTGTGTGTGTGTGTGAGTCTGTGTGTGTGTTGTGTGTGTACCCTGAATGTCTGTCCCCACCTATCAATTCGAACACGGTGAAAGCGAATTGAACGAAATTTGGTACAGAGGTAGAACAAGCAAAGGGCACCTCAGTGTCATGTTTTATATCGCCGCCATCTTTACCAAAACTGAATGGCGGCCACTCAAACGTTCAAAACGTAAAATCAAATAGCGACTAACCAAATTATCCGATCTCTACCAAATTTGGTAATAACATAATTCATATAGGACGCGTCTTGTGACCACACTACAAGGTCATCCGCCGTACCATTTCAGGATGGTGGCCGTGTGAATTATGCAAACTTTATAATCCATATCATGTGACCCACCAGTTCCGATTATCGAGCCGAGAATCGATTTAACTGTTCTAAAGGAAGAGGCACGTTCGAAATTAAAAGTTTATTTTGTAATTCTATAGTGCAGAAGTGATTTTAAAAAGCTGAGCCGTCTCGGTAAGAAGACAAGATGGCAGCGAATATCTTGTGCCTGACTTATATTTCACTAATTTGAGTATTGCATGCAATATAGCGTACTGATACAAAATAAATAAACTTTGTATGAAATGCTTTATAAATAAATAATATACTCCACTGATGAAATCGTTTAGTCTATATCATTATTTGCTAACAGGTTATATGTAAGTCATTTTATATAGAACGATGTTCGTTGGCACAAATGACTCCGTGGTAAAGCGTTGGCCTATCACTCATATGCCTATGGTTCAAATCCCTTCAGAGTTATTTTTTTGCTTGAAATTTTATATATTCATTGTTTTGTAATGATTCAGACGTTTTAAAATTAAGCGTTATATTGTGCATATTAGGCTACGGTGGAAAATATATATTTAAATAAAACATAATTCACCAGCAGATTTGCTCGAGACATCTAGCAGCCAAAATGGTAACTGCACGCAGGCCTACTTATTAACTTCAAGATTTTATTGAAGAGTTTCTTCTTATGGCCACTAGAATGCACTCGCCCTGTTAGGGTTATATTGTTCGATACTTCTCCACTAGATGTCACGACTGGTCTACGTGGGACTTCATTGGTTAGTACCGTATACCACTGGCATTCTATGCGCATCGAACTTGAAGAATGGCAAGATGATACTACGATAAATTTTTACTTTTTATTTTAAAGGGTTTGTAACAGCCTATTGTGCGTTATTTGAAAATGTTATTTGAAGTAAAGAACAAAACGATTTCACATAGTAACTGAATTCTAGCCGTTGGTGCTAGTTCAGGTTATTAATTAATACTTTTATTTCAGGCAAATAGCAATCGAAAATATCCACATAGTTTGTATACACACGTCTCTGTAGGGTCATGGAAAGATTTGTTAATTCAATTAGGGTTGTGAAAGCCATGCACAACCAGACGTGTAAAGACATGCCTCAACTCAAAGTTGGATGTTGCCCACGGCAGGTCGATTATGTAATAATAACAATAATAATAATGTTATTTGTTTTACGTCCCTTTTAACTACTGCTGCTTTTAGATACGCCGGGGTCCCGGAATTTTGGCCCGAAGGGGATCTTTAACGTGCCAGTAAATCTACTGACACGGCTCCCTCGCATTTGTGCACCCTCAAATGCCAGCTGACTGCGCCAGGATACGAACCTGCAACCTAGGGCCCAGCAAGCGAGAACGTTACCGCTGAGCCACGCAGCCAGTCCGGTCGATTATGTCTCCAGATCCATAACATTCTTGAGATACTTCTTATCTATCTTTCTTCAATGATGGTAGTAGTTTTTTTTCTAGGTTGTGGCGTTTGGTAGAGGTAGCCTAAATAGTTTTTAAGGTCTTCAACCAAGAAATGGTTCTATTATACTCTTTGATAATAACAACGAGTTATAACTATACTCATACATTTAGGAGAAAGTAGGCTATATGTTCTTTACTGAACATCTTGTTTCAGTTTGATTACAGACACGAGCTCATATCAATGATTAAGGCTGCTGCAATGACAGCCGAAACGTCGGGATAGAAACACCGATACACGATGCGGCTCCATCCTGTAAGCCTAGATGATAAACTAGACACCCGCCGCGAAAGTCTACGATCTAAACATTCTATTGCTGCATTGTAGTCCTGATAGCTTAACTGATTAATGTATCCATTTTTGATTGTTGGTCATTCGGAGAACGTATTATTGCAAGTAAATATTGTAGTTGATGAGTCGAGTAAATTGTGATGGAATATTAGTGATTTATTTGAACAGAATGAAATAATAGAGTAAATTTCTTAAGTTGTTATTGCTCAAAATAAGGTTTTCTGTAATATTCCATTGTAGGGGCAGATGACCTCGTAGTTCCGCCTCTTAAAACAACAATAACTAACTAACTAACTAATATTCCATTGTTGCAGGGGGCGTGGTGGTGCATCGGTCAATCTGTTGGCCTCTCACCAAGGTGGACCGGGTTCGGTTCCCGGTCAATACATGTGAGATTTTCGAAGTGAAATGCAATGTCCTGTGGTTCGGTTTCCACGAAAAAAGGAAGTCTTGTGGCTCATAATCGCATGATTAACGGTCACGTAAAACTAAAATCTTCGTTCCTTCCTTATTCCATTGTTGCAAGGAGGCATCAAAATGTACTAGCTCAAGACTCGGCAGGAAATGACGATTCACGTTGTCATAACAATGGATCAGCAGTCAAACTATTCGTCTACTAAAGGAAGAAGGCACGATATGGGTGAGACAAGAATATCTGCAGCTGTGCAAAAACCTATGGGAATTTAGCCTTGATAAAGCTTACCACAGCAGTGCAAAACGTGGCATGAAAGCATTCAATTAATTGTAAATATTATCTTAGCGATGTGCTCAGTTTACGACGCGTAAGGAAAGAGCCAGCTGTCAGTCATTACGCCCACAACGTGCCAACAATGAAGGGGAGTTACGACTCTGATTATAGGGATAATGTGAAGAAGGGGGCATGTTAACGTTAATTTTACAAATTGCTAAAGTTTTACTTAAATGCAAGGGGTTAACCTTACGAGTTCAGGAAGAGGGAAACGAAACAGAGAGGGTAAAAGAAGGAAACTGTCTTCAGAAAGTTTCATTTACAAAAATGTCATGTCCCATCTGTTACAACCCCAGCTAAATGAAACAAGCGACCACAAACATGGCTCCAGGCATTCAAGTTTCTGTGTGTCTGTAAATCGATAGGGGTGATTAATACTGTGACACAGCCCCTTGGTTCTTATTTTAACTCCAAAGAATGTTTGACGCGACTAGTCTCCAAGTCCGGAAGTCGCAGGTTTGAATCCCGACGCTCACAGCGGCTTTCTTGAATGAGGGTTTTCCCTGACTTTTTATACGAAAATGCTGGGATAATAATATTTTATTTCAAGTCACGAGGCACCTACCTTATCCCTGTCCCTACTTGTTACACACACTACTACAGTCATCATATAAATACAGGTTATCAGACATGTTCAACACACACACGGGGCTGGTGACCAAGGCATGTGAATTTCACTAATGAGTATTGACTTACTTGACTTATGTCCTAAGTCTGGGTGGGTCACCTGCCAGGAGAAGAGACCAATGGAGGATCTTGGCTTGCAGCCCTTTGTTCTTATCTTGACGTATTTTGCCTTTATGAGCACTTCTAAATAATTAAAAGTTTTTATTTCTTGTGTCGCAACCACATAGCCAAGTATTCCGCTACTCCTTGTGCTTCTGTTGTAAATGACCTCTCAAAGCAAGTTCAAATTCACCACAGAATTTCACGCAGTCAATGATCTTCGAGAGCACGTACCTATTTTTTCTGACACTATCATTATGCCTCTCAATATTCCTTCTGAAAGCGCTACTTAGCTGCCTAATATCTGTTTTCCCCATGTTGGATTGTTATAATGTTAGGCCATAGTCATGTACCATTAATGGAAAATTATTGCGTGGGTTCATTATTCAAACTTTCGTTTCTGCTAAGGCTAAGGACACGAATTGGACAAAAACAGGGGTATCAGATCTCAGCCATTTAACACAAAAGATCAATAAAAACGAAGCATTTCTTACACATAAGAGTGCATGTTAAGATCTTTTAGTTTTGGGGTTCTTGTTGAGGAGTTGTGCCAACAAACGCCACATGAAAATTCACGATGATTCTCAGCCTGTTCTGTGTCTTGTCTCTGGGTGGGAAGAACCCGGGACAGCCCACAGCAGTGGCGGCGCGTGGATGAAACATCTGGGGGTTCACTACTTTGAAAAATAACGTGGCCAAATTTAATGTTACTTGATGTTTACATAGACGTAAAATAGTGAAATTGCATGACGAGAAAGGTGTCTTTCCTTTGAAGACACACGATTGCAGCTCTAAGAAGTTACCAAAACTATGAGAAATGAAAGACAGAGAATATAAGGTGTAATTACCTTAAGCTGATCCAGTTTCGTCTGCTGTTGAAGACGTTGCTGCCGTTAGTATAACAGCTGTCGTCTGTGTGTACAGGAAATCCATCCTCCTTTCCTTCCTGGCAATGAATAAGTCAATGACCTTCTCATTAAAATCGACTAATTTATGAGTCATCTCCTTCTCGATGGACAACATAGCGAGAGCAGACAGTCTATCTTCATGCATTGTACTCCTCAGGAATGTCTTAATCCGCTTTAAAGTGGAAAAACATATTTCTGCTTCAGAAGTAGTCATGGGCACAGTAATAATTAATTTCAAAAGTTTCAGCACTTCTCCGAAAGGTACCTTGAGATTGTTCTCTATCAAAAAAGCAAGGATGTCAGTTGCATCTTTCATTTCTATAAAATCACTTCTTGAATAAATCACCCGCAGTTCGGTTTTCATTTTATTTTTATCAAGAAAAGGATAGGATTCTATAACATACGTAAGATTCTCCTCTGGAAAATTATTTTGTAAGGATGGGAAGAATTGGTGGTCAAAGAAGGTGGAGGCCAGTAAGTGGTTGGAGAAGTTGAATCTCTCTTTGCTGTGATTTATAATCACGTCACACACCCCATTCGCCGCAATGTTCCTCGAGTAATAACTATTTTCGCATCTTCTTTTCTCTCTGTTGCCTTCTACATTTTCCTCCACAACGATTCTGTCAACATTGTCCCTTACATTCAAAATTGCAGTTTCGAAGGAGCTTACTACACTTCGCACTGATACAGGGTTAGCAGAACGCTTGTGTAAATGGTTGTATAGAATGTCCTCGTGAGGCATAACACTGTAAAAGAACTATAACCAAAAAGTAAACGTTGGCTGTTGTATTTTCAGACGCAGTCAATGTGCTTGGTTCATAGCAGCTGTTTGTCTGCTCGTGTCTTCGATTTTCTCCAAGCATTCCAGTATTGCATCCTTATGCTCATGCAATGTAAGAACACATCTTGATTTAAAGTTCCATCTCGTAGCTGAGCCCTGCGGAACTCTTCTTCCCACAACCTCATCAAGAATGCCCACTCTCTGAGGCGAATGAGAAAAAAATGCTAGAATCTCTCCAATAGTGGCAAAGAACAATCGTACTTCTTTGTTGTGGCTAGCAGCCTTAGCCAGAATTAAATTCAATTGATGGGCGTAACAATGCACAAATTTAGCAAATGGGTAGTCTTGTCTTACAATTAATTGTTTGTACTCCGGAGTGTCGGCCACTCATAAAATTGGCACCATCGTAACTTTGGGAGACTACTTTTTCTTTGTGCTCTCCAACTACGTGAGTGAGGACCCCTTTTGTACAATCGGCTAATGAGCAAGCGTCGTTTCCTGCTGGGTTTAAGAAAGTCCAGAACCTTTCAACAGGCTTCCCATTAGCTAATACATATCGAAAAGTACAATGAATAACTGACACTTTGAAGACACAACAGATGTTTCATCTGCTATCAGGGAGACGAAGTCTGCAGTAGCTACTTCAGCTAAAATATTCTCGCGACACACATGCAACATACATTCCAGAATGTCATTTTTAATGTCCTTCGACGTACCCGTGAAGACTGTAGCACTGTTGAAATGACCCATAACGACGGTATCCAATGCCGAAGTAAAATTAATTAGTCCTCTGAATACGCCTGGATGGTTTTAATCGAGTGTTTCGTCATGACCTCTCAGAGCAAGTTCAAATTCACCACTGAATTTCACGCAGTCAATGATCTTCGAGAGCACGTACCTATTTTTTCTGGCACTATCATTACGCCTCTCAATATTCCTTCTGAAAGCGCTACTTAGCTGCTGCCTTATATCTGTTTTCCCCGGAACTGAAAGATCTAAACATGCACTCTTATGTGTTATAGATGCTTCGTGCTTATTGATCTTTTGTGTTAAATGGCTGAGATCTGATACCCCTGTTTTTGTCCAATTCGTGTCCTTACCCTTAGCAAAAAGAAAGCACGAGTCACAGAAAAGCCTATGGTATCGCAACCACATAGCCAAGTATTCCTCTCGTAAATCTGTGGCATAAATGTTCTACAAAAATCCTTACCTCTACTAGTTTGCTTCTGAATAATGTTCAGGGAGGGAAGAGGCCTGCCAAGCTGCTTTATTTTGCACTTTTCTTCTATACTGTGTTGGAAGGTGTTCTCTAGAAGAAACCGAACGGTATTCATTTTCACACTGATGAATGCACGACACACGCATCAAGACACCGCCACACACCGTGATAACGAACGTCAGATACAATAGAGCACTTCGACAAACACAGACTTGAGAGGATATTCGCTAAGGTACTGTTCCGGAGGAGGTTGAACTGACGGGTCAGAAATAAACACTGCTTCAAGAACGTGTTAGGCACACTGTTATTTATGTTCTTATCTTGATGTATTTTGCCTTAAGAGCACTTCTAAATAATTAAAAGTTTACATTAATTACATAAACATAAGCTACGTACGCCTATTGATGTTATACAAATCGTAGTTACCAAAATATTCTGGTTCATTGCGGTTAACAATATCTAAAACACAAAATCGTGAAATTAAAATCCCTTCAAAACGTACCATAACTGGCAAATCTTAAACCGCACGCTTAGAGACAATACATCGGCCAAGGCTGCATCGGCTAACTTCGTTTTTTTTTTGGATTGATTTACCATGTGAACTAACAATAGAGAGATAGATAGGTAGATCGTGTCTAGCGCTGGCTTGAGCTGGTCCTTTCACCAACGATAGTTTAGCTTTGTTCTCGGCTTAACCCCCTTGCCTCACACGACCCCGCGCCCAGCGCTCCCTCCATACGTCCCACCGCCGCGCGCAAGCGATCCAGAAATTGAACCTTTCGCGCGCCAGGGATCCAGAAATTGAACCTTTTCGCTGGTTCCGGAGAGCAACCGAGTGTTGATGTCAAAATTATCCCTCCGAGCGCAAATTTACATAAATGTAATTAAAGAAATACGCACTTGATTAACCATTTTACTAAGAGTTATATTTCTAGGGGGTTCACTGAACCACTGAACATATAGAAGGCGCCGCCACTGGTTGTCAATTTAGATCTCTACAGGATGTAACTAGACTACCTTCTCCTTTCTCAACTGGGCTTAGGACCGGTTATGGCGGAGTTAATGAGTATTAAAATAATTGATTTATATCATTGTGGACCAGGCATCCGTATGAAGTTGTAATTTAAGCTCAGTAGCATCGAGATAGGCTACTTCGCTTTTATCATAGAAGAATTTACAACAACAAAAAAGTAACACGCCAGGATAATTTTCACAGTGAATCAAGATAAGACATAGCAAAGCTACGGCATTTTTCTCTTCATCAAAGTGTGCGAGCGTGTGTGTGTGTGTGTACTCTGAATGTCTGTTCCCTCCCCCCCCCCCCCCCCCCCCCTATCAATTCGAACACGGTGAAACTGAATTGAACGAAATTTGGTACAGAGGTAGAACTAGCAAAGGGCTCCTCAGTGTCATGTTTTATATCGCCGCCATCTTAACGGAAACGTAATGGCGGCCACCCAAATGTTCAAAGCTTAAATCAAATTACGACTAACCTAATCATCCGATCTCTACCAAATTTTGCAAAAACATATATACATATTGTGAGCGTCTTTTGACCAAACTACAACGTCATCAGCCCAATAGTTTGCAGATGGCGGCCATGTATGTGTGCAAATCAATTCCCCTGTCAATTCAAACACGGTGAACCTGAATTGAACGAAATTTGGTACAAAGGTAGCACTAGTAAAGAGCACTCCTGTGTCATGTTTTATATTGCCGTCATCTTGACGAAAACGTAATGGCGGCCACACAAATGTTAAAAGATTGAATCAAATTACGACCAACCTTATCATCTGATCTCTACCATATTTTGCAACGTTATACCTTTATGTATAAAGAATCTTTCGACCAAACTACAAGGTCATCAGCTCAATAATTTGCGGATGTCGGCCATGTATGTGTGCAAATGGATTCCCCCTACCTTTTCAAACACGGTGAAACCGAATTGAACGAAATTGGTACAGAGGTAGCACTAGCAAAGGGCACCCCAGTGTCATGTTTTATATCGCCGCCTTCTTGACGGAAACGTAATGGTGGCCACCCAAATGTAAAAAACTTAAATCAAATTACGACCAACCCAATCATCTGATCTCTACCAAATTTTTCAACAACATACCTTTATGTGAGAAGCGTTCTTTGACCAAGTTACAAGGTCATCAGTCCAATAGTCACCGGGTGAGTTAGCCGTGGTCGTTATGGCATGACTGCTGGCAGTCACTCACATCCGGGAGGCGAGAAGGTTCGAATCCTCCCACCGGCAACCTTGAAGATGGTCTTCTGTGGTTTCCCATCTTCCTTCCAGGCAAATGCCGGGGTTGGTCCCTAACTATAGACCACAGCCACTACCTTCCAACTCCTCGACCTTCCATTCCAACTTTCCTCCACAATGGTACTTGTAGCTCACCCATTGGGTGTCCGTCTCGAAGCTGCTACAAAAACTGGCGAGCCGAACATGTCCTCGGACACTCCCGGCGCTAAAAGCCATACGCTAAAAAAAAAGTCCAATAGTTAGTATATGGCGGCCATGTATGTGTGCAAATCGATTCCCCCATCAATTCAAACACGGTAAATCCGAATTGAACGAAATTTGGTACAGTGATAGCACTAGCAAAGGGCACCTCATTGTCATGTTTTATATCGCCGCCATCTTGACGGAAACGGAATGGCGGCCACCCAAATGTTAAAGGCTTAAATCAAATCACGACCAACCTAAATCATTTGATCACTACCAAAATTTGAAACTACATACCTTTTTGTGGGAAGCACCTTTTGACTGAACTACAAGGTCATCAACTCAATAGTTTGCAGATAGCGGCCATGTATGTGTGCAAATCGATTCCCCACATCAATTCAAACACGGTGAAACCGAATTGAATGAATCTTTTACAGAGGTAGCACTAGCAAAGGGCACCTCATATTCTTGTGTAATATCCGTATATCACGTTGTATTTCTACAAGCTACTACAGCCAAAATTCAATTTTACTCTTTGAAATGGACAAAGAGTTATAACTGTAACACCCCCCCCCCGCCCCCCTCCTAACAGCAGAATACGACCGAGCCCATTTGCGAAATAACCCAGATGAATGTACCGAGACTACAGTATCTAGCATAGGCCTAGAAATAATACACTGATACAACTGCGGTAACAACTTCTATAATCAATAACACTTACATACATTACATGACATTTAAAGGACATGAAAAAAATACAAGATTCTTTGGTACTTGTCTTATATTCTAAACGACAGATCAACATTCACCGTAATCCAAGTTTCCAAACAAGCAATGACAAAGGCGAATAATCTTTCACGACTTTCCTTCACTTGTATCGACTCGTCTTGTTACTAATATTGCTCAAATCGTCAGTAGTTTCAATATAAAGCTCATTCGTGTTCCAACGCATGTTAATAGGCCTGAATACATTTATCTCTTCCGATAATCCAAGAGGTTTCAAAGCCAACATTATCAATCCAACGTCCGCTCACTCTCATAAAATACTCAACTTCTTCACAATATCAATATCAGCTGCTCAATACCTATACATGCTTAAAGCCATGTCAAGATGTCGTAATTCATATCTTTTAATATAATACTTGACTATCCTCGGCAGAAAAATTTTATAAACGTCTAAGCCCTGTCATGGCTTCCTGAGAACTTCTCTTGTTCACTTCCCGGCTGACGGAAGACTACTGTTACCGTTTGCCAACAGAAGATTCATAAAACAAAACCAACAGCAACAACTCCAATACATCATCCAAGGTTAAGGCAACCAAAAAAACTCACCCCATATATCAAGTCCAATTTTATCACTCCCGGCTAACATGATTCTTACCCGACAAGTCATATTTAACATCTCAAAGTCAATGCAGATTGTACCACATAATACAGTACAGATATTTACTCTCGGAGACACGAACTAACCGTATCTCAGGCCACTTTGATACATAACAGGCCTAGCAGCAAACTCAACTACTGTTGATCCATGGAGATCCAAGTCTAACCAAAATATTACAAGATCTCGGCACACTTCGTACTTGACATGCAACATAATAGTTAGACAAATGACAACTAACTCGGCGTTCACTCACAGGACCGGAACATCAGCTGCATTCAGTAGAAATACAAATATAAGTTCTTACCTTTCGGTGTAGCTCTCTAGCTGGAAAACAGAGAACCGAAGACAACACACCAGGCAATCAAAATTAAACATAACGAAAGGCGTAGCAAACGTAAACTAGTGACGTAATACCGGCACAATAACAATACCCATGTATTTAGTAGAAAGTAGGCTATATGTTCTTTACTGAACATCTTGTTCAGTTCTACTGTACAAACGATACGATGCATTGAGTAAATATTTCATCAAAATACAGCCTATTAAAGCCATGCAAATTCATTAAATAAGGCACGAAATACTGTTTAAAGGCACACATGACATAGTTGGTGTTGTTGTTTTAACGGGCGGAATAGCTAGACAAATGACATAACTGCTTGCTTTCGAAACAGCAAGACATTATGGCCTAAATGATGGCACTACAGCACCATAAATGCCTGCCACGGTGGGTGAGTGGTCAACGTGTCGGTCTACTAACCCCAAGCTTGCAGGTTCGCTCCTGGCCGTGGTTGGTGATTTTTGAAAGACGGCAAAAATTACAACACCATGTCACATGATGTTAGCATGTCAAAGAACCCATTTGAATTCAGTAGGCCGTGTTCATAATGGCAAAAATAATCTCGGGAGTTTCCGCCAACACAAAGTTCCTCATTTATCTACTAGAAAGCGCAATAGTGTTCAAGGAGCTTAGATATCTAACCTCCTTGACTTTCATAGTGCTTCAAGGAACAACGAAATTCGACATGCAAGCTATCTTTTGGGTGTCAAATAACAAAGCTTGCACCCGGCACCCGAGGCCATACGATATTATTATTACCCTACTTAGTGATGTTTTCACCCCTGTAGACTTATAACTTTTCCTATAAAGAATTGCTACTGAAAATTTTCAGAATTGTGTATTCCGAGGGATACCTGACCTGTTTGCGTTTTCTTTTGTTTAATTGACTTTGGAATATGCCCTCTATCTGCCCTCTATCAATCTATGGTCCTCGAATCTTTGAATAGTTCGAGAGCGGACGATCAGTATAAAATACTTTGAATTCCCCAGCTCTAAATTGATACACAAAGTAGAATATAGTAATCAAAACTAAACGTGTGGCATTTTGCATTAACGAGGCTCCTCTTTTAGTTGAAATCCTATATAATCATTTTCCTATAAATGTCTTAAAACAAAATGTAATTAAGACTAATAGTTAAATATTGGAAATAACTTCAGCGCCTTGTAAATATATTTACTGCAATAAATCATGAAAAGTACGGATGCGATTTTGGAAAACTGGCCTTAAGTCTAATAATTTTCACACCTCTGTACTTTTCATGATATCCGTGGCTGGACGCACTAAGTGTTTGGGTTGAATTATTAATACAATGTTCGAAAGTATAGATGGGAATTTTGGATATTTAACAGCCTTAACTTAGATATGTATAGTAGCTCGTAACACGCGTCACAGTCGATGTACGATTACTAACAGACCCACGTTGAATCCTGCACCAGACATTGATGGGGAGCCGCAGAAAGGTCTGAGAACGGAGGTTCGAATCCCGGTATTGAGAGTGGAAATCTCGAGTGTGGTTTTAAAACACTTCCTTCTGGCAAATGCCGATATAATACTTTAATTCAAGCCACAGAGCACCTAACCCGTTCCCGACCTTAAACATTATAATTACAAGTACTAGTACAGGCACCTCAGAAACACAGGTTATTAGACAAATTCAAAACACACCGAAGTACAAGTACAAGGTGCTGATGGCCAATGTGTTCGAATCCAATAAATGAACTGAGAACAACAAAAACAATTACGAACACTACATATTTCAATTAATACAAAATATGCAAATTAGAATATTTGTCAACAACATTAGCGAATGCAAACGGTTATAAATTTAACATAATAGATGTACTACGAAAAAAAACCAGTTTGCTCTTGTATTTTAATATGATATGCAAATTGAATTCAAAATCTTATCCATTTACCACATATGCAATACATAGAGAAGTGTTTGAAATAATAAAGACACTAGAACTGTGCTGACCTATGAACATATTTAACATTATAATGGTGGACCGAAGTGAGGAATGGTTATGTCATAAATCAGTGCAGTCCCAGGATGCATCATAATATTTGTTTTGGGTAACATTCATATGTAAATAGAAACGAATTGCAATTTATCATCATAATGTTCACATTGCACCTCTCTTATAATTAATTTAAATCGACAGTCTCGGTTGGTGAAATGTACCCGATAAATAAATTAGCATTAACATAATTAAATATAAATGAATATAGTACGTGGAGAAATTATATGCTGTGTTAAATAAATTGGCTCGTGACTAATGGGAATAGTCCTTCTTTGTATCAATGGCATTTCCCTGCAGAGGTTCTTGATGTGTGTCATTGCCGTTGTAGTGGTAATGGAACACAGCCCACTATTCGTCCTATTTAACTTCTGTGTTCTTACGGACATTCAAGAATAGAAAGTTAATCACTGAATTTCGTTAGTTACTCTTGACCCTGTATTGATGAATTTATCACACCATAAAAGTGTATAATTAGTCCATATTAATTTTTTTCGAGTTTATAATATAATTGTTGTCAATCCATTTTAGGGGCTTGGGACATCTTGGTCATCAGCCCCGTGTAGTTCAGATCGTGTTGAACTTGTCTGATAACCCGCACTTAAGCGATGACTGATGTCTGTAGTAGTAGTAATAACAATGATATAGGTATTACGCCCCTTATAACTACTGTGGCTTTTAGAGACGCCCGGGTATCAGAATTTTGCCCCGGAGGGGTTCTTTAACGTGCCAGTAAATCTAGATACGGCTCTCTCTCAAATGCCAACTGACTGAGTCGGAATTTGATCCCGTTATCATGGACCCAGCAGGCGAGAACGTTACCACTGCGTAGCCAATCGACTGTTGTAGTGTGTAACTGTATTATGGACAGGGATGAGGTAGGCGCCCCAGGACTTGAAGTAAGGTGCTATCCCGGCATTTGTCTGGAGAGAATGTGGAAACATCCAGGGAAGAACCACACTTATAATAGACGCTGTCAGTACCGGGATTCAAACCTATCTCCGGACTTGCTGCAGCTGCTCACTTGGTCGTGGTGCATAATTTATGGAGTTCGGCTACGCCAAGGAACTAAACACATTATTAAACACCACCTAATTTAATTGACCGACTGAAAAGCGACTCTTTTACGAGATTACTGTCGTTAATTCATATTAGAGGTTTGGGACATAGTGGTCATCAGTCCCATGTATTTGTGTGAGCGTTGAATTTGTCTCATAACCTGTATTTATATGATGACTGTATTAGTGTATGGAACGGTATTGAAGTAAGCTACTATAAAGGCATTTTCCTGGAGGGAGTGTGGTGACCCAATAGCTAGACCTGTTAATTGTTCATATATTTTTCCCCGAAATTGAAACAAATTCTGGCTGAGTGTGACTTTAAGCAATTCTACTATTTCTTCTGTTTCTTTATCTGAGCTACTCTCTTTTAGTGTGTCTCCTATTACCCTCATTGCTTCTTTTTCAGGAATGTTCGAGATGTCAAAAGAAATCATTCTCATGCTTGGTTTTATGTTTATGAACTCTATTCTATTGACTAATTTGGTTGTGTTTTTAGGTAGGCGTCGTTTTTTTATATTTAACCTATTCCTCAGAATGTTTAGTAAATCTTTACTTAGTTTGTAGCCTGGTGTGCTTCTACAATTCACAATAGGTCTAATGGGACAATTGTTCTACAGTTACCGTCATTAAGGACACTACCGAAGATCCAAAAGGTGGCAGATAAAATGGGTAGGTACCTTCTCTGTGGCAGACGGCTTAAATAGTCTGCAGTAGTAATGAAACTGGTTCCATATTCCATAACATACACTTTTCTTTAAGAAATTCCAGCCTCAGTCAGATCGGTTCAGTTGCAAAGTTAATTCATTCCAACCTCAGTTACAACTTCTGATAACAGATGCTACGCATGAGGTCATGCAGACTAAGCTGAGCCCGAAACTCTCCTCGCCAGTAGTATCGAGCCGAACGACAAGTCAACTCTACTGTGCGGAGTTTTCTATTGCATGCTATTTTTGCTAATTTTATTTATTTATTGTTCCATTGTGTTATTCTAATTTGTATACACGTGCATATACACCTTGACAAAGCGCACCATATCTGGTGCAATCACATCTACTCCAGTTCATTGGCTTCCACTGCTAACCGGTATAATGCCACCTGATCTACGCCGAGCCAATGCCCTTATGAAGGAATTCCACAAGATCTCCAGGAATCCTAGTCTACCCGTGCATAATGACCTGCCACTTTTGAATCTTAAAAGACTAAAATCACGCCTTCCAACTCTGCGTGATGCTGCTGACATGGATGCTAAGGATTTTAAATCCCTTGATGAATTGAAAGGTCGGTGGGAAGCAGCAACAGATATGCGCCTGCATACCTTCTTCTCAGGTCCCAGATTTCCAAGTGGATTCGACCTATCACGGGAGACCTGGACTGCCCTGACCAGAATCAGAACAGGACAGGGTCGGTGCAAAGATGCTCTTCATAAGTGGAAAAAGCTACCTAATACAGACCATGACTGCGGAGCCCCACACCAGACTATTCATCACATTGTCAGAGAATGCAATATTCGAGCTTATCACGGCGTTGAAGCCGACTTCATGTTGGTAACTCCAGATGCTGTACGCTGGATTGAAAATCTGGATATTCAGTTGTGAAGCACAAATTGTTTCTCTTATGTATGTATGTATATATATATATATATATTACTGGTAATGTCTGTATGAGCCGTACGCTAAATAAATAAACACCTTGACTCGCGTATTTTATAAAACCCTTCAGACAAAACAAACCTAACGTATTGAACCCAACGGGGTTAGGCTGACTGGTGTCGAACGTGGATCTCTGAGATAGATGAGCTCCGAATAGAGATGCCAGAAAGGAACGAACACGAGATATTTTGAGGGAGTTTAAGTTATAAAAACCCCTAGAGAAAATACATATTAAATCACTGTTGTGATATGAACTAATTCTGATATTATTTGTTAATATAATGCAGGGAATAATAGCAGTATACTGCATTATTGGGCTGTATGAGGCATACAATTCTGGACTGAATGCAGAAAGTTGGAGCGCTTGACAGTTGTCAAATGACTCTGGAATATAGGCGTGGTTTCTTGGAGCCGTGCCACTCAATGTGACCTACTTATGCAGTCTGGAGCAGGTCAAGAGGGTAATATATGGACAAGTTATTCCCCGTTTGAGAATAGAGAGGCTAGGAGAAGGGGGAGATGCCAGCGTAATTTAATGATTACTCGTGATTGGGCTAACTCAGAGACACGAGGATTGCACCTATTTGAATGTTTAGCCGGGAGGCTAATTATCAAGCCATTAAACATTGAAATCGAGGCAGATTTAATGGAACGCGCAGGGACACAGTAAATCTGAGGTTAGCGGCGAGATCTAACCATGTCTTCGGGGATTTTTAGAGGACGCCGCGTGGGTAAGCGCTGGCAAAGGCAATTAATATTAATTAATTGGCCGATCGATCCTCGAGCACGCATACAGATCTGTGATCAGCGAGGAAAAAGGAACCCTATAAACGTTATTTAAAGACCAGAATCATACTGAGAGAGAAAATGACGCTGCAGGGAAATTTTCGGTCTACTTTTTCTCTCCAAACGGATATAAAGGTTGGACGCAGGACAGAGGCAGTCAGTCGAACCATACTTGAGCGCAGAGAACACGTCACCCGAATTCAGAGAAGGGGCGCGCGGACTTTAACATTCTAAGTGCAGCAACATATAATCATGCATTAAGGTATGAATTAATAACGATTAATGTAGTCAGTTGAACCGCAGTCTAATGCGAAATGCACGTTACCGAGTTCAAGGAAGGGACGCTCGGACTTCAATATGAAGAGCCGTGCAGTAAGGCATTTATTAATACCATTTATTAAGGACAGTCGCGCCATACGTGTATAGTCGGCATTACGAGGGACTACTATCTAGCACGCTGGAAATGTACCGTGTGATATATGAGGTAGTACAATTGAGAGTGGTAATTTGTACAAGTACAATTATGATGGGATGTCGGACTGCGCAGATATAAACTTTGTTATGCGATTGGTGAAATTTCATAGGAATACTAATGTAATGAATGCTCAGGACGATATGCAAGCATATTTATGCGATATCAGGAAATTTATCTAAGGATAGAAATTGATAGACAGTTGGGGGACCGATAGGAATCCTTAGGCAGAGAATCGAGACTTTCAATCGAGATGCGGATAGCAGTGAGGAATAGATCTTCAGGGCCTGCATTTCTGATATCTTGCCAGGAAAAGTCAACCATTAAGAAATGTAAATAGCATTCGTGTGATTTTAGTGATGATCTGTTAAATATATGTAAAATTAATAGTGTAACAAGAGCTATAACGTGTTGTGTGAATAAGGAAGCAACAGCTTCAATATGGAAAAGAAAAGTGCCGTGTGTTTTGTAAGGCAAAAGTTATGTATCATGTGTGTGAGAAGTGTAAGAATGCCTTGCTAATTTGCAAATAATGGCGGGCATTACTGGAAGGAATGCGTGGTTGGAGCCACCAGATTAACTAATGTAAGTACCCAAAAACCATGATTTTGTGGCAATTATAGTCCACTGTATGTTGAGTGATTTCAAAATTATAAAATATGCCAGTAAGAGTCAATTTTTGGAGGTGGAACCTCAAGATATTATTGTAGTGTTGATTTTAGTTAAGTTGAGATGTTTTTGTACATCATTGAGTGGATAAATCGTTACTACTAATGTAAAATGGCAATTCAGTTATATAGAAACGTAACGTAACGAACACGGATGTTCGGTTATTAAAATGGTTACGTTGTGTCGGGTTATGGTAATGTAGGTCAGTAATAATAATAATAAGAAGAATAAATGAACACACATCAGGGAAAAATGGTTGTAAGAAAAATATATATGATAATTGGAATATCTATCTATCCAAGCAGTAATATTGTACGTGTTGGGCTAAGCAAAGCGATTTAATATCAGAGTATATTATGATAATGGACATAATTATGCAAGAATCTAGGAAATGGAAGTGTTTAATAGAGAATTGAATTTGCAGCTTGTGAATAAGCTTGTAAGATTAATTGATAGATTTATCTTACTAATTAAAGGACGGGATCATATCACAATGGTCACGGAAGCCAGGTAATCTATTCGACGTGTGAAATCTCGTATAGCCTAGGGCATACAGAGATATTCATTATGGCCAGAGCGTAATTAGTGATTGACCCTAGCTCTGTGGATTGCCATGAAATGTTCCGGGTTCGAATCCAGTGGTGTATGGGAGGATAACAATGGAAACCTCAACATGACACCTGATGTCGACCGAGAACTAGCTATTGAAATAATTCAGCTCCTGGGAAGTGAATTTAATTGGCGACAGGATGTGCCTGACCGTAGCATTTAATAAGATGCCGGCTAGCCAGTTCGACCGGTGAATGATGAATCTCGTTCCTTCATATAATGAAATGGACCTGTTGAGGCCAGTTATTAATATCCTAAGGTTAGGAATAAATGATTAAACACGTCCATAACCTATCTTGCATACAGTTTAAGTTAAATCATATGGGATGTGTAGTTCATTGAGACTGCACTATTGTATTTAAAGTCACTTGTTACGGCTTGGAGATAAAGCGAGAGGGAAGCTAGGAAAGGACGGAACGAGTGTTTTGTTACCGCCCGACTCAGCCCATTATATACAGGAAGGGCCGAGGGAGAGATTTTTAAACGACCCTTGGAGGTTGACATTTAGAATGGACAGACTTTGAAACCCTGTTTGTAATAAAAAAATCATTGTTGTATTGTATAATGAATTTGTGTGGTTTGAAACACATTGATAATTAAGGATTATCCTAATGACTTAATATTTAGCAAACTTATGAGTTGTTGAAAGTTGCATTTTTATACTAACATTGTCACTTTGTTCTAAAGGTCGACACTAGATGCCATAGGCTATGCCCACGCAAGGGTAGCATAATATACCATCCGACACAGCGGTAACGGTATCTTTGAAATTGAACTCATGACAGCATACAGTGGAACTGTAGAAAGTGGAACTGCGGAAAGGGGTATGATTACAAGTAATTGTGGAGTTGCAAGTAAATCTGATGTGCAACCCATAAATTGGTTAATGCATGGTAAAGCATTTTGGTGGGAAGAGAGATACAAAACACAAGTGTACGCATAATGTAAATCAAGATGTGTTGAGAGTAAACAATTAAGATTGTGAAATTAAAGAGGTCACAATAGGTGACATAAGATTATAAGTACAGTTTATGTGTAGTTTACCTGTGCATCAGCGCACGTGAGAATGAGTTTGATGTTAATCTCATGGTAAATGAATGAATAATCATTTGAATTTTCAAGGATAAAGTGCGAACGTTGGTGGATTGTAGGAATAATTTTGCATTGTTTTGTGTTATATTGTTGGGATTGTGTTCTTGTTTGTTTGAAGCCATGATTTAGAACTTAATTAAAGTCTTTAGAATAGAGTTGTGCTTTATTATTGTAGAGTTGATACCTTTTAGTCTCAGATCAAAAATATGCAACTGCTCAGTGGGTGGACGGTACACGCCTGAGGACTGATGCTGGCTGGAGGCAGAAGCATGTTTTCCATGGAGATTACTCACATGGGTACAGTATAACGAGATTCAAATTCCGTATCGTATTATAAACACAAAAAAACGAGCTACAATGGTAGCAATTATATTAGTGAAATTTTGAACCTCAACACAGTGATCAGGATATGATGATGGTCACTTGAGGGTCAAAATGCCTAATCCTAAACTGCCCCATTTTAATAGTGATAATTAACTAATACATGTAATTCTTTTCCAGGAGTGTTATTTACATATGTAGCCTACACATTGTACCTGCCTAAAGTAGGGGAGTGAGGCGGTTTCTAATCCCCCCCACCACCTCTCCCTCTGACGTCACATACTAACCCGCAATACATTCAGGGGCAAAGTCGATATCTCCCGAAGCCATGGTCCGATTTTGACAAATGAGGTGTCGTTGGACTCGGGTTGACGCCCTCTTTCCAATGGACCATTCATTTCAACCCCTAAATAAAACCTACCCCTACTAGGGGGTGAAATTGTAATTTTTAGTGAAAGTCTCTTTTCAAATACGACATGTATAAGGTGCGCTGCTAAAATGAACTTAAATGTTGTTGCTCATATCGCGCATGCGTTTTTCTGGCTGCCGCTATGGATGAACATTTTTGTTTTTGTTTTGTACGCATGCGCACTTGGGATTTTTGTAAGAGGGCGAGCTCTTTGAAAAAAAAATGATTGATAAGAAGAGGTTTTGGTGGTGAGGAGAGAACCAGATAGTCGCCTACTTTCCTACGACGTTTGCCGATATCTCTCGAACGCAAGGTCGGATTTGGACGTGTGACGTGTCAAATCGCTTGTCTCAAAGCCCTATATATGTTATTAATAGGTTAAAGTTTTGAGAATGAGGGAAACAGGCGTTTTGGGGTAAAATTATGATTTTAGACTTTTTCTGATATTTCACGAATGCCTGGTCGGATTTGGTCCTATGACGTGTCAAATGGCTTGTCTCGAAACCCTCTTTATTTTGGTAATAGGTTAAAGTTTTTGAGAATGAGGGAAACAGAATTTTTTGTTGTAAAACCGTGATTTTAGACTTTTTGTTATATCTCACAAACCAATAACGCCAGAGACGTATACGAGGGGTCGTAGGACTCGGGGTGACGCCCCTCCCCTATCTCCCTTTCGAATATAGTATTTATGTTTAAAAAAATGCGAAAGAGCCTAACGACACTTATGTTGAAAACATTTCAGTTTTTAAAACTTTTCTTAAATTTGTCTAAAATGTTCATGACGAGTGGTTGTAGATAGAAAGAGACGATACCACTGGACACGTGTTTCAACGAAGCTATTACTGGCCACGGTGGTGATATACCAATACAGTATTCGCTATTTCGATGAGACGGCGGGTCGAGGGTTCGTTTTCTGATTTTTCCTATGATGGAATTCCTAATTCCTAAACCCCCTGAAGGGGGTCTTTAACGTGTAAACGATTATGAGTGACATGACAAATGATAATTCCTTGATTCGATGAAGTTGGCTTTAGATAGAACAAACAGAACTTGGTTATATGTTGCTTGAAGTGAGTATAGAAAACAAACTTGCTGGGGCAGACTGACAGGATGTGAATGTTATTTGATCTTATTGGAATGCATTGACTTGACAGGGCAATGAAAAAAAGCACAGAGATGCTGAGGACACTTGAAGGTCAAACGATATGGCAACCATGGTGGGAGGGGGAAGCTAGGATGATGTCGCCGATCATGTTCAATGGATGAATTTATATTTTGCGAAGCATTGTTCGGAGAGGGTCATGGGACGACTTGTTTTAAGGGTATTTATTTTTTCGATGTTTCCTATGGTGGACTCATTGATTGAAATAATCCAAAACTGCTAGGGCATGGCCTTGAGATTTTATAAACCGATAATGGGATTTTGACATACAAGATCCACTCAGAACTTGACATGATGTCATTCTTTTTATGGCTTATGAATTTCCCCAAAAAAGACCCAAAACAACAAGATCATGGACTTTTGCTTTTCTTAATATATTGCAAACCCATAATGTAAGATGTTTACTGTGAGTGACGAAATCTAGCTAGGTAACGAAAGAATTATTGTAGGATATATGTATGGTGACTGACACGTCTTTGACCATTGGAACTTGTTTTCAGATCTGACTGTAGTACATAGGGAGTATAGGTTGTAGGCATGGATTGACAAACGGTGCACACAAAATTCAATTTATCGATTCAAGAATTAAGAGTAGACTATCATTAATTAATTGGTTAAAGAGTGTAGCTAAAAATAAAAAAATGGTGACTACATTAAACTAAACTGAACCAAGTCGAATCAAACCCAACCGAACCAAACCAAGCCTAAAGCAAACCAAACCTAATCAAGAACAAGCCAAGGGCTTAAGTGTAAAACTTGTGGGGGAATGCAGTCATTGGCAATGTCCAAAGGAAGGGATAACGCTCTACCTCTAGAGGGTAAGGTAAAGCTAGCGCATGGTGCTAATGCATATTCCCAAGTACATGAACCACACACACACACAACTATCCTATGCTGTTTTTATGAGTTAACTGTTAAAACTTACTCAGTGGTTACTGAGCAAGATGGTCGCTACACACAACAAGCTTTAAATACTTGAGGCTAATAATCTATACACACACACACACGCTTGTTCTAAACTAAACTGTCTTGCTGGCAGTGCTCACACAGTAGGCAAATGACAGAAATGCTTGGCTAACAGAAATACAATCATTTTCGTTTGTCTAATGTTACCAGCTAACCATTACATGCTATAGTGGTGAGCACATGTGCCTCTTGCACTGGAGATCGTAACTCGATTTCTAGCTCTAAGGCCTAGAATGAATCAAACTAAGAAAGAAGGGTATGGTGACGCAGTGGTTAAACTGTTAGCCTTTCACTAAGGTAGACTAGGGTTTGATTTTAGGTTAATATACATGTCATAAACAAACAAACAAACAAACAAACGAAAAAAGCAGAGATAATGTTTAAAACTGATTACACTTGTCTCTTTTCAAATTATTACTTAGATTGCAAATACAAAGGTGGACTGGGTTTGATATTCAGTTAATGCTGCCTATCGCATACTAGCCTGTAAGAAAGCCAAACAAGCAAAAGGCGTAGGTAGAGCAGTGGTAAAATCGCTATGTGTAGAGAACTACCTAACGGTTTTATGAACTGGCAATGGTATGTCGCATAAACAGTGCAGGATACAATCCAGCAACCATAATTTGTATCTTGTGGAGCAGAGAAAACATATATAGAGAGAAAGATATAGAAAGCTAGTGTATGTATGGGTAGCATTGATAATTTGACCAGAGAAAATACGATGAGGTAGGGTGGGGAGAGGGAGAATTAACACTTATATATGAATGAATGGTAAATAGTATTTTAGTTTTTTTTCCCCAATAGTTTTGTTTTTTAAATGCAGTGGTAGATAGTCGTTATTTTGTAAAACATTCTTACTTGCAGTAGTAATAAGACTCTATGGTTTCGCTAACACATAGATAGACTGTATTATTGCCATGGTCAAGCACTCACATTAAGATCATTTACAAAATCATAAAATGAAAAATAAAAAATCTTGTTTTGGAAATATCGTTTTTCAACATACACAAAATAAATATATAAAAAATTTGTAAACAGCAAAATGGAAAATCCATGGTCAAGCACTCACATTAAGATCATTTACAAAATCATAAAATGAAAAATAAAAATCTTGTTTTGGAAATATCGATTTTTTTCAACATACACAAAATAAATATATAAAAAATTTGTAAACAGCAAAATGGAAAATCCATGTTTCCATATAGACAAAATTTAAAAACCTTAAACGGACATTTAAGAAAATATATATAAATGGGAAATTGACAAATGTGTAAATATGAAAATGGAAAAATCCATGTTTCCATATCATGAAATTGAAAAACATCAAACTGTCATTTTAAAAAATGCAAATGGAAAATTGACAAATTGCAATGTGTGAAATGTGAAATTGAACAAATGGCTATCATTATTTAAAAAAAAAAAGAACATGGTGCTCTATGGTTGAGGTGTGAATCAAACCCTTTCTACTTATTTGGACAACCCGAGACTGAGTAGACTAGTTTAAGTTGTCATACCACTTTTAAAAGTTTGTGTTAAATCTAGGAATTGAACCCAAGAGCTTGTAGGGGAGATCAAAGGTTATAATATGTTAAACAGATAGCCTTGAATGAAGGGTGTGGTAGCTATATAGAGATGAGACGTTTCGCTCGGGGCAGGGAGGCATGGAGATCTGCATCAAACCAGTCAAAGGACTAAAGACTCAAACAACAACATGTACGTTCACCAAAATAATGTTGTGTAACGGTAAATGTTAGTCAACGAACAGTAATGCATTACTAAAACCCATGACACGATACCTAAGAGCTTTTCTAAAATGATTTTAAAATGCCTTTAACCCTATATTGAACACCCAGTTCACAAAACTCATAACTGCAATGTTATGGTAAAACAAAACAAAATCTATATTTCAAAACAAACAAGTGGTTTAGTCAATGTATACTGGAAAAAGTTTTGTAAACACTCAAGTCCTCAAGACCAATTAAATTAGTAACTGTCAGGTTGGCCGAGTGGTTAAGGTGTTTGACTTAAGATCAAATTTCTGTATAAGGAAGCAAGGGTTCGAATCCCTTACCTGACATAACTATTGCCTTAACATGGCTTGGCCACACTGTATTATTATGATACTCAGTACACAAACCATAGATATAGTGTATTGTTTAAGGCCACTCTCTTTCTGAACATAGTCAGAGACTGTTGATGGTTAACAATTGTATTAATAGTGGGACATGGGGATAGCAATTAAGAAAAAACAGCCAATACCCATACAATATTTTTATTCATTTTTTTTTTTTACAATAGTTACACACTGAATACAACTTTTTATCTCTTTACCATTGTTTGATATAGATTTTAAACACAACGCTTGTTGTAGATCCTTTTACAACTTTCTCTAGGTACTCTTGTTCTTAAAAACTGGGGAAGCCGCAATGGTTTTATAGACATTAAACCCTCATTCTCTTCTTTTTCATCATTATCATCATCATTATTATAAATATTATCTTTATAATTATTATAGTCATTGTCACCATCATTATCATCATCATCATCATCCTCAACATCACTAGAACTATCCAATTCCATTTTTTCCTTTTCAAAAGGGATCTCTTGAAGAGTCTGTGTTGCTTTTGATAGTGTTACGGGTTTATTGAACGTTGACAACTGTCCTAACATGACTTTTTGAGGAGATAAATGTTTTTTCATAAGGAAGTCACTATGTTGAGTAACACTATGTTTTTGTCGGACTTGCTTTTTCTTGTTCTTTTGATCATGTTTTGTTAACACTAACGGTGTTTCATTTGGTATACCACATTGATGAGTACCCACACTTAAGACCTCACCATGTTTACTTTTTAGATGACCTAGACATTTTGTTGTTCTTTGTTTTGAGCACTGCCAAAATATGATGCCATTCGCATTTTCTCGCTTATAGTTATAAGAGTACCCATGATACAGGGCACGTGGTTTACCTTTATTGGTTATAGTATATTCCATAGTAGTCACTGACTTGTATAGTCGATCCGCCTACTACAAAGGTCTGAACACTTGTGGTGAAAGAATGATGTTGTGTTGACGTTTTATGCAGGATAATGTTGGTGGCATATGTGGGTGGCTTATGTTGATGACATGTGTTGTTGGCTGATTTTGGTGGCTTATGTTGATGGTTTATGGTGGTGGCTTATGTTGATGGCTTATGTTGGTGGCTTATGTTGATGACATATGTTGGTGACTTATGTTGATAGCTTATGTTGGTGGCTAATGTTGATGACATATGTTGTTGGCTTATGGTGGTGGCTTATGTTGATGGTATATGTTGCTGGCCTATGTTGATGGTTTATGTTAATGGCTTAGGTTAATATCTTAGGTTGATGGCATAAGTTGATGGCTTATGTTGGTGGCTTATGGTGGTGGCTTATGCTGGTGGCTTATGCTAGTGGCTTATGGTGGTGGTTTATGGTGGTGGCTTATGTTGATGACATATGTTGGTGGCTTAAGTTGGTGGCTTATGTTGGTGGCTTATGGTGGTGGCTTATTGTGGTGGGTTATGGTGGTGGATTATGGTGGCTTATAGTGGTGGCTTATGGTGGTGGTTTATGGTGGTGGCTTATGTTGATGACATATGTTGGTGGCTTATGGTGGCTTATGGTGGTGATTTATAGTGGTGGCCTATGTTGGTGGCTTATTTTTGGTAGTTTACGTTAATACCTTATTTGTAATGGCTTATTTGACAAGTTATTGTTGTCAATGTATTTAGAGGATTTTTCTCTTGGTTTTGGAAAGTATCTCAACTCTTTTTTATGGTAGCATAATGCTTACCGCCATGTTTGTAAGCAACAACAACACACTAAAATTCCAAGAATCCAAAGTACTCTAAGGTTAATGATTGTCTCTCAACTCCATTCAACGTCTAGTCAAAAAACATTATATATTTTTCACATTTTACAAAAAAGGTAAATTGGGAAAGTAAGCTATATGTTTAAACTAAAAATCATATCAAATCATATGCTAACTCCAACACCTACGTCTACCCCAATCTCAGTCAAAAAAATTTAATATTCTTCAAATTTTTCCAAAACAGTATTTGGAAAGTAGGCCATATTTTGAAAACTAATCATCCTATAAAGTCATATATATATATATATATATATATACTGAAACCAATGGCTTTTATATCCTTAATCTTAAGAACAAAATATGGAATTTTTGACATTTTTTCCAAAAATGTTCATTTTAAAACGGGGCTATATTTTGGAAACTAGGAATTTTACAAGAAAGTTTGTTTAACGTAAATGGCAGGTATTTACCCCCACTACCCGCAAACCAAGTCCCAGGTCTCTGGGAAAAAATCCAAAAAAAGTTCAATTTGGAAAGTAGGCAATATTTTGAAAACTAATCATCCTAAAAAGTCATATATAGACTCAAACCAATGGCTTTTATGTCCTTAATTGGTAGAACAAAACTTAACATTTTTTCAGTTTTTCCAAAAAAGTCCAATTTTCAAAAATTGTCTATATTTTGGGAACTAAGAATTTTACAAAAAAGTTTGTTTAACGAAAATGAAAGGTCTTTACCCCCCTCTACCCAAAACATAAATTTCAGGTCCCTAGGACAAAAACTGTGCAGTATATATATATATTTTTTTGGGGGGGAGGGGGTCTATATTCACTTTACCTCCCCACTTCACAAGATGGCGGCCATAGCTTAACTTAACCTAGCCTAACCTAACCTGACCTACGAGGTGTGATCAAAAAGTTCCAAAAATGTGGCTGCAACTTAACCAAACCTAGCCTAGCCTAACCTAACCTCCCTGTTGACTAGCCCCCTTTGGACGGGTCCTTTTTGAAGGGAGTCATTTTTTTTACGTGTCCCGGAGGACGGGTCCTTGTTGACGGGTCCCTGTGGCGGGTCCTTTGGACTGATCCCTATGGACTGGCCTTGCATTTTATCCAAATTATGTCAAAGGGGACCCGCCACTGGGACCCGTCAACAAGGACCCGTCCTCCGGGACACGTAAAAAAAATGACTCCCTTCAAAATGGACCCGTCCAAAGGGGGCTAGTCAACAGGGAGGTTAGGTTAGGCTAGGCTAGGTTTGGTTAAGTTGCAGCCACATTTTTGGAACTTTTTGATCACACCTCGTAGGTCAGGTTAGGTTAGGCTAGGTTAAGTTAAGCTATGGCCGCCATCTTGTGAAGTGGGGAGGTAAAGTGAATATAGACCCCCTCCCCAAAAAAAATATATATATATACTGCACAGTTTTTGTCCTAGGGACCTGAAATTTATGTTTTGGGTAGAGGGGGGTAAAGACCTTTCATTTTCGTTAAACAAACTTTTTTGTAAAATTCTTAGTTCCCAAAATATAGACAATTTTTGAAAATTGGACTTTTTTGGAAAAACTGAAAAAATGTTAAGTTTTGTTCTACCAATTAAGGACATAAAAGCCATTGGTTTGAGTCTATATATGACTTTTTAGGATGATTAGTTCTCAAAATATTGCCTACTTTCCAAATTGAACTTTTTTTGGATTTTTCCCCAGAGACCTGGGACTTGGTTTGCGGGTAGTGGGGGTAAATACCTGCCATTTACGTTAAACAAACTTTCTTGTAAAATTCCTAGTTTCCAAAATATAGCCCCGTTTTAAAATGAACATTTTTGGAAAAAATGTCAAAAATTCCATATTTTGTTCTTAAGATTAAGGATATAAAAGCCATTGGTTTCAGTATATATATATATATATATGACTTTATAGGATGATTAGTTTTCAAAATATGGCCTACTTTCCAAATACTGTTTTGGAAAAATTTGAAGAATATTAAATTTTTTTGACTGAGATTGGGGTAGACGTAGGTGTTGGAGTTAGCATATGATTTGATATGATTTTTAGTTTAAACATATAGCTTACTTTCCCAATTTACCTTTTTTGTAAAATGTGAAAAATATATAATGTTTTTTGACTAGACGTTGAATGGAGTTGAGAGACAATCATTAACCTTAGAGTACTTTGGATTCTTGGAATTTTAGTGTGTTGTTGTTGCTTACAAACATGGCGGTAAGCATTATGCTACCATAAAAAAGAGTTGAGATACTTTCCAAAACCAAGAGAAAAATCCTCTAAATACATTGACAACAATAACTTGTCAAATAAGCCATTACAAATAAGGTATTAACGTAAACCACCAAAAATAAGCCACCAACATAGGCCACCACTATAAATCACCACCATAAGCCACCATAAGCCACCAACATATGTCATCAACATAAGCCACCACCATAAGCCACCACCATAAGCCACCAACATAAGCCACCAACTTAAGCCACCAACATATGTCATCAACATAAGCCACCACCATAAACCACCACCATAAGCCACTAGCATAAGCCACCAGCATAAGCCACCACCATAAGCCACCAACATAAGCCATCAACTTATGCCATCAACCTAAGATATTAACCTAAGCCATTAACATAAACCATCAACATAGGCCAGCAACATATACCATCAACATAAGCCACCACCATAAGCCAACAACATATGTCATCAACATTAGCCACCAACATAAGCTATCAACATAAGTCACCAACATATGTCATCAACATAAGCCACCAACATAAGCCATCAACATAAGCCACCACCATAAACCATCAACATAAGCCACCAAAATCAGCCAACAACACATGTCATCAACATAAGCCACCCACATATGCCACCAACATTATCCTGCATAAAACGTCAACACAACATCATTCTTTCACCACAAGTGTTCAGACCTTTGTAGTAGGCGGATCGACTATACAAGTCAGTGACTACTATGGAATATACTATAACCAATAAAGGTAAACCACGTGCCCTGTATCATGGGTACTCTTATAACTATAAGCGAGAAAATGCGAATGGCATCATATTTTGGCAGTGCTCAAAACAAAGAACAACAAAATGTCTAGGTCATCTAAAAAGTAAACATGGTGAGGTCTTAAGTGTGGGTACTCATCAATGTGGTATACCAAATGAAACACCGTTAGTGTTAACAAAACATGATCAAAAGAACAAGAAAAAGCAAGTCCGACAAAAACATAGTGTTACTCAACATAGTGACTTCCTTATGAAAAAACATTTATCTCCTCAAAAAGTCATGTTAGGACAGTTGTCAACGTTCAATAAACCCGTAACACTATCAAAAGCAACACAGACTCTTCAAGAGATCCCTTTTGAAAAGGAAAAAATGGAATTGGATAGTTCTAGTGATGTTGAGGATGATGATGATGATGATAATGATGGTGACAATGACTATAATAATTATAAAGATAATATTTATAATAATGATGATGATAATGATGAAAAAGAAGAGAATGAGGGTTTAATGTCTATAAAACCATTGCGGCTTCCCCAGTTTTTAAGAACAAGAGTACCTAGAGAAAGTTGTAAAAGGATCTACAACAAGCGTTGTGTTTAAAATCTATATCAAACAATGGTAAAGAGATAAAAAGTTGTATTCAGTGTGTAACTATTGTAAAAAAAAATGAATAAAAATATTGTATGGGTATTGGCTGTTTTTTCTTAATTGCTATCCCCATGTCCCACTATTAATACAATTGTTAACCATCAACAGTCTCTGACTATGTTCAGAAAGAGAGTGGCCTTAAACAATACACTATATCTATGGTTTGTGTACTGAGTATCATAATAATACAGTGTGGCCAAGCCATGTTAAGGCAATAGTTATGTCAGGTAAGGGATTCGAACCCTTGCTTCCTTATACAGAAATTTGATCTTAAGTCAAACACCTTAACCACTCGGCCAACCTGACAGTTACTAATTTAATTGGTCTTGAGGACTTGAGTGTTTACAAAACTTTTTCCAGTATACATTGACTAAACCACTTGTTTGTTTTGAAATATAGATTTTGTTTTGTTTTACCATAACATTGCAGTTATGAGTTTTGTGAACTGGGTGTTCAATATAGGGTTAAAGGCATTTTAAAATCATTTTAGAAAAGCTCTTAGGTATCGTGTCATGGGTTTTAGTAATGCATTACTGTTCGTTGACTAACATTTACCGTTACACAACATTATTTTGGTGAACGTACATGTTGTTGTTTGAGTCTTTAGTCCTTTGACTGGTTTGATGCAGATCTCCATGCCTCCCTGCCCCGAGCGAAACGTCTCATCTCTATATAGCTACCACACCCTTCATTCAAGGCTATCTGTTTAACATATTATAACCTTTGATCTCCCCTACAAGCTCTTGGGTTCAATTCCTAGATTTAACACAAACTTTTAAAAGTGGTATGACAACTTAAACTAGTCTACTCAGTCTCGGGTGGTCCAAATAAGTAGAAAGGGTTTGATTCACACCTCAACCATAGAGCACCATGTTCTTTTTTTTTTTTAAATAATGATAGCCATTTGTTCAATTTCACATTTCACACATTGCAATTTGTCAATTTTCCATTTGCATTTTTTAAAATGACAGTTTGATGTTTTTCAATTTCATGATATGGAAACATGGATTTTTCCATTTTCATATTTACACATTTGTCAATTTCCCATTTATATATATTTTCTTAAATGTCCGTTTAAGGTTTTTAAATTTTGTCTATATGGAAACATGGATTTTCCATTTTGCTGTTTACAAATTTTTTATATATTTATTTTGTGTATGTTGAAAAAAATCGATATTTCCAAAACAAGATTTTTATTTTTCATTTTATGATTTTGTAAATGATCTTAATGTGAGTGCTTGACCATGGATTTTCCATTTTGCTGTTTACAAATTTTTTATATATTTATTTTGTGTATGTTGAAAAACGATATTTCCAAAACAAGATTTTTTATTTTTCATTTTATGATTTTGTAAATGATCTTAATGTGAGTGCTTGACCATGGCAATAATACAGTCTATCTATGTGTTAGCGAAACCATAGAGTCTTATTACTACTGCAAGTAAGAATGTTTTACAAAATAACGACTATCTACCACTGCATTTAAAAAACAAAACTATTGGGGAAAAAAAACTAAAATACTATTTACCATTCATTCATATATAAGTGTTAATTCTCCCTCTCCCCACCCTACCTCATCGTATTTTCTCTGGTCAAATTATCAATGCTACCCATACATACACTAGCTTTCTATATCTTTCTCTCTATATATGTTTTCTCTGCTCCACAAGATACAAATTATGGTTGCTGGATTGTATCCTGCACTGTTTATGCGACATACCATTGCCAGTTCATAAAACCGTTAGGTAGTTCTCTACACATAGCGATTTTACCACTGCTCTACCTACGCCTTTTGCTTGTTTGGCTTTCTTACAGGCTAGTATGCGATAGGCAGCATTAACTGAATATCAAACCCAGTCCACCTTTGTATTTGCAATCTAAGTAATAATTTGAAAAGAGACAAGTGTAATCAGTTTTAAACATTATCTCTGCTTTTTTGTTTGTTTGTTTGTTTGTTTGTTTGTTTATGACATGTATATTAACCTAAAATCAAACCCTAGTCTACCTTAGTGAAAGGCTAACAGTTTAACCACTGCGTCACCATACCCTTCTTTCTTAGTTTGATTCATTCTAGGCCTTAGAGCTAGAAATCGAGTTACGATCTCCAGTGCAAGAGGCACATGTGCTCACCACTATAGCATGTAATGGTTAGCTGGTAACATTAGACAAACGAAAATGATTGTATTTCTGTTAGCCAAGCATTTCTGTCATTTGCCTACTGTGTGAGCACTGCCAGCAAGACAGTTTAGTTTAGAACAAGCGTGTGTGTGTGTGTATAGATTATTAGCCTCAAGTATTTAAAGCTTGTTGTGTGTAGCGACCATCTTGCTCAGTAACCACTGAGTAAGTTTTAACAGTTAACTCATAAAAACAGCATAGGATAGTTGTGTGTGTGTGTGGTTCATGTACTTGGGAATATGCATTAGCACCATGCGCTAGCTTTACCTTACCCTCTAGAGGTAGAGCGTTATCCCTTCCTTTGGACATTGCCAATGACTGCATTCCCCCACAAGTTTTACACTTAAGCCCTTGGCTTGTTCTTGATTAGGTTTGGTTTGCTTTAGGCTTGGTTTGGTTCGGTTGGGTTTGATTCGACTTGGTTCAGTTTAGTTTAATGTAGTCACCATTTTTTTATTTTTAGCTACACTCTTTAACCAATTAATTAATGATAGTCTACTCTTAATTCTTGAATCGATAAATTGAATTTTGTGTGCACCGTTTGTCAATCCATGCCTACAACCTATACTCCCTATGTACTACAGTCAGATCTGAAAACAAGTTCCAATGGTCAAAGACGTGTCAGTCACCATACATATATCCTACAATAATTCTTTCGTTACCTAGCTAGATTTCGTCACTCACAGTAAACATCTTACATTATGGGTTTGCAATATATTAAGAAAAGCAAAAGTCCATGATCTTGTTGTTTTGGGTCTTTTTTGGGGAAATTCATAAGCCATAAAAAGAATGACATCATGTCAAGTTCTGAGTGGATCTTGTATGTCAAAATCCCATTATCGGTTTATAAAATCTCAAGGCCATGCCCTAGCAGTTTTGGATTATTTCAATCAATGAGTCCACCATAGGAAACATCGAAAAAATAAATACCCTTAAAACAAGTCGTCCCATGACCCTCTCCGAACAATGCTTCGCAAAATATAAATTCATCCATTGAACATGATCGGCGACATCATCCTAGCTTCCCCCTCCCACCATGGTTGCCATATCGTTTGACCTTCAAGTGTCCTCAGCATCTCTGTGCTTTTTTTCATTGCCCTGTCAAGTCAATGCATTCCAATAAGATCAAATAACATTCACATCCTGTCAGTCTGCCCCAGCAAGTTTGTTTTCTATACTCACTTCAAGCAACATATAACCAAGTTCTGTTTGTTCTATCTAAAGCCAACTTCATCGAATCAAGGAATTATCATTTGTCATGTCACTCATAATCGTTTACACGTTAAAGACCCCCTTCAGGGGGTTTAGGAATTAGGAATTCCATCATAGGAAAAATCAGAAAACGAACCCTCGACCCGCCGTCTCATCGAAATAGCGAATACTGTATTGGTATATCACCACCGTGGCCAGTAATAGCTTCGTTGAAACACGTGTCCAGTGGTATCGTCTCTTTCTATCTACAACCACTCGTCATGAACATTTTAGACAAATTTAAGAAAAGTTTTAAAAACTGAAATGTTTTCAACATAAGTGTCGTTAGGCTCTTTCGCATTTTTTTAAACATAAATACTATATTCGAAAGGGAGATAGGGGAGGGGCGTCACCCCGAGTCCTACGACCCCTCGTATACGTCTCTGGCGTTATTGGTTTGTGAGATATAACAAAAAGTCTAAAATCACGGTTTTACAACAAAAAATTCTGTTTCCCTCATTCTCAAAAACTTTAACCTATTACCAAAATAAAGAGGGTTTCGAGACAAGCCATTTGACACGTCATAGGACCAAATCCGACCAGGCATTCGTGAAATATCAGAAAAAGTCTAAAATCATAATTTTACCCCAAAACGCCTGTTTCCCTCATTCTCAAAACTTTAACCTATTAATAACATATATAGGGCTTTGAGACAAGCGATTTGACACGTCACACGTCCAAATCCGACCTTGCGTTCGAGAGATATCGGCAAACGTCGTAGGAAAGTAGGCGACTATCTGGTTCTCTCCTCACCACCAAAACCTCTTCTTATCAATCATTTTTTTTCAAAGAGCTCGCCCTCTTACAAAAATCCCAAGTGCGCATGCGTACAAAACAAAAACAAAAATGTTCATCCATAGCGGCAGCCAGAAAAACGCATGCGCGATATGAGCAACAACATTTAAGTTCATTTTAGCAGCGCACCTTATACATGTCGTATTTGAAAAGAGACTTTCACTAAAAATTACAATTTCACCCCCTAGTAGGGGTAGGTTTTATTTAGGGGTTGAAATGAATGGTCCATTGGAAAGAGGGCGTCAACCCGAGTCCAACGACACCTCATTTGTCAAAATCGGACCATGGCTTCGGGAGATATCGACTTTGCCCCTGAATGTATTGCGGGTTAGTATGTGACGTCAGAGGGAGAGGTGGTGGGGGGGATTAGAAACCGCCTCACTCCCCTACTGCCTAATCATTGAGCAAATTCGTGTTGACCGACTGAAGAGTTACAAATGACGGGATCCAAAGCACCTCAGAAAGTCGTAAACATATTTATGATTTCATACTCTTCTGTGTAGCGGACAAAATGTATGAGGCTGCAAGAAGTAGGTTACGTCGACAACCCACTCAGAACTTTACAGGACATTGAATGGTAGGCATATTCATTAAAATGGGATGGAAAGGCGTTGTGATGTGTACATAAACATTTATACGAACAATAGGTATGGTTTATGCGGAATCATTCATGTGCGTAAAATTCATGTGCGTAAATACAAAACATGACGGTTACTGTACCGGTTTATATAAATAGCTGATATTTGTATAAAATACTCCATATTTCAACCTTTGTATACTTGGGGAGGTATGCATTGTCTACGTTGAATATAATTATTGGAGCAATTCTAAAACATTTTGATGTGCTTCTGTTTAATCTTCAATGGTTCGGGAATTCTTTATTTATAACGATTTACCGCTGAATGATCTGAATAATATGATTTTATACTTAACTTCAGTATTAATTTTATTGGGGCACGACGAACTTCAATTCCAAAATTTTCTTCATTCTGCAATAGCAAAATAAAGAGATTTAAAAGTCACATCTATCTGAGAAGGCAGTCTCTCGTTTGACATCAGACGAGGGACATTATTATTCTCTTGCCAGGAGGTTCAAATACCAGCTCTGATGGCAGCTATCATGGATTATGTCTCTCTGACTTCAAAATGGGGCACCTATCGAAGCCTCAGATTTAAAAAAAATATACGTAGGGATACTATTATTCATGGAGGTTTGTTGTGTAGTTACATCGAAGCAGAGATGAGAGAAATACTGGTCCTTGATACCCTCGCATAACACCACAGTTTATTAAACAAATTCCAACTGATCCAATACCTGGAATGATGCCACCACCACAACATACATGTAGACAGACATCAGTCATTTTAGTGTTAATGTGATTGAGTGATTCTAAACCAACCGTACAACTTTAGAGCCTTCAGTTGTGTGAGCACTATGGACAACGCTCTAATTACATTATAAATATAAAGTATAACATTGGGCCGATAACTCACTGCCCTCATTGACCCATATGGCAAGCAACAACGAGAAATATAAAACTGATACCGTACAGTATAATTAACAAAACTGACGGTGATTAATAATCTTTGACCAGGGGTGAAGTGAAGGGTCACTGGTATTGTGCTATCCAAACATGGCGAGCTTGAGTTTCGTGTTCTAGACAATGATCATCTCATTGTGGAAGCGCGCATTGTTTGCCAAACAATCACCGAGGACACTTTTATTCAAGTGATTTATAGACGAGGATAGAACGTCAAACGCATGGGGGCGAGATAGACAAGGTTCATGATTATGCGCAAATACACTGAAGTTACTGTTCAGGAGTAACGATTAGGGGCCGATAACCTAGATGTTAGGCCCCTAAATCAAGATTTCATGATGATGATAATTGTTGTTTTGTGGGGGCCTTACATCTGGGTTATCGGCCCCTAATGGTTTGGATGATCGTGAAAATGTAATTAAAATGAAACTATGATGATAATAATGATGATGATGATAATTGTTGTTTTAAGGGACCTAACATCTAGGTTATCGGCTCCTAATGGTGTGGGTGATAGTGAAAGATGAGATGTGAATGAAATGTATAACTAATACTAACTACAAACTTACATAGTAAACAAGTAAACAAATAAAGGTTAAGGCAAATAAAGGACAGGAAGAAAAGAAATGCCCTCAACCCTCGAAGAATGAGGATTGAGGGACTTGAAAGGAAGGAGTGCCATGAAAAGCAGATAGGAAGCCCCTAAGTCAGTGGAAAAAGGGGGAAAATACGGACCCAGTTCAGGATTCCCTCGGGATCGCCAACTCCCGAACTCACCAGCCGTGAGCCCCTGTGAGGGTGTAGCAATATTCAGGGTGCACCAGAAGTGGTGCGGCTATATACAACCTGCCTCCTTGAGGGCCTCGAGCAGAAGGCAGGAGAAAACTTGAAAAGATAAAGAAGGCTGACCCCTCGCAAAAGGAGGGTATCAGGAAAGATGAGACCAGGCCCAATTAAGGCGGGAAAGGAAGAGACTCCCTAGGCCTCGGATACCCTAACACCATCGGCGTCGGAAAAGAACAAGAGTTTACCAAGAGAAGTCGACAGGAAAGAAGACGGAGAGGAGCCCGGCACAAGTAAGTGGAAGCAATGCCTGACTCAGCTGGGGTCCCGTGTTCGCCAACCCACGTCCCACAAGTTGTGAGCACTTGGGGGGGAAATTTTCGTCATTATCATCATAATAATCATGAGAAAAGAAGAAAACATTTATGATGGCTGGAACGGGGTCCACATAGCCTCGTGAGGCAAAAACTGAGAAGAGGTGGGTTCGATTCCCATATTAGCCGTCCTGCAAGTGGTTTTCCGTGGTTTCCCACTAATCTCTTCACGCAAATGCCGGGATAGTTCCTACCTTTGGGATACCGTGTGCTCTTGAGCATGTGAATTGTGTACAATACCTGGCATAATTGGTCTGAGTATTTTCTCGTTTTGTGGTAATGGCATGTCTAATATTCTCGTAACGTGCACACGTGACTTATTCTCAACTGGATGATAACCATATGATGATATTTTGAGGTTAGAAAATACAGAAAATTGATACTAATTGTAATCAAAGGATATTCACAAAAATAATAACATTGGTTTATTCAGTTACGCTTATCTCAGTTGTTTTTCAACCAAATGCTCTCTACGTTTTTTTACAAACTGAGAATAGCTAACTTCAGAATGCTAACCTATAATAAATTTCATTTGATAATAGCAAGCAGAGAATTGTACATTATGCAACAAGCCTATAAAACCCCTGGCACTACAGCCCTTGAACGGCCTAGGCCTTCCAAGCGACCGCTGCCCAGCCATTTGGCCTGCAGATATTGGGGTGATGCGTGATCAGCGCGTCGGGTTCCCTCGACCGTTAATCTTGGTTTTCATGATCGGGGCGCTGCCTCACTGTCAGACAGCTCCTCACGAGGCTGAGTGCACCCCGTTCCAGCCCTCACGTCAGTTTATAAAATCCCTGACGGAGCCGGGAATCGAACCCGGGGCCTCCGGGTGAGATGCAGGCGCGCTACCCCAATACCACGGGGCAACAAGCCTATAATGGCAATAATTAAGACTCCAGTATGTTTATGAAACGAGCGAAGCGAGTTTTATAATTTCCATACGAGCGTCTTAATTACCAATATAGGAGAGTTGCATACGACTGTTTATGTTCGATGATAACTATAACTATTTCATGTTCGAACATAAATATTTTTAAATATCTGTTGAGATTTCGCCAGTATTATGTACTGAACAGAGCTCATGGGACGCAGAGAGTACCTTGTATTCGACAATGGCCTCCTCGAATACCCCACTATGACACTAGTCACGCAGAGAAATTTAAAATAGGAGGCCGTGGGAGTCAGCGCAGATACGATTCTATCCTTACCTAATTAGTCACACAACTGTTTCTTCAGCTCTGATTGGTGGGAGAAACTGTATCATAATGAAAACTTGTACTGTAATGAGCCTCGTTACAGTACAATTTGTGACTTATAATATTTAGATTTCGGCATGGTCGAACATAAAAATAATTATAATCAATAAAAAAGTACTCGTAAGTTGGTTAGTTTATTAGCCTACTTTCGATTTTTGCAAAAAATGAAAGTAGACTTATGAGATCAACACAGGGCCAAAATTTGTGTGTGTGTCTGTGTGTGTGTGTGTGTGTGTGTGAGTGTGTGTGTGTATTCTGAATGTCCCCCCTCCCCCCCAATCAATTCGAACACGGTGAATCCGAATTGAACGAAATTTGGTACAGAGGTAGCACAAGCAAAGAGCACCTCAGTGTCATGTTTTATATCGCCGCCATCTTGACGTAAACGTAATGGCGGTCACCCAAATGTGCAAAGCTTAAATAAAATTACGACCAACCTATTCATCTGATCTCTACCAAAGTTTGTAATATTATACCTTTGCATATGAAGAATCTTTTGACCAAACTACGAGGTCATCTGCCCAACAAGTTGTGGATGGTGGCCATGTTTGTGGGCAAATCGATTCCCCCTATCTTTTCAAACACCGTGAAACCGAATTAATGGATACGCTACATATCGAACGAAATACCACAAGTACAAGCCTGCCAAATCCCACAGGCGGTCTCGCACGTTACGACGAAACATGGTATTATTCTTAGGTCAACAATGGAGAGAACCTGCGACATAGCCGTGCACGTTAAATCGTGGACCACGGCCATGCGGATAGCCGCAGCAAGTCAGGAAATCGGAGGTTCGAATCCCGGCGCTTACAGTGGCTATCCTAAATGTGGTTTTCCCCCGTTTTTTTCACACTCTCTCCAAGCAAATGCCGGGATAGTATCTTATTTCAAGTCTCGGAGCACATACTCCATCCCTGTCCCTAATACAATTACACACACTACTACAGTCATCAAAGACATACAGGTTATCAGGCACGTTCAACACACAACCAACTACACGGGGCTGATGACGAAGGTTGTCCCAAGCTCCTCAATTGAATTAAGACAGTAACAATGGAGAACATTATATTCGTGCGCAATTCTTTTAAATTTGGCGCACAGTGTACAGGTGTGCTATTTCGCTGGTCGGTAATGGAACATTTTATTGATGACAGCCAGCTCACCATGAGGGCTGAATAGCTACCGGTCTGTTAATGTTTATTTTGGGATAATTACTAGGCATTACCCCTGTGAACTTTCCCAAACAGATTGGTTTACGAAATTAGATTCCAGAGAAATGTCCAGCACAGTTGTTGTTCTGTTGGATGAGTTCACGCGGAATATTCACGATCAGAGCTATTTCCTAGAATCATTGCACAGTGGGTCAAAATCGAAATCTAGGGGGACAAAATTATTTTTAGGTTTTAATCATGAATTTTGAGTGAAAGCAACGTATATAATTTGATTACTTCATAATAAACGTCAGTTGAGACGTCTACACATGCAAGAAATTGTCTATGACTAGGAGTTCGATAGAGCATTTAGTTATCTCTTCAGAGCAATTTTCTACCCCTAATTTACTTTTAACAAAGTCAAAAAGTTCCACTTTTGACATAATCGTCGAACCCAGTGCTTCAAACAGATGTGAACGTGTGAGAACTGGATGCTTGACATCTTCTAAAACGTAAAATAACTAAGTAAGTTGCAAAAAGATGCAAACAATCTTATAACAGGCGTAAACTTCAAGACTTTATCTACATTTTAACAATAAGTAGAATGTGACGCAGAGTGACGCGACATATTAAAAATCTAAGTGAAAATATAATTTAAACAAGATGTTCAGTAAAGAACATATAGCCTACTTTCTCCTAAATGTATGAGTATAGTTATAACTCTGGGGCGTGGTGGCTCAGCGGTCTAGCTGTATGCCTCTCACCAAGGCGGTCCGGGTTCGATTCCCGGTCAATGCATGTGAGATTTTCGAAGTGAAATGCCATGTCCTGTGGTTCGGATTCCACGTAAAAAGGAGGTCCCGTGGCTCATGATCTCAAGATTAACGGTCACGTTAAACTACAAGCTTCCTTCCTTCCTTATAGTTATAACTCGTTGTTATTATCAAAGAGTATAATAGAACTATTCTTTGTTGAAGACCTTAGAAACGATTTACCTCTACCAAACGCCACAACCTAGATAAAAACTGCTACCATCATTGAAGAAAGAAAGATAAGAAGTATATCAAGAATGTTATGGATCTGGAGACATAATCGACCGGACTGGCGGCGTGGCTCAGCGGTAACGTTCTCGCTTGCTGGGCCCTAGGTTGCAGGTTCGTATCCTGGCGCAGTCAGCTGGCATTTGAGGGTGCACAAATGCGAGGGAGCCGTGTCAGTACATTTACTGGCACGTTAAAGATCCCCTTCGGGCCAAAATTCCGGCACCCCGGTGTCTCTAAAATCAGCAGTAGTTAAAAGGGATGTAAAACCAATAACATTATTATTATTATTACGACCTGCCGTGGGCAACATCCAACTTTGAGTTGAGGCATGTCTTTACACGTCTGGATGTGCATGGCTTTCACAACCCTAATTGAATTAACAAATCTTTCCATGACCCTACAGAGACGTGTGTATACAAACTATGTGGATATTTTCGATAATATAATCCTAACAGAGCGAGTGCATTCTAGCGGCCAGAAGAAGAAACTTTTCAATAAAATCTGGAAGTTACCTTTTTGGCAGCTAGATGTCTCGAGTAAATCTGCTGGCGAATTATGTTTTAATTAAATATATATTTTACACCATAATGTAAACAATATAACGCTTAATAACATTTTCAAGTAACGCAAAATAGGCTGTTACAAACCCTTTAAAATAAAAAGTTAAAATGTATCGTAGTATCATCTTGTCATTCTTCAAATTCGATGCGCATAGAATGATAATGGTATAGTAATCAATGGATCCCCACGTAGACTAGTCGTGACATCTATTGGTGAAATATCGAACAATATAATCCTAACAGAGCGAGTGCATTCTGGCGGCCAGAAGAAGAAACTTTTCAATAAAATCTGGAAGTTACCTTTTTCGCAGCTAGATGTCCCGAGTAAATCTGCTGGCGAATTATGTTTTAATTAAATATATATTTTACACCATAATGTGCACAATATAACGCTTAATTTTAAAACATCTGAGTCATTACAAAACAATAAACATATAACATTTCAAGCAAAAAACCTAGCTCTGATCGGGTTTGAACCATAGGCATTTGAGCGATAGGCTAACGCTCTACCACTGAGCTAATTGTGTCAACGAATATCGTTCTATTTAAAATGACTTACATAGAACTTGTTAGCAAATAATGATTTATACTAAACGATTTCATCACTGGAGTATATTATTTATATATAAAGCATTTCATACAAAGTTTATTTATTTTTTATCAGTACGCTATATTGCATGCAATACTCAAATTAGTGAAATATAAGTCCGGCACAAGATATCCGCTGCCATCTTGTCTTATTACTGAATCAGTTCAGCTTTTTAAAATCTCGTCTGCACTATAGTATTACAAAATAAACTTTTCATTTCGAACGTGCCTCTTCCTTTAGAACAGTTAAAACGATTCTCGGCTCGATAATCGGAACTGGTGGGTCCCATGATATGGATTATAAAGTTTGCATAATTCGCACGGCCGCCATCCTGAAATGGTATGGCGGACGACCTTGTAATTTGGTCACAAGACGCATCCTATACGAAAGTATGTTGTTACCAAATTTGGTAGAGATCGGATGATTTGGTTAGTCGTTATTTGATTTTACGTTTTGAACGTTTGAGTGGCCGCCATTCAGTTTTAGTAAAAATGGCGGCGATATAAAACATGACACTGAGGTGTCCTTTGCTAGTGCTACCTTTTTACCAAATTTCGTTCAATTTGCATTCACCGTGTTCGAATTGATAGGGGGGGACAGACATTCAGAGTACACACACTCACACACACACACACACACACACACACACAGACTCACACACACACATACACACACACACAGACTCACACACATACACACACACAGACAGACACACTTTTTTCGCCCTGTGTTGATCTCATAAGTCTACTTTCATTTTTTGCAAAAATCGAAAGTAGGCTAAAAATAATAGTTAAATATAATATAATGCAAATATAGCTAAAATTACGTAACAATTACGCCCGTTAATAACTGAAACACGTTACAAAGATCATACCTTCAGCTGCATGTTCCATCTTAAAGCATCACACTAACCACAAATACAACCAAACAACAGCCACTTACATTCACCCTCCAATTCAGACTGCTCGAACAGTGGTGACAGATTTACACTAAGATGCGTTTATATCCCTGAATAGTGAGCGGCAATTTTATGAGAATGCTGTAGAAGTAATAAATTTTGATTTTTTAATTATGAAAATAAATAATTTTGTCGTCCTAGATTTCGATTTTGACCCACTGTGCATTGGTATCGTAGACCTCATTATCAACATTTAACATAATTTTTCATCCTCTTTTGAAGGTCTATCTTCTTTCAGCACCTGTCCTCGTCATTGCGTAGTGGCTAGCACTCTTAGCTGTGACCGCAGATGCCGGGGTTCGATTCCCGGCTCAGCCAAGAAATTTAATTCGGGTCTGAGGGCTGGAACGGGGCACACTCAGCCTCGAGAGGAAACACTAAGGTGGGTTCGATTCCCACCTCCGCCATCCTGGAAGTTGTTTTTTGTGGTTTCCCACTTCTACTCCAGGCACATGCCGGTATGGTTCCTAACTTAAGACCATGACCGCCTCCTTCCCAATCCTGAATTTCAAATACACACAATTATACAGCTATCACAATAACACAGGTTCCATACACACCCAGGTACACGGACTACATGACACGATGTCGCAAATCCCCTCAATCAACAACTTTCAGTATCTTACAGATTAAATCTTTCTGACGATTAAATACTAATAATTTTATTGTGAATAGTGGACGAGACAAATACTGACCTAAGAATAGTTGCGGGACACGGGATACGTTGTGAAAAGAAGCTGATTTTGTTATACGTGAAATATTTACGGGAATCGAAAGTACAGTATAAATTATAGTTGCCCCAGCCAGGATTCACAACGGATCAGTCTCCTAGTTTAGGTTGCTTATTTGAGGGGCTTGGACATCGTGGTCATACAACCCCGTGTACACTAAGGTGTACAATTTGTCTGATAGCATGTGTTGTTGTAGTGTCTGTAATTGCGTGTGTATTTGTAATTGTGGTGAAGATTAGGAAGGAGGCGGCCGTGGCCTTCAGTTGGGAACAATCCTGGCATTTGCTGGAATAGAAGTAGGAAACCATTTCCAGGTTGGCTGAGGTGGGAATCGAACCCAACTCCTCTCAGCGTTTCCTAACGAGGCTGAGTGTACCCCTTTTCATCCCTCAGAACATAATTACATTTCTTGGACAGAACCGGGAATCGAACTCGGACCTCCAGGGCGACATACAATATTGCTATCTGCTACAGCAGGAGGCAATTGAAATACCGGTAATAATTTCATATGAAAAATAATTTAGGATGTTTTCTTAATATTTATCCTAGTTCGTGTATACTGTAGCTATCAACTGAAAATGTATTCTATTTGTACCAAATATTTACATTGAATATAGAGAATAATTAAATATATATACAGATGCATTCAAAACTCGACAAGCTTTTGCATCCAAGGGTTTGAAAGGAACTTGGATTCTCGCAGCAATCCCGGGATCTCAGCGATATTTTGCCTCTTGCATCGAATATAATTCAAACAACCATCCAACTGCTAATTTTTGTGTGTACTGTATCCCCAAAGTCCATACAACATGACTGATAAATACAGGGTCATCGAAAAATAATGCCTATATTTTAAATAATTGCTACAAGAAACTGTCGCCTCCGTAGCGTAGTGGTCAGCATGCTTAGCTGCCGAACCCGGAGGTCCTGGGTTCGATTCCCGGCTCTGCCACTAAATTTGAAAAGTGGTATGAGGAATGGAACGGGGTCTACTCAGCCTCGGGTGGCCCAAAGGAGTAAAGTGGGCTTGATTCCCACCTCAGCCATCCTCGAAGTGGTTTTCCGTGGTTTCCCACTTCGTCTTCGGGCAAATGCCAGGATGGTACCCGCCGTAAGGCCACGGCCGCCTCCTTCCCACTTCCTTTCCAAACCCTCCCACTCTTCCCATCCCTTCATCAGGCCCCTGTTCGCTTTGCAGGTGAGGCCACCTGGGCGTCGTGCTGGTCACACACCCCAGTTGTATCCCCGATCAATAGCCTCAAGCTCCAGGACACTGCCCTCAGTGGCGGTAGAGGTGGGATCCCTCACTTAGTCCGTGGGAAAAGCCGTGGGGAAAACTATTAGAGGGAATGTAATGGGTTTAGCCTTAAAGTGCGTGGAAAAGATAACATTTTCTTCATATCTTAGTAAGTTTCAATGTGAGCTCCGTTTGATGCTCTGCAGACGTGCGTTGAATGTATCGCGTACCACGCGAAGGTAGTGAGGCGGAGCCCCACATTGCATAACAAGATGTTCAGTAAAGAACATATAGCCTACTTTCTCCTAAATGCATGGGTATTGTTATAACGCTTTGTCCTTTTCAAGGAGTAGACAATTGAATGTTGGTTGTAGTAGCTTGTTGAAATACAACGTGTTATACGGATATTAAACATGAATAGTAGGTGTCCTTTGATAGTGCTACCTCTGTACAAAATTACATTCAATTCGGTTTCACCGTGTTTGAATTGATACGGTGAATCGATTTGCACACATACATGGCCGCTATCTGCAAACTATTAGATTGATGACCTTGTAGTTCAGTCAAACGATGCTTCCCACAAAAAGGTATGTTGTTGCAAAACTTGGTAGTGATCGGATGATTAGGTTGGTCGTAATTTGATTTAAACTTTTAACATTTGGGTGGCCGCCATTACGTTTCCGTCAAGATGGCGACAATATAAAACATGACACTGAGTTGCCTTTTGTGAGTGCTACCTCTGTACCAAATATTGTTCAATTCGGTTTCACGGTGTTTGAATTGATAGGGGGAATCGATTTGCACACAAACATGGCCGCCATCCGCAAATTATCGGGGTGATGACCTTGTAGCTTGGTCACAGAACGCTCCTCACATAAAGGTATGTTGTTGCAAAATTTGGTAGAGATCGGATGAATAGGTTAGTCGTAATTTGATTTAAGCTTTGAACATTTGGGTGGGCGCCATTACGTTTCCGTCAAGATGGTGGCGATATAAAACATAACGCTGAGGTTCCCTTTGCTCGTGCTACCTCTGTACCAAATCTCGTTCAATTCGGTTTCACCGTGTTCGAATTGATAGGGGGGGGGGAAGACATTCAGAGTACACACACTCACAGACACACAGCCTCTCACACACACACACACACACACACACACACAGACAGACACACAATTTTTCGCCCTGTGTCTACTTTTTTTTGCAAAAATCGAAAGTAGGCTAAAAATGTCACGCTGTCCAGTCCGTTGTCCGATATCTTCTATTTGAGCGAACACAAACTGTTCTGCTATGTCGAAGTAACTGTATTTTTCAGTGAAAAAGACCGGTCCAATAACTTATTCATGAAATAACCCGCACCACACATTGACACTTACTTCACGTGCTCGTTAACTTTAGTCCAGACTTTTGGGTCAATAATAAGACCGGGATTTTTTTTAACGACCGATAACAATAATATCAGCTCGCCATATTGAGCTCTCGATGGAAAGGCTCCCTACGTTCTCGTTGCGTTTGTTTCCAATTCATTATATTCTCGTAACCTGGCTGCAACCATTGAGCAAACTGTACTCTGGCGATCTATTCTCATCAGTCCTCCCTTACGGCCGACGCCTAGCACATGGACTTGGGTTTCTTTGTCATTGCATTATCTGCAGTGGATTTTGACAATGCTTTGACGTGAGTGAGATTTGCTAGAAATAACATTCGACTTATAGCTCTTTTGGATCCTTTCTGACCTTTGACCACAGGAAAGAAGGTTGACATCCAAGCATTCCCTTTCTTTCAGTGTGAGTAAAATAGAATTTCTTGTCTTTTCATTAGGGCTGTAAATAAATTATTCTACTGTAATATTCGGTAAATTCGACTGCTCCGAATATTTACGAATTCAAAATTCGAATACTCGAATGTTCGAAGATTTCCTATTTTCGAACAATACGGATGTCCGAATATTTCGGTTTGAATTAAGCGAACAATTGAGTATTCGAATATGCGATTATTTAAAATAAATCAAACAGTTCAAATATTTCAATTATTCGAAGATGATAAGTACCTGAAAATTACAGCAATTTGTGTAAATGAATATGTCCAGTGGACGAGTTGTTCGAAGCAGGGGTGATCCAAGGGGTCGGATTGGGTAAAAATACAAATTTGGGGTTATGTAACAATATTCGTCACACATTTTGCTCATGAATGAATCCACTTTGGCTCTTTACTATCCCCAGTTCCGTAGAACAAGAAAGATTCCCAGGCCATTATTGAGCTACCTTAATGCTTGAGTGTTTGAAGGATAAAATCAGGATGTATTTTTAGCTTATTTTCATTTATGAAAAAAAAAATGAAAGGCTTATGAGATCACCTTTTGACCGCTTGAGCGATTTCAATGAAATTCGGTAAGGACATAGTAATATTTTGTCCGACTCCGACCGTGCCCTTCAAATTTTATTACGTCTCACCAATCCAATATGGCGGCTGGGCGAAATATTTCACCGGCATTTTATATCTCCGAAACTATTACTGAAACAACTCTGAAATTTTGCACGGTGATAAAGGTTACTAATGGAAGTTTACTCAACTAACTTTCAAAAACCTGTTAAGTTCAAAACGAATATGGCGGCCAAGCGAAGTTGAAACATTTAAATAGACTTTTCTCGCGATTTAACCATCTGAGCACAGCAAATGTTTATACACATTGTTATGCACTGTTATCTAATTTAGTACAATAGGTTTCATAACAACAAGATGGTGGCTGTGCAAAATTTTAAAATTAAGTTTTTATTTCTTTTGTGCGAATCATGCGTTCGAAGTCAACGCTTGAATAATGAATCTACGCGATAATTGTCATCTAGTAGTACTGTGCCCGTATATAGGGATGATGATTAATCAGCACTCGGCTTATGCTCTTGGGGCTTCGGGTTATGGGACGTTCCTTTCCCCGCTGATTAAACATCTGATATGGAATACTCAGGTTCACAAGGATATTAAGGAAAAACTCAACATTTTAAATATTACAAAAATTTAAATCATAAAAAAAAGATATTTCACTCAAAAACAACATGAAAAAATCAATCACTTGGCATAGTTTCTTCAAGTGTTATTCAAAACAAAAAATTAATCACTTGGTATAGTCTCTTCAAGTGCCATTCAAACAAAATCACTTTGCAAACATTTTATCAAGATCACTATAATGTCATTTCATCATTCTATGAACTCTATAACCACTCTGTAATCACTTTGTCTTGCCTAAGTCTAATTATAATTATTTGTATTATATTTCACTGAGGCATCAAGTGCGCCTATCATTTAAGTCATACAACTTTCCAAGGCTTTGGATATTTATATTCATTTCAAAATCTTTACCCTTCTGGGTTTCTTTAACGTTAATTAATATTCATTTATCTATCCTTCATTTAGTCCTTTGGACCGTACCAGCAATTTTCCACAAAGCCTTAGATTTTACACATTTAAAATACTGTACAAGAACATGCCCTATCTGTGAATCGAACCCTGGTTCTACCAGTTTCATTCTCATGCATTAGGTGATCTTCCTTTGCAATGTACGATGCACTGTGTAATTTATTTCTGTGGGATCTTTATTCTTCTTTAAACTATATTTTCATAACCCGTATATTTTATTCTTTTGAGAAAGGAACCCTTTTACTTGCAACAAAAGTGTTTGACAAACTTGTAACAATTCATGTAAATGTTTCAAACTTATATTCTGGAGAAATACTTCCATCCCAGCATTTTTATTATATACGTTAATTTCAGCTTGCATCATTTTATAAAAACTTTTATCTAATGGCCTTTTTATTATGTTAGTCTTCACACAGACCCTCAGTTGACCGTGAAACTCATTTACTTTCTATCTCACTCCCACAGTACGGTAGGTCGGTTCTCAGACAGCTGTCTCGCCTCCGTGGTGGTACTTTGCCTGATTTATGGTGTCTCGACCGGCCACCACGCTTCCTACAAGGTTTATCTTTTAAATATATGATTACCAAGATTTCTAAAAGCGGTTATTTGTCCCTGCTTTTAACATTATTATTATTATTCATTTATATTCGTTTTTACAGGATTTTTGTAACTTATTCCGGAGAGGATGCCTAATATAACAACAATTCGTATGACGCCTTCTATCAATACTATTCTATAACAAAGCCGCTAACGGTCTTATTTGCAAATTCAATTCGACGATTATTGCCTACCACAATTAGATATAAGAATGCTCTTATGGCCTTACAGGTATATTTACTTACAACGCGTTATTTCGACGATTTTGTCCTTCACTATATATATTATAACAATGCCCTTCAAGGTCTCACATGTATATCATTCGACGTTTTTGGCCCATTATACTTATTTTACACAGCCTGTTCGGACTTACAATGTAATTATTATTTTTAACGCTTCAACATGGCAATACAACTTTTAGGGAGTTTCACCGACCCAATACAACAATGACGTCAGCATACAACAACAATACAAAAGGGGAATCTTTCACCCACAACATTTCGATGAGACTCTCCATCTCCAGAGTAATTATCCTGATTAACGCACAATTTTTAGCGTTTAGCTTCAATTATTTATTTTGGTCCTTTTGGCATCAATTATATCTTGGTTCTTCGCGGTTTATTTAACATCTCAAATTAATATTTCATTTATAGCGGTAAGACCTTGGCCTTCCTATCATTTATTTCATAATTCTGGCTCGCTAGCCAGTGATAATGCACTTCTTTAGGTATTTTAATTCACCAATTACTTTTAAAGATTTATAACATTTATCATTTGACAACTATACGTCGAGACCTTTTAATTTACTTCGTTCTGTTCATTACTTGAGTTTCTCATTACAAATTTCATTATCACTTTATTTTTAGCGCATAACCATTCGATAATATTTATTTTTATTATTTTCACTACGAACTTTTAATTATTATTCATTTCAACTTTCGTCTTATTTGCCATTTAATTATAAGATCAACTATTTTATATATTCCTTATTTATTTTTAACAATTTATTTATGATGCATATTTATTTCATTTTTCTGCTTTTACTATGGCGAAACTTTAAGCCATTTAAATATATATATATTTCGGTTCCTTCCTCCAAATCATTTATTATTAATTAATTCATTTCTTGGGTTTTTATTACGTTACATTATTGATCCCTACCCCATAATTATTTTGCGAGGTCATTCTCACAATTATTTATTATTATATTTTCAACATTTCAATCATATAAGTGCATTCAAATACCCGATGAGTTCGATCGTGTAACTCCCAGTTACGACCGATCTCATCTGGCCAGTACATCGTACATTTGCAATTTTAACGAAAAATCAAGACTCACCCTCGTGATCCATCTTCTGATCCATTTTTGGGAAGGATTTCACCCACCTAACGACATAATTAGTACTCTTCCATGGCACTTTCTATTGTGAGCGACACCTCACTTAGGTCCAATCGACCTTTACTTAAATCTACACACATCACTAATTTGTAAAACACTATATTAACACTAAAACACGTATATCTTGAAGCTTATTTACACTGCATAAATTTTCACCACCTCTCAGTGACTTTTGGCACGTTTTATCGGTGTTCACGCCCTGATGAGATCCCCGGACCCTGCATCGGACGTGATGCAAACTCGAAACGGCTCCTAATTGTTCACTGGATCTAGTCTCTGTCCTGTCCTTTTGTTAGCGATTTTTAACTTTTACTTGTCCTACGTTTTCGTAGCGGTCTATCGAACATATGGCCCGCTTATTTCGTGACCGTATTGTCCTCATTTGCGACAAGTTTTCCTTTTCTTCTCCTACGAGAATGTCTTTATTGTTACGTTCCTATCTGAAACACTGTAGCTTCGCTAAAGTTCACTATGTTTGTTCTAGGTCTCGAACCCGTGTTCATTTACTTGTATTGTTCCCTCAATACTGGAATCTTTTCACTTAACTTTCACGGAGACCTGTCGATGTATTTCGAAATGATGACCTCCAGCTTAATGTCTTTACTGATCTGGATGGCTGTAATCTAGCTTGTTACTGTTCTAGAATTTGTCGCGGCGCAATTTTACTTTGTTACGGTTTTCGAGTAGCGTATTATAATATTGATCTAGCACAAGTGCTTTAGTGATCACTGATAACAACCGTAGCGGATTCAATTTACCACGCACATACAACGTTTTGTTATTACCGCGGATACTGATGATCGTTGATTTGTTTTAACACGCTCTACTTTGGCGGTTGGTAACGAACTGCGTTACTTGCTGCGAATTCTCCATACAGGAGTACGATGAGTCTTTACTATTGTGATGACGGACTTCCGTCCCGACAACTTGATAATACTGTGTGCGGTGTACTCGTATACTGTGCGGAAATGCGTTGAGCCTCCCCGGGTTTACTGAACTGCGACGAATGTTATGCAACGCCTCTGCATTTTGAGAGACAGCGTGGAGCCTATCCCCGCTTCTGGTGAACTGCTTCTGACACAGCCTATAGCCTCACTTGGCTGACGGATACTGCATTCGATGTACCACCTCCATATTAGATCTGTGGTATACTGTACTTGATGTAGCCTGATGCCCTCGTCTATGATGATAGTGACACAGCGTCACGCCCGTGGGCTGACGGTGACTGCATTCGATGTTTGATACATCCGGACGCCCCCTCTCGGGCTATCGGAGAACTGCATACTCTGTGGTTGAGACCTGGGCTATTTATTGGGAACTTGCAAAAATAAACTATCTTTGCTTTCTTCCTGGAGCTAACTTCTGAACCAGACGTCGTACGTTTTTGAAAAGTACATCATTATGTTCCCTATAATTCAAACGTCTCATTACCATTTCGTTTTCTGAAAATCGATCGTCTAATTAATTTAAATAAAATCTATGAAGCTCCTCAGCTGCGTGGGTGATTGAGTTTTTTTTACCTTCATCCCACTACCTTCGCTTGGCCCCGCCTAATGACGTAACTGCTGACTAAGTAGCCTACTTTTTTCCTGGGCCTAAATTATTCACTTTTAACTTCGCTTAATTCATAATTTCCTGGATCATTCTGATTCCCATAAGCCTACTGTTATAATTTTGCATTGTTTCCATGAAAACGGCTTATTTCACAACTTTGCGGTGTCGATGTGCAATCCAACGTTGTCGTAAAGATGCTAATATCAGCACTCAATGGTTGTTCCCCTGCTAACCTGCTCGGGCTGATTCATCCCAGCGGGACTGCTTGCGTGATTCACATATCGCTTGCACCACACATCTCTAGATAAAGCTATCAATGTTCTGCGTCATGCTCTGAATCATTTCCTGGTTTCCTCACTGCCAGTTCATGTTGGACCTCTTTTCATCTTAAAGGTCGGAAGTTCATATCCTGTACCAACTCTAATAGGGTACAGTACATAACTCGATGGCCTACATATAAAAAATCCAACATGGCGACCATCCGAAATATTTAGAGGGTTCTCAATACCAACTAAACTATGACAGCAATCAAACTTAAATTTTTTAAGTTGTAAAGGCTAGTAACGTAAGTTCCCATATGGGACTTTCATTAACCTGGTGAGCACAAATCGAACATGGTGGCGACGCGAAATTTAAATATTTAAGTGGCCGTTTCTCGCGATTTAACCATCCGAGCGCAGTAAGACTCGGTACCGTGTGGTAAATGCTTATACAAATTTTAATGCAAATTTCAATTGTTTTCATAACCTCAATTTGGCGGCTGTGTGAAATTTTAAAATCTCGTTTTTTTGTGTCCTAATCATGAGATTGAAGTTTGAATAAAACAAACCTACGCGATAATCGTTATCTAATAGTTGTAACCTAAATTTGGAGTCCACCATGACAGTTTAATTTAGGTTATTATATTTCTTCAGATATATTTTATTTCTATAAGTTATCATGTTGGCAACGTGACCAATTACATTGGTCCGTCTGCAGTAGACGCAGTGTCACTATATTATTACTATCGTATTCTTAAACTTTTCTTTTACTTCTTCATTTTATTTAAATGCATATGTTAGCGCCATGGTGAATAAAGTGGGGACATGTGGTTACAAAATGGCCGCTTTATTACCAGACAAAACATTTTACATAGTGGCCTAATTTGACTTGCTTTTGACACTATCCAATTATGAATATAGAAGATAATCTCCGTAATGAAATTGGGGATTTTTAGATTATCTCGTCTTTGCTACGTCGCATTGGTTTTGTATTCCTGTTGAGTGTTTCTTCACGATAAAAGTCAAACGTGATTGAATGTTATGAAACGACAGTCTACTGTATGTTCTTTGGTAGCGGTGAAACGCAGAACTAAACAGACTTTAAAATTATAAGTAATATGCAAGGTGGCTCATGTGGCTTTGGAACTTCGTAGTGGTGACGTGCAAGATAGCTGCTGCTGCTGCTTTGGAATTTATAGTGGTTACGATATTATGAACTATTGAACTAGATCGTCATAAAAACAAAGAGATCGACTCTAATTGTTTACTCTGGGATAAGATAGAGATGAGAATGAAATATGAAATGAGATAAGAAGATGTCATCGTGATGAATTTCAGATATGGGCGACAGTGAGGACAGTCAAAAAAAACTATACCAGACCCAAAACAACTGTGAACATGAGGTAGGAGCCATATTCCTCGCTCACCCGCGCCAGCCAATAGCATAGCACGGCGTTGCCTAGTTAACTCAACTCTCTGGGCTCGCTGTCCCGGTACGAAATCGTTATTTCTCTCCACGCACGAAAATAATTAATTCTTCAATTATTTTGATGACCCTATGATACAGAGCTAAACAATTTGAATATGACTGCTCAAACCCTGTGGCGCTACGACCAGCCGTTCGAGAGATAAAATCTGGCCTTGAACTGAAGGGATAATTAGAGAGAGAATGATTTAGGCGTTGAAATATTTAGGTTCGCTGGGGAAGATAACGAAGAGTGACGGCATTGCTGTATCAATTCAGTGTACAGGAGTGAAGCTTTAAGAAGTGCCGTGAGCTGAAGTTTTGTATTCATAGGCTAACAATGTTCCTTAGCAAGCCGAGTGGCAGCCGAACAGTTTTACACAGCCAGGCAAGAAATATTATTTTCAGGGCATATCGCCTTTAGAAGAAGCTTTCGAGTACAGAAGTACGTGATAACACAAAATCTGATAACCATGTGTTATTGAGGTACCGGCAATTATGATTTTTTGTAATTGAGTCGAATAAAACTCATCTCTTCACAGTTTTACCTCACGAGGCATAGTGTACCAAGTTCTAACCTTGAGACCAGAACAAAATGTCTTGATTGAGCCGTGAATCGAATCCGGACCTCACGGGTGTAAACAAGAGTTGTTGTTGTTGATGATGATGAATGTTTTCGACATCGTGGTCATGTAGCCCCGTGTATTTGGATAAGTGTGGAATTTGTCTGATAACCGGTGTCACTGTGATGTCACTACTGGTGTGTGTAATTGTATTTGAGGTAAGATTTGGGTAGGAAGCAGCCGTGGCCTTACGTTAGGTACCATCCCGTCATTTGACTGGAGAAGAAGTGCGAATCCACAGAAAATCCACTTCGAGGATGGCTGAGGTAGGAATCCAATCCATATCCCTATCTTCCCAGAATTACATTTCTTGGGAAACATACCCGGGCCTCCGTGGTGACGGTCAAGAATGGACAGCAAGTGTGCTAGCCAGTACACCACAAGGTGATCTCCAATAAACAGAAACTGATGCCAATAAATTGTTTCCAGTATTTCTATTACCTTATAAAGGGTCCACAAGCATTGTTACTCAGAATGTCTTGGGGAGTAGTTTACGTCATGTGAAATAATAACGTTGTTGTTGTTGTTGTTGTTTCATTCGAGGGGCTAGGACATCTTGGTGCTTTAGCCCCGTGTATTTGTATGAAAATCTGGGTTACTGTGGTGTCCTTATTAGTGTGTGTGTATTTGTATTCTGGTGAGTATTGGGAAGGAGGTGGCCGTGGCTTTAAGTTAGGAACCACCCCGGAATTTGCCTGGAGTAGAAATGAGAAACCACTTCCAGGATGGCTGAGGTGGGAATCTAACCTATATCTTCCCAGTTTTGCCTCACGAGGCTGAGTGTACCCCGTGCCATCCCTCAGCCTAGAATTAAATTGCTTGGCAGAGCCGGGAATCGAACCCGAACCTCCTGTGCTACAGCCAAGAATGCTGGTCACTACACCAGTAGCGCACGAATAACGTTTGTGTGATATCTTATATCTGCCTCATATCACAATTATAAATCCTCGTAGTTCCTCACCTTAAAACAACAATGACTAACTAACTAACAATTATAACAAGTAGTTCCGTGAAGAACTATACAGCCTATTTTCATATATCCTACTTATGTTAATTGCCTCTATCAACATACAAAATTTCAGTTTGATTGCTGTAATAGATTCGTAGATATTGAGAACCAACTAAATATTTAGGATGGTCGCCATGTTGGATTGTATATATGTAGGTCCTAGAGTTATGTACTGTTACATGAAGATTATTGTGTACGTGTAGCATTCAAACTTCAATCGCATGATTAGGACACAAGGAGTAACAAGGAGATTTTATAATTTCGCTCAGCTGCCATCTTGTGGTTATGGCAACAATTGAAATAAATTAGATGCCAGTGGATTAACATTCGTATAAGAATTTACTGTACCAAGTTTCACTGCACTCGGGTGGTTAAATTGCGAGAAACGTCCATGTGAATATTTATACTTCGCGTCACCGCCATGTTAGATTTGTGATCACCAGGTTATTTAAAGTCCTATAGGTGAACCTAAGTTCATAGCCCCTATCAACATAAAAAATCAGTTTGATTGATATAATAGATTCGTAGATATTCAGAGCCGTCTAAATATTTTGGATGGTCGCCATGTTGGATTGTTAAATGTATAGGCCATAGAGTCATATCCATTAAAGGAAAATTATTGCGTAGGTTCATTATTCAAACTTTCACTTCGATCGCATGACTACAACACAAGAAATAAAAACTTAATTTTAAAATTCGCACAGCCGCCATCTTGAGGTTATGTAAACAATTGATATAAATTAGATACCAGTGCATTACAATGTGTATAAACATTTCCTGTACCAGATTTCATTGCTTTTGAAACATTAAATCGCGAGAAAGGTCTATTTAAAATTTTCAAATTCGCTTGGCCGCCATGTTCGTTGTGTAATTAACCGGTTTTTGAAAGTCTTATAGATGAACTTCCAGTAGTGCTCTTTATCTCCGTACAAAATTTCAGGGTGATACCGCTAATAGTTTCAGAGATATAGAATGCCGGTGAAATATTTCGCACATCCGCCATCTTGTGGTTATGTAAACAATTGAACGAAGTTAGATGTCGGTGCATTACAATGTGTATAAACATATACTGTACCAAGTTTTAATGCGTTTGTTTCGTTAAATCGCGAGAAACGTCTATTTAAAAGTCGCAAATTCGCTTGACCGCCATGTTGGTTTTGTAGTTACCAGGTTTTCAAAGGTCACATAAGTGAACTTCTAGTAGTTTCTTTTATCACCGCAAAAAATTCCAGTGTGATAACGGGAATAGTTTCGGAGATATTGAATTTTGGTGAAATATTTCGCATAGCTGCCATGTTGGATTGGTGAGACGTAACAAAATTTGAAGGGCACGGTCGGGGTCGCCCGGAATAGTGCTATGAACTTACCGAGTTTCATTGAAATCGCTCCAGCCGTTTAAAAGTTATTAGGGGGACACACACACACACATCACACACACACACACACACGCGCACACACACACGGACAAAAGGTGATCTCATAAGCCTATTTTTTCAAAATTGAAAATAGGCTAAAAATGTGCACACTCCGTTGAGAGCATATATATTCTTAGGATTAGGCCCCCAGCTTGTACATGCTCTTACATTCGGAACGCCTTGTGTTCACGGAGAAGGTCGTGTGTATACTGCGAGCGTAGAGTTGTGTCATCTCCCGCCAGTCTCACTGTGGCAACAGTGCTCAGATGGACGAGTGCTACTGGGCGAGCCTATGTTCACAGTTGTTTTGAGTCTGGTATAATGTGAATGGCGAGAAATTAGATAAGCGAAAATCTTCAAGAAAGTTATGTTCATTTTGAAGCTACATCTATAAAAGGAGTATTCCAATGCAAGAGCCATTGTCTCAGGGAGTGGTTATATGCTGCTTTATTGAGAATGATTTGTCATTCATGTCAGAGCCACAATCATCTCTTTTAATTCCGAATCCCACTACCAGCACGTGTGTAACTCGTCAATAAATTAAATATATTTTAGTCAAGTTACTTTACTTTTGTGTAGTTTGTGTAGCGAATACATCGTCCCACGATCTTAGAGAAGATAGATAAATAGGTTTCATAGTACATAACTCTATGGCCTACATTTATAAAGAACCAACAATGCGACCGTCGAAATACTTAGACGATTCTCAATATTAACGAATCTATTACAGCAATCAAACTGAAATTTTGTATGTTGATTGAGCCAATTAACATAAGTAGGATAAATGAAAATAGGCTATTTAGTTCTTCGCGGAACTACTTGTTTTCTGTTGAAGAACGACAAGCATAGACGCGGGCCCGCGATTAAACATTTCCAATTTCCATTCATCACTTCACACTATACGTTTCCAGTCTCCCAAGTTCATGCTATGTTAGCAAGGACCCACTTACATCTTTTCTGTGTATTGATACTCCTTAGCAAAGGCTTCTCAACAGCAACCGTGCCCCTGAGATGGTTATTGACGATTGTGAGACTAATGTCTTTGTTACAATTGTCTTTGAACGTCGTTTGAAGTTCCGGTGCAGTGAGTTTCCCGATTTCCTGACTGATTCTCTGCTTTAGTGGTGAGATGGAGCCTAGCCTACCAGTTTGTTCTCCTTCTTTATCAGAACCTGCACCGGGTGAGTTAGCCGTGGTGGTTATGGCATGACTGATGGCAGTCGCTCACATCCGGGAGGCGAGGAGGTTCGAATCCCCCCGCCGGCAACCTTGAAGATGGTCTTCTGTGGTTTCCCATCTTCCTTCCAGGCAAATGCCGGGGTTGGTCCCTAACTATATGCAGACAGCCGCTACCTTCCAACTCCTCGTCCTTACAATCCAACTTCCCTCCTTCCCTCCCCAACGGTACTTGTAGCTCACCCATTGGGTGTCCGTCTCGAAGCAGCTACAAAAAACTGGCGAGCCGAACATGTCCTCGGACACTCCCGGCACTAAAAAAGCCATACGCTAAAAAAAAAAAAAAATAAAAAAAAAATAAATCAGAACCTGCCGCCCTTGAATTGAGTCATGGGGCTGGAGCTAGACACTCATCTTTTCCAAAAGTGTAGTCTTCATTATATAGTGTATCAATGTCAGAACGTCATTTTAACACTTTAATTATAGTCTGCGCGCCAGGAGAAGACCATTCGACAAGCTGTGGCGGGAAGCAGGGCCTTCGGCTTTGCGCATGTGCAGACCGTTTACTCCTGACCTAAATATATCGACAGCCAGTGCTTTGCTGATATCTTCCGCATGAAGCTTGTTGTTTATCCTCCTGAAAGTGTGAATTGTTCCCTTTATACTGTCGAAATTTTCACATGGCTTCGTGTTTGCTTTTTAAGAAGCGCAGAGTAAAAATAAAGAAAGCATGCGTTGAGTAAGTGAAGCAGGTACTGATTGACCTGATGATTTTGGAATGCGCAGTACTTGGTACGCGGGAAGTCACCTAAAGTTCAAACCCAGCTGACTTCTCCTGGCGCGCTGACAATACGTCTACGGCCCATTATTTAAAATAATACTCCACAATATCAGTATGAGCATATTAAATCATATAGATTTACCACTTTAAACCACCAGACAGGCAATTTGAATGAAAGTGGAGATATATTCTCGCGCAGTGCATTGCCACTGCCCGTGCTTTTTATGCCTTGCAATTGCCTGCCATTATATATTAACCAGCGTCTTGGTGAACCATACTTGGTGAGGTGCTGTTGTTGTTAATAATTAATTTTAGGGGCTTGGGACAACTTGAACATCAGCCACATGTAGTTGGGTGTGTTGAAATTGTCTGATAACCTGTATTTCTGTGAGAACTCCAGTAGTATGTGTGTAACTGTATTAGGGACAGGGATGAGGTAGGTACCCGGCGATTTGAAGTAAGGTACTATCCCGGCATTTTCCTGGAGGGAGTGTGGAAAATCTCGGGAAAAATACACATGTTGGATAGCCACTGCCATCGCCGGGTTTCAAACCTCCGATCTTTCTGTAACTGCCCTCGCGGCTGTGGTGCATGATTTAACGAGCACGGCTTTGGTGAGCTGCGCCATACCAACTGACGAGCAGAAATGCTGGCAACTAAATTGAAAAGTCTGAGGTGCATTAATTCGTCTGAAGTTGATGACATTTTGTATTTATAACAATATTGTCATGAGCGGGAGCCAACGTGGCTTAGGCGGCATCACGCCGGACTCTCACCGCTGGGGCTGTGGTTCAAATCGTGGTCACTCCAAGTAAGATTTGTGCTGGAAAAAGTGGAGGCAGACAGGTTTTTCTCCGGGTACTCCGGTTTTCCCTGCCACAATTTCATTCCAGCAACACTCTTCACTATCATTTCATTTCATCTGTCATTCATTTAATCATTGCCCCAGGGGAGTGCGACAGGTTTCGACAGCCGGCACAGTTCATATCCTCGCCACTAGACGGGGGCTTCATTCATTCATTCATACCATTCCCTGACCCGGTCGGTCGTCTGGAAGTGGGCTGTGGATTTTCAATAATAGTGTCATGAAGGAATGAACATTTTTGTGAGTGTGTTGAGTCATGGATAATTTGCAGTGTGCCGCAAGTAAAAGGAGGTTGCGGAACTCTGCTCTATTCAACCATTGAGGCTCACTCTTGGAAACTGAAAATAAGCCATATTAATACGCTCTTTCTTCAGAAGTGCTAGTCTAATGTTCAAAATATTTGCACCACTGAATGTTTAAGCTTTAAATCTGCTATTAATGGTTACAGAAATAAGTATAATCCAATGAAAATAGACTTGGTAACGTCCTCAAAGACTCATGATGCCACGGGATATCGTTATGCGTAGCTTATGAGCCATTTATTTATAAAAATGAAAAACTGAATGCAGATATTAACAACGAATTGAGATGGTTAGCAGTAGTCTACAGTACATGTTAATTCTTCTTTCGCGTGCCTTAGTGTCTCGATCGCAATGAAACTTAATTCTGTGAACTTGGTTTTGTAGCATAGAAGTATTACATTGTAAATGACAAGATGATTGTTTGTAATAGTTAATTGCTCGTACTGTTTGTGTATGAAACCAATTGCAGCGAAACTTTTTGTGATATTGTGAGCTATTTACTAGTTCCTTATTTATGTATGATAGAGGTGCAGTGTTGTCGCCATGTGTTACCAATTTTACTGTCAGTCCTGTATAATTCGATGATTAGATTTGAACTAGACTCTGTGAGATGGAATCTCTGTATTTCTGTGCTACCTGTATTTGAAGTTCTTGGTGCTGCTTTTATTAAATAAACCACTATAGGACTACCCTTAATTAATTTGAGAATAATTTCTTAAAATCATAATTTACCGTAGTTATAGAAAGTGATCTCAATTAATGCACTAATTTTCTAATTTTCTTTTACGTTTTGGCGGTTTTACTTGTGATAACTGTAATTAATAGCTGACACCAAGCTTGTGATTCTCTGCTGAATACCTCGTAAATGGCGGATCCAACAAGAAATACGATCACAAACTTCTAGAGTCTATTATAAAATGCTTCTGATTGACATTTCATAGGAAAGCAATTAATTGAAGGTTATGACTCAAAACTCACGAGCTAACAATAATAACAAATAGTGTCAAAACTCACGACTACAAACTACAGTAGTAGCTGAATTAACATTCTAATCAGTCTCAAAAATCACGACTCCGGTGAGCACGTGCCTGCGATGACCGCAGAAGTATGAGCTGTAGTCTACGGTGACTCACACTGACTGCCCTTCAACCCATGTTTGTCCACCCAGTTTTTGAATGGAATTTCGTTGTATTGTTTTAACAGGAATTATCAACCATCCACAGACCAAATTCTCAAAGTATAACACTGGTCTGTACTCATTTTGCTTGGTGTCATCAAGCAGGCCTTAAAAACTTCATTGGGATCATGGAGGTCGTTATTTTGTGTTTGGATGCAAAGCGACAGTCAAGTTTTGAGATGACACGGAATTGAGGGGGGGGAGAAAAAGGTTCGTGGTTCTTGATGGAACTATTTGTTCATGTTATGATCTTGACGTGAAGTTTGAAGAGGGGTGTTGGCGAGAAGAGGGTTAGCGATATTGCTGTATAACTGGTGAGAGATTGGATACTTTATATTGGTTGCAAGTCTAATGTTTCGCTTCCCCCGACTAATAATGAACATCATGTTAAGACAATGGGATGCAGGGGGAGCAGTGATTGTCTGCCTCCTGAATGAAGGGAAGAAGTACTGTTTTGTTCTTTAAGCACGATGATTACCCGCGACACCCACTGGTGTCACTAAATTGTACGATACTGAAAGTTGTGTGGTGGCAAACATCTGCTACTGTCGGGGTAGATAGGAATGTCCCAGGCACACCACAAACTCTCCAAAGGTAAAATTAGTTAATGTAAATGAGTTTTTTAGTTTTGCCATATTTAGATGCCTGGGGAATCTTAGTCATCAGTTCCATGCACTTCTGTACGTATGGCAATTGTAGAACAACCTGCGTCTTTGGTGTAACTGTAGCGACGTTTGTTACTATAATCATTTAGTCGAGGATTGGATTAGGTGCCCAAGAACTTGGAATAAAGTGCCATCCTGGCATTTGCTTGATTTGTGTATAGTATAAACAGACGTGGGAGGATATCACGCCTTCAATGACCGTTCTCAACACTTGGATTTCGAACATCGGACTTCTGACATTACAGACAGATTCTACACACACCCAAAGTACTCGGGGCTACATGACCGCGTTGTCGTAGCCCCTAAACTTAAGAACCAACCAACCAGAGACCAATAAACATGACATCAAGTTAGTATTGCAGTCTTGTATGTGTGTAGACCATTCTTGTGGTGAATCCTCAAGACTAAGGTGTATCGCAACAACCCTCATTGTCTTCAAAGCAAAACATTTCTGATGAGATTGCAGCAATTCCAGCGGTCCAGCTGCGATCTGCCTTCCTCAACTTGCTGACAGGGCTGAAAAGTGCCAAGAGATGAATGGTGGTCATTTTCAACATCTGCTATAAGCAGGTTAGTGAACTATCTCCATTCCATTGGTGTGTATTTTTGTAACCTGGAACTTTGTTCCCCGGGCCACTTTTATTTGCCCCACCCTGCAGCCGGTTGTAAGACTAACGCAGGCGAACTGAGGACTCGAGAGATTAGTAACGCCCCCCAGGGGCTCACATCTAGTGGGACGTGGGTTGGCGACCACGGGACCCCAGCTGAGTCCGGCATTGCTTCCACTTACTTGTGCTGGGCTCCTCCCGTCGTCTTTCCTGTCGACCTCTCTTGGTCAACTCTTGTTCTCTTCCGACCCCGACGGTATTACGGTATCCGAGGCCTACGTAGTCTTTCACTTTCCCGCCATTATTGGCCCTTGTCTCATCTTTCCTGATCCCTCATTCTTCGAGGGGTCGCCTGTCATACGATGTTGGCATGTCAAAGAACCCATTATAATTCAGTAGGCCGTGTTCATAATGGCAAAATTAATCTCGGGAGTTTCCGCCAACACAAAGTCCTCATTTCTCTACTAGGAAGTGCTACAGTGTTCAAGGAGCTTAGATATCTTATCTCCTTGACTTTCATAGTGATTCAAGGAATAAAGAAATTCGACATGCAAGCTACCCTCTTGGTGTCAAATAACGAAGCTCGCACCCGGCACTCGAGGCCATACGATATTATTATTATTATCTCCTGCCTTCTGCACCAGCCCCTCAAGGAGGCAAGGAGTATGTAGCCCCACCACTTCTCGTGCACCCTGGTTATTGCTACACCCTCAGGGCTCACGGCTGGTGAGTTCGAGAGTTGGCGACCCCGAGGGATTCCTGAGCTGGGTCCGTTTTGTCCCGTTTTTCCTCCGACCTTGGGGTGGGTCCTTTCCTCTTTCCCTTTCCTATCTTCCTTTCATGGCTCTCGTTCCTTCCAAGTCCCTCAATCCTCATTCTTCGAGGGTTGAGGGCATTTCTTTTCTTCCTGTCCTTTATTTGCCTTATCCTTTCTTTGTTTCCCATTTCTTATTTTAGTATTTAAGTTTGTAGTTTGTATTAGTTATAGTTTTCATTCTCATCTTATCTTTCACAATCACCCAAACCATTAGGGGCCGATAACCTAGAAGTTAGGCCCCTTAAAACAAAAATTATCATCATCATCATCAGAATAGTAACGCGCTACATGAGAAAGACACCCAGTGAATTACAACAAGCAGGGAAGAGTGGCTGTGAAGGACTTAGCGAGATGGATAGCTATTGTGGGACTGTGTACGTAGGCCGCGGGGTGGAATGGTAATTGAGAGATGAGAAATCCCATATTTGGCAGATATGGATGCGTGCATCAAATTAATTATCCGAATGATGAACCAAACAACACCATCATGTTTGGTTAGCCTAACTACATTTTAGGTGACGTTATTTGTAATAGCACGGCCGTTGGCGACTTGCCCAATCGCTGTAAACTAATAAATTTATAATAATAATGCCCCATATTAACTCTCTTGATAATTTATTCACTGATTGACGGAAGCAAATGATGGCTGCCCCTTTCAGAGCTATTTATGCTCATTTATACTCGACCAGAATAAAATAGATCTCGATGAATAATGGTGTCGAAGGAAAATCTTGACCGGCTATCAGCGAGCTTTATGTTGGAAATCAAGATTTATATTTCTGTTGTGGTAATGGTGGTTGTTATACGGGGCTTAATATCGAGGTCATCTGCTCCTCGTAATGCGGCAAGTCTACAAATTGTGAAGTAATAGGCCTACTAAAAAATAAATTGCCAAAGTAAAGTAAAGTAAAGCAGTTAATAATTAGTCACGTTCACCGGTTTGATTATTTTGAAAATGAGAGGCGGACTCTTGTAGAAAATGCATGATAAAAACCCCCACCGAGATGGACATGGTCCGTTTTCATGTTAATGCAAATGGGATTTTCGAGGGCCACTTCTGGTAGTTCGCATTCCACGTTAAGAACATAATAACAGAGAACACGGGGCTTATAATCCCGACTTTTAGAACGACATAAAGCTGTTGGTGTTGTTGTTCTTGTTTCATTTGAGGGTCTTGGACATTGTGGTTATTAACCCCGTGTACTTGTGTGTGTTTGATTTTTATCTGATAACCTGTGTTATTGTGATGGCTGTATTAATGTGTGTATTTATAATTTAAGGAATAATAGTAATAATATCGTATGGCCTCGGGTGCCGGGTGCAACTTTGTTATTTGACACCCAGAGGGCAGCTTGCATGTCGAATTTCTTCGTTCCTTGGAACGCTATGAAAGTCAAGAAGATAAGATATCTAAGCTCCTTGACACTATAGCGCTTTCTAGTAGAGAATGGAGGAACTTTGTGTTGGTGAACAATCCCGTGATTAATTTTGCCATTATGAACACGGCCTACTGAATTCAAATGGGTTATTTAACATGCCAACAACGTATGACAAGCGTGTCGTGATTTTTGTCACCTTTCAAAAATCACCTACCACGGCCAGGAGCGAACCTGCAAGCTTGGGGTTGGTAGTCAGACACGTTAACCAATCACCCACCGTGGCAATCTATAATTCAAGGTAAGGGTTAGGAAGAAGGTGGCCGGGGCCTTAAGTTAGGAACCATCCTGACATTTGCCTGGAGTAGAAGTGGAAAACCACGGAAAACCACTTCCAGGATGGCTGAGGTAGTAATCTTCTCAGTTTTGCTTCATGAGGCTGAGTGTACACCGTTCCAGACCTAATACTAGAATTAAATTTCTTGGTAGAGCCGGGAATCAATCCCGAACCTCAACGGGATTTCTACATAAAACTACAAGCTTCATTATGCGTGTTAAGACCTGCATTTGCCTTTCAGGAGTGAACAAACCTGGTTGTAAGTCAGAAGTCAGAATGTAAGTCAGAAGCTAAAACTACAAACGTTACAAAACATTGTTTGTACAGTATGTTCATTTTCATTTTTATCCGAGCTCGTTAAATCGTGCACAACGACCGCGCGGGTAGCTGCAGCAAGTCCGGAGACTGAAGGTTCGAATCCCGGTGCTGATAGAGGCCATCCTGAGTGTTATTTCTCCTGGTTTTTTCCCCACCGGCTCCAGGGAAATGTCATGATGGCACCTCAATTCAAGTCCAGTGGCACCTACCCCTATCCTACACTGTAATACAGTAACACAAGTGACTGATAGCCAAGACGTATCAAGCCCTTCAATGAACTAACAACAAATGTAACCCTACAATACTAACATACGTAAAATTTACGTGTATGAATAATTTAACTTCTTAGAATTCCCATTATATCGGTCCCCACCCTACCATCTTCCAGCAGTGCTTCTACTGGTCTATGGTGGTGATGTCAATGCTTCTGTTATTAATGCCCATCAGATCTAGCGGCATAATCATGGGGCAAAGAATTGCCTGGAAACTATCCTTTAATTTAACGACATATTGGTTCCTCCATGGCAATAACAAAGAGGTGAGTAATTTGATGTAGATATGTCACATCACTTCAGAGGGATTATGAAAACAACCTCATAAAAATCAGAGACAGTATAAGAGGCTGGAGAGATTACGTACTGCAATTTACTTCAAAGTAAACGACTTCTGTTATTGTTGAATTTAAGATGGAACTTAGTGTATTAAAGTTCAAAGACCACAGAGGATTCAGTGCATATAAATAGTGTTACATACGAAATATATATTAATGTCAACCATTTAACTAATTTATGCCTTAGCACAAAGTTCGTAATGTACGTAAATTTGTTGTTGTTTGAGTCTTCAGTCTTTGACTGGTTTGATGCAGCCCTCCATACCTCCCTGTACTGAGCTAACATCGTTTCATCTCTACATAGCTACCACACCCTACATCCGAGGCAATCTGTTTAACATATTCTAACCTTGGTCTACCCCTACAGTTCTTGTCCTCGACCCTTACTTCCATAACTAAACTTGCTATTCCTGGGTGTCTTAGTATATGTCCTACCAATCAATCTCTTCTCTTCATTAGCAGTCGCCAGAAACATCTCTCCTCTCCCACTAGTCTTAATACCTCTTCGTTTGTAACCCCATCCACCCATCTGATCTTCATCATTCTCCTGTAACACTATATTTCAAACGCTTCTCAACTTTTCTGCTGCACCAATAGTCCAAGTTTCACTTCCATAGAGTGCCACGCTCCAGAATAAGGCCTTCAAAAATGACTTCCTAATACCTAAATCTATATTCGATGTCAACAGATTCCTTTTCTGCAGAAATGCTTTCCTTGCCTGAGCTAACCTACTTTTTATATACTCTTTGCTTCGTCTATCACGGGTTATTTTGCTTCCTAAGCAACAGAAGTCTCGTATTTCCTTTATTATTATTATTATTATTATTATTGATTTAAGCCCACTACTGAGCGCTTATGACTAGTTCTTCGATGCTCTTTTCCGTTCCCAATATCTTTTGAGCCCTGCTGATAATTTCTCCTTTCTCTCCTGCGAAAGGGGCTTCCGACATTTAGGGACTATAGGTGGTGGGGTCCAAGATTCTACCATAGCACAAAATTTAGAACGATCTTCTACATCAAGGTCAGCAATTCCATCCGAATCGAAGTCCTTTTGTACATCATTAAGCCACAGGCCTCCAGTCTTGTAGCTTTTAACCAAGGAGAAGTTCTTCTTGGTAAGCCTGTTGCTGTTCATTCGTTGTAGGTGCCCGTAGAACTTTAGCCTCCTACGTCGCATACTGGTATTGGCTGATTCTAACTGTCGATACAGGTCAGAATTAGATTTCAAACGGTAGGTTCCTTCTGGGAGCAATCTCGGGCCATGGATTTTCCTGAGGATACGTCTTTAGGCTTTCTCCAGGTCATCCATGGTGATTTTTCTGTTCATCAAGAAGGTCTCTTCGGCATACAGAAACTGTGGTCTGACAGCAGTTCTGTAGTGACAGATATTAGCATTCCTCGAAATGCATTTCTTGTTGTACAAATTGTGGGATAGTTGGTATGCTGCGTTGAGTTTGGTACGCCTTGCTAAGATGGAGGTGCCATCTCTACCATTGGGGTGGACCCATTCACCTACAAATTTGATGTCCATTAATACATTAATATAAATTTAACGTATTATTAGTATAAAGCATGAATCGAATAATGTTAGTATTCTAGGGTTAATGTGCTCCTACTATAAAATGGTATTACTGTAGATAATCCTGCAACGTAGACATTCTCGCTTCGTCCATGCAAACAACTCAGCTGGTTCACTAGGTAAAGATGGCCTACTTGACCTGTTTCTTTAGCAATGTTTGTACGTACACGTAGCAATGGTGAGATCTCAGGTTCGAGTCTGAAGTAACATTCACTTCTAAACCCAGTGTTTGGAATAGAAATATATATTTCTCTTGGCGTTCCTTGAAATAAATTACTTTTCAAGTTTAATATAGACGAAAGAAAACAGGACGATACCTCCAGGAAACAGTGATTCATACGTTGTGCTATATTTATGCCGAGACGACATTTGATCTTGAGGACCAGTGCTTTGTTTACCAGTACTTACATCAGACTCATTCCGAAAGGTAAACAGATGCGGGATTTATGGCCGAGAAAAATGGTCTATAAAAGTAACCACAAACAGTTCAAGGATATCGGACCATTTTTCTGGCTGTAACATGAATTCATCTCCTTGTCAAGATATCCACGAGGTACGTTCTCAATAAAGGATGAATAGAACCTGTAACCTGTGATAAACACACTTCAAATATCTTTATATTAACACAAGATACCTTATAAAATATGACATGCCACTGCGTATTGGCATGATATTTTGACGCTCAGAAGACTCCTGAAAAATTCCTTTTTGATAAGCTTTTCCTCGTATTATATAATATTAATGATCGTGTGGCCTCCGGAGAGGTTGAATGCAGGTCTTTCTAGTTGACGCCCGTGGGCGACCTGCGCGTCGTAATGAGGATGAAGTGATGATGAAGACGTCACAGAGCCACGGGAATTAACCCCAGGAGATTAAAATCCCTGATGGCTTGCCGGGAATCGAACAAGGGGAACTTCGGGCCAAAGCCCAACGCACTAACCATTTTGTCACGGAACCGGACTATATAATATTGATTCTATTTTTTAAGTACATATTATCAAAATTATAGGGTTAATGTGGCTACATTTATACGATCTAACGTTCCCATTCTTTTGTTCAAATTATAGTTGAAGGTGAATTGTTCCATGATTGATTTTTAGCCTATCTTCATTTATGAAACAAGTAGTTCCGCCTATTTTCATTTATCCTACTTATGTTATTGCCTCTATCAACATATATAATTTCAGTTTGATTGCTCTAATAGATTCGTAGATATTGAGAACCATCTAAATATTTCGGATGGTCGCCATGTTGGATTTTTATATAACTTATGTAGGTCTTAGAGTTATGTACTATTACATGAAGATTATTGTGCAGGTGTAGTATTCCAACTTCAATCGCATGATTAGGACACAAGAAATAACAAGAAGTTCCGCGACGAACTTAACAGCCTACTTTTCTTAAAATTTAAGATTCATGCCAATGATTAATCTATATGTATCTATCTAGAATAATGATAATATTAATAATAATAATGTTATTGGTTTTACGTCCCTTTTAACTACACTGGCTTTTAGAGACGCCGGGGTGCCGGAATTTTGCCCCGAAGGGAAACTTTTACATGCCAGTAAATCTACTGACACGGCTCCCTCGCATTTGCGCACCCTCAAATGCCAGCTGACTGCGCCAGGTTTCGAACCTGCAACCTTGGGCTCAGCATAGAATAATGACGAAATGAAGTTGGTAATATCGAAATTTCTAATTACTTCGAAATACTGTATACCTGGCAAAATGTAGCCTAATAGAGAACTACAGTTGGCAGCCCTGGTGACTGAATATATTCTTAGTTCCATCTCTTAAGGTACAGAATACAAAATTTGGTTGAAGTCCAATGGATAGCATGGACGTTACATGCAGTTAAACATTGGATCTAACAGCGCGCGTAAAATCGTGTTGGCAACAATGTCATGCATGTATTGGTCAGAAATAATTTGAAATAATATGATCTATTGTTGTGTCAATTTTGAATGAAATCCATTAGTTAGTATAGAAGTTACATGCATTTTAAAATTGGACCTATCAGCAGGCTTAGAATCATGTTGGTAGCACTGACGTATATTAGTTACTCCAAATTAATATAGAATGTCAGGTACTATACGTGTGCATAGTTTAAAGTGACGGCTTGCACACTTTCTGATATATGGGTATTTGGATTTTAAAATATTGAGAGCATTTATTAACAGTTGGCAGCCCTGGTGGCTCTTAAGAATGCGCTCTGTCATATCTGTTTATGTACACATAGCACATACGAAATGTGGTTGAAATCCAATTGATAGTGTAGAAGTTATATGCATTTAAAATTTGGACCTATCAGCAGGCTTATAATCATTTTGGCAACACTGCCATGTATGTCCTCCTGGAAATTAAACTGCAATATTATTATCTATACTTGTGCCAATTTTGAAATATCTCCCATTCATAGCTTCCAAGATATCCATCATGGAGCTCAAATTTCAATTACGATTTTTCAGCAGTTGGTAGCACTGACATAATTTTGAAATATGGACGTGAGATATTCAGGGATAGATCTTTACCACCAAATTTTGTTTCGATTGCTGCAGCCGTTTAGGAGTTGATAGGGGGGACACACACACAGCCAGCCAGACAGACAGGCAGACAGAAGGACAGACAGACAGACAGACAGACAGACAGACAGACAGATAGACACACATTTGCCCGATCTCATAAGTCTACTTTTTCCTCATTTTTGCAAAATGTGAAAAGTAGGCTAAAAACGAGATTTTAAAATTTCGCACAGGTGCCATCTTGTGGTTATGAAAACAATTGAAATAACTTGGATGCCAGTGGATTAAAATTTTTATAATCATTTACCGTACCAAGTTTCACTGCACTCAGATGGTTAAATCGCGAGAAACGCCCATTTAAATATTTATAATTCTTGTCGCCACCATGTTGGATTTGTGCTCACCAGGTCATTGAAAGTCCCATAGGTAAACTTATGTCCATAGCCTCTATGAATATTTAAAAGAAAACAGTTTGATTGCTGTAATAGATTCGTAGATATTGAGAACTGTCTAAATATTTCACATGGTCGCCATGTTAGATTGTTAGGCCTTTATGTATAGGTCATAGAGTTATGTACTATTAGATGACGATTATTGCGTAGGTTCATTATTCAAACGTTGACTTCAATCGCATGATTAGGACACAAGAAATAAAAACTTAATTTTAAAATTACGCAGAGCCACCATCTTGAGGTTATGTAAATAATTGAACGACATTAGACGTCAGGGCATTGAAATGTATATAAACATTTACTTCGCCATGTTTCACTGCGTTCGGGAGGTTATATCGGGAGAAAAGTCTATTTAGTGTAAATGTTTCAACTTCGCTTGGCCGCCATGTTCGTTTTTGTAGTTAACAAGGTTTTGAAAGTCACATAGGTGAACTTCTAGTAATGTCCTTTATCACCGTACAAAATTTCAGGGTAAAATCAGGAATAGTTTCGGAGATATAGAATGCCGGTGTAATATTTCGCACAGCCGCCATGTTGTATTGGTGAGAATAAAATTTGAAGAGCACGGTTGGGTCGAACCAAATAGTACTATGTCCTTACCGAGTTTCATTGAAATCACTATAGCCGTTTAGATTTTATTAGGGGGACGCACACACACGTACGCGCGCGCAAACTCACACACACACACATCTACACACACACGGACAAAAGGTGATCTCATAAGCCTTTTTTTTTTTTCATAAATGAAAATAGACTAAAACTAGGCTGTTGAGATCACCTTTTGCCTGTGTGTGTGTGTGTATGTGCGTGTTCGTAATAAAATCTAAACGGCTGGAGTGATTTCAATGAAACATGGTAAGGACATAGTAGACTACTATTTTGTCCAGCTCCGACCGTACCTTTCAAATTTAAATACTTTACATCTCACCAATCCAACATGGTGTCTGTGCGAAATAGTTAGACGATTCTCAATATCTACTTATCTATTAAGATTACATCAATCAAACTGAAATGTTGTATGTTCATAGAGGCAATTAACATAAGTAGGATACCGGTACATGAAAATAGGCTATTTAGTTCTTCACAGAACTACTTGTTAGTCGTAATTTCAGTATTACCTCTTTTAAATTTGCCTGCTCCAATATAGAATTTAGCTTCTTTTCTTTTTTTCCTCAAGTATTGTTTAATATTTTGTTATAGATTTAGTTTTTATTTATGTTAATTGTTTAAAATTACCAATTTGAAGGAGGAGGTCTCAACGAAGACCGAAATAATGTATTTTGTAAGCCCAATACATATTGCCTATGGCGTTTATTATTCAATTTATTTGATTTGTACTTAAAAGAATCAACCCGAAAAAGTAAATGTCAAAGAGAAGATCATTACATCAACTTAAAACGAAAGTATAATTTGAAACAATTGAACTGATAGAAATTACTGTAGGATGTTGGGGGTATCAACAGGACCTTCTCTACTATCGGACCTGACACTGCAATCTAAGATGGCCGCCGTAATTGGTAATCGGACATCAAACGCATGACGTGTGTCAGAATCCAACACAACACAAAATAACATGACGTGATTTTGTCTGCTGTTAATTCATTTTATGGGTTTGGGACATCTTGGTCATCAGCCCCGAGCAGTTGGGCGTGGGTTGAATTCCTCCGATTACGTGATGACTGTAGTAGTGTGTGTAGCTGTATAAGGGACAGGCATGGGGAGGTTCCCCAGGAGCTGAAATAAGGTACTACCGGAGTTCCATCAGGAAAGGAATAAAATAAAATAATGTTGAGGCCCACAGGGGAGATCTGCAGAATATCTCGGCTGAGTGGACAGAGAAATTTGTAACTGTTCCTGTAGGAATTTCAATATCTTTATAGTACATATTATTCTTAAAAATATATGTGACCAACCAGGTGGTGTAGTTCTTGGTTGTCACTTCTGGGGATCCATGTTCGATTCCTGACTGTCAAGAAATCTGTTTCTAGTCTGAGGGTAAGAGGGTAAGAACGGGGTACACTCAGCCTAGTGAGGTAAACCGTGAAATGTTGGGTTCGATTCTCCCCTTAGCCACCCAGCAATTGGTTTACCATGGGTTCCCACACATGAAAATCCACAGCCTGCTTCCAGTCTCCGACCGGGTCAGGAATGGAATGAATGAAGCCCCCATCTAGCGGCGAGGATATGAACCGTACCGGCTGCCGAGGCCTGACGCACTCCTCTGGGGCAATGATTAAATGAATGACAGATGAAATGAAATGATAGTGGAGAGTGTTGCTGGAATGAAATTTTTACAGGGAAAACCGGAGTACCCGGAGAAAAACCTGTCTGCCTCCGTTTTGTCCAGCACAGATCTCACATGGAGTGACCGGGATTTGAACCACGGACCCAGCGGTGAGAGGCAGGCGTGCTGCCGCCTAAGCCACGGAGGCTATATGTACTATATGTACATACTGAATATAAATGCCTAGCTAATTCCTATCATAAGTTCACGACTGACTCCTGTAAATCCATAAACAAGTAGGCTAGTCCTATTCATTCATTCCTATTCATGAGATTAAATGGCACTCTGTAAAATACAAAATATACCAGTAGGCAATGAAGCCTATTTGATGAACATTTGAGAATATAAATTAACCCTACATACAAAAATTTACCTCAATGTTAATACTTAAACATGTACGCTACGGTGGTCATATTCAAATTATTAAATAGCACACTGCCGAATGAATCGATACAAAATATACTGATACCAGTAGACAAAAAGGCACATTTTATGCACATCTAACACACAAAAAATTATTAGGCCTACTGTACATACAAGAAATAACTTCCTTGTGAATCCATAAACATGTAGGCTAGTCCCATTGATAATATTAAATGACACTTACGGTACCAAGTGCACTCGATACAAAATACACTGATACCAGTAGACAACGGAGACTTATTTGATATGTACTGTAGTTTTGTTCTTTTACTAGATACAGTTACAACTGAACCATCTGCACAATAACAACAACAATAACAAATTCAGGGACAAAATGCTTGACACAAACTGATAAATTAGCTGATTTTTTCTGCTATTAATTTATTTTATGAGCTTGGGTGTGTGTTGGATTTGTCTGACAACCTTGTTTCTGTGGTGATTATAGTAGTGTGATTATAAGAATCAGGGATTGTGGTAAGTGTCCCCATCCCAGCAATTGCCTGGAGAGAAATGAAAAAAGGAATATCAGAGCAAAAAAATAAATAACATTAAATTCCATACACACTTTTCGAATAACACATGTAGGAGATTTTAATTTATCATAACCTAAAATAGATTTAGAATCTTCAGTATATTATTTTCTATTTATGTGTTTATTGTATTGATGTGTAACATCTTTCCCCTCGGTTGCTGGATAGTTTTGTGGGAGAGATTTTGAAAATTGGGGATGGAAGTGGATCGGAACGATGGTGGATCCAACGGAAGTATGCACTGCCCGCTCGATCGATCAAACGGAAGTGTACTAGCTGGCAGTGGTGGACAACGGAAGTAAGCACTGCCCGCTCGATCAATCGGACGGAAGTGTACTAGCTGGCAGTAGTGGAAAACGGAAGTATGCAGTGCCCGCTTGATCGATCGATCCAGCTACCAGATTATCATTTTAAACGATATTTATCATATCAATATGACTCATTTTAACTGAATCCATATGAAATTACGCGTTTGTCTGTGAATGAAGAGGACCTGTTTATAAGGAATTTAAGGTTATAAGCGGTGTCGCGTCTATTTATCTAGTTGATCCATATCGTATTCTTTATTTAGGCTAGTGCTGGTGGAAGCTACAATTCATCTAATAAAATGAGTTCCGTATTATGAACTACAATATCTGAAAAACACTCCCTTTTACAATAACAATTGAAAATGTGTGTATTGGAAACAAGGCAGTGTGTGCTCTGTAGCGCGAGAATGTTATGGCAATACAGTAGGCAGTGCATTTAGCAGGCACTGTTTTGACGAGCACAGTGGCAAATGTTTCACCGACTTTCATTTGTCATTGAGCAGTTTATGAAGCTTCACGTTCAAGGTTGAACATCACATTGGGTAGCACAAAGACGACAAATGACATTTAAGTAACCGGCATTATTGTCAAGCTGTGGTTGAGTAGGCTAGTCAAATATTAAATGCATAACAGAATGTTGTTATATGAGTGGAATAAAAGCTGAGACTAGGTCATTTCATGATTGTAGGAAGGCATGTTTTGATTGTTTACGACAAATTGTATGAGAGACTTGAAAATAATGAATTGTATAGTTACTGAGGAGTGTGCTCACAGTATTTGAGAGTACAGTCGACGTTGTGTGTCACTTTGTTATTATGAATTATTAAGGAAGGAAGGAAGCTTGTAGTTTTGCGTGACCGTTAATCTCACAATCATGGTCCACGGTATCTCCCTTTTACATGGAATGCGAACCACAGGACATGGCATTTCAATTCGAAAATCTCACATGTATTGACCGGGAATCAAACCCGGTCTACCTTGGTGAGAGACTAACAGCTTGACCGCTGCGACACAAGTGTGAGAGTAGCATATCTCCAATTCAATCTATACATTCATCATAGTACCAGTCTGAAAATGGAGCGTAAATTAACATTTTAAGAATGTCCAAGTTGTGTAGTATACCAGTAGGATAACATGTCAGATGTTACACATCATATGCGACTACTGTAAGGCTCGTATCTTTTTTTGTTTTTGTTTATTTACACAGAATGAGGTAGGTTATTGTTATACTCCCGCTGGACATGTGCTCATGGGTGTTTACCACCGTGTAGTCGCGCATGAGTGCTAGTCGCTTCGGAGCCGATTGTTTCAATTGCATATATCGGGTTTCATTTATTAATCGGAAACATTGGGACCGCTTTACTGATGTGACAAGGGCGGTTGCCCACAAACATGCGTCGCCAATCCGTTTTAAAAACTGCCAGTTTTTATATTGAGGTTGCAATGCCAGATATTTAATTTCAATAGGGTCAGGCATTTAAATACAGTTAAGTTGTCACTCCATTAGAGTGCTAGCAGAATGACCTTTTGATATTTACTGACACATATACATTGTCTTCTTTTTATCAATCTTAGAACTGAATAACCAATTATGTTATTACCGACTGGCTTCATGGTGCAGCGGTAACGCTTGCAGGATTGAATCCTGACGCAGTCAGTTGGCATTTTAGGGTGAGCAAATGCGAAGGTGCCGTATCAGTAGATCTACTGGCACGTTAAAGATCCCTTTTGAGGGCAAAATACCGGCACCCCGGCGTATCTAAAAGCCAAAGTAATTGAAAGGGACTCAAAAACAATAACATTACACGTTCCGTCCACGGGGGAAAGGACTGTTTTATACCCCCACCGAGGCGTGATCTGAGTCCATCACACTAGGATTGTATGCTCGTTCAGCGTATTTTTGGAAATATTGAAACATTAGAAACCATTTTAAGTGTCGCCTAAGTTGAATCCTGGCACTCACAGCGGCCATTCTGAGTGAAATATTTGCTCTGATATTCCTTTCATATTCTCTCCAGGCAATTGCTGGGACGGGGACACTTACCACAATCCCTGATTCTTATAATCACACTACTATAATCACCACAGAAACAAGGTTGTCAGACAAATCCAACACACACCCAAATACACGAGGCTGATATTTAAAGACATTCCAACCTCTTAATTTATGCAACAACTACTATACTGCTACTGTATAGAACAAGCGTTATAAACCTTTTTGAGACTATGAGCACCATCTTCAAGCCATACCACGTAACAGAGAACCATTAAATCGAATATAATAATAATAATAATAATAATAATGATGATGATGATGATAATAATAACAGGGATACGAGGGTGCTCTACAATCTATACAGAAACCAGACAGCAGTCATTCGAGCGGAAAGACATGAGAGAGAAGCTGGTATTCAGAAAGGTGTAAGGCAAGGCTGCAACTTAACACCCTTACTTTTCAATCTATACATTGAACAAGCAATGAAGCAAATTGGAGAAAAAATGAAAGTGGGAGTAAAGATTCTAGGAGAAATAATTTCAAATCTTGAGATTTGCTGATGACATCGTAATCCTAGCCGACACACCAGAAGATTCGAATGGGTTTTTAAATGGTATGGATTCTGACTTGAGGAAAGAATTCATGATGAAAATTAATAAATGTAAAACAAAATTATTGGAATGCAGTCGAAAGAAATCAGAAACCCCTATGGATGTCCAATTGTTAGGTGAAAAGCTAAAGGAAGTAGGCGACTTCTGTTACTTACAAAGCAAAGTAACTAGTGCTGGACGAAGTAAAGATGATATAAAAAGTAGGTTAGCACAGTCAAGGAAAGCATTTCTACAGAAAAGGAATCTGTTGACATCGAATCGCCCATAGATTTAGGTATTAGGAAGTTATTTTTGAAGGCCTTTGTCTGGAGCGTGGCAGTCTATGGAAGTGAAACTTGGGTGTTGAGCAGCAGAAAAGAGGAGAATTGAAGCGTTTGAAATGTGGTGTTACAAGCGAATGATGATCATATGGATAGATAGGGTTACGAATGAAGATGTGTTAAGATGAGTGGGAGAGGGGAGATATTTCTGACGACTGCTAATGAAGAGAAGAGGTAGGTTGATAGGACACACACTAAGACACCCAGGAATATCAAACTTCGTTATGGAAGGGAGGGTCGAGGATAAAAACTGTAGGGTTAGACCAAGGTTAGAATATTTTAAACAGATTGCGCCGGATGTAGGGTGTGGTAGCTATGTAGAGATGAAACGATTAGCTGAGGACAGGGAAGCATGAACAACTGCATCAAACCAGTCGAAAGACTGAAGACTCAAAAAACAACAACAATAATAATATAATAGTTATTATAATTAAAATAATAATGATGCAACACGCATGCGCTTATCTTTCCTTTTCCTCTCTCACTCTCAGAAGTGCTGAAATAGCTAGGGATTCACCACTCATCAGGCATGCTTCAACTGCTCATATGACTCGTACAGGTAAGATAGATTTACATTTGGACGTCCGAGTGGAATCAGCATATTTTGTGTTACTAATAAAAAAGGGATGTCCAATTATTTATATTATTTATAAATTACTAGCAGAAGTACCCGTTCTTCGAACGGTGTTCGTTGTTAACACCAGACATTATCAATTGAGCTACTGTTGCAATGGTTAGCGGTTTGTCATTCCTTCAAGTTTATCAGAACGAAGTTAGTTTACTGGGAATATCATACACACTGTTAATTTAAGGCCCTTAAAATGTAGTTTTCGGAGACCCTTTATAGATTCCCGAATTTTGTGTCTCACATTGAGAAGCGCAACATATGCTTTGGTCGTCCTTCTAGGATAATTTTTATATTTCGCCTATTTTAGCATATATTGAGATGTGTGTATTGACTCTCATGGTTACCATACCTAATTTTACGATGCACCAAGCATCCGAACACGAGGTATAGGCGTACATAAAGATACACAGAAAGACAGACAGGCAATTCTATTGTCTACAACATATCACCCAGATAACCAAATATGGGTATATCTACCACACAGTATCAAACAAAATCATCCTTACGATGAACCCGTATGTCGACAAAAAAAAGTTAAAATTTGCTCTCAGACTAAATTCACCTAACGTGTACTTCCTGACGTGAAATACAATTGAAAGCCTTGTAGACGAAACGCAATACACGTTACATAAAAACTGACCCTCTACGATGTGCTAGGTGCCCATACTCAGGAAGACCCCTTTCATAAATTATAAAGGCTTGTGGTGCATGAAAATTCAGGTTCTTTAGCCTCAAATTGCCCAAATTCTTAAAAGCCGCAAAAATGCTGGTTCAATTCAGGAATGTTTGAAAATAATGTTTCTGTTTGGAGATATAATAGACCTTCTGTACTATATGTCGAACGTGAAATTTGCATGAAAAAAATCTAGGGTACCCCTTCAACCCCTTAATTGCATTGATGAATTATACGGTCTACGTTAGTTCCGTGATAACCTTATAGCCATTTGCAAACTTTCACAGAAATGTAATAAACGGAGTGACATTGCTTCTTACAGATATAGATGGAAAGTTGTATGCCACCCCTTGAGATAATGTTCTCATGGTTACCGATCTGCATTCCTTCATTAGTTTGTTAAATTAAATTAAATTAGTTTTCTGGGAATATTTCAGAAACTGTTGGATTTAGAGCCTTATAATGTAGTTTTCGAGGATCCTTTAGGGCCCCCGAGTTTTGTTGCTGGCACCGAGGGGATTTGTCTCGTCGTTGTACGCCATAATATAATACTAATAATAATATAATATAGGGAGAAATTATAACACCTATTTTTATTTTATTTTTAATTCAGCCAATAGCCATGTACTTTTCTTTTCAGGACGGGTCAGGGAAGGGATATTATCACAGAAAGAAGCATTCACATCACGCATGAGCAAAATGGAAATGGCCTACCATTTAACTAAGGGCATCTATAAGAAAAGTTCAATATCCTTCAACGCAAAACTAAAACATTACTGCAGTGTCATCCGTCCGGAGGTCTTGCATGCTTCTGAATGCCTCGCGATGAACAAAAAAGGCTTGGTCGAGAAACTGGAGGCCAAAGAATGGAAAATTTTGAGAAAGATATTGGGTTCCATCAAAGACAATGGGGAATACAGAAGACGGCATAACCATGACCTATATACTCATGTGGAGAAGATAAGCAACGTCATCCGGAAGAGAAGGTTACCATTTTTTGGGCATGTGAAACGAATGAGCCCAGCGAGACTGACCAACCGCAACATAACTTACTTTCAGGAGAGGAAAACAAAATGGGCCTGGTGCATTGAACTGGATAAAGATCTGAAAGAAGTGGGGATTACACCAACAGACATTCAGGAGCGCGCCCCACTCAAAGGGAAACTTCAAACTTGTATAGGTTTCCAAGAAAAACCGAAGCTGAAAACGGGAAAGATTTGGACCCAGGAACGGAAGGAAGTCCACCGAGAACGAATGCGGGCGTACAGGGCAAACATCAAAGCCAGTAGGAGACGGTTGGAATGACGCGGTTCATAGATGGCCTATACGAAATGAATGAATGAATAATATGGGTATAGGAATATAATAGACCTGCCGTACCACACCCGCAGGTGTAAATCGCGTGAAAATATTCTAGAGTACTCCTTGATCCCCTTAAGCGCATTATACGTATTGATGAATTTTACGGCTTAATTTGGTTCCGTGATAACCTTCTAGCCGTTTGCAAACTTTCACACGAATGTAATTAATGGAATTGCATTGCGTCTTACAGCAATAGATGGACCTCTGAGAATCCGTTGGCATGGTTACTGGCTTGCATTCGTTCAGTAGTTTATTAAATTAAATTAGTTTTCTGGGAATATCTCAGAAACGGTTGGTCTTCGGTCTTTAAAATGTGGTTTTCGGGGACCCGGGTTTTGTTTCTCACATTGAGGGGCTGAAAATGAGTTTCGTCTCGTCCTTCTACGCCTATTTCAGCATATATTTTAAGGGGGCAGGCCCCCTTTTATGAGAGGTACGGAGAAGAGTTACATCAATGATTAGTGTCGTGCCTCTGATGGATATCTGTACCAAATTTTACGTTGATACACCCAGCCGTTCTCGAGTTATAAGGGAACAAATTTGTCCTCAGACAAACAAACAAACAAACAGACAGACAGACAGACAGACAGACAGACAGAGACAAAAAAAAATGATTTTTGCGCGCATCCATCATAAAACAGTCTGAAACGTGTAAAAAACTCAAATTTCCGCAGATATTCAGAGAAAAACACAAAAATTTTCATTTTTAGCCTACTTTCGATTTTTGCAAAAAATGAAAGTAGACTTATGAGATCAACACAGGGCGAAAAAAGTGTGTCTGTCTGTGTGTGTGTATGTGTGTGTGTGAGTCTGTGTGTGTGTGTGTCTGTGTGTCTGTGTGTGTGTGAGTGTGTGTACTCTGAATGTCTGTCCCCCGTATCAATTCGAACACGGTGAATGCGAATTGAACGAAATTTGGTACAAAGGTAGCACTAGCAAAGGACACCTCAGTGTCATGTTTTATATCGCCGCCATCTTGACGGAAACGTAATGGCGGCCACACAAATGTTCAAAGCTTAAATCAAATTACGACTAACCTAATCATCCGATCTCTACCAAATTTTGCAACAACATACCTTTATGAGGGGAGCATCCTTTGACCAAACTAATAAGTCATCAGCGTAATAGTTTGCGGATGGCGGCCATCTTTGTGTGAAAATCGATTCCCCCCATTAATTCGAACACGGTGCAACCGAATGGAACAAAATTTGGTACAGAGGTAGTACTAACAAAAGGCACCTCAGTGTCATGTTTTAAATCGCCGCCATCTTAACGGAAACGTAATGGCGGTCACACAAATGTTCAAAGCTTAAATCAAATTACGATTAACCTAATCATCCGATCTCTACCAAATTTTGCAACAACATACCTTTATAGAGGAAGCACCCTTTGATCAAATAACTAGGTCATTAGCCTAATAGTTTGCGGATGGCGGCCATCTTTGTGTGAAAATCAATTCCCCCTATTAATTCAAACACGGTGAAACCAAATGGAACGAAATTTGGTACAGAGGTAGCACTAGCAAAGGGCACCTCAGTGTCATGTTTTATATCGCCGCCATCTTGACAGAAACGTAATGGCGGCCACACGAATGTTCAAAGCTTAAATCAAATTACGATTAACCTAATAATCCGATCTCTACCAAATTTTGCAACTACATACCTTTATGGAGGGAGCATCCTTTGACCAATCTAATAGGTTATTAGCCTAATAGTTTGCGGGTGGCGGCCATCTTTATGTCAAAATTGATTCCCCCTATTAATTCGAACACGGTGGAACCGAATGGAACGAAATTTGGTACAGAGGTAGCACTAGCAAAGGGCACCTCAGTGTCATGTTTTATATCGCCACCATCTTGACTGAAACGTAATGGCGGCCACATGAATGTTCAAAGCTTAAATCAAATTACGATTAAACTAATCATCCGATCTCTACAAAATTTTGCAACTACATACCTTTATGGAGGGAGCATCCTTTGACCAATCTAATAGGTCATTTGCCTAATAGTTTGCGGATGGCGGCCATCTTTGTGTCAAAATCGATTCTCCCTATTAATTCAAACACGGTGAAACCGAATGGAACGAAATTTGGTACAGAGATAGCACTAGCAAAGGGCATCTCAGTGTCATGATTTATATCGCCGCCATATTGACAGAAACGTAATGGCGGCCACACAAATGTTCAAAGCTTAAATCAAATTACGATTAGCCTAATCATCCTATCTCTAGCAAATTTAGCAACAACATACCTTTATGGAGGGAGCATCCTTTGACCAAACTAATAGGTCATCAGCCTAATATTTTGCGGATGGCTGCCATCTTTGTGTGAAAATCGAATCCCCTTATCAATTCGAACACGGTGAAACCGAATGGAACGAAATTTGGTACAGAGGTAGCACTAGCAAAGGGCACCTCAGTGTCATGTTTTATATCACCGCTATCTTGACGGAAACGTAATCGCGGCCACCCAAATGTTAAAAGCTAAAATGTAATTACGACCAACCTAATAATCTAGTCTCTACCAAATTTTGCAACACCATATCTTTATGTGGGAAACATATTCAGACCAAACTGCAAGAACATCAGCCCAATAGTTTGCAGATGGTGGCCAAGTATGTGTGCAAATCGATTCCCCCTATCAATTCAAACACGGTGAAACCGAATTGAACGAAATTTGGTACAGAGGTAGCACTAGCAAAGGGCACCTCATATTCATGTTTAATATCCCTATAGCACGTTGTATTTCAACAAGCTACTACAACCAACATTCAATCATACTCCTTGAAAAGGACAAAGAGCTATAACAATACCCATGCATTTAGGAGAAAGTAGGCTATATGTTCTTTACTGAACATCTTGTTATATATAGAGATATATACTGCACCGCTCGGTGTTGACCGTGTTTTATTGCACAGATTCTGGTTTTACTCGCTAACCGTTGGAGATATACGAAAAGTGATAAGGACCTTTCGGATAGAAAATTAAATGTTAAAACTCATGTATTGAGACCGTTTAGTCGAGTCAACAACCACGATGACTTTCCTAACATCCCATAAGTCGAATAAAATTACCGTGAGGATCAGGTGAACTTCCTAATAGGCTAAGCGGCACGAGACACTGTAGTCCACGGGGATCGTGGTACATGGTGACGATGGTCATAGACTGCCTAAGGAAAGGTTCACCTCAAAAAACTAGACTGAGAAATTAAACATCCAGACTTAAGTAAAACACCGTGAAAATTTATTAAAATTCACAAGCCCCTAGCCTAGTTCGGAGGGTTATAATCGGCTAGTCCGCAAACTAATAAACAAAAGAAAATAAAGAGCAGGTCCCTATCTGAGAAGTTACTGAAAAACCCTCGCGAAAGATCTAACTCACAATAATAAAGCAACAACAGCAACACTAGGAAAATGGTACGACGCAAGTCCCTAGTTCAAGTTATAAGATTAAGCTAATATCAGAATTTACATTTAACAGGGTAGCAAAACAAATCTAAGTTAGGATGGTACCATTTCGACATTTACATTTAACGTTAATTCGTCTAGCTAAGTCCTATCAATTAACAAAATTTACGGCGATGACGTCCGTAAAAGAAAACAATTACATCCAAAAGCTAAGTGTACAGCCATGAAAAACAAACAATTTAATTATGCTTAATAACTATGTGCTAACAGCACACAATAAGGTAACATGTAGGATTTATACACTTGACATCATAAATAAGTAATGAAATAGACACAGTAGTTTTATTAAAAATTCCTGCCTGCACCTTGGTTTACTCTTTGTAAGCCATATTCATCTAATGTGCGTAATTACGGTGACGAATGCGTAGTTGAGACCACGTCTGACATCGCATGGCCTGAGCTCCACAAGCTACGAACTCTAGGTTCGCGCATGCTTCAGGTCGCTACAAAAGTGTCAACTGTCTTAGTCATTTCCACACAAGGAAATTATCTTCAACTGCACGGCTATGTCAACAGTTTCAAAATGCAACAGAACAAAGTTAGATAGAAAGAAATCGTTAGTTAGCTTTGATTTTACAACAATTATGCGTTTTATTATTAAGATGTCGGTTTATAGGTTTATCGTAGGTTTATGGCGAATAACATTGACAATAGCCTGGGCACGGAGTGTCTACACTGAGATCATTCTCCCCCAAAAAGCCTCGACTCAACAGTCGGAATAAGATCAACGAGCAATAACAACTCGGACACACAATAACACGGGTTACCAGCGGCGCTAAGCTCGCGTTCAATAACTCTGGGATAGGTCTGTACACAACAGTCACCTTCCAATAACATCTAGTCAACGGGATCAGTCCCGGACAAGGCATACTCAAAACACCTTCATACAATAACATCCTGCTATGACAGGGTAGCCTTCACCATACTATAGAAAACCTGACATAACTGTACCTGTCAAACGACAGTACACGCAGCAGAGCGTTTAACTAACAAAAAACGATCTATAAAACATGTGATCAAATACAAGAGTGGAAACTGATGTCCATAAGCAAAATAGCAATGAAAGGAAATGCGAATACAAATCGTACTCTGTCCTTGTCAAAAGTAGTTTTGTCTCACAATAAAGCAGGCGTGCTTTCAAGGGCACTGGGTTAGAAAACCAGTTTATGTCACCAACAGGCTACCACATTCCTGTGTTTGGTCGACACAAAACACACATTATTCAAGGCCGGCGATTTAATCAATATAAAACTATACATCTGGCCTGTTCATAAAAAACTTTACCATCGGTTATGAACCTCTATAGAGTCCGTGTATAAAAAACACGCAATAAATCTGAATATAACAATATAATTCCGTCTTTCTACCAAAGACGTCTAAATGAAAGTAATCTTACAATTACTGGAGCTCTTTGCTTTAAAAATACAATTCAGTAGTTGCTAGTACAACATCAAATAAAAACGTGTCTTCACGGACACTAACCAAATAACAATTGTGACGCAGATCTCACACACTACATCTGCTTAATGATACGATGGGAACTGAGTTCGATGCTTGGCAACGAAACATTCCTTCAAATTATAAGGTTCACACTTGACCAAGAATAGCTTCTGAGCTTACTCAAAATGAAAATATAATGCATTTACAAAACTGGCAATTACAGTCGATTGCCTAACTGATACGACTGTTCTAACGACAGTCAGGGGTGTAACAAAGGATGGCTGCAAAGAATGCAGTTAATTAATAACCATGGCATCTGATTGCCATAACTAAAGTCAGCAAAGACTTGAAAATTACCCCAAGTACGGTTGAACAAAATAGCCTCAAAATGACTACGGTCAGGTTCAGCAAAAGGTAGGCATTGACGTTCTACGACGTTCATCAAGCTGCACCAGGGCTGACCAAAATGTCTGACCCAAGGGTGTCTCACTATAACTGAAATAAATGACATCTAACTAATCTAGTTACATCCCTACCTAGAAAATGGCTGACACTGAGTGCGGTTGGTTCACAAGCTACATTAAATCTACTATACCACCAGAAACTAGAACACGAAAGGGGTGTAACAAAAACTCACGAAATGGAGAAGCTCTCACTCAGCCCTCAATTCCACAACAAGGGTTGTACAAAATCCTCTCTGGCTCTCTGGAACGGTATCCTCCTCATCAGGATTCCCATCTGGACTCCTCCAAAGACCAGAGTTCGATTTGTCCCTGTCGACAACTTCGTGGATATGCCTGGAAATGGCATTTTTGGCTCGTTCCTTCTCGTTCGTTGTCCTGGAAGTTCCACCATCATGCTGGTTCCCGTAGAAACATCACCCTCATACCGGGATGGTATTAGCCCATGGTGACTGCTTCAATCATGGTGAAGAAAAGTCCAATCACGTGGATAGTGAAATAAGTTACGTGATAATTCATCCTCTCACTTTCAAAATTATAATGTTCGTCGTGAACGTTATAGGCTTCAATTGTAGAATACGACACATCCTTAATTTCGTAGATGTGGATTAGCATGTGAGCTAACACTGTTTTATAATTCTACACGTGCTAGTGACGCTACTTTTGTATCACGCAGCATCCGTGAATTATACGTCGTTTTTAAAATGATTTTTTTACTTTGGCAATTTAAATATATCATACAATTATAATCTCACTTATTCAGGATAATTGTAACACTATTACCTGTATATTTCCACTAGGCATCTGCCCTCCACAAACGCGTGGGTAAAATGTGGTGTTACAGCAATGTTGTGCAATACACTATACTTGCCAATTATTATTTCCCAAACTTCTTCTTTGGATCACTGGGCTTCAACAACAGTGAATAATAGTATTAGCGTGCTCGATGGCACCTTACAATTACTTTCAACGCTCAACAGCGGATATTCCTCTACGTCTCGTAGGACAAATGCAATTCCACGCGTACACAAGGTGGATTCTCCAGACGCAGTGCAAGGCACTGGGTGTCTCTAGAAAGTAGGTCGTCAAAACGAAGTCGTTGAGCGACTACTTACGTTCCTTTTTGCGTATCTGCAAGGGTATTACCTTACCTAAAGTAAAAATAAACATTCTCCAAAAATGTTTTAATAATGCAGCATGACGAAATGGAATATTCTGAGTCTTGTGGAAAGATAAAATTAATTAATAAGACCTCAGATAAATAATGAGCAGTTTTCACCAAAGTCAAAAGTGCGATTCACCGCTACTTCAAAAAGTATCGCGTGATCTCTCAGCTCCACGTGGCTTCCTGGGTGTGTTCAAAAGTACAACATCCCATCATAAATGTTCTGTCATAAAAAATATCACATGAACCATAGCTCAGCGGGTTCAGTATACCATCAAAAGTTCGCTATTTCTTAGCTTTCTCTTTTTATTTGAAAAGGAAATATGTAATTTTGAAACCAAAGGGTGTAGTGACGTCACAAATGTCGGTTTTACTCGCTAACTGTTGGAGATACACGAAAAGTGATAGGGACCATTCGGATAGGAAATTAAATTTCAAAGCTCGTTTGTCCCATCAAAAGTTTGCTATTTCCTGGCGTTCTCTTTTTATTTGATATGGAAGTATGAAATTTTGAAACCAAAGGGTCTAGTGACGTCCTAAAATGGTCGCCATTTTTAATAGTGCAACATTTTGAAATCAAAAGTATCCTATATGTAAACCTGGTAAATCAGCTACATCCATGCAAAATTTCATTTAAATCGGACCAGTGGTTCTTGAGTTATTGAGTAACAGACAGACAGACAGACACACACCATCTCATTTTTATATATTGGTATGATATTTGACAAAATGTCAAATTTTCAACTGTCAGAACTCGTTATGAAAACACTATTATTTTGGTTCGTGCAACAGAAGTAGAATTGAAGAATGAATCTCAGGGGAGCTTGTGCTCACGAGCACTGTTTGGCTCCTATGACAGGAGCACCAAAATGCATTTAAAGAGCATCGTGGTTCTGCCGAGACCCAGGTTGAGATCACCTGATATAGAAGTTGCTTGAAATTACCCGCTAACGATGGGTACACCTGCTAGAATACCATAATTTGTGTATTTTAATGATCAAAAGATTTGACGCTGGGGGTAGTTTCTCTGCGCTGAATCTCTGGAGCTGTACTGCGTTTCCAGGTAAAGCTGTCACGCGATTCAATATCAGTAGATGTAATATTAATTAGTTTACTTTGCTAATTAGGTACATTATAATTTACTTGTATAGCATTCCTCTGTTGTGTTACACTACAAAATAAATTGAATTCCATAAATATATAATGAACTTTTCATCTCCAATTATATGAATTTAATCATTCCAGAGCCTGCAGTGTTCTACTTCAATGGAATTGGAAAATGTGAACAGGCTGTGATAGCATTCGCACTACTCTACAGGGTGTAGCAATATTGTACATTCAGGACACATTCCTCACACGTAGACGAAGAAATTATGTTATATGAACATGGGTCTGGAAACTCTTTGTTTCCATGTTACAAATCATTTTCTCCATCTCATTAGAGAGCGTCAAACCGAGATTTATTAAGAGAGCTCTCTCGATCTCAAAATTCTCAAGGAACAGCTACGCCTATAAAATAGCACACGAAACCTTATTTATAGAAGACTTAAAGCACTCCTTCGATCTACCGGAAACGCAAACGTATAAAACCATCATCGAGGAGAGACGAAATAAAAGCTGACGAGATACCCGAAGAAATAATGAAGACTGAAGCAATGAAGACAGCTATCTGGAAGGGACCAAATTTCAAACTTCGACATCTGTATACGCGATTCGCTGTCAGTGGGTTCCACGGAAGGATCTGTCAGAATGAGACATTTCATGAGCCCAAGGAGGACTGCGTCTGCAAGAATTACAATAATCCACGTCCCAAATCTCTAAACGCAGAAATGACAGAGTGGTGAAAAACGTGATTGTACACATTGTGTTTAATAAAAGTACATTATGCAACGAGCCTATAATGGCTATAATTAAGACACGAGTATTTTTTATAAAACGAGCGTATGCGAGTTTTATTGTTTCCATACGAGTGTCTTAATTACCATTATAGGCGAGTTGCATACGACTGTTTATGTTCGACGATAACTATAACTTTGTTATATGTTTTAACATAAATATTCATAAATATCGGTTGAGAGTCAGCTACTTGAATTTCGTGATCGCAGAGCGAGCGTTGGGTGTTATATCTCTGTCTTTTAAGATCTCTGGACGACCGACGCATGCACTCTGTGTGCTTGCAATGCCATATGCAGGCCATATGTTTACATCTGCCACCCCTCAGTAATATTGTCACTGGAGTTGTTTGAAGACAATGAATGCGCTGTGTAGAAATTATATTAAGGTACAGTGCTATTTGTTGTCTCATATTCGCCAGTTTATTTACGTGAACATATGGACGGTGCGTATTCCATGTCGGTAATTTATTATAGTTCGATGTTGTGTTTATGTCCGACATGTTGGATTTTGAGCGCACGCGTGAAGGTATCGTTACCTAATTGGTCAATGAACGAGCTCTGATTGGCTGGAGAAACTGTATCATAATGAAAAAGAGTGTTATAATGACCATCATTATGATACAGTTTTCTGACACATAATAGTGAGGGTCGAACATAAAATCATATATTAATCATGGGAAACCACAAGAAGAGAACTTTAGAATCATGGGGAATATGCACTCTTGGTTACCTCTGTTTACGTTGTCATTATCGTAGGTGCACCACCACTGTTTTGTTTTACATGGCCCTGTTGCCACACGCAATACTCCAGGGATACATCAACACATCCAAGATTCACTACGACAACGGGTTGATGCATGTATCAATGTGCACGGAGGGCATATTGAACACCTCCTGTGAGAAATAATTTCATATGGTATGCTGGTATGTTCTGTTCTTGTGTGTTTTCCAGTTTTAATGATTTGGAGACAATGAGGTGTAACATGGAAACAGAGCGTTTCCGGACACATGTTCATATAACATAATTTCTTCGTCTACGTGTGGGGAATGTGTCCTACATTTTGTGCCGTACATTTTTGTTACACCCTGTATAGTAGGTAGTATTCAAATGATAACTCTCTTTTGACATGAAATGTCTATCAAAGATATGGCAGGGGTATGGATGAAGAAATACATCGCACGTGAATACGGAAACGCAGTGAACTGCTGCATATCAAAAAGTATGAGGTCAACTATTGTTGATATACCAGTCTACTGTGGAAGGATCAACATAACCTACAGAAGCGGCCAGTGAAGAAATAGTCACTCGGGAGTTGGGAAGCTCTCATGCGCGACAAGTGCAAAGGGATTGACATTCGCTTCTGTGCTGTCCACAATCGAAAATAATAGTTTTCTCTCTCGGGACTGTGGGCATGTACCTGTGTCATTAGTAAGAAGGCATTTTATGTCAGCCTGGTTGTGTTCAGCTGCGTTTATTGGGGAGAAACATTTTTGATGAATCCAAAAGCACATTCATAATAATGAGTAGCACTTGTTATAGAAGCCAATTTAAGTGCTAAATCAGAACCTTAATTTAAGATAATCGTAGTCCTAAGACTCTTGAACTGGGGAAGAACAATCTAATTCCCTCACCTTTACTTCACCCACTGTTTACCCAGCGAACAGGATGGTGTCGGCTGCGCTCCGTCGCTTTTGCGTATTCGTGGCTTTTAAATGCTGCTTAATATCGGTTAACGTTTGTGTTCGTGGCTACCGTGACTACCATTTCGAGTTCGTGGAATGCTGGGAAGACTTCCTTGTGAACAATGAACTTAAAATATCATGCCATGTGCTTAGCTTGAATGGAACACAGTACCTGGCGTTGAAGCAACCAAGTGGTTGTCAAAGGTCCACGTATTTGAAAATGTCCGGCAATGTGATAGCCATGCTCCTATTGGCACTGTCAGGCGATGTGCAATTGAACCCGGGACCTGGTCAGTGTAATGATATGACTTTCTTCTATCAAAATGTAGCGAGTATGTGTACTTCATTATCGGAATTCAACCTAGCTTTTAGTGATGCTGAAATTGATTGTATTTGTATCGTAGAATCATGGTTGAATGATGCAGTGGACGAGAACGAGATACTGTCCAGTGATTACAGTATATTTCGACAAGACAGACAACTCGTTCATGACACCAAACAAAGGGTGGAGGCGTACTTGTGGCCGTGAAAAATATCCAGAATCCGGTATCAAGGCCGGAGTTGGCAGGGTGTTGGGAGTGCCTTGTGGTCAAGGTCAGGCCTAAACCTGGACAGGCGGTATTCATCGTGTGCTGCTATCTACCACCGGACGAGGTGAAGGTTAGGCTGAGTGACTTGCGTCAGATGTTGGGCAATGTCACAGCTGTTTTAAACCCACAAGACATAGTCGTAGTGTGTGGTGACTTTAACATCAGTGAATTAGCCTGGACCCCTGAACCTTTTATAAAGCAAAGATGTGAGGAAGTCCTATCGTTTCTAGAGATTATCAGTGAGTTTAATCTACAGCAAATGTGTCATTTCCCTACACGCAATAACAATTTCCTGGATTTGGTGCTAGTCTCTGAACAACTCTCCGCACATACGCAATGTATTCAGGCTGAGAAGGTAGTTAAGTCAGACCACGATGCTGTGGAATTCTCACTATCCTTGCCGCGAATTATCCGTCCACAATCACTAAGAAGGGTAATATATACTTGGACTAAAGCTGATTTTCCTCTCATGAGAGACCTTCTATCGATGTGTCCATGGTATTTGATGGATACTGTTGATGAGGCTTTAAGTCTGTTTTACGACCTCCTCAAAGCAGTAATCAAGGATTCAGTGCCCACTCGCACAATCAATACTCGGAAGTATCCAGTTTGGTACGATACAGAGGTAATCAACAAGTTGAAAGAAAAAGAGAGAGTCAGAAAAAGGTTCAAGAAATCGGGCTTTTGGTGTGACTATGTTCAATTTTCGGTGATACGGGGGGAATATAAGAGACTCCAGACCAGAAAATACAAAGACTATGTGATCTCAGTTGAATCAAAATTAACCATCAATCCAAAGCATTTTTGGAATTTTGTAAACAATAAAAGAAAATCTTCACGTTTACCGTCCACTATGTTTCAGAATGGAATCGAAATCCAGGACAAGAAAACTATTCTTAATAAATTTGCAGAGGGCTTCAAGAAGTATCACTCTCCTGCGAGGCCGTGCCACTCTTCTGTCCCAATCGTGTGTAATCAGGGATTGATTTCGATCCGGACTACGCCCTTTGAAGTGTGTGAGATCCTGTCATCATTGGATACTGCAAAATCGTTTGGGGCTGATAAGATACCAGGTCTTGTACTTAGAGAATGTGCTCCTCAGTTGGCGATACCTCTCAGTGCAATTTTAAATATATCTTTTAAATCTGGATGCTTTCCCTGTGAGTGGAAGAAGGGATACGTGATTCCAGTATTCAAAAAGGGTGACAAAAGGGTATTTGACAACTATAGGCCAGTCGTCCTGCTATCCCTCCTATCAAAGGTGGCGGAGAAGATTGTGTACAATAGAATATACAGGTCAGTTGGCCAGTACATTAATGTTGCTCAGCATGGATTCGTGCAGAAGCGCTCGACTATTTCGAACCTGGCAGTGTACGTCAACTTCATATCAAATGCCTTGGACAGGAGTCAACAGGTAGATGCCATATACACAGATTTTTTCAAAGCCTTTGATTCCGTACAACATGAGGCACCATTAATCAAATTGTCGGCGTATGGAATAGGCGGCAGCGTTTTAGAGTGGATTAGAAGCTATCTCACTGAAAGAATTTGCTTTGTTAAATCCGATGGTCAAACTTCAAATCCATACTTTCCAACTTCCGGTGTTCCTCAGGGTTCCATCTTGGGGCCGCTTTTATTTGTAATCTTTATTAATGATTTAACTGGGGTCTTCCAGAATAGTAACTGCCTTCTATACGCTGATGATTTGAAACTGTTTCGGGTAATAGACCACGAGTCAGACTGTGACTTGCTTCAATTAGACCTACATTTACTAACAGATTGGTGTACTAAGTGGTTACTTGACCTTAACATATCAAAATGCAATGTGATAACATTTTCTAGGAAGTTGGCGCCTGTCATGAGGAATTATAGTATAAGTAACTCTGTATTAGTGCGTGTGAATGAAGTAAACGACCTAGGTATAACAATTACCAACGATGACGGGCTGTCATTTCTAAATCATGTAGATAAGGTGACAAGTAAGGGTTTCAGATTACTAGGTTTTCTGAAGAGAAATTGTGGTGAATTCGCCAATATAGGTTCTCTCAAAATTTTTATTTTTAGCATATATAAGGTCGACGGTTGAATACTGTTGTGAGGTATGGCTGCCTTCTCAGCAATATGCTATTCAGCGGTTAGAGAGAGTGCAGGTGAGATTCATGAAGTGGATCAGCTGTAGGTATATGGGCATTCGACTCTCTACATTGGACTATGAGACCTTCTGTGGAACCATGGGTATGCGGTCTTTGAGGTCTCGCCGCATGTGTGCCAACGCCATGTTTCTATATAAGTGTCTGACCAATAGAATCGACTGTGCGCCCCTTTTGTGTTAGATTCCGCTTCATGTTCCAGGCCGCAATACAAGGCAAAGACTCACTTTCCGGATCCAGAAGTGTAGAACTGTAGCCCATGCCAATTCCTGGTTATTAATGGCTTTGCTCTCTCTAAACCATCTTGATAGCGCTATAGATATATTTTACTCGAAGCCTACTGAAATTCGTAGATCATTGTTGAACTCAAGATCGTAGGTGTTTGTTGTATATATTGTGTGTAAAAATTGTTATTTTAATTTAAGTGTATACAGAACTTAGTTTATAAGCTTGTATCAATGTTTGTTTCTAGGTTAGTTAAATAGTTGCTTTTAAGTTAATTTAATGTTTATTATGTTTTATTATATCATCTGTAATTGGGTGCCTATCCTGTTGATGGTAAATAATCTATCTATCTATCTATCTATCTATCTATCTATCTATAAGACTCAAGCCAATCTTCATAGTTTCCACGACCTACTCTTTATGATCCAAAGGCGTTAGACTGTTTTACAAGTTAATTAAATTAATTTAAATGTATAATGTATGGTTTTGCTCGTAACGTTTGATCATATTCTTTCAAAAAAATGGTAAGAAAATGTTGGTTTTTTAGAACTTCTACCAAGAGAAGCAGCCTTGCTCATTTCGAATGCCACAGTAGTCATATTAATTAATTAATTCTATATTTTGTGTGCATTGAGCCCTGAAAAAACCCGCATAATCCAGTAATATGTTTCCCCCTTTGCCTCATTATCTAGCCTGACTACTCCGTTATGTTGTTTCTCGTTTCCTATAGGGAAGGGGTTGTTTTCAAGTAGTGTAAAGGGAGGTGTGTTTTTGTTGGATTATTATGGTAATTTATTTTAGCTAAGCAGCGATCACGAGGTAATTCCATCCAATTCAGTATGACCAGTGAATGACTTAACAGTTGCACGAGAACGGATTCCACATCGCTCAATCAATGAGCTAACTTCGTATTCAATTCCAATCAGTCCGGCCGTCATTGGAGGTTCGGTCCTTGCTGAGTTCAGTGGTATCTAAGAGTGTTTAAATGCTACAACGTCATGCCAGTAGATTTTCTATTACGTTAATGATCCTCTTTTAGGAATAATTCTGGCACACCAGTGTTTCTGTAGTCACAGCATTATTATTATCATCATCATCATAATTACTAGCTTGCCGCAGTGGGTGAGTTGTAATCGTGTCGGACTACCAACCCAAAACTTTCAGGTTCGCTCCTGGTGATTTTTGAAGGCGACAAAAAACTCTGCACGCATGTCATACGTTGTTGGCATGTTAAAGAACCAATTTGAATTCAGTAGGCCGTGTTCATAATGCCAAAATGAATCTCGGGATTTTACTCCAACACAAAGTTCTTTCTTTCTCAACTAGAAAGCGTTATATATAGTGTCAAGGAGCTTAGATATCTATCATCATTGACTTTCATAGCGCTCCAAGGAACGACAAAATTCGACTTGAAAACTGCCCTCTGGACGTCAAATAACAAAGCTTGCACCCGGCACCGAGGCCATACGATATTATTAATATTATTATTATCATAATTACTGTTCAAATAAGCTCAAACACATAAACTGTAGCAATTTTAAAAATTCAGGTTCATTTTTCACCCATCTGATTGTTTATGTGTAAATGTGCTCCTACTAATTATAATTTAAATTCTCAACTCATTATTCACCTGTTATTTTCCCTTAATCACGTATGACATTATGCGCAACCCACTCCCCGTATACGATAATGTCCAGTTAAGTGATCTCCATTGTAATTAGGTGAAGTGAGGTAAATATGTACACAGTAGCGTGACAGCCACCTCTGGGAGCAGGTAGGCTAAGTGAGGAAATCATTTATGTACTGACTGATAATCAAGAGGATTACATAGCAATCTCACGATAATGCATGGAGGGTTGAATCTTGGGTTTCGTACATCAATTAAGGAGTCGAAGGACGATCCAAATCATTTGCAATTTTAAAGAAATTTCTAACCCGTATTGTTCTTGATTCAATTAAGAGTTTAGTGACATCATTGTAATGTAGCCCTGTGTAATTTGGAGTGCGTGGAACCTATCTAAAAACCTGTATAATTGTTATAACTGTATTAATGTGTGTATTTGAAATAAGGCCTAGGATTAGGGTAGGAGGTGGCCATGGTCTTAATTTAGATACCATCCCCGTGTTTACCAGGGGTAGAAGTGGGAAACCACGGAAACTACATCTACAGCTAGGAATCGAACCCAATTCTTCTCAGTTTTCCCTCACGAGGCTCATTAAATCCCGTTCCAGCCCTCAGACCAGATATTTTTTGGGCAGAACCGGGAATCGTTCCGAACCTCCACGGTGACATTTTCTATGCAAATTTGTTGTTAATTAATTTGGAGGTCATGTAACTCCGTGTACTTGGGTCTGGTTGGTTGGTTCTTAAGTTTAGGGGCTGCGACAACGCGGTCATGTAGCCCCGTGTACTTTGGGTGTGTGTAGAATCTGTCTGATAAACGGTGTTAATTGTGATGACTGTATTAGTGTGTGTTATCTGTTTTTTTAAATTTAAGTACAGACTGCAACTTAGAATTGTTCAAATAGTTCCTACTTTTGCCGCCAAGCGCCACCATCAACGACTACTAGCCCAAGTTCAGAACTTAGCTACTAGACGCCACCGCAGTCGGCTCTTGGCAACGAACGTAGAAACCTAAGAGCGTTGTTTACATTCTTAACCTATCCAATTTAGCTTCACACAGGTGTAATTAGTGGAAGGATCATTAACACGCCATAAATCTATGACATAGGACCGCCGGCTTTACTTCCCCTCCGAAGGAAGGCATACTGAGGGATTTTTAACGCTCTTAAAAAATCCGACGGCTTTGGCCGGGTTTGAACCCGCTATCTTGGGCATAGAAGCTCAGCATGCTACCGACTACGCCACCGAAGCCGCTGTACTTAGGTCTGTGTGGAATCTGTATGATAACATGCATTATTTTGATGGCTGTAATTTAATGTGTGTGTCGACCTGTGTGATGTACATATTATATGGGAAGCAGTGGTGAGGGAAGCTCCCTGTATTCTTTACTCCCTGATCTACTGTAGTGTAATGTTTCCACACAGATACCGTTATCGTTATTGCTGTTGCTGATTTTAGGGGCTGCGACAACGTGCTCATACAGCCTTGTATATTTGGGTGTGTGTGGAATGAGAAATTTCTTGCGCAACAGAGACCTTAGTATAAATTTAAAACTGAGGTTACTAAAATGTTATGTTCTCGGTATGGAAGCTTGGACACTCAAACAAGATATGATTAACAGACTAGAGGCGTTTGAGACGTGGACATATCGAAGGATCTTACGAGTAATCTGGATGGATAGAATCAAAAATCTTGAGATATTGCGTAGGATAGGTAAAGATAAGGAGATAATTACCTGTGTCAACAATAGGAAGTTACAATACTTGGGCCTTATAATGAGAGGAGACAGGTATCGTCTTCTACAAGAAACTATTCAAGGGAAGGTTGAGGACAGAAGGAGTCATGGAATAAGAAGGATCTCTTGGTTGGGCAACTTAAAAAATGGTTCAAGTGTAGTTCCAGTGAACTTTTCAGTGCTGATAGATCCAACAAGCGGATTGCTGTGATGATCGCCAACCTTCTTAGAGGAGACGGCACATGAAGAAGAAGAATAAGAAGAAATGTGTGTGATAACCTGTGGTATTGCGATGGTTGTACTAGTGTGTGTATTTGTAAACTGGACTTAGGATTGGGAAGAAGGCGGCCGTGGCCTTAAGTTAGGAACCATCCCAACATTTGCCTGGAGTAAAAACGGGGAAACCATGGAAAACTATTTCTAGGATGGCTGAGATGGGAATAGAACCCGCCTCTTCTCAGTTTCTACTCACGAGAAAGAGCGTAAGACACTTATCACCCAAACGAATAAATAATAATAAAAGCAGGCTATGAATGTAAACTTTCTTATCTACTGTATTTTATTTCTAATAATATTATTATATGGGTTTAACTTCCCTTTTTACTGTAATGCAAGTTGCCCTCTGGGCGTCAATTAACAAAGCTTGCACCCGGCACCCGAGGCCATACGATATTAATATTATTATACTGTAATTATTGTGGTGACCGCTTTTTGGTGTAATGGCTGGAATTCTCCGCTGCTATTCCTGAGGGCCCATTAAAGCATGGGTTCATTTCACACCTCCACCGTTCTAGTAGTAGTTTTCTATGGTTTTCCAATTCTCCTCCAGGCAAATGCCGAATTGGTTCCTAACATAAGCTAATGCCATGACTGCCTCCTCCCAAACCTCACTTCAATTAGAAAAACACTACTATAGCACATTTTTGGAATTGAAAGCTTGGTGAAAGAACAACAAAAATCTATCTTAGTTCATTTTGAGATGATGAAAAAATAACTAAGAGAAAATGTAGGTCTGTTTCCGTTGATCTTAGGTTTTAAATATTGGTAATATTGGAGTGGACATTCTTTACTTTATTGAAAGTAAATATATATTACTCTAAAATTTCAGGTCAGGAAATATCGTAGTTGTTGGAAATACCTTATTCATTCGTTAAGAATACGAATTTTTATGGTGCAGTTTAAAATACTGTATATATTGCCGAACTCTCAGGTGTTTGAACACCAATGATTATTTACATGTCGAACTATGTCTTAAATAAAGAACAGGTTTAAGAAGTTTTACTGGAAGATATCATACTTCTCTTTCTGCTTTAAAGAAGGTTTATGAAGAGCCCTGCAAGTCTAAAACCTTATTTTGAGTAGCCAGAAGCTTCACAAATTCCAGAGGCTTCCTTCTTCTTCCTCCACCAAACACACACATCAAAAAAAGTTTTGCGTATTGCCATGGAGAACAGTCGGATGAAAGTGAGGATGGACTTATTTACTAACAGCCTGCTCTACACAATTGAGATTGGGAGCATAGGCAGTCCATTCCATTCTGAAGAAAGGTATTGTGCGGGTGAGCGTTATCATCCACGAGAGTGAAATTTGGGCCAAAATTGTCAGCATAGCCTTTCACTACACGTCCAGGATAGTATCCCTGTAATGTGTGCATGTCATGCGCCCTGGGATGAATACAAGAGGGGTTCGGCGACCATACATGATGCTACCCCTAAATATTGCACCACCTCCTCCCTGTTGGCCTCGGTCACGGATATATTGGTCGTACATACGTTCACCAGGTCATCTCCACACTCGCACAGATATATCCTCATTGTCACAGCTGATATGCACGCACGAAATAACGATTAATGTTTGAGACCACTACGACGCTTGACCAGCAATATGCAAAACTTTTTTGTAATTTCAAATGATCTTGTCGACTTCATCGTTATGCTTTGGTCTACCGTTATGCATTACGGTTACGGAGAGGTAATGTACTAAGGTTGCACTTGAGCGTATGAGATCATCATGTTGTTCAGTACATATGCACCAAGCAGAGCTATAGCGTTATGCGATATGGAGACGGAGAGCGTATGACGTCATCATGTTGTTCAGTACATATGCACCAAGCTGGGCTATAGCGTTAAGCGATATGGAGACGGAGAGCGTATGACGTCATCATGTTGTTCAGTCATATGCACCGAGTCTGAGTTTACTCCTGGGCTATGGCGTTATGCGATACGGAGATGGAGAGCGCGTGACGTCATGCAGCAGAGTGCACCTCCCGCTCTCCGTTCCCCGCGCGGGAAGCCTAAGTCTGTTGAAAGAGCCCTCCTGCCTTTCTAACTTTTGAAGCATTTGTAGCATGCGTCATTTGAAATGATATAAAGTCTAGTCTTTCAGACTGACTGTAACATTTTTTGATGTGTGTAGTCTACATGACACAGGCAAATCTTTCACTTTCACTTTCTGAGGAACGATTTGATTCTTACACCAAACAAAGAAGAATTTTTGATCCCGTCAGGATCAGTGTGAAACTTAACTCATTAACTCAAAAGTGGAGCATTTCTCACCAAGCCCTTTAATTACCGGTAAGGTTACAAGGTATACAATATTTAGAATTGCCACTATATCTCCTATTATCGCTAATACCTCGATGTCTATGAAACAGCTGGAGCTTTATTGAAATACGTTTATCAGTAAGGACTGCTGATCGGGTATTTCCTCTTTAGCCTTGGCCATAGTGTTAGAGTAATAAAGAAATTGGGCACAGCTTGCCTTCTGCTGGACCTTGTGCGCTAATCTGGAAGCGGATGCTCATTGTAAAGTGGATTAAAAGGATTGTCGCAGCAGTGTCACTTGGCTCGTTGCCATTGCGATTTGAAGACTGCTGCTATCGAATGGCGTGGGCAATTCATTATGCTCATATTCCTAAACGGTTAGAAGCAGTTCTTCAAGCACATAAACTACGACTTTGCTATTACAAACATTTGGCTCTTCCTGTTATCAAGGAGATATTTTTGTATGGAGTTAAAATTATTGTTGCTGCTTCAATTAGGAGCTTAGGCATCTTTGGTTATCGGTTCTATGTTCTTGTCAGTGTATGGTATTTGTCATTATGATGGTTGTAGAGTATTTGATTGTAAATATTAGCAGGATCTAAAACTAAAAATTACGTATTTTGTTGAATTATTTAGTTGTCCCGCCTAATGAAATTGGGTGACAAAGCGTGTTGACCGACTGAAAATTATAAATTGACAACTGGACGTTCTTACGCGACTTCAGTTTTCAAGGTCTCGAAAGCTGCCGCATTTATACAGCAAGCGTTTTGTGCTTGATTCAGTACCTTCCTTACCTACCATCACACACAAGCTTAAGACCCCAAGCGTAGTCATACGCTTTAAATCGTGCAGCACGACTGTGATGGTGAGCTGAAGCCAGTCCGGAGATCGGTGGTTCGAATCCTAGCGCTGGCACCGACCATCCTATGAGTGATTTTCCCCGAGCATTTCAACACTCCCTTTAGGCAAACGCCGGGACGGTACCTTAGATTATTCAAATCCATGGGCATCTAACTTGTCCCTGTCCCTAATAATAAATTACATTTCGAGAGATCGTTGCAAATGCGGGGTAGCTCCACTTTTTGGTCAAATGCTTGTTTTGACGGTTCCATACTGTAAATAAATCTCAAATTTATTGGTGCAAGAATGACGTGGCTCCGCTAGTTAGTTAGTTAGTTAGTGCGGTGGAGCTGACCCACTGTTTGTGTGCAAAAACAATGTGGATCCGTATGGAGATTTTCCTTAATTAGTAAAACAGAAAACAACTATAGCCTACCAAGGACCTCAGCTGATGCAACATTGAGAGATGCCCTAAAGTTGGCAAAAGCATATTTGTCATCCATTCAAATTCCATTCTAAAATGGCATTAATGGTTCCGAAAACAAAACTGAATTGCACCTCAGAAATTGACAACGTCGAATGAAGAACGCTTTCATGTGTGATTTTCAAGTTTGGATCGAATAAAAGGGGGGTATTCAGGGGAATTTGTTTTGGATTCATGCGTATTTCACGTGTCGTCTCAAAACTCACGAGTCTTAAAATTCACGAGTCTCAAAATTCACGAATTTCAAGATGAGGGCTAGTAAAAGTAGGTTCTAGCCTGTTTCTGTACCTGGGCCAGTCTCAAAACTCACGAACCAATTTATTCTTTGAAAACACAAAATAACGACCTCCATGATTCCAATGAAGTTTTTTAGGCTTGCTTGATGTCACCAAGCAGAATGGCTGAGTTATAATTGGAGAATTTGGTCTGTGGTAGGTTGATAATACCTGGTAAAACAATACAAACGAAATCCCAGGCAGTGTGAGTTACCGTATAGCTCATACTTCCTGCGGTTATCGCAGGCACGTGCTCTCAGGAGTCGTGAGTTTTGAGACTATTTGTTACTATTTTTAGCTCGTGAGTTTTGAGACTCGTGATTTTTGAGACGTAACCGTATTTCAGCGCGAAAGAAAAAGGTGGCCACAGCCTTTTAAACTTACAAATGTACGATTGTGATCATTATCCGCATCTCTGTTTAGCGGCTAGCATTCTTGGCTCTCATTACTGAGGCCCGGGTTCAATTCCAGGCACTGCCAACAAATTTATTTCTGGTCTGAGGGCTGGAACAGGGTACACTCAGCCTCATAAGGCAAAACTGAGGCGAACTCGATTCTTACCTCAGCCATCCTGGAAGTGGTTTCCCACTTCTACTCCAGGATAATGCCGGGATAGTACCTCACCTAAGGCCACGGTCGCTTCCTACACAAATCCTACCTCGATTACAAGTACACATACTAGTACAGGCATCATGGTGTCACAGGTTATCAGACAAATTCTACGCATATCCAGGTACACGGGGCTACATGACCACTATGTCGCTGAGCCCTTAAATAATCAACAACAACGATTGTGATCAATGAATATTCGCTGTAATGGAAGGTGCAATTCAGTAGTATGCGCTGTGAAAAACAAATAATTTGAATTTAATGCGAAATTTTAAGCTGTTTCCCACATGTTTTGCACCGGATCTCTCATAATCACACTTTAATGCAGTCAGCACAGAAATACAGGTTACCAGAGAAATACAACACACACAGCACGGGACTAATGGCCAAGATGTCCCAAGCCGCTATAGAACCAATTGACAACAACATCGTTCCTCTCACCCCTATGCCCAAATGTTGTGCTTTCACAGTTTGCGATCAGCACCACACAGAACTGTTGTTAGCTGTGTCTCAACGCGCCGCGTCTCTGGCCAGACCCCAAATAAAGTTTGTCACTTCCAACGTGAAAGGATTCTTTTCATGAGAAAACACACGGGGCGAATGAACTTGGACACTAGACTATTCTGGAAGTTACTAATGCAGTGGCTGAATGGTCTACTCCAGGCAAATGCTGGTATGGTTCCTAACTTAAGGCCACGTACGCCGTCTCCCAATCTTATAGTCAAATCACAAATACACATACCAGTACAGCCATCACAATTTCACAGGTTATCACACAAATAATTCATGATGACAATTAATAAATGTAATTCAAATATATTGGAAAGCAGCCGAAATAAATCAGAAACCTCTATGGACGTCGAATTGGCAGGTGAAAAGCTAAAGGAAGTAGGAGACTTCTGTTACTTAAGAAGCAAAATATCCAGTGATGGACGAAGCAAAGAGAATATAAAAAGTTGATTATCACAGGCAAGGAAAGCATTTCTACAGAAAATGGAATCTGTTGACATCGAATATAGATTAAGGTATTAGGAAGTCATTTTTGAAAGACTTTGTCTCGAGCGTGGCACTCTATGTAAGTGAAACATTGACTGTTGGAGCACCAGAAAAAGGAGAATTGAAGCGTTTGAAATGTGGTGTTACAGGAGAAAGATGATCAGATGGGTAGATAGAATTACAAACGAAGGGGAATTAAGATGAGTGGAAGAGGAGAGATGATGTTTCTGGCGACTGCTAATGAAGAGAAGAGATAGGTAGGTCTCATTCTAAGGCCCATTCTTACAATCTCCGGTTAAATCTTTACCGCAACTTTAACGGCAAGTTTACTGGAACTTGATTTTTACAATACCCGGTTTGCGACAAACTGACAGTAAAATAAGCCTTAACCGGCAGTGAACTTTACCGGAGGATTCTCCTCCCGTAAACTGCTTACTGCCAGATTTTTTATTATAATCTCAACGCCAGCTGATTACATACATCGTCAATATGCCTAGAATTATCCGTAATTTCATAAGTTTCGTAAATGCTGATGCTTTTCAAAGAAGGAGACGAAACGTAGGCTATATAAGAATCGAAGTCATTATTACGAGGAGTTAGATAATCAAGATTTTTTTAGACGATTCCGTTTGACGAAGCTTTTCCTCTTGAGGCCTTTATTTGTCTCATTTGGAGATAATTGTCCTTACATATTTAATATTTCTCTTTATAATCTTAACGTAACAAACATATTGCGCCAAGAACACAGATCATGATCAAGGAATATAAAATGCCGATTAATTATATACTCCCTGACGCAGATCCACTCATGCCAACTATTGAGAGGTATCAATAAATCTGCAAATCGAACCAGAAATATGTACCAACTGTTGAAAATTATGCTCAGATCTGCTAACCTACCGTAAACATTAACCGGAACATGGTAAGAAGGATCGAATGTTTACCGGGACTTTACTCCGACCGTAAAGCCATCTGACAGAGTTTACTGTCACTTTACTGGAGATTGTAAGAACGGGCCTAAGGCACTCCGGAATAGCAAACTTAGTTATGGAAGAAAGACTCGAGGACGAGAACTGTAGGGGTAGACCAAGATTAGAATATATTAAACAGATTGCGTCGGATGTTGGGTGTGGTAGCTATGTACAAATGAAACGATTAGTTCAGGACAGGGGAGCACGGAGGGCTGCATCAAACTAGTCGAAAGACTGAAGATTCAAACAACATCATACAAATCCCACACACACAGCCAAGTAAATGGGGATAAATGACCACGATGTTGCAGCCCCTAAAATAAGCAACTGTCTGTTAGGTAGTCAGCCCGGAGGTTGGTTGGATCCTCAAAAAGCACCACCATAGGTTATGTGGTAGAAACCCACAAAGCCGAGGCAACACTATAATGAGGCATACTAGACAAGGTGAGCAAAAACCATTACAAATCAAAGGATGTTCTTCCTGGATATCCACATTTCAGTCTAATCTTTCACAACTATAACTTTTCTTACTGCTTTTTTATATATTAAAGAAAACCACCTCGAGGTGTAGTTGGTAGCATTCTTAGCCTCATCCCAGATGTCCGGGCTCGATCCCAGGCTCAGCCAAGATATTTAATCCTGGCCTGAGGGCTGGAACGGCGTAAACTCGGCATCGTGAGGCAAAACTGGGAAGAGTTGAGTTAGATTCCCAACTCAACCATCCCGGAAGTGGTTTTCCGTCGTATCCCACTTTTTTCCTTGCAAATGTCGGGGTGGTTCCTAACTTACGGCTTCCTCGTTTCCAATCCTCACCTGAATTATAAATAACCTACACACACCAATACAGCCACCACAATTACACAGGTTATCAGATTAAATTCCGCGTACACACCCAACCACCCAAGTGCACGGGGTTAAATAAGCAACGTTGCCTAACCTATCAAATGAAAATCCACAGTCTGCTTCCAGTGGACCGGCCGGGTCAGGTAATGGGATGAATGAAGCCCCCATCTAGCGGCGAGGATATGAACTGTGCCGGCTGCCGAAGCCTGTCGCACTCCCCTGGGGCAATGATTAAATGAATGACAGATGAAATGAAACGATAGTGGAGAGTGTTGTTGGAATGGAATTGTGACCGGGAAAACCGGAGTACCCGGAGAAAACCGTGTCTGCCTCCGCTATCCAGCACAAATCTCACATGGAGTGACCGGGATTTGAACCACGGACCCAGCGGTGAGAGGCCGACATGCTGCCGCCTAAGCCACGGAGGCTCAACCTCTCAAACGAATTAACTATATTCTAAAGAAAAATATTACGTTCTTCTTATATGGACAAATTGGTGTCACTTTTCAATCCATTACATCTTTTAAACCATAACCTATATAGTTGGACACAATTTTTAAATGAATTGATGGTACAGTGAGGGTCATCCCTAAAGAAAGGGGTTTTCCAAATACCGTGCCGCCGACAGGTCGCAATGTCTCACCGTGACAGTCGTAGCATGCGACAAATACAACAGCGCGCCGGTCAGATTTTCATGCTGGCATTGCATTTATTACATACGCAGCTGGCAAGATGCCTTAGTTGTGATAATTAATACTTGCTGTGAAGTACTGTAGCCTTCGTCGTATCACGTTAACATTGTTAGGTATAGAACAAAACGTCGAATTTCGCTAGTGGAAACTTATCTTCTCAAGAGGAAGTCTTCCAATAAATGTGTTCGTACGTTTCAGCGCCGTGTGATATTTACTTGTGGGGTATGCAGAAACAATCCGCGTACTCTGGAGGCTCTTGCACCGATACGAAATATCAGTGAGGATGAATTATACCGAGTGTACCAAAACTTCCTTCGTTGGTGCAATGTGTTTTTAGAATATGTAGGACAGCATTTCCAGCAACTACTGTGAAATTCATGTAAGTAAATAGGATTGTTAATAACGCAAATAAGTGTAAATGTGTTAAACTAGTTGGGCGCTGCGCTCCTGCTAGCGCCAGTGCCTTGCTCGACAGGCGGCTACACACAGAGGCTCGCCCGTCACGCCGCGCATCCTTGGCTCCGTTCTATAGCGATGGTCCTCACTGTAATGCAGAAATAACAGGACAACGTTTATTACATATTTTTAATAGCAAACATAACTCATTATTGGATCATATGTTTTTATTACAAGCTTATTCAATAAATTGCAATTTCAATTAGCTCACAAATCGCTATTTCTAATATAGATCATATTACAAAATTATCTAAAGCGACATAATTACACTATTCAAAATAACCCATGTTTTTCCATTCTTCTAGCAAATTTATGTTTGTTCTTATGAGAGTCTTGACTTAATTATTGCAATAAGATCGCTTTTCGTCTTCATTTTAACGTAATTTCTATCGTATTTGAGCTGATGAAGAATGCGATGAACAGCCGAAATATGCACTAATACATTTAGTAGTAAAGTATTGATTAAGGTCGATACTTCGTTTACTACCAACCTTCGTAGTTCATTCAATAAGAAGTAGTTGTTGCTGTCGTTGCTTGGACATAGTAGTCATTCAGCCCCATGTACTTGTGTGTGTGTATAGAGAATTTATCTGATAACCTGTGTTGTTGTGGTGTATGTACTAGTGTGTGATGAAGTGGTCTCCACTTGGAAATAGTGTGAGAAAGGCTGTTTTGACAGGTACTCACCAATAGCACCGTGGAAGTGAAATTAAACTCCTTTCAAACAGAGTTCCAGCGCAGATTTCATGATTTGATCGAATCCTATTTACTGTAGTGCAGCTTGCCACGGTGGGTGAGTGGTTAACGTGTCGGTCTTCTAACCCCAAGCTTGCAGGTTCGCTCCTGACCATGGTAAGTGATTATTGAAAGGCGGCAAAAATTACGACACCATGTCATACGATGTTGGCATGTCAAAGAACCCATTTGAATTCAGTAGGCCGTGTTCATAATGGCAAAATTAATCTCGGGAGTTTCCGCCAACACAAAGTTCCTCATTTCTCTACTAGAAAGGGCTATAGTGTTCAAGGAGCCTTGATATCTAACCTCCTTGACTTTCAAAGTGCTTCAAGGAACAACGAAATTCGATATGCAAGCAACGGCCACTTCCTTCCACACCCTTGCCCAATTTCATTCATCTTCATCCATTCCATCTCTCATCCCGACGCGCAGGTAACCCACGGGCGTCGACTAGAAAGACCTGCACTCGGCCTCTTAGGAAGCCGCACGACAAAAAAAAAAAAAAAAAAAAAAAAAAGAATATTGTTAATAATAGGTTGAACATTCAATTCATATATTGGTCTCCCTCAGGGGCTCACGGCAAGTTGGATGTGGGTTGGCGACCACGGGACTCTAGCTGAGCCCTGCATTGCTTCCACTTACTTGTGCCGGGCTCCTCTCCGTCATCTTTCCTATCGACCTGTCTTGGTCAACTTTTGTTTCCGACCCCGACGGTATTAGGGTATCCGAGGCCTAGGGAGTCTCTTCCTTTCCCGGCTTAATTTCCCCTTCTCTCATCTTTCCTGATTCCTCATTCTTCTAGGGATCAGCCTTCTTTTTCCTTTCATTATATTTAAGATTCCCGCACTGGTTTTGTGAATTGGCTCCCCGTGTATCTAAATTACTTTTAGTGAATTTCTTGAATCTACACTAGGCTACATTTTGTATGTTTTTTTTCAATCGAAATTTCATTTTGTAGGTTTTTTCAATCTGAATTGCATTTTGCAAGTATTTTCAACCTCAATTGCATTTTGTAAGGATTGTCAATCTCATTTGCATTTTGTAAGTGTTTTGGAGCGGGGGCTGTCAAATTGGGAGTATTTTGAATCTAAATTACATTTTGTTAGTATTTTCAACCTAATCCGCATTTTGCAAGTATTTTCAATCTAAATTGTATTTTTTAGGTTGAGCATTTTGTAAGTATTTTGAATCTCAATTGCATTTTGTGAGTATTTTGAATCTCAATTACATTTGAAAGTATTTTCAATCCACATTGCATTTTGTAAGCATTGTCAATCCAAATTGCATTTGGTAAGTATTTTGAATTGCACTTTGTCAATTTTTTTTTACTCTAACCTGCATTTTGTACGTATTATCAATCTAAATTACTTGTGAACATTTTCAATCTAAATTCCATTTTGTCAGTGTTTTCCACTCTAAATTACATTTTGTGTGTCTTTTAAATCCTTTAAGGGGCGTTGTGGCGCAGCGGTCAAGCTGCTGGCCCCTCACCACGGCAGACCGGGTTCGATTCCCGGTCAATGCATGTGAGATTTTCAAATTGAAATGCCGTATCCTGTGGTTCAGCTTCCACGTAAAAAGGGGGTGCCGTGGCTCATGAGTTCGAGGTTAACGGGCACGCAAAATTGTAATCTTCCTTTTTCTTTTCAATCCTTTGTCAGTATTTTCATTTGTTTTCGTTATTGTTTCCGTCTCGTTGTGATTTTCGCTATCAACCAGACAATTAGGGGCCGATAACCCAGATATTAGGCCCATTTAAACAACTATTATCATGCTGACGATGATGATGATGATGATCATCATCATATATTGGTCGCTACACTTCGCTGCTCTGCACTGGGACTAGTCTATAGCTAAAGCCCTGCGCGGATGCGGATATCCGCGGATAAACCCGCGGATATCCGCAAAATTTTTCGCCACGCGGATATAGTTTGCATGACTGTGCGGATAGCGGATACGCTGCGGATAATGTTTCGAGTAAATTTGCGGATAGTTTTTAGAATAAAATGTGGAACTTACGATAATATTATATAGCCTATTGCGTACGAAATATTCAGGCACGTATTGCACTTATACACAGGGAGAATATTTTACTCATATGCTTTCAGCTACATTTTATTAAGTACCGTATGTTTGTAGTAGATGGTCTTGACATCTCATCAATTCTCACTGCCATCTCTATATATATAAAAATGAAAGTTTGTCTGTTTTTTCTGAATTTCCACGGAAATTTGCGATATTTGCGCGTTTCAGGCTGTTTTATGACGGATGCGCGCAAAAATAAATTTTTTGTCTGTCGGTCTGTCTGTCTGTGTGTCTGTGGACAACTTCTTCGAGTCCTTATAACTTGAGAACGGCTGGGTGGATCAACGTAAAATTTGATACAGATATCCATCAGAGGCACCACACTAATCATTGATGTAACTCTTCTCCGTACCTCTCATAAAAGGGGCCCTACCCCCTTAAAATGCATGCTGAAATAGGCGTAGAAGGGTGAAACAAAGCTCATTTTCAGCCCATCAATGTGAGAAGCGAAACTCGGGGGCCCTACCACATTTTAAGGCCCGAAAACCAACAGTTTTTGAGATATACCCAGAAAACTAATTTCACTTAATAAATTATTGAATGAATGCATGCCGGTAACCATGGCAACTGAATCTCAGAGGTCCATCTATATCTGTAAGACGCAAAGCAATTCCATTTATTACATTACTGTGAAGGTTTGCAAACGGCTATAAGGTTATAACGGATCCAAATTAAGCTGAAATATTCATTAATACGTACAATGCGCTTAAGGGGTCAAGGGGTACTCTAGAATTTTTTCACGCGATTTACACGTGCGGGTGTGGTACGGACGGTCTATTATATCCCTTCTCTATTATATAAAAATGAATGTTTGTCTGATTTTTCAGCATTTCTACGGAAATTTGACATATTGCCCGTTTCAGACTGTTTTGTGACGGATGCACGCAAAAATATATTTTTGTCTGTTTGTTTGTCTGTGGACAATTTTTTGTGTCCTTATAACTCGAGAACGGCTGGGTGGATTAACGTAAAATTTGATACAGATATCCATCAGAGGCACGACACTAATCATCGATGTAACTCTTCTCCGTACCTCTCATAACAGGAGGCCTACCACCTTAAAATACATGCTGAAATAAGCGTGAGACAAAGCTCATTTTCAGCCCCTCAATGTGAGAAACGAAACTCGGGGGCCCTAAAAGGACCCCGAAAACCACATTTTAAGTCCCTAAAACCAACAATTTTTGAGATATTCCCAAGAAACTAATTTCACTTAATAAATTAATGAAGGAATGCATGCCGGTAACCATGGCAACTGAATCTCAGAGGTCCATCTATATCTGTAAGACGCAAAGCAATTCCATTTATTACATTACTGTGAAGGTTTGCAAACGGCTATAAGGTTATAACGGATCCAAATTAAGCTGAAATATTCATTAATACGTACAATGCGCTTAAGGGGTCAAGGGGTACTCTAGAATTTTTTCACGCGATTTACACGTGCGGGTGTGGTACGGACGGTCTATTATATCCCTTCTCTATTATATAAAACTGAATGTTTGTCTGATTTTTCAGCATTTCTACGGAAATTTGACATATTTGCCCGTTTCAGACTGTTTTGTGACGGATGCACGCAAAAATATATTTTTGTCTGTTTGTTTGTCTGTGGACAATTTTTTGTGTCCTTATAACTCAAGAACGGCTGGGTGGATTAACGTAAAATTTGATACAGATATCCATCAGAGGCACGACACTAATCATCGATGTAACTCTTCTCCGTACCTCTCATAACGGGAGGCCTACCCCCTTAAAATACATGCTGAAATAAGCGTGAGACAAAGCTCATTTTCAGCCCCTCAATGTGAGAAACGAAACTCGGGGGCCCTAAAAGGACCCCAAAAACCACATTTTAAGTCCCTAAAACCAACAATTTTTGAGATATTCCCAAGAAACTAATTTCACTTAATAAATTAATGAAGGAATGCATGCCGGTAACAATGGCAACAGAATCTCAGAGGTCCATCTATTTCTGTAAGACGCAATGCAATTCCATTTATTACATTACTGTGACGGTTTGCAAACGGCAATAAGGTTATAACGGATCCAAATTAAGCTGAAATATTCATCAATACATATAATGCGCTTAAGGGGCCAAGGGGTAATCTAGAATTTTTTAACGCCATTTGCACGTGCGGGTATAGTCCGGGAAGTCTATTATATCCCTATCCCTATATTGTTATATTATTATTATTATTTTAATTATTATCATTATTATGGCGTACAACGAAGAGACAAAGCTCATTTTCAAACCCTTTGTGTCAGAAACAAGAGCCGTAAAGGGTCCCCGAAAACTATATTTTAAGGCTCTAAACCCAACAGTTTCTTAGATATTCCCAGAAAACTAATTTCATTTAATAAACTAAGGAAGGAATGCAAGCCACTAACCATGACAACAGTATCTCAAGAGGTGGCATCCAACTTTCCATCTATTTCTGGAATGAGTAATGCCACTCCATTTATTACATTTCTGTGAAAGGTTGCAAATGGCTATAAGGATATCACGGAACCAACTAAAACTGTAAAATTCATCAATGAGCTTAAGGGGTTCAAGGAGTACCCTAGATATTTTTCACACGACTTACACGTGCGATATGTCGTACAGAAGGTCTATTATATCTCCAAACAGCAACATTATTTTCAAAAATTCCTGATTTGAAATAGTAGACAGTTTTTTGCTGATTTTAGGAATTTGGGCTATTGGAGTCTAAAAAAACCTGAATTATCATGCACCACAAGCCATTTAATTTATAAAAGGGGTCTTCCTGTAGTTGGGCACTTGACACAACGATTAGGGTCAGTTCGTATGTGACGTGTATTGCGATTCGTCTACAAGGTTTTCAATTTTATTTTCACGCCAGGAAGAACACGTTAGGTAAATTTAGTTTCAGAGCACATTTTAACTAATAATTTTTCTTTGCCAACAAACAGGTTCAAAGCCCCTAAACATTGCAACAGTAGCTCAATTGATAACATCTGGTTATTAATACCGAAGACCGTTCGAAGAATGGGTACTTCTGCTAGTTATTACTATACGTACTGTACCCGTTCGTCCTGGGGATGCGATGACCCATCTGCTATAACATCGCATTCCTGGAGTTCCGGGACAGAGCGGAGTTAAATGAACCTCTAGTCAAATAAGGAATGTGTCGGAAATTCAGTTGAGTTATCGAAAAAGCAGTGGGTATCACGAGACAAAGTATCTCTAGGGTCGTTACGGGCTTAAGTTTAATAGAAATAATGCAAATATAAATGGGCGCCATCAACTGAATTCCTAGCAAACCACTTCCTTTCCGGATAAGCCTTACTCAAGACAAGGAAAGAAAAAGGAACATCACACCATCATCAGATCACAACTAAGATAAAAACAAATTTTATTTTACTTTGATAGTCAGACAGACATTTTAAATATAACTCCTACCTAAGAGTATGGTCGAATGCCAAAGTTAAATTGTCATTGTCCAAAATCGAACCATCTCTTTTCTAATCCAAAATTATTTCATCCACATAACAAGAAAAATCTCTAAAGTTCTCTTGGGTTCTCAGGATCACTGTAGCACTATGTCTTTCGTCACTGACATTTGTGAAACCTGAGACCTAATTTCTCTTTAATTTAACATCATCAATGTGGATTTAAAAAAAAATATTAATCTGTCTAAACATACACATATTATAATCACATATATTAAACATCACGTAATTTATGGTTTGCATGGCATAATTTAACTGTTGAACATGTTAGTCAAATGCTCCTAAACATCGAATAATTAATTTACACTATTTACATTGTCTTTCATAATCACTTATCTGCGAATTACAGAAAATTCATGGCTCATTGGTCATCGTTATCGTCATCATCAAAATTAAATATTTCTCACATTAATTCTCACTTCAAAATTCTACATATTCCTGTCAGAATCATTAATTCATCACCATTACATCATTTAAATTCTCAATTCAAAATTCTACATATTCCTGTCAGAATCATTAATTCATCACCATTACATCATTTAAATTCTCAACTAAAGTTGCAATTCCTTCAAATTATATCTCAATTAAATTCATTTAATTCCATATAAATTCATTAATCATCAGCTTTTTTAATTAATTATCACCTTCTAATTCAGTTATTCATCGTCATTACAATCGTCTATTAATTTATTTCAATTATTTTAATTTATCCAATCTTTAATTCATCCATCTATTTAATTCATTGATTTATTTAATTTATCAAATTATTTAAATTTCAATCTTCTGGTTATTTAGTTTTTCATTATTTCATCTAGTCATTCTGATTTTTATTTCATTAGGTCAGATCGTTAATATGCTTAAATCTCAGATTATTATTTCGTTAATTATTATTTTCAGAAAATCTTGTATTATCAACTTCATTTATTTGTTTAATTTCCTAACAAATTGTTTAATATGGTTTATAGAACGTTGTCTTACAGTTTTATCACTTCCAAGTTATATCTCGTATTTAATTTATCATGCCAATAAATATTATTGCCTCCACGACATCACGTTGGATCTAACTATCCACAACGACATTACATTTCCTCAATACTTCAAATATCACATTTGAATACAACAATTATTCCACAAAACTCCATAAATATTCAGCACATACAGCATGAATCTCAACAAATACGCTAGACTGGGTACGACGACCTAACGTCTGCTTCAAAATACATTAACAACATTGCTACTATCACTTGGCAACTTCCACAAAATGCCTATCACAAACTCCACTCAACCATGTTGCATGATCTACAAAAAATATATAACTGGCTTCAAATTATCAACGCACACAATCTCCAATAACTGTAATTACTCTGATCACATCTAGACAACTTCTTAAACAATTGGAAAAATATTTTACCTCAGTAATTTAAGATCTGCTTTCAAAGAGCATAAATTCTCTTACAATTTTCATAACTCACATCACAGAAAAACACCAATGTGCTATAATCTCTCATATCAAAATCTGCAATACTGATCTGCCTTAAAATAAATCTGACCATTAATGATTCATCTTACAAGATTCAATTACTTTAAATCCTTCTCAAAGGTATCAAACACAATTATAAAACTCATCAAAAGCATCAGCTGTAACAGTTGTTAAACTGAAATTACTCTCAAAAGAGTATAGCAACAAAATATTGGATTGGCAAACAAGAATTACTAAATGCAATCCTGTTGACATTTATCGTTACTTTATTTAACAAAATCTCGACTGATATGTGACTAGTAGTTCCTTGTTTGATTCACTTACAATCTCGTGTACATTCGGATGATAAAAATGAGTCCCTCAATGGCGAGTAAGATGTGTAACCACCGTACAGTCGTATAAATACGAAAGACCTCGCCCCGTCGACTTGGATGATATTGCCCTGAACGATGGGTAAGATGAGTACCACCATACAATCGTATAAATACGAAAGACCCCATCTCGTAGACTATATGAGTGAATGTACCAGATAGGAATCAACAAGTTTCTAGTTGTCATATAAAAGCGATGTTCATTCACTAAAGTGAATAACTTCTTAATATCTCCAAACAATCCAATGGAAAAAATCCCTACTGATGAATAATACACACTCGCTAGTATGCAATGAACTGACGAAGTAATTTTAGATAATCAATTGCAGATCACGAGTTCGAAATACTCGTTACATAAAAAAAACTATTCATGAAAAATATCCTAGCTGGAAAAATGTCTAAAAGACCAAACATCTGCTTAATAAAGCCAACCAATGGTGAGAATTTCGTATAATGATGCCTGCCATATCATATGGTCACTCCATATTCTAGCAAATTCGAAGTATATAAAGTCAAACCATGTCTTAATAATCGTATCACTCCTATTAGAAAAATATACATGTGTGGCCAGTATTCATGAAAATAATCGTATCAGGTAGTTATGACTCTTACAGTACCTTTCATAATCAGCTGTAATTAAATTTCCAAGATCGTCGATTTTCCCTACATAATGAATTTCTCGAAAGATCGGCGTGAATATCATTCCATCCATGAAATGACGATTGCCTTCGAAATCCCAATGTGAATCAGCTGGTGGACTCCTCTCGTTAGGAATCGAATCCATCGCTCTGCGGTGCCATCTTGTCTCTATCTGCGTCTACTCTGACATGTTGAACTTCGGATTACCCATAGCGGATATTGTCCAACTCCTCTCGAAAATGTTCATGGAAACAGCGGACCCCCTATTCCTCTTCTAAGTTACGCCACTGTCCCATTAAATGTTCAGTTTGAGTATTGAAAGATCAATCTCCGACAACTGCTGAGTCTCACTTTCGTAAAATAAAATTTTACATGAGAGTGTCCAAGTTTATGAAACACCCTGTAGTTGTCTGTATTTGGTAATTCATGAAACTGCATAAGAAATAAATTTCATTAATGCACGATCTAATGTTCATCAGTGCCTATGCTAACGACATTCCGCTTGCTTGAAATTGTTAAAGTAACTTTGAATGCGTTATGGAAAAGCATAGTCGTAAAGTTATTCATAAAAGCTGTGTTCAAACTGCGTTGAAATGTAGCTTGTAATAAAGTCTCCAACTACTTGCAGTGCTGTTCTAACATATCCCGGCCGTCTGTGATTGCTTCCTCGGCAAGTCCCCCTGGATCAATGACCTGCTGGGCGTTCGCTGCTCGGCGATGCTGAAACTGTCGCCTACACTCTGCCGTGACAGTTTCGGTATGCTACGCGACCTTCACCGTGCGTCTCGCTTGCGCTACAGAGCTCGACCCTACTTGCTCGACTGAATGTGCTGGCACTGTCTTCACTCTTATCTGCCTGGCGCAGACACGTGGTGTAGTCCCCCACCACTGTGCTCTTGCGTCACGATCATAGTCTCGAACCCACATCATCTCGGCTATTCCGTTATAAAATAACTTAAGGGTTATCTAACTTCCTTACAATTATTTCCACATATAATGCATGTTATATATCCTTTTCTAAGATGTTTAAATACCATATTCCATACATATCTTAATAAAGTTTCACATCTCTATCCATAATTCCATCTTCTTACAGATGTCAGTGCCTCCTTGATCCTAGACCTCCTACGTCATCTTGACATTCTTCTTGACTCGATCGGTGCGCTATCTTTTCCTAACTCTTCCCAAAACCTCAACTACGGCTTAATGTCTGCTGGCGTAGCCGATAGCCTAAACTAGGTATCGGGTACAGTACGAGATATAATGCTGTCAATAAGCCTGTTAGTTCATCGTGGTGACATCATTAACATTCCTCAAGTCAGCTACTTCGCGGTCTAAGCTATCCTGGAAGATCTAGTTGCAGCTTTATCTGTAGATTTATTTCCAACTTGGCGCTGTCACACGTTGACTGTGATATTGCAACGCAGAGAGTTATGACATCAACACTTGATCTAATAAATTAAAAATAATATTGAAATATCAGCGGATTTGGATTAAAGTCATGCGGGGCGGATGCGGATAACAGTAATGCGGATGCGGGGCGGATGCGGATAACAGTCGTGCGGATGCGGGGCGGATGCGGATAACAGTCATGCGGATGCGGGGCGGATGCGGATAACGTTTTGTTTATCCGCGCAGGGCTCTATCTATAGCACAGCAGAATATTGCGCTCATGTATGGCTAAATAGCAATCATACCAACAAACAGGATGTCTAAAAACTACTCCTACATTTTGACTCCCAACTTTAAGTCACATTCAACCACCTGAACTCAGAAGACAGGATGCTTTGGTACGTGAATATAAGAAAATTCTGGACTACCCTGACCTTCCCATTCATGACTTCATCCCAAGTGCAATGTCTGGCAGGTTAAAATCCAGACAACCAGCAATAAAATCTGCTGTGGAACGTTTTAACAAGGGATTTGATATAAGAGATATATGGGAACAAAAATGGATCGAGCATGCACCAGAAGAAGTAATAATCAGTTTAAATACTCACAACAAACCAGAGGTATTCGATTTGCCTCGACGTACGTGGAAGACTGCCAACAGGATTCGCACAAACCATGGAGTGGGTAAGGACTTGATCTTCAAGTGGAACAAAATTCCCGATCCCGCATGTGTTTGTGGAGCGACACCCCAGACCATACAACACATTTTGATGCAGTGTAGTATTACGTAGCCGGCCCCGTGGTGTTGGGGTAGCGCACCTGCCTCTCACCCGGAGGCCCCGGGTTCGATTCCTGGCTCCGTCAGGGATTTTCGAAACTGATGTGAGGGCTGGAACGGGGTGCACTCAGCCTCGTGAGGACAATTGAGTAGCTGCCTGACAGTGAGGCAGTGCCCCGGTCACGAAAACCAAGATTAACGGCCGAAGGGATCCGATGCGCTGACCACGTGTCACCCCAATATCTGCAGGCCAAATGGCTGGGCAGCGGTCGCTTGGTAGGCCTAGGCCCTTCATGGGCTGTAGTGCCACGGTTCCGGGTAGTATTACGTCATACTCAGTAGATTTAAAGGATTTTCTTGTGTTGACTCCAGATGCTGTTAAGTGGATAAACAATTTAAATTTTACATTATAAGTACCCAAGCTCCGAGGCATAGGCGGCAGCACGCCGGCCTCTCACCGCTGGGTCCGTGGTTCAAATCCCGGTCACGCCATGTGAGATCTGTGCTGGACACAACGGAGGCAGACAGGTTTTCCTCCGGGTACTCTGGTTTTCCCTGTCAAAATTTCATTCCAGCAACACTCTCCACTATCATTTCATTTCATCTGTCATTCATTTAATCATTGCCCCAGAGGAGTGCGTCAGGCCTCGGCAGCCGGCACAGTCCATATCCTCGCCGCTAGATGGGGGCTTCATTCATTCCATTCCTGACCCGGTCGGAGACTGGAAGCAGGCTGTGGATTTTTCATTATAAGTACCAATTGTGACTGTAGGTTACACTGACATTCCCTATTTTGCTTTTATTGTAATAATGTCCTAGTATTTTTGCTGATATGTATTCTGAATATTGTTGTGTTTTCCAATGTGTTTCCATACGCTAATTAATAATTGGTCGCTGAGGATAAATAAGGTTTAGAACCTGAGAAGTGCCAACGCTCGACCTTAATCTGTACAGATGTTTCACTTACGGTAAAATGGAACGTTGAAATTCCCACGGAAGGCCACAGCTGTGAGAGAAACCATCTCCCTGTCCCGATCACGTTTCACAATGACTCTCAGCGATAAATCTCAGTAATTGGCTTTGCACGGGCCTAATCAATGGAGCGTATTCTGCCTCATGCATACATGTAAACTGTGTAATGAAATTAATTAATTACTGTACGGCTTCAATTATGAAGTACCATTAGTCTTGTCGCCCTCTTTGTTCATACCTGAAAAACGTGCCAATGTAATGCATATTGGCATTGACAAGGCAAGAGTTGCCATTCGAACACGTATGCAGACCCATCTCCCAATTCTCATTAAGCCCGGAAAGCTTTTCGACTGAGCAGTACCTGGTTCATTAATGTTTATGTTTGGGTATTCTTGCCATGTACTTCAGTTAATTAACCGACGTTTCGCCATCTACTGTCCAGGGCATTTTCAGGTTGGATTATACAGTGATGATAGGTTTCTCAGTTTAGGGGCTGCGACAACGTGGTCATGTAGACGCGTATACTTTGGGTGTGTGTAGAATCTGTCTGATAACCGGTGTTAATTTTGATGGCTGTATTAGTGTGTGTTATCTGTTTTTAATTCAAGTACTAACTGCAGACATTCGATTTCAAGTAGTTCCAACTTTTGCTAACAAACGCCACCCTCAACGGCCAATTAGTTCTGAACTAGGTTACTAGATGACACCGCAATTGGCTCCTGGCGGCAAACGTTGGAACCTAAGAGCGTTTGTCAAATCTAACCTATAATTTAGCTTCACACAAGTGTAACTAGTGGGAGGTTCGTTATCATGACATAAATCTATGACATGGAACCGCCGGCTTTACTTTCCCCCCAAAGGAAGGCATACTGAGGGATTTTTAACGGTCTTAAAAAATCTGACGACTTCGGCTTGGTTTGAACCCGCGATCTTGGGCATAGAAGCTCAGCATGCTACCAACTACGCCACCGAAATACAGGGTGGGTGAGGTATAAACAGGCAGCCTGTATTGTGTTGTTCCCTCGGTAAGGAAGCACCGAAAGGCGTAAAAACACACTCGTATGTGTGTGGTTTAGCGAGAAAATATGGCTTAGTTACATAATTTAAAAATGCCTAGCAGGCTACTCATGTGCCCTATTTGTGTTTGTAACCACCTCGTGGTTCAGTGGATAGCATGCTTGGCTATAAGTCCCGGAGGTCCGGGTTCAATTCCCGGCTCTGCCAAGTAATTAAGTAGTGGTTTGAGGGGTACGACACCTTGGCCATTTATTCCCGCGTACTTGGGAGTGTGAGAGATTTGTTTGTTAACCTGTCTTATTGTAGTGGCTGTATTAGTATGCGTGCATTTGCACTTCAGGTGAGGATTAGGAAGGAGGCGGCTGTGGTCTTATGTTAGATATCGTCCCAGCATTTGCCTGGAGTAGAAATGGGAAACCACGGAAAACCACTTGCAAGATGGGTGAGGTAGGAATCGAACCCGTCTCCTCCCAGTTTTCCCCCATTCCATCCCTCAGACCAGAATTAAATTTCTCAACAGAGCTGGGAATTGAACTCGGGCCTCAGCTAGCCACTCCGGAACGAGGCGGTACATATGAAAAAGGGTGTTAATTTTATCATTGGTGTACTATATTTAAACATTGGTGTTAGGGGAGTTTGTTGGCGAATTGTTTGTGCTTATTGGTGAAGAAAAATTGAAGTTATGACATTTGAACTTAATTCAGTATGAATATCACTATTCTCATAATTAGTAGGCTACGTATTAGAGTTCCATCGGGTTCTAGTATAGGTACGCTATATCAGGGAAAACATATTCTACCCTATAGCGTATCGCTTAAGTTATCCCCACTGTATTCAATATCAGCAGGAACAAGCAGGTGATTGATCTTTGGGAATCTGGTTGGTTGGTTGGTTCCTCAGTTTAGGGGCTGCGACAACGCGGTCTTGTAGCCCCGTGTACTTTGGGTGTGTGTAGAATCTGTCTGATAACCGGTGTTAATTGTGATGGCTGTATTAGTGTGTGTATCTGTTTTTTAATTCAATTAAGGGCTGCAACTTTGAATTTTTCAAATAGTTCCAACTTTTGCCGCCAAACGCCACCGTCAACGACTACTAGGTCTAGTTCAGAACTTAGCTACTAGACACCAACGCAGTCGGCTCTTGGCAACGAACGTAGAAACCTAAGAGCATTGTTTACATTCCTAACCTATACAATTTAGCTTCACACAGGTGTAATTAGTGGAAGGTTTTTTAACATGCCATAGATCTATGACATGGGACCGCCGGCTTTACTTCCCCACCGAAGGAAGGCATACTGAGGGATTTTAACACTCTTAAACAAGAAGTTACATAAAGAACTATACAGCCTACTTTTCATGCCAATGATTATTCTACAGTATATGAACCTATCTAGAATAATGACAAAATTAAGTTGGTAATATTGAAATATCTAATTAGTTCAAAATATACCTGGTATAATGTAGCCTAATAGAGCACTACAGTTGGCAGCCCTGGTGACTGAATATATTCTTAGTTCCACCTCTTAAGGTACAGAATACAAAATTTGGTTGAAGTCCAATGGACGTTACATGCAGTTAGACACTGGATCTATCAGCACGCGTAAAAGCATGTTGCCAACAATACCATGCGTGTGCTGGTCAGAAATAATCTGAATTATTATGATATCTTGTTGTGCCAATTTTGGATGAAATCCATTTGTTAGTATAGAAGTTACATGTATTTTAAAATTGGACATATCAGCAGGCATAGAATCATGTTGGCAGCAATTCATTGTATTAATTACTCCAAATTAATCTAGAATGTCAGGTGCTATCGTGTGCAATGTATAGAGCTGTAGGCTTGCATACTTTCTGATATATTGATATTAGGGTAAAAAGAATATAGACAGCAATTATTAACAGTTGGCAGCCCTGATTGCTCTTAACAATACCTATAGTCATATCTGTTATGGTACACATAGCACATACGAAATTTGGTTGAAATCCAACTGATAGTAGAGAAGTTACATATATTTAAAAATTGGTACTATCAGCAGGCTTATAATCATGTTGGTAGAACTGACGTATATAAGTTACTCCAAATTAATCTAAAATGTCAGAATATACGTGTGCATAGTTTAAAGCTGTTGGCTTCCATACTTTCTGATATATTGGTATTTGGATAAAAAAATAGTGAGAGCAATTATTAACAGTTGGCAGCCCTGGTGGCTCTTAAGAATACGCTCAGTCATATCTGTTTATATACAGATATTACAAACACAATTTGGTTGAAATCCAATTGATAGTGTAGAAGTTGTATGCATTTAAACATTGGACCTATCAGAACGCTTACAATTATTTTGGGAACACTGTCATGGTTGGCCTCCTGGAAATTAAACGTAAATAGTATTTTCTACATGTGTGGCAATTTTGGAATAGCTCCCATGCATACCTTGCAAGATATCCAACATGGAGCTCAAATTTCTAGTGCGTTTTTTCAGCAGTTGGTAGCACTGACATCATTTTCAAATATGGACGTGAGCTATTCCGGTGCACATCTTTATTCGTACTAAATTTGGTTTTGATTGCTGCAGCCGTTTAGGAGTTGATAGGGGGGGACACACACACAGCCAGACAGACAGACAGACACACATTTTCCCGGATCGATCTCATAAGTCTACTTTTTCCTTATTTTTGCAAAATGTGAAAAGTAGGCTAAACATCCGACACTGTACTTGAACGTAACAATTCCAAGTGAACAATAAGTTTGTTCACAATCAGCTTAAGATGGCGCTAACTGAATATTTGAACAATACAGTTCAATTTCTTAATAAAAGCTCATTCCTGCCAAAATTATGGATCAGTTGTTATGAAAGTTTTTCAACATGGTAAAACTCCTCTTATGAGATAAAATTGTTGTTACTGAGAAATATCATTCACCGTTACCAAAATTACAATGAACGAATTTAAAAAATACATTAAGAAAAAGGTACACTTATTAATTAAGATTAATTGAGATTTGAAACTAAATACACCTAGATACACTGTTTTATGACTAACATGTTATTGAGAATTATACGGAGGTCGAGTCATAAGCCATGGCAACTATTTTTAGCCTACTTTTCACATTTTGCAAAAATGAGGAAAAAGTAGACTTATGAGATCAATCCGGAAAAATGTGTGTCTGTCTGTCTGTCTGCCCTTCTGTCTGTCTGTCTGTCTGTCTGTCTGTCTGTCCTTTTGTCTGTCTGGCTGTGTGTGTGTCCCCCCCTATCAACTCCTAAACGGCTGCAGCAATCAAAACCAAATTTAGTATGAGTAAAGATGTGTACCGGAATAGCTGACGTCCATATTTGAAAATGATGTCAGTGCTACCAACTGCTGAAAAAACGCACTAGAAATTTGAGCTCCATGTTGGATATCTTGCAAGGTATGCATGGGAGCTATTCCAAAATTGGCACACATATAGAAAATACTATTTCAGTTTAATTTCCAGGAGGCCAACCATGACAGTGTTGCCAAAATAATTTTAAGCCTTCTGACAGGTCCAATGTTTAAATGCATATAACTTCTACACTATCAATTGGATTTCAACCAAATTTTGTATGTAATATCTGTACATAAACAGATATGACTGAGTGTATTCTTAAGAGCCACCAGGGCTGCCAACTGTTAATAATTTCTCTCTCATTTTTTTATCCAAATACCAATATATCAGAAAGTATGCAAGCCAACAGCTTTAAACTATGCACACGTATATTCTGACATTTTAGATTAATTTGGAGTAACTTATATACGTCAGTTCTACCAACATGATTATAAGCCTGCTGATAGTACCAATTTTTTAATACATGTAACTTCTATACTATCAATTGGATTTCAACCAAATTTCGTATGTGATGTGTGTACCATAACATATATGACTATAAGTATTGTTAAGAGCAATCAGGGCTGCCAACTGTTAATAAATGCTGTCTATATTCTTTTTACCCTAATATCAATATATCAGAAAGTATGCATGCCAACAGCTCTATACTGTGCCCGTTTCCCCGACGTCACGTTGGCCCGGCGATTTCAACGAGAAACCGAAGAAGGGACACAGGCGATACAAAAAAATTAAGTCCAGGAAATATTAGTCCAATAAAAAAAAATCAAGCAACTAGCTCGGGCAGGCAAGATATCGAATATCTCGGGTCGATTAAAGGGAGAGGCATGCAAGGTTCAACAAGACAAATACTTCACAAACAAGAAAAAAGAAAAAAAAGTATCACTGACTCGGGAGATGTTCCAAACTACAGGAATAACCAGAACGTAAAAAATCTAGATCCTAAATTTATTTTTTGAGCAGACGGACAAAAAAAAATAAACACTCCTATTACTCAATGAATATTATTAGTATGGGATCATAAAAATCCATAATGTCCATCAATGTCATTGTGCTACCCTGTTTGACTTAATCAGGGAAGTACTCGCAAAAGAAATGATTAGAGTTCAAGTGTTCGATGATTAGCTGAATAATAATGATTAAAAAATAACCACTTCATTTTCACTTTCAGCTTCCAAAAGAAGAAAAATTAGAAAAAATTCACTATACATTTTTCCTTCCCATGAATGTTAACTGAATTAATAATTTATACATAAATTATTCACACATTTCTAATATTTACAGACTTACGATTGTCAATGATGACTGTCAATCATTTAATTTGACTAAATGAACTTGTGGAATGAAATTATTATTATTAATTTCATCAACATAATTTAAAGTTTCCTTATGGAAATTGCATCAGCTATAAATAACAATAACTTGTTATAGCCGCACAATAACTGGCTTCAAATGACATCCTAATCCCTCATATCATTTTCAAATCATTAGCTGAGTTTATCATATATTTATGGGATCAATTTAATTATTCAGATTGCGATATTATAACTTTTAGCATATATTAAATTAAGATACAAATGATTCACCTGTGATCTGCAGGAATTATTAATTTTAAATTGACCAGCACTAGTAACTCTGATAACATTGCATTTATTATGACGATTAATTGAACAGTAATGCAGTAACTGCCATTGCACTGTTTTCCGCCGTTGGAACTACTTAATATAATTAAAAATATAAAGCACATTCTAATTCCATTGAACCTAGGACTGCATAAGCCCCTATACATCCTGGCATAATCATAATCATTTACTATATCCTCGAAGAAATTTATTAATTGATTTATTAATCGTATTAATAAGTTGGAATGGTATTTCTCATGTCCAACAGTTGCCACCCTAAGACCACTATAAAGTGTCTACAACTCATAATTCATTGTGCTTATACTCAAAGTGCAGTTCCAAATCCATTTGACATAATGACAAATAATCCTCAAATTATTATAAACTCTCGTAATCTGCATTCCTAAATCTGATCAAAAATTTCCCTAATGTGACTCAGCATCATAGGCCTTGTATTCTAGTGCAATCTGAATGAAATTACTGTAAAGTCTAGGATCATAGATCATGAACCATACTTATAATCTCAATGCCATAAAATAATGAATATGCTACAATCATTACCGCTGCAAAAAGTCAAACGTTCCGTTCGCAATCGCCTTCATGGTAAAAATCGCCATGAGGAAAAAAAATCCTAACTTTAGAATTATAAATATTATAAAACAAAATATTTATTAAATATCGGAATTTATGTGTGTGAAAGATGTCAATATCTTGAAAATAATTTGCTCTCTAAGTTTGGAAATTCATTCGAAATATATTTTAGCCTCCTGGAAGAAAGAACATAATTAAATCATGGTGTTGGTTTGCCCTAAATGTTCAGAAGGGTGTGGTGTGAATATATGCCCAAGTTGACGATGAATGTGTTTCCCATATTTTCCCACGACGAATTAATCTTGATTCTGTTCTTTAATTTGCAAGATCGGCGTTTAAGAAACTCGTTTAACGCCAACATCATCGTGATGCCTGGTCTACAGTGTATTCAGCCTCTCCGAATCCCGGATTCGTCCTCACCATCAAGTTTCCCTATTAGATGCTTTAGCCATTATCTTGAAGTTTATGAAAAGTTCCATAAATGTTCCCATATTCTTATTCTTGAGTGAAAGTATCATAGTAGATGACATCAGACACCCCCCTAAAAAGAATTAGGTATACGCCACTGCTGAAGAAATGTTCCAAGTATTTCACTGATATGGAATGGACGCTGTTGTTTCGATACTGTTAATAATTTATTAATGCTCTTGCTGGCAATCCGGTTATTATGTTGAATGTATTATGTTGAATAAGATGCAATTACTATTGTAGAAATGTTCAACATTGACTGACTATATGCCGGGTTTCGTAGCACGACAAGGTCTGCTATTATATCGTGTGCTTTAACATGCTGCATATTAATGTTTCCGTATTCTGGCGTTCCACGGTGAATTTGTCAAGTCGGATTTGTAGCTGTGTTAATGTGTTCACTTGATAAAAATACAGTTTCTACTTACATAAGCCTCTTGGAGAAATCACTAATTTTAATTTTACCTGTCACTCGTAAATAAGTTATAACGAGTACCGGTATTTCACAAGCAAATTGTAATGCTAATATCATAGTGTGGACACACGCTTCCCGAAGGTAGAATGATCGTCTCCGCGCACATGTGTTTTAAATCAGCAAAAGAACATACTAGAATGGAATGAAATGATCTCTCCGAACGTGTTACACATAGCACACCGGTTGCCCTGGTCACCTGATCCGTAGGAGTGTGGGGAGTTTCCACCCCTCTTCTATTGCGTCATGACTTGTCAAAGCCGATAGGAGTTGAAGATGTTCCACACTCGCTTGTGCTAAATTTTAGCTCAATGCCATAAGGATGGGTCCATTTAGCAGCTAGAATAATTATGAAGAATGTTTCATTAGCTCTAGCTCTGCTACAAACACATGCTGGAATACATTACAATATGTTACATTCATCAACCACTTCCAAGGTTGCTTTACGAATCTCGGCAATTAAAGATCACCATGTGACCGAAATCCACCATGTTGGTGATCTTTAATTGCCGAGATTCGTAAAGCAACCTTGGAAGTGGTTGATGAATGTAACATATTGTAATGTATTCCAGCATGTGTTTGTAGCAGACCTAGAGCTAAAGAAACATTCTTCATAATTATTCTAGCTGCTAAATGGACCCATCCTTATGGCATTGAGCTAAAATTTAGCACAAGCGAGTGTGGAACATCTTCAACTCCTATCGGCTTTGACAAGTCATGACGCAATAGAAGAGGGGTGGAAACTCCCCACACTCCTACGGATCAGGTGACCAGGGTAACCGGTGTGCTATGTGTAACACGTTCGGAGAGATCATTTCATTCCATTCTAGTATGTTCTTTTGCTGATTTAAAACACATGTGCGCGGAGAAGATCATTCTACCTTCGGGAAGCGTGTGTCCACACTATGATATTAGCATTACAATTTGCTTGTGAAATACCGGTACTCGTTATAACTTATTTACGAGTGACAGGTAAAATTAAAATTAGTGATTTCTCCAAGAGGCTGATGTAAGTAGAAACTGTATTTTTTATCAAGTGAACAAATTAACACAGCTACAAATCGGACTTGACAAATTCACCGTGGAACGCCAGAATACGGAGACATTAATATGCAGCATGTTAAAGCACACGATATAATAGCAGACCTTGTCGTGCTACGAAACCCGGCATATAGTCAGTCAATGTTGAACATTTCTACAATAGTAATTGCATCTTATTCAACATAATACATTCAACAAATAACCGGATTGCCAGCAAGAGCATTAATAAATTATTAACAGTGTCGAAACAACACCGTCCATTCCATATCAGTGAAATACTTGGAACATTTCTTCAGCAGTGGCGTACACCTAATTCTTTTTAGGGGGGTGTCTGATGTCATCCACTATGATACTTTCACTCAAGAATAGGAATATGGGAACATTTATGGAACTTTTCATATACTTCAAGATAATGGCTTAAGCATTTAATAGGGAAACTTGATGGTGAGGACGAATCCGGGATTCGGAGAGGCTGAATACACTGTAGACCAGGCATCACGATAATGTTGGCGTTAAACGAGTTTCTTAATCGCCGAACTTGCAAATTAAAGAACAGAATCAAGATTAATTCGTCGTGGGAAAATATGGGAAACACATTCATCGTCAACTTGGGCATATATTCACACCACACCCTTCTGAACATTTAGGGCAAACCAACACCATGATTTAATTATGTTCTTTCTTCCAGGAGGCTAAAATATATTTCGAATGAATTTCCAAACTTAGAGAGCAAATTATTTTCAAGATATTGACATCTTTCACACACATAAATTCCGATATTTAATAAATATTTTGTTTTATAATATTTATAATTCTAAAGTTAGGATTTTTTTTTCTCATGGTGATTTTTACCATGAAGGCGATTGCGAACGGAACGTTTGACTTTTTGCAGCGGTAATGATTGTAGCATATTCATTAATTTATGGCATTGAGATTATAAGTATGGTTCATGATCTATGATCCTAGACTTTACAGTAATTTAATTCAGATTGCACTAGAATACAAAGCATATGATGCTGAGTCACATTAGGGAAATTTTTGATCAGATTTAGGAATGCAGATTACGAGAGTTTATAATAATTTGAGGATTATTTGTCATTATGTCAAATGGATTTGAAACTGCACTTTGAGTATAAGCACAATGAATTATGAGTTGTAGACACTTTATAGTGGTCTTAGGGGGCAACTGTTGGACATGAGAAATACCATTCCAACTTATTAATACGATTAATAAATCAATTAATAAATTTCTTCGAGGATATAGTAAATGATTATGATTATGCCAGGATGTATAGGGGCTTATGCAGTCCTAGGTTCAATGGAATTAGAATGTGCTTTATATTTGTAATTATATTAAGTAGTTCCAACGGTGGAAAACAGTGCAATGGCTGTTACTGCATTACTGTTCAATTAATCGTCATAATAAATGCAATGTTATCAGAGTTACTAGTGCTGGTCAATTTAAAATTAATAATTCCTGCAGATCACAGGTGAATCATTTGTATCTTAATTTAATATGTGCTAAAAGTTATAATATCGCAATCTGAATAATTAAATTGATCCCATAAGGATATGATAAACTCAGCTAATGATTTGAAAATGATATGAGGGATTAGGATGTCATTTGAAGCCAGTTATTGTGCGGCTATAACAAGTTATTGTTATTTATAGCTGATGCAATTTCCATAAGGAAACTTTAAATTATGTTGATGAAATTAATAATAATAATTTCATTCTACAAGTTTATTTAGTCAAATTAAATGATTGACAGTCATCATTGACAATCGTAAGTCTGTAAATATTAGAAATGTGTGAACAATTTATGTATAAATTATTAATTCAGTTAACATTCATGGGAAGGAAAATTGTATAGTGATTTTTTTTCTAATTTTTCTTCTTTTAGAAGCTGAAAGTGAAAGTGAAGTGTTTTTTTTATCATTATTATTCAGCTAATCATCGAACACTTGAACTCTAATCATTTCTTTTGCGAGTACTTCCCTGATTATGTCAAACAGGGTAGCTCAATGACATTGATGGACATTATGGATTTTTATGATCCCAAACTAATAATATTCATTGAGTAATAGGAGTGTTCATTTTTTTTGTCCGTCTGCTCAAAAATAAATTTAGGATCTCGATTTTTCAAGTTCTGGTTATTCCTGTGGTTTGGAACTTCTCCCGAGTCAGTGATACGTTTTTCTTTTTTCTTGTTTGTGAAGTATTTGTCCTGTTGAACCTTGCATGCCTCTCCCTTTAATCGACCCGAGATATTCGATCTCTTGCCTGGCCGAGCTAGTTGCTTGATTTTTTTTATTGGACAAATATTTCCTGGACTTAATTTTTTTTGTATCGCCTGTGTCCCTTCTTCGGTTTCTCGTTGAAATCGCCGGGCCAACGTGACGTCGGGGAAACGGGCACAGCGATTTGGCGCCCAACGTTCGGAAACGTTACGTAAGGCAGCAATTTGATGCCGAGCGTGATTAGCTCGACGGTTTGGTAATTTTTTTTTCAGTCCATTTTTTTTTTGGGATAGTTGGATAGTCAGACGAGTTCTGATATCTTGCAATGTCATTGAATCGGGATTTTTTAAAAATTCAATTCTAGATGTTGTTTGTTTAACTTATCAGGTAAAGATAAATGTCAGGATAATTGGAGGTTTGAGAAATCGTTGTGCTGGATTTGTTAGACGTAAAACTTGTTTGGAATTCATTCGAATATATTCAGTCGCATGGTCTTGGTTCGTCATCTTACTATTAAGTTTCCCTAGTCTTAAGTATATTTATATATTTGTGTAATTATAATGACTGATGAAGCAGAAGGACCCCTGGACATTCTTGCTCAAATCCAAAGGGGCTTTGACAGACTGTATGAGGATTTGAATGTGGTAAAGAACACTTTAGCTACTGATAAGCAGGAACTTAAAGATAGTTTGGCTGCTGATAAGCAGGAACTTAATGCACGAATAACCACATTAAATGAAAGCTTAGCAACTGATAAGCAGGAACTTAAAGATAATTTGGCTGCTGATAAGCAGGAACTTAATGCACGAATAACCACATTAAATGAAAGTTTAGCTACTGGTAGGCAGGAACTAAAAGCCGATATTGACAATTTATCAAGCAAAGTGCAGTTGATTAAAGATGATACACAGGATATTCATGCTGATATATTAAATGTTAGAACCGATATATTAAAAGCCAATATGGAAATAGAAAGTAGTAACTATTCTATAATAGATATTAAATCAGATATTCAATCTTTAAATACAGATACTCAAATGGTATCTAGCGATGTAAAGAGTTTAGATGTCCGTTTGCAAACGCAAATTGCGCAAGTGCAGGCAGATGTTGAAAAAAGTATTTTAGCCTTAGACAAAAAGTTAGATGCTTGTGATACAAGACTTACCCATAATCTCAAAGTTCTTAGAAAGGAATTGCATACCCACGTATCAGGTCAAGTTAACGCTGTCAAAGCACAATTTGTAGACAGATTGCAAGGTTTAGAAAAGAAGTTGACCGACAATTTAGATGGTTTAAGTAAAGATTTATCAGAACATAATGAGAGGGTACAGCAGAAAAATGAAACAGTAGTTAAGAATTTGCTAACAGTCACTGACACTAATTCTACGGAGATAGCTGATATCAAGGAGAAAGTAAACCAGCTAACAGAGAAATGTAACAATGATTTCGAGCACGTGCGTAATGAGCTACAGACACAGATGAGGAATAGTGTAATTATTACAGCGGCAGATATGGAAAATAAACACAAGTTAGAGCACGACATGACCACAATTCGCATATCGAATCTGGAAACCGAACTATCAAACATGAAAAATAATGTTAGCCACACTTATGAGCAACCGGGACAAATATTACAATCAGATAGTCCCAATGTTTTAAGAACATCAGATAGTCCTAATGCTTGTGGAACGTTAGATACGGAAGGGAATAGAGCCAATTCAACTACGAAGGGACACGTCACAATAATTCGAAACATTGATGATCGACCACGCAAGTTTAATGGGGGTAATAACTTGACACCTATGGAATTCCTGAGAGATATTCGGGAATACATGGATGAAAACAGGATATCCAAGGACAGAGAGCTCAGAATAGTTGAAAGACACTTGGAAGGAGTTCCTTTAAATTGGTTTAGGGCATTTAGATGTTCGTTTGTTAATATGGAAGACTTTAGTCAATCATTTCTACACCGTTTTTGGAGTTCAGATGAACAATTGGATATTAGAGCGGAAATGTACTCTAAGAAATATGCCACGTCCCATCCGACTAGATATGCGAATTACTTCACTTCGCAGCTCGCAAAGCTACAATTTCTAACTCCACCTTTACCACGCCAGGAACTGATAAGAGCCATAACGAGGCAATTTCCCATTGAAGTACAGCGCATGCTCATAGTATCGGGAGTAGAAACCCTGGAAGATTGTGAAGAAGTTCTTAGGCGTATGGATCACGCTACTCTAGGCAATAATGGTAGACATGACAGAAAGGAAAGTCGGGAAATAAATGCGGTCTTAATGGATAGGACAGCCCAAACAGAAAGACCAGCGCAACAAGAAGAGAAGACATCGAGGGATTCTGACCACCAGCAAGATGATTATCAATACAACCGTAGAAACGATAATAATAATAATAATAATAATCAGAGAAATACCCCGTATAATCGAAGATATTCGAGGTATCGTAACAGAGGACAAAATAACTGGTACCAACGCGGGAGGTTTAACAGCTACTCCAACCAGAATAATAGGTCTCAAGAAGAGAGGAACAAGCAAAACAGTAACAATTTGGACACCAGGTATCAGGAAAGCCGAGAATATATAGAACAATTAAGAAATACACGACCTTCAGCACCAACAGAAGAAGAGTTAAACCAGCCTAGTATTGGTGGGCTGAACCATGAGAAAAAAAACGTCCAATCAACAATAGGTAATGAAATTCTAATCAACTCGGACATTGTACAAATTCAGGAATTATACGAAATAAAGGATATAGACCTCATATTTGAAAATGAAGAAGTACGCCGAGGGATCAGGCATGAATTACCGACTATTTCTTTAAATATAATGGGATGCCTAATAAAGACGTTAGTGGACACAGGGGCCATGGTTTCTATTATATCACAGTCATGTCTGGAATTGCTCCAGTCAAAAGGAAAACTTGACATTCTTCCGGCATCAACCGTAAAGATTAGAGGAGTTATCCCTGACAGGATAATTAAATGTAAACAACAGGTAATGTTAGAAATGGAACTTGCTGGAAGGAAGATACAACACATCTTCCTAGTCTTATCAAATTCAAATTTCGATATCATAATCGGAGTTGATTTCATATCTGACAATGGTCTGGTCATTGATATGAAGAACCGATATATATATTTTACTTCCACTGAGGGACTGAAAGAAGAGGCTCGTGAAGGCGTAGTATGGGAGTTTGGAAATATGGATGTTATGGATGAAATAATCAATTCAGTGGAAACAGAGCATAGGAATATAGGAGGAAAAATCAATCCAGAAACTCAACAGAAGTTGAATGATTTATTAGAAGAATATGATGATATTTTCAATAGCAAACCTGGACTAGTTAAGAATTTTGAGTATGAAATCCAGTTAACAGATGCTACTCCTTATCGAAATAAATTATATCCGATTCCGGAAAAGTGGCAAGCTGAAGTTGAAGACATGATCCAGAAGACGGAAGATGATGACATCATTTGTCGAATGCCCACGCCTTTCCTAAATCCACTGGCGGTTGTGCAAAAGGCGAATGGACAACTACGCTTATGTCTGGATGCGAGGGGATTGAATGAACGTCTGCTCTTGGAACATGATAGACCTCCAAAAATTCGGGAAATTTTGAGGAAATTTGAAGGAAAAACATATATTTCTACCATCGATTTGACTTCATCATTTTATCACGTAGCGTTATCTGAAAATTGCCGCAAATACACTGGTTTTCTATTTAATAACATAACCTATGCTTTCAAGAGAATGCCTTTCGGTTTAAAGAACAGCGGTCCTGTGATGATAAGAGCATTGGATTCCAACCTAAAACAAGAAGTCAAAGCGAATGTGATATGCTACATAGACGATATAATAATTGCATCTACAGACGGGGAACAACATTTGCAACACCTCAGATTATTGTTTGATAATTTGAAAGCAGCCAACTTCAAAGTCAACCGTGACAAATGCAGTTTTTTTCAAACTGAAATAAAGTTTTTAGGTCACATCATCGACGGACACGGATATAGGCCTAATCCTACGAAGATTCAGGCAATTGCGGAGTTTCCTCAACCGAAGAAAGTACGTCAAGTTAGACAATTCTTAGGAATGTGTCAATTCTTTTCGACGCACTGTCCTAACTATACGGAGGTGATGGCACCACTCCAGAATTTGTTGAAATTAAACAATAAATGGAAATGGAGCGAAGCATGTAGTGAGGCGTTTGATAGAGCTAAACAAATGCTGGTTGATCATATTAAATTGGAATACCCCGATTTCTCTCGGAATTTCTTCATAGAATCGGATGCGTAAAAGATTGGTGTGAGTGCTGTGTTGTATCAAATGGATGCCGAGGGAAAACATCACTATCTTGCATTTGCCAGCCGCAAAATTAAAAGCCATGAAGCCAATTACACTGTGACAGAATTGGAAGCATTAGCTGCCATATATGCTTTACAGACCTGGAAAAAGATACTGATAGGATACAAAGTCACAATAATCACCGACCATCAAGCTTTGCAATTCATGTTGAAAACAGACCTCGCTAATGATAGAATTACCAGATGGACCTTATTCTTGCAGCAATTTAACGTGGATATAGTTCATCGATCTGGCAAATTGAACATATTAGCCGATGTTCTAAGTCGTAATCCTTGTGGGGAAGACATACACTTGATTGAGGTTGTTCCGGAAGATGCGGATACGTTACATAAACTTAGAAGAATCGCAGCATCACAGAAGAGATATGAACCCTTGAGAAACATGTATCGTTTCCTAAAGAAGAGAATGGACCAGCATGATCCGAATTTCATCCCAACTTCGAGACAAGCGGGAGAATACCACATCGTGGGAGACATTGTCATGAAATATGCGGACAAGGATCATACGAAGTTGAGAACAGTCTTACCACCAAAACTTGTTAATAAAGTAATCTGGCTAGTCCATCGTTCAACGGGACACTCCGGACTGGACAAGACTCTGCACGCAGCTAAAGAAGCTTTCATTTGGAATTGTATGAGGGAAACCATACGTAAAGTTATAAGGTCCTGCGATAATTGCCAGCGGAGCAAATACATTTCGAAGCTTGCTAAGGAACCACCGATTGCTATAATTCCGTCCCGACCGAGAGAATTATATGCGACGGACATTTATGGCCCACTTCCAAGATCATTTAGAGGAAACCAGTATATCTTGGTTACAATAGATGTATTCTCTAAACTGGTAATGTTGCACCCGATTCAGAAGGCTACATCGCGATATATCATTAGACGGCTAGAGAATTGTGTTTTCAAAGAAGCCGGCACACCCGAATTCTTATTAAGTGATCGTGGGAGCCAATTCACAAGTCAAGAATTTCAGCAGGCAATGGTAAGGCTAAATGTAAAGCACATCCTCAATACTATCAGATATCCTGAAGGAAATCCTGCAGAAAGAATAATGTCTGAAATTGGAAAATTTTGTCGACTTTACTGTTCGGATAATCATGATAAATGGATGAAGGTTATACCCATCATTGAAGAAAGCCTTAATTCGACAATACATGAAAGTACATCGCAAGTGCCATACATGTTACATTATGGACGTATACCAGAGAGAGTATGGGATGGAATTATTTCCACAGCACTGGAAATAATTCAATCAATTCCCACGTGCATTGACATGGCTAGAGAGAGCTTGGAACGCCACGCCGAAAAGAGAAAGAAAAGACAGGCAGGAAGAAAATTCAGACAACCTCTACGGGAAAACGATTTAGTCTTGATAAGGAGACCAGTATCATCCAACTTACCCATGAGAGTCTATAACAAATTCGCTAAGCTTTATTATGGTCCAGTAAAGATTGTAAGAGTTTTCGGCAACAACAGTTATCGTTTGGCAGAAATACACACTGACCGAGTGATTGGAAACTACAACGCTGGAAATCTCAGAAAATATTTCAAACCTGAGAATTAGTTCTGGACAGACATGTTTGAATTCTTCACATAATCTTAGCATAATGATGTTTTATAAGTTCTCTGACCAAAACTTATAAAAAAAAAACAGGAGAGGGGAACATGTGACCGAAATCGACCATGTTGGTGATCTTTAATTGCCGAGATTCGTAAAGCAACCTTGGAAGTGGTTGATGAATGTAACATATTGTAATGTATTCCAGCATGTGTTTGTAGCAGACCTAGAGCTAAAGAAACATTCTTCATAATTATTCTAGCTGCTAAATGGACCCATCCTTATGGCATTGAGCTAAAATTTAGCACAAGCGAGTGTGGAACATCTTCAACTCCTATCGGCTTTGACAAGTCATGACGCAATAGAAGAGGGGTGGAAACTCCCCACACTCCTATGGATCAGGTGACCAGGGCAACCGGTGTGCTATGTGTAACACGTTCGGAGAGATCATTTCATTCCATTCTAGTATGTTCTTTTGCTGATTTAAAACACTTGTGCGCGGAGACGATCATTCTACCTTCGGGAAGCGTGTGTCCACACTATGATATTAGCATTAAAATTTGCTTGTGAAATACCGGTACTCGTTATAACTTATTTACGAGTGACAGGTAAAATTAAAATTAGTGATTTCTCCAAGAGGCTGATGTAAGTAGAAACTGTATTTTTATCAAGTGAACACATTAACACAGCTACAAATCGGACTTGACAAATTCACCGTGGAACGCCAGAATACGGAGACATTAATATGCAGCATGTTAAAGCACACGATATAATAGCAGACCTTGTCGTGCTACGAAACCCGGCATATAGTCAGTCAATGTTGAACATTTCTACAATAGTAATTGCATCTTATTCAACATAATACATTCAACATAATACATTCAACAAATAACCGGATTGCCAGCAAGAGCATTAATAAATTATTAACAGTGTCGAAACAACACCGTCCATTCCATATCAGTCAAATACTTGGAACATTTCTTCAGCAGTGGCGTACACCTAATTCTTTTTAGGGGGGTGTCTGATGTCATCCACTATGATACTTTCACTCAAGAATAGGAATATGGGAACATTTATGGAACTTTTCATATACTTCAAGATAATGGCTTAAGCATTTAATGGGGAAACTTGATGGTTAGGACGAATCCGGGATTCGGAGAGGCTGAATACACTGTAGACCAGGCATCACGATAATGTTGGCGTTAAACGAGTTTCTTAATCGCCGAACTTGCAAATTAAAGAACAGAATCAAGATTAATTCGTCGTGGGAAAATATGGGAAACACATTCATCGTCAACTTGGGCATATATTCACACCACACCCTTCTGAACATTTAGGGCAAACCAACACCATGATTTAATTATGTTCTTTCTTCCAGGAGGCTAAAATATATTTCGAATGAATTTCCAAACTTAGAGAGCAAATTATTTTCAAGATATTGAGATCTTTCACACACATAAATTCCGATATTTAATAAATATTTTGTTTTATAATATTTATAATTCTAAAGTTAGGATTTTTTTTTCTCATGGTGATTTTTACCATGAAGGCGATTGCGAACGGAACGTTTGACTTTTTGCAGCGGTAATGATTGTAGCATATTCATTAATTTATGGCATTGAGATTATAAGTATGGTTCATGATCTATGATCCTAGACTTTACAGTAATTAAATTCAGATTGCACTAGAATACAAAGCATATGATGCTGAGTCACATTAGGGAAATTTTTGATCAGATTTAGGAATGCAGATTACGAGAGTTTGTAATAATTTGAGGATTATTTGTCATTATGTCAAATGGATTTGGAACTGCACTTTGAGTATAAGCACAATGAATTATGAGTTGTAGACACTTTATAGTGGTCTTAGGGTGGCAACTGTTGGACCTGAGAAATACCATTCCAACTTATTAATACGATTAATAAATCAATTAATAAATTTCTTCGAGGATATAGTAAATGATTATGATTATGCCAGGATGTATAGGGGCTTATGCAGTCCTAGGTTCAATGGAATTAGAATGTGCTTTATATTTGTAATTATATTAAGTAGTTCCAACGGTGGAAAACAGTGCAATGGCAGTTACTGCATTACTGTTCAATTAATCGTCATAATAAATGCAATGTTATCAGAGTTACTAGTGCTGGTCAATTTAAAATTAATAATTCCTGCAGATCACAGGTGAATCATTTGTATCTTAATTTAATATGTGCTAAAAGTTATAATATCGCAATCTGAATAATTAAATTGATCCCATAAGGATATGATAAACTCAGCTAATGATTTGAAAATGATATGAGGGATTAGGATGTCATTTGAAGCCAGTTATTGTGCGGCTATAACAAGTTATTGTTATTTATAGCTGATGTAATTTCCATAAGGAAACTTTAAATTATGTTGATGAAATTAATAATAATAATTTCATTCCACAAGTTCATTTAGTCAAATTAAATGATTGACAGTCATCATTGCCAATCGTAAGTCTGTAAATATTAGAAATGTGTGAATAATTTATGTATAAATTATTAATTCAGTTAACATTCATGGGAAAATGTATAGTGAATTTTTTTCTAATTTTTCTTCTTTTAGAAGCTGAAAGTGAAAGTGAAGTGTTTTTTTTAATCATTATTATTCAGCTAATCATCGAACACTTGAACTCTAATCATTTCTTTTGCGAGTACTTCCCTGATTAAGTCAAACAGGGTAGCTGTGCCCGGCGATTTCAACGAGAAACCGAAGAAGGGACACAGGCGATACAAAAAAAAATTAAGTCCAGGAAATATTTGTCCAATAAAAAAAATCAAGCAACTAGCTCGGGCAGGCAAGAGATCGAATATCTCGGGTCGATTAAAGGGAGAGGCATGCAAGGTTCAACAGGACAAATACTTCACAAACAAGAAAAAAGAAAAAAAAGTATCACTGACTCGGGAGAAGTTCCAAACTACAGGAATAACCAGAACTTGAAAAATCGAGATCCTAAATTTATTTTTGAGCAGACGGACAAAAAAAAATGAACACTCCTATTACTCAATGAATATTATCAGTTTGGGATCATAAAAATCCATAATGTCCATCAATGTCATTGAGCTACCCTGTTTGCTGGCAATCCGGTTATTATGTTGAATGTATTATGTTGAATAAGATGCAATTACTATTGTAGAAATGTTCAACATTGACTGACTATATGCCGGGTTTCGTAGCACGACAAGGTCTGCTATTATATCGTGTGCTTTAACATGCTGCATATAAATGTCTCCGTATTCTGGCGTTCCACGGTGAATTTGTCAAGTCCGATTTGTAGCTGTGTTAATGTGTTCACTTGATAAAAATACAGTTTCTACTTACATCAGCCTCTTGGAGAAATCACTAATTTTAATTTTACCTGTCACTCGTAAATAAGTTATAACGAGTACCGGTATTTCACATGCAAATTGTAATGCTAATATCATAGTGTGGACACACGCTTCCCGAAGGTAGAATGATCGTCTCCGCGCACATGTGTTTTAAATCAGCAAAAGAACATACTAGAATGGAATGAAATGATCTCTCCGAACGTGTTTCACATAGCACACCGGTTGCCCTGGTCACCTGATCCGTAGGAGTGTGGGGAGTTTCCACCCCTCTTCTATTGCGTCATGACTTGTCAAAGCCGATAGGAGTTGAAGATGTTCCACACTCGCTTGTGCTAAATTTTAGCTCAATGCCATAAGGATGGGTCCATTTAGCAGCTAGAATAATTATGAAGAATATTTCTTTAGCTCTAGGTCTGCTACAAACACATGCTGGAATACATTACAATATGTTACATTCATCAACCACTTCCAAGGTTGCTTTACGAATCTCGGCAATTAAAGATCACCAACATGGTGGATTTCGAACACAATACTTTTCACACGTATAGCACCTGGCATTCTAGATTAATTTGGAGTAATTAATACAAGGCAGTGCTGCCAACATGATTCTATGCCTGTTGATATGTCTAATTTTTAAATACATGTAACTTCTATACTAACAAATGGATTTCATCCAAAATTGGCACAACAAGATATCATAATAATTCAGATTATTTCTGACCAGCACACGCATGGTATTGTTGGCAACATGCTTTTACGCGTGCTGATAGATCCAGTGTCTAACTGCATGTAACGTCCATTGGACTTCAACCAAATTTTGTATTCTGTACCTTAAGAGGTGGAACTAAGAATATATTCAGTCACCAGGGCTGCCAACTGTAGTGCTCTATTAGGCTACATTATACCAGGTATATTTTGAACTAATTAGATATTTCGATATTACCAACTTAATTTCGTCATTATTCTAGATAGGTTCATATACTGTAGATTAATCATTGGCATGAAAAGTATGCTATATAGTTCTTCACGGAACTTCTTGTTTTCCTCGCGAACAGGAGACAACACTGAAAATCTACAATATGCATTTGGAAACGTACAGTACGTACTTGCGCAGGATGCCACTTGATGGTGTATGTAAGCAATAGTGTGGGTCTGAGCATTCTCCCAATTTCAGTATGTGTGTTAGAGCGTCACGCAATAGAAGTCAACAAGCAGGAGCAACAACGATCGTATATTAAAATCGCTGTTCTCCGCGGCAGAAATGCACACCAATGCCATGCAGAGCTGCAGGAAGAATTAGGTGTGCATGCCGTGGCCTATAGAACAGTGGTGAGGTGGGTGGAAACGTTCAAACGGGGTAGAGTATCAACTGCCGATTTGCCTCGCCCAGGCCGTCCAGTGTCCATGGACAAAAATGTACGGATAATGGTGATCGGTCAGTGTTTACAGGAGGACAGGCGCTGGACTATAGCGGAATTGCAAGTACATACACCTATACCAACGGCAACAATACGGCGCATTTTACACAAGGACCTATAGATGCTTAAATTTGTGCAAAGTGGGTGCCACATCACTTAGCGGAGGTACAGAAATGGATTCGTTACGAAATATGTCGCATGAATCTGGAGAGGTTTCAGCAGGAAGGACAAGCCATGTTGAATCGCATTATTGCACTCGATGAAGCATGGGCACGTGCTTATGAACCTGAACTGAAGTGACAGTCAAGTTAATGGCGTCGTCAGGGGTCACCTCGGAGACACAAGGTTCGAAAAAATCCGTCGCCCAATAAGGTTATGGTCATCCTGGCATACGATGTTCAAGGTGTTCTTGTGTGTCATCCAGTGCGTGAGGGGCACACTGTCAATGCGGTGTATTACAATTCCCTTTTATTGTACCAATTGCGCCGTGCAGTGCGAAACAAACGTCCTGATCGTTTGGGCGACGCCATAATAACGCAACAGCTCACACAGCAGCCATCGTTCAGCGTCGCCTACAACGGTGGGGATGGGAGGTTCTTCCACATCCACCTTATTCGCCTGATCTGAGCCCATGTGACTATGATCTAATTCCCGAAGTCAAGAAGCCACTACGTGGACGACGGTTTGCTAACAAAGAAGACATCGTAACAGCATTACAGAGGAAGGTGTTACACGTTAGCGATACACTGGCAACGCACAGTAGGCACCTTGGGTGATTATTTCGAAGGTCTGTAACCAGTGGAGACCTATCCTTTGTACGTAGTCTTGTGTATCTCCTGTCTATACCATAATAAAACAATGTTTACCTGTGTTCTGTGTTCAGTCACTTACCTACGAACATCTCCTGACGTCAGAATTTATCTTCAGGCACTATGCATGCGTACATGTCCTATATTTCCAAAAGCATGTCGTAGATTTTCCGTGTTGTCTCCTGTTCGCGAGAAAAGAATAGTTGCCATGACTTATGACTCGACCCTCGTATATATCATCACTCATCCATTACAGACTACCAATATACATATTATGAAGACTCCACGGGAAAAACGGGTTAAGTCACATTCTGTAAATTTTTCAGGAGAGCGAATTTAAACATTCATCACTAAAAGGAAATACTTAAAAAAAAAAGACATTTGAAGGTAGGCAATATACTTTAGCTTTCGGCCAAATTTATTTCCTACTAGCAGAAGTACCCGTTCTTCGAACGGTGTTCGGTGTTAACACCAGACATTATCTATTGAGCTACTGTTGCAATGGTTAGGGGTTTGTCATTCCTTCATAAGATTATCAGAACGAAGTTAGTTTTCTGGGAATATCAAACACACTGTTAATTTAAGGGCCTTAAAATGTGGTTTTCGGAGACCCTTTATAGACTCCCGAATTTTGTGTCTCATATTGAGAAGCGCAACATATGCTTTGGTCGTCCTTCTAGGATAATTTTGTATTTCGCCTATTTCCGCATGTATTTTGAGAAGTTTTTCCTATATCCACCCTTCTACTGTGTGAAAAGTACGGTGAAGAGTTTTAAAAATGATTGGTGTATTGACTCATGGTTACCTTACCTAACTTTACGATGCACCAAGCATCCGAACACGAGTTATAGGCGTAAATAAAGTTACACAGAAAGACAGACAGACAATTCTATTGTCTACAACGTATCACCCAGATATCCAAATATGGGTATATCTACCATACGTATCAAACAAAATCATCCTTACGATGAACCCGTATGTCGACCAAAAAAAGATTAGTTAAAATGTGCTCTCAAACTAAATTCACCTAACGTGTACTTCCTGACGTCAAATAGAATTGAAAGCCTCGTAGACGAAACGCAATACATGTCACATAAGAACTTACCCTCTACGTTGGGTTAGGTCCCCATACACAGGAAGACCCCTTTCATAAATTATAAAGGCTTATGGTGCATGCAAATTCAGGTTCTTTAGCCTCAAATGGCCCTAATTCCTAAGAGCCGCAAAATGCTGATTCAATTCAGGAATTTTGGGAAATAATGTTGCTGTTTGGAGATATAATAGACCTTCTGTACTATATGTCGCACGTGAAAATTGCATGAAAAAATTCTAGGTTACCACTTGACCCCCTTAATTGCATTGATGAATTATACAGTCTACGTTGGTTCCATGATAACCTTATAGGCATTTGCAAACTTTCACAGAAATGTTAACAAATGGAGTGACATTGCTTCTTACAGATATAGATGCAAAGTTGGATAATGTTGTCATGGTTACCGATTTGCATTCCTTCATTAGTATGTTAAATTCAATTAGTTTTCCGGGAATATTTCAGAAACTATTGGATTTAGAGCCTTATAATTTAGTTTTCGAGGACCCTTTAGGGCCCCCGAGTTTTGTTTCTGGCACCGACGGGCTTTGTCTCGTCGTTGTACGCCATAATATAATACTAATAATAATAATAATAATAATAATAATAATAATATAATATAGGGATAGGAATATAATAGACCTGCCATACCACACCCGCAGGTGTAAATCGCGTGAAAAAAATCTAGAGTACCCCTTGACCCCCTTAAGCGTATTATACGTATTGATGAATTTTACAGCTTATTTGGTTCTATGATAACCTTCTAGCCGTTTGCAAACTTTCACACTAATGTAATTAATGGAATTGCATTGCGTCTTACAGCAATAGATGGACCTCTGAGAATCAGTTGCGTTGGTTACCGGCTTGCATTCGTTCATTAGTTTAT